>OZ023159.1:18496206-19778706 GCA_963678695.2 Diplodus puntazzo | reverse complement strand
ACATTAATCAGTGAATTTGATGCTTCATGTTTGTCCATTTGGTTTGTTTGTCCTGCAGCCGATGGATGAGAGCAGCCAAATGAGTGAGCTGCCAGTCAAAGTGATTCAGACCGAGACTGGGAAAGTTTTGCAGGGAACGGATGCTCCAAAATCCAGTCAGCTGGAGGCCTGGCTCGAGATGAACCCTGGGTGAGGAGGCACATTACTGTATAAAACTGAAGGAATCTTTCACATGATGTTATTTTTGTCAACTGCAAGTGGCACTTTTTTCTAAGGCACTTTTTTCTGATCGAGCACTTAAGGAGCTCCTTTTTGTGCACAGGCCAAAAATGCCATATTCAAAATAACATGTTCACATCCAAAGGAAAACAGGAAACGCAACACATACTGATTTACAGTCCTTTAATAGTGCAGACAGACCAACACTCCTCTGTCCTCAGAGTCAAAATGGACAAAGACATGAGGCAAATAAATGTATAATCAACCTAGAACCGTTGTACGGTTGTTATTGGATCGTTGTGGCTACAGAAGGTAGAGCTGTTGTTCACTAACTGGAAGGTTGGCTGGTCCAATCTCCAGCCCCAGAAATCTAGTGTGTGAATGGATGGAAGCTGATTTCAATGTAGTTTTAACTAAAATTCAACTTAAGGTAATGCTGAACAAATTTACATAGCAACAAAAAAAGTAAAAAGTAAGTTTTGTTTTTGGCTTCCTATATTATATTCCTATTTTTTTTATACACGTTGTATGAACTCGTTTCCCAAACTAAGCTATTGGTTAAGGACATAGTAATGAGGCTTTCTGCTCTTAAAACGCTGCAGCTTGTCACAGTTCAGTGAGGATTCATCCAGGTGCCATCTCAAATAAAGTCAAACAACCCACATGTGAAGCTGCTGCTTGTTAATACTCCTGAAGGTGTACATTGTTTTGATTTGTGACAGACAGAAAAGAATTATTAACACTGTGCTTTCTGTTTTCCTCCCTTATGAACCAGGTATGAAGTGGCCCCGCGTTCAGACAGTGAGGAGAGCGGCTCTGAGTTTGAGGAGGAGGTCAGTGTCTTCCTCATTAATGAACTCCCACAGTGATGAATTTTAAATCAGCCACCCTGTCTGCACTTCTTCAAATCATGCAAATGTTATTAAATGGGATTCAGCTAGTCAGTCATATACATACACACACTGAACACACACACGTCAAAATCCACCAGGGGGCTGTAGCTGTATGCTTGAAAATAATGCTGTTTCTGCTGATTTTGTTTTATTCCGTTCACAGCTTCTTCATTAATTTATCTGTTATTATAATATGTATCCTCTCAGTCATGTGTTATCATTTTTGCCTTATAAGGAGGAAGACGAGGTGACTAAGGCAGAAACAGAGGAGAAGATAATCGGTCCAAATGGAGACAGAGTGAATGTGGGGGCTGCCAAGCACATCATCGAGTACTGTATTACTTCTCACTATCCCATTCTCTCATTGTTTGTCAGGACAAATATTTTTTGTTTTTCATCCTGGGAATGCGCTAGTTAGAAACAAAGATAAGAATCTTTTTCGCTTGAAGGTATTCTTAACAAAAGATATTAAACATTAAAAGTTAGAAACCTGTTTTTCATATTCAAAAGATTTCAAAGAAACTACCTCAAGTTTGGGTAAATCAGTGAGGCGCTGAGAATAAGGACAAAATATGATGGAATAAACACATAAGTAAATGTGTTAAGTAAAGCTCTGTTAGACCTTAAACCTTATCTTGACGTTTCCAAAGGAGCTCCTGATGAGGATCTCTGGCTGTGCTCCAGCTGAGCTCCTGGCACCAGACACAACTGAGTCTTGAAACTGATCATTAAAATCAATTCTAAAGAGCACAGTTCAGTTGGGGTTAGAGGGGTTTCAGACACACTCACTCCCTCATTTTTTTTTTTTTTACATCATGCACACAGGTCAGCCAAGCAGGATGTGGATGATGAGTACAGTGTTCCCACTGGACAAACCAGCTCTGCGTCTTATTATGGAGTGGCCCACGCTGTCATAGAGAGGGTGGAGAAACAGTCGTCTCTGCTGATCAACGGCACACTCAAACATTACCAGGTACCATTTACTCTTATTTTATAGACTTTTGTAACAGCCTTTTTCTGGTTTGGTAGCTCAGTTTTGAGCAATGGGTTGTTGGTATTTCAGATTTTTAAAATTATTTTCTATCCATTATGTGTTTTAAATGAGTTACAGATTGAATGTTCATCACCGCACAACCCTCTCAAAAGAAAGTCACATTTCTCTTTCACTTATTGCTTGTTTTATGTTTGTTTTTCTGGCTTTGATGTTTTCAGCAACATGAGTCATGAACGCAATAAAGAATTTCTTACTATTTTCTCTCATCTGAGATGATGACTGTCCTTGAGCCAAACACAGAAGAGGGTTCTTAAAATGGCAGCTTAAAATGACATGTGACAGTTATTTATCAATGAAAAACAAAAACAGTTCGGCTTTTGTATCTGGAACTACCACTGATTGCAGTTTTGCTGTATTTTGGTTGGTTTTAAATAGAGCTGTCAATCGATTGAAATAATTAATTGCATGATTGTCCACACTTAACATGTGTTTCTAGCAAATTAATCGCACATTTTTTATCTGTTCTAAATGTGCCTTAAATGGATATTTTTCAAGTTTTCAAGTTTTTGTCAATATGGGAATAGACAACTGTGATTGCTTTATACAAATGTATGCGTATTGTTATTTCAACAATCCAAAACACTTACAAATGCTGTCCAGGCTATTCTCTAGAACAGCGTGCTCAGAAAATATGCTGAAAGTGTAACATGGCAAACTCAAGCCCAACAAGCAACAACAGATGGCCATATTGACCTGAATGTAACATTCCTAAGTAATACTAACAACGTAGTGTCCAACTTTACTCTTTAAAATGTTAACTAAACAATGTTAATTAGCCTGCAAGCTGTAGCCTTCCATTTAGGTCTTGCTGTTGAAATTTCGTCAGATGTAGAGTTATCCAGGCGTCACTGTTGCAAACTACCCACCATGGTTTGCCCTTCGACAAGGGGGAGGAGGGCTCTCGGCATCAGCTGTGTGCTTGGCCAGTGCTATTTGAGACTGGACATATTCCGGTGGTAACTCAGTTCAAATCAATAGTAAAGGCAAATAAGTATCCAAAAATTCAAAAGACCCTTTTCTTTATCAATTTCTGCTCTAGGACGTTTGTTTCTGCTTGCTATCCACAAGCTTATGACTGCATTGCTTCCTGATTTCCCAGACTATGGGGTGGGCCAAGGGTCATAACATGTGTGCGTAAATCGCACGTCAAAAAACACATTGTGTTTTGTGATGCTGTGTGTATGGAAAAGCTGTTTTGTATTTTGCTGGTTGTTTACAGTAATAACTAATAACCTCCTCAGTGTTACTGTCCTAATCTTTTACACACACTTGAAGCTGAGCTGTGGAAACAGAAACAAGAACCATCTCTGTCCCATTTAGCTCTCATCATGCCCCTCACAGTGTCCCTAAATATTCCTTTGCGGTGGGAAAGAGTCTCTGTCATGTGGGTTTGCTAATGGGTAGATTGGTGTGACCAAACATGTCCGCTGCTCGGCAAGTGAATGCTAAATTATCTTAGTTTGAAGACAACTGTCTGCTTATTATGATGCTACTACATTGTTTTCATGTTTGATACTACAATCTCTTCTTGTGTGTAATAAGTTGGGATGGAATTGAAAGAAAGTATATTAAAAGAGATAGGGCACTGACAATTGGATTTCTCTTCCTTGCAATCAGGTGGCAGTCCTAGTCCTGATTTATGGTGTGTCAGGCTTTAAATGAGATATGGTGGCAGCTCCCTGGGGAAATTGGAGGGATTTCAGCTACACAATAATTGGATCAAATGTCTGCTGTGCCGACAGAAACTGTTTAACAAACCATAATAGTAAACAAGAATTCAAAGAAGCGAAACATTAATATAGGACAATTTTCATTTTATCATTTCCTATTAATTTGACCCCCTGCTAGCCTTTTTTCTGTGGTATTAGCTGAGCTGTCACGCATTTCTTGAACTACCATGCAGTTTATAATTGGTTGTTGGTACCTTTTTCTGCCTCCAGTCCCTTCGTGCCCTTTCCTGTCTCTCTGTACTGTGTGTACTGGTTTTGAACTGTTGAAGACCAGGTTTAGATTTTTTCTAGTAGAACTGAAACAAGTAGTGGAGTAGTCCAGTAGCAGATCGTCAGACAATTATTTGGCTTCTATTTTTATTGACGAATATTCACAATGACATTTTTCAAGCGGAACATGCTTCATAGTTGTTGGACAGACAAAATAAGGTAATTGAAAACGTCATCTTTGGCTTTGTGAACAGGCATTTTTTAAAATTGTTTTCAGATGAGGAACCAGACAATTACTCAAGAAAATTATCGTCACATGAATAGATCATCTTAAATAACAGTCATTTGCACACAGCTAAAAGTGACAGGAGATTTAACAAGAAATAGTAGGACATGCCCTAAAAAAGCAAACGGCCATCTGTGCGACCAGCAACTGCAATTCAATTTAACAAGGTCATATTTAGTCTCTTTGATTTATCTTTGATAACTTCCTTGAACTACTCATGGTGTTCTGTGTTCATCCTTTATATACAGGAGTAGAAATAATTCACAGAAATGTGGAGATACAAGCAGAGTCAATATTTCCTCTGTAAGCATATTTTAAGGCATGCCTTTATTTCTCTGTCTTATCCAGATCCAGGGGCTGGAGTGGATGGTGTCCCTGTACAACAACAATCTAAACGGCATCCTGGCTGATGAAATGGGTCTCGGCAAAACCATCCAGACCATCGCTCTTATCACCTACCTGATGGAGCACAAGAGGCTCAACGGTCCCTTTCTCATCATCGTTCCTCTCTCGTCAGTACTCCTGATCCCCTATCCATCACTGCTCTTTTTTTGCAGTGTTATGACATCCTAAAATATTTTTAGCAAAGGATCAATGAACGCATTGTTAAAAAAGATACTTTTGGGAGCAGTTTGATCGAAATACACACCTTATCAGTCTAAATCACAAGATAGGGCACAGATAGTCCACAGGGGTGTCAGGAGTCGCTTATTGAGACACATGCATCTATTTGCTCGAATGAAATACAAGTGTCAAGTGTGCACATTGATCTGCCTACAGGGAGTGTTGAGTCAAAGTTAACAGCAAACAGTGTCTATAAAACAGCAGTGAGTTACTTCTCTGCTCCAGCAATGCTGGCCTCACTAGTGCTATATTTTATTATCCAATTTGTATAGTGTGGAAACTCAGTTACTACCTTAGAAGACATGAGTGTGCTGTGTACATATATGTCAGCATAGAAATGATAGGCACTGAAGTTCAAATAGTTATCAGGTATTACAGTATTGGCCTGAGTGTAGGGCAACCATGAAATTAGTTGAAACAAATGTGGACATATTAATTGTAAAAAAAACATTAATGACCTGTGTGGGGTCAAAATTCATTGTTCAAAATTGTCTTAACAACTCTCCTTTTATGTCATTATTCTCCATCATCTGTTGGTATTTATAAAGGCACGAGATGCAAATACAGGATCTCTTCCATTACGTAATTATCCCAGCAAAATGTGTGATTTCCCTTGCTGTTTTCCCTTGATTAATCCCTTGAAGTACTTCAAACACAAACCACTCCAGCTTTCATTTAAAGCAGCAGAAGTGGTTTTCAGCAAAATTTAGCAGGTGAAAGCGCCCTCAGTGCTCACAGATTTACATTTCTGGGAAAAACCATGTTGTTTTGACCAGTTACATATTTTACCTGATTAGTTTATGTGTGATAATTAATAACTGCAGGTGTTAAATGATTAAAATGAACAATGGGTTCTTTTTTTTTTAAATACCTGATTGTTCACTATTACCAAGAGGTGCACAATTTTTTTGTTGTCAAACTGAGCACATCAGAGGCATAGATTTGTGCTCAGGGCCACTGTGTTAAATGTTCTTTTTAATATGCACAGCGAGCTAATGTGGAGGCTAGCCTTTAACTTGTCCTCTTGAAGTTTAACTATTGAAGTTAATGGGCAGAGAGCTCGATTTTCCCAGGAGATCTAGTTTCGAACAAAGCCCTTCTAAATAAATCGAAAAAGAAACCAACTCATTTTTGAGCTAGAATATAATTAACCCTTTAGAAATGTGTTGTGCATGATCACTGCAAGGGATTTTTTTCCTCCTCTGACGTTTATCCAGCAAATTGTGTTTGAATTTTGATGATTTTCAATGAGCACTTGGCCTTTAGTTGCTCTTGCCTCTCCTCTTCATGTCTTAGCGAAGCGTAGCTATGAATTTGTATTTGATTGCTCTGAATTGAGACCACCATCTTACATGCAACCTCCAACAGTTATGGAGATTTTCATTGATTTCCTTTTTTCCAGTACTTTGTCTAACTGGGTCTATGAACTTGACAAGTGGGCACCCTCTGTGGTCAAAATTTCTTACAAGGTAAGAAAAATCTTTTTCATGTCATTTTTATCTTTATTTCTGACTTTTTTTATAAAATGTTCTGATTGCTCTTCGATGACTTGTCACTGAAATTTGTCTTTTCTTTGTGTCTGTCCCATTGAAGGGCACCCCTGCTTTGCGCCGTGGGTTTGTGCCTCAACTCCGCAGCGGGAAGTTCAATGTCTTGCTGACCACCTATGAATACATTATCAAGGACAAGCAAATACTGGCCAAGGTAAAAGAGATCAAAGCTGTGTCTTTTCTTTATAACTTAAATTATCTTTTGGGCTCTATTGCCATTTGGTACACTTTATACATTTTAGTTTTATACAAAGTTTTCAATACAACTTTATTGACTCCAAATCAGTGGTTACATGGCTGATGCCTGAGTTTTCTCCATGTAAGTGCCAGGGTTTGAAAGTTACTTTTAGTGACCCATAATCTAACTAACTGTACTCTGTACTGCTGAATACCACAAGGTAGTGATAACAGACTCCAGGTAAAGGCAGATATAACAGATTTGAGGTAAAGGAAGATAAATAAATTACAACAGACATTCTTTAGGTCCTTATTGAGGTGTTGGCGAGTTGAGGGCATACATTTCATAAGGGGCTTTTCCAAAGGTCTTTGTATAATGTTTTGCGACAGTCAGCCAGGAGTCTGGGGCCCGACAGGGAACACACAGTACCATACAGTAGTGCATGACATAATAATCAGAGTGAAATAGTTCTGTAGACAAGTAGTAGGATAATTTGACTCACAGGGGCAAACTTGACAACAGTGCTGAACTTCAAAATATGGCAGCAGCACTCTGTATGAGCTGCAATTGATTTATTCACTTTTCAGGGAGGCCTGAGAACAATGCACTCCAGGAGTCAATCATATTTGTAATAAATTAGTGCAGGAAGTGTAAATGTGCTCATGGTGCATAGCACAGTCTAGAGCCTAACATTGTGTCCTTGTGTGTGAGTGTGATAAGCAAATATACATGCAGGGAGGTCTGTTGAGTATGAAGAGTTTTGCCCTTCAACAAAATGTTGAGAGCTCTGCAGCCCCCTCAATGAATTCCTCAACAAATGTTTTGTCTAATTAAGTGATCATTTATCCATGTCATTAAGTTTCAGGGCTGTAGTTGTACATTTGTATACACAGTCACTCCTGCCCACAAGTTTACTACTTTTCACTTTTGCAAACAATTTAATCATTTATCTTTGACTTAGTGTGTTTGTGCCAAGGTGCATGCATATTAAGTGACTTACTACTGTAGATTGACTGGAAAAAAAGTAATAAAAAAGGGATCACTCAATGTGTTTTGCTTCAGATGTAAAGCAATTCAAGGAGTTGACTCTTAACTCATGCATGCACATTTAGCAGCTACTAGCGTCCTCCGCTTAAGTGGGAACTGTTCACTTCAGGTTTTTGCTCCAATCTAACGCATCTAATCCTTTTGCTAGCAAAGCAGCATTAGTAGCAGCTTCAGTCCACACACCAGTGTGTACTCAAGATGCTTTCAGGCACAGCATACTGAAATGAAATAGATGGGAGTATTTAAAAATACTCCTGGGGTTGTATAGACGTGCATACAACACAAGCGAAAAGTAAGATGTTACACAGCCTGTATTGTTAAAAAGGAAAGTGTATATTCTCACAGATGCATAAATAATGTGGGAGAAATTCCTCCTGTGTACACAACAGTGGAAGTAACTTTGTTGTTGTTGCCAGATGTGTTGGTTTGGTTCTCAGAAACAGTAAAGTAATTTCACTCACTATAATTTGTACAGAGTTAGGAGTGTATTTTCTGTAGCTGTTATACCATTGGGAAGAGATAGAACAGAAGGTTTGCATCATGATTGAATCGCTGAAAAACCGCATGAATCTGTTGCATGAGCATTGACCAGAATCCCCTTAAAATGGTCTAACACTCTGCTCAGTCCATGGCTTTAAGTTTTAAGGCGAGGATGGTGGCAAGGAAACAAACAATTAACAAAGCAAAAAGTGTGCTGTTTTAGTAAAGAAGCAGTGAATGTCAATTTGTCCACATCGCTTTAATCTGTGTGCACAGTTATTATACACATTTAGAATAAGAAGGGAAATAAGAAACTGCTTTTTCATGCAGTTGAGTTGTGTGTGTCAGAAAAAGAAATCAAAATGTTTTTCTCTGCAACTACTCCTTCGCCCCTGTTGTGACCAAAAATATTTCACAGTAAATTTGAAAATGGTTTCTCTGTGTTTTCCACTATTCCAAACACAGATTCGTTGGAAGTACATGATAGTGGACGAGGGGCACCGCATGAAGAACCATCACTGTAAGCTGACCCAGGTGTTGAACACCCACTACGTGGCTCCCCGCCGCCTTCTCCTTACTGGTACACCACTGCAGAATAAGCTGCCTGAGCTGTGGGCCCTGCTCAACTTCCTCCTGCCCACCATCTTTAAGAGCTGCAGCACTTTCGAGCAGTGGTTCAACGCCCCTTTCGCCATGACAGGAGAGAGGGTAATTATTGGGAGAAATAGCCTGGATTCTGCAGCCTGTGCTTCATTTGGTGAAATATTAACATTTAAACCTGGGGTTTTGCGATATGAAACTTTCCTACCTAACTCTATTATCTGTAAACGAAAGACAATTTCGTATTCAACATCTCAAAACATTAAACCTGCTGGTTCAGCTGAGTTTTGTTTCGGTCTGAGCTGAAACTTGCAGGTTGCTCTGCAGGGAAAATACAAAGTAACAGGCAAGCGAAACAATGACTCTGAGCTTTGCAGGGCAAAGCTGAACGCACAGCTTATCTCCATTGTTGTTTCAGGCTTTCATTTTGGCTATCGGATTCCTATTAAAGACCCTCTGCAGATTTTTCCTGTAAACATACACCAGCTTTGTTCTTGTGTTACCAAAACACATTGTGTGTGTCCTTCAGGTCTTAAATTCAAATTAAAACAGAGAGACAAGGGTATTGTTTGTTGCTGCTCATTGATCAGTGCAGTATTTATCAATCTGATCAAGAGAGTATGTCCTTAATGACATATTTGATGAATTTCTTTCTAATGAAAGATTTGCAAAGCTGTATAAAAAAAATAATTATATTTAAATTTGTGTAATGTTGCATCAATGTTAGCTTGCTGTCTTCCCTTGATGAATGACTTCCCTTGATCCACTGTCGATTAGTTTAATAGTGTGAAATAGGCATCAGGACTGTATATTGGGCTGACTCCACTGTCTGTTCATTCTGTGGGTGTGCATTGTACACACAATAGGGACCCACTTGTTAAAAAACTCACTGCCACTATCAAACTAGACAACTAGACTAGACTCACCAATCACCACAACAAATGGTAACTGTTTAATGCAACAAAAACACAACCCGAAGCACCTTACCTAATACAAATCCATCCTCAGTAAGCAGCAAGATTCAGGCCCAGTCCCACAGTGTTGTTATTTCCATTACAGGTTACTGCAGTGTATAAGGACACATCGGCAGGTCACAGTCTTTTCACTGTAGAACTTAATCATTCTGCAATTATTGCATATTAAACACAACATTCTGTGAAATGTATCATCACCTTTTACTCTCTGACTTGTTCAGGTCGATCTGAATGAGGAGGAGACCATCCTGATAATTCGGCGTTTGCATAAGGTGCTCCGCCCCTTCCTCCTACGCAGACTGAAGAAAGAGGTGGAGTCTCAGCTGCCAGAGAAGGTGAGACTGAGACAAAATGTTACTTCTTTGATGTAGTATGATTATATTTACTGCATGGTTTGCAATGCAGAAACCTC
Organism: Diplodus puntazzo; assembly: GCA_963678695.2. Taxonomy (NCBI): domain Eukaryota; kingdom Metazoa; phylum Chordata; class Actinopteri; order Spariformes; family Sparidae; genus Diplodus; species Diplodus puntazzo. The sequence continues at coordinate 19,768,449 of OZ023159.1, read as the reverse complement.
ATACTGTTGATTCACAAACTGATTTTACTAGATATGTGTAGGCATGTGAGTAAGGGTAATAAACCTAGCCATTACCAAAAATATTTCCCCCGTGGTGTGGCTTATAACTTCCACACTGTGTTATCACAACAGCATGTGTCCAGGAGTCATGTTCATCTCTTCCTTATAAGAATCAAGTGTCCTTGGTGGCAACTGAAACCAACTTTACTTCGGGCCTTATTTGTAAAGAATACACTGAAATTAGAATTAAAATTTATGTTGAGCCTATCATCCCGTTGGTGTGATAAGGAGCTGAGCATTATCATAATTGAAAAGATGAGAACACAGTGGCCATCCAGGGCCCTGTTTCCCAGACGCATCTCAAGGATATGATGTTCCTAAACTCCATCATAAATCTTCTTAAGATTAAGATGTGTTTCCCAAAAGCACTGAAGATGCTCTTCCGAAATAATCCTAGATTAACAAGTTACTCCTACTCACTTGTAGAAGTGCATCTTGTAAGTTTTTGTTTCTCAGTCTATACTTTGATCATGAACACTGATGTTTTTTTAATGTGATGTGATGTTGACAGAAATAAATTAAACTAATGCACACACAATTTAATTTAATGATTGATCTAGCAGTTAATGTTGACATATTTTCCCTCTCCCTGTTTAATGCACATTAAAATGAATTGTTCCAAGAACAGTTCCAAGAATAAAATACGTCTTCGTGATGAAAGCATATTCAGCTTTATCTTCAGTGCCAAAGACGGCCAACATTATTAGGCTTTTAACTATCTTTTTTTTTTTTTTTAAAGATTTTTTTGTGGCATAGACACCTTTATTAGCAGTAGACAGAGAGGAAACATGGGAGAGAGAGGGGGATGTGACATGCAGCAAAGGACCTCCAGCCAGAATCAGCTGCGTTTATGGCAGGCGCTCTAACCACAAGACCACCTGCGCGCCGGCTTTTAACTATCTTAAGTGCTGCTTTAGAAAACTCTTTGCAGTGAACACTTTTAAGATTAATCGATATAGGGGCGCAAGGCCCAAAAGAAGAATAGAAGGCATGCTTTTAGAACCTCCCTTTAGTCTTTGCATATTATGGAAAGGTACGTACAGTGCCTTTCGTCTGCTCTTCCTTCCTTCTCTGTTTTTGCATTTTCTCTCTTAGGACTGTCATTTCCTTTCTCTTGCTGTCAAGTATGAGGGCTGTCAGCGCAAAAACAACCGTGACACCAAAAAGACACAGTTGTTTCACTGATGCATTGTCTTTACTGTCATTCATCCAGGTGGAGTATGTCATTAAATGTGACATGTCTGCTATACAAAAGGTTCTGTACCGCCACATGCAGAAAGGCATCCTCCTCACTGATGGCTCAGAGAAAGACAAGAAGGTAAATTAACCAAGACCCCTGTGGCTTCACTCAAACTGTCTGCTTTGTTTTATCAGTGTGTCATGTCAACAAACTAAACTGTTTAGCTCTGAGCACAGCGATATTTACTGCTTCCTGCTGTGTGATATCAGACGGTCCTTGACATTTCTTGTATAATTAGAGTAACAGTTGCCCTTTGCTATTGCTTTTATGAAAGCGCTTGCTGTGAAATTAACAAGATATCGTGTTTCCTACAGACAAAGACTATATTGAAAATGGTGCTGCTATTTAGCTTGTGAGGCTGCATCGTTGCTTCCAGCTTCAATGCAGTTTTGAGGCTAGGAAACTGCTATCCAAACCATACAGGGACTCAAAATTTGCAAAGTTCACACCTGCATTACCTGACATGACTTTGAAGTGAACCAGGGTTTCTTTGAGGTTTTCAGTGCAGTAAAGGGTACTTAAAATGGCTATAATCTGTTTTTTTATACAAACAATAAATCAGATTATATGAAAACAATGTGAGAATGTCAAAAGGGGTGGCTTGTAGTTGTATATCTACAGAGAATTATAACCTGAATCTGATTTACAGATCTTTCAGAGAGTTTCATCTTATTGTGTAGCTATCCAGCCACGACTCAACTGTTTTATTTAACTCTCAGTGCTCTCATAGTGCCAAATTGAGTGGCAGCGGGCAGATTCAAAGGTGATATGTCAATGTTATGTTCATAATTAGTTTCTGCTGCCCTGAACTGGCCAAAAAAATTAATAAATAAAAAAAATAATTTGCAGGTTTAAAAGAAAAGCTTAATTGCTTTGATGTTTACATTTTCTACAGGGCAAAGGAGGAGCAAAGGCCCTGATGAACACCATCATGCAGCTGAAAAAGATCTGCAACCACCCATACATGTTCCAGCACATTGAGGTGAGTCCTCCTCACCCAAGATCACTGCTCCTGACAGTCTTGTCAAGCAAAGAACTTTAGTTGTCTGCAGAGTTAAGACATTTAAACAAGTTCTACTTGAGCAAACTTTAGAAGTATTAATTTAAGCCAGTAATTGTTCTCTGTTTTAGGAATCTTTTGCTGAGCACTTGGGCTATCCAAACGGCATCATCAGTGGGTAAGGTGGACTTAAAAAGGCTCTGTGCCCTTAACAGACACGCACATCATTTATCGTATTCCTATCAACAAAAGCTAAAAATGATTGGAAGTGACAAAATCTAGACTTTTGCCATTCTAATTGGAAAACCAGACTGATGCTGGATTAGGATTTTTTCTCTCCATGCCCACAGAATAACATAACGTTGTTCATGTATACTTTGTGAAACACTTAGATCTGTTTTATAAACAACATTTCTAAACTCTTTACATACATGCGGTTAACTAGCAGTGTTTTCAAATGCTACCAGTAATTTAAGATGACAATCCCTATTGATTGTTGGATCAAATGGGCCCCTTTTCATAAGCTTTTTAAGCTTCCTAGGGTGTCCCATTTCACACAAGATTATTACAGATTTAAAACAGAATATTGTATATGGTTTTAACTGACATGTGAATAAATAAATAAAGAAAGAAAGAAAGAAAGAAAGAAAGAAAGAAAGAAAGAAAGAAAGAAAGAAAGAAAGAAAGAAATTACAAATTGCTTTTATATGATGAAGCTACACACAGCCTGTGTTGTACCTTCTGATTGTAGAATAAAGGAGAGTCAGTTGATATGAACAGGACAAGTCATGACTTTCATTCATGTTTTCAGTTTTCTAAATTATTGTCAAGCTGAGTTTGTTTGATCTTAACATCAATTCATGTGATTTTTTACATACATTGACATCCAGATTATGTTTATTAACAGTATTTTGTGCAACATCGTTATTCAATGTCTGTTTCTCTTGTTTCTCTTGATTTTGTGTAAAGCTCAATAATTTACATCTAATGCAAGAAGACATTGTGTCAGTGTGTCAGAAGATCAGGTCACTGTAGATCTTTCTCTTCTGATTACATTTTCTTTCCCAAAACTAAATAGTGCACCTTTATCAAGCATTATGAGTATTCTTGACTTACGTTACATGTTTGTCTGATTACTTCCACCCAGGCATGATCTGTATCGAGCTTCTGGGAAGTTTGAACTCCTAGATCGCATCCTGCCGAAGCTACAGGCCACCAACCACAGAGTCCTGCTCTTCTGCCAAATGACCACACTCATGACAATCATGGAGGACTACTTCAGCTACCGCAACTTTCTCTATCTACGTCTTGACGGTAAGCTCACACCTTTACCACGGTAATTAAAGGAGATTTTTTGATCCAATCCTAAAGACTGGAATTGGAGCAGATTAAAAAAAGCAGATGTTTTTTTTATGTACTCTCCTGACTTTCGTCCACCTAACGAACTAGGTAATATCACATGTTGTTAACTGATGTTAATTCTGTGAATAACTTTGTAACTAGTAAAATTTTAATGTGGCTGTTACCTGGTTAAAGTGTTTACTTAAAGCCAGTGTTTATTCCCCGCGAATGATGGTGTGGTGGTGTAGACTGAGAGCTTCCCTCAGTAGGTCGCATCATGTCAGTTATCAGGAGTTGAATTTTCCCAGTTAAACTTCAATTCATATCATTCTAATAATTTCAGATGATCAACTTAATAGTTTTCACATCCACTTTTCAAGTGTCTGCTGAAAAATAAGGTGTGTCAGACTTAGTTGTTAGTTATTTGAATGTATCACCTAGATAATTTATCAACATTTAGGTAAATATAAGTCTCAGCCAATGAGTGAAACAACAGATAAAACCCAACTAGATTGTTGTTAACTGTCCCTCATAATTATCTGAATGTGATAAAAAGAATCATTCTGACTTAATGAAGAGCATGTAACTCCATGTTCTTTTTCCATTATTTTGATAAATCAACACCTTTCAGTATATTACTGCTTACATGTCGGAGGAAGTAGGTGGAATCTGTCCATTCAGACTTTTCGCTCCTCCTGCAGTTTCTGTGTTGTGTTTAGAAAGTATAGTGACACAATATGTCAACACTCAATGCCTTGTGTGTACTAAGCAGAAGAAAAATACTATATAAAAAGATTACAAAGTTTTCTAACTAGTCCCTGCAACACGACACATGATCATAATCAGAGATTAAGCCAGATTTCTTGTAATCCTTTTATCCCTTTGTGTGTCTGCTTTATTAAAAAGTTCAATTCCTCATTTGTTATTTAAGTTGACTCAAACTTGTCATACTGAAAGAATAATAACGTGTCACACTGAGGTGTCGGAGAATTCCCATCACATACACTCAGCATGATGCCTGCACTCAGCATCTCAAACAAAAGGCAATCCTATTACTGCCACTAGGCCGGGCAGCAGAGACCCGAGTTCACTGAGGAGATGTTATCGATTTTCACTGTTATTTTCAAGCTCTTTTCGGGAAGAATAAAAATGTGCATTGTGATCCCGATGTGTCTCTCACTCCAGTTTTCCTTGACTGCTGTGCGTGAGAGACTAATGAGGCAGATGTGTATACAGCAGCAGTGAATACAGCAGCACATGGAAAATATGACAAAATAAAAGAGCAATATGTGTCTCCCAGAAACTTGTAGTAACTTTTGCTGTTTAGTGTGTTTTTTTGGTAGTTATTCAGGATTGGATAAAAGCCAAGCTGAAAGGCACAATGACGGATGTTTTACTTATTTTACCTTGGTCAAAGTTACAGTCAATTTGTTGATACAATTTGTATTTTCTTCAACTAAAAAAATACATTTTTGAAAGGAATCCATAAATTATGCTTTTATCCACACAGCACTTTCTGAAACATACTCAATTAGCCGACCTATCTCAGATATGCAGCAGTGAAACCTCCATATCAAGCATAATATATTAAGACATAAATAACTAGTGGTTGGATGTTATCTTTTCACATATTGAGCCCAGCTTAATTAGAGTCACTTCATGGCACTTTCAGGAACATCTGAAACAATTAAATTGGTCAGAGATGAAGCGCGGTATATAGGTGATATTTTTACTTTCCTGCCAGCAAAAAGTTTAGGATGAAGAAGTTCAAGCAGACTTTCCTTAAAGTTAACTTGACAGATATTTATATTGATCATGTTTGGTGTTTCAGGAACCACCAAGTCTGAGGATCGAGCAACACTGCTGAAGAAATTTAATGAGGAAGGATCTCAGTTCTTCATCTTCCTACTCAGTACCAGAGCCGGCGGCCTTGGCCTCAACCTGCAGGCTGCCGACACTGTCGTCATCTTTGACAGTGACTGGAACCCACACCAGGTAGGTTCACCAATAGATTTACAACCTGTGTTGACAGTACTTGTTCTGATTATAGGAAGTTTTCAGTACGATATTGTTATATCCTGATATATATGCCTGAAGTGTCTTTTCCTGGTTTTAAAGGCTGCATTATAGTAAAGGGATGCCATTTCATGAATTTACCAAGCTGATCTACTTGTTCTTTTTATATTTGCCTTTACCAACTCAGACATTATATTTACATTACTGATCGTTATTTATCAAAAGTTGTGTTGCGTTAATATTTTGTGAAAGAACCAATATTCATCCCTACAATATTTGCGCAATATTGGTATCGCATTATTTGGTCATGAATATCGATATCTGATTTTGACGGCCAGTCCGATCACTTAGAAATTATCTTTAGGAGATCAAACCACCCAGCCCTGTTTTATGTGTAGTGTAGTTATTGGTACCTGTTTGTATCTTATGATTTAAATCGTACACAGATATTTCTGGTCAATGCAGTTTATTTTTCCCTTCTCTGGCTGTGTGAATAGTTCCAACATGATCCAAGTTCAGGAGCAGAAAACAATTTGGTTTTATGTTCCATTACTTTTCAGATGTCATTAATTAGAAGCACTAAATGTAAATCACATGAAATGTAACTGGGCTCATTTACATCTAGTCTTTGTAATTAACCCAGTAAATAGACACTATTTGGCTCCTGATCGTAAATTTGCCACAGGCAAATAATAATAAATTCAAATCAAATCAATCTTATTTAATTTAGCCCAAAGTTACAACGTTGCCTCAGTGGGCATTACAATCTGCACATCCAGCGAAATCCCCTGACCTGAGACCTTTGATTAAAGTGAGGAAAAAGCCATATTTTAAAAGGGAAATAAAAGATAGAAGAAACCTCAAGAGGAGCCAGTGAGAATTCAGTAGCTGGAGCAACTGGAGTCAAAATGAAATTAGTACCTGAAGGACCCTGACATGATAAGTCGATAGTTAGGTAGTTGAGTGTCAAAAATCACTGTTAGTCATTGTGATGTGGTCAGCACTGTCTAGTCAACCTTTATCAATGGCCATTAAGCCAAACGAACAATGTGTATTGGTAGAGATTGTGGCTTCTAGTGAATCACTAACTCTCCCATTTTTTGTGTTTTCTTTCTTTTTCCACCATTAAACCTAACCACACCTAAGCAACCAAAGAGAAAGCAAAAGAAAAGAACAGAAGAAAATTATAAGAAAAGCTAAACTTTTCAGTGCCCATGCCGACTTTTTACCAGATATTTATGTTCCAGTGTGTGACTAGACAGATTCTTTTGTTTTTCTTTTCTTGATGTTTTTACGACCAGAAACACAGACTACAGACTTAGTATTTCCTCTTATATGGGTGCAGAGTGTACCTGCATGTATTGAAAGAAGACAGTTGTTGACACAATGCATTTCATCAGTCGTTCTTTGATATCAGCTAGGTGTGTCGGTACTCTGACAGGCAGAACGATTGTATGTGATAAAGTGATTTATGTTTGATTTGACTTTATTGGTTTAGAGAGAAAGTAGTGGTTTTTATTTAGAGGCAATCGAAATGATTTCAGATTTCTGTTTCATCTGTTGACACCAGGACCTTCAGGCTCAGGACCGGGCACACCGCATCGGTCAACAGAATGAGGTTCGTGTGCTTCGTCTCTGCACCGTCAACAGTGTGGAGGAGAAAATCCTGGCAGCTGCCAAATACAAACTCAATGTGGATCAAAAGGTCATCCAGGCAGGCATGTTCGACCAGAAGTCCTCAGGCCATGAGCGCCGTGTCTTTCTTCAGGCCATTTTAGAACATGAGGAGCAGAATGAGGTAAGATCTGAATTTTTAACTTGTGTTCATTTTAAATGTTTTAATATCATCTTAGGAGTAAAATCAGCTCAGGACTAAGATGAGGTATTTGTGCTTGATCAGGCATTTTCTATAATGAATGTAGAAATGAAAAGAAACAGCTCCTTATGTATAATTAGCCATTGTTTCTTCCTTCACCTATAATTACACTTGGATTTGTAATGCAATTCAACTTACTTAATTAGTATTTAATAGAATCTGTGTGCCATACTTAACTGATTTGTTTTGCAGTGAAGATTTGTGCCTTCTGGTTTGTTGAAACAGTTAAAGCTGAGACTAGTCTTCTCTTTTAATGTTTCCAAATGTATCTCCAGGAAGAAGATGAAGTACCCGATGATGAAACCCTTAACCAGATGATAGCCAGAAATGAAGATGAATTTGAGCTCTTCATGGTAAGAAAAGCAAACATTTTTGTAAGGCGTTTAATTTACAGACTAAAAATAAAATATGAATTTACCAAAAGGGCTAAAGCTGACAGCTGGTTCTCTTACCCCGAGATAATTATAAGATGCCCATCATGGCAACACCACTATTCTCGTTAAATGTCGCCATTTGTTCAATTGTTGAAGCTGCAAATTAAATGCATAATGCTCATACTTTTGGCACCTCACGGGTTCCTGGTGATGTCGCCTAATTTCAATGATGACTGGGTGCAATTTATCAAATATTCATATGCGTTTGGAGGCAAGCCGCATATTATAGTCGCCTATACAAGCCTGTAGAGGATTTGTTGAAGTATTTTAACGCTGCTAGACTGTGAATTTCTCTGTGAAGGACTTTTCCTTTTTGCGCTGCATGAATGTGAGACAGAGCCACATGTTTGTGTGTGAAATGAATCATAGCGCATCACTATTCTCCTTGATAGCTAGACAATTGTGTGGTGGTGAGATGGCGCCTGAATTTCAACGACAGAGGTGTTTGTAAAAATGCAGCCTGGTGAGGACACAGAGATTTTACCCAAGGAGTTTTTAGTGTGGGCATAAAGTCTTTTTTGCATGCTATGTGCATGAAAAGGAAGAACAAATAAGTGAATATATTTCAAGCAATGTATATTTAAAGCATTATATTAGTTTGAAAGGAAATGGAAAATGTGTTTTTGATGCTAATTTGTAAGACTGTATCTATCACTTTTTCACAAAGGGACAGCAGTAAATCCAGCTAATGGGTTCCATTCAAGTGGTATAATGCAAAGGAACCAAGAATCATGTCTCTGTTTGCTGTTCCAACCGGATGAGATTTTTCCCCTTTGTAGCGCATGGACATGGACAGACGCCGTGAGCACGCCAGGAACCCAAAGCGTAAGCCTCGTCTCATGGAGGAGGACGAGTTGCCGTCTTGGATCATCAAAGACGACGCTGAGGTAGAACGACTGACATATGAAGAGGAGGAGGAGAAGATGTTCGGCCGAGGATCGCGCTGCCGCCGGGATGTGGACTACAGTGATGCGCTGACCGAGAAACAGTGGCTACGGGTAAAGTCTAAGTATATATGTCAGTCTATGATATTTAGTTTTTCAGAAATTTTAAGTACATATGGTGTTTACATGATAGCAACATGATATGCATTTATTATTTGTAATTTATTGTTGTTATTTGTTAATCCTAATAGTGATGATAGCAGTCCTGTGTTATATCCTGACTGATTTGATTTGAAAAAGATATATGGTATAAGACTGCCATGAGCAAACCTCAGCCATAACCTGCAGTTTGATTTCTTTTGTCTGAAACAAAACAAGCCTTTTCTTCTGTATGCTCACACACTCCCTCTGAAAAAAGAAGTGACGCACAAGTAGCTTGTTTGTTTTACTTCCTTTCAATCTTAGAAAATGAACAATTTTGTGGTCTAACTTACCCACCCTGTCTGTGCCTCTCAGTCCCGAGGCCATTTGTCCCTACTCGAGACATACATCTTAAAAGTCACAAATATGTGGTTTCATTAAAAAAAACAAAAAAAACAGGAATAACGTCATCCTTCGTAAGCAAATCAGACCTTAACCATGACTAGATTCAAAGCCAAAGTTTATTTTACTGCGACTGGGTTCCTTTAGCCCAAAGGAACCCAGTCACCCAAACCAAATATACTCCGACACTCTCCTCAGGAGATACATGTCAGGCCTGGCAGATCCATTTTATTGACTGTGGCTCAGGTGTTCAGGGAGACCAGAATAGAACAGAGAGAAACTTTAAGACTGGTGTAAGCTCAAGTTCAGAGAAGAATATGCAGAGACCTGTTGGCACTCTTGAAAAAATTTAGGTTAACTTTTGGAGAATAAGTACAGGAGCCAACAGCAGCCCAAATACTGGAATCAGTGAAAGTACTCTCCCCTGCCAAGTCAGAATTTGCACATTTATTGATAGGGATCCCACAGTTCTACATCATATATGGACAAGTTGAGGTGGTTAAGTATTAATCTTGTCTTTGCTCTGGATCTTTTCAACGCCAGGCCATTGAGGATGGAAACTTGGAAGAGATGGAGGAGGAAATTCGGCTGAAAAAGCGCAAACGCAAGAGACGTCAGGACAAGGACTCATCGAGCAGAGATGAGGGGAGCTCCAAGGCCAAGAAGAGACGTGGGCGTCCACCAGCTGAGAAACTCTCACCAAACCCCCCCAAGCTCACCAAGCAAATGAACACCATCATCGATACGGTCATTAATTACAGAGATGGGTAAGAAGATTGATTTACTTATGAGTTACTTCAATGCGTTAATCAGCCTGTCATAGTGCTAAGGGTTTTACTAAGGGGATTATTTCCTTTTTCTTTTGCACTCACCAGTAGCATATAGCATATACATATTTCCATTATCATTTTTAGTCAACACAGAAGTTGTGTTAGCACTTGCAAAATGTTTTCAGGGCAGTTTAAGAGTCGTTTTGTTTGTAAGTCCACCTTAACCCACCTGGTGGATCTTATCCACACCTGAGACTATTTTTTCAGCTCATTTTTCTGTTGTATTTTTAAATGCAGCTGCTATTCCTACTCATACAAAGGTTCATCCTTAAATAGGGCTCTGATTCACTTGATTTTCAGCCAGTGAAACTCTGTCAATGGACAACACGTGGAAACTATTGTAATTGCTGGGGGAAAAAAACTAAAAATAGATATGTTTGCAGCATCCAGAGGTCTGAAACCTTTTTGTCTCAGCATGTGTGACAATATTGTTAATATTAGAAAGACCTCTCTATAACTCAGTACATTTCTATAGCAACTCAGCATTCTAAAAACGATGATAAAGTTGAATATTTCAGCAAAAACTGAACATTATAACCTTCATGAAGGTAGGAATTACAGCTCTGTTGTATTAGCCTGCATTAGTTTTAGTAAGGTGCACCCTAATAAACTTGCACACAAGTAGATTTCTGGCAATATCTCCACCATCTGCTGTGGAAGGACACAAAATCTCTGGCTATAGTGAGTGCATTGTCACAGCATTCAACTATGCTTTATTTGTGTGCTTTATCTGAATGAACAGATACATGTAGGTATTAACAGCAGCATAATTGCTCATGCTTGACACATTTAAATGCAAAACCAGCATCTTGATAGACCTCAAATCTGTGAGGCAGCACTTGGGAGCATGACAAAAAAATCTGTGGCTGGTTTCATTTATAGACATAGACGATAATCAGTGTATGCAGAACTTTTTGTCCTGTTCACTTTTAGAGAGATACTTTGTATTTGATAGTGGAGTAAGCGTTACATGTCTGCTCTCATGAGGGCCCATTCAGTCCTTGTTGTGGTACGTCTCTAAAACATTTGCTTTTGAGTGCAAAAATTATATAATTTTCAAGTTCGTTTGGTTATTCAGTGGAAAGTCCCGATTTCCCTGGTCAGCAGGGTAAAAATGAGCAGACATGAAGTCATGTCTAAGGAACATAATGTGTGATAAACTTTTTTTCTTCTTCAGTCCAATGTTCCTGAGAGTTGGTTTGTGTGTGTACATGTGGTCGGTTCTGTGGTGTCTGCATTGTGTGCCATGTTCAAAATCACAAGTATGCGAGTGTCTGTCTCGGCAATATTCACCCGTGCATGAAAGAACATGTGCATTTGTGTAGCCATTGCTCAAATATGCACTGGCTGACTACTATGCTGGAGCATTTCCAGGAAACTGCTACCTGCCTTTCCAGAAGTCAAATTCTTTCCTCTCCCAGTCGATGGTTGTTCATCCCAGAGCATCTCAATCATAGCCTTGGCACTCCTCTTACTTGACTAGACTGGGACTCAAGAATTTCCATTCCAGGACTTTAGGACTCCTATGTAGCAAAGCTTTTTCCCCATGAAACAAATTATATCACTTCATTGCAACAGTGTAGGCTCCATTTCCTCCATCAACTAGATTAAGGTGTCACTTTGTAGAGAGCTCCAATAAGCCAAACAGAGATCACTGTGATTTCAAACACAGCATGTCTTTTGCAGGTTGTTTTGAAGTCACCACATTCTGTCACAAGACATTTGAAGCCTTCGTGATCTCATTTCCATTCATTCCAGTGTCTTTCATGGATGTCAAGCAATTGGGTCTGTTTCCAGAGTTCCCCATTGCCATAACGTGAGCTTGGAGGCATCACACCTAATACATCAAAGATGTAAAAACTCATTTTCAACATACCATCCACCGTTGTGGTTTCTACACAGTTTACACAGTGGGTTTGAGCTCACAGAACATTCAGAACTCAGAGGAACCACAGTTGGATGATTGTACAATATCCAAGTCATCTGAGATCAGCAGCCTGGAAATCAGGATCAAAATACTCTGCTGCTGCAGTTTCAACAAACAAATCTAATCTTATAATTATACAGATACAAATTATGATTCACATTGTAGTGGATTTTTCTAACACACAGCAGCTTTGGTGTGACAGCAGTTAATTCGCTCTTTCTCCCCATTCTTCTCTTTATATTACTGAATGTGAATCTTTTTTCTGTTAATTATGCTGATCTTTTTTTTCTGTAAAACAACATATTTAAGATGCGTACAGATACAAATCCAGGGGAAAATTCATCTGATCTCAAATAATACACAGAAAATGCTTTTGTGTATTATCATAACAGAAAGTCAGTGGTGTGTCTCCTTGTAGATGTTTGGTACAGTATACAGGTGTACTGTTGAATGTCATGTTTTCATTAAATGATGGATCTTGAACTGATACTTAATAACTTCAGTTTAAGTACTGATGACTATTAATTAGTCATACCTAAAAGTTGATCAATTTAAAAAAAAAACATTTGGCAAAACACTGAACATTCTTTAGTTTCATCTTTTCAAACATAAGGATTTAAGGGGCTTAAGATTCTTCTGGTGGAATGTCTGTTTCTCTTGCCCTATGCAGCTTATTAAACTGCTCTCTGTAAGACCTGACAGTTCTTTTAAAATGTACAAAATAAACACAAGGGTTATGCTAATAAAGTCTCAAAACGCAACGGTGAGAAGTGCCCGTTGGCAGAATTTAACTGCTACTAAAGCAATCGCACATTAATAATATAAAGCAGATGGATCAGAGACCTTGATGTCTGCAGTAATGCAGATAAGCAGCAATTGGTATTACATGACATGAACATTAAAAACTGTTGACAAGGTTGATGTAAAAAAACAAACACCTGTCCCCTCTAACTTTCTTCTTTTCCTATATTCCCACACTCTGGGGAAATGAGTCGAGAGAAATAGCAGTTTAAGAAAAGACCTGAAAACCTTTATCTCTGCTGCAGGAGGATAATGATTCAAGGGTATTGTGATTTCTACATCCTTGTAAACGTGAGGTCATTCCTGCAGTTGTGACCATATAAGCAGAGCATACGGGCCTGGAGTAACCCTGAAATTAGGGTGCATCATACATGTTTGGTTTGTGGTGGGCTGAGTAATACATTGCTCAAAAAAATTAAGGGAACACTTTCTCATCACACTATAACACCAAATCAGTCAAACTTCAAGGATATCAATCTGTCCATTTACGAAGCACAAGTGATTTTGACAGGTGCAATAGAGAGGCAAAAGCAAGACAACCCACAAAAAGGGAGTGGTTTTGCATGCAATGGCCACAGAGGATTGCTCTCTCCCTATCCTTCCTTCTGATTCTTCTCTCGTTTTGTGTTCTGCTAGTGTCCTTGTCACAACTGGTGGCATGAGGCGGTACTTGTAGTCAAATCAGGTTGCATAGGTAGTCCAGATTCTCCAAGACCGGTCAAAAGAAGGTTTGCTGTGTCTCCCAGCACAGTCTCAACAGCATGGAGGAGATACCAGGAGACCTGCCATTACACAAGGAGAGCTGGACAGGGCCGTAGAAGGGCATTAACCCAGCAGCAGGACCGGCATCTGCTCCTTTGTGCGAGGAGGACTACCAAAGCCCTACAAAACGACCTCCAGCTGGTGATTGGTGTGCATGTGTCTGAACAAACTGTCAGAAACAGGCTCCACAAGGGCCTGACGTCCTCTAGTGGGACCTGTGCTCACCGCCCAGTGCCGTGCAGTTCGATTGACAGGTCCACCATTGGGGCCCTGTTCTCTTCACAGATTAGCAGGTTTACACTAAACACATGTGACAGGCATGAAAGAGCCTAGAGACATCTTGGTGAACGTTATGCTGCCTGTAAGGTCATCCAGCATGACCGATTTGGTGGTAGGGCAGTAATTGTCTGAAGAGACATATCCTTGAAGGGTCACACAGACCTCCACGTCATAGCCAATGGACCCTGACTGCTGTCAGATACAGGGATGAAACCTCAGAGCGATTGTCAGACCTTGGCTGGCCATTGACCTGGCCCCGTTGTTCCCCTGACTTAAATCCAATTGAACCAGCCTATGGGACGTTATGTATTGGTGCATCTGACACCACCAAGTACAGCCATAGACTTTCCAAGAACTCACTGATGTCTTGATCCAGGTCTGGGAGGAGCTCCCCCAGGACACCATCTGCCGACTCATCAGGAGCATGCCCAGACGTTGTTGGGAGTGCATACAGGCATGCAGGGGCCTTACACACTACTGAGCCACATTATGAGTGCCATGATAAAATTCACGCAACCTGCATCGGCCTACAATTTAAACTTTTTAACTTTATTTTCCGGTGTGATTTTAAATCGAGCCATCGATGGATTCATGATTTTGTTTTCCATTGTGCGCTGTTGTGTAATTTTCTTCTCAAGGAATTATACAGTGTGCCTCTGTTAAGATTTTCAACTTGAATAATTCATTCATCAGGATGTGATGTGTGCTTAAAGTGTTTCCTTAATCTTTTTGAGTAGTGTATATGCTGTGTAGATGCTGCTGTCATTATGTCAACATTGCTGATGATAATTTGGCAAAAAAGTCTCATTGTGTTGCATAGTACCTTTCATACCATTATTGGGAATCGATGTTGATTGTTGATTATTATTTAAAATATTATTAATTAATAAAATTATTATAGTTAATTAATGAAACTTAGGTAACTATGAGTCATTATTGAACACGGGGCACCACCCTGAAATCAGGGATCAATAATCAAATGATATACCTTTAGTCTCAAAGCCTGAAAATTAGTCAAATTGTCAATATTATGAAAATATCAATAATTAGATAAGAGGGAAAGCGTGAATCCGAGCACTAACCATCTCAACCAGCTGCTATTACAATATGGGA
Source organism: Diplodus puntazzo (assembly GCA_963678695.2). Taxonomy (NCBI): domain Eukaryota; kingdom Metazoa; phylum Chordata; class Actinopteri; order Spariformes; family Sparidae; genus Diplodus; species Diplodus puntazzo. The sequence continues at coordinate 19,753,343 of OZ023159.1, read as the reverse complement.
TTGTGCAAAATAATCACAGATGCTGCTCAGTTAAAATCAACAGTGTTTATTAAAACTTTCTCCAAAACACAAACCACCTACTTTAACAAACAACAGTTGCCCTCAACAACTAGCAACATCAAAACATAATCAAGCCAGAGATATAAATGGGTGGAGGCGTGTGTGTGTGTGTGCGCGCGTGTGTGTGTGTGTGTGTGTGTGTGTGTGTTAGTAAAAAGGAAAGAAAACTAAGCCGGCGCTTAGCAGACAACAAAGAAACAACACAGCGACCGGCAAGCGTATCGAGGTTTGTTTATCGTCCGCTGATCAAGCCGCAATACGACGAATTGTGGTCACACACGGCGGCAAGAATGAACAGGCTGGATTAGCCTGAATGAGGCCCTAGCGAGCGTAATAACACAGTTAACACACAGTACAGTTAACCATAAATCGGACTTGGCGGTTCTTTCACAACAACGTAAGCACAACAAAGAAAACACGCTATATACTATCTGTTTCTGCCCAAACAAAAGCCTCTTACTTGATGCCGCTCGTTGCGGTTAGCGTGTGTCCCGTCTGACTCAGAGCTCCAACTCGTTTGGGAGCGCGAGCGCGGGGTCAGCTTTAGCACCCTGAAAGCTGACGAAGGCAGGCAGCCATCACACTGCGAATCAATCTGATGAAGGACCTCAGGGGTTTCGTCTCCTTCTGAAGATTATCTCTTCCTTCTGCAGGCACGGAGGAGACGGCTGGGCTGTGCAGCGTTCCTCTATGGATCCAAAACAATAATAACGAGTGTTCGAACAAAACAAAAGTAAAACAAAAACAGTCTCTGTCTCGTCCAGCGAGGAGGGAGCTGAAGTTAGCTCAAGCAAATGAAAAACATTTCTCAAAGTTGCACCCTTACGGCAGCTCTGTATGAAACCTGAGTTTCTCCACAATTTAGCTACCTGGAAATGCGACCTGATTTGGGGTCTCACGACTTTTAAACTGGGAGTGGCGTCATTGTGGTCCTGGCGGAGCTTCCGGGCTCACAGCCAGTAGGAACCAGGTGAACGTCTTGGGGGCAGGTCAACCTGGGTCATGGTTTTTCACACCTTGTGGGCCTTTTGGCCCTGTTCTTTTGTCCTGCAGCTCCTCGTGTCTGAGGCCCGAGTAGTTTAGGCTTTTGATTTCAACTACAGGCCTTCTCTTTGTTTGAGACATGTGCATGGAGCAGAAGGCTCAACACCGTACTGCTTCACAGATGGCTGAATGGAATGACAAGAGTGTACTCTATGATGATATTAATAACACAAATACAGTAAAATGAGTGAATAAAATGGTGTTAATGATCAGGGTCGGATCTTAATCAAAAGCCAGGCTGAAGAGGTAGATTTTAGGTTTACATTTAAACACTTCCAGCTGCTCTCAGCTCCTCAGGCAGACTCTTCCAGCTGCTCCAAGCATACAAGCAGAAGTTTGCCTCCCCAAAGTTTTTGTCCTATACTTTGGAACAACAAGCAGACTTGTGCCGGAGGAGCATTGGTGCATATGTGTCTGGAATTTCAAAAAGACAGCAGACATCAACTCGAATATGTTTCACAATTGTAGGACCGACGCTGTTACATCTCTGTGTTTGTTTTAATGCAACATTCTACTCATAAGAGCTTCTTTGACATTACTTTCTTTTCTCTCCTGTTGCCATATTGCAATTCTTTCCATGTACTCATTTGCCTGCTGTTTACCTCACTAGCTTCAAAACAGTCAACCTGGCCCCAAGCATAAACACTTTATTATTGATTGTGCTGCATTATTCAAATGTAAAAAACAGATCAAATGTAGCACGCTCCATGAGGCCAAATCACAATTAACACACCAAGGAAAGGTTTTGCACTTAAAGTCACAAAAATCATGACTTAGAGGTTTATAATGTTACATATAGAGTGTGCGTCTAATTGGTCCTGCTTCAGAGCTGATAGCTGAGGATACATACTGCAATTAGGACTCACCTTGTCACCTCTTGCCATTTAAAGCCACTGTGTGTAGAAAATTTGCAACATTGGTGCCCCTAAGTGGTTGTATCATAAAGACACTGTGGCAGACAGCAGTTCACGCTACTACCCATTGATTCTCTGCCACTGATATTCATTTTTTATATTTTATATACATTTTTACTCCATTGTTTGAATTGTCATACAATATTCTTGTTTTGCAGTATTTTCATGGTAGTTAATTGGAGGCTGAGCCTCAGGAATTGGAAAGGTCAAGCAAGTACAGGGTTTTCAGTTCTTAGCCTCTCCCAACCACACGTGGAAGTGTCCTTAAAACAAGGCATTAAACCCCAGTTGCTCCCCAGTGTCAGCTCAGTACACCACATAGCAACCATTGCAGTATTAATACTGACGTTTTCAGTGCCAAAATATGGATCAAAGACTAGTTCTAATGAGACTGATCGGCATTCCTGAGGTCATATGAATTGAAGATAGATTAAGGTTAGGGTTAACTTGTCCACGACTGGAAGTCAGATTCTATTGGATGGAATATTGTATTCTAATGTTATTTGCTGCTGAAAGTCAAACAGGTCAGATTGTTCAAGAAGACAGCAAGACACCATTTCATTTGAACTCATTCTGGATTGTTGTATATTGATGTTTTTTCATCTCTTGTTGTAGATATAAATGAAGGCAACCCATATTTTTTTTACATTTAAAGGCTTAGAATTTGAATATTTTAGTCATTAATAGTTAAAAATTCAAAACACACAAGTCTTGGGGGGAGTTAAAAGGAATGTTTTGCCTAGTGATCTCCCTGTAAACAGGGTCAAGTTTGAATTTAATTACAACGTGAAATGATTCTGTGTTACCAGGTCAGGAAGGCAATTAAGTGAGGTCTTCGTTCAGTTACCATCCAGGAAGGAGCTCCCAGAATATTATGAGCTAATCAGAAAACCCGTGGACTTCAAAAAGATCAAGGTATGTCAACTACGGTGACCCAGCAATTAGTGTGAATGAGCGATAAGATGGCTATGATGTTGAAAGTGAGCGGAATAATAAAGGTGAAGAATACAGCCAACAGTCCAATAATAAATGTTCTGCTACAGCAACTATGAATTCATATAGCATTGCAGCTTGAAGATTTAAACAATAAATGTCATCTTCTGTCAAAGAAATTATAAAGATGCTAAGTTTTGGTCATTAAAATGAATAAGCTAAATGCTTGTTGGGCTCTGGACTTGAAAAGAACAAGCAATTTGTATATGTCACCTTGGGCATTTGACTATTTTCTGACAATTTATGGATCAACCGATTAATCAAGGAATCAGACTACCTGATAAAAGCAATTATCATAAGTTTGCAACCCTAATCAACTGTGAGTGTCATTTAGAAAGAATTAAAAAAGAAAGTAAGTTGAATATCTCATTAGCTATAGGCTCACAGAACCTGAGAGTGATAAGTGTCAAACTGTGGCTCCATGCTGCTGTTTTCTGTCAACAGGAACGTGTGAGAAACCATAAATACAGGAGTGTGGGTGACCTGGAGAAGGATGTGATGCTGCTTTGTCACAATGCCCAGACCTTCAACTTGGAGGGATCCCAGGTCAGAAACTTCTCCATGTTTAACTGAAGTTTCGCAAATTTACTTCCATAGATTTCCAGTAGATATTTGTGTGTAGTCCTGCAGTGTTTTATCAGTGTGGAATGGATAATAAGATGTCAGCAAGTTCTGCACTTTAACGTGATGTTAAAAAAGTTGGACTATTGCGTTAGTCTGACTGAAATTGTATGAAATCGAATTTCTCAAAGTTGGTCTAACAGACCCAGATAATACGGTTGGAAGTCAATTTACCCTTTCATGTATACGCCTTAGTTGGACCTGAACTGACTTGGTGTTCTGCACATGCACAAGAGTCCCTACGCCAGACTTTGACCATAAATCTATAGCAGGAAGTCAGGAAAAACAAAAGAAGACGATGAAGGTATTATGTAGTCTATAGTGCTGAAAAGTCATCCATGTTTTCACCGTTTTCTGTGCAGCCCGTAACTTATTTGTTATGTGACGTAATAATTCAACCTGATAAATGTACAGTAGCAACCAGCTGAAACGGTGCATATCGCCACCGACCGTGGTGTAGTCGGACATACTCCATCAACAAATCGAATCTCCTCTGGTGCATGTATACTGGGGCACACCCCCTTCTCTCTCCCATTTCCTGTCTATCCACTGTCAAATAAAGGTGTCTATGCCTGAAAAAAGTCTTTCAAAAAAAAAAAAGCAGTCCAAATAAATGACCTAACTGAGCTATGGCCGTAGCTCAACGGTCAAGTGTCTCCACAAGTTTGCATATAAGCATACCGACTGTCATGCAGTGCTGAAACACTGAGTTAAGTCAATTGACAGAGCAGTTTCCCCTTTTTTGTGAAGTAATCCTTTGTCTGAGGACAAACTCCAGACCCCATACTCCAGTTTAAGACATGTTTCCTGCTTAATATGACTTTAAATTTAATGTATCAGGGCTGTAACGATAAACGTATCGAAACTGAAATTGCGACACTCAGATCCTGTCTCATGGTGTGAGACGGCAGGATCGCGACACAAACATCCTGGAAAGTGACGAAGTTACGTTTTTCACTCTAAATTACATAATTACATCATTTCATAATCGCCATCAGTGAACAGGTCGCTGTCTGACTCTGTCACTCGCGGGGACGGAGGCTGTTTTCTGGGGGAAAGTACACTGTACTTTTCATCATAAACACTCGGTGAGTAAAAGTTTCTTGCCGGTGACAGATGCTGTTTTCCGGCAGAAATGTGATGGGAGTGGGTAGGACAGACAGGAGGACAGACGCTTCTCCAGGTACAGCTGCGGTATTTTTTTCCTCGTTGCCAAAGACAGTTACAGTTACTACGTTACACCTAAGTTTGGTTCTGTAACGTTGCTTTGTGGGAAATTTCTCTTTATTTATTTGAGTGAGGGACCTGTGCAGTTAACAGACCATCTGATAGACACGCCCTCCATACGCGCCGCCGGCTACAACAGAAGTTATTGAAATGTTACATGAATAAAATGTTTAATTTAAAAAAAAATCGAGGTTTGTATCGAACCAGGGGTCAAAAATCGTGATACAAACCGAATCGTGAGTTTGATGTATCGTTACAGCTCTATAATGTATGTATTTGGGTGTTGGATTGTGTTAGAATATATTGTGAGCATCACCTCTGGGTCTGGGTAAGATTCATACCAATAAACAACAATCTTGTTTGTTGCATGCCATGTCACTATCGCCTTTATTCTTTTCCACTCAACCAGAGGCTTTTAATCACTTTTACTAACTCTTATTTTATAAAACAGACCTAGTCATTAGTTAATCATACATGCGATTGTTTATCGTAGCCTTCCTCTCAAGTGGCTTATTTTGCCAGTCCCATGCTCCATTGCTCAATGTTTGACAGCCATATGTCCTCCCTCTGTTTTCTTCTTTGTTATTTTTTGGGAAGGCTTGGCTTTGTCCTTGAACATTTCCAATGGTTAAACTTTTTTAATGCATTATACCAACCCACTGAAAGAGAACAAAGTGTCTTTGGACACATTTTAGGTGCCAATTTGCTAAGAATTGCTAAGCATTCAGTTTATAGCCCCCTACCTGCCAATTTAAATTCTCTCCATTAACGCTTAATCTCTCCTCTCTTATGATCCCTACCCACGTCCACCATTTTCCTAGCATTTATGCATGCTGTTCGACGAACCGTTTTTACCATCCTTCTTTTTCGTTCAGTCTTCTTTTTTCCCCCTCCCACAGATATATGAGGATTCCATTGTCCTTCAGTCTGTGTTTAAGAGTGCCCGGCAGAAGATCGTCAAGGATGAAGAGAGTGATGATGACAGCGATGAGGATGATGAGGACGACGATGAGTCCGAGACTGAGGGTAAGATGCACCATTTTTGTAACAGACAAATACACGCACAGCAAACCACCAGAGGTGTTATCTCATTTTAATTCTACATTTGTAAACCCAGGCAGTGCTGCTGTGGTGTGAGATTCACTTAAGTTCTGTTGTTAAGAATGCCATTTATCTTTAACTTGTCAGTTAATTACAAACAGGTGCTTGTAAATATCTCTTCTCTAACCCCACATGTAGGTAGAAAGTTAGATGGGCATCTGTTTTGTTTTCTGTCCAAACAGAACCATTTATGTAAGATGTGTCGGTTGTTACCTTAAATCCATCCTACTCTTTTTTTTTTCTCTCTCTCTCTCTTCATTCAGCTAAGTCTGTGCGGGTTAAGATCAAGCTCAGTAAGGAGGCACGTAGCCATGACAAAGGCAAGAAGAGACAAAGCCGAGGAAAGGCCAAGCCGGTGGTCAGCGACGACGACAGCGACGAAGACCAGGATGACAATGTAGGTCGTTCCCCTTCACTGCATTTCACTGTATCGTTAACACACCTTTCAGCACAAATTACTCACAGTTCACTTAGGAAAAGGCTTATTCCTCACTATCTGGAAAAACAACTGTTCCTTAAACTCAGTAGGTCTCCTTCATGTCTCAATTCATGTGACATAAATAACAACTATCAAATAACTTGAATAACATTAGATACTACATCTACAAAAAGATCAGTGAAGCTTTTTATCCCCCTGGTTTTTGTTATCGAACATGAGAAGTAGCCCACAGAGCTGTTATTTGGCAAACAAAGTGGATCTCAGTTGTGGTCGTCATGATCCAAAGTTTAATCAGTCGTCTAATCAGAGGCTGTTTCACACCTGGGATACCAGGAGCAGGCATGTAATTGCTGTTTATTTGTTGTAATCGTTGTAAATATTTGTTAAATCTTTGTGTCACTAACTGAGCTTTGTCAGCTGCCCGATCGGTACTGCACTGTGCTACTTTCAACAGAGATGAGAAAGAAAAAAGATGTCTTTCTCCTTAGCAACTTCCATCATGAGCAAAAAAACGAGTCGAGAACTTACATGACCAGGCCGTATCTTTCTTCAATATTATTCCACACCGCAACAGTTTACAGACTTTCATGAGCATTTTGATACAAGCGATATATATATATATATATACAACTGAATGTGAGATTATTCTTTGCAGTCACTGTTTTTACCTTTTAACCATCAAAATAGAAGCAACCCAAATCGACCAGTCACAGTTATTTGGGTCCCAACATGGGATCACTGTAGCTGCCATTTACTCTACCATGTAGTTACTTTTTTAAGGAGGTGCACATCATTTACAGAGTAGTATATGCAGCGAAGACCAGATGTAGCCATCATAAATACAGCCCTAAATAAAATCTGCAGCAGTGGACTCCAGCAAACCAATGCTCAACTTTCGCTGCAACACACAACTTAAACGTCTCTGTGGAACTTGTTGTGCTGGAAGCCGGACTCCATTTCTACACTAACGTTAGCTTCTGTTGCTCTCTGTAAGTGGAGGGGAGAGGAGCAATGAAACGAGACACTCGAGAACGGGCATAAAGTCACATCCTTTACACCCTCGTAGAAAGGCTTGTATAGTCAACAGAGAGAGATGGGGAGGTCTCAGCTTTAACTTCACATTACAATCCTGTCTGTGGGTGTTACGAACTGTTGTATAGTGGCAGTGTTTTGGCATCTTTAAACACTTAATCGGTTACTCCACCTGGACTTCCTGGATTGTAATTTATTGTCTAACTTTCACAACACGCTCCCATCTATGCAGCCCTCTGCAGGTTTTTTTTTTTCTTTTTTGAACTTTGGGCTGAATCCCTGCTAATGCAGAGTAATGAGTCCAGTGTAAGAGCATGACAAAAACATTTTCAATAACAGCAGTACGCACCCACCTTAATATTAAATCGATAAAGATCAGAGGTTGATTTCCCATCCATTAGATTTTGGTAAATTCAACATAAGTGGGCAGCTTGATGCAGGCTTTATTCATGTCAAGAGTGATACTGAACTGCAGGGTGTTTGAGGTTAATATAAACAGCTCAGCCAAAGTTAGACCCTCAGCAAAGCATGGCCAAAAGCCACGTCACTCTGTGAAGACAAATGTAGGGTGTGATTTCCTGGTGGTAACGTACTTGTACTATTTTTGCAGGGTGTTCAAAGAAAGGTCTTTCTGTCCTTTTAGCTCTCATACCACGCACTACTTTACCAGAGGTTAAAAACTTTCTTCCTGAATTTCCAATGGGACTTTACAAGCCCCCCCCCCGGCTTTGGCCCAGAAACTAAATCTAGAGAGGAGTAGATGTAAAGAAAGGGCGCTGTCTTCACCTGCAGACCTCCTTCCCTCTGGAGATTTCTTATTTAAGTGTGTTTGATGTATTATGCCTGTGTTGACCTACACCACTTCTTGTTGATGCTCTCCACAGACAATAAACCTTCATCGTGCAGCGTTCTCCTTTTCTCCTCTGCGTCTTTGCCTTTATATCTCCCTCTCTCTTAATGCTTTGCTCTTTTTTTGCAGGATCAGTCAGACAAGAGCAAGAGCGATGATGACTGAGCACAAGGATATTGTTTGTAGCACTTATAAACAAAAGGACAATAGCTTCTATTATCTTTGTTCAGGTTCATTGTCTGTATTTTTTAAATTTTTTTGTTTTACTTTATTGTCTGAAATGTGTTGTTCCTCCTCCCACCAGCTTGGAAATGTATTACTAATAATCAATAAGCTACAGCAAATACCAATCAGCTTATTCCTGTTTTTAAGACACTTTTGTAGTATATTTTTTAACTCTGCGCTTTAAAGATTTAAATCCAGTTTGGAAAAAAAAGAACAAAAAAAGAGGTCATGTTACATGCGCTTTTGCTTTATTTGTACTTGCTTGCTTGCACTTTTAGAAAATGAAACATTGAAAGCCACATTTTTTAAAACAAATATATATATATTATATATATATATATATATAATATATATGTATGTGTATATATATGTATATGTGTATATATATATATATATATATATATATATATATATATATATGTATATGTATATATGTGTGTATATATATGTATATGTATATATGTGTATATATATGTATATGTATATATATATGTGTATATATATATATGTATATATACATATGTATATATGTGTATATACATATATATATATGTATGTATGTATATGTGTGTGTTTTTAAAAAAATGTTTGTGTGTGTGTGTGTTTGTGTGTTGCCAAGGACTTCCAAGTTAATTTGGAAAGCCATAGGTGATTAAAACAAGGCAATCAATCAACTTTTAAACTTTCACCTTGTGCAGTGCCAAATGTGGGAACATGGAGAAACTGATTGTTTGTTAAACCCCTCATGTGACCAGTGATTGTCCAGTCATAGCTTAGTAAGCGTAACTAGGCACAGCTTTAGATTTCTCCACATGTTGAAGTGGTGTGTATCGGGCTGTAGTGAAAGAGATGCATTGGCTTTTTTTTTGTTTTTGTTGTTCAGCTTTTCCAAAAGTAAAAATTAAAAAACAGAAAAAGGGAAAAGTCTGAGGAGTGGTTAAAAACACGTGCTTATCTGCTCTTACACAAGCTGCAAATGTTTGAAAGTCCTATGCAAATATATGAAAACGTATTTTTATGACAAATATTAATAATACATACAGTAGCAATCAAGCATTCTTCCGAGGACAAGAAGGTCAACATTAACTGCAGTATGTTAATGATATACTGCAGTCATTAGCAAGTCCAGCTAACTGTCTTGCCGAAATACTATCCAAAGCCAAGAAACCCATCTGTAACTAACTAGGTTACATTATTTTATGGGTAAACTGGATGTATCAGTACAACTCCCTGCTGAGAGGAAGCTGGTCCCAGATGCCATCAGAGTTAAGGCTAACGCCCTGCTTTTCGGTATCTGAAACAATGGACCCCATTATTTCAAAACTTACCAAGAATTTGGACAGTAAGACTGCCACAGTAATCACTGACAACTGCTCCATGGAAAACTTGACAGACGTAGCATCAGTAACTCCGAAGGGTGGGGCTTAGCCAACAGTCACTTGAGAGACAACACGGTTTTGAGAGGAGAAACAATTTATTGAGTCTATCCTACAGCCAGCAGAACAAAATGTCAGTGGTAGCTCATTTACTGAGAAATGTATTGAATATTGCCATGAATGCTAGCTTCATTTTTAAACTGCTTTTATCAAGAGAACTGTAACCTTACATTATGTACGTGGCACATCATTTAGGTAGGTCCATTTGTTTCATGTTTTCTTTCGTCTAATGCATTGGTGATGTTGTGTATCATAGCAGAAGCTTTGAAATCTGTGTGAACTTGATTTTTTCTCACTCAGCAAAGGAGTGTTTGGAGTATGTTGATTGAGAAGCTGTCCTTCAGTGCAGTATTTGATTTTGGCCACCATAGTGATGCGAACACACCTTGTCTTGTGGATTAAAACAAGCATTTATCCTAGCAGAAAATGCAGCTTTTTGAAGCATCTGCATGTTGCACCATGCGATCATAAACAGATTGTAAAGAACAAAGTGTTGGCTGGATTTTTGCAGACTATTAAAGACAGTAGACTGACGGAGAATATTACAAATAAATACATTTTTAAAAAAAACTTATGGGATTAAAAATCAGATTTGAATGACATTGAATATAACTATATTTTGAACAGTGTATTGAGTTATACATTTGGATTGAGGTGTGTTCCTCGATGTGCGTGTTCCTGTATTAGTTTAGAGTCCTCATTTTATTGGTTTATATGTCTGTAGCATGAACTCTTTTGGCAATATTACTGTGTACATGCAGATATATAATTTTTGTCTGTGTAAAATGTGCTTGCTGACTTTCCATAAGTGTGACTTAATCTTTGCTTTCTTTGCACAGTGTCTTTGTGGTTGTATATCATTGCCTAGGGCAAATAAAATCACACTGATTTTCAGCACAACAAAATGTTTTCTGATTTATTCATCTCATATGCTGGGAGCCACTTCTACCATCTGTTAGTGTAACTGACTTTGTAATGCACACTTCTTGCAAATAGAGATTTTTGCACACGTCACTCAAAGACCTACATTTCATTTAATTTCTCTTACAAATCTAGTTTTTCGTTAGAAATATATGCAGCTTCTGCTGCCTTTTATTAAATTAAGAAACAGTATGTTTGAAAAAAGTCTTAATGCAATGACAGATTAAGTTGATTTGATTCATTAACATTCTCAGATAACTTAAAGCCTGTGTTGCTCATGTGTTGAAAGAATGAGCAATCTGGCTTTTGATGCGTTGATGGTTTCCCTTATTTTCTAGTGACCCCGTTGTTTGTTTGTCCCTACAAGCTGCCATGGCAAATGTCTTTAAACATCCTAAATGTACCACAAGCTAATCAATCTTCCAAAGTTCCTGTTTCAAGTCTAGCCTACCTTTACTCTCTTCAGTCACACATGTTCCACTTCCGTGTCCGTCAACACAACTGTCTGGACAGTATTGAGAAGACTGTTTGAGCTGTGAGCCTTAAAAACTTGAGACAAATCAAATCCTATACACGTCAAACATGTGCCAAACCAACACATGTAAGCACTTCACTATCGCATACAGTCACTTTTTAAAAATTATCAACTCTCTTTAAGGAGGCAGCACAGTAGCAATCATAAAATACAATGTAATTATACTCTATACTATAGCTTTTATTATACTAAGTGTTTTATTGTTTTTATTGTTTTAACATTGTTATTGTTTTATTGTTTTTTAATTGTGTCTCCTATGTTTTTATGCTTTATGTTCTATTTCTTTTCATGTACAGCACTTTGTCCCAGCTATGGCTGCTTAAAGTGCTTTATAAATAAAGTTGAGTTGAGTATAGCTTTTACTTTGACATGACTTTGTTTACTGTAGACTGCTAGCATGCTATGTCTAGCATTAAAGGTACAATATGTAAGAATTTAACTTAGGAAATTAGCTTTACTTAGATTATCAACAGAATCTGAATCTCAGAATCGATCTCAGAAAGACTAAACACATCTCTTCATCATTCATTCGTTCTTTATTTCTCTCTCTGGTGAGTATTACAGCCTAAGAGCGCTTATAGCGCTCTTATGGCGTCAGTTTGTTTGTTTGGACTGTTTTCACCTGACCTAAGGCGAGCCATTGTGTATTCCTTACGCTATGTTTGTTTACTCTTCTTCATACTGTACCTACTGATTTATGGAAGGATTTAAGGAATCGTGGTTAGAGAAAATGATCTCATCTGGGACTCTGCATGTTGCTGCTCTGCTCGAGGCAAATGATCACCCGCGTCGAAACTGTGTGTGATATACACTGTGGCTAACGTGAAAAAATGCACCAAGGTCTTCTTGAACTTTCATGCTTTACTACTACTGCTTTTACTGTCTGACCTCATTTTATAATGAGCTTTGGGAGTCGGCTATTTGCATGTATCACTTAAACTGTAAATTCCCCTTAAAGTCAGATTATTTAAATATTCAAAAGCTGAATGTTAATGTGCTCATACGGCTCATTCTGCCAAAACCCAAGAGTCTTCCTCGTTAGCCCTGAACACGTGAACGGTCAAATGGTTTTATTCAACTCATCAAGCATTTACCTCAGTGGTCACATGTTGCCATGCTGTCACTTTTACCGACGTGATCAATTTTTATTTCTTACAAAGTTCACAAGTTGAGAAAGTAAACTTGTGAACAACAGATTTCTCCAAAGGTTTTTGTAAGTCTTTCGAAATCCAGGAGCCTAAATGAGAAAAAAAAAAAAGATATTTTCTAAGATTTGATCCCTCTGTCTTAAATCAGTCTTCAGGTGAAACGTTTGAATATGTTTTGAAGACAATGAAAAGCGACTTTGTTTTCATTTGTAAACTGGACATTTTTATTCATCCACATTTTCTCTGTCCTTCATGTCCTATGTAACAATGTGGGTGAGGAAGCCTACAGTCATCTCCGGCACCGTGTCAATGTGATTCTTCAGACACTCATGCTGACTAAGCCACAGCTGCTGGTGAACAGTCCAATTAAATCCCTGAATGATTCAGTCAAATCCCTCAAAGAATGGCACTCTGCCCACAGATTTACTCCAAAATCCAACATAAAAGCTAAAGACGCTTTAACTCTCATTTTACTGTGGTCTTTAAGTCAGCCTTCCATTTAGTGGGTGTTTACCATGGTAACACACCTGCCAATCATTTCTTGCATTATAATCAGACTAAATAGAAGATAATAGATAAATGATTTAATTGTCAAAGTGGAATTTCAGCCAGTACAGTATATACATTAATCTCTATAATCTAAATTCTCTCAAACAGGTTTTCCTCAATATCATTTCTTGGCAAGAGAAAAGATCCAGTGTGCAGGATTTAGTGGCATCTAGTGATGAGGATGCAGATTGCAACAAACTGAACACCCCTCACCTCACCCTTCACTTCCAAATGTGGAGGAAAAGCAGGGATGGAAGTAGCTAATTACATCTACTCAAATTACTGTAATCAAGTCATTTTTTTGGTGTACTTTTATTAATTTTTTGAAGTCTATTTTTCCTCATACTAAAGTATGCATTACATCATGTTATCTACCCAGTAACTTTAAAGTCAGAATTGAGTACTGAGTACAGTTTGAATTAATATTTAAACCTACCTCTGAATTTTGTAGCCTTTAAGGCTTACTGATCACAATCGGGCCGATGAAAACCCGGACATATACGGCCAACAACACAAACAAAACAAAACTGTGCGGCAGGCTCAGGTTCGGATAGTGACCGTGACCATTGAGCAGAGCAGCAAAGGAGTTTAGAATCATTTAGACTAAAGAGTTGGAGAAGGAAGCCTCTTTGATTGGAAGGAGCTGATAGGCTGGGAGAACACGAGGAACAGGGCTGGGCTCATTATGGTGATGCAATGCAGGTGTGGAGCGAAAGCAGACCAGGAAGAAACAGCGGGAACAGGGCTGGGCTAATTAGACAGATGCGAGACAGGTGTGGAGGGAAAATCTGGCTGTTGAGGAGCACAGGAAAACAGGAGGGAAACATAGCAAAAGACGCCGCAAAAACACAAAGACCACACATAATACAAAACTTAGGAGACAGGACCGTGACAGAAACTAAATGAAATATTATCAAGCAATAATTTGGCATCCCCGATGGGTTGATGACCAGCTGTTGAAGACCTAGGTCGCCATTTCCACACAGTTGTCCAAACCACTGCAGTGATTGGTCTATACTGGTGGGCTAATACTGTATTTCATGGCATCGTGGCTGTATTGTGCAGCTCAGACACTGGAGGGCAGAAGAAGGGCCGTCACACTGTACAGCTGGCCCGACCCTCACACTCCGCAGCACATCAAAACAGCTTTCCTTTTTGTATTCCTGCCATTTTAAACAGAGCCTCACTAAGCCAATTCCCCCTGAAGAATGACCATCCATCGCCTTCTTTTTATCTCCCTCTTTGAAGTGCCGAGCTGTTGGGATAGACTTGAGCCCAGGAAGAGAGGGCCAAATTGGATGTTAATCCTCATCTAAGGGCCAGAGATGTCAGCTGGAAAAAGTCAGGTGCCAGTGCCATTTCTGCTATTCCTCTGTAGCTTTTGTCCGGAATCATCACATTCTCCAAGCAGCAGATGCAGGTCCTTCCAATCGCAAACTGATTCAAGGAATTTTCCTTCCTAATGGCTCATGAATGGTGATCTGAAAGGGCCAGGTGCTCTCTATTATTAGAGATTCCAGTATTATCTGGTGTTGTAACCCGTCCGCATTGAAGGCACTATCAATGCTAACTCTTGCACAACTTAAAAGGAAGAGCGGGAAAAGGCTTTGTCTCCCTTTGGATTCCGAGGTTCACTATCAGTTTAACGCATGATCGAGGAAAAGGCTCGTATTTCTTTGCAGCGCTGAGTCACGGTAAGCTGAAAATCTGCATCACAGACACAAGGACAATGGGGGTTTGTAAAAAAACACACATACACACATACAAAAGCACATGTACCTGTTTCCTGCAACAAACATTCTGCATCACTGATGAAAATGTCTACTTTTGTTTCACTGACCAATCAGTTAGTCTACAAAACATCAAGAATGTCCATTGCAAGTTTTCACAGGCTAAGGTGACATCTTCAAATTGCATATTTTTTCCAAACCAACAGTCCGAGGGTTAAAGATATTAATTGTTCTAGCATCTGGCGACACATTTTAATACATATATTTCAATTCAAAAGCAGCCAGTGCTCACATCGGTGTATGATTGACTCATTAATCAAATTCATTGTTTCAGCATTTAATACAGAAAACTGCATACAGTCAGATTAAGATTCTGTAATAAACAGGGTTCATGGTTCATTACATCAACGATATGACGTTTTAAATAGTTACTCTGTCCAACTGACTGTCTACAAGATATCCAGTTTACAATGAACAAAGCAAATCCTCTCATTCGAGAGGCCAAGGACAGCAAATACTCCGATTTTTTGTGAGATGAATGAGGTAAACCAATAATCATTTATCAAAATAGTTGGCGTTGATCCAAAAATCTATTGATTGATAATTCATTCGCGCTGTAAACATTTTCTAGGACTGTTGTTGTTTATTCTTATTTCTTTTCAAGGTGCAACATGCTAAAAATCCCAAGCACATTTTCAAAGATTATGTCTGAGCCTGTAATATCACTCTGCAAACCGCTAGACAGCCACAACAGCTACAGTGCTTCAATGCTTTGCAGCGCCTGGAAGTTGGACAAAGACGCCCGTGATGTTTTTGCACTTTGATTATTGTCATATATAACCATGATTCAAAAGTTGGGATGCTGCATAACAAATGAATAAAACCGGATCTGATCATTTGCTGATCCTTTTTGACATATACTCAGTTCAATGGAATGGAATGGCTCGTCTGCTGTCATCCACAATACTTGTTTTCTCCTCATCGAGGCTCTTTTTGGGGGTGTCTTTCCTCTCAAACCTAGGCTCTAATGACAGAAAGTGTCCAGGTCAACAAGCCCATTTAGTTCTGGGCTGTAAAAGAATTGTCGACATCTTATATACTCCTGATGCGAGTATTACACCTAACCCTGTTTAATTATCTCTGTCATCCTCACCTGTAGCCACAGCTCTGTGCGATGACTGAAAGCATGGGATAATACATACAAAAAGGTCAAGATGGTCATTTCTAAAAGGTCAACTCTCTCACTAACTGGTGATATGATAATGATTGACAGGTTCAGCAGAGCCTCAGTGTCTTCTTTACAGTCGGAGCAGCCAGCTGAGATGGGCTGACAGCTTATTTTATCACTCTTTTAAAGAATTATTACATTATCTGGCAGAATATTGCCATGTATAATCTATTCGTTATTGGCTTTAACCAATCTCTCTCTTGTTTTGTGTTCTATTTAATGACATCCCAAGCCACAATGACAGTGCTAACATGTATAATGTTTGCACTCCTCACTATTATCATTAGTTAATTAGCACTAAAACAACTGTATAACTTAGGCCAATGCGTCTTGAGTTTTGTAGGCATTTGATCATATAAACTTCCGTAGTATTGGACAAATACACACACCTGTTAATGACACTAGATGGAAAGTCATCTTCTAGGAACCACACATCTCTGTACCGCATTTAACGTCAATCCATCTAATAGTTGTTGAGATATCTCAGTCAGGATCAAGGATCAGGACCCTGTTTGTGTGCAGCTGTAAAAAGAAGTCTGGTAACTTGGAGCATGACAGATTTGGTTGCTGTGCCATTGAAAGTTGGATTGTTGATATTCAATTGATTCCAAAACCTGCATATATAATAACTTAAAAACACTTGTGTGTATTTCCGGTAATGAGGCTGTGATTACTTCGACACTTTCTTTCAGATGTCATTTGTCTTTACTGAGGTACTTGGTTGATATCTACAAAAACTTGGGCTTGCAAAAAGGGGTTTTAAAGCTGCAATAAAGTTGTCCAACTGTTGGAATCGAGCAGAAACGGAGATATTATGCACTGGATTCAACCAAGATTGTCCAATGCATCTCAATATTGCTCTTAAAGCAACATTGTGTAGAAATTGGCTGAAGTAAATACAAATCCCAAGTCTGTCACAGTTTGTCAGGCATAATGTAGGTGCTAACTACAAATAAAAGCTACTGAAGCTACATAGTGCAGAAACAAGTGGTGGCAACAGAGTGCAACAATCCAACAACCACTACTGACCAGTGTTTGTACTCCTTCCCTTTCCATACTTTATTTTAACACAACAAAATTGTGAGTTTATTGTTAAAAAAAAGCGTTTCACATCAATTTTCCATACAAATCCAGCTCAGCGTGCTTTCACTGAGAAAAAGAATGATGCAATACTCTTTTTTTCCCTGACAGCTGCACAAAGAGAGGCAATATTTTAACTTTTGACACCACGCTATGAATGCATTCAAAGGAAATGTATCCATAATTTTCCCAGGGTAGAACATTCATATTAATGCGTCTCATGTATGTTAGATTAATAACAGCAAGAACGCAGAGTGAATTTTCCTGAAGTCCTCAGATGTGGATGAATTAGCCAGTGGAAGTGATGTAAATAAAAGTGTTCCTGTTGCTTCAGGCGCCGGGTGTTTTGTCATCGGATGAGCCTCTGCTTGGAGCTTGAATGAGTCCCACCGGCAGACAGTTATGCAATATGAGAGCTAATTTGCCACAGCATATGAACAGATTTCGTAATGTCTTTGAACTGCCACCTCATGAGAGCCCATGAATAATTTCTTCCCTTAAAATGGTCACCACAGCCCACACCTCTGCTCTGAAATAATGAGTCAGAGAACAATGTTTATTTTAACATAATTTAGGATGAGCAGGCACACATAGTTAACTATGACAATTTGGCTGAAGTGTTAGCTTTTAATTTGAGCTCCAAACCACCCAAACACATGAATAAACATGATGTTTTCAGCATTTTAATCACAGGCTCTCTGTTGTTTGAATTTTCCTCATCATTACTTGTTGTCTGCTCCAGTGTTGTAGAGCTTATCTGAACCTTTGACCATTTCACAGCAACATCATGCCTCCACCCATGACGGAGTAACATACATTCACAGCTGGAGCCTCTGACAACAAACCGCTGGTTTCTTTGCATGGTCAGATGCATCCAGCAGGAGTCCCCTAAGGCAAAAATGAGCAATATTGCTCTTTGACCTGTTCCTCCTACTCTCTGTGACTTCAAATAGCCACCAGGCACGGTGTCCACAGCAGATGACACATGGCAGCTCGGTTTTATATTGCTGTAACTGAGTAGTGCTCACAGAATTATACCTGGCCTCACTGCTGTAGCTGATGTCATTTCATTGATGTTTTGTATCAGGTAAATACAGCATCCACTGACATAATAAAAGGAATTAAAACAAGCCTCAAAACACTCACAACTAAAGGTCAGATTTGTAAGATAGTTGATTTTTGAGTCCCCTCCCCAACTCAACAAATACTGACGCTTTGGGTAGGCTGCCAGCCCGACCTACCAATCCAAAGCGTCAGTATTTGCCGGGTTGGGGATGTTACATAATTTAATCTGTATGATGAATATTTATTTCTAAATAATTCTGCAGTTGCTTCCTAGAGCGCACGTTAAAGAGGTCACTTTCCGCTTTTTGATGTTGCTACTTAACGTTTGTTTAGGGTTGAATTTTCCTTGTCTATCTCATGACAACACTGTGCTTATTCTCTGGTCAGGCTTAGGCACAAAAACCACTTGGTTAGGGTTAAGAACAACAAAAATGGCTGGAAATATGTGTTTGTGTCAGATGTCACAATATGTTGATTCAACCTTTCCTTACAGTCACCTATCAAATTGTTTTACATAACTTGATAAAATTAATTTTTAGTTTATCCAAAGTGTACCCAAATACTCTTTTGGTATATTATTGCAGATTCAAAATGTTAAGAGTGGAGGTACAAATGTCTCATACCACCAGTGTTGGGCAAGCTACTTGGAAAGTGTAGTGAGCTACAAGTTACTCAACATCAAATTAAGCTTCACTACACCGAAGCTACCCCCCAGAGAAATGTAGCAAGCTAAGCTACAGCAAAATAGCAAAAGTAGTTTAACTACATCGAAGCTATTTTTTTTAAATATTGGAACAACTTCATTCCAAGTCAAAGCTATCTCAGTGATCAACTTTAATTTCCCTTTGGGATTAATAAGGTACTCTATCTATCGACCAGTATCCCATATAACTGTCAGTTTCAAAAGTGGTAATTTTATTAGGCTCACACTGTAGTAGTAGCTACATCTATATACATGTTAAGCTAATAATTGTGACTAACCACCATACTTGGTGGGATTGGTCCGTCATGTCACCGTCATACGGAAGTGCTTCTGTCGGGTCCACATACACGGCCGTGTATGGCGGTGGCGTTGCTGACTGATCCTTCTATTTCAGGCCGCAGCAGAAAGCTCCGCTGCGCTGAGCTTCAGAGGTGTTCGTAAAAATGTAGCTTGTGTGGCCGCTACCGCACTACTTGGCCAATAAAAGAGTTAAGCTACTGAAAAGCTATTTCATTCAGAAAACAGCGACGCTACCGCCACGCTACTGAGAATGTAGTTAAACTCATAACGCCGCAACTTGTAGCGACGTTACTGCCCAACAGTGCATACCACAAGGCAGACAGCTTCACATATTGTAGCTCAGAATCTGTTGGAACAATTCCAACTTAAAGCATTTTTAGAGAAGCTTCACACTTCACCACAACTCTCTTTGTGTCAGTGTTACACATAAAACAGTTGTTTTTTACTTTTCTCTCTTCCGGTTAAAGCCAGTTTGACTCTGGTCCATCTTGACCTCGACAGACCCTACAATCAAGAGGACCCCGGGTAGTGATCAATTTCTCTGACCAGGCTTGGGTGTCTCAGAACTGATGAACACTGAAGGTGAAGCTGACAGGTTAATCAAGTCTGTCCACTTGCAGCTGTGGGATTTTGAAAGTAGAGTCTTGTGTGACATAACTAAGATGAACTTGAAAATCAAGTGTTTTAACTGAATAAATTGGTCTGTTCAGAATTTCAAACCAGACTGTTCAGTCGATAAATCACACTATTTAAGGAAGGAATCCCATCATCCCCGAGCACAGCGTTGTAAACAGACAGAGTTAAGTAGCCTGATCTGGTTCGGCCCAGCTGGCTCACATTCCCAATGTGCCCAAAGCAGATAAGCTGTTTGCTGTGATGTTGTATTAGCGTCCTATCATCACTTATTATTGTTAATGAATTGATCCGTCATCTTGTCTGAAGTTGTGGATTAGTCACTGATTAGTTCAGTTATTCTGTTATTCCATACTTAAAAGGGCACTAAGTAGTTTTGGAGAAGAAATTCAAACTATATTTATGTTTTCCATAAGTGAATAAAAAGCTGTTCTCAGAGGAAAATAAGGTCTAAGAGCACTGTTTGAAGCCATAAAGGTGGCAGGGTCCACCAAACATAAACAAAGTATTATAGCTGCTGCGCAGCGATGGGTCGGGTCTGGGCTATTTTTGGCAAATTTAGGCAATTCTGAGCAACAAACAGTAGAATAGTACGACAAGGCAGTTGACAACAATGTTCATTTTGGACCACTTGAGGCTTGAACTCACAACTTCTGGAACCAAAGACTGTCATCTATCACTCTGAGCTAATTGACAAGTGGCAATATAACAGTGGCTTCACAAATTGAGTAAGCCATTCACTGTTGTGCAGGCAGATTTGAAACCACTGTAAAAAATTCAGTTATCAAGACAAAAATCTGAAAATACACATATTGCAGAATGGAGATGTTGGTAATTTGTTTTTAAAAATGATTGATTTGCTCCATAAGTGAATAACTGATGTTTAAAAATGCTGCTTGCATTGACTGCAATTATTCACATGAGAGCAGAATTCAAAATGTTCTCAAAAATTCATTTTTTTAGGTAAAATTCTGATATTTGTCAAACATCATCTACCATGACCAAAAATGTTCAATTTTTTCATGAACATTGAAGATGTATTTATCAATTTGCAGGTATATGTTTACAGTAGTGGTCACATTTAAACATTTTTATGCCTTGTAGGCAAAAATTGTGGGTTGATTTGTTATGAATTTTCAATGTTTTGAACTTTAGATGCTTGCTGTAGCGCCACCATCAGGACTATTGGCTTGGGTTTACAGCTAAGGTAATCTGGCATGAGACTGGACGTTTATGCAAAATTTGGTTAGCTTTCACCCATGGTCCGGTCCAAGCAATTTGTTTCTATTTAATTTAGAGGCTTGCTGTGATGCCACCATCAGGACAATTGTCTTGTATTTCATGTTGAGGACATCTGACATTTTGATCTGTCATTATCACCCTTGCTGGGTCTCGAACCCACAACCCCTGACACTAAGACACACCATCAAAAATGGTCAAAATGTCAGAAATTCTGTTACCTGAACAAAAATCTGATAATACATAAATTGCATCTTGACAGCATGGAAATGTTGGTGATTTGTGTTTTGCTTCATAAGAGAAAATCTGATGTTTAAAAATGCCACTCTTACATTGACTCCAGTTGTTCCCATGAGAGCAGAATTCAAAATGTTCTCAAAAATTCAGTTTTTGAGATAAAATTCTGATATTTGCCAAACTTCATCAACCATGACTCCAAAATATTCTCAATTTTTTTCAGGAAGATTGAAGATGTATTTAGCAAGAATTTGATAGTATATGTTTACAGTACTGTTTACAGTCAAACATTTTGATGCACTGTAGGCTTAATTTTTGATAAATCAAAAATCCGAGAAACAAGTTTTGTGGAGGACGGTCTGAAGATGCTCTCTAGCAAGTTTGGTAACAATTGAGCAAAAATTGTGGGAGGAGATAGGTTTTATAAGTTTTACAGGTTTTGAAAAAAACTGAGTGGTGGACTTCATAATTTGTAATGAGTTTAAGTGGAGTAAAGTTTCAGCAGTATTGGGGCTACAGTTTGGTGAACGTTTCAAAACTGTAGCATGTACTGTTGATTTTGTAGGTATTTTTAAAGTTTTTAAATTTAAATGCTTATTGTGCCCCCCCCCCCAGGAGGAATATTGACATGTCCTTGGAATCAAGTAAATCTGACATGGGGCCGGACATTTCTGTAAAGTTTGGTGAGTTTTTGCCCATGGGAAGTATGACTTCCTCGGAAGAAAGAAAGAAGAAAGAAGAAAGAATTCCTAGGAATGCAATAGTGTCCTGGCAGCTTAGCTGCCCGGACCCTAAAAACATCGGTCAAAGTTTATTTAATTGGACATTTAGTGAGGCATTTAATGATACAGAGACATACTGAAGGACGCCCCACAAAGTCTGGGCTGGAGGTCATTCTGAACACACACGCACACACACACACACACACACACACACACACACACACACACACACACACACACACACACACACACACACACACACACACACACACACACACACACACCTTTGATGTGAAAAGCAGATGTGCTAGAACTGTGCCAAACTATCACTCCAGCACTCCATTAAAACCTGTGGGGTCTGGATCCCCATCAGTGTCAGGTTGGAGTTTTGCTTTCACGAACTTGGACAGATAAACACATACCAAGTTATTTTCCGTCCCTAATTTCCCCTCAGTCATCTGCGCTCTGAATACAAGACACCAAGTGTGCTTCTTGTTCCCTTGTTTTTAGATGCACTTTTGATTTGCACATGAAAAAAAACACAAAATGCAGAAAATTCAGGAAAAAGAAAATCACAAAAGTAGCACTTAAAGTTATATCCCAAAACTGTTTCCACTCTTGGTTTTGATGAGAACAAAATGGATGAATTCCGCATTGTTTTTGTTCATTTGAGGTTTGACTGGAACTCTTTTAATGCCACAGTCTTTTTACATCTCCAACCTCTTCAATGTTTAAGACCTGGTAGGCTTTTTCGTTTTTTTCCTTTACCTTCAATGTTTTATGTTCTTGAGAATGCGAAAGATCTTGAATGTTGAATGAGTCAAATTCTGCACCAACAGAAGCTCCTCTCTCCCACAGTAAACACTGCTCCTGAAACGCCTCGTCTCCCCGTGACTTTGTGCAAAAAGTGCGTAACATGTGTCCTTTAATTGCATGCCCACTTGAATGGAGAATTAACATCACCAATTGTTTATTTCAAAGCTCCCCGCTCTTAAGATAACAGTAGCAGATAGAAATGTGTATCCTCATTTTCTTTTCCTGATTTCCTGAAAATTGAGTTAAAACGTCTGCTACATTTGAATAGAAACGTCATCATTGTCCCGCAACTGTGCTCTTAGTATTCCTACAGTTAGGGTTGGACTACATATTCTTTCGAGATGGAACATGGAAGATATGGTCATGATTTGAAGATAGCTCCAAATACCAAATATATGGGGAGCAGCATTTCACCAGAGCTAGCGCCAGCAGCTGCCCTCTATACTCCGCATTGTTTTTGTTCATTTGAGGTTTGACTGGAACTCTTTTAATGCCACAGTCTTTTTACATCTCCAACCTCTTCAATGTTTAAGACCTGGTAGGCTTTTTCGTTTTTTTCCTTTACCTTCAATGTTTTATGTTCTTGAGAATGCGAAAGATCTTGAATGTTGAATGAGTCAAATTCTGCACCAACAGAAGCTCCTCTCTCCCACAGTAAACACTGCTCCTGAAACGCCTCGTCTCCCCGTGACTTTGTGCAAAAAGTGCGTAACATGTGTCCTTTAATTGCATGCCCACTTGAATGGAGAATTAACATCACCAATTGTTTATTTCAAAGCTCCCCGCTCTTAGGATAACAGTAGCAGATAGAAATGTGTATCCTCATTTTCTTTTCCTGATTTCCTGAAAATTGAGTTAAAACGTCTGCTACATTTGAATAGAAACGTCATCATTGTCCCGCAACTGTGCTCTTAGTATTCCTACAGTTAGGGTTGGACTACATATTCTTTCGAGATGGAACATGGAAGATATGGTCATGATTTGAAGATAGCTCCAAATACCAAATATATGGGGAGCAGCATTTCACCAGAGCTAGCGCCAGCAGCTGCCCTCTATACTCCTTGCCTGCTAACTCTGGCTGTAGCTCAATCTCCAATGGGGCTCTGCTCGGCCGGGCTCAGCAGCCTCCGAGTAAACATAGTTAGGCAGAGGTCAGATGCAGCACAGAGTTAACGTACAGCAGCCGGGACTGTGACCTCGACTACATTAAAAGGCAGAGGTGAGTGAGGGTCCGGCATCAGCACAATTGTAAAAAATGTATTATCTGTGCTGTGTGTTATGAAGGATGGTGTTAATGTGTGTACTGCACAGCAATTATTTTGTTCGAGGAGGAAACCTAGGCTTGAAAATGACAATTGCTCTCTCCCAGATGAACCTGAAATCTTTCTGAAAAGCAGCCTTTGGTTCTTGAAAATGTCTCCAATTAGTCCAAGTGTGAAAAAGGCCTCAACTGTAGCCTGTGAAACGAGTTTGGCAGCCATTCAGAGATAAAAGCTGTTGTACACATTTTAGACATTTGTGCTGGCAGAGGTTTGCTGTGGCATCATTTCTGCGAATGTTAGAGAGCATCCCGATACTTCTGTATCACCTCTAAAGTTTCAGTCAGAATTACTCACTGAAATCTTCTCACTGTCCAGCTGTCAACGTCATGCTCTTTTTTGTCCAGGGTTTTGCCATTCTGGTTGCAAGCAGGCTCCTTCCTGATCCTCTGATAGGTGGAAGTTGTACTTTCATCCCGGTGAAGATGCATGTAAACATTATGCGTCTATCCTAGAGTATGAGGCATCTGTCAACAAACATAAACGGCATTATTGCAGGGAACTGTAATAACGGTGTGTTCTCTCTAAACCGATCGAAACCATCGAAAATAGCATCCACTTAGTCTTATTTAGATCTTTGACTCTGTGTCCCTCCCACCTACACCCTCAGGTAAACATCAGCTCAGTAAAAAAATAGCATTAAATGCTGCTGACATGCAGCGCTGGTGTGGAAAAGCTCAGTGATCTAAACTCAAATGGCAGATGAATGACTTGAGTGATTTAGACCACTGCTGGCTTCTGGGCCTCTCTGGCTGTGGCGATTGACAGCGAGAGAAATTTCATATAAGACGTGACCACCAGACCCCTGGTCTTGACGAGGCACTGGAGCAATAATCGGATCATATCATGCTTCATACACCACCATGTGCCAACCTTCAGCTGGTGTCGAAAGTGTGAAAGCCTCCCACATCAGTTCCCTCAACATGATGGGATGATTATTCCTGAAGGCTGTGACATTTGGCCAGACGACAAGAGCCATGTAATAAACCAACAACAAGAGGAATCAGCCATGTAGTGGCGTGTTGCGCCGCAAGGCTTCAAGCTATACACTCGTGGCTGGCCTTAAACCAATCAGCACCCTTTGAGGAAATTGATAGCAACAGGAGAAGCCAACTACGGGCTTGGTTTAGGTGTGCAAAGAATAAAGGCACCTCCTCAGGAGGCTAGTGTAGCTGCTAGCATCTTTCAGAATGGGAGAGTTTCAGTAAATAAAGAGCAGAGGACGGCACTAATGGCTTGTCTCGTTGGAGAGTTTGATTCACCAACTGGCTCATGTGGTGATAACACTCTGATGATCTGATAGGTAGGAGTCAGCCTCTGGTTGATGGTTCGTCCAGCATTTGAGGCTCCTTCCAGGATGGTTATATGTAACGCATCCGGATGTCCCCTCTCACTTGTTTTTGCTCTATGTAAATTCCATGAGTGGGTACCATCACAGTGTGTAATGACACACATACAGACACTTTCTCTTTATTTCTCTTAAAGCCATTTGTGTCAGTTCCTTTAAAATAACGTTTCCTTGAAAACATGCTTAAAGTTTGATCTTTAAAAATGCAACACAGTCGTGTCCTTGAAACGAACACAGGAGATTAAAAAATAAAAAAGCAGATAGCTTGTTATTAATCATTCAGAATTGAGCCATGCAGCAAATTCATATTCATTTGTGTTGTAAGAAATGCAATACATATATTTATGAAAAATGTACAAAATACTGTTGTTGAAGTGCTCCAAAACTCCCCAAAGAAATTGCGAAGTGCCATCTCTACAACTAGTCCAGTAAGTCAAGAAACAGCATCTGTCAGACGAAACAAGGCAGTTAAGAGAGACTATCCCACCACTTGCTTGCATCAAACTGCTTGCAATACCTCTCCATTGCTCTGCAAAACTGTGCTCAGATACAGTAGCAAGTTTGGATAATAAAGGACTGTATACTGATAGGTCAATAAAATATAGAATCTGACATATAGATCTTCCCACAAGGTCCATCTAGCCGCTGTTCTGGAGCTTTCAGTCAAATCACACAATCTTCCTCAGTGGATGGTGGCTGCCCATTTTCCATAGCCATTTTTCTAATCACTTTTACAACACCTAAAACCTGCAGTAAGCTGTGAATATTGACAAACCACCAGATAAATTGAATTTTTTTTGCAAAGAGCTGCCTGTTAAGCAATCAGCAGTTACGGAGCAACATCATCGTTCACCTGTCATTGTGTCTTTGGCCACTTGATGACTGTAAGTCTAATCTTTATGCTTTTTTTTGTTGTTTCTTATTTTTCTGGCCTTTGTATGGCTTTATTGATAGGACAGCTTCAGAGATGATAGGAAATGGGATGAGAGAGAGGGGGGTGACACACAACAAAGGGCCCCAGGCCGTGACTCGAACAGGGACCGGGGACACTGCAGCAAGGACAAAGCCTCTGTACATGACGCCCACTCTGCCAACTGAGCTAATTGAGTCCCTACTCTTTTTGCTCTTTCAGCTGTTTTTTTTGTAACCACCTCCTCCTGAGGGAGATATCTGACTCTATAACTACTAAATGTTTGTCTTTGTTCACCAGCTAGTCCCTTACAGAGTTGGTCTGATGTTTGCTGCAGCACATTGGGTTTTTTAGAGCCTTTTTTTCTGAATACAACTGCCTGCTGTGGCTTAAAATGATGCCAGGAGAGCGGTGATCAAAACAGCAAAGTTGTTGGCTGGACGGCTGAACAGTGAGCTGGAAATTGAACTTGAATGTTGGAATATCTCGACTCTCCAGTCTTGAAGTGCAGGAAAATGGAAATGTGAACATCAGCAACTGACTACTGGGCAAACTCCTACTGAGGAAGGTCAAAGATGAACTTTCCATTGCAGTGTACAGAAAATGTTGTGTAAAGGTATTCAGATTTCACTGAAATTTCTATAGAAACGTTGTGTGAGCTGACAGTTTGAACAGCACTCCTTATGGAGCAATCAAAGGCTTTTTGCTGATGATTAAAACCACACCAGCTGAGATATCAGTCCTCTTTTCTATGGACAGATGATACATCTGTGATGAACGGGAATCATTTCCTACCAGATATGTTTGTTTGGATCCACTCGGCATCAACATTCACATGAATGAGACTTGCTTCGGCTGCAGCATGTTAAGTGGCTGAACTCTTACCTGCAAAACAGCAGCGGGTTCAAAGTAAGGCGAGCAGCGAGAGAGATGAAGAGCAGAAGAGGGTCTGGCATGTGGACGGACTTCAAAACATCTCTGCATTCAGCCATTTGACCCTGATGTGCTCAGGAGGAATTCAAGGTCTGAAAAGAGAAGCAGGATTTGAAACGTTTCCCGAAGCAGGTGGCCGGATTGTTGAAAGAAACGATCACAGCTTGTTGGCTCAGTGGTTCAACCTTTTGATAACATTTCCCCTGCAGCTGCACCATCTGGGCTTTGATTTTTTTCTTGTCGTTACAGCAGTGCCACAAATGCCCTTGAGCCAAAAAAAAAAAAAAAAAACACTACTCAACCATATTTCACTCTACCGAGACAAAACGAGTGCCTGAGATGTCATGAGTGGAGTTTTGTATATCAGGACTGAAGTCACTGATTTAACATGACAATACGTAGCATAAAATCGATGCAGCACAACCAGAGATCTTCATTTTCATACAGCTCATACGTCTTCCTTTTCAAACCTACCCCTACCCACAATGCAACTCGACTACTGACAGTTGAGTCTGGCGTGTGGATGTGTATTGCTTGTGGCAGCTAATGTACACTATTGCCTCAAGCATTAACGAGGAGCAGGCTAATTCAAGTGTGAAATCACTTCTTCACACCCCCAGACTCCACGTATTGAAGGTTACAATTGTGTTGACTTCTTCTGAACTTGAAAAACAACGACCACTCCAGTGATGACACGTGTGGCTCTACAGAGAAGCAGCAGCTCTAAGTCATGAATGCTAGAACAATGAGGTCTGTCTTCTTTGTGTTGATTGGCAGCTGGCAAACCAAATGCAAAGGTGCATATTGCCACATACTGTGTGTAAATGCTGCACATGTTAAGTCAACTAAAACAATCAGCTATGATTGCATTATCTGTTGATAACGATAATGGAAATCTGTTATCGTTTACAATAATTCCTTTGCATATTGTGCATCCCTCGTTAATTGTAATGGACAGGAGTAGAAAGGATCCATTCACAAGAAAAGAACTTGGGAGGTAAAAGCAATCAGAGTATTGGCACAACAGACAAAGTGAAGAGGTAATTTGTCCTTTTGTGAGATGTACTGCTCTGTGATAAGCTTCTTTAGGCTTCAAAGCAAAATGCGTTGCTGTGCAAGGGGTCAGAAAATGAGTTTCGAGAAACACATTCCTTCAGAAGTAATCGCTTAAATGATTTAACGAACAGACTATTTCCTCCTGATGAATGGTGGGTGACATAACCCTCTGATGTCCCTGCATTTATAATGTTAATATAACTGGCTGAAAGGGAAACAATGATGCTGTATTTGCCTCTTTTTCGAGCTATAAAAATGGAAATTTAAAACAGCTTCATGGTCGCAGTGACATTTCAAACACAAAGAAGTCGACAGTTTGTCGACAGTGAAGCTGCTCGGTGATAAATGGTCTGTATTAGCATCACACTGGGCTGCCAGGAGCCTGTTTTAGCCTTTAGAATCAAAGACGTACAGGAGGTCAGAATTACCTCACTGGTTGCATCGAATTTAAGAAGAACTTTTTAAGGTCGGAAGTTTACTGACAGGATTACAGGAAGGTGGGAGAATATGAATTGAATATAAATGCTTATAGGACTGTGGCATTAATGAACTGGCTTATAAAGTCCTTTAAACTTCCTTCGAGTATGTTTGGCAGACAGTGCATTTAAATTAATCTTAACGTCTCAGTAAGGACACTCCCACGCAGAGTTTAAAAGCCAGTCAACTCCCCTCCAGTTAGTTAGAACTGAAACTGAAACAAGTCCAGTTGCCTATGATACAGTACCTAGATTTACCATGACCTTGATGACTGAGAACCTTCATCAACCTGTCTTTAATTCATCTTGTAAGTTAATAGACTCACATATTTTAGACAAGCCTCCCTGCAAGGCCAGGGCCTGCAGCTTTAATGCTCACAGTGACAGTGTTGTCCTTTGTCTTTTTTTTGAAACAAGAAAACCCAGTCTGGAACAATGCTGACAAAAAAATGTGAACATCTTTGATAGTATTTAATCTGAACGCATGTTTATTGTAGGTGTCCTGTACCCATGGTGGTTTGAATGAATGGATGTATGGTTATATGTTTTAATGTTTTAATGTAGCCAGTCTTTTGGCATCCTGTTTTACTGTTATTCTCTGTTGCTGTGTGCATTCTTTAATATGTTTTCATTTTTTAGCCACCCTGTGCCTAGCTTAACATCTTGCCAAAGGACTACAGTTGAAAATTAGCCTGCTGTCTAACACTGGCACATTTACAGAAATGTTGATTAATGTGAACTTTCCAGCTCCTCAGAATTCTTGACATTATACATGCTAAAATACCACCACAATGTTTAAACATATTACCATCCTGAAGCATCATGCTTCCACTGAGTCATCTCATTAGTGTATTTTAACGATAAGAATCAGTCAGTGGGCACATTCAGGCTGTTGAAGTTTCTCAGGAGTTTGAAGGGGCAAGCTCCAGAAATATATCAACAAGTGTCTGCAGTTAAAGTTTGTTCTTACTGCAAGAGTGAAGCAGCTTGCATTGTTTTCCACCAGACGTATCCCCCTGCAATCATTACACTTTACACAAAGCCTGCCACGCGTATGTGTTTTACGCCATGTCAGTCAGCTATACTGAGAGTGTGGAAAAGTGTTCAGACTGCCGTGGTCAATCTGCTTTGATCAATGCTTAATCTTTTGTCAAAAAGGGATGGGTCGCAATTTTGTGCTCAATAACTGAGGCTGAATGAGAGCCGTCGTGAAGAGTCTCAAAAACCAGATGGTGAGTGCAGACTGAACAAGGCAACAATATTATGTGCAGGCAGGGACGAGGTCTGCGCCATGGTCATGATAAAACAGGTATTTCTGAGTTACTCGCTATGGGCAGAAGAACACGGAGTGTGTCATGCCAATGACTCATCGCTGAACTTCAAACGACAAGTTGTTTCAGGTGAAACGGGTCACACACACTTTCATATATCACCCCAATTAAAGTTCTCTTAAAGAGACACTTTTTTTTTTATCATATTGCAACAGGGAGAACATTTTGAAAAATAAGGTTAATCAGAGAAGCTGTTTAATAGAATTGACTGTGACTGCAGATGAACTGCCTCTGGACAAGAGACAGAAGTTAATTTTGCAGCCTGCCCACACATCCCCTCCTGACCAAATATTCAGCAGGCATGTAGGGAAACCATCTATCTGCATTCCTGCAATCCTCTGGGGTCTGCAGAAAGGCGAGCTTCATGGAGATCACATGAGGACTGTGAAAGAAGACTTTCTGAGAGAAAATGCTGCTCTGCGAGACGAAAAAATAAAAAAAAGAACAACAACAAATCACCATCAAAAAGGTTTATTTTGAAAGACAGACTGGCTATAGATAAATACATTAGCTCAATGTCCAAAATGCTCAGCCTGCAGCTGTGAATTGCAGTTTCTGAAGGGAAATTGTAGTGATTTTAGCAGAGGGCTCAACTGGAGGATGACAGCCAGGCTTGAGGATGTGCAGGGTAGATTTAGAGCCCTGCACAAAGTAGCTTTCCAGTGTCTTTCACAGTACATGTCATTCAGTTGTTTCACTCTCAGCTGTCCAAGACCCAAACCCTTTGTGTCCAGAGGCATCGTGTCATTTCAAAGCACGCCAGGGAAACACCAGCAGAAGGTAATTCCTCAACAACGCAGTTATATGCCTTGTTGCTGATATTCAGCTTTGCTTGAGGTTGGTGTATGTCAGGCTTATTCCTCAGAGAGAGAGAGAGAAACAAAGAAACACACTCTACATCTGTACATTCAAATCTTTGTCCAGCTGAAGTCCGAGGAGAGCAAGTGTACTCTCACTATCATGTCACTGTTACCACAGTGTTTGCTTCTATTTTAGGACTAATCTAATATTGAGTTTTTCAGATAATATTCTTTTATTTTGTGGTCGCTTGTGGTCAGTTGATGTCTGGTGTGGTTTTGTTAGTGTACTGATTCTGTTGAGGCTGCATGAGAAAGACCAAACATGCATTCTAACTTCTGTGTTATTCAGCTCTGGTTTACTGGTGCTGCACGAGGAACCAGTTTATGATGACAGCTCTCTCATAATGGTACAGTTACATAACATCAATGGAATGGTAAATGGAATTGCAGTCATATAATTCTTTCCCTACCTATGACCACTCAGAGCACTTTACAACACTTATCACAGTCACCCATTCAGATGCACATTCATACACTGATGGCAGAGGCTTTGAAGCAGGTGCCGACCTGCTACTCAGAAGCCGGTTTCTAACCAACACGCCGTGTGAT
The DNA here is from genome assembly GCA_963678695.2 of Diplodus puntazzo. Taxonomy (NCBI): domain Eukaryota; kingdom Metazoa; phylum Chordata; class Actinopteri; order Spariformes; family Sparidae; genus Diplodus; species Diplodus puntazzo. Next base: position 19,721,713 of record OZ023159.1, on the reverse strand, counting down.
ATTTCTATGCATAGCCATTCACACACATTCTCACACACAGTTGGAAACAATCTGGGATTCGGTATCTTGCCCGAGGTGCAGTCAGAGCCAGGGGTCGAGCTGCAAACTCTCTGGTTAATGGACAACCCAATCTAGCTCCTGAGAAACAGCAGTCCCTCTGTAATTTCATTTTTTTCAATCAATCCAAGGCACAGCACTGCTTTGAGCCAAATGTTTACATCAGGATGGTAAAATGCTCATTCCTGTCTTCTTTTATCTTGTTTTCTCCCTTTCATTACCCATACCTGTGCTTCACTGCCTATCCCTCATCGCCTCATAGGTTTTGTTTGTATTTGAGACCAGCTGTCGGATCGGTCTTTGTCCAGTCATCTGTGCTGCCAGTTTTGAATAAAAGTCCTGCCATTGATCCGCCTGGCTGCTGTCTCCCACATATTGATCCCCCTTCCTTGCTCTCAGTGTTTAATGCATTAGCGTAGAATGGTCTGCCAACTAGACTGTTAAACTGAAAGCACTGCTTAGGCTGATGGGGAATGTCATTCATTTTGACCTCAGTTTATCCCGGCTGGGCCACAGATTGGTGAAGCAAATTCCATGGCATTCCAATGTAAACCTCATGGTGGCAACGGAGGAAGAGTCAGGGCATCACCAAACTAAGCAGAATTGATTGTGTGGAAACCACCAATGTCCGTGCCAATTCAACCGTCACTTTGACAAAAGACAATAATATTTGCCAGCTTCGTGAAATAAAAGCAACGTTTTGTCAGTGTCATGTCATTCCTTGACCTTTTGACCAAATGATGGCAAATCATGTTTTATACAGTGTTATCATGCCACCAGGCTCTCAACATTTGGCAATTTCTTTTATATATCAAGTCAAAAGTGACAGCCCTTTCCCCAACTGAATGTTTAACCTGGATATTTTCTTTCTATTAATGAAAGAACTCAACCCTACACATTCTGAGGTCGCCATTTACACATTAATGCACATTATAATCAAGAAATATGATGTGCATTGAGCCACAGCTTTAAAAGACAGTGGGAAAAAAGGCCAGAGTTGACAGTTTCAGATTTTCAAGAAGCGTTATCATCTACCCAGCGGAATTATTATATATCTGCTCTCTGCTACTCTCAGAAATCCCTTTTATCTCCGTCTTTAGATCAGCTCATATTCTGTTACCTCGCAACTTTCATAACAAGCATTTGATGGATAACTATGTGTGGGAGGAAGCAAATTCCAACGTCAATCTTAACAAGCAGGTGCTCTCCTCAAGAGCAGGGAATACGAATAAAAATATAAAAATGCAGGTAACAGCTGCTGTAAAGAACACATACACCGCATATATATTTATAAAAAAATCACTTTTGAAAGGAACTTTCATGACTTGAAGGGTGCGTCATACCCTCTCTGCTCCAGCCATCTCGCCAGCTGAGTTACACCTGCACACTGACACAACACAAGCAAACATCCACATCCAGAGGAGGCTGAGTGCTGCCAGCCTATACGTAGGACAAAAACAGAAAGGGTGAGAATGCATTGGGGATTTTCTTTTCTTGTTTTTTTTTGTTGCAGCAAAAGGAACAGGGATGTAATGTGAATTTCTTACAGTAATTGATTTCTTATTTTAAAATGTATATGAATAATGGAACGGAAACATGGAACACATGCATGCATCGCAAAACCCCAGTGAACCTCTTTCTTTGGTATACAGTGTGTACTTTATCCCTTTACTTTAAATTCTTCACCAGTGGTACTGAAACTTTTTTTCTGTGGGGGCCGTCCTTTTGTAGAGAACAGTATTTTCAACCCCCAGGTGAGGTATGCCTTGTCATATTTTCTTGTCTTTGTTAAGTCACCTTGCCATGCCCCCTCCATTATTACAACTTTGGGAACCACTGTTCTTCTTTATGTATGGCTTTGTCTCTTTTTATCATCTTACATTATGTGGTTTTCTTTTGGACATTTTGTATGAGCGTCGCTGGAGGAAGCCTGAGAATTTAAAGTACTTGTGAAGGGGTGTATCAACATAATCATGATCACGTCATACAAAGTGATTGTTCAAACCTGAGCTTTGTTCAGGCAATATTAGGTACTCTGGAGACAGGGATACTCCCACAGTTAAATATATTCATGAAATTCTATTCCCTTAAGGTGCAAGAACTGTATTTATTAAAAATTCAGCTCACTCAGAATTAGAGCCAGTTTCATTCATGCTATGTGGTTTATTGAAATAACAGGATGGAAAGCATCCCCATAAATAGAGTTTCATTTCACAGTCACATCCAGTCTTCTAGGAAAATGGGATCCAGACAAATCACTACGAGGTCACCACGATGACAAAGCTGCTACCACTGTTTCACTTTAGTGCCTTGCTCTGACGAGACAAAATGAGCTGAAGAATGACATCTCCTCAGCATCTGCAGCGCCAGCCAGCAGAAAACAGAGAGATTTCACATGACTCATTATTCATTCATCAAAGATAGGAGCTGAAAGGCTTGTGCATGGGAGAACACACCGTTCTATTAGCCATATGAAACAAAAACATGGTTTGTGAACATGTACATTATAATGCAATGCAGGTAAACCATTTGAAATGATAAGTAATTGTGTTATAGCTTCAGAGCTGTAATGGTGACTTTAGGGACAGTAACACTGTAAGAAGGTAGAAAAGAGTTGAGAGTGATTTGGCAAACAGACACAGGTATTAGCATGTGTCAGCATATGTTGTTTTTCATTAGAAGGTGGTAATTTATTATAACAATACATATATTATTAATTGTGATGTTATAGTGGAAGAAACAAGTCCATTTGTGATGTAAAATGGGTTTTTTCCCCAAATTTCCCATGGCCCAGATAACCAGGATGTGACACACTGAACTGAATGGACTCATTTGTGGTGAAACAGTGGACTGCACACATTTCTGCAAAATAAAAAAAATATGAAAAATCCCTATTTCAATTGCCCAGGTCTTTGGCACACAGATTGAGTGTGGGTGTCTCTCAGCCTAGCTGCCACATCACTGGTCGTGATCGCTTTGAAATAGCTCAGCTAATCGCGGTGAAGCATGAAGACAGAAGCTCAACAAACACTGAACTGGCTCCCCTGGTGAATCATATTGTTGTCTGGATGGTGCAGAGTAGCATGACGTGAACACACACAGCCACAAACATGCAGCCAGACGCAGGTGTGGGGTTTGTTAAAGGCTAATCAGTGCAAAGATGATAGAAGCAAACAATAAAGAATAGATTGATGAAGAAGCACTTTGGCCATTCAGTCATAATTTTACTGTAATTCACATCGCAAATGGTTAAATTATATCTTAAAATGTGACACAGCAGTGTTGGAAAGGAAGATGACGTGCAGGATCAATGAGCTTCTCTCACAAACCAGAGCTCTGAGTTGGCAAAGACCAGTCTGAAGACGGTGCTTGTTTTATTGCAGTGGGGTGTCGTTGCACATGATTTAATGATGGTACCACTGACAGCTGTGTATAATGGCACTGGCAGGTCCATCAGTTTATCTGTGCTGCTATGTCCACATGTCTGCAGTGATTTAATGAACCTAGGAAGAAACTGTGGACAACAGTTTTGAATTAATCACTATTAATTTTAAAACATCACACAGCTGGGGAAAGCAAATTTCAATGTCAGGAATATACCAAATTGTTGATACGCTGTTAGCACTGCTCTGCCGCAATAAATAGGGCGAGAAATTTTATTCTCGAATTATTATTGACATCTGTGTTCTACAAACATTTGACTTTTAGTTTGAAATATCATGTCTGTTTTACTCAAATATCTTTTAATCTATGCCAAAGCGGCTGTTTTCATCGATGTCTTGATTTGTTGGTTGGTTTATCAGAAGGATTACACAAAAACGACTGAACGTAATTCCATGAAAATTGAATGGTGAATGGGTCTCAGCCAGGAATAGACCCCTTTAACTTTTGGTGAAGAAACAGATAAGATGACAGATCCAGGATTTTTTTCTTAATATTGTGAGATAGGGTGTTTTTCTCTACATTGTCTCTACATTTCTCAGGGAATAATAAATGGATCTGGATGCAAAACACTAGGTATGGTGACTGACATCTACTAGTGAGTACAATTTCATGCAGACCCAAATAAAAATCCTGAAAGCGGACTGTTGGGCCTTGGCGGTGGAAGGCAATCAACTGAGGACCATTCTAGTTTCTTCTCAAATTATTTCAGTATTTTTACTCATAACATTCAGTTTTCTTCAATCTAGTTGTGTTTTAATACACTTACTGTCATATAATTTTCACCATCCTTTTAGTCAGGCCAAGATCTTTTGCGGTATGCTAACCCAGTTAGCAAAATGTTGCAGAGTAGTAAAGCTAGTGGAAGGAAAACAGGCCTTTTTATTTACCTATTTATTTACTACAAAACTGGTTAGAGCTAATTTTAAACTCATGTTCCCCAGAGCGGTGCAGAGACTGTAAGTGTAACACTGGTACTCTAGTCTGTTTTTTCTTCTGTGTGGTAGTCAGACCCACTCTTTGCCAATCCACACTACTGTGGAGAGACTGAAAAGTTCAAATATTGGACTTTCTTGTGAAGCCAGTTTGGCGACGACTGCTCTGTGTCAACATCAGCACAAAGAGTCGAGGGCAGCAAGAAGCTCTGCCCGGTCTGTGGATGTACCAGAGACATCAGTGTGAAGCTGTGATCCTCTGTTGGCCTCATACGTGAAAATTCATAATTCCCTGTCAGAGTTATTGTTATCATTATTGGCGACAGGATGTTTTTTGGGACCATGTGTGCGATTCTGGCTACACACGAGATTTGTTTTCTCATCCTCTTCTTCAAAGACACACACACTTACACACATACATTTACCCCCTTGCCAATACAAACCCTGAACAGCTTGAGAAGTGAGAGAAAATGTGTGAATGTAACCCTACAGACATGCTGATGCTGTTGCCACTAATGATTTATTTTTACACATTTGCACAAAGTTCTTGCGTCCAATTAACAACTTATTTACAGATGGTGTAGCTGTTCGTCACAGCCAATTAATTTCAAATCACATATGGTCTTAAAACCTCCTGCACACCAAATGGAGTGTTGTGTTTATTGCGGGGCAAATTCACAAAAAAATAGTTCATCCAATAGTTCATCCATGACAATACTTGACTTGCTTCATAAGTCTCTGAGTTTTTAGCCCCTGGATATCATGAACTGCTCTCTGCTTTCTCTGCTGCTGCATAGGGATTTTAGCAAGGAGCTGCCTTGGGGCACATACAAGCTTCCCTAAGGCATCCATCACCTGCCAGGTCCAAACCGGGAGTCAAGGAAGGTTCTCCTGGGAACAAGAGTTGAATTATTCCATTGGTTAGTCCTCATCCCAAAAGCACTCTCTGTAGTAACAGTAAAAGTCAAACTAACCATCTGAAAAAAAACAAAAACAAAATTAAGAAGGATCTAACCTTTGTTACATGTTTAAGTATGCAAGCTAAGCAGCATGGTTCTTATTCTAAGTGTCTGAAAACATTACGGAAATTATTCCAATGGAGATCGACAGTTTTCTTTATATAAGATGATCCTTTTTGTAACCAGAAACACAGGTCTCTTTCAAGAAGTCTCACTTTAAAATCTTGCATGATGAGTTGTCATCATTGTTGCCACATGTAGATTGTCAAAATTAGATATTCAGCCATGGCTTCGGAAATAAATTCTCGCTGGTAAAACTCCAAACTCTTATCTCCAACTCTTTCTATCGCCCTCTTCCAACAATAACTCACCTCTTACGAGATTGAGTCTTGAATGAGACTTGTGTTTCTGGTTAAAAAAAGGATCTTCTTATATAAATGGTCTCTCTGTGTAGGAATTGTTTTGTCATGTTGTCAGACACTTACTTTCTTACTTACTGTGCATTCAGACCGAAGGCACATAAAGAGGAAAATTATCCCGGAAGTCATTCACTTTCTTTTGGGAGCCAGACGGAGAAGGAGAGAAAAGTGGAAAAGGCGGAGGCGGGTGGAATAGGCGGATTAGGAAGGAAAAAAAGTTAAAAATCCTTCAACTTTATGTATTGAGCTATGACGCGTCTAGGTGGAAAAGGTGGAAAAGCCATGCAATAACCAATGGGGATGTCTCGTTCTGCTGTCGTCCCTCGGTCAGGTCGGTCCCAGAGAACAACCTGCGTAATTTTGGTTCCTACCAAACATTCATTCCGAGATGGCGCTGGAAATGATGATTGCTGTTGATTGCTGCCATAGCAGAACTCCCTAGGGCTACTTCCCATCAAACAAAAACGCTGTTATGAAAACTTTTGCTAAGCTGGTTGTGTTTTCATTTAGCTACCCTGTCTATTTTGTCATACATTCGGCAAAATCAGTGTTTATTTGGGATGAGCATTATGTAAATATGATTGTGGAGTAATTCTGTTTTTAATGACTTTATCAAGTAACTTTCCATCAAGTAACTTTCCGTGATCAACGATGTCGGTAAATGGATGGGCTGTGCTACAGCAGTAGTTGCTTGGTGGTGTTTAACGCAAGTGGCGTGCGGGCCCTTTAAATTTAGAAGCAAAAACGAACAGGGTGACAAAAGTGACATAAGCGACTTAGGTGGAGTGGACAGGGCGGACAAGGCGTATTTCCCTCTTTGTGCACTTTCGGTCTGAACGCACAGTACGAACAATAACTTCAGCCTGCCAGTGACAAAAACAAGCACTTTCAGTGGATGTAACTTTGATGGTCAGAGTTGTCCTAAGGTTTACGTTGCAACCGTTATAGCCTTTAACTCACTGCAACATTTATTAACCAATGTCATTTCTAAAATCCTAAGAATAAAACAATTAAGAGTATAAAGTAAAATAGAAAATCTTTAAGTGTAGATTATGTCTTGTGTGTGAAGAAAGCCTATTTAACTCATGTTCATGTAAGGGAGTGGCTTTCTTATTTGACATAATAGAAATTGAAATTGAAGAAAATGTCTCAGTCCTGAACAGGGTTATTTTTTTCAACCTGACAAAATACTTAACTAAGTGACTACAACTAGGTTATTTAGCCTAACCACTGTAGGTTAGTTAGCAAATGATTTGCTTCACTGTTTTAGAAGCAACACTTCCAAGCTAGGTAGCTGGACATGCTAACGCTAAAGCAGATAAACATACTGTTTAATTCCTTACATCTCTCTCTTGGTTAAGGAAAACACACACACACACACACACACACACACACACACACACACACACACACAAAGTCAAGCTTCTATCTCTTTTGGGGACATTAGACATTAATTTTCTGGAGACTTACCCTAACCTTAACTATAACAACTACTTACCAAAATGTGAATCAAACCCAAACATGAACCATAATGTTACCTTAACCCTACCTTAAACCAAGTCTTCGCTCTAAAACTTAGTTGTGTTATGGGGACATGTACTTTGTCCCCATAAGTAAAGTGGGTCCCCACATTGTGACTGTCATGACATTTGAGAATTTGGAGCATATGAATATTAGATGTTTTTCTTTATTCATCGATAATAAAAATTGTTGTCAATTAATTTTCAGTCAGCTGGGGGTCCTGCTATGAAGAGGGCTCCCTACCACTTCTTCCATGTGTCCTCTGCAGTAAAATCAGGGGAGGAACCATGACTCAGCCTCTCCAGTCTCCAGCCCTTTCACCCATCTGTTTGTCTTTAATTCTCAATTAATCCAATTAATTATGTCCAAGCTTTTAAACAGCAGTAACTGGATTTAATGAGACTTAATGAGACTTAATGGATTGATGCATTTTCTTTGCTCATTTGAACCTTTTTTTCTTTCACCAGAGGGGACATGCTTTATATTTTTTGTTTTACTTGTCCATGACTGTGATTCATAAATGAAGACTTGATGTGTGCATTTCCCTGGAAGATTCCACCAGGGACTCAGAGTCAGCGGTGTGGTGAGTTGTGCGCATTATTATTGGCACATTATAATGCACACAAATTACTCAGTTAGAGGGAATATTCAGAATAAAATAACACACACTGTTAACAGCAGCATGACTTATCAATAACCTAAGTTTTCATGAGTGATTTAATAATGTCTGGAAGGATGTGTGCTGGCCTAAAGGCCAACAGGAAATTAACTATAATAGGAAAATGGATAAACTGTGTGTGTGTTTTCTCCCTCATTCAAACCCACACATGAGTTTTACTTTTCCACCTACACTGACCATGCTGTCTCTCTTCTGAATACGAACAGGCATACATACTGTTCGTTTCTATTACCACTATGGGGCTATGAGGTAAACACAACATTAACATGTATTACATTCATATGCTTAAATAGGGTGAGGTGAAGAATTAAGCAATATTACCCTCGAGGGTGTGCTTTAACGTCATTTGACGCTTTAACGTCTCAAATGACGTTAAAGCACACCCTCGAGGGTAATATTGCGATTATACAACTAATAACAACACAAATAAAATGTATAATCAAAGTATATCCATGTTGATTGACATTTTGCTCTCAAATTTTAAAAGTTTTTGCGAGTGTGCGTCGCGTTTCCATGGAAACACATGGGGTCTGACTAATAACTGAAACAAAATAAGTCACGTCAGTAGACTCTTATGTGTAATGGAACGTAGTTTACCACTCCAGCAAATAATCCAAACCTTAGTAACGACCTAGCAACAGAAAGGATTTTCTAGTCCCAGATGAGTGAACTCTGAGCTGACGTGAATGTTTTATCGCGGTCTCGGAATTTCCCGAACACCGTAAAATACTAAATAATAGCTGGGGTGTTTATTTGTTTAAGTCACTTAACAGACCAGGCGGCAATTTGTTACAAGCATTTAATTCCTTCCTCTCAAAAATCCGGGATGAAAATGTCACAAACTTCGCCAGCTTCTCGGTGAATTCTCTGGCATCCTTCTGGGCAATAGTTGTCTAAGTGAAGTTGTTACAGCAGAGGAAACGATTTAGCGACCAGCACTCGCTGCAAGCTCCTCATCTCTGCTGTCACTCACGGTGGCGGACATTTGTTTCTCCATCGCCCTGATCATTTTGCAGGACACTCTCTGGTGGCGTGCCCGTTTGCTGATAACTCATCCCCGCATGTTTATCTCAGGCTCCTCGCTAGCCTTCTTCCTCCCTCCACCAGGCAGCCTGGTCCTGTTGCTGCTGTCCTCGTCGGACAGCTACGTTTTATTTTTTCGCCAATCTCTCACTCTCTTGGGGTCGACAGAGAAACGTCTAGCGGCGGCTTCTCCCGAGTTTTCCTCTACATATTTTACGGCAGAAAGTTTGAATTTCAAGCCGTACTTTTTTATTTTTTTGCTCCAGGTCTGACAGTTACTACGTTGCCATGGAGATGGATAAACACAGACTTGGCGGAGTAATATTTTGAGTAATGAGTCGGGCGTGCTGTCATGCTGATTTGAGCACCGTCAAAATGTCTTGTTGACCAATCATATTGCATGGTCGGAACTACTTGTTGTATAATTATGATTCTTTCACATAACCACACTAAGATATTACCAGATTTTGACAGAAAACAAAATCCTGTCCGATCCTTAGAGGGGCTGTTGACTCATGTGAGTATTATTATATGATTATCATTATATTATGTATTATAATATCTGTGCACACGACCACCTTTGCAAGTAGCCATGTTGTTAAAGGTGCAATATGTAAGTGTATGTATGTATAGTAGTTTAAAACGTAAAAAAAAAACAAAAAAACTTAAATTATCAACAGAATGTTAAGAAATAACAGTTTTGAGATTAGAAGGTCTTTGTATTGTGTTGCAGAAACATTGACTGTAGTCAGCGTACTATACAGTTTGCCCCATCCAGTCCTGGTCCAAAGCTCCAATTCTTTCTGCTATAGCTGCTTTAATATTAGTTGGTATGAGCATCATTATGTGATTCTTGTCAGTTTTACTTGTACAGCCCCGAATCCTAATTTTGAAACTTATTACATAATTAAAACTCTTGCACACATTGATCTGGACTCCTGCTGAGAACTGGTGAGTTCCATCCCCAGCGAGAATATCAACATGACAGGGAGCCTCTACTAAAAATGTTATGTTCAAACAGTACATGTAATTTTTTCAAGCAGGGTGTGAAGCGGGGAAGATCTCCTTCAGGAACTAGAGTCACAGAGGAGTCTGTGGTAAACCTGAGTTGCACACGTCATCTCTGAGCAACATCCAGACAGGATAATTGATCCAGTGGGAGGCGGGCAATAGAATATTTTCCTTTCTAACTCACTGAATTCAAGCACAATTAATTATAAGTGACTCATAGTTGACAAGGATCTTCAAAAGGAAAGTAATTTTAAATTAGTCTGTAGCAGACTTATGCAATCATGTGTATTCAGTGGTGGGAAATAAAGTACAAATACTTTTTAAATGTACTTACTTGGGTATTTAGTCTTTGACATCATTTTACTTTTACTCCTTACACTATAACACAAATATCAGTGTATTTTCTGCTCCTTACATTTTCATTTTGCATCATTGTACATCACCTTCCTATCATTACAAGATGAATTTCAACCTATCAGTGCATATCAAGCATTGCAGATGTAGCAAGATGCAACTGCGTGAAATACTCAGCAAGATGGAAACAGACAGAGGGAGACTCGAATGTGTCTCTTACCTGTATTGTATTATTTAACCCCTTAACATGCAGTTTTGTCAATTTTTGCCCTTTATATAGCTTTGAAGTTGTCAAAATCATGTCCACCCTTTCTATTATCATATTATGTATCATGTTCTTTTTTATGAAGTAATAATTACACAGAAAATATTTAAACCAAAGGCTTCACTTGAATCAACACGTCCTGACACAGTTGGAACAGAAACCTATGATGAAAAGATGATTTTTTGCATTAGACTGTGAAACTAAAAAATGAAAACTAAAACTAAAATAACAACTTTAAACTCTGCATGGGAACAACACATTATTCAAACTTAAATTCAAACTATAATAACCCAGGTCGCTGGCAATCACTCCTGCCCTTTTCCTCTCTCCGGCTGACTGCATTTCCTGCCGTGTGCGTGATTATGTGGTATGTTTATTTATTAAAGCTGTGGCCTTTACTCATTTTAGCCTTTCATGACAGGAGCCTTGTTTTGCATTTGCACTGTTCCAGTCAAAGAATGAATAATGTCCTTCTTTCTTGGACATCATTAATGTATGCATAAACATCAGCCTGAATACATGGCCCTAGGCTGGTTATATGGAAAAATGTTCCTTGCTTTTGGTAAATATTCCATTGAGGTGGAAGGTGGGCAGGCCTGCTTGAGATGGTTAATTCTCAAAGGTTAGCTGTGTGGGAAGTCTTCCGGACCAGGGATAAACAAGAATGTCCACACAACACAACAGACAGTATCAGAGAGACCCTTATACAATATGTAAGATACATAGAGATGAACAAAGTGGTCAGATACTGAGGGGAAGATGAGTCATGGAGCTGTCAACATCACTGGGACGTCATTAACTTTTGTATTTTTGTAGTTTTAGCAGCTAATATGTCAGCCTATTCTGAAGTCTCCAACCACCTCCAACCCCTGAGTAGTGACCTCTGTACAGGCTCTTGCACATGTTTCCCTTTCTTTTATTGATTTTAATCCTTGTCAGTCTGCCATTGGCACAAAGGCTAAAAGGCTTTTCTTAGATAACAGAATGTAATGGTAAGAACATTTCCTGCTATTTGGGCTCACTCTGCATTGAATTACATATAAGAATGCATAGTTGGAGAGACATCAACAACATTACGCATCAAATGTTCCAAGAAGCACCCACTGTTCAAGAAATTATCAGACAAATACTCGTATTATTATTTTTGGGAAATTAATTGCACAAAAGCAAACAACTGGTATGAGTATCCCTGAATAATTATTATAGAACATATGTGTAAAGATAAATGTGCAGAAATTGACACCCAGTGCCCACAGTTTCTGAGTGCGACACCACTGTTTTAAATACAAATCCCAGGTCTGTTATTTGTTAGATGTAATGTAGATGCTAAATACAAACAAAAGTCATTACATAATGATGTGTTGAAAACATGCATGTCGAAGTAAACATGTATGTAGCGCTGTGATCCTACCCTCTCACTGAAGTTACACAGAGTAGAAACAAGTGATGGCGGGTGTAGTGGCTTTGATAGAAACACCATTCGCCCTATTATGTGATGCTGTACCATTAAAATGAGTTTGAAGCTGTTATTTTTTAGTAAAAGTGACATTCCATGGCTTTCATTTTGCACTAATACACTTCATATGTGATTTGCACCCCTGAGGGCGGCTGTGGCTGCGTAGGTAGAGCCGACAGTCCACCAATCAGGCGGTCAGTGTTTCGATCCTTGGCTCTGGCTACATGTCACAGCGTCCTTGGGTAAGGCAGTGAACCCCAAATTGCTCCCAATGGCTGTTCCATCGTTATGTGAGTGGTATACCAAAGACATATTCTAGGGCGCTTTGATTGGGTAGCACTATATCACCACTAATGCAGGAATGTGCCGCCTTTGCTATTGATGTGTAAATGTGTAAAGCACTGTAAGTGGTTGGTAGACCAGTAGAGTGCTCTATAAATGCAGGTCCATTTACCAACTACCCCATAACCTAGACAGGATGTCCAGTATGTTATCAAATACTCCTGTCTATATTCAGCACAAATACATTGCTATCCAATCAATAGTGCCACATCACTACAAATGATTGACCCATTCATGAAGCAAAACTAACAAAAAATGAGCAAGTTTCAGGTACTCAAATGCCACGTTTCTCCGTTTTAAACATTGTAATTCAAAGTTTTTCTGATCCTTTTTTGACAATAAATTGAATACATAAATAAAATACCCATTTAGTAATGCATCGAATGTTAGAATCAGAAACCTTTGTTTTGCACTGTGCTCTATCACTTCTTTATTTTTAATCAGCAACATTGACGAATACATATTTCTAAGTCTTCATAAGTCACAGGTGACTGAAGTCACATCATTAAAAAGTATTTTGGGGGAGTATCGGCGCACTATGCTGCACAGTCCATGTGTGCAGCAGCAGCAGCAGTTCGAGGAACACTATTACGGTGGTAGGACTTGAAAACACCCTTACTCAGCCCCATCACACACACAGGCTTACAAAGACTTTCTGACCAGATAAAACCTGAGTGTAAATGCCTTGTCAACATCAACTGCCGACGTGTTATACAGTAGCGAGGAAATGCACAAGACAGCAGCTTGAAGAGATGAGTAATGCTTGGGTGGTAGTCTTTTTCATCTGCTGTTTACAAGGTGACGTGTAAAACGATCAGACAGGGCACCATGACCCAGTTCTATCTCCATATGGGGCCCACTAATTCACCTCCTTCACAGTTTGGGCTCAGTTTATGGCTGTCTCCACTGGGTTTCTCCTGTTGAAGTGAGACCCATGAAAGCAGAGCGAGACAGGGGTTGCGAGTGCAGCCGCTCAACTCTCATTATTCACCATTGTCTCAGTGGTTTGTGTGACAGGGCAGAGGGAGTAAGAGAAGGCTGTGCTCAGCAAAAAAAAGAAAGAAAAAAAAGCTACTGATTGACAGCGAGAGCGATGTCTTTAATGTGTGTGACTACAATCCAAAAAAACATCAGGAACTGTATTCTGACAAGAGTTTGTGCATTAATGAAACAAAACTCTGAAATAAGTCAGTTAAAAATGTACTGTACTGATGAAGTAGACAAAGGTGATAGAAACTTTTAGTTAAAGATTAGATAAATTAAAGTTAATAGTTGAGGGGTTTTCCTTTCATACGCTGATTTTTAAGTTCAACAGACATGAGTGAGGTGTTGAGTACTGTTAATTGAAGCAGCTACTGAGTATTATAACATTTTCCACACTGTTCAATAAGTTACAGTACCTGCTATGTTTCTGCCTGTTTCAACACCATCCTAAATTCCAACATAATTCTTACATTAAAGCTATGTTAATTGAATTTTTGCCACTAGAGGACAGGAAACCTCCACAGCAAGCTGACACACTGCTGTCATGTTGCTTTTAAAAATATCTCCATGAATAATGTGACAGCAAAAGCGTACAACATACAACTTGCCCAAATGCTTCTACCACAAGAACATTTGTTAAGATTTGTGACTAAAACTTGACCGAGAGACAACAAATTAATTTCCTTGAAGCAACAGCAATAGCATCACTGAAGAGCTCCCATAAGCTCAGTTGGTCGAGTGGTTGTCCCATGTGCAGAGGCCTTCTCCTCACTGCAGCGGCCCAGAGTTCGAGTCCCGGCCTGGGGCTCTTTGCTGCGTTTCATCCCCCAGGCCAGTTGTCCAGTTTCCTGTCATCTCTGCAGCTGTTCTATCAATAAAGCCATAAAAAGTCCCAAAAATATTTATAATAACAAAAGAAAACATCACGCAGTTATGAAAAGTGAAGAGTATTTTTGGTTCACTAGCGGGACAGATTAAACTATGGTGGTAATTAATGGGAAACACTGCTACTACATTTCTACCATTGCCACGTTAGTCATGGTAGTCCAAGTCAGTATTTGAAAGCTTTGGTGGTTCTTTTCGAAGAGGAAGGGGACGCACAGAAAAGAGACAAAGGACTGATAAAGAACTATAGATCTTTGGATCTTCTTCTCTGGAGATATATTTCTCACTGTGAGCCACACCTGGAGTCATCCGGCTCAATATTAATATTTGTGATTCACATTCGATCCAGCGACCCATGTATTACAAGAATAGTACTTTGTTTCCAGAATTGGGGTAGTTGCTCAAAACAGGTAATTCATCACACATTACTCATTACCTTTAGAAAGAGTAATGCATTAACTCACTAATTTTCTCCCTATAGGAAGTAATTCATTACACTCCTGGTTACATTAACTTTCTGTAGCTCAGCAACATTATCTCGGATGCACTGTCGTGTAATCACCAGTTAATATAATGTAAAAACCTTACATTTCAGCACAAGTCCCCATCCCAATGAGGACACACACAATATATGGTTAGTCTGACTCAGAGAGGAAAAATGCCCAGAGTCAGCCGATTAAGAAGAAGTGATGAAAGAGAAAGAAGAAATTTTCAGGAATGAGCATCAAGACAGCGTTCCTGATTAAACTTGCTGGATGCTGAGCCTCATTTCCCTGAAAGTTGTTTTTATTGGATTTTGCGAAAGCATGTGGAGCCTATTGTACGTGTTCTGGGAAGCAGACCTGCAGCTGAATGAAAAAGGCGGTGCTTCGGAGTAACATTAATAAGGGCAGGGGAAATCTAACTATAGCTCTGTTTTATGCTTTATTGGATGATTATGCTGAATACAAATGACCTCATTTATTCATTTGGCACAAACAGCTTAATGTGTGTCCTACATGTTTTTGTTTTCTTTTAAGCTCTGTACATGCCTATACATGACGAAATATTCTTATTCTTATTTTCCATCATTTTAGCATTATTATACTCACGTATGGCTGGAAGAAAATGTAAAAAGCCAAACTGTACTTGAACATTTGGAGCAGTACTGCATTTACATGCAACAGATTTCAACCACCTGTGTTGGCCTCATTAGAGATAGCATGAACATACACACGGCAGTGGCCCGAGGCTGCTCGTAAAGACTGTAGTGTATCACAGAAGCATGCAAGTGGGTCCTGGTGATGCAGAATTGCCTAAACTCTCTAACTGATGAGCTACCTGTATTATTTAATGTTTATACCTGTTAGTGCCTTTGTAAAAAGTCAGTGTGAACAGGATTCAGAGCAGAGCTCATGTCCCCTTGTTTTGGACCTAATGAACCAAACTAGGTGTGAGTGCATTCTTTGTTTAAAGAGCCACTTAAAGGCATGTCTAAAGCCCAACAGAGAAACATGTCCTTTTCTTTTAATTATCTGCCAACACAGCATACTAATTAGAAACTTTTTTTTTGAAAGTTCACACTGGAATTTAGCACTCTTAAAATAGCATGTGTGATAAAAAAACAAAAAAACAACAATACATGTTTGCGTGCTGTTGATGAACACTGCTGTCAAATGCAATGCACAAAGAAAAGAGAGCAACGGTTGTGGCAAAAAAAAATATTCTGCATAGGTGGAAAAGTGACTCTGCACCAAGTTATGAAATGTGGCTAAGGGAAATGGGGAACACTGAGCCTTGAAAAGATCAGATATCACAACAATGATAAATTACAACACTTTGATAAGATCTGGGACCTTCTGCTGCTGTACATAAAGGGCCGAGTCTTAGTCTAGTCTTAGTTTAGTCTAACTAATCTAAAAATATAAAAAAAAAAAAAAAGAAAAGAAAAGAGAGCAGATGCTCACAGCTGCGTGTTATTAAAGGAAATTATGTGTGTCGGAGAAACAACTCAAGGAAGTTCTTCAAATACAACAGTATTTTATGTTTGAGTCTTTGGTGAAGCTTTGTAAAGTTTGATTGGCATTTGTGATAGTCAGTTTGACGCACCATGTGAGAAATTCTGTTAGCACAAAGCAGCTATATGGACATCTTGCAGATTTGAGTGGTAATACGAAAGTGACCAGTGTCTAACTTCCCTACATCTTGCCCGCTGGCAGATTTGTCAGCAAAAGTCCGTTGAATGACGCGTTGTTTCACATCACCAGGCAGACTTTTGCTGACTACAGGGCTGCTTTTCAAATTACAAATTACAATTCTGCATTTTTTTTGTATGCCTGGCGTTCCTTTTTTTTTTATTCCTAGAGTAGTGAATGGAATCAAATAACAGCAAATCCCTTCATGCCCTCTCCAGCTCCACATACCCTAAAACCAGTGTTGGCTCATGACATTTATTTGGGGGGGGGGGGGGGGGGGTCATCATTGGTCAGATGCCCTTTAACCATGTATCACCAGTAGGATGCGCCAAAGCACCCTACTAGTGCATCACACCAGTCAATTTAAATAAATAAAAGGAAAAAGTACGCTGCGTGGAAGAGTAAAGAGTGAAATGTCCACATAATAATACTCCACGTTAAAAATTCAAGACGTTTTGACAAGAAGAACAGCAGCAATAAAAAAAAAAGATAAGACGCATAGCATTTTCCATGTGGCTCCTAAAAAGGTATCCACCGTTTTACAGACGCTTCTGTGGCAACGACAGCTTGAGAAAAAATAATCTTTTTGGGCCCCAGAGCATCATATGACGTTGTAATTACACAGTTTGGCCTCTATGAAAGATGGATTCAAGATCTGCTGCTTATCCTGGGGGCTCGTTAGTTGTTGGCACAACGTCGTGGTGATGTGATCTGTAGGACTTCCTTCCTGATGACATCATGAAGGTCATAACAAAAGGTATGAGACCTATGTGTAGTCTGCCAGCTCTCTTGTTAAGGTCATGGTAAGAACGTACGACTATTGAGCTTAGTCTGACATAGTGACTACCGTAAAGAGAGCTCCTGATATTATCATCTTTGCAGAATGCTGTGTTAGCGTTGTATCATGTATGTAGCCATCAAATGCATATTCATAAGTCATTCTGAAGCATTAAAAGTTAAGCCAGAGAAAGAGTTTTCAACCAATTCACGGTATTTATGTTACCTAGCTAGCTAGCTACAGCTGATAAAACCTGTCTGCAACAGTTGTATTTCTAGCAGGTAAAATCAATACCTGACATACTAAAAATGAGAACTCTGCTTTTGTTTCCCTTTTTAAATTAATGACATATATTTTTTGCAGCATTTAATCTGCCACTGCATGTTATTTTCCTAGATTTAGAGCAAGTCTGGAAAGCTTGACAGGCAGAGCAACAATGGCAGCACTTCTGTCAGACCCTCTGGCCTCACACCAATGGCTTGATGTCACAGTGTTAAGAGGCAGTTTGACGTCACTCTGGCATTAATTTGAAAGAAAAGTCCTCCTCAGCTTCACTGAACCCAACAAGCATTGTTCAGTGTATATGGAGACAAGCAGAAAACAGCGACTGTCAGTGCTGTTTGTGAGCTATTTCCAGTGACATATGAGGATGTCCCTGGTCAGCAAATCTTTGTGGGGGCTGTTGCCTCTGCCAGGGTTGCATCAAATCCTCTGCTGCCTAGGGTCGTTGAAATTCACAGACTGTCAGAGGCTCTGCTGGTTCTGTTCCCTTAGAAACGG
Source organism: Diplodus puntazzo (assembly GCA_963678695.2). NCBI lineage: Eukaryota > Metazoa > Chordata > Actinopteri > Spariformes > Sparidae > Diplodus > Diplodus puntazzo. The sequence continues at coordinate 19,703,650 of OZ023159.1, read as the reverse complement.
CAGAGGGATGGTGGGGAATCAAGGAATGCAGGACACCAGTGGTTGCATTCCCATGTGCAAAGGGATCCATTTATTTCTTCAGTTAATGGGGAAGAAACAGCAAAGTGGTGTCAAGAAACATCACCTGCTAAGTTGTTTCAAATAAGAGACATTACAGGATAGTTATGTCCTAATTAAGAAAAACAAAGTTACTCTGCTAAAAAACCCAAAAGTGCTAATCCCCCAATAACAAACAAGACCAACAAAGATAACCAAGGAGAGGAAAAGAGAGAAAAATTGAACAAAATAAAGAGAATTCACAGGTTCTGCCGAGCTTAGACGGAGATTATAGCTGACTGACAAAAATTGCCACAGCTCGGATTTGGGCTCACTGGATAATTGGCTAATGCCTGCTATCAGGGCTGATCTCTTTTATACGGTTAGTGTTAAATGGGAGTGCAGACAGAAAATTGCCCATTCACCCAAAGGCACACATTTGGGGCTTTCAGAGGCCTCTAGAATACATACACATAGACGAGCACAACTGAAACGAACATGCATTCAAGTTTCATGCATGGGGGTTTACAACATTTTATCCGCGGTTGGCACATCGTCTAATAAACACTGCAGCACCCGGCTAAATGGGATTGGTGTCACTATTTTTTTTATTGTCAAACTTGTCCAACCTAGCAGTAGTAACTACGTAGGTAGGGACTTTGAATGGTCAGTTATAAATACTCAAATGTGAAATGTGAATATGTGAAATTGTGAAGAGCAGCGATGAAGTAAATAGACATCTACCTGCATTGCAATATAGCTATCTATTCATTACCAAATATCCTGAGAATAAAAGATTAGTTGAATGTTCATTGGGCAGTGTTAAGCCACACATCAACCAATTATCTCATCATCCCCCTCTCCAAGACAGGAGGGATTTTCACCCTGCGTTTCACTGCGCAAGTCATACAAAGTCATACAAACTCTTGCCTTTTCTGCGTTACCCCAGACTTACGAACCTTAGCGGGTTGAAGTAGTGTTGACGACAGAAGATAATAAGACAACACAGATACTTTAAGGATTACCATTGTCATAACACTTGCACAGGTAGTTTCAGATGACAACCAAATTAGATTCTTAGATCAAATAGAGGCCAGTTTGTGTTGTGTAGGTCATTGGTCTGTCCAAAGAACTGATGGTGGCACTTGAAGAGAAACCAGATATATTGATTAGAAATTCAGTGTTTTTTTTAAATTAAAATTATACTTCAACCTGAATCTGAAGAGAGAACAAATATTGAGTAATGATGAACAGAAATCATACAAGAGACCGATTATGACACTGAAAATGGTGCTGCCTCATAAACCTTGCCCGTCTGAATAAATTAAGTGCTTTTCATCCTTGCAGATTCTGCATCTAATCACTTCCCCTCTTTTCTTGCGCTTATTGTAACACACTACAGTTGCCCTTCTGCCCTCAATTTAATTGTTTTTGTCCTGTTCCCAAACAAAGCTATTTAGAGGCACTCATGCTTACGTAAGAGCCACAGAAAACAAAACAGAGAAAAAGAAATGGTTTCCACTGTGGAGGAGGGAGCAGGGGCTCCCATTCATAATATGACAACCATGTTTTAAATTATGTCAAATCCCGACGCTCCCCTCCCTCTGTTGGAATGTCTCCTTTAGCGCCAAGGAATTTTATTACCCTACCTTCCCTCTGTTGTGGTGACACTGGGGGACAAAAACCAGCGCTGACCCCATGGGGGCATCTACTCGGCTCACCACCTAGATGCACATTGTGACTCTGGCATAACTTCGCTGTTAGACGTCACAAGTCATTGTGTGGGTGCGTTTTTGTGTCTCTGGACAAAGCGTGAAAGAGAGAAAAGAAAACAATCCAGATGCCTTCTCTGAAATGGCTCAGCGTGCCCCCTTTTATAATGCAAGTGGGGGTCAGCTTTGTTCGAACGCAGTGATAGTTGTCGTTTTAGAGAAACCTACTTTCAAAGCGCATACCTACATCTTGTAATTAGGTTAGCCGTTCCCCATGCTGATGGCTCTGTCCTCTCATGGGGATTACTCTCACTTGGCAAAATTACACAAATTAGACGCATGTGTTGGAGCTATGTATTCATTTTCTTTGTCTGAATACCAGTTGCCCAGACCAGAGGCACGCACAGGCTGTCATTAGAGACATTTGAGACAATGGGTTCCCACCACAAATATAATATTTGTTTTTCTTATTTTCCCTTTATAAACATAGAATTCTTTCTCATCTCTGTCAAAATAAATAGTATACGAGAACCCCGAGTAGGACAAATTGTCTTTTTCAGGATAATTCCAAGTGTATTTCATTCAGTTTTAAACTATTAAGTATTATTTGAAGGAGCAATTGCAACATTTGGCTCCTTGTCCGGCAACATGGAGAGAAGCTGTCACTTTTAAAAAGTGTTTTTATTATTTCATATTTACACACAAAAATATATGCCAAATGTACACACACACACATATATCTATATGTTTGTATCTACATGTGTATCATGTTTTGATATAATCCAGTTTTGTTTGCACAAAGTGACATTTCTTATAAGAATTAGTATTATATCAAGGGCATGAAATTGCACATCGACATCTTAGGGCAAGGGACCCCAACTAGAGTCCTCGAGCATTGAAATTCAGACTCAGAATTTTAATGTTTACAATATTAATTAAGCAATAAAAGCGAAAATTTATCTTTTCCATAACTGAATAAACAAGCTCTTCTCAGAGGAAAATTAAGTTTGAATATCAACAAAGTAAAACAGTATGCAGCTGTTTTGTCCTTAAAGTCTTTGTTTATTCAGTTTATTCAGTCCTGAAAATGAAAAGAGAGAGAGAGAGAGAGAGAGAGAGAGAGAGAGAGAGAGAGAGAGAGAGAGAGAGAGAGAGAGCAAACAAAATCCCTTACCGAAGTTTCTAACTCACTATAATGTAGTTCAGTATTAAGTACAATATTTGACTCTGCACTGTTGTGGAGTAGAAGTATAATACAGCAAGAATTGAAAACACTCCAAATTGAGCTGTATTTTAGGTAACTGTATTTAGTTACTTTCCGACACTGATTAATAGACCGCCAAAGTCCAATTTGTTGGACTAATGTGAGCACTCTGTACCATGCTCAAGCACGGTAAACCTACTTGGCCCCGGCATGGTTTGAAGAGGCGTGCTTTGGCTCAGTTCGATTGCTCACAAGCACGGGTGGACATGAAGGACAATCATGTGTACTATGCCACCTTGCATAATCAAGAAAACAGGGAATGTGAGAGGGCCGTCAATGACTGAAAAGACAAAAACGAGAGAAAAAAGAGTCAGTAAAGTCATGTTTTCTGTGTGTTTCTCCATTTTTCTACAACACGGTGTCGTATGTACAAGAGCTTACCGTGCTCGGCCCGGTTGTGGCCTAAGCAATGTGAGTGCAGGCCAGTGGGGGACTGGGGAGGAGGGACAATTGTGCACAGTTCAACGCCACTGGGCCCTTAGTGATAAATGAAGAAGTTCATGGCAGTCGGAAGGGAGTTTTATAGGCACAGCTTGAAAAACAGGAAATTGAGGGGGTCCTGCCGTTTGTTTAAAGCCTGTATAAAATGTAATGACGCAGAAATCTTGTGAGACTTTTTTTTTTTTACAGTGAAATAATTCCGCACTAGTTAAATTTGTCCCACTCAGAGGAATCATACAAGCGTATTTCTTGCTTGGGTGATGGACGATAAGTGAAAGGAGACTTGTTACCCACACCTGTGTAAGCAGAAAACATCTGTTCTCTCGAGCGATATCCTTCAAGACCTTCTTCCCAAAAAACATATGAAAGAGAAACAATAAAATCTTTTTCCTGTAACCTCTTGAGTAAAATGTTTTATCTGCATTGAAATCCAATTTCGCCGCAGAGGCCTGCTTTCAATTTGCCTCATGTGATTCACTGCCAATTGTAACAGCAACTTATTTGTCTGGATCTGTGGTTGTGAGAAAGACCAGATGTTGGACTCTGAGGCCAGATGAAGGAAGTCAGAGGGTCTGTGTCTCTGTGGCGGATCAAGGATGAACAGGATGTTGATAAACTAACAAACTAGGAAACCTTGACTCCTTAAAAAGAAATCAATTTTGCTCTTCTCCCAGCTGCCCTCATCTCTCAGTTCTTCTGATTTCTTTCTACACATTTCTCCATCCCTCACCTCTGAGTATTGGCCTTCTGGCCCCTCATTTCTTTTCCCCTTGTCTCGTCTCTGCTCAACCCGTCACCTAGTTTCTCTCACCTTTCTCTGTCTGTCGCTCGTCTCCCTTGCCTGTGAGGCCATGAGGCTTGCAGATGTGCCAGTTAATTAGGTTTCCTTTTCTGCAGGCAGCTCACCTACAGTCCAGCTGAGCCAGGTCTGGGAGGGCTCAATCACAGACCCAAGCAGGAGCAAACAACGGCGATGGAAGCCTTGTTATATTTCCTCTTTCTTATCGGGTCATTTAATGAATCCTGCTGCAGAGTGAGAAGGCAGCTTCATGTCATCATGGTGCAGACGGAGAGAGAGGGCGGAGGAGAAAAAAAAGGGGGGGGGGGGGACAGAGAGGCTGCGAGAGTGAGGAAAATGAACAGAATGTCTTGACACAGACCTCTAACGACCCTTTCGTTGTGCCCAATAAAAGCAATGATATATGATCATGTGTCTTCCATGTGTGATGCAGCCCGAGTGCAGACTCACACAGTGAGGGCTCTCAGGCTCCATTAATCTTATAGTTTATTCTCTTGGTACAAACCATGGAGGTGGGGGGAACCACAAACTTGGAAATGAATTTGTTGCACCGTCTTGTTTTGTTTTGTTTACACTGAACAGGTGAGACCGTGTGGAGCATGTCAACAAAATAATACCAAAGAGGGCTCACAGCCCAGCATTTCTCTAGAATCTGGATTCAAAAGTGGCCATTTTTTAAACGTCTATATTGATATGTGTTTCAACATCATGATATTTCAATGTAAACATTAAACATAAATACACATAAAAAACAAGTCTCAGATACAAACCGTACTGATCATTAAAATGACAAAGAACATTGTACTTTCAAAGACCAAGTCATACTACATATTGCATTATATAGCCCTTTTGTATGCTGTCCTATGTCGCTGTTTTGTATTTGTTTGATGCACTATTGCACCTCATGTAAATAGTAAATAATAATAATAACATTAATCATCATGCAGTCACGTCATAAAATACTTTTGCACTTGAGAGCAGTTAAGTGTATTATTTTAAAAAAAAAAGCATTTGATATTGTTGTTGTTGTTCTATGTTGTTTTTGTTTATTTGCACTGTTTCTTGGGAAACGTTATTTCATTGCACATTGTACTGTGTATATGGCCTGAATGACAATAAACCCCTCTTGAATCTTGAATCTTGAATATAGGCCGAGTGATTACATATTTAGTCTGTGTGAAGTCTCAAGTCTACATTTTTGTGGCTTAAAACTCCAGTCATGAGAGAAATGTGCATGGATCTTGAAAGATCTTGAAAAGCGCCCTACAAATTAAATGCGTGATTATCAGCATCAATCAGAAAATGAAACTGGCTGATTCAGCCTGCATCAGAATTCTGACAGGGTCGGACCAAAGTCTCACAATGTGATTACTGCTATGATCCACATCGACAAACTAAGCCAGTTTTGTTTACATGGCTCAAAATTACAGATGTGCCTCAGAGAGCTTTGCAATTTGTAGAGCACATAAAACCAAAGTTTGACCCTGTCCCACAAATATGTACCATACAGGACTTACGGGGAGTTTTTCATGGAGGGAGAGCGACAGAGTGCAAGACTTTTGCCCAAGAGTCCAGGTTTGTATCTTGGGTACCATATGTGGTTAAGGTATAGACAACAAAAGCACTTTGGTTTTGATGAAATGCTGTCTCAGGTCACTCCAAACCAGACCAGACCGTATCCCTTAACATAACCATCAAATCAGTGTGTTATTAAAAAATGTAATCTAACCGCTTTATGTCTTCTTCAAAACATATTTTCTGTTGCAAATCAGTTGTATAACCCAACCGATCAATCTCGACTTACCATCAAAAATACTTGTTTTTTGTCGTCACAAACTGGTCTGGAAATTGTCAAGGGGGGTCCTTAAAAATATCCAGTTGTTTCACACTCACAAATATCGAAAAATAGTCTTGAACTATGGTCGCTGGTTAGGCAGCCTTGTTATATGTAACTATGCAACCATCCCCTTCACCTCCTGATATGAAGGTCAGGTCAGTAACATGTAATGTGAATGTAATATGACACATATAAAATATCAGCATGGTACGAAGACTTATGACACGTATAAATGTGACGTTTGCAGAAATGTTATCTCCCAACATTTGATCCCGGCAACTGGTATGGATATTTCTATGGACTTTCTGTTAAGTTGGAGCTGTCAGTTCAGATCCACAGAAAATGCTTTAACAGGAAACTATAATACAGCATGAATCGACACAGTATGCCTCGCAGACCTATACTTGCATTTTATTTCCTTCATGTGCGCCAGTTCATCACACAATGTGACCTGCCTCAAAATGCTCATCAGAAAGTCTTACACAGCTCGATACCAAAATGTGTACACAGCATGACATGAATCAAAGCTGCAGGATTGCTGTTGCAGAATGTATGCAGATAGTCAGTCAGCCTGAAGACCAAGTTTTGAAACCACACAACACTGACATAGAATTAAACTTACTTTGTTGTGGCTTTTGTCCAAATCTTAGAATGTGTCATACACAGCGCTACTATTGTTTTGTTTATTTCTCTAGTTATTCTAGTTTCTTTTTTTTCTCGCATCTTTGAAGCATATTACAAACTGCGCTTAATGAGACAAGATTGATGTATAATGTGGTCTAATTAGAGGGTAACAATAACAATCATTTTGATTGTCTTGTCTCATCTGGCTGTTTGATGCAAACATAAAATGAAGCATATGAGCCTTCTGTCTGCAGGACTGCCTTTTATATATTCCCCATTTATGCTGATGCCTTTCAACAACCCCTCTAACTCTTCAACAGAAATGCCTTTCGGTTCCAAAGACACCAAAGTCAGCAAATTACTATAAAGATCTTTGTCTCAGTGTTGAGAAATCAAAGAGATTTCTTTAGAAAGGAAGTCATACAGCAAATTCTGGCTATGAGTTAAAGCTACTTCAACACTTGGGGCTAATTCCCCCCTCGGTTTTTGACAGCGAGTGGAAAATGTCAGCTTTTCGTCAGAATAAAACATCAACGCAAGCTGCAAACAGTAAGAAGTGTAGAGGTCAAAGGTGAGAATGGGCTTAAAGAAGCATTTGGAATATTTCTACATATAATGTACTTTACTCGCCTTTCCAGAGAGGTTAATAGAAGCAGAAGAAGCAGTGTGCAGACACCTTGCTGTGCCTGGGGACCAGCTACAGTTCCAGGTCAATGTCACTGGCAGCAGAATTGACCTAACAGACGTGTTTTGATACAGCTTTTATCCCCTGGTGGGTAGGAGTATTGGGTCAGCTGGTTCTGTGCAGGTCTAGCTGATACATTTAAGCTGAAGGATCAACTTTACCACTGCATACTTTTGAGGGAGCCATACGTAATTTTCCTTTTTGTATTTAAAATCTATATAATAATATTTGAAAGTTTACTCCATGGCATATAACTGACACCTAGTTTTTTTTAGATTAATTTCCATCTCAGCTTCTTCTTCTTCTTAAAAAAATAAAAGCACACGAGCAAATTATAAAACACAACATAAAACCTGTGCTTCTTTTACATTTGGTCTTGTGACCCCGCGCAAAAATACAGTGTCTGCCTCTTGTCACGTTTCACATGGCTATTGCAAAAAGTCATGCAGGAATTTAGTGGAACCAAATTAATCTTTTAAGAGTTTAACTAAGTGTCAAGTTCCTGTCAAGTTCCGAGTTAAATCTTCTAGTTTCTTAACTCAAAAATAATGAGGTGAATTGACGAACTGCTGAGAGATCACTGAACGTATTACATTCAATTTCTAAACAAACATGATCACCATATTCACAGACCTCCTAACATACAGTCTTTCAGTAGTTTGTAGAAAACATGCATGATAGAAAATTGCAGTGTGTTTTTTTTTTTTACATGCTTGATAAGGTCATCTTACAAGGTCTTACTGTTTGCATTTTTCTATGTCTGGTATCAAGTGGCTTTAACAGCACACACAGTTCTGATCTTTGTGTGACTTCTAAAACTGAGAAAATGTTCAACAGATGTTGATACAACTTAATCTCTCGAATTTAATGAACTTGTTTAATTATCTTGTCTCATGCCTAAGTGGAACCAGACTGAAATGTTTTACAACAGACACTCCCCTCTAAACTTTAAATACAATTGAACTCATCTGGTTTTATTGAAATTGTTCAAGGTCCAAAGAGGTCAAACCAAATTTAATACAGATTTGTGTAGAAGAACTTTGCCTTTTCCTACTTACTACCTACTTAACCCTTTAAATGTATCTTGTGACCCTCTGGAGGGGGCCCAACCCCGAGCTTGGGAACCTCTGGTTTAACCTACCTCACTGTATATAAATCTAGGCTAAACAATTCAACTGTATTTGAAGTAGTTAAACCCAGCTTGATCTTGTTCATCTAAAATAGTCCACTGCTTGATCAACCAGCCTGTCCTAATCAGCAAAAACGACAGTATAGGTCAACTATGCAAGCAGCTTGTTTGAACTATTTAAAAAAAATGTTGTTTGGCTGTAAAGGATGAAATAAGGATAAACAGTATAAAGAGAGAGAAGTCCGTCCTGGAACAAGCTCAGGGATGAAGGCTGTTTCAAACAACGATAGAACTTTCAGGAGGATGCTGTTTATGTCCAGTGTGAAACAAGAAGTTGCCATTGAGTTGGATTAACTTACTATCATAGTGAAGTTTTGTTGCAGTAATAATATAATGTTATTATAAGATTAGTATAAGTTATTTATGTAGCATAGGTACGTTTGCAACTGAAGTTACAAAAGTAACCCAAACCACATTGTTTTTTCTAAACCTTACAAAGAATTATTGGGGCCTCAACCTAACCAAAATGTTTTTGTTGCCCCAACCTAATCAAACTGGGACACTACGACGAAGGCCCAGTACACCTGTCGCTGTTCCGTTACAATGGTCATATTGTTTTGGGAGTCACTGACAAGCAACCTATTCAGTTGTGTTGATATGAAGATGTGTTGGGTTTTACACTGATGTTATATTGGTAATCTAGGGAATTACTAATACATGTCACAGGGGAAATTATCTGCAGAACATGCACTTTCACATAAATAAACAATCCTCATACCCAAATCACTGACTGACTGGAAATCACTCCCAAAGCAACATGTGACTATTGGACAGTGACATTGGTGCAGGACCTCCATCCTAACAGACCGTCTTCGTCACATGGTTAACATAAAATGTTTGCTATTAGGTTGGGGCTAGGCACCAAAACTAGTTGGGCGGGTTTGGGACAATATCATGGTTTGGGTTAAAGAGTGCATTGGCTGTGTAACTTTAATTTAAGCAGGTTATGCTTAGAAAATAAAAATCTTGGTTAGGTCCAGGAAAAGTTCATGTTTTGGTTAAAATAACTATGTAATACTTAACTTTATTCACATGTGTGACTTGACTCATGTAATGTATGTGAAATAAGTCAGATATGTTGCTAAGTTAAAATAAGTCAACTCTTGGGTGAAAGTCTCAGTGTGTTCGACCCAACCATCCAACCAAACAACCTTCGTATGCAGACTTTGCTGCTGTTTATATGACATTACTTGACTTCCTCCTTTGCTTTCATCATAATTACGATGGCCACTATAGGTTTCCGCCTAACAGTAAATGTATATGTAGGTTGTAATAACCTGCTTGACCTCTGTAGATGTTTCTCTGGTGATGCCGGGCTGTTCATTACCTGCTGCTGGGAAATCAAACTGGATACCCCTACATCTTCCTGCTGCCATTTTTACCCCAGTTTAAAACTGAAGGGGTTTAAATAGGATATTCTTTGTTCATTTGAAGCCATGGGTATTTATAAATGTCATTGCTATTCAGAAAGTGTGTCCAGAAACCATTTATCTGATATGCTGAAAATTCAACCGAGACATTTAAGCTCATGTATTCCCCCCAAAGTCTTATAGCTGTCTCTGCTGTTCTGGCTGGAAGTGTCCCTATTTGCTCGCGCTGGCTTTCTGTATTAATATTTAAATGCCCGAATGGACCCGAATCTGAAGTCATGACATTTCTGCCTCAGAGAGAGCCCCGACATGGAAGGAGAGACACAGAGAGAAAGAAGTAAATGATGTGCAATCAATAATGAAACAGACAATGGCTCATATCATTGCAGATTATTGCTACGCCACCTAACCTCATTTTACATGCAGCTCTCACCCTCTAGAGCATGTCAGTCAGCTGAGAGAGGAAGTCTGCGGCTCCGACAAATGGTCCATGTGAAATGTATTCAGTTGTTGGAATATTTTAATATGTCACATACAATGAGAAGAAAGGATTGTTCAGCAGTAAAAAAAAAAAAAAAAAAATAGCTACTGTGAAGCAAAAGCAACTTCTGCTAAACAAAAACACACACTTTCAAAATTAAAAGTTCAAATTCATGTATAAATTTGATTTAATACAGATTCATATATATTTTACAGTGTATATTACGGCCTTAATATCAACAGCCCTGGTATGTGTTCCTCTTTCAGGTTTCCTAATCAGTTCAGGTTGTAGAAGTTGAGTGCCTCTCCTTGTTCTCCTGTCCCACCATGTGTTCAGATGAGGAAGGGTAGGCATTAATCATTATTGCCAGTAGCACTGGGATCAGTATTAACATGCATGTTTTTGGACCACTATCACTGCTGCATTAATGTGCAGGTTACAATTCTCTGCTGTAGAAGTTTAAAGTTGACCTCATTTTAACTATGTTAAATACTGTTGAGTAGTTTCACCTACAGCAAAGCATTTGTTGCCCAGCTGTCCAGTCAGCTCCTTGTTCAACAGCTTGTTTTCAGCTTTCTGATGATGTATTTCCGATGAGGGCTTTTAAATATTTTCTTAAGTGTAAGAAATATGTGAACTCCCCCAACCCATAGAGGAACACTTTATCCTTCTGTTTGTCAGAATAATTCTAATTCATAATCACCATATTTGGAGATAAGTTGTTATCACTGAACACATATTGTATGAAAAATAATAATCTGGAAATAAAGTAGAAACTGACAGATGTATGGGAGTAAAAAGTCCAATATACAACTTTTGAGATGAAGTAGAAAAGAAGTTGCATAAATTGGAAAGACTCAAGTAAGGCATGAGTACCTCACATGTGTAGCATATAAAGTAAATGTACTGCATCACATCCCACCACAGAAAATATATTAATGTGACAAAAAGGACAATCTGACTATCAGGTTGATCAGCATGTAATCTATCACCTGTTTATCAAATGTGGGAAACCATTTCACAGATAGTGAAGTGAGGTTTTTGGCCATTGCACATTGTACTCACATGTGATTTTTTGATATGTCACAAATTGAAGGGGCTCTGTGGAACCTCCTCCGTGCTGGAAACTGGTTGTTACCTTAGATAGCGGACTCAATTTTTAAACTAATGTTAGGCACTTGAGAATGTGTCAAACCTTTTGGCCTGTCGTGGAAAATACGAGTCTCTCGGAAAGAAATCCACAGTCCAGAAGTGTTAAACAACCATCCAGACGCTTGTATAGACAACGGAGAGAGACGGGGAAGGTCTCATTTTAGGTCTTCTCACATAGGGAGAGCAACTTTAAATGTGAGACACATGCAAACACTTTCACGTGTAATGTAAAATATTTGTATAATGTTTACAGCTTTATTATTAAGCCTATACTATCTTATCAAGTTATGGATGCTTCACAGGAATATTGTTGCTTGTTTTGTTGTCTCTTGATAAGGGAAAGGTCGTGTTTAGTCATATTTGGCATAACTTCAGTAGTAATAAGTGTTGTACTGAAGCATTAATCCATAATCAGACTCAGCTGTATTTGTAGTGGAGCACTTTTTCATTGTGGAGTTAAAACCTTCACTTGAGTACAAAGGATCTGAGCCTTCTCCCGCATCCTGTCCCGTCCTGGGATGAGGTTCAGGAGGGGGGAGTTCTTCTTCTCTTTCCTCCTCCTCCTCCTCCTCCTCCTCCGTCCCTCCATGTGTTCGGGCTCGAAGAAAAGGCAGCGTGACGTCACGCAGGGCTGGTCTTCGCCGTTTATTAGCCAGGGGAGCCAAGTGCCAGGTTGCAAGAGCTTCTCACACTGCAGCTCTGTCCGGGCCGGCGGCAGAGGGGATGTCCTACTACTAACTCCACCAAAAAAAACAAAAAAAGAGAAAAAAAAAACAAAAAAAAATACAAGAAAACTTTCTAGAAACTCAGTCAACAGCAAAGCACTGACTGACTGACAAAAGTGTCGCAACTCGCCTCACTCCTGCTTCAATGAAACTTGAACTACTTTTTGTTGAACTCAAACAGAGGCACAGTCCGCACATCCACTTCGGTCACCTTTTTTTTCTGAATGAGCCGGGTCACGCTTGCGTAGAGAGTTGTTGTTTTTTTTTTCTCTCTTTATTTGAATTCTCACGTTGGGATAAAGTTTTTTTTTTTTTGGTATCATTTAAAAGACTCGTGATGGCTGTCCTGTCACTAGCGTCACTGCTGCTTGTAGGATTTGTGTTGACTTCAGCTGACAAGGTAAGTGTCCGTGTCGCCTCGGGTACTGTGTGTGTGTGTGTGTCCGTGTGTGTGCGCGACATCGCCTCTCAAAGTGAAGCTCCGGCTGTGTCAAGTTAAATTCAGCCCCGGAGCGGATAAATAAAAGTTTGGGGCCGACAAAGCAACAGGTTTTTTTTAAAAAAAAAAACAAAAAAAAGAACTGTCTCCAAACTTTCACGCCTGACTTGTGAACGCGCACACTGCCTCCTCTGTGAAAAACGCGTGTTGACACTGCACACGCGTGAGTTTAGCCTGTTACATAACACATGTGAAATAGAGGCATTTTTGTTAATTTTTTTTCTTTTCTTTTTTACAAGCCCATCCAGTAAAATTGCTGCAGGGCGGTTGTGTTGCTGTCGCTGGACATCTCAGACTCTCACATTATGATTTCCTTCTGGCTGCTTGTAACCGCAATTTAACGAGCTTTTTTCTTTTTTTTCCTCCTGCAGGCTGGTGAAGTAGATAGAGAGGGTAAGTCCTGTTTTACGTTTTTTTTTTGTTCATCTTTGTAGTTAATCAGATGTGAGCTGTTAAAAAGTTAAACAGTGGAGGGGTTTTCCTGTCCAGGCGCTGATAGAAAGCTCTGTAGAGTCACCCCTGTGCACTCAGATCAAAGTGGGAGGGGAGTGAGTGTGTGTGTGTGTCAGAGAGAGAGAGAGAGAGGAGCTCTGTGATACACCTCCCTCCTCCTACTACCAAACCTACCATTCCCCCTAAACACACACACACACACACACACACACACACACACGCTTACATTACGCGAGCGAAAAAACTGCTTCAAGGGCTTTGTTATACAGGAAAGAGAATTCCACTTCTAAATCCTGCACATCTGTTCTCCATTCTGAGGTTAAGGAACAAGTGAGCTGCAAAAGTGTCCACGAAGGATCCTTTTACACCCGCCGTTATCTTTCTGAGCACCTCGAGGGCCCTCACACAGCGAGGTGACAGCTGCCAGTCGGGCCGCGGTCGGCGTCTGCGGTCGTCCCGTCCCCAGTAGTTGGCCACTGTCGGCTCTCCTTGGCCATTATCGGCCTTGTAAAAAAAGCCATTTCGCCCCCTTAAGTGTGGTTTCTCTTAAAATTTCGCCTACCAGTTTTCGTCCGCGTGTCTCTTGTAAGAAGCACCTGTATGAGCAGATTTTGTCCAAGAGCGATGAGTGATGACAACTTGTTTCATTCACCAGTTTTCTTATATTTAGTTTTCTCTAAAGTTCAAACAGAGTACAAACCTTATGGAGAGTTACGAATAAGTTCTTATTAGCATGTTATGGCATGAGATCTCAGGCAAGTTGCACCCAACAGTGAACCAGCAGATACGGTTTGATATTCTGACATCGATTTCGCTGACTGTCATAATACTTTGACCACTTTGCATCAGATTTTGGTAAAAACACCCCCACGTTCGTTTGGGAGCACGCAGCCCTGTAACTGCAGTTTGAGGTGGAGTTAATTATGCTAAAGATCACAACTCATGAACAGTTGTCTTCCTATGAAAAGATGACTCTTCAGGGTAATTTAAGAAAGAGTTTCGTGAATCTGACCTGGATCAGGAAAAACGTAGGAGAGGGTTTGAGATGAGAATGTGAAAATACTCTTTCAAGAGGTCTCTCGTCGTTTTCTTGACTGAATAAACTGAACAAAGAAACCGACCTTAAAGCACAGCACAGTTTCTTCCTCTTTTACTTTGTTTATATGTGCAAACACTACCACCCCTCTAGCTTCAAACAGTGTTCTGGGGACCTTATTTTCCTCTGAGAACAGCTTGTTTATTCAGTTATGGCAAAGATTAATTAGTTAGTATTTTTACCTCATTGATGTTTTCGATATAGCATTTTGAATTTCTTCTCTAAAACTACACCGTGCCCCGTTAATTAGAACCTGAAGGGTTGAGCGTTCTTCACGCAACGTGTTGGTTGGCTCTAAAAGCCGCTAAAGCAACCTTTATGGCTGTGAAATCAGCATCAGACTATTCAGCCGTAATGCTTAATCTATAATGATTGGCCATGTGTGTGGAAACGCAGACTGCGTTCCTCCCCTCACATCAGCACAGCACCATCTTCCAGCTTCCCGGTGGTAAAGCGGTTCAAGTTCACAAGCTTTTAAGTTTAAGTGTTGCATCACTGCAACTCAAGTGCTTACTGGCTGATGGAATAGTGTCTGGGCTAATATCCAGCTCACGGTACACATTCCGCCCCCACAATACAGAAGCTGTGACTGGAAATGTTGTGATATATGTATCTCAAGCTTTCACATGTACCCTGCCTTCAGATATGGCTTTTGTTCTTAGACTCAGTTACGCAGCATGTACACATGTACACCTGTACAGGCTAATCCCCCTGAGTACCGACACCTGAAGCATATGGTGACTATGGTGCGTGTCATCATATTCATGGATGTGTGAAAAGTGTTGCTCTGCATGTTTTGTCTTCCCTCGTTGGCGTAGTGTCTGTGGTGCGTTCAGAGTTCGCGAGGTGAGGCATCAGGCAGTCTTTGTCAGCGCTAATCATTGTATGTACACTAGGGGTCAACGGATATGAATTTTTCAGGGATCCTGATCTTTTAGTAGTCAAGGAGAACGATAACTGATTTGTGTACATTTGTTCATTTACAGTAAAAATACAATTGTCAAAGTTTAGAATAACCAGTTCTGGACGGTAACTAGCTACAGTTACTTACTCCACTACATTTATTTTATAAATTTAGGTACTAGTCACTTTTCTGATTGTTGAGTGAGAGCACAGAGTAGTGTCTACAGACAGAGAAATGATTCGGCATCCGAGCAAAAGAAGCGCATTTTGAAATTCGATTTATTTTATCGGCAACTGGGCACAAAAAATGATAATCAGCCAGGCCAATAAAAGGTTCACCCCGTGTGTACACATGTAAATGTGTCCATATAGATTGGTGATGAATTAAAGGACAAAGCAACCCCCAGTATCCCCAAATATCCCAGTGGTTTGAGATCTGGTGACTTTGAAGGCTGTAGCACAGGGTTCGTGTTTGTCCACATTGAACCATCATTACATTCTCAGAAAGTATGAACAAACTTCAGTGGCTTCGCACAGTATTTCAAGGTTTTCTATTTTAATCTGTCACAAGGTTGTCATCATGCATGGGTGAAGTGAATGCAGTATTTTTCACAGTTTGATGATAGTAGTAGTGACAGTCGTATTGCTCTCTTTACACTGCAGATCCATCAGCCTTTGTAGGATACAGATGTTACGCTGAGATAGGCAGATACATGTATGCTGGTTTGATAACATCAGCTCTCTCAGCGAGTAAAAACCTCTGCAATAAATGTCAGGATTCCGCGTTTGACCCTCACAGTCAAAGAACCCAAGAACCAAAAGTGTGTCTCTGGAGAGTTGTCATTTTGTTGTACAGCAGTCATGCAGATGGACAAATCCATCAGAGCAGAAACAGAAGGAGCAATTTGTCCACTCATGGTAGCAGAAAATGGATCGGAGCGCAGTGCTTAAGAATTCAATTCATACTTTTTCCACACTCGCTCTGCTAAACCAGCCGTCATATACTACAACGTATTTAATCATGCAGCTCACCCTATTTCAGCTGTGAAGTTGGTATTTGACCAAAAAAAAAAAAAAAATGAATTAATGTCTGGGAATATAAAGCTTAAATTAGAATTAATTCATTATTTAAATGTTTTATTCATATTCATCTATAGTTGGAATTTCATCAAATCATGCAGGATTGATCAGACTTGCGTGTGTGGTCAAATCATCAACATTTTGATGATATTATGACCACATATCATATAGAGGAGATATAGCAGTCCGTGTCAGATAAGCAACCTTTGCAATGAGTTTGTGATTACTAACTGGGAAATAGTTGCCAGAGTACGTGAAGGTTGTATGAAACTGATTCACTGAGAAAAAGATAGATGGCACAGAATTGGTTCAGGCAAGAATTGGTCATGTTTTTACATTAAGATTTGTCTCACATCACACATTCCAGGAGAGGGTTTTACATCTACACCTCTCAGCTCAAGAGTCATGAGCTTATGTGCTTCATAAATGACCACATGGTGGCGCCGCCTGCAACACAAAGTAATTATATATACCTTGGGCCTTGGCAGAAATCTCTTTGACAACAAACAAAGCTAAACAAACAAGTGAACTGACGGGACTGATAAATGTAGCAGAGTCGGATAGAACTCACTCCTGTCATCTCTATCTGATGCTTCTGAGGGTTTGCAACAGTCTGATGTTTACTTCAAGAAAGCAGAGATATGTGGCGGTTTTATTTTGATTTGCAGATGCTCCCTCTAGTTCAGTATTTTATTTGGGATCATTTTCACAGCCGTTTGATCCTTAAAGATCAAGACAGAAAGGTTTGAAATGTCCAGGTTAGATTAAGCCAAAAATCAATTTTCCAACTATTCAGTCCGTCCTTGAATTTAATCATTCACAGGATAAAAACGTGATGACCCCAACCTTACCCTTAGCCCTGTCAACAATTCATAATAATAGACTGCAGCAATGTGTCCTTAGTGTTTCATATTCGGATTCAATCGATGTTAGATGGAATTTTACCTCTGTAACTGTGGATGTCATTGAGGGAGTCAAAAACTTTCCACATTTTCTGGCCTTGCCATTTCACTTTGACAGAATGTGCCATTTTGAATAGACTGAGAAACAATGGGAGCTACTCTGAGTGCATGTAACGGAAGCACTGAAGTGCCAAATCCTTTTTCTTTTTACTTTTTGGGTGACACAATGACGGAGTGGTTGATCTTTTAGAGTAATATAATGTGAAGACCTAAGTGCTGTCTAGTCTCGCCATTCACTGAATGTATTTTATCTCTCCAACTTGTGAAGAGTTTTGCCTCTTTTGAGAACAGCTTCACGGTTAAAATGTAACCTTGTTAAACCTCCAACTTCTGGATTTTTCACTTTGTCAGACCAATTGTACTCCTTTGAAATAAGCTTTTATCCTTCTTCCAAAATAAATGGCTTCCAATCCAAGGTTCAACATTTGCAGCTCAGTTCAGTAAATATTGCAAAGTTCCTCTAGAGCAAAGCCAAGCCTTTAAGGCCCAAAAAATCAAAATCAATGTTCCTTTAAACGTAAGGCTGTCTAGAATTCTCTCTACACTTCAATGAGATAATTTCTTTCAATTTAATCTAATCCCATTACACTCGCTTGGCCTTGCTTTTATGTATTACTGGATAAAAGAGAATTTAAAGGTCCTGAAATAAAAACATTTTTAATCAGTAGTTTCTTTGATTCTTTAGAGCAGCGAGCTTCTTCGTGAACACTCTGTTATCTTCCAAAGTCAGATCAGTTTTTGATATTTCTCATGAAAGTTTCCAGGAATCATGTTTGTGTCTGTGCTACGCTTTAGCTTGTATAATCTGGGTGGGGCTGAAATGAAACATGTGATGTCATCTGATTCACTCCACCAATCACAATTTAGCAACATTTGAATGAGATGCACTGTAATGACTGTTGTGGGGTTAAAGTTGTACTCATGATAAGATTTCAGTTCTAGTTGACTGCAAAACTTGTGATTGCCATGGCAATAGCCAGGGTGGTTAAATACCGTTCAACAAACAGTCAGCTTCAGGTTACAGAGCAGCCCAACTAAGTCACAATGCTGCTCATTAAAAACGATTGCTCATGTGATGTGATTTATTGCTGCCCGTGGTGCAATAACTGGCCGCCATATGTATAGGCCTATCAAAACTGGGTTTGCTTTCATGAAAATCGAATGCATCTTATCTCTTGAATGATGCTATATTTGAAATTTTCAGGAGCTTCAAGAAGAGATCAAAATGCTGGTCTGATAAAATTAATAGTCACAGAAATCTGCTCTTTTTCAGATTTCAGAAGTGGCAGAAATGGTTCTGGAGATTGGCCATAGGGCTTCTTGAGGGTTAAGCAGTGAAATTCTGAAAACACTAATTAGTGAAAGGCTCTAATTCTAGACTCCGCCATGACCCATTTGACTCTTTAACATTTTTATCCCTTAAAGATTTTGTGCAAACTCTGGGGAAATATGCAATGCCACGGTCCAAACTTAAATCAGTCCTACACATGTCCTGCACAACCTTTTCATGTACTTGTATCAAACACTGTGTGTCACTTGTGTTTGCAGGAAGAGTAAAGTGAACTGGATGTTAACTGCGAGTTATTTGCCCTCTTAAAAAAGGCCTTTGCATGTTAAAAGCAGACACGTGCCTGCAGTTTGCTTTGGTTTTTGTCTTATGACAAAAATGTTCAGAGTTTCAGAGAAACGCCATCAGGATTCCCCTGCGCAGCTAAATGTGTTGTGTCGGTATCTGATTATCATCATCATCAACAAAATGGCTGATTTGTAACTGCATGCTCTCTTTCTTTAAATTACATTTGTCTAGAGCAAGCACACTGTGATTTGTAAAGCATGTAATTTCCTCAGCCATGTAATTTGAGTTTCACCATTGACACCTGTTTAAATGTCTTCTAGTCAAAACCTACAAGATAATTACCGGGTTTCAATATTCACGTTACATTTTTTCCCAACCAAAACTCAACCCAAAGATCTTGAATGTGTCTGCCATTGCACACATTTGGAAAAGCAAACTAAGCCTGGGTGGAAATTTCCTTTAAACCAAGAGTGATTCAAGGCCCACAGATTTCCTGTACAATTGAGCTGACCACAAATTGGTCAGTGAACAAGGGAGAATGAGGCACTATGCCAAGATAATATTGATCACCATCAAAAGTATGCATATTTCTTGTGCTAGGTATGTATTTTGGACATTGGTAACAACAGCTTATCAAGAACATCTGGAGGGAAGACTTCTCTGCTCTCTGCTCTTTAACTAAGCCTGTAGATGTTTTGTCAGATCTAAACGCATCATGGTTTGATAGAGACACTGGCATGAGACTTGGTGAAATTATGGTCGTACCCATCTCTAAGAACATCATGTGAACAAGGCTACATAGCCTCTACATTTATGTTAAAGACATATCTTTCCTGAGGCACCGAGTGATCAGGCAAAACAGTAAAGGCTAAACTTTTGCTTAAGCGCTGTCCAAGGTCCATCGCACAGGCTTATTTAAATACATGCAAGGGAATTCCAGTTGGAATACTTTGTGGCGTGTAGCATTGTGCTAACCTTTCAAGTACCTAACAACTGTTGTTGATGTTTCTCATTCCTTCTGCCTTGAAAGAAAAAGCTCTTATTGTCATCGTGTTGTTTTATAGATCAGCTGAGGAGTCGGCTGAAGGAGTACGGCCTCGTCACTCCCTTCAGCACTGACTCCCATGGACACTACCTGTCGCACCTCCTCTCTGCCACTCACAAGCAGCGCGTCAAGAGGGAGGTGTCTTCCTCTGGTGATTCTGAACAGAAACTTTTCTTCAACATCACCGCCTTCGGGAAGGAGTTCCACCTCCGTTTGCACCCAAACAACAAGTTGGTGGCGCCGGGTGCGATGGTGGAGTGGCACGATGAGGTCGAAGGCTTCGAGAATGTCAGCAACAGCACTGGTGGTGATGCCAGCGAAGGCGCCAACCAGACTGAAGCAACTGAGAGGATACTGCGCCGTGAGCTGCTAAAGACAGACTGCACCTTTATTGGTGATATCACGGACGTCCCCGGGGCTGCGGTTGCCATTAACAACTGTGACGGACTGGTAAGTCCTTCTCATCCATAAAGCTCACAGTCCCCTACCCCCTTAGACCCTGTGTCTTCATTACAAAAGTGTCGTGACCTTATCAACTGACACAAATGGATTTAAGATGTCCGTAACTCCTGAGTTTAGCCTTTCTTTACGTCAGCACTCACGGCATTTTTACAGCACATTGTTCTTGGAGATATTCTTCAGGCGGTCAGAGGGAATAGCTTTTTGTGCAGAGGTTTGTCACGGGTGAGTGGCCGACCATTGCAGCCACAAACCCAACAGATTTTCCCCCAAACCTCTTCCCAACATAAAACACGAGTTTCCTTTGTGCTCTACAAAAGTCTGCAATCCTATCCTCCCCATCACCCCTCATAAAACACTTGAGCTGTAATTGGGGAATGACCCAGGCCAAAATCTCTCAGAGTACGCCAACGAAAGATCTTTGCATTCAAGGAAAATACTCGGTTCGCCAAAAACAAAGAACTTCAAAGGAGGGTCTAGGCTGAAGCGCTGCAGTCTTTAAAAACAGAGCAAAGATTCAAGATGTTAAAAAGATAAACATGGTGTAGAAATTTTGTGATGATTTATCCTAACAAGAACAGTTTGTAGCCAGATATCAGTCAAGTGAATTTATCTTGCAGTGCAACATGAGTCGGATTGGGGAATCATTGATTGATTGATTGATCATTGATTGCTTGGTGAACAGACTGATAATTCTGCAGGTTGGAACATTTTAAACGGAAGCCTTAATTAGATAACTGTGCACTTTAATCCATTTTCAACGCAAACACAATAGCTAACATTACTTTAGCAATCAAAATGCATCCTCATTGTGTTTCAGACTCATCTTGATTTACAGAGTTAATCTTTATGTTTTTGTCGCCACGCTAGTGCTCCAGGAATGACAATGACTGTCAGTTTGATGCATTGCCCTGACAGCAATACTTTTGTGCACCAATTCATGGTTCACAGAGGAGAACTGTTAGTGTTGCGACCACTGCAGGACAAATTCATCACTTATTCAGTGAAACACAACACAAAGAAAACCAAAACACAAAAGACAGATTTTGAGCACACATCCGCGCTTCCCAGATGATTAATCCTACTAACTTTGGTGATGCTCATTTCCTCATCCACCACCAGCAAGTTGACATTTTTGGCTGTCTCTGCAGCAACTTGATGGATTGCTCTTAAATTTGATACGCAAATTAATGATTCCTGCAGGGAGAATTCAGATCCATTCCTCTAAACCTCTGACTTTTCATCCAGCCCCAGTAGCTTCATACGTTGCTACTTCTTTGACCAACAGCCTACAAAATGAACGCCATTCAACAACACACAGAACTACCAATATACCTGCCAGACATTACCATGTTATTACTGTCATTGTAAGCATGTTTGTATGCTGATTGTAGCACAAAGCTAAACACACCACTGTGCCATAGAAGAACACAGATTAAAAGAGTCTTGGATAACAATAGAAGTGTATGATGGTAAGGTTATGGCTTCACCAGGCTGTGGCTGCACAGACAATTCTGTCTTTCCTCTGAGGAACTTTCTTTAAAACAAAAAAGAACATACCACCAGCCTCATTCTCCCAAAGATGTGTCTTCATTGGTAATCTCATAATTTATTGACACTTCATTTACACAGTATGCTTTTACATTTAATCATTCCACTAAGATGTAACTGTCCAGATTTTGAGACTGCACTGGTGCCATTTAGAGAGTGACACATCGATATGGTGATAGTGAGCAACAGCGCCTCAGGGACAAAATCCCTGTGAAGCAAGAAGGCAAAGTGTGTGTGTGTGTGTGTGTGTGTGTGTGTGTGTGTGTGTGTGTGTGTGTGTGTATCCCCTCAGGGTTTTATTCTCCGAGGATGGCTAGAGGTGCTTCGGCAGGGGTTCACTTTATTCTCTCCAGGTTATAATGCTTTTAACAGGGTAGCACATGCAGAGATTCTTACACGCAGGCAGGGGCAAGTCGCTGGCCAGTAAAAGCTAAAGCAAGTGTGTGATTATCTATTTTTTGTAAGAGGTGGGAGGAGATTTTTATGAAAAATGTGGGCTTTGCATGAAACGTGAGTTTAATATCTACTATATGATGTCAGTATTCGGACTGAAGTAAGAGCTCCTGACAATGGAAATAAAGTCCAAGTAAGAGATGACTAACATGCTAAATGACCATTTTCCTGTTTTGAAGGATTCCTTGAAACCGGCTCTTACACTTCCTGGTAAACATCTTCATCTTCAATGGTGACCTCATGCTTCCTTAGTAGATTAGTCATTTGTTCAATGGTAATAGCCATTGCAGTTTCCCAGAATGCTTGTTGACATCTTAGTTCCTGGTTTGTCCAGTCTGAATTTTAAAGATAGTCAGTGTGCTATTGAGAATACCAGCAAGTTCAGCATATTCCACAGAATGGCTGTAAAAGTATAAAATGCTCAAATGGGCTGGACAGATGTACTTGGATGCCCATTTATATGCCTGGGCCCAAGTTACATATATGTGTGGGAAACACTGACGTTTTTACACTTGAGAAAAATAAAATTGGCTGATATTTATCATTTTGCTTAAAGCACAAGCTGCTCTTTTCTGCCTTCTCCATATCAGTTTTTCTGGGCGGTAAATAGCCTAAATAAACTGCATTATCATTGCATGCAATAAGTGACACTTACCTTCCCACTATTGCCTGCCTGCTTTAATCTGCCAGCACTTTAAGTTCTTTGTTTGTGCGACACACAAAAAGTAGAGACAGTATCCAAGGATGCACACATAGTCACATAGGCTGACAGGCCATCAGGTGTACTGGAGGAAATCCTGACAGCCAGCTCCTTTTGAACCTCTGTTGTAAACCAGCTTATGAGTCAAGGTGCTCACGGGACAATATTTTCATATCACTAGAAGTATTTTCATTCATTCAAGCAGAATTCAGTGTCTTATTTGTCACTCTATGTGTTTTATTATGCTGTGATATTTGAATGTCAGAGCCGCTGACAGTGAAATCACAGATTATCAAAGCACCTTTACTCCCTCTAAACTGAGCAACTGCAGTGTCTCCTGTGTGAACTCCCAAATACAATCTCCAAAAATAAACAAAATAAATACAATGACAATGTCAAGCACATGTTCTCAACAAAGATAATACCAGTCTGACCTTTAAATCCCTCCTCTGAGCCGCAGGATTTGGCCATTTCCTTCGATTGGAGCAGGAGGAAGCTCTTCATCACTCGGGCAGATTCAGTCCCTCTAAGACATTTATAGTTGTATCTCAAAGGAGATTCTGGCCTGAGAGGGGGCCACACAGGATGTGAGAGTTTTGCTTTGTAAAAACTGTCGTGGCAGGATGTCACAGGGTCAGTCAGTGTAAGGCTGATTTGAAAAGTCTGCTGCTGCAATAAAGCATGATCTCATACTACAGTGAACCAACCTGTCAGTAGTTGCTCTATTTTTGGAAAAATCCTCAAAATCTGACAAAAAAACAGTTAATAATACTAATAATAATAAGTCTGAATTTAAAAGTTGTTGCATTTTGCAGGTCAAATCCCTGCATTCCCTCTTATTTATTCTTTCCTCCACTATTCTCTTCACTTTTTACTAGCATAAGTATTTTCTAAGCTGTCAACATCTCAAGAGGATTTATCATGATGTGCTCTGTACACTGTACGCTCTGTAACAGGAAACAACACATTTTGCATATGGGATGTTATAATAAAGCACTGAATTAAAGTTTCAGCACCTTTTTTAAGAGTGTTATTTTTTTGCAGTGATAACCAAAAATACTATACTGATAAAAATCCATGAATCTATAAGCCTTGTTTGAAAAAATATGAGAAAATAGGAATGTAAAGGCAATGTTGTCGTTGTTTGTATGGGAAAAATCAGATCGTAAAAGTCGTAAAATTGATAACATTATAATTATTAATTATAAAACTAATGTTTTTTTCTTATCTTGTTCAAAATGACACTGGCACTTCTATGAATAGTATTTTCTGAGCTGAAAACATCACTTGAAGACATCATTTAAAGTTAACTGTGAAGATCAGTGGCCAGTTATGGCGATAAAACAACACATGTGCTAGTTCATAAATTCTGGTTAATAATCAGTTAACAGTGATCTGCTCTTTAGAGAAGTCTGCTGTGTTTAGTTGTAATCTGTGAAAACAAACGGGACCATATGATGCTCAGGGATGTTTGACCAGGTAAAAACCTTTTGTTGTTTTTCTGAAAATTTTTCTCTATGTTATTTCTGGACATGAAATATGAACTGTCAGTGTTATAAAAGGATTCCTTTTAATGTCAAGATAAGTGTTGTTTTACAATAGAAACGGAAAACAAATTTAAGATGTTCACAGACACACGTAAGATCCATAAAAATGATTTGTCTGCTCCCGCTTCGAAAGACTTGGGATAATTTTAGATAAACAAAACCAGAAAAGTACCCTATCATTCTCGATATCCTACTTTCTGAATCTTTACTGTTTGGTCTTGTGGTTGCTCTAATTCTAATTCTGTCCTCCTCACGTTGTTTATGCAGGACTGCATAACTGGAGATCAAACACTTGACAAACCAGTGGTTTCTGATGAAAAAGCTTGTTGTTGAGGGCCAGTGGTCTTTGATCTCAAGTGGTAGCCCTAGCCCCTCGCTAGGTGTGTGTTTTACTGTTTCTTAATTATAGCCAGGTTGCTGTCTGGAAGAATTTACTGGAGGAGGCAGGCAGGCAGGCAGGCAGGCAGGCAGGCAGGCAGGCAGGCAGGCAGGCAGGCAGGCATGCAGGCTGCTAAATGCTTATGGGGCAGATACTTCCTCTCCTTCAGCAGCAGTGTGGGGGTGAAGTTAGGGTAATCCTTGCCGGCCTGTGTGGGAGACAGCCTTCATGTTGCATGCATGTCAGAGAAACCGGAGAGAGGGTTTTTTTTTCTGCTAAAGGCGGATGAGGTATACCAGTGCTCAGCTCTGTTTTCTGCCTCTTGACGTCTAATGTCTAAGTTAATCCGTCGGGGTCGGAAAAGAGGGCACATTCAAACAGGTGTAGAATGTCAGCACATTAGCACATTAGCACATTGATTTGTCAAGTTCACTCCAATGTTTTGTGATAAGAAATTAGATACAAAACCTGAATCATTCGTGCCAAAGTTAAGGCTTTGAATGTTAAGTCTGACATTTGGAGAGGGAGCCTCCTGTAGTCCTAAATATGGGACTGGCTACTGTGTTTCATTCTCAGTCAACTCTGTCCAGAAGATTTGTGTGTGTGCTGCCTTTATACTTCTGGGCCTTCAGCAGCTGGACCTGAACATAAGACTTTCAACGATGCTAGAAGTTTGTCGTACACCAAAATGACTAAGGAAAGAGAATTTCATGTCTCGATAGATACATTTATATTTATTTTATGACTCTAATCTAATTAGCAGCTATATTTTTTCATGCAAAAATAACAAACATCCTCTGGATCCAGCTCCAGGAATGTGAGGATTTGCTAATTTTCTTTTTCATACATGATTCTAAATGTAGTGTATATGGGTTTCTGACTGATGAACGGACAAAACGAGGTGTCTTAAGATGCTTTAGGACATTATAACAGCCACTTTTTGGACATTTCACAGACAAAACAACTGATGGATAAATTTAGAAACGAGTTAACAGAAAAAAATGTGTTGGTTGCAGCCTTGCGTCGTTTACATGTTCATGTTTATGTAACTTTCTAAGAGAGTTCTAGACAGTGATGGTGTCCAGTGAAGAAAATCAAGACTTTTTTTAAAAAAAAAAAACAACTGACAAATGATAAACTTAATGTTGTGATTACAAAAATAATACTGATGCATATGGATACACGTTCTCTCTAATTATCCCTGACTTATGCATGAAAAGAAGAATCGCTGGTGTCTTGGCTTAAATTGAAGTGTTGATTTTCCCAGACTGAGTGAAACACTGCAGCCTTGTGTGCTTCGCAAACTCTTCAGAGCTTAATGAAGATTGATTACACTGAAAAAAAGGAAAAAAAAGCCTGTCATTAACTTCTATATTTTCTGAGTAAAGATCAAAGAGCAGACATACAAGCTAGTGTAAATCTTT
Source organism: Diplodus puntazzo (assembly GCA_963678695.2). Lineage (NCBI taxonomy): Eukaryota > Metazoa > Chordata > Actinopteri > Spariformes > Sparidae > Diplodus > Diplodus puntazzo. The sequence continues at coordinate 19,677,208 of OZ023159.1, read as the reverse complement.
AAAACATGGACTGTCTTTTCAACTTTGTCACTGTTTTTGGAAATATATGGCTCAGTGAAGGAATTTGCTTCCGTTTATGGGATATAATGACAGTGTTTGATCCTGGACACAGCTGGTCTGTGCGGAGGTTTGTTGTGAAAGGACGGGGTAGCTTTACAAGTACAGTGCGTCCATCGTAAATGGTCGGAGGGATGGTTGGTCACGTGAGTCTTGTTTCTTTTTCACGTGTATGAAAAGTAAAGCATGCTGCAAAAAAAAGGCATAAAAGCAAACAACGAAGGAATGCGCCTGACCTCGAGATGTCAGAAGTGGATGTGTACTGTATCATTCCCATCCTCCTCCTCCCCCAACATGTCTCAAAGCCCATGTCTGGCCTCTCCTCATGTGCTCACAGGGTTCCCTTGTTGCAAACTTAATGGTTCACATACTGCAGATATTTTTTATTGAGGAGACGCTACCCTGAAAGGCAAAGAAGGGAAGCTTCTCATGTTTGATGTATTTTTGGATTTTAGGACTAAGGACATAATCTCTGCGTCTGTTTCTTATCCAGCTATGCAGGGCCGGGGAGATGATCGAGGAGTATGAAACCAATAATCTGATTTGAGATACGTATCTCCCTCATGCTGTCATAAATGGCATGAACCGTAATAAAGCCCCAGGCCTGAAAAACATTCAAATGTTAACTTAAAATAAACAGTCTTCAGAGGCAAACATTCAAACATATGAAGCCACCAGTGAGATTGAGTTTTGTTTTTACTCCGATGCTGAGCATGTCTGACACAAGCCATGTTGAAATGAAACAATTACAGAGTAGGAATTTGTTTAAAACTCCTTCTACGGTTTGCATTGAGTTTCAGACACGTTACAATACATCTTAAATATCATTTAAGTCATCATCTTACCTCTCTGGATGTTCTTGGCCATGCTAACAGTGTGGCTGTAGAGATGGCAATGATGATTTGATACTTTGGTGCAGAATGAAGTATCCAGTGCTAATTTTTGGACATATGCAGTAATAGTCTTTATGTGTAAAATCAGTGGAGTTACCTTTTAAATGGCTTACAGAGGGTGATCCTCATGACTTTGGTGATCCACCTAACTTGTCTGTTCGGATGGGTTGCCATGGAGTTTGGCTGAACTGAATTGGGATGGATTCAGGTCAAAATTTCAATTTGTGCATATATTTAGTCTGTGACAATATTCTGGCAAAGTAAAGACGCTCCCATCAGCTTCAGCTTTACTTTGTTGCTTACTTGCTAAAATATGATGGCGAACATGGTAAATGTACTGTTAAACATCAGCATGTTAACATTTAGCTGAAGCACCCCTAAGTGGAACCAGTCTGAGCTGCAAGCATGTCTTTACATTGTTATTCTTGCAATTCTTTCACCATAATGCTTGCTTGGCTTTACTGAAATAGACTAATGTGTTCTCTTAGATGAACAACTCATTTATATTTAAAGGGCACTGTTTACACAGTAGAACCAGGGTTTGGTGATGTGTGCAGCCCGTCCTTATCAGAAAAATGACAATACAGGTAGATACAATGACCCATATCTACATTTATTGTGAGGTGGCAACCTCTAGTGGCTGTAGTGATTATAACAGCAGCAGAGGAGGAAATCAGGCACTAGGCAAAGACACAGATTTCACCCAGGAGACCACTGTCGTCACACTGTCCAGTGTGAAAGTGAAAGTAAATTATTAGTTATTTTAACATAGTAATGTAGTTACGTCATGTGCATTACACAACTGAAGTCACTCACTCAACGTAGGTACGTTTGTAACTGAAGTTATGAAAATAATGTTGTTATTTTATCCCAAACCAGGATGTTTTCCAAACCAAGCAGTGTTCTTGCCTACACCTAACTAAACTGTGAATGTACAATGAAGGTCTGGTTTGCTGTTCCACACCAAGGGTCATGCTGTTTTCGGAAGTCACTGGCAAATGAACATGTGTTTGGCCTATAATATAGATTTGTAAACGGGTAAAGAGATTTTGTTACCATGGCATGTATACCTTATTATTTCTCCTTTTGTACTTGTCCAGTGTGGGTAATGTTGCTAATCAGAGATGATCAGGACTGCTTTATGGCACTATTGGAGTTGTCAATTGTCAAGTATTTAATTCACTGAATTAACTGAACATCTCCCCGACCTTTAACCTGAAATTAATTTGTAACACAGGGTCAAGAATGAACCTCCAATCATAAGAAACAAGTGAATAAAGAAAACAATTGTTTTTTTTAATACGTATGATGTGTGATGGCTAAGTGTTGACAGAAAGCCCTTGGCAATAAGACTCTACTGGGAGATTTTATAATCGAGGGATGTCTGCCCTGAGCAGCAGCAAGATAATTCATCCCGATGGAGTCCAGACGCTGGCGATGGTGGTGGCAGATAATGCTGCTGCGACTGGTAGACTGATGAAATAATGAAGCTGATAAATCTGTGAAGACCGGGTGGTGATGGAGCGGAGGAGGAGGAGGAGGAGGAGGAGGAGGAGGGTGCGCACAACGGCAGCATGAACAAATTAAAGGCAGGTAGAGAAATATATTAAATATAGGAGAGCCAGATGATAGGCTAACAATGTAGGTGCGTCGCTGCGCTATTGGATATATGTGACCCGCTGATGAGCAACCCCCAGAGTGTGACAGCAAAGAGATTATGAATGAGTGTGTGTGAGAGGATTGAACAACAGGATATCTGAGAAATAAACTACCTTCTTCAGCATGCAATAGAGTAGTCTGAACCTTCGTCAAAGCTTCATATAAACTGTTTCTTAATTGATTCCCAAGAAATGTACAATGTAGTTTCACTGTATACAGATATAATTTAACGAACCTTGAAAAAGGGCTTATCCATACATGCCCCAACGGAGTCTAACAGCGATGTGAGCGTGTGAACAAACTAATAAATAGCTGTCTCAATGTCATTATTCAAAGTACTGTAGAAAACTTAACCAATCACTAGAATATATGTTGGCAATGTATGTTTACCGTTGAAAGGTTTCATCTTGTCACTGTACTGTGGTATTGTGGGTTATGATTAAGAAAATATACAGTTTGTCTAAAAATAACTGTAACACAGCTGGAAATCACCCCATGTCGCCCTAAAAAAAACACATCCTGTGGATCCACGCTTACAAATATTGAAACGCAGTCTTGAACCGTGGTCTCTGGCTTCCTAGGTTTCTCGTCTATAACTCAACCACATACCCCTTCAACTCCTGATATGGAAGTTGGGGCCTGGACATGTAATGTGAATGTGATAAGATAGGTATTATAGACACGCCAGTATGGTAGCCAGTGACGCGCACAAACGCATCAGTGGTTTGCAGAAATGTTAACCACTAACATTTTATCCTGGGGACTTGGCTGAGAAACCATATGACCCACAACAGGAAGTGTTTGAAAGATGTAAAAGCTGCAATGCATGCTGTATTAACTTAACTGAGAGCTGTTGCATACATGTTAATGTAATATATAGGTGTGACTATCGGCAGACTATCAACAGCTACAGCTGTATTATGCAGGGAAATGTGCAGTGAATTCAAAAGAAAAGTAAGAAATAAAGAGACATCCTTCCCATCACTGACAGATTGTGACTTGAGTGTTCAAATAGAAATCTGTTTGATTTGGTGCCGTATATCCATGTGGTTCAGAACAGCAAGCAGGTTTTTCCAATTTCAGCCGATCACAGATCATCAGCTCTGCGTCACTTGTGAGAGGGGAAAAAGAAAAAATCAGACCAAGAGTAGCAGCTTTTATTTCATCTTGACAAACAAACTGTAAGCTGTCTGGAAATGCCTTAAAGCAACAATGAAATACTGCTTCAGCCCAACTCATTTGTTTTCCATGAGGCAGGGCAGCTGGAACAAAACCCAACTCTTATCCCATGTTGCATGAAGGAGATCATTTAAATTTTCATTTTTTTAAAATGTGAGCAGGCCTTGGCAGACGGACCAACCGGTCAACTGACAGACACAGACAGTCAGAGGCAGAGCTGACCTGAGAGTCGCACCGACTGTTGAAATGAACCTTTCCCTCACCAGCGGCTCTGTTAAACTTGGACACCTCTTTATGTGTGTCATGTTGCATAATCAGCTCTGCCAGCCAAAAAGGCTGAGGCACTGCTGTGTCTGTGGCATGTGGGTCTCGCAGTTGTAAACACACTGCAGGCTTGATGGGTAAGGCACCAGTTAGTGTCCTTTCAGAGCAAAAGCCTGCATGATGGAGGATATTTTAGCTGAAACGCTCTCCTGATCCCCTTGCCTCGCAGGAAGCATTTACAACGCTGAGATTCATGAAGAGTGACAAAATGAGCAAATAAGATATGCTAATGTTTTGCTTAGAGCTACGTGTGTTCAGTGGCCTAAACTTTTGGCCTTGGAGACATAAAAGAGCATTCTGGACGTGCACAGCTCTTGACATATCTGGAGCTGCCGTGGAGGGAGAAAAAAAAGCAAAGAAAATATCCTATTTGATTAGAAAAAGAAAGTGAGCCAGTTCCTCTTTGCAGTGAACTGTAGTTGGGCACAAGAGTTTTATTCACTAATAGTTCTTAATGTTCCTTGTTGACTTAGCCAAGGCTTGTTGCAGGGGCTTGACCCCAGAGCTGTTTGGGTATATGGTTTGAGGTACAGGAGGGGAGGCTGTGCAAAGCCAAAGCTGTTTCTTCCAAGATCTCTCCTCAGCAGTCGAGAGTTCAGCTCAGTGTGTACTGCAGGCGTGCTTTTATTGATATTTATGTGTTGAAGCATTTTTAATCATGACCTATATTAACTCAAGAGCAGCCCACATTTTCTGTTGTCGTTACAGATGGACATTGGGAGCCTTTCAGCAGTGAGAGGTTTTTATTTTAAGTCGAGCGCGGACTCCTCACCGCCTCCTCAAAGCCGTATGTAAATGTTTGCTCTGTTTGCTGGAGCAGCACAAAAAGACTCGGCTGAAATAAATTCTGATATTGTTTCTCTAAAGTGCAGCCTGCCCTTCACTTCGACCAAAAGCGCTTTCATTTTATTTTATTAGTTTATTATCAGCAAACGTTTTTGACTTTCTGATGTTTCATTTCATTCTAATAGAATCTGATGAAATACATCTGAGGTTCAACTTCAAACATAAGCACACAGAAAAAACTAAATGTATTGAGGACATGGATAAGATGATTTTAATATTTATTTCCCTTAAGAAGACTTGTTAAGCATCCTCCAAAAAAGTTTAGACTTCTCCACCAAGACTTTTAGTCCCTTCAAATGACAAGAAATTAACTTGTGTGTTTTTTCCCCTTTAAGGTTTCTTTAAAGGCCTGGGGATGAAAATGGCAGGTAATGATGACGAAGGTTTGCTCACATTTTTGAAAGCAAACACACCTTTGAACAACACACGAGGGTGAAAGGTGGTAGTGTCCTGGCTGAATTCAGACCTTTTTTTCATCCTTGCAGTACCTTAGCTTTTTTTTTTTTTTTTTTTTTAAACGAAAGCACGTTCATACCGACCTCCTTAAGAAGTTTAGACTGAAAGAGACTGTTTTTGAAAAACTGGAGCCCTTCAGCTGAATCCCATATGTTTTCTTTGGCAGACGATTGCTGTCTGCTTGGCTGAGGCTGATGTTGGGGATATTAAACTGATGGAACACAGCAGTCTTGATCCCTTTTTTGAGGGTTGTGTTTAGAGTCTCTGTCAGACACCTGCCATTGTCTCCCCTTGATATTGGATAACACCAACAACTGGGTGGCAAAAAAATGTGCCATCAGAAACCCCTCTGCTGTGGAAGTAAACTCGAGATGGCAGCCAGGTTTGATGTAATGTGAAAGTGTTTTTAAAGCCGGTTGTTGCACTACATTTTTGTAACACTAATTATGGGATTGTTGCCAATTAATCATCTACAAGGCATTTTATCTCACAGACATGCCCTCCCAGAGACATCATTTCCAGCTGGCGAAGGATTTTCCTGATGTTTTCTGTTTGTGAAAGAGATTCCTGGAAGATAATTTTAAAGTAGTTTGGAATAGGGTGACGTGATGCGTGAACACTGAACATGCTGGTTTTGTTGGGATTATCACACGCATGCTTTGGTCCACACATCAGTTCACCTCAAGATGATCTCGCTGATATTCAGCAGATTAAATTAAGGCTCTAATCACTGGAAAAACAGGCTAGTTTGAGGTTATGCAGAGTATCTCCGTTTGTTCAGTGCAATAGGTCTACAACCTTGACACAACATGACCTTTATCTCTGTGGGTTCGATCACTTTGAAAGCTGCGGCTTATGATTGTTTTCATCATCCAATTGATCCATATGTCCAGTGGTTCCCGGCCTTTTTTGCTTTGTGACCTTTTAAAACAAAGCTTTGTCTGCTGAGGCATCTCCTTTAGAGGTGACTCTGGGAGACGTCTCATTGATCACAGGGTCGGTGGTTCAATCTACGGCTCCTCGTGCACACATGTATAAGTGTCCCTCGAGCAAAAGACGCTGAATTAAAGGAGGGTGATATGGTCCTAGAATAATATCCAGACAGTTCAGGGTATGTTTGCTATAACAATTGTCTTGACAAAACACTGAAAAAATAGTTTTGATTTAGACACAGTAGTTGGTGAGCTCTTCTCGTATTTAATCGACTTTTGCAAGAGGTGGTGAATTACTCTTGGTTTGATGTACAGCTGATCTTTTGAAACCACACCTTTTTTTTTTACCGAAATCACTCCTCAACCACGAATGCGTGGTTGAGGAGTTACCATGGCACACCTCACGTTTTGCACACCTCACAATGAACCCCATCTTGCTCACTGCCAGAGGTCTGTCTGAGAGCCAAAGTGCTTTGGCTGCTCAGCTCATTTACAATTTTGGCTGAGATGCCTTGTCACCAGTAGTATGCACTTATCTCCACAGGTTGTGTATTTTTTATGAATACATTTAGCACCCTGGAGATAAAAATTTCATGACAACCCATGAGAAAAACTCTTTGAATTGCATTTCGTTCTCTGAGGCGCTGATCATACATACATGATTTAAATACATTAAATAAGTATAAAAGTTTCAAGTTTCAACTGAAATGATATCTTACACGGTAGCTCCCAGCATCAGCTTCTCTTTATTGTTGTCTGGAACTCAACCACAAATAGTTTAAATGGGCAGAGAACTGTCCTGAGTGGTTACATGAGTGATTATATGCCCTCAAAATGTATTTAAAAACATATTGAGCTCCAAAAATATGCTCCCCTGGGGACTTTGGACTCATAAATGTAAAGAGGCATTGCTGCAGTTTCAACTTTACTTTTAAACCCTGCTGTTTTAAATATAAGCAGCTCTTTGCCTCACAGTTCTTCTAATATCCTGCTGGTGAGGTGGACGTTCATCACATTTTATATGGATGGATCGTTCGCTTGATTTGTCTCTTCCTGTGAGCCACTCAATCATTCTGACTATGAGGCAACAGTACTAATCACACTGCTCAGTTCTCTTATTTATAGATAATTACTTTATTTTATTGTAGGTGAAATAATCACTGAAGGACGTCCTTCAATTATTCATCCAGCATCCATCTTTATTAAGATGTGTCTGCATGTGTGTAAGAGAAAAATTGACTGCGCAAAGACTCGCTGCTATTCTTTCATGTATTTATTCTCTTTATTTGTTTTCTGTCTGTGACAGCAGCTTACACATAGATAATGAAAAAAATGCTGAGATAAAGAGACATTCCAGACTGTGTTGATGCCACTCTTGACCTTTAATATTCTGCTTCAAGGGCCATAATGGACCTGGCATTTCTTGTCAATTGTCAATATTGTGTTCAATACTGTCTATATATGATCATTCCAAACACAGCAATGTCAGCTTGATGAATAAAAAAAGCAAAAACTATTGACAAATTATTTTCACAAATTAACTCACGGTAGCCCACAGCTCATCAGCCACAACATCACAACATTAACATTACCATCTTAATATTGTGTAGGTCCCTCTGGTACCCAAAAAACAGCTCTAACCCATCGGGGCATGGACTCCACAAAACCCTCTAAGGTTTTCTGTGGTATCTTGCACTAAAACATTAGCTGCACATCCTTCAAGTTCTGTAAGCTGTGAACCAGGGCCTCCATAGGACTGACAGCACATCCACATCTTGAACTTTTTGTCATGTTCCTCAAACTATTTCCTAACATCTGTGTGGCAGCGTGCATTATCCTGCTGAAGGGAGCCAGTGCCTTAAAGAAATACCATTGCTGCTGACTGTAATGATGTTGAGGTAGTTGGTACGTGTCAAAGCCAGGACATAAGGTTTCCCAGCAGAGCATTGCCAGGAGCGTCACACTGCCTCTGCTGGCTTGCCTTCCTCCCATAGTTCGAACTGGTGTTGCCAGGTCATCAATTGTCCTTCCTTTGACCACTTTTGTTGGATGAATGCTGTATTCACATGCTCCACTCCAAGTTTGGGTCGTTTATCTGCTGTGTGTTCATGTCAGAATGTGGGAGCAACAATGACGCCAAAAATAAGTTGTTTTGTATTTTAACACTCAGAGCGTTTCAGCAACTCATTGACAGCTGTTTACTTTAGTCCAACATGTGACGTGAACTCGGGAACGCGAGTCTGTTGCTCCAACTTCAGAGATGAATTTTCCCAGTCTGCAAATGTTTTTCTGATAATTCCGGCAACACATTATCGTACATTATCCCCTGTAAACCAAAAAAAAAAGAGACCTGCCATAAAGACCTGTGATATTGGAGCTGCTCGGAGTCGTCTAGCCATCACAACCCAGTCTCTCAGATTGTCAGATTGCTCATTTTTTCTCATTCCACCACATCAACTTCAACATTCGACTGTTCATTCGCTGCCTATGTATCCAACCCCTTGACTGACACCACTGAAACAAGACTATCAAGGTTATTCACTTCGCCTGTCAGTGGCTTTAATGTTGTGGCTGATCGGTGCAGTCCCATGTCCTTTTGTTTAGAAAGGTTCCTGTGTATCCCTCCAAAGGCCAAAACTAATACTATTATTCAATACTAAAAGTATCATGGGGGCACTGTCACTTTGACAATCTGCTGTGACAGCTGTGATCAGCTTTCCTCTGGAGACAAGATGTCATATAATGAGGTCTGTAATGAAATGTTCTCCAAATGTTGGTTTATATTGATAGTCACAAAACCACAACAACCCATGTGCCCAAATCGAGTGCCCTCTTAGATGCCCCTATGGCAGAAAAAACATGATGAAGTGCCCTCCAGGGTACCCTTCCAGTGCCTTTTCTGTGCCCTGGTGCCCCACACCATACAGTTGGTGCCCTTTTTTTCAACCCTGCCCCTCCAAAGTAATCTTCAAGAACTCACTAATGATCAGACAATGTTCCACTACATTGCAGAAAAAGGTTTTTTGCCTGAGTGTCTATATTGGCAGGCTCTTTGTGCCAACACAGTAGTCTCATCGATATTAATGAGTGGGCAAATATCAGTCTGCAGTGAACACAGCCTTATTAAAGGTTCTCAAAAAATGATCAAAACTCTTCTTTAATACATTTAGTGCAAGGATGAGTCAGATCAAATACCCATTTCATGTGACTTTTGAGGCCAACATTGACCCGATCTGCGAAAAAGGCCAGTCGGAGACTGTTTCATTGAAGAAAGTTGAGGTATTTCATGTCGACAAGTTGATCGTAAAAATGTCATATTCATCTTTTATCAAGTTATTTTAAACTTGAGCAATGATCCATTACTTTGGTAACCACAGCATGGTTATCTATATTAGGGTGGGAAATATTTACCAGAAAAAAACATTTTGTGAATTTTAATGATCTCAGTCAGAGCCACTCAGAGGTCCAAGGCCATTTTGGCAGACCATCATCACCCTCTCCATGCAGAGTTTTGACTCCTGCTGTCAGGGAGGAGGTATTCTTTCCCTCTGAGGTTTAAATCAAACAAATACTTGAGATAGTTTGTCCCATTGGTTGGTGGGTTTTCAAATAGGCTGTAGGACTAGTTGCTATTGCACTAAACAAAGGACTGATGTACTCTTAGCGTTTTAGTCTACTACTGATGCACACTGAATTGCTGCGTGGAGACAATAAGGACTTTCCAATCCAATACTAGCATGCTAAACCTTAGTTTCTTTATGCGACAGCATATACGTCCCCCTGGCACTGCCCTCAGACCAAATACTACCTTTTTACCCCACCAGTGGTGATGATGTAAGCATCGGTGCGGAATTGGGTAAAACATTGTGGGGGCTAGGTATTGTCAGACGATGTCCTGTCTAGGCATCAGACATTATGAGAATTATAGGTCAAAATTATCGCGACCAAAATAATTTTGATTTTACAATATTTTCCCATAATCATGACAGTGGGTCTTAAATTCTGAAATTGACAATAAAAGATACTGGAATAACTTTTTCTTACACCCTGTTAACAAACACATATTTTGATTGTATCACAGATGTGATACACATCATGTGGCATGACAAGGTCACGCATTTAAGAATATTTACCCATTATCCCGACTCATGATTATCTCTATAATCTCACTTTGTATTTGTTTTTGTTTTTTTATCGTGATCCATGATAAAAATGTTATCGCATCCCTAGTCATGTCATGAATACTACATGAATGCTCCTACTGATTTTCAGCTCATCCTGGCCTGTATGAGGACACACTTTGCAATAAGCTGAAATGTGTATCTAAGCTTTTTTCTCCCTCGAGTGTTTGAGAATGTTAATCATATCTCTGCTTTAAGGATACGTGGAAATTAAATTTCAGGACAGCTGTGTCTAATTGCTTGTGTCTCCATTCATTCAAATTAGTTGGAGCTCAGCACTTCCTTTGGTCGACACAGATTACTGAAACGCCTGGCACGCTCAGACTGTTTTACATGCATATAACACATTGTTCTCTTTTTTTACGGTCTTACGTAAAGCAAAGCAGGGATTTAATGAGCTATTTTTTGCATTTTGTTAGACTAAAATAAAGGGAGGTTTGTAGATTCTCCAAAAAAACAGTATTGACTGAATTGATCAGAGCTTTGCGGTGCTTGCCCAGCTATTGCCCCCAAGACTTGCTCAAAAAAGTGAATTTTTAAAATATAGCATCTTGTAATGAAAGTGCAGACAGAGTTCGTTGTTGACTTACACATAGAAAGTTATTTTGCTATCGACTAAGCAGTTACCGGTTGTGCGTCATGCTGTGAAGCAGCTTTGATCAATGTTTAAATGTGAGCTCTCATTCTCATTATGTGGACTATTGCATGACGTTGGTGGTTTAAAGCTAGACCATGACTCCTCACAGTTTGCCTCTGTCAAGCCTTAACAAGAAAGTGGCATTTTCAGCTCCTCCGTTCCCAAAACACTGTACGGTTTCAAGAGTTTTATCCAATTATCCATCCGTCCGTTTGCCTGCACAGCCTCCGAAGCCCAAGGCTGTGCTTCGGGAATGCCAGCAGCCTAATTCATGATGTGTTTGACGGATTAATTTTATTGTGAGATACATGCTTCAGTTTTACTGACCATACCTGATCTATCGAAGGCTTGATTCTCAAGTTTTTTTTTTTTAACATTGTTAATATCTGAGCTTATTTACTTCTGAGACGCTGAACTTTATCTCCTGTCTTAATCAGCTAATGGGTGAGAGTCTTGCTGAGTTAATTTCAGTTTCATGAAGCTTCCAAGCTCAGCTGATGTCAACGTGCCTGTCTCAAGGTAAATTCGTTTAGCTACCAGCTGGGAGACAACAAAGGTTGGAGACATTTTCAGAATAAATAACAGAAGAAAAAACTAAGTTACAGCATGTGGTCATGCGTGTAATGCCAGGATTAATTTAGGCTGCATAATCCGCAGAATTTGTCTCGTGCAATAATAGTGCATGTGAGGAATACAGTAATTGGCACAAGGAAAAGCAAACAGCATTACTGCCCGGCAATGTATGCTGACATACAGAATACTTCTACTCCGTGTTTGCCTGCAGGTGTAAGATAAATGCACACGATAAGCCAAGGAGGAAATCCCTGCTGCATATATGTAGATGCTAACAAGGCAATGAGAAAATTTTGAATTTTGTTCTCTTACAAGAGCTTTTGGTTTTATTTTGCCTGTTATGCATGTTTTATAGCAACTATGTCGTATATCTAAAAATACAACAATGTATTTTTTCACCTTAAAATCAAGAATTTATTTTTCAATCTCTGTCTGACTGGACTGAATCGCACAACTCTACTTCTTTAAGTATGCATCTTTATCCTCTCTGCTGTGAGCAACGCACATTCATGCATGTGTGATTCTATTGCATAGCAATGTGTGGACAGAAGAAAGCTTCACTGGTAATCTGAGGTTTTATGTGCAATAGTCAAATTCTTGTTTGCCATCTGAGGGAGCTGTGAACAAACATACTCTGAGCTAAGCTGTTTGTATGGCTCTCGTATTACCTTCAGATGTGCAGGGATTTTGAATGACTCTGGATCAGCCATTCTCGATCCCACGTGTGTGTACTTTCTCAAGTAAAACATCGGCATAGATAACCTTGAAATAGAGCTGAGAGATGCCCTTCATCTGTGTGAATTAAATGTGTCGCTATCTGTTTTTGATCTCACGCTTTCATTTCTCTGTCTTCTAGATGTGTAATTTCAGGGTCGAATCTTGGAGGCGGTTGTAGATTACATTCCCGAAGGTTTATTGAATGCATTATCCCTCAAAAAACATGCGCATTTTGGCTTTGCTGAATTAGGAAGAGAAACTGAAGGGACCGTGTGGATGATTCCTGGCAAATAGTAAATAATGTCTTAATAAATTGGCCCTGTATTTGTTTCCTTCTTTTGTATCTTTTGCAATGCTAGAACGTACACAAGGGAGTATGTACGCATCCCTACCATCTGTAGAAGGCGGTTTTACCAATGTGTTGTGCGTCCGAGGCATAAAACATGAAAAACAGGAAGATACAGGCTGCATCCAAATGTCCAGACTTGACGGTTCTTGCAGACTCTGCGTCCTCGGGGAGATCTGTGAGTGCACAAAGGGCCTCAAGCTAACTTTCTGCAGACTTGGGGTGCAGACTTCACTGATCTTCACTGATTTAATTACCCACAATTCATTGTAGTTCAAACATAACATTGTATAACTTGTTACTTGAAGCATGTTGGCCAAAATGAATATTTCCCAAACACATCATGATACAGAAATATGTAGAACTGTAGGCTGTAGAGGTTATTGTACTCTTGTCTCTCAGTAGCTTTTACAGTCTTATAGTTTTGCATACTTGATGACAATGAACATTTCACAGTAAACAATAGAGTCCACAAGGGCTCAGTCGGGGTTAATTCCTTGTTCAAGGGCTCCTCATTGGTGGTAATGAGGGTGGAGCAAGTGCTGCCTTTTACTTTCCTCACCCAAATTTCTGGGATTTGAACCAGCTTGCTTGCTTCTCCAACCTAAGGGCCCCCAATGCCTCTAGATCCCGTGTTTGGAAGAGAATGGCAAGATATAAAGGGCTCATTCAAATCCAAAAGAATCACATTTTTGAGAGGTTCAATATGCTCAAAAATTCTCTCAAAACTTTGGACTAAATTCAATCCTGTTGAAAATGTACATATTTTGGGGGAAACAGGCGTTTTCTTTAGGCTTCCAGGTTGTGTCATCAACTTATTTTATCAAGTATATGGCAAAGCAGAGGTTTAAGGATTCATTCAGAAGGTAAAATAGTAGTATTAGGCAGTGCTAACTTTTTTAAAAGAGGTCATTTGGAGGCTGAATCTTTTTATTTAATTTCACTGGCTGACTGTTTATCAATTTGCAGCACACCTCGGGGCAGGAATGTTCTGCTCGTGTGTTTAGAAATAGCAGCGAGGTAACTCAGTCGCGCAGTATCAAAGTTACATGTGAACTTGAATGAGAACCTAAATTGGATTCTAGCCGGTGGTGCGTGTAAACAGGAGGCGAGAGAGGGGAGAGTGTTCAGTTGATCGGGGACTATGGGAGCTGGAAATGAGTTCAGTGTGCATGTTGTTTAAAAGCACCATATGTGCACAATCCAGCAGAGTGTTGGTGAAGAGGCCGGAGCGAGGTAAGGCTGGAGCGGTGCAGCAGTGGAGCTGGACTGGCCGGCGGGCTGACGGAGAGCTGAATCTAATGTCCTCTGGAGCTCTGTGAGAGCATTTGTCTCTGCCAAGGCAATTCGTTCTCCAACAGATAAATGTGATTGTTAGACATTAAGTCATCAGTGCGTTCCTCTCGTCTCATTCGATGCTGCAAATGTTATGAGCTACACGGCCGGTATTTTCATTTTAGATATCTGTCCTTGATGCATCACACATGAGGCCTTATTAGCGTTCTGAAAAACATTTTTGATAGGTCTTAAGGGCACATTTGTAGTATTGTTGTAGGAACGTGCCTGTAGATGGTTTAGCAAGGACACATGTTGCTCAATAGCAGCGTATGATGCCAACAAGTGTTTTGCTGCAGCTTTCCTCTGCCTTCATGCGTGTGACATCTGCTTTAGCACGCCATTGGGGACTGGATGAGCTGTACATTCAGTTTGTTTGTCGTTTTAACTGGACTCTGCGACTCTTTATATCCACACTTAACGACAGGCATGACCAGCTCCTTATTGGAGGAAATCTGAAGGCGGCAGGTAGCAATCACAAAGCAATTTTCACTCCAATGTGTCACTAATGATGTGGAGCTTTCGGGTTACCGGCGGATAATCGCAGACACACTATATGCTGCAAGAAAAGTCAAAACAACATGTCACCGTGTCACTTTGAGAGACCTTATGTTTTTAATCATACAATTAATAATCGGACACTCAGTGTTGGCACATCTGTCATTTCATTATCATATATTTTATGCATGTTTCTTAATAGGATTATTAGGGAGGATATTATGGTGTCATTATATTGTTGTCTGTCTGTGTATACATGAGTCGAGACAAACATAATGAAATAGATTCACGTTCACCAGAGGTTCTCCCGTAGAGATGTCTAATTAAATTTCTAAGAACCTTGTTGAATAAATTTACATAAATGAAAACACAGTGTTTACCATGTTATCAGCTTAATGCAATAATTATCTTTAGCACCATTAGCATAGTTGTTGCATAAAAGATCATGGTTCATTATGGCAGGACATTTAAAAGGTCTAATACCTGTTTTTGGTGATGTCAGAGCCAACACGCTTTTCAGACATTCGAAAAGAAAAACCTGCCCAATGAAGGAAAATTAATTACCAACTATTTTGATATCCAGGTAATCATTTCATTTATTTGTCAAACAAAAATTCTGCTTCTACATTTTTAAATCTAAGGATTTGCCGCTTTTCTTTGTCATTTATGATTCATGGCTGACCTGCTGTTGTGTTTCAGGCCGGGATGATCCGCACTGACTCAGATGAATACTTCATCGAGCCCCTGGAGAGAGGGACTCAGGAGCTGGAAGACCAGGGCAGGGTTCACGTGGTTTACCGCAGGTCGGCTCTGCTGCAGGCCCCCTCCGACATCTCTGTGGACTACCAGCTACAAGGTAGGAGCCACAGCCATGACATTTACTGCTAATGCAACAGATAACAATCCAGAGGTTTTACTAGCACTGCTGCTACCTCTACTACTGCTCCTACCATCGCTATGACTACACTGACCTTACTTTTCATACAGCCAGTGGTCAGGTTGAAATGTGGTTTTATCTTGAAAGTGAAGTGAGGACGGTTCTATGGTTGATCATTACATTTTCTATGAATAATCAATGTTTTTTCATCTCAATTAGCTGTGTCATGTGATAGTTACTTTCAGCTGCTGACAAGTTCAGATATCAAGAGCATATGTGAAAAGAAAAACTACAGATTTCTCTGAAACTGTTCAGAAAGGAAACAAAAATCACTCTACACTTCACATCAAATCTATCAAAAATCAAAACGTATGATGGTCCTGCTGCCTACTTCACATATATCACAAAGAATTGTTAACGCCACCAAAGAGGTCATGTTTTCACTGTATCAATTTGTTTGTTGGTTGGTTGGTTTTTCAGCAGGAATGCAGAAAAACTGCTGAGTTATTTTCCATGACTACAGAAGGCTACTGTTTGTACGTCTTGGCAGAGGTATGCCATTCTAGTTTTCCATTGTAAGCGATGTGTGCGGAGCCAGATAAACTTGACTGAAAGGAGTGCCACCACCTATGTGGGCTGCACACGGGACATCAACAAGTTCTCATCCTTCTTCCACCCCCATGGAAAGCAAAAACACTTGGAGCAAGCCAGACAAGTTTATGCCCAACCTTTTAATATAACAAAGCATGTTGATATACTTGAAGGGTCAACCAGATCAACCGGTTAAGGTAGATGGCCGCCCGCCATGTGTCCAAGTCTGCCACAGGGTTTCTGCCTGTTAAAAGGCAGTTTTTTTCTCGCCACCATCACCAAATCCTTGCTCATAGGGGAGATGTTGGGACCCTGTAAAAAAATTCATTATAGTGTCATGATATAACTTTTTGTTGTGAACTGGCACCATATAAATAAAATGTACTTGACTTGGCCTGAATGCAAAGGAATAGAAAACTTTTAAACCCAAAAAAGATTTCAAGAAGTGGTGTAGCAATGATGCCTGGAGTTTCTGATCGATTCAGATTCAGGTTTGGGGTTGAAATCAAGCACATCATCTTTCTGCCAGAGCCAAGAAAATAGCTACATTCATGAAAAATAGACAGGAAAATTACCCCAGAAATTGTCAAATGTTTGACATGGGATAGAAAGCTACACAGAAATAACAACTTCAACCAATTTACACCTGTGAGACTGACTGCTCCTTACAACCACTTTCATATCCTCTGTGTTGACTGAAAATGATGCGTTGCTACTGATTGCATAGGGCAAAACAAAAATAAAGCAAAAAAAAAAAAAGCAACCCCACAAATCAGCTAACATTGGACCCCCAATCCTGATCATGTTAGCTGATTTCTGTTCGGGAGGGAGGTTGTTTTTTTTGTTTTGTTTTTCAAACAGAAATCAGCTAACATAATCAGGGTTGGACCCCCTCCAGTTCCTTTCAAATTGAGCCTTGACTACTACTGCAACTACTACTACAGCAGCCTCTACCACCAGGCAGTCTAAAGGTTACTAGTGTTGGTATGAAGACAACCCCTCTTACCACTACATAAACTGCTGTGCCTACTTCTACTACAAGCACATGTATACTCCAGCTACAGTCGTTGTCACTATGACTAACTTACTGCATCTGGAATTATTTCCTTTTAACGCAACTGAAGTTGTGTGTTTAGTAGATATTGGAAGGTCGTGCTTGACCTGACAAAAATGTGCAACTTAAAGGTCAACTTATTAGCTTCCAATCGCATCTCATCGTCCTCGTCACCTCTGAGTTTGTTCCATGGTTCACATGATGAAACCAAACTCATTTCTGTGTGCCACTGAAGGCTGTGAGATGCAGTTAAAGGCTCAGAAAAAGCGAGTGACACAAATTACTGCTTTCACTTCCACCGCTGATGCTACTATTATAATCATTAATGCTAACAGCTGTTGCTGCTTGCTCTAAATACCCAGCTCGCCCTCTATTTATACCAAACAAATGTCACTGTTGCTGCTGACGAAAGCGTTATGCATCGCATTCAACGTGAAAGAGACCTGTACCAAGACTTCTTCCTGTTAATCACTTTGTGCTCAGGAACAACAAACAGAACTTCCCTGAGTCTCTTTCTGTGGTTTGTCAATCGGCTATGATTGACAAAATGATAATGGAAAATATATTCATATTAAGATCTTTAAATTAAAACAAAATTATTTCATCAACTACAGGATAAATTGTTTTCCCAAAAAGTTAGAATAATAAAATAAAAAAATAAACCTTTCGCTGAGAGTCACAGTTAGTTGCCAAATGTACTCTGCTGAGGCGTGGTCCGTCTGGATTCTGCTGTGGTGTAAATAGAGCAGAAATACTGGTTTAGAGCCAGACGGGCTGTATCATCGTACTGTCGTGATGAATACACAGCAGTGTGATGCTTGTAACTTGTCAAACCATCTGCAGATGGAGTCACTGAACGTTGCTTTTGCTCTGACATTTGTACATAAAATCATCTACCATCTGGTGATATCCTCCCTGATTGCTGTCATGTCAACATTTTTTTTCTTCTGATTTCACGCCTTTGCAGACTTAAACTTGACAAGAAAAAAGTCAACCCCAAAATGAGCAAATAGTTCTTCTGCAATCAGCTGCTCAATTTGTAATTCCACAACTACACTTCAAATAGCTCCAACACTTAAAGGAGCAACCATTAATGCTCATATACATATATATTATCAAAGGTCTTCCAAACAAAGTCTAACAAGGCTACAAACGTTACCTTGTTAGACTTTGGGTAGACTTCCACGGCATGAAGTTGTCATACATACGTGAGTCATAGCCATTATAACAGTGGGCTGAGTACGTACAATTACAGTACATGTATTTTTAAGTGATTTTGACACACATACAAATCTGTCCATGAGACAGAATGCCTGGAAGCATGTTCATACTCTGCATGACAACAGTTAAGGCCATAAGCTCACCAAATGAAATATACAAATTGGCTTACGGATGCATAGGAAACAACTCGGCTTGAACAGATTGTACATTCTA
The DNA here is from genome assembly GCA_963678695.2 of Diplodus puntazzo. Taxonomy (NCBI): domain Eukaryota; kingdom Metazoa; phylum Chordata; class Actinopteri; order Spariformes; family Sparidae; genus Diplodus; species Diplodus puntazzo. The sequence goes on along the minus strand of OZ023159.1, from coordinate 19,658,619 downwards.
GTGAGTCAAGCTTCACCTCCAATCATGAATCATTTTCATCATCAGTCATAGTCTACACCAAGCATGACTGGCTTCTAAGAGTTCACGTGAGGCCTAGGATCCAAATTTTGCGATCCTGACAGCGTAGACTAAAACCAACCAAGCAACAAATGATCATACATAATAGCTTTCTCTTAAATTATTGATTGTACAGAATTATCATACAGATGAGATAATAACTGTCGTCTGGCTGCACAGCAGGAGTGACCACAAAAAGAAACTGCAGCCTTTTTGCTCTTTAGCAAATAGTTGTTTGTCTTTATGGAAGCAATTCTGAATTAACCAGCTAACATTAGCTGCTGACAGTCGTAATTTCTCTTCACTTTGATGCTGAGTGAACCGAGGTCACTTCCCTGTCCAGTCAGGAACCCTGTGCAGGATTCAGAATTACTTAGACATTGCTGTTTTTTTTAGCCCAGGAGTTCCTACAACAGTATATTGTTGTTATTCAAGGATCGCATGTCCTGGGATCTGGTGATATTTAAATAATGAAAATATGTAAAATGAAACAGCACTTTTATGTCAAATAACTTTTAGGTCAGTCATTGATTTTTTGCCACTGCCATGTGTTTGTCAGCCCCTCGATGGGGATTGCTGCAGTCCAACCCCTGTGATTGAAAGAAGAACCAACATGGCAGATTTCACAGCCCCTTTCCTTTAAAATGTTCAATAACTTTTTCTCTCCGGGGGGTCTGAAAGGTGTTTATCGATATCTGCTTACATTTCGGCGAATTGGTCAAGAATAATTTTTGTTTTGTCCATTTGTGTTTATTTTGTTGACATCAGAGATAGTGACAGGCAATCCTAGGGAGGTATAAGTCACAGTGAATCTTAACATGCGTGCATCATGTCTGTAAGTTAAGATCTGACTGAGGTATGGTTCTGAGAAGGGACGTTTGACTCAAATTGTCCTTCAGCATATCACCGTCTATTACAGATCACATCTGGTAATTTCCAGATAGTTAAAAAAAACGTGCGGAACAATGAGTCAAATCACAGAGGAGCACCGTCAAAATTTCAATTCTCCCCCCTTATTCTTAATCCTGTCAGAACTGGGCTAAGCTAACCATTAGCTAAGTGCTGTGGGACTCTGAGGATCGGACTTGGCTCTGTCTGCTTTGAAACAGACAAGGTCCTGTTCCACCTCGTTTGGTTAAACGTGCCCTACTTTATTTCCATGGAAGTACTGATAAACCTCGGAGCTTTTCAGGTTGTTAATTGCTTCACTGTTGAAAGTTAGAGATTCAATAAAGTAGGCTAGCGCTGGCTTAGTGAGCTTACCTTAGGCCATTTCTTCAGGTCGTACTTCTGTCCCTTGCCAGTAGCAGGCAGATGTGTGATCACTTTATCCTGTTTTAAGATGTGGCACACTGTTTCCCCACATTTATTTCCCTCAAATCTCCAAGGGAAAGGGAAATGCCTGCAATGTAGCGGTAGCCCACTACACCACTGTAAGTCTACATTCAGACAATGTATAATGGGGCTGGGTATATGTGATACGATATTTCATCTACTTCTGGAATCCCCTCTGTTACCTCTTTTTCGTCTTCACTCACATCTTTGAGGTGAAATGTGTCAGAAGAGCTAGCATGCAGTGTGTGGCATGGCAGACAATATGTTTATGTGCTGCTGTGCCTCATCTCTCAATATATAGAGAGATCTTGCATACGACACAAACCCTCTTGAACGTCTGGTTCCACTTTAAGCAGATTTGTGTTCCGCTTCTGTGTTATTATATATAATTATTCAGAAAATCAATTCCTCTCAACACCACTCAATATGAATTATCACCTGTAAGCGAAGAAGTACAGCTATAATGCACTGTTTAGGCTACCTGGTTGCAATTCACAACATTGTGACAGCATGGGTCCATGTCTCAGCACTGCTCTCCATTCGACCATTATGTTGTGCGGTTTGGGTAGGAAAACCAGTTTAAATGGGGGCCAGGTGACTTTTGAGGTGGCCATGTAAAATATGTGGTCAGTCTGTATTGTTGGTGTACATGTAACCATGATATCTGAAGTAAAGCTATATTGGACTTAGATTGACATGAAGCTCACAGCTTTTTGAATAAAAATGTAAAAAATGAATTATTGTGAACATAAACTACTGGCATAACTACAACTTCTGAGAGGCAAAAAGCAATGCTTCATGGAACAACAGTCTATTTAAATGCAGTTTAAATTATTGTGCTTTCAGATTCTAGGTCATTATTGGATTATTTCAGTGATGCCGTCTCAGTGTTTTTTGTTTTTTTTTCCTGATCGCAACAACGTCACATACAGGGAAAAAAATGCTGCTTTCTCAGATTTTTGCCTCTGGCTGCATTCTTCACAATTGCTGAGGCTCATGGATATCATTGTGTTTAGAGCAATTCTCCACATCAAACTGATGTAAAAAAAGTGATTTCTCAGAATTTATCAAGGAGATTTCTGTGCTTCTTGGAACATTGACGGTCTTATCTGCTCTGTGAACACTGACATTTGCAGATGCCCGTAGCATCATGTCCTTCTTTGGGTCTGTTTTCCTCCCTTTATAAATGTTGAACAGTGACATTCAATAATATTTTAGATAGGGGGTGGGCCCATATGGCTTTTTTCAGGACTGATACCAATGCCGATTATTAGAAGTCTAGGAGGCTGATTACCAATATTTGGAACGATTATTAATTTGCAGTGAAAGGTAAGAGCAACCACTGAACCTAAGTTCAATTTACAAAAATACTTTTCATTTCGTTATACTTCCTCTCAACTACATTTATTTAATATAGTTAGGTACTATTTACTAGATTCATATTATTATATTGTTCATAGGCTGTTAATTGTGAGGTGTTACCAAGACAGGGTTGTGGGTGGGACATTGTGTGAGAGAATGTTGTATCAAAGCCAAAATAGCAAACTTTTAAATTTATTTAATTTATCAGCAATCTGAAATCCAGGATACAGATAAATAAAAAAATGCTGAATATTGGCCCGGATAATCAACCAGGACCATAGTTGTTCTATACCTCATTCTTTATATGAACTGTATTCCTTGATGTCTACATTGTGAAACTTGCAAAATGACTCTGACAAGGGCTTTTTTTTGTTGGAACGCCGTATTTAACCAGCATCACATGACAATGACATGCAGAGATGTTACATGTAATGATTTAACAAACAAGTAAAAAACAACTGCACCTTCTTGTCTTGGTGAATAAAGGGTTAACATCGATCCTCACAGGTGCTGTGAAAGATTATTTGCACTGTGCAGCAGAGACATCACAACTGTTTGATTCTCTGTCGTGCTCCCCTCTTGTGATTTTTTGGTGTTGATTGGATTTCATACCTTGAACCAATCTCACGTCAGTAATACCCAGTGACTAGAGGATTGTCAGATTGATTCTCCAGACTCACTGTGGGTGACGGCAGGGGATGAGTAATTCCTCCCTTCTCTTGGCTGCTGCAATGTCTCTGAGCAAGGTGCATCTTACCTTTGAGTAGCTGCTCAGCAGGTGAGATTGTCCTAGCAGGTGTCCTCGGCAGCTCCAGGTGTGTTTTCCTGGCATTGTCCCTGGATGCACACAATGATTTTCATCGCATTTCTTGTACTTCGATATAAAGACTTGAGTACTTGACACGTAAAGGTTTGGAATAACACATTTGTCCGGACGCCATCTTCACTACTGATCGACAAGGCTGCCTCATGTATGTTTGTTCACAACACTTTTAGCTGACTCTACAGCCTTTTATTTTTTTGCCTCTTAATGTTAGCGGTATTGAAAAGTTCCCATGAGCTGACACCCCAAGTGCTAGTTTTTCTGCAGGTGGTGTGAGATAAGACAGCATCCACTGTGAATGGGCTTCACAGGAACAGAGAAGAATTAGCAAGGCTAGAAAGTGTTGCAGCTGTTGCTTGTGTGAAAACAAAGGTGCTGAAGAAATGGCACCTTAGTCACACTTGGATTTGGAACAACAAAGTTTTATTCAGAGAGTAACAGTTTTTTGTTTTTCCTTTTAACTTGCAATACTTAAAAAGATCTCAGCAAGTCTCCACTCTGGCCTCAGTCTTCACAAGATTTGCAGGGATTTGCTCCCGTTTCACCACAAGAGCATCAGCGAGGTCCAACACTGCTGTTATGCTATAAGGTTGTTGTCAGATGGACATTAGCACTGCCCACTTCTGTCATGTTGGAACAGGAAAGGGCCTCTCCTAAATAACTAACACAGCAATGATACAGGAACTTTCCCAACACTGGATGCAGGTGAAGAATGTAGGGTTATCCCTCAACACAATGCAACGTCATCCAATCTTACAATTTAATCTTTCTTCATCAGCAGATGGAGATGGTCCATTTGTCATGGTATCATAGGTTTTCAAATTTTCACTTTCCTTCACTTTCTCCTTCGACGTTGTCTCAAAAGTTGATATTGACTTTGTCATCTGACCATCTTTTAACAAACCCCTGTCATGTATTCAGTGGAGTTGAGGCCAGGGCCCTGAGCTGGCCAGGCAAGTTTATACACACCAAAATAGGAAAATACTTTCCTTCTGGACCTGGTTGAGAGATGGTAGAATTGTTTAAGGGTGTCCACACACTTACGGCAATATAGTTTATATTTCTGCATGGTTTCTGATCAGGGTTGAATTCTCTATCAGCTGATGGTACGGCCGTACTCTCAACTTTTGTTAAGGTCACCTCGACTGTGGGAATTGTGCCTGTTACGGCCGCGCCTATAACAAAAGATTATCCTGCCGTTTGTGGAACAAGATTCTGAATAAATAATTCTCCACGTCTTTTCTTAATTTCTCAGTATTAACAATTCAGAGTGCAGAAACATGATTCTACGGACACTCCTGCAAGTAAAACAGCTGTGAGCATTTTCTGTTTTTCTATAAAACAATTTTCTGTGATATGAGATGCCAACAAAAGCAAACAAAAGCCAGAGGATTACACATGGAAAGGTGCTAATAATCCCCCAGAACATTGTTTCTTTACAGAGCTCCGATGGATCAACAGTTTGATTCATGGAAGAGATTTTTTTTATCTGAAAGGGATTCTAACAACATCATAATGTTTTCCATCTTTGAAAGTTAAGATTTGCCATAAGACTTTCTCACTTGGGACTTATCTTCTGGTATTTTTAAGTGGTTAACGTGTCATACAGTTCCATTAAACGATGCTAACTGAACATTACCTTGTAAAATTTCCACTGCAGTAGATCCACCACAGTTTGAAAATATTAAGTGAATAAAATAAAGATTAACCTGTATGCTGACAGGTTCCGGGACGTTTTTGACTGGATATACTTAGTTCTATCCAGCAAATGTGTACGTAGTGCAATTTGGGAAATAATAATTTCTTTATGTTTTTTTCAAGTTCACACCCTGAAAAAGTGGCAATTGGCAATTACAGTTTACATGATGGATGTGAAGATAAAAATGACTGGAATCACTGGATTACTGAGAAAAGCTTCCAAACAAGATGATTCTTAAAGGTCCCATATTATGAAAAACTGACTTTTTCTGGGATTTGGGGTGTTATTGTGGGTCTATGGTGCTGCCACACGCCGAGAAACTTTGAAAAAAGACTATCCATGCTTTTTTGAGTGAGATACAGGTTTCTAAAGGGGTCTTGCCTGCAGTTTCCAGATACACGAGTCAAATTTGCTGCGGCTGTCGACGTCGACGGCCGCACATTTGCATATGGCTACCCCACTGCCCCTCCCTTCATCGCACGGTGTCTCCACCCACCAGGTACAGCTACCGTCTCGGAGATCCGCCATTACGCTACTGAAATCACCATGGCCAAACTCAAGGAAAAATGCTCTGTTGTTGGCTGCAAGGACCAGCACAACACACTCCATCGTCTCCCAGCTGCAGAGGACAATGGATTGAATTTATTTTTATGATTTATTTTTGAAGTTGGCAAAAAACTGTTGGTGTGTGCGAACCACTTTGACACTGACTGTTTCACCAACTTGGGCCAGTACAAGGCATGAGTGGTCGGCAGACTTTTACTCAAAGGAATACATGTAGACCAAGGACATGTAAGTATACAAATAATGTGCTGTGTGTTTCTGTAGATTAGGCTGAACCCGTGCCTGATGTACTGTGTGTTTTGCCATTGAGAACAAGCTAAGGTTAGCGGCTAACCGCTAACGTTAGCTTCCCTGACCACACAAGTTAACGTTAGTGCTAAAGCAGAATCATTGTGTGTAGTACGTTTCTGATCTTGCACACTATGTAATGCGTGTCCCAGGGAAATGTCTGCATGTACAAGTATTTAGCTGTGTTTATTTAGCAATTTTACACGAACTAACCAAGCAGTGTCACATAGTACCAGCTAACGCTAACCGTGAGCTTTCAAGCTAATGCTAACCGCGAGCCCCTAGTTCGCGATCAACACGGTCTCCACATGCAAACCCAGAGGCGCGGTCAGTCAAGCAGTACATACACACACCCTCCGCCGGGTCTAAGCTTTCAGGATTTTGTGAAATAATGCATTTGAAAATGTTTTCTAAGCTGGAATATGTTGGCATAGGCCGGGGCAATACGAGGGTACTGTTGACTGCTACATAGAGTTTAGATTCTCTGCCCGGGCCGGGCTGGGCCCTTGACCAAGCATTTGTGCTTTTTTTGTTTTAAATAACTCAGCATAATGAGTATATTTCCAGCTAGGAAACACGCATCTCTCTCCTCCCTCCATTTTTGTGTTGCTGCGTGGTGTACACGTGAGTTATCCTCATGGCTAAAACGTGACTTGAGACGTACGTGACATCACTCCCAGAGACAAGAAGAAAGCAAAAATATATATTTTTACGAATGAAAATGACAATAATTGTAACGCACAGTGACTTCAATAAATAACTTCAATGTGATTACTGGTTTGGAAATATTAACGCTAGATTACTCGTTACTGAAATAAAGTGGTCGGATTAGAGTAATGTAAGGCGTTGCAGTCTTTAGTGCTTGAATTATACTGTAACAGTGCTGTCATGTGTTACTCCTATCCATATCTGGGAATGCTGTGCAGGTAAATTGAACTGTGATTACTTGTTGAGAACATTTGCCCATTTCTTGCAATTGTTTTCATGTTTGTCTTTTTACTGTTCAAGACTCTGACTGGCTGCACTGCATCACAATAAGAATGCTGATAGAGGGCAAGCCACCACATCATCAGGGGATCCTCTTTTCAAACTGAGCTTTCCAAAGTCCTGGAAGGGAGAGTGCAGAGCCAAACCAGTGAAGACAGACACGACATTCTGTAAGTTTTACAATCTTTTATTTGAACCTCTCAAATTAAAATAAACATGGACACACAGACATCACTCAAAAGGTTGAAAACAAACACTTAAAATCTGAATTCTTTTAAGATGGTTTTCAAAATAAATAATGAGAATGTATGAATGAGAAGTAATTAGGAGAAATAAGAGACACTTTACAACACTGCAGCACAAGGCTTTTTGGTTCTACTGCAGTTTTCCTGTAAACATGCATTTGTTTATTGCACTGCAGACTGCGGTGATACTCTGTTGGACCTGATCTTCCAGAAGGTTTTTTCCAGGACCCTGCCCCATATGTGAAGGAGGTGCTGAAACTCATAAACCCTGAAGACCTCTCAGACCACACAGACGGGCAGCACAACTCTCACTCTCCTCCCCAGAGAGCACCAACACCACCTTACAAAGCTTATGTAGGCTATATTGGCTAAACACAATTCAATATAAAGTCAGCACTGAATGTTTACACCCATGGCAACTAGATACTTTCTTTGTTATTATTTTCATATTGATATTGAAGTTAATATATAAAGTCAAACTGTTTCACTTCAGATATGTATTTTCTTCTTATTATTTCATTCATGTCAACACATGTTTACAAATGTTTCTTACAATTAAAACATCTTTCCTAACTGTTCTGTGTTTTCATTGTTTGATATGTAATTTTCATGGTAAAAAGTAAAAGATAATAAACTATAAACAATGTAAGATAGAAGAAGCAGTTATGTACTTTTAATCATAACACTTTTACGATAAATGAATAGTATTTATGTGACTAAAAGCTGACTGCACTATTCCCCTCAGACGTAAAGATTCATAGTCTGCCCGATAAATGTTCAGTGCATTCTGCAGTGCAGATACATTCAGGCAGACAGGTTACAGGCCAGGGTGGTCCACCATGCATGATGGTGTATCAGGAAGCTGCCGCAGTCTTCGTGTAACCTAGAAATTATGAAAGGTAAGTGAGTGACAATAGATTAGAGAAAAGAGAGCAAAATGACAACCTTGTTTGCCCAGTGTTTACACTTAATTGTGGTATTTCCAAACAGCAGATATTCTCAGGTTCTGTAGGCATTTGTTTACAATAGCCACAGGAACACCTGTTTTTATGCCGATTTTTTATTATTCATTGGAAACTATGATCACTAATCATGTCACATTGTTTCTTTGATAATATATATAAAGCTTATAAACCGTTTTAAATGGTTAAAAAACAATTCTGCTGGTAGACAGGTGATTGGAGGCAACTGTGGCCAGGCTGCTCTCATTCAGCTTTCGTACTAAAAACTACGAAAAGTAATGCACGATATTTTCGTATGTTTTCCTACGTATGCCACGTATGGTCACGTGACCGATGCGCTATATGCTGGTTCAGGCTGTGGCATACTGAAAACTACAGTTGAAAATTGCTGGCAGTAGCTAATTACAGGTCGTCACTGCAAATAAGAGCAGGTTCTCAATCAACTTACCTGGCTACATAAAGGTAAATAATAATATGGGGTTACACTTTTCTCTTGCAACTGCTTTTGCTAAATTGCATCCGCGTTACTACAACTTAACAGCAGTAAACACCAGTCGAGGTTTGGCTAAGCTTTATGATGTAAACACTCGAGGAGAAGAGGGCTGTTAGCTGTAACAACGCGGGCAGACGGCCAGTAAGCCCGTAAAACTTTCGTTATCTGCAGTAACATAAAAGTAATGTCGAGGTAACAAACTTAACTACTGACCACTGAGAAACATCAATGTTCATTCTTGGCTGCTTACTTTCTTCTGGAGCCTCTTGTTGTTCTGGGTCGGACCGCAGTCTGTTGTCCGGCAGCCATTACTCCCAGAAACTCCGCCGTTGCCATGGTCACATGATGCCGTCCTCACGTCTTCCGCAGGCAGGAGGAGGTGGGCGGCACCGTGGGCGGCGCGCAGTAGCTCATTAGCATTTAAAGGGAAAGGCACTGAAACAGGCCACCTGGAGCAGGGCTGTGAAACTGGTGTTTCAAGAACCCTGCTGTGCTCAATGCTTCAGCTTTTTTTGACCAAAGCATGTTACTAACATTCCATTTAGACATCAAGGAACCATGTCAAGAAGCAGAAATGACCATAATATGGGACCTTTAAAGTCTGAAGGCATGAGGAGTGTCCATTTTTATTTGATTTTTAAGTGGACTGGTTGACATCAGAGATATTGATATTTCTTGAAAATGTGAGTCGCACTGATGCAAAAAACACACGTACCATGTGAGTTGTGATACTTACTGTGTCAGTCAGGTGTAAAAGCCACAGCGGTAAAGCCAAACGTTTCCTTAAACTGGCCATAGAACAAGTATTTTGCTTCAACTTTTAATTCTGAAGTAAATGTTGGTTGCATAGTGTGAAGCCTATAATCATTTACATTGGTTCCCTATAAACCTCGCTTTGTCGATGTAGTTTTGCCTGCCATCAGGCACAAAATCTCCAGGGACAATTAAGGCTGACTGGCGATCCAGTCAGGCTGGCAGCTTGGTTCCATTTCCACCTGCTTTCTTGCCTCCATTAGAGAATGAAGTGAATGCATAATCTTGTGTTTTATGCTGTGTTGTTGGTAGCTGGGACTCAGACACATTCAGTTGTCTTTGCACCCCCAGGGGTGGAAGTTAAAAGGAAGTGGAAGTTTAACAAAAAGTTAAAAGTTGCAAATCTACAATTTGATGTCAACAAACAAACACCATCTGCTTATGAAAATCACTGGACATGAAAAGTTCCAGGGCGGCTACTCAGTGGACCTTGTGGAGAGAGATTGTTTGCTCAACCAAATAGTGCTTGTACATCAGTTGTAAAGCGTAATCACACCTCCTATCTGTAAAGATGTTCAGATAACAATAACCAAATTCTGATAACGCAGCAGTCCTGCATCCATCCTGACAGAAGTCAAAGGATCCCAACCTGACGGCACTCTCTCTGTGGGTGAATTACTCCCAAAGGCTCAAAGGAACTCGCAAACAAAAAAGTAAAAATTTTCAAATCAAGCAAATACATTTTCTGGAACCAAAATCACTCGGGTTCGAACAAATGGAAAACGTGCCTGGAATCATAAAGTGAAAAAAATTTACAGAATCTTTTAGGCCAATACTAATATGGCTATTTTCTATTTTTTTAAATTTGATCGCATTATATCCACCAACATTCTTTTTTACATTTTTACATAACTGCATAACTTAAGCAAAACAAATTTGACCAGGATTCCTTTAAGTTGAAAATGCTGTCCAAGATACTGAATGCACTGACAGGGATGTTTTGCAGTTGAGAGATGATTGGTACTGATACTTGTCAGTGCTCTCTGGTGGACAAATAATGTAATCGAAACACTTATTCTAAATCACCAAATATCAATCATCCAATATTTGTGGCATTTCTAATCTGCAATTCCTTGTTGTTTGTTAGGCAAGATATATAACGCTAAAAAAGTCCAAGAGAGACTTGTGATATGCTGCAACAGGAAGGTAGAAGGTTTATCGGGTCACGTAGTCTTAATTCTCAGGGAAACCAGCGCCAACAGTACAGCTAACAGTTGATGATACAAAGGGCTGCAACAAGTTATTTTATTTATCTGTTCATGTGTCAATATTTTTTTCCAAATCATTAATTAATCCTCCCTTTTGTCCTTTAATAAAACAGAAAGAGGAAATAATTGCTATCACAAGGATTTTGTTTTTGTTTTTTTTTTAGAGCCTGACTAATGCCTGATTTTTCTCAGATTGCAGAATTGTACCAGACACCCTCATTGGTCCAACATGCCGCATGGAAAGACGGTGCTTGGACGGTCCGCCCCTGTTTGCCATAGGCACGCCATAGTGTTGCCAGATGTCAGCCAAGAGCAAACCGGATAAACCAGATCCGGCCCACCAGAACAGAATGAACCGTGGCTCAGATTATGGTCAGTTCTGGTATATTCGTTTCGCTCTTGGCTGACTTCTGACCATGCTATAGCAGACTGCCCAAATGCCATAATTCCATGCAGTATTGGGGCCAGATACTGGCCGATATCAGGAAGAAAAAAAATCCTGATATCGTTATATCCATCAATATACACACGTTTGTTTCAAATGTTTTTATCAAACACTTATGTGTAAGAGAGGAAGGATATTTTACAGTTGAATGAAACCCAGTAAATTTACTTGGAATGTAATCAAATTATCCCAAAAATCTCCATGTGGATTATAATCTATAAAAAAAAAAAAAAAAAGTTTTATCGTTGCATATAGGCAGATACCAACAAATATACTGTTTATGAAAGGCCAATATCAACTGATAATATCAACAGATATGTCGGTCTGGCTTTAGTTATTATACAATAACATAAAAAAATGAATAAACAGCAAATCTTCCCATTTCAGAAACTGGTCCCCTGCATATTTTTGACATTTCTTCTTGATAGATGATGATCGTTGCAATTGTTGGCGATTAACTGTCCATCAGTCAGGAAATCAGATAATCAGAAACAGTTTCGGCTCTGATGATATATTGAGGTTTAAAATGCTGCCTGGTACACCTTAATGGTAAGATGAACACACACGAAAACAAACACACAGAATCTTTTAAGCGTACTGCCCACACTCTTTACCCTCACATAACGAGTATTTGACTGTATATATTTCAACCCCTCATTCATTCACACATACAGTGCTAATCATGCTGACAGATGGATATGTGTGCGTGTGTGTTTGTGTGTGTGTGATCCTGGGTAAATGAGAATTACAGTGGGAGCAAATGTCTGGACTCCTCTGTGCCCCTGAGATTAGATCTGTTATCTGGCCTGACGCCCAGGTGCAGGATTTACCCTCAGCAGCACTTGGATATGAGGTTTTATTTTCACATGGTAGTGAAAATAGAGTGAGAAACTAGTGAAAAGCCTCGTGTCTGAGGGCGTATCAATGACTTTCACGATGGGGTGAAGTTTGGGAAATTGAGCCCAAGCTCTGAGAGAGACGGACAAAGAATAAAAAAAGATAGACTAAGAGAGAGCGAGAGAGAGAAAGAGAGAGAGAAAGAGATCCTGAAAGAAAACTGTGATTTATATTTGTCACACAGATGTGTTAAGCAGAGTGGGGGCTGGCGGAGTGCAGAATTTCGTGAGCTGGCAGGAATGAAAAACACTCAAGGGAGGGAAGAGACAAAAAAGGGAGAATAGTCTTTACGTTGTAATCCTGCTAGAACCTGAGAAATGTAATCTATCAGGGAGGGGAGTGTGAAAGACTCAGTGAGTGTAATTGGCAATAGAAGACAGGTTGGAGTAAGGTGTTTTCACCACTGCCAACCTTCTCCCTGCTGTAATCATGAAGCTATTTACTATTGCATCTGAAGCAGAGGTACATCTCAGTACTTTTTAGTGCTGACCAAATGTAAACGCTCCTATTTCCCCCTGTCAGACCTAAATATCACAGCAGAATCCGCAGCCTGGTTAGAAAATGTATGCAAAACGCTTTTTCACCAGCAGCTGTTAGGAGACTGATTTTGGGGTTGGGTCAGGTAATTGCTTCATTGTAGTTAGGTTCCTCTTCAATTCTGGTTCGTCTGGGCGGAGAAATGAACGACTTAAGCTGCTCAGTGAATGTGCACGGTGCAAAGTAGGGCACCGCTAAACGCAAGCATGTGTGCTCAGCAAACCTCGGCTGGAAGAAAGGGTTTATGCAAGGTGCCTGTATGCACTGCTCTCTCTTTATTCCCCCCTCCCCCGGGATGCAGATACTGTATTTCTTTTTGTGGGAGCATCAAAAAAGTCATTTTGCCTCAGCGGGCTCAAGATTCCTTTGATTTTCACAACGAAAGCTCCAGAAACCTGCTTCAGGCCAGTGATGTGGGTGAAAGATGAATGATGCTGGCTGACCATGTGTTTCCACGTGAAGCCTAGAGAGGTTGTGCTTCATTCTTTCTGGAGAGGGTTCAGTCTCTGCCAAGAGCTTGTACCAAAGAGAGGATTGAAAGACGAAAGAAAGAAGGACTGGAAGGTCTTTGTCATTTGCTGGGTGTTGTAAGAGATGGAGTGCTGTGATTCGGAAGGTTGTAATCTGAAGGAGGGTCGCATGATTGTAGATGAGTGGATGGAGATGAAAGTCTGCAGGAAGGATGAAAGCTCACTTATCTTTCTCTTATTTGCCTTTGAGCAAGGTATGTCACTGCAACAGCAATGATGTGGATTGAATGAAAATGAATCGGCAATTACTTTTATGATCAGTTCATAATCACAAGTCCTTGGTCTTTGGATTTTGGAATGTTTTTTGGACAAAAGAAGCAATTTGACACTTTGGGCTCCATCAGGAAAAAACATTCCCACACACTCTCCACTTCACTTGCAGTTAAGTTTAATGACAACAATATTTTGGTACTTCGGAGCTTCATCATCATTTTTTAACATCTTGGGCTTTGGAATATTGTGATAAGCACTTTTCATATCTTTAAAATGTTTAATGGAAACAGTTAATTGCGATCCGTGTCACCTCAGACTGCTCAGTGGTCATTCGTAGTTGTTGGTGTTTCAGTTACAAACTAGAGGGCCCACTCCTCAGGTCTAGCCTCTGCTGTCCACTTACGTCCGAAGGAGAAAAATCATTCCTTTGAGGACAACAATGAACTGAAGAAGCCTCTTGGATGAGAGGTGAAACGTCTTCAAGATACTGAAACAAGTCCAGTTGCCAACACTTACAATCACAATGACCTGGATGAGCGAGAACCTTCATCATCAACACATAACATTGTTGTGATGCAATGAGCTTTGTTTGTACTTAGCACCTGCATTACGTCCAACAAAGAGCTCACTGCTCTCAAATCACCACTCATAGCTAATCACGAACCCATAATTCACATTGTTTCTACGATTTGTCACATACGGTTCCCCAGCTCAGCGTCTCACCGACTCACACAGCCACCGACTGATCCAGTCGGTCAGAACATCTTCAACTACACGTAAGGTACCAGCTGAATTGGCTGTTAAAAGATTGTTTTATTTCCTAACCAGCCCCGTCACAGAGCTGCACTGTCCATATTCCTAAGCTTCTTGAATCTTCCTCACACAGAGAAAGTAGGCTGCAGGTAATCCAGGTCTGCCGGCGAAGAACTGATATCACGCTGCAGCTGTTGGTGTACAGCTGCGTCTGCAGTGCTTGCCACCTGTTTTCAGCGTGTCTTGGTTCGTATGTGTCCTGATGAACTCCAGCCTCTCTCCACAGCGACAGCTAATTTTTTTTTTTTTTGTCTGTGTTGGATATCATCAGTTTAGATACAAAGATATGCCAACAGGGTTTGAGCAAATGAAGGCTCTCTATGTGACGATGCAGCTGCTGGTCTTTTCTGCACAAACCTGTGAGCTAATTCGCTGTAGCCCTCAGCTTCCTTTAATGAGTAGCTTGTGTTTGGACAACTTGTGATAGCAGAAAATGAATCCTCAGATGCAGCTAATGGCTTTTCTTCTTCCACTCTCAGCAGTGTTCTAATTTTTTCACAGGTCCTTGAAACATAAAAGCACATCTTCAAATTTCTCCCCCCTTTGAACATGATTGTAGTCATAAAAAAGGAGCATCACCACATGATTTCTATTGTCGGGACGTGAGGCATGTGCTTTGAATTACGGTGCGAGGATGGGAGAATTTAATGATAGGGAAAGCAATTTACCTTGAGTAATGAAACATTAGGATGAGGTTAAGGTGACGAAGGTTATCGGGGTTTGCTTCATGCATGTTGGTTAGGATTAATCCTCTAGTGTTTTGTAAACAGAAGCAATTTCAACAATGTCAGAGGTAGGAACACTCTTTCTGGTGTGCATATGTGTGTGGGAAAAATTAAGCTGACCCCAAGAGAGCTTTGAAGTCTTCTGCCGATTCTCAAAGCTCCAAATCAAGGCAGCGTGAACCCAGACATATGCTGAATGCAACAACAGTGTCATCAGTAGACTACGTAATTCATTAACGAAGCAGATCACGCTCCATCTGATATCTACCCGTCCCTATTTGCATGATGAACCAGCGGATTGGGAAGATATGATCCACAGTCCCCCGCCTCTTTGGAAATATGAACCTTGCATGCGTCTGATGATTTCTTTCCATTTGAAACCTGGTGATAATTAGCGACTCCAGTCCAAGCCAAGGATCTGAAGCGAGGGTGGAAAAGACCTTGGAAGCATTGAGCAATATTTTGAATCGAGAATCGCTACGTTTTGTTCTCTACCGACTCGCTGTGATTCATCGCACTGGTTTCCAAAAGTCACATGGCATCTCTTTCTTCTTTCCATCCAGCCTGCCTGCTCGCTGGAGCCAAATACTTAAAATTCTTGTTGCGTGTTGAGATACTACATCCACCGTGTGCTTTACAGAGAAATGCTCATCGCAAAAAAAAAAAAAGAAGAAGGAAAGCGACGTCAACAGCTGTTTGTGGGGCACGGAAGGAGATTTGTGTGTGTGTGTGTGTGTGTGTGTGTGTGTGTGTGTGTGTGTGTAGTATTGCAAAACTTTGCAATTCCTTTGCCTGACTCAAATGTCTTCGCATTGTGTAAGAATCTGAGGGCTGAAATAATACTGCCTGGAAGTTACACCATGCACATCAGAGAAATAGCCCAGAACTCATCTTGTGATTAAGTGTTGTTTGTGTGATTTTATCTCAAGTTTTCTCACTTGTTTATGTGGAAATGTTGGGTTTTTGTACTGCTCTCTTGTAGTTTGTACCAAGCTTTCAATCCTCTCGTTGGCACAAGCTCTTGCCAGCTCTTCTACCTGCCTAGGTTTTAATTTAATAGATTTTTTTTTTTTTTTAATTAGAGCTATATTTTTGGCCTTTTCGTGGCTTTATGTGATAGAACAGCTGAAGAGTGACAGGAAACGGGATGAGAGAGACAGGGTTACAGCTACGAGGGTGCGCTTAATTTTCAAAGATGCATATTTATATCGAAATCCTTGTGCTGGTTTCATACTGGTGTATATTATTTATGGACATTTAGTCTTATAACAATATGTAAAACACTGGAGCAGAGGAAATAAAACAAAAAAAGCATAATAGGTCTCATTTGAATATAAAAAATATGTTTAAATCTGTATATTTAAGAGGATGTTATTTGTGAAAAAAAAAACAAAGAAGAAAAACTCCACAACTACTCACGACTGAATAAAGCATCTAATTTGAATGTCCTTCATGTTTTACTTTACTTTTTTTTTTTTTTTTACTTTTTTTTATTGATGTCAGTTTTCTCCTGAAAACACATCAATCAAGGAGAAAGCAGCACAAGGACAATACTCTGTGTAGTGAAGGTGGAAAAACAACATTGTCAAAAAGTAACAGGTCTCTATCAAGGAAACTGAATGAAGAAGGGAGCAGTTGGACTGTCCTCCTACTTTGGAAAGCACAATAACTAGTTTGGATTGGCAGGGCGAGACGGTGGCGTTATCTGGCTGCTTTGTCATTTTTGGTCTTGCCGGACTGTAATCTCATCAGCCAGGCTGAACAAAACTCATCAGGGAAATCATCATCAGTGAAATCAGCTGCAGTAGTGATTATCTGTAAAAAACCCGGCTGATTTTCAATCCTAAGAGTGATGCCTCAGTGATTCACTGCTCTCACTTTCTTTCCATTGTCACCTCCCTCCAAGGAGGTTATGTTGTGGATCGCAATTAGATGAACGTTGCATTGGATCATGAGATTGTAAGATAGAAAATGCACATGACCGCATGATGAAAGATGAACTAGAAGAAGCTAGAAAGCTCTAGTCCTGCTCTGAGAATGTTATTTTATTTTCATCTGGATCTACACAGTGCTGACTTTTTAAACTGTAGTTGTAGTTCAGTAGTTTTTAACATTTTCTACCAGCTGGAATGAAAACAAACAGGACCCAAAACATTCACGGCAGAGGTAAAAATCAGCTCCATTTACAATCTTACATCTCCCTCAACATTTTAAGAAATGTCTTAGCATTTTAAGCTCTGATATTTCTGTTTCTTTATCAGTCATGTTGGGCGGGTGGAGAGTGGAAACAGTTTGTCACTTGACCTTTTAAGATGGTGACATTGGGTTGTTTGTTCTTTGAGAGAAAGAGGAGGGGGGGAAAAAAAAGCGGATGCAGGTCACCAAAATATATTGAACTCCCTGAAAGGAAATACAGTGAGCATTTCTTCCAAAAAGGCAGTTCGCACCCTACCATGAATGAAGCCTAAGTTTTGCCTCATGTTGTAACCGACCGACCCCAACAAGGCCTACCGTTGTCTGCCTCACCACTCTCTCTCTCTCTCTCTCTCTCTGCCTCTCTTAACTCACGCACACTCCACACATGTTTGATACTCTGTTTCTCAGATAAGCAGCTTTGCAATGGAGAGACAGTAAAAACTTTAAGACAGCGGGCTCTCTATGTGAAATCAGTGCACAGAAATAAAGCACTCGTGGGGTTGAGCATGGGTTGCTTTTTCTGGTGCGAGTAATCAGTGTTGTTTTTGAGAGCCTCCTCCAAACACACATAAAAATGCAAGGGACAAGAGCTCCATCACTCCAGGGTGCTGAAAGGTGGTGTTGAGGTTGAAAAGACAGGTCACAAAAAACAAACCTGCTCCTCAGGCACTCTGAAGCAAAACAAAGAGAAAAAGGTTTAATGGTTCAGAACACAGGGGGCGGCTGGTGATTAAAACAACTATTGGCCGTCTAATTAAACAACTTTGATATACTTTCCTGAAGGATTTCAGAGGCACAGTGCAAGTCAAGCTGCAAGATCTCTCCCAATCCTGATAAAATGACACAGCATTTTGACATGTTTCTATCAAAGTTGCAGTAACGCTGACTTATTTATTTCCTTTTTAATAACCCAAGCTATTAATTCATCAAGCCACTCATGGAAGTTTGGAACATCAAGTTGAATCTCATTTTTGGCAAAAGTATGTTATTGTTCCTGTTAAAGTAATAGCTGACCTCTTGAAACAACAACATCACAAAAAAGACTCAAGAGCCAAGAAAGAGTAGCATGAAGGCGAGCATGCCCAAACCTATGAGACTGAGCCTGACCCTTGCGGTTTTGTTTTGTCTTTGGGGTTTTCTTTTTGTTCCTCTGCATTTTGAAAGATTAAACCTGATACTCCAAATGCCTTGTTTTGTCTGACTGTTTGTTCAAAACCACAATATATTCAACTTAGTACCATTTTTATTAGTTGATGGACTAACTGATAAAAAAATGACTAATAAATTCAGATCTGCAAAACTGTTCAATGTTGCCTAAACAGCTGTAGAAGCGTTGCCTATAAGTGAAAAACATAAACAAAATTTGAAGGGCCCATATTGCCAAAATTAAGATTAACTGTCTTTTTAAAGCAGGTCTAGATCCTATATACATATTGCGAAAGTATCAGAAACATTTAATCCATGGAGAACTCCACACAGCTCGTATTCAGAAACTGTGCCTTTTAAATGTGCCGACACGGCTTCTGTAAGGGTGTGATGTCACAACTATACACTCACCGCTCTCAGCCACGCCCTCTGTATGGCCGTTGGTGGAGCACATGGTGTGCAATGCCTGCTCAGGCCTGTAATGTGAACATTAAACCATTTAACATTTTCTACGAGGCAACCAAAATTAAAGTATGAAGCTAAAGAGTGAGCATTATATGGGACCTTTAATTCAAGGCAGGTTTTCAGGAATTCAGCATTAACATTTGGTAAGTATGTTACTCACACTAAAAGATGACTGAAATTTGCTGCCTTAAAACTTTGTGTGCCTTTGTGTGATTATATTTTGGCATATGTTTGTTTGGTTGTTCCTCTGGCCATGATTTTCACATTTTTTAGATAAGTCTACTTGGACATGTCCACTGGTCTGGCAGTTGAGCTCCCTCTTTATACCGTTTATTATCAATCATTGATCTAAGACTTAATGCAAGGTCGACAGATACTAAAGTAAAGAGAAATAATCAGTGTGTTGTCACATGAATGAATAGTTATTGTAATAATTATTTATCGGAAACTGGTCAGCAGCAGTCAATCCATAGTCAGATAGATGAGATATACATTGATATAGTTTGCTGATGTATTTTTATTGATTTGATAAGAAACAGTAAAAAAAACACTGTAAACATTCACTGGAGTTCTATCAACCTGAGAGACTGTTTAAACTCAGACCTGAGATGACTGGTGCAGTCTCCACTGTACTCGTCCAAGCCAATACAAATGCAGCATTTTCAGCATAATGTGTCAAGGAAGTAGGCCTATTTACAACACAAAATACACACACTTTTATTGATAATTGGCTGACTGAGCCACAGAGGGACTGTCAAGCCCATCAAACCTTTGCAGCAAGAATGGTGTCTTCATAGTGTCTAATTTTAAAGAAACAACCAAAGTTCTCAGAAGCAATGCTTGTCATACCAAAACTGTTATAAATGACAATTCTGCACTGAGAAGACTCACCACACACCGTTATTTTACTTCGGTGAAAGATGTATTTTTTTTTTCCAGAAAGCGCAACCTTCAATTTTGGGTGAGCTGGCTCCCCAGTGTGACCGGCAGCATCCACAAGTTAATTTTCCAGCCCTCAGGGTCCTCCAGGCATGCGGAATTGCTCCTTTAGAAGCAGACACATTGTCAAATTCTCAGATACCACCTCGGCCTGTTTGCTTCAGTATTTTTGATGTGTTATTTTTATGTTACCGGTACTGCTGCTGACCATCAACCAAAATCCTGTGGAGGCGAAAGATGTTAACTTTGAAGTTCACTCCTCCAGCAGATGGTTGAATTGAAATTCAATGAGGGGTTGACATTTTTTTTTTTAATGAGGACCCATCCAGGTTTTACTTGCACAAACATTAAAGCTTTGTGTTTGTGTTTGTTTAATTTTTATTTTTTTCTTTGGATTTTAACATGTAGTCTGTTGCAAACTGGTCCAGAGGCTTGATGTTGCTTGTGTTGCAAAGTATTTGGCTGCTGCAGGTAATTTGGAAACATCCCTGCTCCTTGTTCGCAGTGTAGATTTTTATTTTGTTGGTTGACTGGTGGGTGCCAAAGTTCAAAACTGCTATGCAGTCCAAATAACAAATCAAACAAATACTTACTCTCCTGGTTTCTCCCGTAGGTGTGCTGCATCAGCGGCTAACAAATGTGTGACTTCAGCTGCTGACACTCTTTTTCCACTGTTTAATTTTTTTTATTTTTTAAAAGGCATTTTTTTCTTGTCCTGCAGGTTTCCAGTGTCTCCAGGCTCACTAACAGGCCTTCCTCGACAGTTAGTATCTATTATGGCTGGTGTTGTTAAAGTAGAAAGCTGTTAAATGATTCATTTATTTTTTTTAGCCACCTGGGAGCAGCAGGACAAGCTGTGAACTCAACATCCATTTATTATCACCTTTAAAAGTTGCTGTGGTGCACACAGAGCAACATTAGCTTTCCTTTTTGCAATAGTGTTTGTGACAACTTAACAAATGGTAGTCCAACATCGACTTTTTTTTTGCTCTGTTTTCAGTCAACTCCCGTTGGGGTTGTTAAGGATAAGATATCGGCTGCAAAAACCGAAACTACTGTATGAACTGAATATGCTACAAAGCTGGGCTGACGAGAGGTTAAGGGGATCATACGCATAGAGTTTCACGCTATTAGCAACACCTTTCACATTAACGTGGTTATACGACCTTTTGGTAAGATGAAATGATTGATTAGAGCAGCTTATGTGCCTTTTAACAATCTTGTCTCAGATGAGAACTGTTGTCAAGTTGAATATCCAGCGCTACTTTGGTTTGTGTTTTGTGTAGTAAGCGCTATCGGTGACGCAAATCGTCCTCCAGTGTCTACACTTTGTGTCCGTATTTGTGTCTAAACATCTACATCAAGCCCCAGTCAAGCACTACACATTAAAATCAAAATTCGACCCATTCCTTTACAGTGTGCCTGTATATATTTTCTTTGCCAGCGCAGCCAAGACTTGGTATCATTAGTAATGCTTTAATATAAATCCCAGTGGGAGCAGCTGTGTTGGTTTTAATTGTAGGCCTAAAACTCCCCAGGAGCCTATTCATAGCGCTTCAGAAGCTTCAGGTGGGCCATGGAGAATGCACGTAGACACAAACGTGCCACTTAAAATCTCTGCTGCACTTCAGCGCAGAACCGCAGACCTGCATGGTGTCTCCACCATGTGAAATGCCTCGGCCAGCATCTTTTCTCCTGTTGCGGTGCGTTGCTGGTAATTAGGCTGCTGTTGTTGCTGCTGTCACCGCTCATTTTCAACTCTATTGAGGCAGGAGGAAAAAAAGGCTAAAACAATATTGCCTCACTCGTAAAAATCCAGTGTAATTATCCCAGGGTTTATGTGCCCTAGGGGGTCAAAAATCCCCTTACACGACGAGAAGTACATTGCCAGCACTAAATCAGCTGCAGCTTCAGAACACCCTCACGTTGGAACTGCCACCCAACCAACATGATTGAGCTAGAAATGATGCTGATTTTGTTTTCCTATTCAATACTAATGCGGCATTCCTACTGAAACAGGGCACCCGATTTCAGGCCATTGTTCACTGTATGCGTATACTTTCGTGAAAGCCATATTGTTCAGGAACAGCATGATACATTCTCTTATAGGCCACTGTAAAATGAGATGTCAACCAAGAAAGATGTGGCACTAATGGATTCTTTTTTTACTCATTGTTTTCCTCATACACACTCAAAAAGAGAACAGTGAAAGGTGTCCCAGTATTAAAGCTGGCCAAGCAGCCATTAATGTCAGCTGCCTGTGGTTGATTGCTGGATTGTGCTCTCCATGTGCAGTGTGTTTAAGTGTGTGGCTGAGTTATTTGAGGTCAATAAACATGAAGCTAAAAAAACTGCAAATCATCAAATGCGTGCTTGTGCAGCTCTGGATAAGTAAGCTAAGCAGGGAGGAAGAGAGATGGAGGGTCCCCGGGCTTTTTATGATGACAGTATCCTTATGGATTGGCCAATGGGGAGGGTGTTTTATCCAAACTTAAGTCTCGCAACTTAATGCCTTCTATGATGAAACTGTCAAGCATTTGGTTTTGTTTTAATTCAGGTTATGATGGTCTTGCATTTTTATAGCGCTTTTCCAGTCTACTGACCACTCGAAGCACTTTATAATACTTGCGACATTCACCCATTCACACACACATTCATACACTGATGGCGGAGGCTGCCATGCGAGGCGCCAACTCAGGAGCAATTTGGGGTTCAGTATCTTGCTCAAAGACACTTCGACATGCAGGGGGACCTGGGATTCTTGGATTCGAACCAGTGACCTTCCGATTACTGGACGACCCGCTCTACATACTGAGCTACAGCCGCAACAGGTTAGTTGCATCAGTGATTGAAATGCAGCAGAAATGCGGATCAGGCAACCTGGTTGAAAGACTGCTGATCATACGTCTTGTTAACGACTTTACTTTAAAAATTCATATCCTGCGTTGGATGTGACATGGAGTAATGAGGCAATATGCCACAAAGAGGGCACCTTGTTTGAACTATTAAAGCAAATTGGCCATAAAAGTGAACAGGTATCATTCAGATTTTTTTCCCAGAGTTTCATCATTTCCTCCCTCCTTGGAAGTTAATTGAGTTTGTTTGCAAACAACAGATAAACACTTTAAAATGCACAATCAAACAACAGTTTGAATGATATTCCCTAAAGTAAAAAAAATACGTGATTTAGAAAAGAAAAACCTCTTAAGCCTTCACTTCATCTATGTTTCTTTTTTTACCCAAGACATTCAGCACTGCATTGGATTGTGTGTTTTCAAATGGATTGTTACCCCCACTTGCCCCCTGACATGACATAACATGTTTATGATGAAGTTTCTCATGGCCTGCATCCTTTGAGATCGCCTCCGAGCGGCAGCGGTCAGGGCGATGCTCAAACCTGCCCACGATCCTGCTTTTTTCACAGTTGCATCAAATCGCGCTGAAACCTATTTTCTCTTCTGTTCACGTGGGAAGCGATGTTTGAATCTGTGTGGTATATACACTGATCAAAACACTCTTTCTGTGGGAGCAGTTTGAGTGCATGGCATATGTCCGATTGTCTGTCGTGAGAGAGATAATTCAGTACTTCTGAGTCAAGCGTCACTCTCGACTTAAACCTGCAGTAACCTTTCAGACTTTAATGCAATCAGTCTCTCTGTTGTTGAATTTATGATATTTGAACCCTGCTCTAGCAACACAATTGCAGGAAAAAAGAAATCCAGTTCCCTCACTTGGTCGAATTGTCCACCTTGTTTTAGTTTTGCCACAAGAGACAAATTACCATCAGCTTACAGAGCATATTTGATGCAAATTTCCATAACCAGTTAGAATGAACATATTGTATCTTTTTATATACAAAGTAGAGTATATAGGCCAATCCTGCCACTCTGCTTCACAGCAGAATGAGATAAAAGGATTAAAGGCTATATTTTAATGCCAGAATGCTACTTATTGTGGGTGAAATACCTAGGATATTTTGGCATTTTCCCAGATGCTTTTTCTGTTATGTACTAACATTTTGGATTAGAAAATAAACATACATATCTGCGTGTCTCAAGGACAAGGCTGTGCTGTAAGTATTTATGCATTTGCCTGAAAACAAACACATTCTGTTGTACTCCTTCTTTTTTTTCCGCCCAGGTTCTACACTTTACGATAAGTCAGTCCGGCAAAACGTCTGCGTCATTTCTGGACTGTGAGTGTCTGTGAATGGTGGATATCAATGCCGTCACAGCAGACACAGTAGATTTCCACTCCAGGCTGATGGCGCGTTGCCTGTCGCCTACCTCTGTGCCATTTTTAGCCTGCGGCGGCTCTGGCTGGCCTCGTTGCCACCTTGCGGCACAGTGCCACGTGTGGGCAGGCGCTGGCTGGCTGGCTGGCTGGCTGGCTGGCTGGCTGGCTGGCTGGCTGGGGGCCTCTCCCATCTCCCAGGCTGCTACTGCTGCTGGCGTATGGTGGGGCTCCCTTGGGACTGGGCAGTGGGTCTGGGGTGGGGTGGGGAGAGGCGAAGTGAGGCGGAGGAGGAGGTGGGGGCTCGCCGCTGACTGAAGCACACTAGTGGTCTTAAGGAGCGCTGCTGAGGGGAAGTCCTGTGCGTTTGAAGTAGGGACCTCAGAAAGCCTGTTTACTCAGGAGGGGGAGGGGGAAGCTGGCCCGCTGCACAAGAATGCCTGTGTCATGACGGGAGAGGCGGAGAGGAGGAATGCACTCCACAATCCCAACACTGTCGGAGCCGGGCCAGGGCTGAGGTGGCAGCCATTTCTTCCTATTTGTTTAAGCTCCCTCTCCACTCAATCACTGGCCCTGTCTGTGGCCCTAAGCATCCCTGGAAAAATGAAAAATGGCCTGCACTTTTATTTATGGCTTGAAATTTCCAAGTATTCGCCAGTATCTTCTCCCAATGTGGATAGAATATTAAAACTGTGAATTTCTTTGCTTTAATCATTTATTTATTCAGCGGACGGTCCCGGAGCACAGAAGAGCTTTTTCTTTTTCAGTAAAATGTTCGGCCGTTCCTTTTCCTCAGATGCAGGCATGTATGCTTAGAAGATTTCAGGGGAATCATATAGTCCAGTCTTTCACTCTAAAAGTACTTTGGGTGGTTTGGGTTTCACATTCGATTATTTTGGGGGTGCGAGAGCTTCAGAGAACTGCACTGAGATACCTGAGACGGTCTTCCTCCAGGAGCACTGCGCCGCAGGTCATTACCGGGACACGAGGTTGAATTGCTATAGAGCAAATAGACGGGTGTGTTAACCGATTCGCCATGTGATCTTAACTGGTTCGTAGACCACAAAAGGTTAAACCCAGTCCAGAACGCAGACACGTCCGTCAGGTTTTGCTAAATTCACAGGCGCTGGAACATGGTTTGTTTTGACTCCCTGCTGCCAAATGTTCTAACACAGCAGGAGTAGGACCCTCCTTAACACACAAGCTACTTGTGAGTCCATGTGACCTTTGTTTACCAACCCTAGTTTGTTTGTAAATGGGCGGCGTGGACCTACATGAACCCACTTTTTTTATTTCAAGGCCAGTAGTGTCTCCCTGGCAGACTACAGCTACAGTTTCATGGACTCCCATCGTTTTTTAAGTTTTTTTATTCAGTGTGAGGACCAGAACAGAGATGTCCCAGGGCTAAACAAATGCAAAAGGACCACAGGGGTCCAGTCGGGGGTGCGTGGTGTGATTTGTTCAGAAAACGGACCATTGCATCAAGCTGTGCAATGCAAAACATGTACCACTGTGTGCGTAAGTCAA
Organism: Diplodus puntazzo; assembly: GCA_963678695.2. Lineage (NCBI taxonomy): Eukaryota > Metazoa > Chordata > Actinopteri > Spariformes > Sparidae > Diplodus > Diplodus puntazzo. The sequence continues at coordinate 19,633,117 of OZ023159.1, read as the reverse complement.
ACAGTTCAGCTCTCTTAAGTAATTAGCTATAGCTTATAAAGATCAGAGTGCTGATCTAAGTCATCAAAGTGCAATACAAAACTTTTTGAGAGGGCCTATGATGAAAGCAAAAGAGTATCATTTTATTCAATTGGTTTTTCTGTGACTGCCAGAGAGGTTTTGTTAGCCTATAGCGAGATTTTGAAGTTGATTTTAGCGATGGGGAGTTATAGAAGCATTACAGGGATTAAATACTTTTAGCACACAGTAACAGCTAAGAGAAAATTGGTGTTGGTCACATTAACAAGGTCCAAATTGCAGTGTTTTTTGTCAGTGAAAAGTTCAATAAACCGTTCATCGCAATCAGTACTAAACACTGGCTTGTTTTATGTTGCAATGATAGGTCTCTGAAAAACGGTCTCCTCCGCCTGCAAACACTTGAGAAACTCTATTTTCAACCACCAAGAGTGTGCTGAAGGTTCAACTGCCACATTTGAGATTGTCAGACCAAATTAAAATGAACTAAATACAAAATTTTACAACAAAAGCGTAATTTTCCACTGTGGCTGAGACCAAACAAAACAAACAGTAGGCATAATCACAGCCTTACCGTTGGCCAGCGGCTCCAGCAAAGCAAAACAGTGCTGTTCAAAGACACCTTGATGATTCATTCACATCCCTGCCAAGGTTTTCCCCTCATGGTTTTCAACCTGCAGCTCTCCTGCTGGCTGCTTTTCTGACCGGCCAAGCTGCTGATATTTCAGTCATTATTATAGTAGAAAATGCTAATCTCCTATTGTAAAGCAACGAAGTGTAAAGTAAGGAATATCTGTGGCCACTTTAGTCCTCTGGGTAGGCGTTGTTTACTCTGGGCAGGATTACCGACGGGGACCAGATGATGGATTTCATATCAGCAGCGCTCCCAGCGAGGTTTGACAGAGACGGCCTCAGCTTTTAGAGTGTAAAGCTAAGCAGTATTAGGGAGACGTTAAGTACTGGGAGGCCGTTCCATCAAAAACGGCAAGTATTAGCAATTTCATGGTCTGATTCAGCAAGTTCAGAGGGGACCGTACTGTCAAGTCAGATAATTCACTTCATTTTCATATCGAGCAGAGGCAGAGACATGCTTTGAAGTCCAATCTGATTTTCCTGTTCCATAACTACAGCAGATTATCTGTGAATTGTAAAAATGTTTTAAAACAACTACTGATACAGTTGTTGGTATGGTGTCACTACTAGCAGTGAATTAATTTTTATTCACGAGAATATGATCTGTGAATGTTCAAGGCTTTAAGAGCAGCAGACGGCATGAATCTTTCATTATCAGTGAATGCACATATGGTATTTTCATTTACTCTGGGGCATGGATGTGAACTACTATTTAAGTGGTTTCTTATCAACTGCGTGAAAATTATAGTCAGAATGTTATACATTAAGATTAATAGGATGAACTTGGTCCGGATCATGTTTGAGAGCAGAGTGTTCCTATTGGATTAGTTGGTTGGTTGGTTTGTCAGCAGGATTACACAAAAACTACTGAACAGTTTACCAAAAAACTTCAATGTAGGACGGGTCTCAGCCCAGAATAGCACACATTTACTTTTGGTGCGGATCCAGATAAAGGGACGGATCTTGCTCATTTTCTTTAACATTCATTTCTCAGGGAGTAATGCATGGATCTTATTGAATCTGGTGACTGGTGAGAAATTCGATGCCAGATATAAATACAAATCTGGATCTAGCTGATTTCTATATTCAGATAGGCTTGATAGAGTTAAAGGGGACTGTTGGATCTTTCCGGAGGTATGCAGTCGACTGAGTTACAGACTGAGTCCAGTTTATTAAATAATAGAATAAAATGAAGTCAAACCAGATGAAAAAAAAAAGATCGACTCATTAGATTGTCAAATGACACATATACTGTCAAGTCTATTTAATGCGAGTTATACATAAAAGTTTAGATTTTTCTAATCAAGTTCCACTTCCACTAATGACCTTTATGAACTTTCCATTAACCTGTCAATTAATTCCTAATTGACTTTCTGTTATATTTTTGTTGTTGTCTATAAAATGTCTGAAAAAATAAATAAATAAATAAAATTCCAACACAGTTTTCTAGAGCATCAATCATTGTGTGATTTGATTGACCAGCAGTCTGAAACCTACATGACATAAAACTGATAAATGCAATAAACGTTGGTGTTTGTTAGGTTGTTGCTTACAGTTTGCGATGTCCCTCATATCCAATATGTTATTTTGAGACTGATATAAAAACAAAACGCAGCTTTTCATGAATTCCAGCTTTTTGCAAGTCCATATTAACTCTCCTGTCACCCCTGTCTTGATCCCTTTGCAGAACCAGAGCTGAATGTACCCGGGACCCTCGACTCTATATCCCAGCAGGTCAATGAGACTGTGCGCCGCCGTCGCCGCCGTGATGCAGGGGAGGACGACTACAACATCGAAATCCTGCTGGGAGTTGATGACTCTGTGGTTCGATTTCACGGCAAGGAGCATGTGCAGAATTACCTCCTCACGCTCATGAATATCGTAAGTGGCTGACACTTGTTTTCGTTATGAGTTTAACTCTCCAGTTTAAGTGTAATACACGTACATATATGCACTTCGTATTTTGAATGTTTTTGTACTGGACAGAATTTAACAGGAGCGGGCCTTTCATCAAGTATATAAGATACAGTGATTTTATTAGGTTTATTAGACTGTATTAATTTCTCTTAGTGTTCCTTAGGATCACCATCCGTTGTCTAAGATAAATGGTTACTAGAGGATTTGTTCGTAGAAGTTGAAACTGCGTTTCAAACCTGTTTTTAACATCATGAAACAACAATTATTTTGTTAGCATTACAAACAGTTAGAGCACACATGAAAGTATACCAGCATATCATCATAGAAAGAGTTGTCTGCTTCCTTTCAGCCACCTCAGAAAGTGCCCTATTGGATGCCCCTATGGTAGATAAAACATGATAAAGTTCACCGTGTGGGCACATCTCAGTACTTGCATCAGTCCTGTTTCTAGCTACAGTAGGCCGCTGTTTTCAGTCGACAGGCTTTGATGAACACACTGTACCCTAACTGCCCTGCACCAAACAGCATGCAAAGTAAGTGACTAGCTGGTGAAGGAAGGGGAACATCTGGCAGGATGTTGTTCTCAGGAGCTAATGGAGATCCGAGCAGAGCAAGAAGTCAAATTGATAAATCCAGCAGTGAAAACTACATATCCAAATGTCCATTAAAAGTCTTTTTAGTTCTCAATATTACACAGCAACTTGAACTTTTCTTTTCTCACTTTTTTCCCCAGGTCTTTTTTTTTTTTTTTAAAGCTGACTCAGTATTAGTAAGCACTTAGTTCTGTTTCCCAGGGCCAGAAACAATACACACGAGGTTAGACTACCCCCGAATCTGACACAACAATCACATACTGTTTGCAAGTGGTCATGATCTGAATATATGAGTCATCAGCATCAATAACAGCTTCTACCCTGTGAGTCCTCTGCTGTGGTTCAGTGTTTTTAATCGACAGATCCACAGTGACCATAGACAGTGCACGGCTGGCTTGGGAAGTTAATGCATCTGTCTGCATCTGGACGCCCTCTCCAGATATGGTTGTGTCTGTTAAAACACAAGGAGTGTGCCATCAAGTCCCAAGCAGGCGTTATTCCTCCTACATCCGTTTTGGCTGTAGCTGCACCTCATCAGGGTCATTCGATTAAGATGCTCTTTGTTGGGATTCGGCAATTGATTCAGATGGTCATTTCCCCCGGTAGGAATATTATTAGAATTGCAGAGATTACCCATAGCAGATGCCACAGAAACGCCTCACTACTGGCAGAAGAAATGGGCCATATGTGCCACCATTTGCCAACTTCACAGCCAGGCATTCCTTTAATGAGGCATTTTAAAGCCGATGGAGTAGCAGGCACATTACTGTTGTCACACTGTTTTATAGTAGTGGCTGGACTGTGGAAGCTGCTGCTGCTGTTTCTCAGCAGCAGGTCTGTTAATCAAAGCTTCCCTGAGGGACTCGGGATGGATGGAAGAGTATTGTGTGCCACAGATACACACAAAAGCATTGGATAATGTTGTTTTCTACCTTTTGATGACATGTTGTTGGTGATAAGAATTATACTTGAATTGTGACAGCAGTGAGCTGACAGAATCAAAGACACAAAGTTAATCACTGACATGCAATTTATAGTATTGAATCGTGACGCCTCTTTGTATCAGCAGGACATAATTGCACCACCCATGAACAGGATGGTGCATTTGTTTTTATTCTATCCAGTGTGTTGAGTTTCAACTCGCTATGATTTTGTTGGTTGCAGAAAGGACTCGCTGTATTCCCAGATGTCTTGTCCCATTTTTCTCATATATATATATATATATATATATATATATAATATATATATATATATATATATATATATATGAGAAAAATAAGAAATGTACTTTGTCAACAATTTGTGTCTAATGCGCATAATTAAAGCTTCTATCTTATTCTCAACCTTTCCCCACTCTTTCCTTTTTCTGGTGTAAATGGGCTTCTATAGTTTAAAAAAAGATGATAAAATGATGGTAGTGACTGACAGAACATGAACCACATGTTGGCTGTTTTTTGTAGCGAAGGTCTCACCGCTCTGCTGCTTTGGCTGGCTGTGGAGGTTTCTGAGGTTATTTATGGTGTTTTCCAGTAGAGGTCCCAGTTGGCTCTGACTGGAGGCTGCTGATCCTGTGGCCTCCGAACACTGATTGTGACTGACCGTGTCTGCGTCTAGGCTAAAATATTTGTTTATCGTGACCTTTGCCGCCTTCTCTCTCTCTCTCTCTGTCTCTCTCTCTCTCTCTCTCTCTCTCTCGCTCTCTCTCTGTCTTTACTCTTCGCTTTTTCTTTCTTTACCTTGTTGTCACCTCTTCTCTCTTCTCTCCCCTTCTTGCCTCTCCTATTCTCATTTTCCTTTCCCCTTCTTTCCCTTACTCTCGTCTCGTCTCATCTCTCCTCTTCCCTTCTATCCTCCCCTCGTCTCCTTTCATCTCTCTGCCTCTCTCCTCTACTCGCCCTCTCTTCGCTTTTCCACTCTTCTTCTGTCTCCTTCCATCCTTTTTTTCCTTCATCCTCCCCTTACCTCCCTACCCTGCTAGTTTCCCTTCTCTCTTGGTGTCATGTCCAATCCCATCTCTTCTCCTTTGCCCCCCCTGTCTTGTCTCCTCTCCTCCTTTCTTCTCGTCTTCTTGCTCTTCTCCCCTTCTATACTCCCTCTTCTCTTCTTTTCTCTTCTTTTTTCTCCCTCCTGTTTTTCTATCCTTCTCACTTTGTGTGTCATCTCATCTGTGTTCTTATTTTTCTTATTATTCCTTTCTCTCCTCTCTCCTCATCCACAAATCAGTGACACTTGGGTCAACAGTGTGATCAACAACAACATATTTTGCAGGGAAAACCTTGCAGACACAGACAAACCTACACATACTGTAATCACTTTGAGATGAGATAAGACTTATCTCCCCTCTTGTATTATCACATCCTCCGCGATGAATGAGACTCCATTAGCGAACACAGCAGGTTTTCATTCTTATCACAACTCGTCACTGGAACTGAGTGCCCGTCGCAGGAACTGTCCTTGCTGTTATCCGTGATCCACTTTAGTTAAATGCACGTTTTATTTAGTTCTGTGATGTTCACAACGTATGCAAAATTAGTACTCGCTTAACATTTGAGAATATGTCTGTATAAATTGGATGAGTTTGGTGATAAGGCAGAGGAGATTTGTGCCTTGAAGGTCTCAGACCACTTCTGTTTTTGGATTTTATTTCACTGGAGTCTTGCGTAAAGATTGTGTCTGCTGTGGGTTGTTTCAGTCTTTGGTGTACACATAAGAAATTGCTTCTCCTGGTAGCATCAGCTTCCGCTGTCTCAGGCTGTCAGGGATCAATAACAAACTCATATTTGCTTTACATCCCTCCTGCAAGTCCCAGACGGAAGCTATTCCACACGGACTCAGTTGCCATATCGGACTCCAATGAAAAATGTAATGTCCTGTGCAATCTGGTATCTCCGGAGATGACACCTCACAGCTTTGAAATAAAAGAGCCAGTGGGGAATTGGAAGCGCTTTGAGAAGATTGTAATCGGCATTTCTGCTTTTAGAATCAGAAAATAGGATGCAAAATTGTGTACATATCTGAGTTTTATGTGTGAAATTGCTGAAGTCAAACTGTTGAATTTATGGCATTGAAAAGAAGTAGTAGTAATCACCCAGGAGATCAAGCTGGAAGCAGAGGTCTCACAGTACTGAAATCACTGATGAGTCCTCTTACAGTTTTTCTCGATTGTTTAAACACATTTTCTGAAAGCATGACTCATGCTCTCAGAACTCTACACACAAATCAAAAATCACACACACAACGGGCAAAACCCCTCAATTCTCCTGCAAAATGAAACTTTACATTCAAAACAATGTAATTTCTTCTCAAAATGGTATTTTGTTTTCAAGTGACACACACAAATCATCAAATGAACAGACATTTATAAGAACCAGTTGAACACTGATGTGCTCAATGTAAAACACTATGATGAATGGACAACACTTCCTCTTCATTCATCATAATGATTTAGGCCTTTTTTGTTCAGTTACACTTACTACAGTCAGTACATACATAAGTGTGTTGTAAAATATTTGAGAATATTGTTTTTATACTCAGAACACACAAATACACGGTAACAGATATATTTTATTTTTTCCCACAAACACAATGTACACAGTGTTCATCCCAACCAACACAAAGTTGCATATACAACAATATACGGTCTACATACAAAACAACAGAAGAATTTACTGTACACAGTTACAGTAAACAAACAAACAAACAAAACAAAACTGTGCAGCATGCTCTCCTCTGTTTCAGTCTGGCCACAGCACCTCATCCACATCACAAGCAATGTTTTCCCTGGCCAAGCAGCAAGAGAAACATCGCCTAACATGGTGAATCCAGCATTTGTGGATTTCGGTCAAACACTTTCCATCTCCAGGCAGAAAAAAAAAATTCTCAATAGGATTGAGGAATGGAGAATATGGAGGGAGATAAACAAGTATAAAGCGTGGGTGGGCAGTGAACCAGTGATGAACCAGAGCAGCTCAGTGGAAACTTACATTGTCCCAAATGACAACGTACCTGAGCTGATCTGGTGGAATGAGTGTGTTGTGCAGGGTGTCCAGGTGTTTGCCCATGTGATGAGTCGGTGTGCATAGTAGGACAATTAACTTTAGGATTTTTAATGACAGTGTGTTCCTTGTGAAAACAAGAGATTTTCTTTATGAAAATTGTGCCAAATGCAGAGAATTGTGTGTAGTGTTTTGAAAAAAGTGTGTTTTAAAACTGCAATTTGAGTGTAAAGCAGGAATTGTGCTTGTAGTTTAGCAGAATTGGTTCAGGGGGTTGGTGCGTGAGTTACATGTTGTGGTCATTGTGTCTCAAATACCAATTTTTGTGTGTAAACAATCAAGAAAAACTGTAATGAGACATAAAGGAATGCATGACTTTTATGGACCCCTGTTGTTGATATTTAGGTACTGCATTGTCATTGCATGTGTGTAAGTTAATACAAACCAGTACAACAGCTTTGTTTCAGTTAAGTGTTTATTCTATGATTTCACACTGCTTTTTGTAGTAAAATTCAATATTCTCTACTGAACGTTATCTCTCAGTTGTTTTGGTCACTGTGATGGAGTCTAGTACAACAACGTGTGTTGCATGCTTGCTTCTCTAGAACTAGGTCCCACCTAAAAACGATACTTATCACAGCAGGTAAACAAGTGCTGGGGTGGAGGCCACAGCTACAACAAAATATACAACATGTCCTCTCTCATAAATAACCAGAAACAGGTCGACACCTGAACATTACAGCCACATGTAATTTTAAAATTTTCGTTTCATTTATTTATCTGCTCTACCAGATGTTGTAACCTGGCGGCAGTGATTTGACCCCATTCTGCACGAGAAAATTAGTGTCGTCCAGCACTGGCACTTGGAGATAAGTCCTGGCTCACAGTGGGCAATCTGAAGGTGTCGGATGGGGTTGAGGTCAGGGCTCCCCACAGACAGTCATGTTCTTCAATACAACACTGGGAAATAAGTTTCTTAATGAACATGGCCTTGTGCATTGTGGAAATGTCCTGTTGGTAAAGGAACAGGCCCTTAAACTGTTACCACACAGATGCAATCTCAGTCAGGTCTAACATATCAACAAATGCTGTAGCATTAAGATGATCTTTAAGTGGAACAAGCCCCAGGTCGAATTAAACAAAATGATGCAGACAGGAGTGTCTTTATACTTTTGTCCACATCTAGTAGAAACATGCTTTCGGCAGAGTACCCACTGCAGGGCTTTTGGCCCAAATCTTCCACTCACTGATGGTTTTTTGAGATTGCAGACGGATCAGTGTTAAATCACCGATGGGATCCAGGAGCTTGCCTACGCGTTGCAGATGCCGGCTGGACATATAGCTGTCTAAATATCTGGTTTACTGGCCGACGGGTCGGGAAGCCAAACTTGAGCTACAGCCAGTAAGAGCAGACTCTGCTCTCTCCATAATAAATCTCTGAACTCCTACTTATCATGCATCTTGTAAGGAGCTAGCGATGATAATAGCCTTTTTTCTTTTAATCCCTTGTTATTTTGCTACAAATCAGCAGTCAAAGAACTTGGACAGCGTAATTCCTCTGTTAAGTGTGACGTGTGTGATTTTTGTAATGTGTGACTCTCCATAACTGGTCAGTCATGTAGTGTGCAAACCACAACGACTGCTAGACTCCTGATTAAAAGAGGTGTGTAGTGTGAACAGTACGGTGATCTGACGACTTTGAACACTGTGGAATTAGAGGAAGACTATGGTATGCTTTTATATAAACGTATAGGTACATTATGCAGGATTTTCCTTTAAAAAAGGAAATCATCCTTCTCAGTCATAACTTATGACTCACTAGAAGTGTGTAGTGGTGCAGAAACTCTGCCCTCCACCTGGATATTCTTAGATTCGTGCTGTTTTGTCATCTTCAGGAGGCTTCTTGATGGAAAAAGAATTCATAAATGTGTTGTTTTTTTCCCCGCTGATTTGCAGGGATATTTTTTTTAGGTTTTAACCATCGTTCGTTTCTCAGAGATGGTCTCTGCCTCTCTCTTATAGTGTGGGGATGGCAGGTCTATTAACATAGAAAACCTTGTAACACAGCAGTCCTAACAGGCTTCCCGCAGTTTGATCGGCACACATGCAGAGACACTCTCTGTTTTCCTGTTTCCAGCTACTCATCCCTGTGTGACTCATGTGCATCTCATGGGCAGAAAATGCAGCAGGAGGCAGAGCTTGACGCTGCCAAGTCCGCTGTGATGAAACACCGAATTGTAATTGAGAAATGTAATTTTATATTACTATGTGCCATATGATACACCGTGGATGGCACCATTTTCTGGAAATCCTGCTTAGTGTGAACTGCTGTATTAATGTCTTATTAACACCTTAATCCACTCAAAATAACAGAAAAGAAATGGTTTTATTGCCTCAAAAAGGAAATAGATTTAATACAAAAGTTCCACCATGAAGACAACACTTCACAACAGAGGAAAGCAGAAAATCACTGTTATTCTTGAACAGATTACGCACAAGTTTTGGGACCAGCAGCTGAGGAAGCAATCAAGTATAATAGTGCTATAGATCGATCACCCCATCAATCCCCAGCATCCATCAGAGGAGATGCACTTTGGCCAATGTTAAGCTCTGCGTGAGCAGAGAAAAATGTGAGGCTGAATACAGTCACAGGAAGTCTGACTGTAAATGTGTGGAGAACACTGTTCAGATGTCGCTGTCTAGTACATCATTATCACACAACCTAGTTTGATAGCAAGCAGTTCAGTGTGCGGGAGAAAGATAACATATGGTGTAATTTTAGCCAGCCCTGAAGGAGAGGCTCAGAGTGCAGCTACTGTCAGCAGAGCAGAGCTGCTCCACAACGACATGAACGCTTAGAATCAGCAGCGTCTTCTTTTCTGAAATGAAGATGTTGCTGAAACTACATAGTGTTCTTTTAAATGTTGCTGAGTATCAAAAGTAATTTTATTTAATGTTAAGTTAATGTAAATTCTGCTTATAATATATTTACTTAAATGTATACACCCTTTATTAAGGGGGTGACCGATAATGGCAGATTATGGAATCAGATACTCAGCATTTTTCTGATTATTGCAAACTGTTTATTTTTTATTAATTTGCAGATAAAATGCATTTGTTTAGCAATGAGCTACTTTAACTCTGATGCAAAATACAAAGGTACAGTTTTTGCCTCTGAAATGTGTTGGAATGGAAGTGGAAGTATTGAGTAGCAGAAAATATAAATACAAAATATACACTGAACAAAAATATAAACGCAACACTTTTGTTTTTGCTCCCATTTTTTTTATGAGCTGAACTCAAAGATCTAAAACTTTTTCTATATACACAAAGGATCCATTTCTCTCAAGTATTGTTCACAAATCTGTCTAAATCTGTGTTAGTGACCACTTCTCCTTTGCCAAGATAATCCATCCCACATCACAGGCGTGGCATGTCAAGATGTTGATTAGACAGCGTGAATATTGCACAGGTGTGCCTTAGGCTGGCCACAATAAAAGGCCACTCTGAAATGTGCAGTTTTGCTTTATTGGAGGTTTGGGGGTGTCAGAAAACCAGTCAGTATGTAAATTGAATGATCATTTCTCAACCATAAGCCGCCTCCAAAGGCGTTTCAGACAATTTGGCAGTACATCCAACCGGCCTCACAACCAAAGACCACGTGTAACCATACCAGCCCAGGACCTCCACCTCATGCATGTTCACCTCCAAGATCCCAGACAGCTGCTGCAACAATTGGTTTGCATAACCAAAGAATGTCTGCACAAACTGTCAGAAACCGTCTCAGGGAAGCTCATCTGCATGCTTGTCGTCCTCATCGGGGTCTCACAGTTTATATTTTTGTTCTGTGTACTTGCAGCACCTGAGAAAGCAGTTTCTGTGGTCACATAGCATCGCTGGAAATAATACAGTATGCATCAACAAACTCAACTTAATGGAGCTTTAGGTTTCGTAAGGCGAAGCTCTGACCTGCTCCTCCGCCGCAGGACCCGAAAAAGTCGATAGGGCAAAACCAATGCTCTGAGGACAATTTAGAACAAGATTATTTGCTGCTGGAATATAATTTTCCACTTCAAATACCCTGAGTGGAGAACACTGACATATTGTGCAATGTGGCGGATAAGCACAGTGAGAAATCAGTGGCCCAAAGAAAATGAGACCCACTGTGAGGCTGAATGTCGCTTCAGGCCAAATGCTAATGAGGTCTTCTAACATAATGTCAGTGAGCTGCATCGACAAGATGTTGGATTGTTCATTGATTCAATTGGTACTAACTGTGCGGTCAATCAGTGAGTGACAAAACAACCAGAACACACGCTGTGCCTTTTTAAAGTTCAGTTGTCAATAAGACACATGTTGTCATTGTATTTAGTGGTCATTTGATTCAGGCATGACTTCTCAGCAGGATTTACCATATAAACTTGGAAAAAAGTATTCCATCAAAATTGGCAAAATTATTTCTATCAACCATAACATACCTGGTCACCCTCTTGACTAACCAATCATATTTTCTCTATAGTATGATGTAATATCATTTCCATTATTGCTTGTGTCTGTTAATTTCTATATTGGAATAATACATTTGGACATTGGCTGGCATTAAGAGGAGGAAGACAAAGAGGGAGAAGAACAAAAAGAATTGGAGGAAGACAAGGTAGAAGAGAGAAAAGTAGAAGAAGGAGAAGAAGAAGAGGAAGAAGAATAGGAATAGGTATAAGAAGAAGAATATGAAGAAGTAGAGGTAGAAGAGGAAGATGAAGAGGAAGAGGATGAAACATAAGAATATGAAGAAGAGGGAGAGAAGGAGGAAGAATAGGAATCAGAAGAAGAGGAAGAATAGAAGGAAGATGAAGAAGAAGAAGAGGAAGAAGAAGGCCTAAGTGCTCTCCATCTACAGAATAATCTCACAGCCCATCATTCAGTGCATTTCATTTTTCGTGGATACCTGCAGGTACAGTGAGTGACAGTGATTGTTGAGGGGGAAACTTGATCTCCTCCAGACGATTAACAAACACCCAGCAGGTTTGTGGAGGATAACAGTGTTGAGGAAAGAAGGTGTTGAACCGGCAGGATGACTGCTTGAAACGGGGCCGCAGCTGGAGCTCGTGTTCTTGAAAGAAGCTCACAGATTGAAGCCGAGGGAAAGCGTTGCTCACAGATCTGTAGAGAGTCTTTCACCGGCCAGGCTCCCTGACTTATACAGCACAGTGATGCTGCCCAACTCTCACATTATAACCGTTCTAATGAAACATATGTTCCATTGTTGTGCCTGGTCAAGTCAAATCAAGTCCGACCTATTTATATAGCTAATTACCACAAATCGCAAATTTTGCCTCAAGGGTCTTAGGGAGCATATAACCCCCTCTATCGGATTAGAAACAACAGGAAAATATAGGAGAAACCTCCGAGGAGGAATCCCTCTGACATGCAGGACAAACATTACAACGATATATAGATTGTGAAATAGGTTTATAATCGTCACATCCCAGCTATGTATCTGCACATACTGTATGTACACATCCAACGAAAGATTAATTTCTTCCTGCAAGTGCCCAAACTGCAGGCTCTGTCATTTGTATACTGATTCTCCTTTTGTTCATATATCTGGTATGGCAAACGGGTCTCGTGAGGAACGGGCACACGATGATGAGACATTCATCAGTGTGTTAACCGGCTCGAAGACGCAGAACAGTGATTGCATTGGTCTATGATAAGGGTCATTCACGGAGTGATTTGTAGAGGCCGGTCTGTTTCCCGCGCTCGCTTCTTCTGATGAGCAGAGAGCAGAAGGCCAGAATTAACAAGAGAGGGGGTGTAACATCAACGATGCAGATACCTTAAAATAATGTTATTTCTTATTTATTTAATTAAGTATTTATCCATTTATTTGTTTGTTGTATTTAAATGTGTATGTTTGAACTACTGCTAGTCCTCTGACTGATACACTGCTTGCTTCTCAGGTCAATGAGATTTACCACGACGAGTCCCTCGGAGTCCACATTAACGTGGTCCTGGTGAGGATGATCATGCTGGGGTACGCCAAGGTGAGTTTCACAGTTGTTTTCTAACGATAGAAGATCAGCTGAGACAGAATTTGCCCCCGAGAGATAGAGAGAGAGAGAGAGAGAGAGAGAGAGAGAGAGAGAGAGAGAGAGAGAGAGAGAGAGACTTTGTTGACTGTGATTGACTCAATCATAAGTTATACATATCATACATACAGTATAACTAATTTATTGTAAATATTGTTTTCCTTTATTGTTATTATTATTATTTTGAATTCCAAACGCTTGCTTTGGCAATATGTACAGTGTTACCTCATGCCAATAAAGCCAATTGAATTGAATTGAATTGAATTGAGAGAGAGAGAGAGAGAGAGAGAGAGAGAGAGAGAGAGAGAGAGAGAGAGAGAGAGAGAGAGAGAGAGAGAGAGAGAGAGAGAGAGAGAGAGAGAGAGACGACTGAGATGGAAAACCGCTTCTTCACACTTTTGATTTTGATCACAACACAAAAAAGAAAACACCTGACGTGTCTGCTCTGAAACAGTCAAACAGTATTCATAACACAGCTGCAGCCAGGGATAATTTTCTTTAGTGTTTCGTCTGTGAGTCATAATGAAAGGAGGATGAAGATTGTTCTCGATAGAAACTTTGTGATTTGTGTTAGATGTTGAGCCTTTTTTCTGCTTAAAAGTCAACCAAGCACTGAACACAAACGCTCCCCCCCACCGAAGGTCTGTGCACAGCAATTTGTTATGTGTTATGTTTGCTGACTTTGACCCAGAGGTGAAGCACCAAGCTATTATCACTGGCAAACAGAACAAACAGCACCCGAACCCCAAACAGTATGAACGCTTCTGCAAAGCATTAAATTGTCTAGAGGAAACGGCACGGGGTGGCAACAGTCTGTAAGAACTGATGATTGTCAGCCCCCTGCCTGCTCTTAAGCAGGTGTTTTAATTTCCATCTGTCATCCCGCATCATTGTTTGCAACCACATACAAATCAAAACGAAATGAATGCGTCTAGGAAAAATGGACAGCACAGGAGAAAGAGAAAAGATAAAGCTAAGAAGGAAAAGCCTGGAAGAAGAGTGACAATAAATTCTTTAAAATCACAGATAAACTTATGAGTGGGGGACGTGGTTATCGCTAAAAAGAAAAAAAGATCATTCTATGTTTTTAAAAAATGTAGGAAAGCGAGAGAAGCGAATGCTTGGAAATAATCTGGGAAATAATGCTGCATTTCTCGGATTATGCCATTTCCCAAATTAGGAATTGTTTCTTCTGATTTTGGTGTTCATGTGTGTCATGTTGGAACTGAGAGCAACATTTATCTAGACTAGGGTTGGGCGATGTCTGTCGAATTGGCATGTGACAATGTCTACAGTGAAACATTGTGATGGATGGTGACATCGTTGTTCATCAATTTTAGGCAGCGTGCCCGCTCAGTGTTGTCGTAAGGCAGCGTTTGCGTATTAGCTCACCACTGTAGCGTCGCTGTTTCCCACTGTTGCTCTGACATGAATCTCCAACTGTCTGGGATTCTGGGACTGTCTCCCGTTACCACCGACGTACATCCTTGTGCCAGGTTTAAAAGTGTCCTCTCCGCACCACATGTCCGTGACGTAGCCTTCCTTCAGCCTCATGAGCATAAAACAATGCTGGCAGACTACTCTAGGAAGCTAACCTAAGAAAACTGTACATTAAAATGGCACAACTGAGAGAAACGGGAAAAGAAACACTGCTGCCACAAATTTAACCGTGTGTCTTAGGTTCGCCAAACTTGTTTAATAAGAAAATGTTAAATGGGACATAATGTTAGTGCACTGAGCAGCAACACGCCTCTTAATTGTGCCCTTTGGCTGGTCAGGGATTAGTAGTCCATGGTTGTCAGTCATCGGCGATGGATAATGGCATTGTTCATCGGCCACACCCTAACGATGACTATAAAATACATGACCTTGGTAAAACTTTCTTGTCTTTCAAGTCGTTCCGGCATGGCATTCATGTGAATTTACCAATGGTAAAATTGTTTTTCAGATTATTCTGACAGCCCATGAATGCACCATTAAGACCCGTATCTTAACTGCTTGGTGGATATCTTCCAGTTAATCCAGAGCTTCATGATGATCAAAATAAGTCTAGTCAGGGCTCTGAGGAAATGAAAGCTGCAAATCAAAATGCTATACAGTCAATCATGAATCGTTTTTCTAGCTATGGAAGTTGATTTGATTTTTAAAATAAATTAAATGATATGTTGGTGGAATAAACAGAAAAGAGAAAAAAAATTTAATCAAAATGCTTACAGTGTACTTGGTCTGTTGGTAATGGATTGCATGTGGAAATTGGTGGGACTGACTTCAGACTCCTGGTCTGAATTGTTATCCCAGTCCGACCCTGTCTTCAATATTTAAATTCATTTTTAGAGTCTTATGCAATTAAAACAAGTCCTTCATCTGCAATATCACAATAAAACCAGTAACAAACACACAGCGCTGAGTCTAAACCTTTCATACTTTTATATCATTGATGCTCTTTGTGCTTTTATTTCAAATACTGTAGGTGTGTAAGAGCTTCGCAGGGGTTGTTATTTCTGACTCGCGGAGCGTGCTAGTGACAAATTCACAGCCATTAATAATGAAGCAGTAATGCTAAAGAGGGAAGCGAATGTATGCAGATTGCAGGGGTCAGCTACTCTCGCTGTCCCTGAAACATTCTCTTTGAATGCAGAAATAAAGCGAAGACATCTGTAATGGTATACTGGTGATGTATGCTTGCCTGACCTTTAGTTTTCTGAGAAAATTCAGTTTGATATCATATTTTTATAACCCCATATTTAGGAAAGAAAGGAAGGTGATGTTCTAGATAGATTGCAATCATATTGCCTACAGTGTTATATGTTGCAAACTGTAAGCTATGCACACACAGACGCATATCAAACCAAAATCGCCTTGTTTCTTCAAAGCCTGCGATTGCACAAACTCCAATCTCTATCATTTAGATGCTGATTTAGACGGTTTCTTGTAATTACTTTTAATACAGCAACCACGTCGAAGAACAAGAGCTTGATGATAAGATGCTCCTCCTCCTGGCTGTATTCATTAGCTCTCCCATAGACCTTTCAGAAAAGTGTTTTCTTTCACGCTCATGGACACATCTGCAGCCATTAATAATGGAGCAGTGATGCTAAATAGAGAAGTGAATGCGTGCAGATTGCAGGGGCCAGCTACCCCCGCTCTCTGCAGAGCATACGGTGAAAAAAAGGCACATTTGCAAGCAGAAAGTACGCAACGTAAACTGTGATGGTATGATGCCTATTTTGTAAAGTTGTAACTACAGTTTTTACTTTGAAAAAATAAGGCCCCGCTATAAATGGAGTTTGGTTTAGGTCCAGAAGAGTCTGTTTTAATGTTAATAATAGAATTGATCCAAGGGCAAAGTACCCAGATGGGTTGATCTCATTTACGCTCACCCTAGTTTTTGTATTGATGGTAGAGAGGAGATTCGGTTTGACATCCAGCTTTTAGCACCTGTGTTTGTTCTGTGTCTACAATGAGCACTACCCAATCCAATGAGGAAAACTATGCAATGCAATTTTGGGCTGGTGACAGAACACTATTGTATACTGAAGAATTCCTTCGAACAGTCAAGGTTAATTTGTAAGCATATCTCTCTCCCTCTGTCTGTTTCTCTTGCTTGTCAGTCCATCAACCTCATTGAAAGAGGTAACCCATCACGGAGCCTGGAGAATGTGTGCCGCTGGGCGTTTGTGCAACAGAAAGGCGACCCTGATCACGCCGAACACCACGACCACGCGATATTCCTCACTCGCCAAGGCTTCGGCCCTACAGGGATGCAGGGTAAGGCCTCCAGATGACGCAGTGGTTCCAATAAAGCTGTGCTCTTGCCTTCAGCATTTTGACCTGCCCCTGGTGTGTGATCTGAATACAGTTGCAGGAGATTATCCAACATGATACACGGCGGTAAAAGACCCTGTCTTCCAAAATGTGCAACTTGTTAATCAGGACTGATTCTTTGGTTTATTCTCCACATTAATGGTCGTGGGAAGCTCAGACTGCCCTCGATTAACTTTAAGGGGGTATTGCACCTCATGTCTTTATGTTAAAAGTTGAACTATTATTGCACATTTAAAAAGCTGTTTTCCAGAAACCTTCAAAGTAAACTGTCCAGATTTTCTCTGATTGCAGCTGTAACAGTTCTTTGCGCCCCAGTCGCTCGAGGTGAATCACACAAAAAAAGGAAGCCATGAAAAAGAGGCCTGAACAATCAGCAAGCCTCTTTGTCACCAATATCGAGCTCAAACAGCATGACCAGTTCGATCGTGTACAGGTACCACCCTGATGCCCTTTGTGTTTCATATTTGGCACCTACTCTTATTTTCTTTTCTTATGATTGGAAAGGCTCAAAGCTGAAGACTGTCTGCCTGAAATTGACTGCTCGCCCCACCTCTTACTTTGTCTACAGCAGCCAAACTGAAACAATGAGTGCAACGAAAGGTCCGCTCAAAAAGGCCACTCAGCTTTCTTTATGTCTTTTTTATTTGCCCCTTTGAGCGGCAGCTGCATGTAATTTTCACTTGGAAAAGATGACTGCGCGCTTTGGCTAATCCGTTAATTACGTCCTTTTTGTGGAGACCAATGGGAGGGAATTTATCCAGAGTATACGGGCGTGTACCAGACATGTTCTACAGTACCTGACAAGACCCGATGCTTTTGTAGATCTGATGCAGTGGTATTATGACATAGTTACTGGGCTGCTTTAACAACAGCCAAGTTTTATCAGAGTTTATTTAGTTGCTACTGCTTTGTTTGGCCCGCTAAAAGTTGTGCCAACAAGTATATCAATAAAATAAAAGTTTTTCAGGTCTACAGTGCTCTGTGTTCAGAATGACAACAAATTTTGAGCCATTTACAGAAAAACAAAACAAACGCAAAATACCACAGCTGAAAGATAGAGTTGTATCTAAGGTAAGCAAAGGAGGAGGTATATTGCTGCAGACATTGTGTATGAATTTGAAGTTAAATTTAATGGAATCTGATATGCTTTGACTCAGGAAACAAAAGCAGCTGGTTTCGCAGCAGCTTAACGGTGCCATCTGATGATAATGGAGTCTCCTGTGTGTTGGTTATCGTTGTGTAGGGTCGGTAGTGGTCCTGATGCTAGTGTGTGTGTGTGTGTGTGTGTGTGTGTGTGTGTGTGTGTGTGTGTGTGTGTGTGTGTGTGTGTGTGTGTGTGTGTGTGTGTGTGTGTGTCATCAACATTGGAGGAGGCTGACTGGCAGACAAGTCTTTTCCACTCTCTGAACTGAACCACTGAAAATGTAAACTTCAATAAAAGCTAAGAGGACCGAAAGTATATAGGAAATAACCTCACTTACGGTGGAGAAGATGTGTTGTTATCATATATGGTGCGATACACTGAGGAGGTTTAAATACAATATAGAGACATTAAAGTCCCCCCTCAAGCTGGATTTGTGACATCACAAATAGTTTCTAAGCCAGTCTTGGTTCAATATTTAGAATATTCAAGTGTGATGGGGAAACATGAGGCTTTCAGTGCATCCAACACCGAGAACAGATAAATATTCAACTCTTAGTTTCGTGTGTTGGCATGCTAAAATCTGCAACTTAGCACTAAATACATACATACAGTAGAGCTGAGGCTCGGTCCATGACACTTCATTTACAGAGTGGAAGTGTAAAATATAGAAAAGCAGCAGATGAAAATGTTCTGCTGTTTTTTTCTTTTTTTTTGGCTAAAGGCAGTCTGTGCAATACATGTGGTTTTATGCTTTTAACTTGTTCATGTGTAAAATATGTAAAAGTACGCACCGTGCTGTGATGCAGCTGAGGCTAAAAAGACCATAAACCCTGGTGTTCACGGTAATACCCACTCCTGAAATCTGAGATACTGTATCTGAGATACTGTATCTGAGATACTGTATTCGATTTCATCCAGGAACGGCTAAACTGGGCTTGGTTGTTGAATCTTATACTTTGATTGTATTTTTGAAGCTGCATTAGCTTCCAGTGTGACTCAGGTATAGCACACCTTCTTTATTTTAACAATAAATAGCATATCCTTGTGACTACATTTACATTTTCACTCACACTGGATCCTCCTTACAAAAAGGAAAGGAGATACACCATCCTACAATACAAATAAAGTCAGATTCTCTTTGTTTGCATTTACTTATCACCTTTCTTCCTTAACATCTCTCCTTGGACCCGTAAGCTTTTCCGTCGATGTCAAGGAAAGTGTTTATAAAAAGATACAGGATCTTTTTCTTTCTGACTATTTCACTGTGGTCACGGAGTAGCTCTTTCTTAGGGTTTGTCAATGGAGTCTGTAGGACATTCATACCAAGGTCGCTGTCCCTTTAAACGTCACTGAACAGGGTTTCTGCGTCATTGGAATTAAGTACCTTCTTAAAGTGGCTCTTTTTGAGGTGGCTGTTTGATCCACAAAGAAACAGAGCGGACATTCATATCTGGTTATTTTATGCATCAGTGTCGGCTTTTCTCATCTTTAGTCAATAGCGATTTATATGAAATACTGTCATAAAAGATTTCCTCCGTGTTTCACGGTTGGTTTGAGCCCAGAAGCAATACATTGAAAGATTTCAGGGACACAAGCTGACACTTCATGCCTAATTAATAATCAGTGCATGCCTGTGTACTGTAAGTGGTTTAATGTGGTGCTGTACTTTCCATACAGAGAAAACCTTTTATGTGTTTCATCTTCACTCTGCTCTCGCCTCGTATGAAAAGATTTGCGTGAAGAAAAATACAAAAGGGATGTGTTAGTTATTTACGCCCCCTGCTAGGCCTGACACAAATAGAGAAAGGTCAGTGTGTGTTCATTTTTGATCTGCAGCAGGCGATGCATCAGTTTCACACTGTGCACAAGAGAATTGAAGCAGCAGTGAGAAGATCAGCTGGTGACTCCTGAACTTTATAAACGCCAGGGGACACTGTCTTTTAGTGCTCGACTCCCTGTAGGGATACTATGTAATTGAACCGAGTTCAAAGCTGCATTGAGACATTTTACCATTCAACCAATGTTTTATTGCCTGCAGCCATTTATGGTACAATGGGCTGGACTTTTGATGCCAACACTAACTATTTCTGTCTGTCAGGTGTATCACTGTTGTAAGTACTAACTACAGTAAGCAAAAAGAGCATGCGGTAATTTGTGATTATATACATTAACACTCTAATTGCATCTTTATTTTTTTCTACCTTGCTTGTTGATGTACAGTCTTAGGTCATGTTAACATGTGCTATGAATTTGAAAGGCTCTCAACTTTTATCCCTTTATTGGCTTTGTTTCTTCAAACAGAGGGAATGTGAAATAAACTTAAAAACTAAAATCAGCAAGGATGCTGACACACCTATAAACAGAGACATGGAGGCGAATAAAGTGTCAAAAGCAATGTTTAGAAATAAATAAATAAATAAGTATATATATCTATATCTATATCTATCTATCTATCTATCTACATATATATATATATATATATATATATATATATGTATTATAATGATTGTTTCATTTATTGCGTTCTCTTAGGCCATTTTTACTGCAGATTAAAAAATGACTAAAATGGGATTTCAAAATGAAAACTATTAGGATAGATAAATCAAACAATCAAATTCCCACACCAAGCAGCGCTGAGTTTTCTATGATGCCATCAAGGATATTAATGCATGATTGGCTTCATGGCTTCCTGTAGGACTTCAATCATCAAAGGCAGAATTATGTCAATGCCGTCAGGGGAAAACAACTGACAATCAGTTCTCTGCAGTCTTCCCTTGAACCAATCTTAGATTGTATTAAGCACAGGGCCATGCTGTAAGCATGCTGTCATTAAGCTTGTTTGTGTGTGTGACATGTTTCGAAACAGAGTCATTTTCACAGGCTAAAATAAACAAAGAAATTGACCAGATTTCACCCCACGGACAGTGAACAGACAATAAGAGGTTGAAAGAAACAGTTGCTGATGAAGATGAAGCCGGAGCGCCAGGTCTGCCTTCCCTAGATAGCAAATCTAACCCATCAAACACCATCAAAACAAACAAAACCTATTCCCTAGACATTATGCTGGATCCTCTGTCAAGGTTGTGATCCTGCCTTTCCTAAGCCTTCAGTAAATCTGCCTCAAGACATAATAAACATCAGATACCCTTCACACCTTTCTTATCACACTATAGAGACAGTCCTCTCAAAAACGTGTAAATGATAAATATATGTTAACAATATCACAGCAGGTCAGAAATCAACCCAATTGCCATTAAAATATAATATACTTTTTTTTTTGCCAACCACAAATATGTTTATATTTTCATTACCTTGCAATTTTACTTCCTCAAATGTATGTTATGGCAATGCTGTGCTTATGGTCTGGTTTGGTTTAGGCACTAAAACCACTTGGTTTAGAACACATTTGCATGCACAATTCTATATACACTATGACGTGCAAAGCAGACATTTTAGATGCATTCATTTTTCTGCATTAACATTTGGAAATCCTGGGCTAAGATGGGCACGAAAACTCTGCTGGCTGAGTCACCAGTGCAAAAGATAGCGGCTGCGTTAGAAATTATCTGCCTGTTTCATGACTGTCAAGGGGCATTTTGGTAAGAAATGTCCAATTACCTAGCATAATATTCTGGTATGTAGGCCACACTGCTGACAGCAAGCAGAAGCTCTACTTGTTGTGTTTTGTTCACAACAGAGATTTATATATTCGGTTCAGGCCTGACTGGCTTTTTCAACGCAGCAACGCCAGCTGAGGCTCGTTGGTATCATAACATTTAAACCAATCTGTCATGTGAAACTGACGGGAAGAAAAACATGTTTTCTTGGACCCTGTCTCAATATTTGAAGAGTTCATTTTTCAGTTCATAACTTATCCTATAAAATGATCCTTATAGACCTGTCCCAGTCTTGGAGCTCTTTTGAAAGGTTATGAGCTGATTTTTTTCCCAAGATGTCAGAAGCTCTGTAACTTCCTCTATCTTTTATCTAAAAGAGTTTAAATCCACTGAATTATTTATTTGGTTTTCTTGCCTAATTTAATGTAAATAAGCCTGCAGACTACCTGTAGCTGCCCCGATTAGCTGGAAATACAATGGGTCCATATCATATAGTTGTACAAGGCCTAAATTCAAATTGAACAACAAAATTACTAACAATGAACTCGTAACACATGTTTTTTCTGAGGAAATACTCAGGCACCTGGCAAAAAAAGCCATTTTGTGACCTCAAAATACATCTGCCTAAGTAACAGGGTGAACAGCTCTGTATAGTTCATTTTTCCCTTATTAACACTAACTTTGTACATATAATATATTCTTAAACAAGTGCTTAGGTGGAAAACCAGCCTATTCAAAGAGCAAAAACACAAACCTGAAATCTCATTGGCTATATAATGCAGCAGTCTTCTGGAGGCTGGCATGTCAGGGGCTCAGGAGAGAGGAGAAGAGAGAAGAGTCGGTCACTTGTCTACACAATAACTCATTGTAGGCTCTAGGGTGAGCATGTGGGCTCTTATCTACTCAAATGAGCTCATGTAATAATTAAATTGATCAGCATAGTGGTTCTTCCATAAAGGATATAGATATTTTCTTAATAATTTTGTTGTTATTCAACCATTACTTTTGAACAACAGTATATATAATAGCTCCTGTCTTTTTTTAGATTTTGTTGAAGAATGGTTCTAATGCATAGCCGTCTTGTGGACTGCCTGTTGTTCTTTCTTGTCTGCTTGTACTGTATGTCCTACTGTCTGCTTGTACAGAGCTGATATTTTGAATGTTTTGAAGTTTTAAACAGATATTGTCAAGATTGCAATTTTGGTTACATATAATGGCACAGCAAAACTGATGCCAAGTTGGCCTTAAAACTGACTTTTTTTTTTTGGTTGCTGTCTGCTGCAGTTTTTGGTGTGAGTGCATAGCGGTGATAAAATGTGCAATCAGGTGAACTAATCTGGATATTTATAAACTCTCATGAGATTTTCTCGTCTAGATTAGGACAGCTGGACTGAAAGAGGGCACTGTTTAGAGGGTCACCCAAACTCTAAATACAAGGGGTACAACATTAGATTTAGAAAACTTCAACCCCCCCCCCAATTCCCAAGGTAAATTACAAATTACATCCATGGGGAGGCATAATGCATGAGGAGTCAATTATGTTTGTTGATTACAGTCTAATTATCAATTCGATTAGATTGTTTTTCTCTTTCAGTCTTCATTCAATATTGCATGTTTTTTAGTTTGACTTCAGTGTCAGTGTCTTTGGTCTCTATTCTTTGGTCAAAATTTCAGCTCCAGTTTTTTCATTTTTGGTGGAGACAGAGTTATATTAATGATTAATACCTTTAAAAGAAAGCTCATTTGTGCAAAATATATATCATCTGAGGGTTAATGAAGTCATAAATTGGTAATGATGTGGATGGATTTTTCATTTAGACTGCAAGAAACTTTGCATGAACTCTCTCACCTTCAATTTCTTTTTTTTTTAAATCAGCGTTTTTGTATATTTTTGCACAGATCTTTTTTATGACTCACTCAGGTTTCATACTTACATCATCATCATTTTACCATGACAACAGGTGGCTCTCGCAAAAACCCGCTCGGAATGAGAAATGATGAAAAGTCCAGTTTAATTTGCGGGTTGCGTGTCTACACGCTAAATCATTTATTTCAAAGTCAGGACGGGCCATAGCTACTGGCACTGTGTATATTCGCAGTGCTGCATCAAAATCCAAACTCGCTCTTGCGTGTCTTTGCCTGGCAGTGTGTTGCTCACTTCTTGTTGAATCTATCAGCATTTGGGATTTGGTGCCAAAGAGGGTTAATCGTTATGTTGCAGCTACAAGTGTGTTACTGTCAGTGAAGTGGCGAGACAACGGCACAGAGCAGGGACTAAATGAGGATGAACATGTTTACTCTAATTTTGGCACAGCTAGGGATCATCAGTGCTCC
This sequence comes from Diplodus puntazzo, assembly GCA_963678695.2. Taxonomy (NCBI): domain Eukaryota; kingdom Metazoa; phylum Chordata; class Actinopteri; order Spariformes; family Sparidae; genus Diplodus; species Diplodus puntazzo. The sequence continues at coordinate 19,608,955 of OZ023159.1, read as the reverse complement.
CATCTGCTGCTTTCATGCACTCAGTTATTAATGTCAACAATGCGTCGGCATGGCTGATGCAACATCATGCAAATAAGGTACAGAAGGAAATAGTGGGCAAGTAAAGATATGAATTTCAGTCATAATTAATAATCATGAAAGGTGACAAACATAGAAGAGCTTCCCTCCCTGCTGACTCTCCCACTGTGCCTCTCCCCTGTCCTTTGCTTGTATGATCTGTTTTCTGCCGTGTTTGAAGAGCTCATCATCACATGCATTGTCACACTCCTCTAATACATGTGACACACTGAAACTCACACAATACGAACAAGCAGAAATATGCACATATCTGTCCTACTTAAAGAAAAAGTTCGCCCTCTATCCCAAATGCTTTCCAGCCACATTCAGCCACTTCTCTGCCGTCACTCCAATGTAGAGGAGTGGGGCTTTCTTTTGTGGGGCTCGTGCATTGGGAAATTTTCGATTTAAATTTAGCAGTAGCATCTTTTTGTAGACACAATGTCCCAGTTTCTCTGAATAATCCCCAGATATACGGGACTATGTCTTTGGTAGTAGTATTTTCTCTATAAAACCGCGAAGCCTGTTGATTATCCAAAGTAACAAGGACATCGTTTTTTGAAAATACAGGCCGCTGTCGTTTTCAGTGAGCTGATCACTGCAGTAAAACAAGACATACTGAATGAATCTGTGATCACTGACAGTGTATTTCATTTGTTTCCCCCCACATTTTCCTGGTAACTAAAGCGTGAGTACTGTTTTTTGTTTTCTTGGTTGAATATCGAAGCCAATCCCGATTTAAAACACGACATGCAACCAAAACCATAAAGTGTTTTAAAAGCTTGAATCCAACAACACATGGGACGTCTGTCAACCTGAGTCTCAAAGTAAAAGTAAAAGTGTGTCATACATCCAACCATATATTCAGTTAGGGATATTTCAATTACAAAACCAATTTTGTACGGACACAAAAGAAAATCTGTGAGAACTTATGATGTAAATTAGACAAGAAACATTCTAAATCTGAAGTCCCCATCCCTTAGCTGTGTGTGATGAACTCCTACATAGTCAGATGGCAGAGATCAGAAGCAGTAAGCCTGTAAATGACACCAAATCAGTGTATAAGTACTCTCAGTATAAGTACTGTGTAGGTACAAACATATGGATATGGTGGATAGTCTTTAGAGATGTAAAAAAAAAAAAAAAAAAAAAGATCATTACCAGGCCATGAACGCACAAGAAAACACACGTGACTCAGTTTTTGATAATAACCTTCATGCTTCTTCCATGTTGTTCTTCAGGTTACGCTCCGGTCACAGGGATGTGCCACCCAGTCCGGAGCTGCACTCTCAACCACGAAGACGGCTTCTCCTCGGCCTTCGTCGTGGCTCACGAGACCGGACATGTGTAGGTTCTTGATATGTTCTTCCTTCTATGTCTGTGTAGGTGTTTGAGTGTTTGAAGCTAAACACACACACGTTCCTCTTGTCAGAGTGGCCCTATGTTATGTGCAAAGGAGATTGTTATCCTTCCATATAAAAAAAAAAGAACTGATGCACAGTGTCAGTCTGCAAGTGCTTCCTCCAGGGGCATTTTTTCCCCTTGATCTCTGTGTTAAGTGGCACAAGAGAACTTTCAGCAGATTGGCCTTTACTCTGACAGTGAACATACTAGCCTTTGCAATAAAAGCACAAGGAGTCATTGACAGTTTTTTTTGCTCTCCATCACCTTTGTACACATCTTACAGACAAAGACTTTCTTTGATGAAGTAGAGTCATGGGAGCTGTTGCCTTCACTTAGACAACCTCCATTTCTAATGAGGTTAGGTTTAAAATGATCAGTCAGCTGATTGGACCACCCTCATCAGGGTCAACCAGTCTTAATTTACTGCAGCACTTTTTTTTAAGCTTGTTGAAAATGAAGTTAGTAGAGGGCGTGCCAGGGAGGGAGGTCGGTGACGCAGCGAAAAAAGGGAAGCTGTCTTTCACAGAATAAACCAGCTGAGACAGCAAGGATCTATCCTTGTGAAATATCCCAGAGCGAGACACAGAATCCTCCAACTTCACGGTTGTTGCTTTGTGGCCAACCCCAGAGACTAGTGAGGGTACGGTTTCTTCCTCAAGGATCAACAAAAGCAAAGATTTATAAAAACTGTTTTGAAACCAGGAGCTGTGCTGTACACACACATCTGTCTAATGCTGAGAAGGGATCCCAATGTTTAACAACAGTGTAAACATGCACCCTTGTAAAACCCATCCTGAACATCTTTATAAGGAGATTTTTGATTAAGAAAACACTTTGGATCATAATGACACTACTAATATCATGCAAACAGTTTCAAAATACCTATATGGGGGTGATGAGATGAGAGCCAAGGATCCCCTGTCTCCTCATTCAACTCCCGCTGTCACCGTTAGTGACCACTAGCAAAGAATATGAAGTCCAGACATCATGTTTTTAATTAATCAGTTGCCTTGGTTAGGATATTTAATGTGACCTTGTGAAAAACTTTACAACGCAGTGTCAGATCATTATTTGAGCAGGCACACAGTGTAAATCTGGTGGGGAGAATGGGGCAGCTGGCGTGTATAATCAAGTCAAACCACTCCTTGTTTCTTGGTTACTGTACATCAAATGAATCATGTAACCATAGATACAGACAGAGAAAATGTTTCAGATGTAACTCACATGAAAAAATATGGCCCAGTTACTTTCAGTTTGTTTAAACAAACACATACACAGTACATCTTCACAATTTTATGTTAATATGCCACTATAATACATTTAACAGAGGCTCACAGGGGATCTTTGTCACAGCAAAATGAAAATCCAAGGAGAAGTTGATTTAATTTAACAGCAGTCAGATGTCGGTCCGACAGCGTAACAGTGTAGAGATGCACTGAGGATACCAAACAAAGGTGTGTCGTCTCCACCCACCCTGCACATCGTGATCACTGGCAGGATGAGTCTTGAGTGTGTACTTGTCCTTTTGTTGTAAGAAAGATGTTTTCATCACCACATGACATGATGGCACCCGATAAAGTGTTCTGATATGTGGAAAAGAGGTTCTGAACCCCACAATCCGAAACAGAGTGGATTATTTCCAAGTGTTTAAGTGTTTTGTTGTTTATACTGGAGCACGGTCATCTAAAAACCTTTTCAGATTATTAGACCCTATTTATAGCTTGTGAGTATTCAGTTTTAGGGCATCTGTATGCTTAAGAGCACTCCTGCCAGTTGAAGCCCCCACACTTGATGACTAGATGTCAAGGATTTTGTTAACTTTCCAGAACCAATAAGCACATCCACTTAGCTCAGAGATTGGCAGGGGGAGAGGAACAAGTGGGAGGAAAAAGTCATTTTTTAGGTGCATCATGATTTTATCTTGCAAATAGTAAATTTGAAACCCAATTCTCCATATTGTGATCACCTGTTACAACTTTATAGGACCAGGCAGTGCGCCCCTTGCAGCTGAACCACTTGGAAGGTAAAACATAACAGATGTAAACACGTGTTTCATGTTAACGCTCTGAGCTCTGTTATGTACGCCTTGGTGTAAACCTGTTTCTTTAAAAGTCAGTCCATTCAGACGAGGTGTCGCCACAGTCTGGTTTACACAGGTTTGCCCCATTTAGAGATGCATAGAAGTTGCCAGCTGAGATCAAACATCTTACCCAAGATGACCAACTAACCTTTGTGAGGCAGCAGTAAGGAGGCTATTATGATCTGCTTTTCATCTAGCCTTTAAGTCTGAATACTCTGCTTCCTTCAGACTCGGCCAAATACCACGTAGTACAACAAGCATACTTTCCCCTTGTTTGGGTTGATATGTCATTATAAAACACAAGAAAGAAAAAAGTCCTTCATGCTACACAAACTACACAACATACTGTATATACAGTAATTTATATACAAATATACATATTTATATACGTATGCAACAAGATGGCCACGATAATGTGGGTGGCATCTTTAAATCAAAAGTTTGACACCTAGGAAACAGTCCATCAACTTGAACTGTGTGTGAGCAGCAAGCATCGTCCAGCTGTAGTTCTGCACTCTGTCGGTCCAGAAAGGTTGGATGGTCGAAAGACGCTGCAGGCTGTGATGGTTTCAAATCCCCTGCTCTTCATCCAAAACACCCCCTTTCTTCTCTGATGATGATGATAAATCTTCCTGCCCGATGCAGTTCATGTTTTAGCAACAAAGTTGTACATTTCCAGATATATATCCCCCTTTATTTGCAAAAAATAAACACAAAACAGGGAAACTATCAGGATATTTTCTGCCATTTTACATAACCTGATCACGTATCTAAGGTAGCTGACATAAGTACACCCTGTTGCCATTGCTCAAGTCGACTAAATATCAGTTTTGTTGATCAGATGTAATTATAGGATTGTCTGCTCTGATGTCAAAAATGCCCCAGTTAAAGACCAATAGACCAAAAACAAAAAGTTTAACAAAAACAGTTAGGTTCAACTCACACCTACACACAATGTAAATATTCAACTGATTTAACGTTGATGATGATGAGCATTATGTTTAATTATGTGTAATCATTTTACAAGCTAATGCCGCAGCTGCAAAAATGCTTAAACATTTCATGCATACTTTAAATAGGTGAACAGGAATTTGTGACGTTGGAACACACAGTATTGACGCCTCATCTGCTGGCACAGGCAATTATTGATGCTCACTGTATGCAAAACACATGACCTCATTCAGAGCAGGGACAGTACAGGATGTACCACCGTGTGTAATGGACACATCAGCTGCTGTGCAACCTTTTGTTAGTATTGTTGTCTGTTCAATCCGGCTGTGTGTTGAACATCAAAGAACAGCAGAAATGCGTCAGTAGTAATTCAGAATGTATGGTGATTAGAAAAAATAACTTATCTTCATAAAACCTCTGATAATCTACAGTACACACAGTTTCAAATACAAAATACAAACTTCTATCTTTATGTCCACTTGGTGTTTTAGAGACATTATAGACATTAAAGCATCTCGCATCGTACTGATTGCTGATGCCCAGCGGAACCACACACAGTAAAATCTCACTAAATTCACTGTCTGTCTTTCTCCTAAACTGGCTCTCTGCGATTCAAGGCAGTGTTTTGTAAGTTGTCTGGTATTGATAAATTGCATAAACAGCCTCGCTTATTCATCTGACAAACAAAGGTCCAATTTCTTTTCATAATAGGAATATTATTATGGAAAATTATTCTGTAGTACATGGCGGCAGCAGATGTCAGTACTCTGCATACCTCAGTACATCATGCATGGTTTGCAGCAAAGTTTTCTTCAGAATCAGTTTGAAATGCTCCTCTGTCGGTTTTTTATCCTCTAATATCCATCTGAAGCCTTTTTTTCCCTTCAAAGCCGGGGCAAAATTCATCAGAAATGTTCCTTCGCAGTGTGAAGGGGTTGATCTTACTTTAGTTTTGTATTATTAATGCTTTATCTCTGTTTTTATTAAGACATTTTGAAGTATGAAAGTTCATTCCTGACCTTGGAAACAGTGTTTGGGGTCTACTAATTAGCTTTCTCTGAAACTTTAAACAATATCGCAGTCATCATCAGTGGATTGGGTTTGCTCAGGTCTGATGAAAGAAACATAAGCAGATGCCATGACCATTAACAGCAGTTAACTACAGCGTGGCATGTGGCGCTAAGGTGGCTGGGGTTTTAAGGTTTGTCTACTCAACCCAGTGTCCCTGGTGTAACAGCACCGTTAGGAATGTTAAAATTATCTGTTGGTTTATTCTCTGACGTTTATTTCTACTAAGCCTTGAGGGCATACATACAATAAATTAACAAGAAGATGCAGCAACTTGATAAAATTGAAAAACAGAGCTGAACTACAGGGTCATCAGAAGTCTCAGCCAAAAGAGTTTGGAAGAGTTTTCAGTCTCTTCTTCCTCTACTCATCTTCTCTTTGGCAGGACCTGCCTTCTTGAGATTGGCAAACAAGAAACAGCGACTGTGACATTGGTTCAGCTCCAGCTGGAAACTTTTGTCGCAAATCATCTCCAATCATCTCTCCATTGTCAACTCCCAGATGAGGGCACAAAATGTCCCAAAATAAGGAAGAAATACTTTTGAAAAATGACACATGCCATTTGATTCAACTCAATCTGAACTCTTGCTTCTGCAGCTATTTCAGTTGTTCAGACTCACTGTGAGTGACATGCACAAGAAACTATAACACATTAAAGGAAAGGAAAACAAATAAAAGCTATGAAGTGGGCTGCAGAGACACTGCAATTTTCCTTTAGTGTTAGGTCGATATTAATTGTAAATAACCCAGAGATGAGAATGTTTTGTTGAAAAGTATTTCTTCCTTTTCAGGGTGCTTTCACATCTGTCCTATCTGTTTCAGTGCAAACAATCTCCGGTGCATTTACCTGCCCGTGTGAAAGCTTTCATTCATATCAAGTGAAATGTAGCAGGTAGACAGTGAACATTCCCCTGTAATATTACCATCCTTTTTCTACCTGTCTGGTGTTATTTATGGTATATGAGGTCCACTTGCAGTCTGGACTAATGATGCTCATCATCTGTTATCGCTTTGTGAGCTTTGTGACAGTAGAGCAGATAAATGAACACATCAGCGGCAGGAAACTACAGCGTTGTCATCGGTCATCCAACTCCCAGCCTCCCTTATCTCAATAAAAGAGCCATCACTCGTAATGCACACAACCCTGGACACCATCTTCGCACATTTTTTACCCTGCTTCCATCCAGCAAAAGTTCTGTCTCTCCTGTCATAGCTCACTTGCTCCAATAATACACTATGTATTCAGTATAGATGTAATCTGTCTACATGTTATGTTCACGTGTGGGTCCATCTTGACACAGGATTCACCTGTTTACTGTTTAGGCTCTTAGGTTTGTTGATAATACTGTATGTTATTATGTTGTTTATTTCGGGCATGTCAGTTCATCATCATCACATTTCATTATTGTTCAAATAATAAAATACACATGGCCGAAAGGGAAAAGCGGGAGAAGCCAAAGCTTATCTAGTCCCGCCCCCATTACCCACAGGATAAAATCTTCATCCTAATCTTTTGTTATCTTTTGCATTTTACATTTTTACCTAACGCTTTCTTTTACTATGACATTTGACAAAACATATTACAGCAGTAGCATACAGAGCTGAATTCCACTCTAGACAGTACATACAGATTACGTGTGTGTCTGCACATGTGTCCATATTAGTCCGTCATGAGTGAACAACAGTCTCATCTTGTATGTCAGTGTGAACCGTACCAGAACTAAAAGGCAACAAAGATTAATTGTTTTCCTCAGTCCTAACACAGTGAACCAAACTACAGGTGTGAAGATCTAGGCAAACGTCATGTTCAAAATTCCATCTTTTGATTTTATAATTTTATTGTGATGTGTCCTCTGGACTGACGTCTGAGCAGGTGTGATACCTGCCTTATAATAACCACTTTCACGTAGAGAACGACAAACCAAAACATCATCTCTTTCCAATCGTACAGAGAGTTTTGTTCAGTCAAAATGTGTGCGTGTCCTTCACTTCCTCTGGTGAATAGTTTTGTTCCTTTAGTACAGAAGGCTGACTGAGAATTACTACAAACCTTTGCGAAACTTAAAAGGAAAAAAAGTCCATCTGCTGCTGTTTAGTAGTAATGACTCAAGTAAGTAAAGCCATGGAAAAAATTTCATCTGTCATTTATATTTTTTGTGAAATGCACCTGAATGCACCTTGACAAGAATTCAGGGAAGAAGGAAATAAAGAAAAAGGGAGATAATACAGTTATCTTTATGTAAACATACTACTATGAGAAGATTAGCTATTTCTGAATAGTTTTTTAAATTATTTTTAATCACCTTGAATGCTGAGGATAAAACGAGAAGCTGCTCTGTAGTCTGATTGTACAACACTAAAACAAAGTTAACTTTTTTACCATCATCATATTACAGTTATTGATTTTTACTTATCGACAAAAACATACTTTACATTGTTGCAATTTATCCTGCAAACAGCTGTGTTAAGAGAAGACTAGTATTAAAAATAAGAAATGCATCTTCCTTTCACTCGAGACAAATGCACGCATCAACCAGATCAAGATCTTTAAGATAGGGTGTGGCATAATCCATCCAGCAGATTTGTAATCATTTGCTTGTCTCTTGTCTGTCCCTATGGGAGCAGGTTGGGCATGGAGCATGACGGTCAAGGCAACCGCTGCGGGGACGAAACAGCGATGGGGAGTGTTATGGCTCCTCTGGTGCAGGCAGCCTTCCATCGATACCACTGGTCCATGTGCAGTGGACAGGAGCTGAAGAGATACATCCAGTGAGTTCACGTTTTCACTGTTAGCAAAGATGCTTTAATAAGTCACATAAAATAGTAGGAATGCTGCTCTATGATTGACTTAATTTGATTACATTTCTGTCTTTACTGTCTAATAGCTGGAATGGAGTGCAAGGCCACACGTCCATTCAAATTGATTATATCAGTGCTAGAAAATGTTATTAAATCTTTTGATCTGGGGCGCAGCAGTAGCTCACCTACGTGCACCTCATGTACAGAGGTTGTGTCGGATGTTGCTTTTTTTTTTTTACATCAGGCAAGGATACACACAAGGATTTGTAGGTTTGATAAATGTGTCTTTGTTCCATGTGCAGAAAAGCGTTAAGCATCAACAGCCCTTCACATCCAAACAGGCCACATTAAAAACAAAAACTCTACTGCACCTCTTCTGAGGAAATGTACATCATTATCCAGCAACTAAAGTAGCTGAAGCTGTGAAATAGAGAATGTTCCTTTAACTAAAACAGCATCATGCCATCTCCAAACTGGACACTGAGAGAGCCCGTATGAGCCGCAGCTCATGCATTCCTGGCCTGTGTTCTGTTCCCAGGCATCAAGGTTTTCAGTCAGCTGTAAAGGATTCAATTTCTGATAGACCCAGCAGAGCGTGGTCACCACACAACTAGGTTGCATTAAAGGAGAGGACAATGTGCAATCAATTACCATAGAGTAAAAAAATCAATGCTTAATATAGTCCTATAAGTTTATAGGATGATTGAAATCATTTTGCACATACAAAAGGCACAGATGGCTTGCTGACTCTGGGCAGAGTTAAACTGTGCACCTCGCCATGAAAAGAATCAGGGGACTTACTGCAGCGACCTACCCAACACATGTAGCCAAATGTTTCTGTATCCTGTCCAGATTTGAAACTAAAGTTCTGGATCTTGCCACAAATCCATTAAAATACAAAAATGTTAAAATCTTTATTAGGAGTCTCTGTTCATTTTTTTGACACATTTGTCGCCTCTTTTTTCATTTCCTGACAGCACATATGACTGTCTCTTGGATGACCCCTTCAAACACGACTGGCCGCAGCTTCCTGAGCTACCTGGCATCAATTACTCGATGGATGAGCAGTGTCGTTTTGACTTTGGAGTGGGCTATAAGATCTGCACTTCAGTGAGTACAGCCCCCAGGGCTTCCTTTTAGTGGACAGGCACTGCCTGCACACCAACGCTCCAACCTACCGGCCCCATCACACAAATACGTCCATAAGTAAAACTCAGCAGAGAAAAATGGAAAAGATGGAATCCATAGAAACTTAATTTACTCTTAAATAGCTTAAAAAAACAAGATGTCATCCAGCTGAAGCTATCTCTGGCTGTAGAAATGATAGTTGAGGGGAGCAAAGCAATAGTTCTGGTGAGTTTTTTTCAGAAAATGTCCTTCAGATATCAGCGGACTCATACAAGCAGAATCAAGTGCTAGATTAGTTAGAATTTAAGACGTGCTTATTTAAACATTGTCACATCTGCTGTCCGGCTAGTTCTGTACATAAATGTTGTCATCTTCATTTCAACTTTTTTTTTCGCATTTCACGGATCACATCACAATAGATTTCATTTTACAGCCTGCAAAACACCAGAAAAGTCATATTTCTTATTTCCTTTTAGACTTGGGGACAAGTTTTAAATTTTGTCAAAATATGTTGTGACTTGGTTTAATGCTGAATGGTTGAAACTGTTATCCTATCTATGACTTCTTAAACAGAGTGCAGCCTACACATGTGAGTTTGAGTTGCAGCACCTAATGAATAATTAATTTGATGATGCTGTTGATCAGGCCATGCACAAAACATCATGTCCTTTCATCAAGACCTCTTGCTGTCACTTATCATTTTCAAAAACCCTCCAAACCCTGTAGGCAAGTGAGTCATCTTGGTATTACATTTGTGGAGAGACTGTGTTCATACTGTGAAGACTGGGCAGAGACCTAGAGGTTGGGGGTCTGACTAGAACCTTCACTTGATGGGTAAAGCTCTTGAATGTAAATCAAGGTCAGAATGTCTTTGAAAGGATTTTTGATTTTGACAGACTCCTTTGTTATTCTGCCTCACTGGATATGAAGGCTGCACTATTTGATTTCCACATATACAGCCAAAGAATCAGGAGGTCAGACGGCTGCATATGATGTTTAATCACAACCTGCTGTACATTCAGTTGACCCGGAGGGTTTTTGTTGCAGTTGACTGTCCTTGCTAATTACTTTGAAGGTTAGTTTTTGATCCACCAACGCCAAAACTGCTAAGAGAAGCCACTGCCAAGGAAGTATAATAACATTTTTCTACACTCCAGTATCCATTACCAGTATCAAGATCCCCCTTTTAAGGCTGTTGTAGTTTATTTTTACATTACAGACGTAGAGCGCATCAAAAGGGTTATTGAACTGTACTGTATGTAAGAGAGGTTGCTCATAATGATAAACAAACAGATAATTATCCCCTGACCCTGTGGCTTTCCTCAGTTCTGCACAGCATTCCAGCGTCTTTCAGCTCATTGTTTAGGTTTTCCAGCCCATATCTTTTTTGTTTGATTTCCCCACTCTCATTGCCGTTGTTTTTAGCGAAAAGTATCTAATAACCCCACTGTAGGCCTCTGGCCCAGCATGAAATAGGAGTTTGCAGCTCCCCGCTGTACACAATAGAGCATTTAGCTGCTAAAGAGATTTCCCTCAAATGCGGCCACACAAAATTACATGATATACAATAAGTATTGCAGCTTTAAATGTAGAGCAGAAGTATGAAGAAGCATAGAATGAAAATATTTGAGTACAGTAGATTCCATTCATTGCCAAGGTCAGTAGATGGCTTTACATTTACATGTAGGGCATTTAGCAGACGCTTTTGTCCATGTTCATACATAGATACACTGATGCCCGTGGCTGCCATGCAAGGTGCCGACCAACACATCAGGGGCAGTTTGGTTCAGTATTTTGCCCAAGGTCACTTCGACATGCAGAACCTGCGACCTTCCGATAACAAGACGCTGGCTCTACCCCTGAGCCACAGCTGACCCTTTACTCAAAAGGCTAACTTTGCAAAACCAACCTCAGAGAATTACCAGGCACAAGGCTCAAGTGACTTGATAGCAAATTAATTTAACTCGTCAATTCCAAAGCGTTGGTCAGACTACACAGGATGCACAAATGATTGCAATTTATAGCTCACTGCACAGAGAACAATTTGATTTCAGGAACTTCGTGGCCAATTTTTGCATGTTTGTCTGGTTTATGAATGGTTGCTGACAGCAGGCTGTGGTTTAGCAGCATGGATGCAAAAGTCAGGGTTGGTGTGTGGAGCTAGAATAAGCTCTGAATGTTTACAGGACATTTAGAGATACGATGTAGACGTGAAACCACCACAATGCTCCATTATGACCACATAAAGATACCAGACTGTCGACTGATTGGTTGGCTGTTCTGACTGTTGTTGGTTTATTTGCTTAAAAAGTGCATTTTAGTCAATTTAGGATGGGAAGAGCACCATGCATAGTGTCTATAATTTGATTAATTCAGTTTATTGTCCAACCCTAATCTTAAATCTTTGCAATCGTTCATTCTCTACAGGCAGACTAGAACCAGAAATGCCCTGGAAGCTGTCGGATGTCACTGTATTACAGCAATGATCTCCTTCTGGGATTACTCTATTAACACTGGCAGTCACACTTCTTGAATTTCTGAGTGCTTTGCAAATTTAAATAATTGTGAGAGGAATTTACTTAAAAATTAACTTGTTTGTTCTTCCTCTACATAAACCTGATGATGGCATCTCCCAGGATTTTGTTGAATAGATTCTTGAATTCTGTCCTATGCATCACTATTTACCCCTCACATTGTTGATTAATTCGGGAGCAGCCTATCCTCTGTGCTGGAAAAGCCTCAGCTGCTGGCTCTGAATACGTGTGGCTCTAATATACTGATATTTTCATGAAGTCAATCTTACACACGTACATAAAAGCACCAGAACTTTGATGACTAAAAGGACAAGAAAATCCTTGTTGTTTTATTTCCATCGTCTCCTTTTTTGAAAAACAGTGAAAAAAGTGTCGTCAGAACATCAACTTGCCTGTGTAGAATGAGACAGCACCTGGCACTTTTAAAGAGTTTCTAAATGTATGTCTGTCTGGGTGAAAATTTGAAAGCAAACCCCACGTATTCAGTAGGAAACAGCTATGCTGGAACTAAATGACTGCTTCCCTTCTTAAAATCTATTTGAATAGGTGAAATAGGCCTGAGATCGTTTTTGCATTTGCGTCAGAGAGGAGCTGAATTCCTAAGAAAAGAGAGATTATGAGGCTGTCATCAGAATGACATAAATGTTTTTCTATTTACCTCCGTAATAAAGTGCCACTTACAACTGGAAACAAGCAAAATGATGTCAGCTTTTTGACAGATCTTCACTTGTTTCAAGTGAGAAAAGGCATTTAAACCAGATCAATTACTTGATATGGGTTTTGGGAAGATTTGGGTTTGCCACTGCTGGCCAACCCAAAGCATTAATTCAGTTCAGTTCATCAGAATTGCCTACTTCAGCTTACAAACTACAGGTGATTGTTCCTTTTAAACTAGCTTAGCTTAAAACCCCAATCTGCAATCATTGTCACTGGTCTGCTTTACACTGACTTCCATTCATTTGTACAGCCTCACCCTAAACACTAACCTATTTGTACCTAACCTTGACCTTAACCTAACCTCAATTCATACTTTACCCTAAACTTAACCAGGACCTCAGAAATTGGGTTTATACATGAAGATCAGTCTCTAGTCACCATGAGGACTGTTGGTCCTGACATATTCAGTGTTTAATTCAGAAATGGTCCACACTAGGAAACAAAAACGTGCACACACACACACACACACACACACACACACACACACACACACACACGTGCATGACGACACACACGAGCAAGACAACATACGTGTGAGCACACACACATACACACACACGCACAGTTACTGGAGAATGGAGTGATTGACATGCCTGAGCTGTCTAAGAAGGCAGCTTCAGGGCACAATACAACAGAGTACCAAAGCTGCAGTTGGAAGTCATGGAGGCCCCTTTACAGCAATTGTGTATCACAACCCATTGGATTCTTTTTGTTTCACCATCTGCAAAAGTTTTTGTTCTTATAGAAAGAAGTCATTCAATCTAGCTAATTGCCTTGGGTGCCTCTGAAACAAAAGGCCACTCGCCCGAGTAACTTATCCAGAAGGCCGCGTCTGACACACTCAGAGGCTCGTATTATTCTCTGCACAATTAAAATGGTCGAGTGCTTCATGTCTTTCTATTAAGTCCTAATAAATGAGCTGGAGAGATGAAGTGTTTCTTTATCAATAGTGAACCCTATCAAAGCGAACTGAAGATCATTCGAAGCAGTGTCATGCCAGTATTTTACTGCACAGATGAAAAGAAATTCACTTGAAGTAAATACGTCTAATACATCATTTCTGAGTGATGACAGGTTTACTTAGAAAGCACTCAAAGACTTTCAGCAAGGTGCCAGATTACACCTAACAGTAGATAATGATGCTGATTGTCTGATGATGGCCCGGGGAGTATTTCAGTCTTATCTAGTGACATCAGAGATTTGATCAAGGATAAATTGTGTTAACAGTGTAAGTAAGTCAAAAGTGAGTCAGACTGCAACTATGTAAGTTTTAAGTTATCATCTGCTACACCTGCCAGTCAAAGACCATTGCATATAATTGAACATATTTTGTAGCACAACATGTATGTCCAATGCCAACAGTATAAATGCAGGAAGTAGTGAGTCCTTTATCTTGTCCTTTGTCTATTTAGTTGGTTGCAATATGCAATCCAACCAATAGATGCCACTAAATCCTACACACCAAACTCTGGTGTGTCCACCATCAGATATTGTAGAAATAACTGTTTTGAGGTGAAAATTATTATTTATTATTACTATAATAATAATAATAATAATAATAATAATAATAATAATAATAATATATCAAAAACATACAACGTGTCTTGAGCAGACAAAACTTTTGCTTCTTTGCCTCAAAGGTTACCACATTATAAAGATCTCATAAATGGCCACAGGGTGGAGTTGTTGGATCCCAGTCTTCACTCATTTCACATTGCCTATTTCCAAACGTGCCCCAAATTTGTGATGTTTCCGCTTGGTAATGTTTGTACTATAAAACATCAGCTGCATAGCCGAGTTTGTTCATTTACGTGTTACAGATTCGGCATACATTCACAATGTCATACAGACAGAAGACATGATCAAGGCATGAAAGATGGGATGGCAAGCAGATCCAAACAAATTGACACCGCTCTGAAGAGTCGATGCTCAAAAAACAACAAGCAATGTATTTGCGGAGCACAGATTTATAGTTGTAGCACCAGGTTGTGATTATGGTAGTAAAATCAGCTTTGTCTCAAGGGTCTAAAGGGTCAATTTTATGGCTCAAGCTGCTCACAAGGCCTTATGGTATAAGGATGCACCAGGAAGGTAAGAGACCCATTTTTGAGTTCTCTTAAATCGGTCTGATAATCTCCTCTAATCCTGTAGATAATGTCTGACCTACTTCTCTAAGGAGGGTCAAACAATAAACTGTTCTCACAGAAAGCTTTCATAATCCCTTCATCTTTAGTACCTCTGATTGTGAAGCCCTGAGCACCTCTCAACAACAATTTGGTCTGCCGGGTGTCACCTGTCGATAAGATTGTGACTGTGGAATACTTACATATGTTTTAAGTCAATCTTCCTCTTCTATCAGACTTTATAACATCAGCTTTATTTGTATCACGACCATTTTCAGCATCAAAATCCATAATACTGATCGCCTTGATTGAAGCTGTGCAAAGTGGGAAATAACGTTAACTTCCTGTTGTTATGAATTTCACAGCTGGACTTTTTCTATGAAATATGTGTTGTAATTAACATATAAATAACTATTATTCATTTTCATACACAGTTCATGAGCTCACTTAGCTTTTCCTCTTTTTTATGTTTCAGTTTCGCACATTTGACCCATGTAAGCAGCTGTGGTGCAGTCATCCGGACAACCCTTACTTCTGCAAAACCAAGAAGGGACCCCCTCTCGACGGGACTGAATGTGCTCCTGGAAAAGTAAGTTAGTCAGTCACACTCGAAAATATCAACACATCATTTTTGTTTTTTTCACAAGTTGAAATAAAATACCAGAGACTCTCTGTGAACACAAAGCGTTTTTCTCTTAAATGTCGAGCACAAATTTGTTGAAATCTGTGTTAGTGATCTTTGCCAAGATAAATCCATCCACCTGGCTGGTGCAGCAAAAGATCCATAAATAAACATCATGAGGTATTGCACAGGTGTACAGTGGACTGATCAAGATAAAAGGCACAATGGAAAAGTGATCTCTTTCCAAACAGATACTGTCTGGTTAGTGACCACCTCTTCTTTCCTGTTAATCTAAAGCAAAGGAGAAAGTGCTCACTAACAAACGTGTGCCTCTTGTGTGCACAGAAAGAGTCTCAGATCTTTTACTTAAAGTCGTGAAAAATGGGAGCTTAAAAAGTGTTGCATTTATATTTTTGTTGTGTGTACATATGGTACTGCAGTAAAAGTATGTGGACCCCCTCATACGCACCTGGGCACAGAGGTCATTTACATGTAAATAAGACATTAACGTGATAGCCTATATCCAGCAGTAGTGATTCACAATCAAAATCATGTTTTTGAGGAAAATAGATCATTTTATTCTGCACCTTTCTACAAGCTCTGATATTGTAATTATATATATATATATATATATATATATATATATATATATATATATATATATATATATATATATATTTGTCGACATTTAAAAATATGAACAGTATGACCTTTAACATCTTATTCCAAATGCTCGTCAACTCTTCTGGGAAGGTCGACCATATGTTAGGAATTGTTTACCTTTCAGCTGCAAGTAAGGTCAGTGAAGGCGAAAGGTTTCAACATTGATCGGGTTGAGGTCAGGGCTCTGGGCCATTCAAGTTCATCCACACCAAACTGGAACAGCACAATATAATATCTTTGAATTATGTAAAATATACATTTTCCTTAGCTAGAACCAAGGCACAAAGCCTAAGTCATAAGAAGGAAAAAGAAAAGACAGCTTCAAACTAAACATATTGTATATTTACATTTTATTCCTGTGTTATTATTTACTGAGTGTAGAAAGAAAGCTTTTGCTTTTTGTGTTTTCCTCTTTCCTCACCCCTGCTATTTTTTGTAGTGGTGCTACAAAGGTCACTGCATGTGGAAGAACCCTAATCAGGTCAAACAAGATGGCGTCTGGGGCTCCTGGAGCAAATTTGGCTCCTGCTCGCGCTCGTGTGGAACTGGAGTTCGCTTCCGGACACGTCAGTGCAACAACCCAGCGTAAGTAGAAAACAACAACAAAGCAACAATGACATGACTGGATTTTTTGAGGTATCATGTATGATACGTAATGAAGTAGTGGGGGATGCTGATCCTAAATGGCAGTGACAATCAAGATAATTTTATTTTGAAGTTTTATGTAACCTAGAAAGAATTCTGCCTTACTAATACTGAGCAAAGGATTCATGTTATTTTTGTTTTATGAGATTTTTCTCTCCAGAAAAAAGAACATTTCAGAAAGAGGCTGAGGAGGAATGCATGTCAATGTAGGAGAGGTGCTGACTACAAGGAATGTAGAAATGTGCAGTAGAAAAGTGGCCTACTCTACAATAAATGCTTTAATAAGACATTACTGAAGAAGAAGCCTCAATGCAAAAAAAGTGCTTTAATAAAGCATTTTGTACAGTTGTGCAACTATTGTGCAACTGCACATTTTTCACAGACAATTGAGACAAATGACAAATGACTCATGTTTACACCATTTCTTCCAAGCAACGTCTTGCAGCCTTCAGAGTAGTGCCCTTAGCACTTCAATCAAAGCACTTATGCACTTAAGATATCCTTGATAAATAGCATAGTGATGCTATGCGGGGTCAAGGTGAAGTCTGAACAAATGAGTCTTGAGTCTTTTGCGGAAGATGGAGAGTGATTTGGCTTTCCTGACTCAGTTCTACCACTGAGGTGCCAAAACAGAAGAGTCACGATTTAGCTGAGCGAGCTTTGTTTGTTCTCAGCGATGGCGGTACCAGCCAGCCAGCTGATGTAGTAGAGCGAAGTGCTCTTGCTGGGGCGCGTGGTCTGACCATTGTTTGGAGGTAGATGGGTGCAGTTCCGTTGATGGCCTTGAAGGCCAGCACCATCCTCTTGTATCGGATGCGGACCGCAACAGGAAGCCAGTGGAGGTCACAGAGGAGCAGTGTTGGGGCTCGTTACTCAAAAAAGTAATATATTACACATTACACATTACTCTCAAAAATAGTAATGCCTTACATTACATGATTACTGCCTGGAGAAAGTAATTAGTTACACTACTCGTTACATTACTCGTTACATTCTGTCTCGGCGTCTCATTCATGTTAGTCCACGGTTCCTTAGCAACAAGATTTGTGTGTGCGTGCTGTCTCTGTAGGTGCTTTGTTAAGTTTGAGGTAGTGTTAGCAGCGGTGAGGAGAGGTTTCCAACACGGGCAAAGTGCACCTTACAGTCAAGTTATTTTCCTTACGTTCAACAAATTCAAAGTAATGTTTGTATCTGTAACCCTCCTGCTGCCCCAGCCAGGGCCCCCATACACACACTGGCCTGTCGCCTGCGCAGCCGCGCGGGAGGGGAGAGAGTCCAGCACTGCTGCAGAGGAGCCGTGGTCTGCGATTACTATGAGCAGCATGTAAATTACCATATAATATATTTCTCGCCTTTCCCCCGATGATCTGAATAAGTCGCCAAATTTGTCGCTCGTAGCTTTTTAGAAATGAAGTCGCTAAGAGGGTCTGAAAAGTCGCCAAACCTAGCGAGGAAGTCGTCAGATTGGCGGCCGCCCCCCCAGCCCGCCGTGTGTGATGCGTGCGACCATGCTGTTAAAATTGATTAACCTAGCAATGTAACGTAAGTAACGAGCTTGGCGAACTGTAATGTGATTACTACATTCAGAACAGTAATGCCTTACACTACTCGTTACTGAAAAAAGTAATGTGATTACAGTAACGCGTTACACCCAACACTGCAGAGGAGGGGGGTCACATGGGAGAATTTGGGTAGATTGTAAACGAGGCGCGCTGCAGCATTCTGGATACGCTGCAATGGTTTAGTCACAGAGGCTGGGGGTCCAGCCAAGCGGAAGTTGCAGTAGTCCAGGCGGGAGATCACCAGTGCTTGGATCAGGAGTTGCGTTGCATCTTTTGTGAGGAAAGACCGGACCCTGTGGATGTTGTAGAGTGCAAATCTGCAGGATCGGGCCACTGCAGTGATGTTGGAGGCGCAGGACAGTCCGTTGTCGAGGATTTTTTTAATCATGTTACTGAATGTTATTTTGTGACTGAAAACAGATTGTCACGTCATTGTAACTCATTGCTGTAAGCTGTTTACCTTTGTGACATTACCTGTGCTGTGCAAGTTACTTTCAAAATTAAATACATTACATATTACTAGTTATCTTCATTTTAAAGTAAAAACAAAACCAACGCGTTAGAACGTGAGCTTTAGAGGTGCAGGTAAGCGCACAGGCTTGCATTTTGCATTATTCTTTACACATTAACATATATGAAGGGCTGAAATACATCATGTAAGCACCTCACAGAAAACAGACATGTGATAAATGAGTACAAAGGTGGCCAGTACTAATGTGTGGTAGTGCTAATGATCAATTAGTTGTACTATACACTATGACAGACAGCACCTCATTAGATTGATTCATTTTAGCATCACTTTTTAAGCAGGATATATTTCCAGATCCTTAGCCTCAGCGAAGTGTACACTATGTGCTCGGCTCCTCTGATGTTCATCCTCTTCCTCCCTCCAGGCCCTCCAACGGTGGCCAAGACTGCCCAGGGGTGAACTACGAGTATCAGCTATGTAACACTGACGACTGCCCCAAGCACTTCGAAGATTTCCGAGCCCAGCAGTGCCAGCTACGCAACTCCCACTTTGAGTTCCAAAATGCCAAGCACCACTGGCTGCCCTACGAGCATCCCGACGGTACGCCAAAAAAATGTCAGCAGATTGTTTTGCTCCAGTGTGAGCCTGCTTTGTTTTTTAAAGCCAAGAAGAGAGAACAATGAAAGTCAACAAGGGCATGGGCTCTGTGTTCTCTCAGCAAGAGAAAACAATATCGTAAGAAGCATATTATATATCCAAAACAGGGATTTTCCCAACTGTTTTCGACAGTTTCCGCATACTGACCACACTATTTTGTGTAGAGGGAGCATTTTCTATTGTGTTTTGTGTCTTGCTTTTAGTTTTTGCATTTCCGTCCTTTCCCCTTCTCTGCTTCTTGTTGTGCTTTCCCATCACTGAGCCAATAGTCAGAGTTTAAACCACCCAAGCTCAAAATGTGCTCTTTCTGCATGGGCGATGCATGTCTACAATGTGGATACAAAACTTGTATCCTATTTCAAAAGTCTGCACTGTTTCAGACATCCAGATCCGGCCTCACTCTGTGGAACTGCTTGCCGCTTATTAAACCTATTGGTTTTGAAAGTCTTTCATGTAGAAAAGAAATATGAAATCCAACTGAGAAACTGCAGAGAGACAAGACAGTAGTGGAAGTGGGAGCCCATTGTTCTATGAAAGGGAAATATCTACATATGTGTGGTGTTGCGTTTTCTTGCTTTGTCATTTCGAGACCACGACAGAATTAACCCATTTTTTATTGTGGTTTATTGGTGGGTATCTCTCAAGCCAGCTTGTGTCCAGTTATTTTGACCTGCGTTTGACCTGCTAGTAGTGTTGTCAAAAGTGTTGAAATATATAGCAAAGAATGGATACTGACTATTTAAAATGGTTTCAATACTCATTTTTTTCACTCTCCTCTCTGACAGCAGGTTGACACATGCACCGCTGTAGTGCCTACATGGTCCCACCTCTTCCAGAAATGAACTGACTTGGATGTTAATTTGCTTAGCACACAGCACACAAGCTTTTGTAACAAAAATCTGAAATTTTGTGCCCTCAGTGTTGTGTTAGTTTTTCCTCTCGATATTAAAATATCAATATTTTTAGGCAATGTATCGAAGTTAGAAATTCAGTCGTGACAACATTACCGGCTAGTTGGTGAGAACTTCAAGCTTGTCATAATGCAGTAACAGTGGTGAAAATCTGTGTGAGAATTTTGGGAAATAAGATTAAAACTGTAGGTCATTCTAGCATTACCAAATAAAAGTGAATGCATTAATTTAGAAATAAAAACTGGTTCAAGTGGGTCGATATGTTTTACTGAAGTATGTAAGAAATTGTCTAAAAAAAACATGATAGTCTTGATTTTCCCAGTTGCATTTTCAATCCAATAATCTAATAATCAAATCTGTTGTCTTGTAGCCAACAAGAGATGCCACTTATACTGCCAGTCAAAGGAGACAGGAGACGTGGCGTACATGAAGCAGCTGGTGCATGATGGGACACGATGCTCCTACAAAGATGCCTACAGTATCTGCGTGCGTGGAGAATGTGTGGTAAGGACGTGTTTTAACATGGACATGAACGGCTGCAGTCTGTTTTGAAAAGCACTGCGGGACTGATGTAGGGCGATGTTGGTACTCAGCATGATCACTGTCAGGTGCGGCTTCAACCGTGGTGTGATAAAATCCTGAGTGTTCGCTCACTGCTGTTTTAGAAGTAGCAATATTATACAGAAGTTTGTTTTGATTCCTATGTGGGTACATATTATTCATATTGTTTTTTATGTCATTTGTTTTTTTTTTGTGCAACAGCATGTTCACAGTGTGTTCAAGGCAGTTTAAACAGAAATATGCTATGCTAACAGCTATGTTGAAAACCAAATTTGAAGATGATTTTATGCATTTTTTATGGAAGGAAGGAAGGAAGAAAGTAATTTAATAACCATGATACATGAGTTATAAGTACATATAATATAAAGTACCTTAAGAATGCCCACACACTGGTGTCATTCCAACTGGATCTTTATAACTTCTTTATTGGCCAACATTAACATTTAATGCCATTATTATCTGTCAACACGTTTTGGAAATATGCTGCTGTCAAGCAAAGCACTCCTAAACACAAAACAATCCAACATGACAAAGATCATGCCCTTGGCAGAGATGACACACTCACTCTTTCTCTGAATGTCTGATTATACTTGAGTAAAAGTAAATATATTACGTATAACTTTGGTAAGAATTTAAGTCACCCGTATGAATAGTACTTGAGTAGAAGTCTTAAAGTGAGAGACTCAGGACTGCATTGTCAGTGTAAGTAATGTCGTAGGCCACCTCCTCTGTTCAAGGAAGGCTGTTCCAGCTTGACATAGATGGATTCTTCTCCTCTGTAATCGAATGGCACAGCACAGGAGGGTCAACTCCTCAGGTCAAGACTCTGCTGTCCACTTACATCTGAAGGAGAAAAATCATTCATTTGAGGACAACAATGTAAGCATCTAGGCCAGGAGACAGATGGTTTGAAAGAGGAGTAAAAGCATCCATCTATGTCAAACTGGATCGACCTTCTTTGAACAGAGGAGGTGGACTAAGACTTACTTATCAGCCACCTACAATACAGTACTGAGTTCCCTCCCCAGCTTAACAACCACTCACACCTGGGCTCACCTAGCCCTAGCAACCCACATGAAGGCCAGTTGGGTCAGTTGGGTGACTCACAAGTGGCCTCAGTGACTCTAAAGCCCTGAGCTCACACGTGTCCGTAACGACTCTGTAAGGACACTCCCACACATAGTTTTAAAGCCGGCAACTCCTCTCCAGTTAGTTAGAACAGAAGAAGATGAGAGGTGAAAAGTCATCAAGAAACTGAAACGAATCCAGTTGCCTACGATATAGTCCTTAGAACGCTCATAATTGATGAAGTCAACTGACAGGCCGATCTCTCTTTGAAGACATGTTGTGAGTTTTACAGTTCCAAGATTTAAAATGAATCTCAGCTCATCTGGCTAATTGTTTTCTTGCCCTCCAGAAAGTCGGCTGCGACAGAGAGATTGGCTCCATCAAAGTTGAGGACAAATGTGGCGTTTGTGGTGGAGACAACTCCCACTGCCGCACCGTTAAAGGAACCTTCACCAGAACGCCAAAAAAACCTGGTAAGAGCACATGGAACAAGTTGTAACAAAACTTCTACTGACAGATTTCTTTTTGACCAAAGTTTCTCAAACAACATGAGTTTTTTTTTTTATGTGAACGGTTTCTCCTAATTCTTTCCCTGCATGTTTTCTCAGTTTGTTCAATCAGCAGACTGTCTACCGCTATGAATGTTAATAATCAATGACAACAGAGTGAGTGATTAACCTTAATTAGACATAAAGATGCTGCACTGTACTTTTGCATTTACACTTTTTGTCCAAAGAGACATACAAATGTGCAAATTCAACCAATCAGAACACCTTATTTACACTCATATGATGAGGCCGGTGTTATTCTATCACTGTTTTTATTGTCAAGACCAAAACCAACAATGCTTTAGTCAGTAGTGGCCTGTCTGTGGCATTCAGTCCCAAACATGTATGACGTATGAAGAGCAGCAGAACGGGCATTTTTGGGTTTGGGATATTATCTTTTAAGTGGGATTTGTCGACAGTAAGACAAATATAGCTTAGCTCCAGCCTCATCCCTGTCTAATAGCATTGTGTTCGTTGCTAGAGTCCCTTCATTAAAAGTGACTCTCTTGTTTCATCCTGATAATACAGGCTTGTGATTTGAAAGGTCCTAATTTGTGGAAATTGAAAGTCGAGTACATTTTTTTTTCCACCTCCATAACTAGAAATAGAGTATCCAATCCCATAACCACTGATTAAAAAAAGCAAGGCAGCTAGTGCTGGAAAACAGATCATGATTAGCAGGATGAGCTCAGTACAAATAAAGCATTCATTTTTAGCATCTTCTAGTTCTTTTATCTGGAACCTGCCCTACAACAATCTACGACTTCTGGAAATATGAATAGTACCGACTCACTGTCACCACGACTGATGTGGATCAAAAAAATATTCCTCTCCTTTCAGAGCAAAAATTATGTTTGATCGAAAAACTGCAGCTAATGTGAAAAAGGAAACGTGTCGAGTGGCCTGTCACAGAATTTACATTTGAGCTTTGTGTGATAAGCTGCTGATCATAGAGCTCACTGAGGTGCAGCTGAACGTAAATAAAGAATTTAACCATCTGTCTTTTATCTGAAATGAGAAATTGTGAGGGAGCTGCCAGGTAACTCTGCAGTGCACTCATACAACTGGGCACAAATACAAAATAACCTCTTGAATGCATTCATCATCCTAACTGCTGCAGTTGAGCTTGATAAAAGACGAAAAAATTTCCACCTCCTGTAGATTGTTTCATTTCAATTTGATTACATCAGAGCTTGCACTCCTCCTAATGAATTACTCTATAAGGAAGGTGCAGAGTGACACAGCGGTGTGCTGACAGCTCGCACAGCCTTCACATAAACTGTGGGTTTTATCTGGGTTAGGACCCTGACTAATTAGCAGAGAAATAATTAAGCTCCCCTTTTTATTTATTTATTTATCTATCGATGTAGTAAGTTAGTTTTTTAATCAGCCTCGTAAGTAAATTAATAAATTGTGCTTTCGCTTTATACAGACTTCTTTAATTCAAGGGTCTTCCTTCTGGTTATCTCCCCTCTGCAGCTACACACGGCACACACACACACACACACACACACACACACACACACACACACACACAAACACACACACACACACACATACACTCCTGAACACAAGCTGGATGTTTCGCTTGCCAATGCAAAACTTGCCGCTGTGCAGTGTTAAACTGAATGACTGTGAGAAAGTGGTTTACTTCCTTTTTTGAAACTTCTCATCAACCGCCAGCATGAAGGGAGTAACTTGTTTCGGTTTCATGACGCCATCATGGAGAGCGTCACAGAAAAATCAAAATGTACTTTCTGAGATATTGGACATGGCGGCTTCATCAAAACCGTTCCAGGTTGTGTTTTGTTGAAACTGTGATCATTCCTTTTTTTCATTTCCATTAACATCTGACTCTCATTTAAACACTCACGTTTTTCAACAGGGAAACAGTTAAGCAAGAGAGCCCAAAAAGAAACTCCTATGTTGGAAAACACAATATGCAAGTATCCAGTGTTCCTGAATTAGCTTGTAGTGCAGATGGATGCCTAACGCTGTAGAGACCTAGAGACACGAGTCATACTGTATATGCTGCTGTGTCTGTTGTCCCATGTTACTAATCAAGTGTCTGTTTAGGTCTGACTCAACGGCCTTAGCTGTCACGGGTTCTTTAAACAGTCAAATACTTTTGATGTGTGTGGTCATTTAATGTAAATGTCTCCTGTGCGGTCTAACAAACTAACTTTAAAGTCTTTGTGCAGATAAAAATGTCAAAGCAACTCAAACTGCGGACCTTTTTGAGGCAGTCTGGAATTTTGTTGGCAATTTACAGCCTGATTGATTTGAACCTCAACTGGCACGCTGATGCTCGGTTCAACCCAAGCACCCACTCATAGGGTCTTCAGACAGCTAGCTTATGTGCAATATTTCCTATCAGTCTACCAAAAACTCTGAAGATTGTAATTTCCGACTGCTTGGGGTTCTGAAATTGGCTGCTATCAGATCATGCTGTCCCAGACATGACAGGGCATCTTTTGTGATTTTGCTTGCAATTTATGTCTTCGATATAATTTAGAGTGAGCAGCACCGGCTTCTCTGCCACCTATTGTAACCTTGGTTAAACCTTGTGACAGTGTGCCAGTCGCATTCACAATCAACTCAGCGGCACCGCCAAGTCTGCATCAGGTGGCTGTCAAATCTAAGGGCGAGTAATTACGCACCAGTAGTTCACTCCTGGTGTTTGGCAAGCCTCACCCTGCCAGCAAAAACGGTTTGGCTTCTCATCCAATGTGAATTCCACTGGTCCCTGCTATGCCAATTAAATATGCCTCCACTGTAGGTGATGTGTTGCAGAGAAACAGAGAGACGGTCAGCTGGAGAGGAGAGGAAACATTGTGTGACTAACTAACTCATTGATTTTATTTTAAAGGGAAGACCAGAGGAGCCTTCTCTTTGCCGAAAGGAGCACGGAATGTGTTTTTAAATGAAACAGAAGACTCTAGAAATGTACTTGGTGAGTCACGGTAGGTTTGTAAGTGGTGGACATCCCAGACAGAAGGTGACTTTGCTGAACTTTAGTCTGAAAAACCTCTTACTTGTACTTCATTGAAACATGCCTCAGGGCTCTTTTCATTCACATCCAGTCTGCACATATTCAATATGAATTCAAGTTTAAAGGAGTTATTTTTGATAGACTTTCACTTGTGTAGCAGTACAGATATGTATTTTCTATATTTTAAAAGTCCTTCAGTGAAACAGGCGGATGTGAATGAGTGACCGTTTTCAATGAAACTCTTAGCTGCAGCCTTCTACAGGGCAGAGGAAAGCTGACATAGACATTCACCATTTTCTTTTTTTTCTCCTTCAAACCACTTTGTAGAGCAAAGTGGACCAAACTTCTGAAACATGTGTGATTTCCACCACTGCAAACGAAAAAGATTGTTTCTGTATCTGCTTAACTTACCTGTCTCTTTCTCATCTTTCCTAACCCCCCTCTTCTACTTCTGCTGACGCTGCTGCGAACTGAACAAAGGTTACCTTAAGATGTTTCTCATTCCTCCTGGAGCTAGACATGTGATCATCCAAGAACATGAGGCCTCCCCTCAAATTCTTGGTAAGTCCAGCGCCCGAACACCGTCACATGCATGAAATCAGAGGATGCCATAAAACAGCTCATCACCTTCTTCCTCATGCTTCCCTGAAAGCCTAATGAAAAACACAGGCTATACTGTAAAATTATAGATTATAGACTATGAATAATGGATTCTCATATTCGTCACCTCCAGGCTGAGAAAACAAGTCTTCATATTGTTCATTCATTATTCATTGATCTTGAGTGGTGGGCTCTTTCTACTGCCAAATTGGACTGCATTTTATTTATTTATTTTTTTTGGCGTTGAGTTTATCTCGATGTGAGGTGAGGTCGCAGTCATACTCAGGCGTTTTCCGAAGGAATCTGCATTATTCGACCCTGTTACCTGCCAACTATCAAGACTAGTTTCTTCTAAAGACATCAAGTTGTTGATATTTATAACTTGATAAAGCATGTATTTAAAGCCAAACCATGATCGTTCCTTAACCCTAGAGTTGTAGAGTTTGTGTCTGAACTTAGCCAAAATGTTACCATAGCACTGTAAGATCATTTCTTTATGGGTAAACAATGTTATTTGCTGTTTAAAGTGAAGGAGTGGTTGGTGCAGTACACTATTCGTGGGTACCGGGCTGCGTCTGACCTTATATTGATAGGCACTACTGTTGGCCAATCAGACAGTCCTGGCTTTAATGGTTAAAGTTTTAGTAAAAGCATTCGAAGTTGCGGAGAATACGGAGCTGTAGAGAATGGAAAACAACCCTCCAGGTTGCCTCTAAAGATTTTGTCTGACAGGCGACTGAAGGCATAAAAGAGCTGATGAATCTGTTTCTTTCTTGTTCTGTGAGTGGCCCGAGGAAAGCATGATTTATTCAGCACCAGGTGAAACGGGTCAGCATGATTTCCTCAGCCAGAGGCAGTGTGTTTTTAAACGAACTCTCTGTAAAATAATCATTTACGCTTCAGTAATTTATCTGACACCCCCCATCCTGGGATAGAGTTAGAAGGGAGGAGGGAAGAAGATAAAGATCTACATAACTAAAAGAAGTAAAACAAACTGATGTGTGGAGTCTTTGAAGTAAAAGGGTTGGTTTGGAAAGAATAAGTGTTGTAGGGGTCTGAGTCACTGTTGCTAAGACGGCCAAGCCTTCTGTTCACACGTCATGTAATGTAGTTTATAATGAAAACTCAACGCAATAACCAGAATAAATGTTTGCAATGTACATTTCAACAAACCAATGTTGAAACTTCTTATTTCTTTATGTTGCAACTTAAGGTTCAGTTTTCAATTTCACGTTGCCACAACGCTGTGTTTCTGGACTGGTTAGAGCTGGGCACAAAGGCCACTCGGTTAGAGTTAGGAAAAGATCCTATTTTGGCGTAGAATACCTGGTTCTGTCGCCACAAAGAAACTGCCCCAAAGTCTCTTTAGAAATGGCGTGACACTTAAAACTGTGATCACTGGCTTGAGCGCCTCCTCACCAAGCTGTAGGTCCACCACCATCCCCTCCACCTCCTGACGTAAAAATTGAACTCATACTGGTGAATAAATGTGCATGTGATAGGAAACGTGTTATACAAATAGCAATATGGTACATATGACGTGAACTTACGCTATTTTTTTCTGCATTTTGTTCTTTTTTTTAGTATTTTTGTTGTGTAAAAATGGAAATAAAAAGTAAAATTGCTCTAAAATATCAAGTGAACAGTAAAACATTATGTTCCGCACACGATACGAACCCCAGTCTCCTTAGCAAGTGTCATTTAACCTGTTCAGCCACAACAACTTGCTCCAGAGGCTGAATCATTTCTTAAAAATTGCAGTGATTGTCCTAGAGCGACATTAATTACGATGTTCAAGGAACAATACCAGCACTGCTTTATCAAATAAAACCTCTTCTTCCCTTCTCAGAGTTTGACTGTTAATCAAGTCAAATCAGTTTTAATTATTTAGCCCTAAATCACATTTCACAAATTCGCCTCCAGGGACTTTAACTGTTGCGAAATTTGAATAATCACCTCCTGTTTTGCGTGCACGGGAGAGATGTATGAATTATGTCTGCCTTGAGCCAGCGAAATTGCCTTGTTATTCCCTGCTCTGGGATTATTATCCCTTCCAAAAACTGGTTAGGAACAGTGTGTACCTCCACTCTGTTGCCACCTTTAATAATCCACTTCCAAGGCATGGTGACAATCACCTTCCATTTTTCGTATATGCAATTAAATTTATTGTTTCTTGTGTTCGAAATTTCCATCAGAGGGTGTTGACCTCTGCTGATTGGGGTGAAGATGATGTATCAGAGTCCCTGAATAGCTGCTCTCGCCCTGACTGTAGATGGGTGATAAGCTTTGACAGACAGGGGGAAGTTTTCCAGCTCAGTCTCCAATCAGAATCAGTCACAGATATTTCAAGGAGTTAATTCCAGGGTGTGCTGGCATATACTGAAGAGACACTGATTTTTATGTCAGACATGAAAAAAAATGAAAAAAAAGTATCACAATATGCTTAAATTATTAGAGGTATGTATGTACTGATGTATGTCCTGTGTTAGGTCATATAACTTTTGTCTTACATAAACTAGTTATGTTTTTAATTGCACGAAAATAGGGATTATAGTGATAACCCACCCTTAGAATGACTGTTTTAATATTAAAGAGGGCTTAAATCTACTACTACTACTTAAAAAAAAGCTTGACCTTTCGGAAAAAGCTTAATCAAATTCCATAAACAGCTGAGTCAGGGTAGGAGGTCGATGTGCAGTAAGTTTTATTGTTTATATAAAAATGAACTGGGGGACCTTAATAATGCAGCAAGAGACCCTGATCAGTGGAGGGTTATCCTTAAGTTATTCTTAGCTGTGTATATCAGTGTCCAAACCAGAAAAACTCTGTGGTTGCTGGTGATCGCTTTTTATTAGATGAGGTAAATCCTGTAGAATTGGAGCAATTTGTTATGTTGTATTCAAACATTAAGGATTGTGGCTTGTTAAAATGGAGATGTAATAAGTTGCCCTCCGGCGTCTCCAGCTACACTATATGTGCACAAATATGTGCTCTATTTTAATGCAGTATGAGTGATTTTCTATGAGAGAAAAACCTTCAAAACAAAAATGACATATTCTATTGTAATTAGATGAAAAAAGATGCACACGTTCTACAGCAGAAAAATATAATTGACCCCACAGCAGCAGAAAGTTAAGTTGTCATGGGAACACACAGGTACGATCATGACTGTCCGTAGGAAACACAAAAACAGACAGCAGGTTAAAGTTGGATCTTTAGTTGATCCAACCTTCTTTCTCTCGCGTTGCTTTCTCAAGCCAGCTGTGACGGAGCAGTTTCCTGCCTTATCGTGACGCTGAAAGGCCCAGCGAGCGGTCAGTGTGAATGTTAGTGGCTACTGCAAAAGGAATATTGGCTCTGTGCTTCAGGAGAGAGCATGACCGTGCCAAATGAAATAGCCTCCATCATCACAAAGCATCATTCACCGAGAAACGTCTGTTTGATGTGATGGGCTTTATTTTGACCAAACCCTGCAGCTCCGGGTGAGAAAAAGAAAAGAAAGTCTGCGTTGCAGATGCCGTTTTCAACAGAGAGAATGATAAAAAAAAAAAAAATACACAATGCAGCACTGAATTAAAAGGTTTTGTGTAAGTCTGGCTTTTTTCAGACCATTTGACATCTTATGCCCGAAGAAAGGTTCATCTAAAGCTTCAGAATGAATCCTCTGCTGTACTGTAGTTTTGTAAACAGCATCCATCTGTCCTTTCTGTCACTGTCATTATCAGCTGAAATGACATGTGCCGATGGATCACTGTAGACTTTTCCGACTTGCTTACGTTTCAAGGTTTCCTGCTGTTAGCTCTGCATTTCTGTCAGTGTGTCCTTCAATATATCTTGTATACTAAGGCAGCACCAAATACATGTATTCATCATCACTTCAGAGTTCGATTTGAATCTAAAAACTTTAAGGCGCAAGTTGGGAAGGAAAGCAGAATGTTTTGATGCATTTAAAATCATGTTTTCTGGTGCTCCAGGCTGATACTAACAATACTGTGTTTACTGATTATATGACATACAGGTCATAACTCAAGAACCTGATACCAATAATGGGACATTAGTTGCAGTTAGTTTGAGTCATGTTTGCCTTCGAATGAACATGTGGACTATGCTTGCTCCTTGCTGTCCCTCAGTATAATGCAGGCCTGGACCACCAGACAGAATGATCCGTGGGTTGTAATAGCTTTTCATTTTGCCCCATGGGCATGTTTTGCGCAGGAAACCCAGCCATTTTCATTTCAGCCTCTTGCTCTTGATAAGTTTCATTTTATCACTGGTTTGAAAGCAGGTTCAGAATGAATTAGAGAACAAATCAGAGGTTGTAATGTTAACGCATAATTATTCCAAATAAGCGTCCTGGGTGATACAATTCTATGAATCACCCCTTTGAGACCATAAATTGAGGCTTTTTCTCTGTGAATAATTCAAAACTTCAAAAGAGTGAAAGCCATTTCAACTTTGTCAGCGTCTCATAACAAGTTACTGATTACAGCAATCAAGAACCAGGCAACGGGGCATTACATTCTGAATGGAAAAGGAGAGGAGGTCAAGTCCAGAAGCTTCATTGACTTGGGCGTTGAGTGGCACTACATCATCGAGGAGGACGTGGAGACGCTACACACCGACGGACCTCTGCACGACCCTGTGGTGGTTCTGGTAATGATTCCTCCTTCTCTATCAAAAGGTTCCATTCAAATTAAACCACACAGACATTCCCTTGACAGTATTCATTTTTATAAAAGAATCAGGTCAGCCATCGAGTTCAAGCCCTCCATTCTTCTCATTCATTTTCTTTCACCATTGGTTAAATATGAATGAATTAAACGTATTAAACTCCAGTAATAAACTCTTTTTTTTTATTTGACATGCATTGTAATGTCGAAGCAAATGCAGGTCAAAAATATTGAAGAGAATTTCAAGACAGCTATAAAATAAGTAGGAGTCAAAACCTTCAGTAAAAGAAGTAAAACCAATATTGACAGGCAGGAAGTCAAGTCTTGGGGTAATATGGTCACTTCCACTGGAGCGTGTTAGTCGTCAGACAACAGCTCTCTGAACTTTGGGAGGTATTTCTCCTGCTGAGACCTGAGTGAGTTACTGCATTATTCAAACCTGGTAGATCACAGCATGGATAACCTACTCCGGGTCTTCCAATGAAAAATAGACTTGATCTTGGTCACACGTCTTTGTTGAATGAAATATGACTGAAATCACTTCAGGTACTTGGGCATGAGTGAAGACACAACTCGTGTTTATTCTCATTATCAGTTCATCTCTAGATTATTTCCTTGATTGATGAATTAATTGTGTCAAATGTGTTTGTCTGTTTATCTAGATAAAGTGCAAAAGGCCAGTAAGCGGCTGACAACTGCTTAAATGTTACTTAAAGCCCTTAAGTTAAAGGCCATAACTTAGTGAGTGAAATGGAGCTACTGCCCGAAAGAGCCGGATTTCAGATTTTCGTGTAGAAGTCTGTAATACCGGTTGTTTTCCTACAGGATTCAAACCATACACTTTGAAAAGTTCACCTAGGTCCAGAAAGAGTACAATTCCTGATGAAACTATAACCAGCAGCAGACACACAGAAAAATAAGAACAATTATTAATAAATAGTGAAAATACCCCACCCCTATCATCGTGCATTATCTGCCAACCTGATGTTCTATAAGAACCAATCTATTTTTCATCTGTCATGACATTCTGTGGATCTGATCAGTGGAAACGTCAAAGGTTCTTTTGTGAAAGAAGCAATTAAATGATGGAGCAGACAAGATTAACTTTAATTAGTTTAATCATTTGTTTTCTTTCTTGTTCTATTTGTGGTTTCTTTGGCGTCCTTTATTAAGCATTTATTAGCAGTTTACTATGCACCAGTGCATTTAACAGTCAACTATGCTTTTTGCAGAGACCAGATCTACTTTAAGGTCAATAACTTGTAGGGTTAATAGGTCCATAATTCTGCACTTAATAAGTAAAGATTTTAATTTGAATAATCCAACAAACATTTTTTAATTTCCAAGACGAATCTTTCAATATTTGTTTGGTCCTGTAAATATGTATAGGGTCCGAAGAGAGCACCCAGCCGGCGCAAAATGTGGTAACTCTAATATATTTAATAATGGAGCAGGTTAGAGGGTACCTACTGTGTACAATTTACAGTCTAGACTCTCCCAGAATATCTTTAATATCAAAGCAAATCTGAGTCGATGATGACTCAAACCGAGTCTAATCAAAAATGCAATTGAAATGGAACCTGCTGAATCAGAATCGAATTGATTCAGGAAATCAGTGGCGATCAGAGCTGCTCATATCAATCACTCCCAGTATTAAACGGTCAAATTGAAGTTGAGTTACGTGTTTTTATTGCAGCATACAGCAGATGTAGTATGTGCTCTGTAAACCGTGTTCGCTGTGTAGGGAAAAAAAAAAAGAAAAAAGAAAGAGAACCAAAAATGGAAATTTATGGTTTTTGCTTTCATGATTTTGCAAAGACAAGATTTACACGATTTTAAAAGATTAAAGTTGAAAAAATGATCAATGTCAAGCTTATATAGCTTTAGTCTCTAACTAACAGCTATCAGCTCATCAAAATGCGCCTAAATCTACCTGATCTCCAAACCTTGGTGGAGCGGCTCTTGTTTAGACTGTGGAAGTGAAATATTGTGAGTAAATTCAGTTTATTTCATTTAAAACAGAAAGCGAGAAGAGGGCGTTCATCTGAAAAATGGTGGAAATTAGTGATTGGAGCTCATTGATGTTTCTGTCTGGGTGATAATTGATAAACTCAGCATGCTGTTGTTCTCCTCCACCCACTGCACAGAGAGTCAGAGCCAGCCATTTGAGAGCACATTCACTGAGAACCATTGCCGACTCTCTTTGAGGGAAAGGAGTTGAGGTCTGGTCAAAATGTTGCTGGAATTGTCGGAGAGATGCTAAAGGGGTCTTAAAAGTCACCACAAGAAAATAGTTTCTGGCTTCTCAACTACAGCGCAAGTGTGTTTGCTTTGTCTCTCATCGGCCTGACAGATCCTGTCAGTCGTCTGGACACTCACTGTCTGCTCCACCCAGAGTCTTTCGCTACCTTTGTATGATAATCAAATGACTAAATGTGCAGGGTATTTTCAGTGCTGATTTTAATCTCACTTCATAGAGCCAGTCATTTGATAACAACAGTATCATGATATAAAATGTATGATATACACCATGAAATAATACCTTGATATGACATTAGATGAAATTCCTTCGTGCAAGTTTAAAGAATATAATTCCATGTTATTTGATAGAAAATTTGGAATATTAATATTTTTTTCAGCCTGCATTGATGATAGCGTAGTTCAAGTAATTTGTATGTGTGTTAATCTCTCAAAACCAAATACCCACAACCAAACCTGCTTTAAAGTTTCTCAATTAAGCACTCCTGCACAGTGTTTTATTCAGCCAGCTGTTTTCCTTTTGGAGTTGAATCCTGCAACAACCCTGTGAAATATACCTGGTCCAAAGAAAATCTCAGAAACAGCAGATGAGTTTTTTTCTCGAGTGGGGCTTGATCCTGCAACAACCCTGTGAAATAAACCTGGTCCAAAGAAAAGCTCAGAAACAGCAGATGGGGTTTTTTCTCGAGTGTGGTTTGAAGGAAAATGCTTCCTGCTCTTGAGATTAAACGTAACTCATTTATTTCCACTAATTTGCACTCCAAGTATTCTAATGCAAATACACCGCACAGAGGATGATGATATACACGTAATGTGTTTCTTCCTCTGGTTTGCAGATTATACCCAAGGACAATGAGACACGGTCCACTTTAATGTACAAGTACATCATCCATGAAGATTCAGTGCCTGTCAACAACAACAATGTCATCCAGGAGGACACGTATGAATGGGCTCTGAAGAGCTGGTCTCCATGTTCCAAACCTTGTGCTGGCGGTAAGGGATGAATTACCATCAAATTAGAAGAGAACAGATGAATCATTTCTTTTCTTGTACAAAAATGTTTTCCTACGTATCACAGGCGTAGGCAGCCTTCAAATTAACGATAATGCGACCTGAAATAAACAAGAAGAGCTGCATGTGTTAATGAGGTGCTGTTGTATGTCTGTAGACACATGCTCATGGCGGTTGTAAAACAGTATTTACATTGTTGTTTGTGACATTAGCGATTGTAATATGAGTGACATCTCTCTGCAAGATTGACACCTTACATATTTCTTGTTATTTTCTGATACGGCAAATCCATAGCCGGCAGGGCAACATGAATACACTCCCACACATCTGCTTGACTCATTTAATAATAATCTTATTAATGCATTATTTTTAGAGGTTAGTCAGCCGATACGTTATGTTTGCAGCGTATTCCCTGTTTGGAAAGGATGATAGTTGTCGACCTATGATTCGAAAGTACATAGAAACAATGAGAGTTTTCTTTGAGTCTATATGAATTATGTTTTATGAAAATGACAGCACGTTTGATATAAAATAGAACTTTACTATGTGAAACAAGGTGAAAAAACACTTTTTCCGATACTTTTAAACACATTAATATTTTTCTGTGTTAAATGTTGCTGAACATTCATCTATATTTGGCAAAACTGTGATATAGTCAGAAACTGAGTAAAGGAAGAAGCAGAATAATTAGGAATAATAATAAAGAAGACCACAAATCTGAGCAAGCATTCAATGCTCCACAGCCTTTGGTACTTGACAGGTTTTGATAGGGTTTGATTTCCAGCCTGTGAAAATGGCTGGGTAATGATGGAAATGTACCCAATTACTTATTTAAATGTCCCCTGGTTTCACCTGTGCTTCCTTTGCAGGTTATCAGTACACCAAGTATGGTTGTCGAAAGAAAGGGGACACCAAGATGCTCCATCGAGGCTACTGTGACGCCAGCAAAAAGCCAAAGCCCATCCGCAGAATGTGTAATCTTCAGGACTGCACACAGCCTCAGTGAGTGCACCCTTCCTGACTTCACTCACAGGAAAATATATTGAGAAGTTATTACAAGTGCTGATTAGATTCAAACTGGGACTTAGCTGCAGTCTATTAAGATAAAACGTTAAAGTGCCTCCTCTGAGTGTGAGCTGAATTTGAATGAGCTTCTTTTTCACTGTGGTGCCTGCAATAGAGAGGCAATGGAGAGAAAGAAGGCTCTCCAAAATCTGCCCTGTTACATCAAGAGGTTAAATACCGAGAGTATAAAAGACTGGGATAAAAGTTTCAGAAATCTTGAACACCTTGTGCAACTGCAGCCGAGAGAACATACATACAGCGGAAGTTTGCTAAATTGCTACTGTCAGCCAGTTAGTGTGTCTTGTATTAAGAGATGTAAGTCAGAACTTTCTTCGCACTCCCACTCCAACACTTCTGAGATTGTATTACCTCAATAACAGTCTAAATATTAAAAGTTTGAATTTCTTCTCCAAAAATACATAGTGCCCATTTAAAGGTGTTAAAATAGGCTGATAATACATGAACCTGCAAACTGCATCAAGGATTAAATCAGAAATATTGGGGAAAAAATGTGATCAAACAACAAATCGAATCATTCTAACTCAATGGAGTTATTGCATGGGGCATTAAATGTGTCTCTACTAGACTGACAAAAACACAAAGAAAGTTTCCCGTCTCTAGCACAGATTATATCAGTGATTCCCAATTGACATACTGCGCCTGAAGCAGCAGTGTTAATCTCTATTTATACTTGTCTCTTAGTGTTTGTTTTAGTGCTGCTTTATGTCTAGTTGGACTCAAACCTTGGGAGACCCAGCCAGTCAGTAAATCTCTTAAAATTTGCACAGATCTTCCTGTGCAGAGTGTCTAGACAGGTCTACATTTTAATCAATACATCCTTTCAGTGTGACCTGAGTGAGAATGAGCTTTGTTGCAAGATATGAGTTTGCTTTAAACTTTTACCAAACAAGAACATCTGGGTTAGAAACGAGACAATGTGAGGGCGACATGGCCTCTCTGGGTGAGGACACACTCAGGCTGCTGCACTGTATGTGTCGACTGAGGTGATGGAGTCCAAATGCAGGGTCTGGACAAAAGAAGGCCCGCAGGTGATTAAAGAGGGCTGCATAAGCTGATGAATGGCGCAGGCTGTGAATGCACCAAGACGAGAGGGGAAGTTTAAAGGCAGCTGCCCGAAAAAAAAAAAAAACTGCAGCCAAGGTCACCGTCAAAATCTTACAGCTGCTTGAGCACCAGCTTCTTTATGTCAATATACAGCCATGATGCAAGACCTCGCATGTGCCAATGTTACCCACGGGCAGTTCTGTTCATCTTCAAACCAAAGCAGCGAGAGAGGAGAGAGATCTGACGCTGGATGGAACATTCACTCACTGCTGTTAAGGAAACTGTATTTCTCTCATGTTTTTACTGACTTCTCTTTGAGCACACCTTCTGGACCTAAAGTGTCATGTTAAAACCAAGGTTAAAATCTTTTTCTGTGCAAATCAAAGAATTTGAGAGATTGTGATGGTTGGTTGGAGGTATGTGCTCTACTTTTCCTTTCACTGACTTTGTACTCTGTACTGGTATCTGAGTTGGTCAGTGTGAGGAGCCAGACCTTAAAGAAAGGTGAATTCCCTCAATAGCTGGCCTAATTTTTTTTTTCATCATTGCCGGACTCCCCGCTTTGCATCATGACTGAGATTTGAGGCAAACTTGAGGAGAGGGTGAGTGGAGGCAGAGGCAGAGGAGATAAGAAATGTCAAGGAGAAGATGTGGGGCCGTGTGCCTAAAAAAGATTCGAGTGGGACCCTGACGATGTAGGGTAAAATGTGATCACCAGCTGTGACAGCATCGGCTGGTTTTGCCGTGTGTGTGTGTGTGTGCGCGCGCGCGTGTGTGTCTGTGTGTGTGTATCCAGCTGTCGTTCTGCCTATTTGTATTTGTTTGTGTGAAAAGGATGTAGCAGTTTGTCAGATTTAATGAGCAGCAGCATACTGTGCGAGGAATATAGATTTTACACTAGAGACCATTTGATCACACCAGCAAGCGAGTGATCACGACTAGCTTCGAAATGTTCACATTCTGACCCACGGCCACTCCGTAGCGTTTACTGTCAGTACGTACGATCTTAGCACTCATGGGTTTTCAAACTTGGAAGTTGTCAAAACTCCAACTGTGTTAGTTCCCGCTACAAAAGCTGTGGGAGGACCATATTTTTCCATGATGACGCACGTTCCAACACAGAGCAACGTATAACCCCTGTTAGAAAAAGGGGCTACCGTGTAAGGCATTAAAAGCTTGCCATCATAATTCAAAAGATTCAGAGGAAGTCCTGAACAAACACTTCGAATCCTCACAAACGACTAAGCAGCACTGAGAACAAAAAGCAGATGGGTTCGTCAGTCTTAACAAGGATTTTTGACCACTGTACCCCTAAAGTACTGCATATGATGTGCATGGATAACCCTTTGTTATAAAAACACCCATAGCTGATCAAGCTGCATTTGAATAGAATCTAATGAGTCATCTCCAGTGCTTCCAAGTACATATTCAAGTGTTCTCCGTTACCTACACATCAAATCATTATCCTTTGTTGAATATTAATGCCTCACCTCTCTCTGTCACACACACACACACACACACACCCACACAGACAGATGCAGTCCTTTTGGGAAAATCAACTTCATTGACAGACTCGGGGGAAGAAGATAGTAACACAGATGGCGTCTGATGTTTTTGTGGGAATTAATACAAATGTTTGATTTGAAAGCGTCAGTCAGTCAGCATGACAGCTTTCACAATTTTAAATGGATGTGTTGCTTCATGTGTCGGGTGAGTCTAAAGTTTGGGGAGAAGTTTGGGGAGAGCACTCTGGCTTTGTCCGTATGTATTTCTATCCTACGTCAGTGAATGCTATGTTTAAAGCTCTGCACACCTGCTCCTGAATTCCAATCGATTCTTCTTTGCTGGCCTGCAAAGAATTCTTAAAGGCATTACTTTCCATTGTGCCTGCCTTTTGTCCTCTGTTAGGAAGACCCATTTACCGTCTCTACCGCTGTGATGTGATTGTAGATTCATAAACGTTGTGAGGGATTCCAATCTTGAATTCATCCAGAGGCAAATTCCATCAAATTAAACACAACAAACGTGAGGACAAGGAAAAACATGTAGCAACGTGGAGTCCAAGTGTCTTTTTGAATATTTACAGTTGTATATACGTCCTCAATCTGCCTTTTGAAGTTAACTTTTCTGCTTACTTTAAACTGGAGTAGGTTATTTTTAGCTTTTACTGAAACTACAACTTGTATTGATACGAATCAGATTCATGGTCCCATGCCGGAAGAAGTTGGTTCCTGCTGCCAGATGACTCTCTTTAGGAGAACTGCAATGACTAATCAATTAATCAAGTTGTCAATCAACAGAAAATGAATCAGCAACTGTTCTATTATAACTATTAATCAGTTTGAAGGCAAAAAAAGATTTGATAATTACAGGTTATCAAACGTGAGAATTTGCTGCTGTACTCTGTTAGCGGGGTTTTAGACTCATTAAATTAACTGTTTGCAGACTAAAGAGGTACATTTTTTAAAAAAAAGTTTACACATACATACATACATCTTCTTCTCCCAGATTCATACTGTGACCCTTTGAATGGGCTGGACCCCTGGGCCACCTACTGAACTGTTTTTAAAGTAGTTAAAAGTAGCTTGTATCCTCAGCAGTACCCTCACTTTGATTTCTGCAGATGGATCTCAGAAGAATGGGAGCATTGTACCAAGACCTGCGGCACCCTGGGCTTTCAGATACGGACAGTTCGGTGCGTGCAGTTCCTCCACGACGGCACCAACCGCTCCGTCCACAGCAAGTACTGCAGCGGGGAGAAGCCAGAGAGCCGGAGGCCCTGTAACAGAGTCCCATGTCCTGCCCAGTGGAGGACCGGAGCATGGTCAGAGGTACAGCATCCACATAATTTATTTTGAAAGAGAGATTTTCATTATAAACTCTGTTCTTCCTTCATTTGAGTGTTGATAATTTAGCCATAGATCCATCCGACTGATCTTACCCAGCATGTCATCTTCTTTCCCATAAACTTATGTTGGCTTAATCGCTATCAGCTCATCATTTGTCCTGTAAATACGTGTCAACACAACAACAGCTTTAACATGCCTGATATTCTTAACTTGACAGGGCCGCTTATAAAAATAGAGCACGAGACATCCGATATTTAATTTGAAGCAACGTTTCATCTCATCCGAAAACACGGCAGTTTCAGTCAGCCAATTCCCTGCATTCGAATGAGACCTTTGAAACCGTCGAAAAAACCAATAGATCAGACATCAAGCTTAGCGGTAGAGAGCAGATTAGAGCTAATAAGATGCAGTTCTTCGTGTCAGCAGTTCATTCGTGAGTTGTAGTCAGATTTCTGATAGCATGGCTTGGAGAATGGCTCATTGAATGTGTGAGCATTTAAGCATGATAGTAGTTCCTCGTGACATGAATGATAAAAATGATATCTTTTTTTACTTCTTTGGGGGTTTAGGTCTCTTTATTTCTTCAAGTCGCAAAAGCGGAGTTTATTCAACATTTTACAATTGCATTGAATTTAATCATGTGTCACTGTTGTTTCAGTCAGAAACATTGCTAGGCTTCTTTATCAAAAATGGTAATGTATTACACATTGCTCATTACTATGTATTACTTTACATATTTACTCTCAAGAAAAAGTAATTTGTTATCTTACTCTTTACAATACATTTGTATCACTGCAACTTTCATGTTAAACTTGATATATGCCCACATATCCCAGGGAGACATAAACAAAATCCTCCTTTTATCATCTTTATGCGGCATCTAAACTGCATTTAACAATAATGTTATAATGCGAGTTGCAAGTTACAAGTTCAATGTAATGGATTACAGGAATGCGTTACTTTCTACTGGGTTACCCCCCAACACCACTCAGGAGTAGGCCAATTTTAAGTCAAGTTTATTTGCACAGCCCAGAATAACAAATCACAGTTGCATTAAGAAGCTCCAGAACTGGTCCAAAAACAGCTAAGTATATGATCCCTTGTAAAACGCTTTGAATTGCATGCTGATTTGTTTGAAAGATGCTATATAAAGTTTGATTGCTACATCCATTTACTGATAACCCCAAGGAATTGTTAGCATTATTTATGGTCTTCACAGTACAAACAGGGTTGTGTAACCCTCTTTTATTGATATCTCCTAAAAGGCCATGGTGTTCCTTTAAAAATATAGTCTGAATGAAGTGTTGTCCGATCACGCCTGAAGAAAAAGGTGTTCATATCCTGTTGGGGCTGATACATACTCAAGTTGACAGTCAGTCATTGACAGAGGGAGTGTTAAGCTGACTGTTTGTCAATGGTATTAGTGATAAGAGACAGAAGCAGTGCTGTGGCAACGAAGAAAGACAGAGAGAATTTGAAGCTGGAACTGGAAATAAATATTGGATAATATTGGATAGCAGTTCAGTAGAAGGTAGAAAAAAAAAGAGAAGCAACATTTTGTCAGCAGTAGGTTTTTGTAGATTTCTGCCAAATATTCTCCATCATCCCTCCAACAAATATTATTCAGACTCCAGCATATTTCGCACATAGCATATTATGATAAGTGTTTTTAGAGATGCCAAAATGTGTTGCTAAAGTTGGAGGACAAATTCTTGTAGGTGTGTTTGACATGAACTAACTCTTGAATGCATGGTGCAAATACAAACAAATCTATGAGGCATGTGCATCTACTCTGAGGGAGGTTTTTTTGTTTATGTGTTTGGCACTCAAGCAAATGATAGGTTTAAATGGGATCAGTGGTCATGAGGTGGATGTGCTTAGAACCCAACTCATGTTTGTGCAAAGCTTTATTTTTCACAAATTAGATTTGGGTTAGCACTTTGTGTGTGTGTGTGTGTGTGTGTGTGTGTGTGTGTGTGTGTGTGTAGGTGTGTGTGTGTGTGTGTGTGTGTGTGTGTGTGTGTGTGCGTGTGTGTGTGTGTGTGTGTGTATTCCAAGCTGCCGGATGGAGATATATTATAATGAATATATATTCTAGCTTGATTTGTATTCTACACTGACTTTACAAAAAAATGAGGTAAACTGAAGTTGACAGTCCAAACAAGCGACAATAAAATATGCTTTGTGTTATCCTTGGGACAAAATGTTTCAGCAGTATGTAACAGACTTTACTTCTTGCAGCTTTCTGTGTGGACACTCACGGTGTATACAGTGATGTCTCTGCCAGGTCAACTGAGTAGCCGAACATTATGTTTCTAGGTGACAGCTGGACCTCAAGTTGATTTAGCATCCCACCAACCTATCCTGACATTTCCTGTTGGCTGTTTGAGCTGCCTTTACATATGTTCTTTCACGATACGCGAGTGAGCCGCTGTGTGTGCTCTTCCACAGTGCTCTGTGACCTGCGGAGAAGGAATGGAGAGGCGTCTGGTCACTTGCCGGATTGGAGATCAGTGTAACGGAGACAAACCTGAAAATGTGAGACAGTGCAGACCGGGACCCTGCCATGGTAAAAACACCATCTCTTAAGAGCTGAGGACAAATGAATACCTCTTCGAGCAGCACAGATTAAGTTTCTTTTTAGGTCTATGGGTCCATATTTCAGCACATTTTTGCTTTTTCAGAATAAGCAAACATTCATTTCAACACTCCTCCAAAATAAACCACAAAATACACCATTTATCATTTGTTTCCAAAAGCCAAAACCTCCTTAACTATGAGTCATGTATTGTTCCAACCTTACAGGCCTTTGGTTTTCATTAATTTTTGTATGGCATAAAAATCAATATGCCGACCCGTGATTTATCACAGTGGACATGAAGTCAGCATTAATTACATCGATTACTGTTGGATGGTAAATGCAGTGCAAGTACATATTTACGAGAAACGCCTGCACTCCTTTCAGAACTAAAGTCACACAAGGAATAATATGCAACTGAAACTTTCCAAGTCAGCTTGGTGACTTTATTTTTTCGGCTGTTTTTATCCTACTTTTAAGCATGGATGGAACTAAAATATCAAGGGTTTTAACCACAAAACAGGGAGTAAACACAGAGCTCCTTACCAGGAGACAGGTTTACTTACTGTAAGTCAGGTTGTCTAATGATGATGCTTTAAAACAGCTAACTTGGATCGTAAGGGGAAATTTAAACTTTAAATAGCCTATACATCATTTCTAGCATTCCTTTAAAAAAGAGTATTTTCTAGTGTCAGTTTAATATATGATTGTCATCCTCAAATGTCTACACATGCAAATACTTTTGTTAAAATGTAAATGCTGAGTTGATATTCGCAACCGAGCTACAGGGATAAACTAGGAAGGAGACGCAGAAGCCACACACTCTCTCTTGTGCATAAAAGCACACACTGTATATCCTACATTGATCCACAGCATACGTGGCTGCTCAAAAATATTACTTACATGGTTCTTGAGAGCTTTAAAATCAATATAGCACTACATATACATAGAGTAATGATTACAGCAAATCTATACATGATATACATGCATACTTATTGAGAATACTTCATCATTTAATTGAGCATGCTGCCAAGGTGAGTTCAGTTAAAAACAAACAACTTCTCATGCAGTACGCTGTGGTGCATTTATATCATCCAAAAAATGAAGGTCAATAAAAAGAAGCAATATTTTAAAACGGTGGAATGAGGAGTCTGAAACTCAAGATGTCGAGATATCTTTTTTGCTTCCAGTAGTTTTTTTTATTATTCTTTTGTTTTGTTTTTTACTTTCCTTAGTGT
Organism: Diplodus puntazzo; assembly: GCA_963678695.2. Lineage (NCBI taxonomy): Eukaryota > Metazoa > Chordata > Actinopteri > Spariformes > Sparidae > Diplodus > Diplodus puntazzo. The sequence goes on along the minus strand of OZ023159.1, from coordinate 19,566,061 downwards.
TTTGTTTTTAAGCTGAGAAACCAACCAAAGTGTCCCAATGCCGTATAATAACTTTGTTCCTCTCTTGCATCAGCATCCTCAAAGACTCTTCCAACAACAACAGTTTCTGTCCACTGCACGACAAAAAAAAAGATTTTAGGCATTAGCTGCCATCGTTTTGTGGATTTGAAGTCACACAACTTAGAGGTTAAAAATGATTTTCTCATTGTAAGCCTTCAGAGCGTCAGCCTCAACAACCTTTTTCAAATGAGAAGCAGATGCTCATGAATGTTACAAGAATGTGATGCTAATGTCAACACATGAGTGTCACTAACTACCGGTGCTTATGATCACGCTGCACCTCACAATCTTCAGCATCTACTTCCTTTTCTCGGCAAGCGAGTTGGGCAAGAAAACGCGCTAACAGTGTCACTGCTGTTTCTGTGTTTGATGTACAGTAATGAGAAGACGCACACGCTGCCTGCGGGCATAAAAAAAAAAAAGAAAATCCTCCCCGCCAATCATCACACAAGTCTAAGGCCTTTTTACCTTCATTGTTCCAGAAGAAGCAGCATCCCACTTAACCAGGAACATATTTAAGGCTATAGTTAAAAATTCATGGGGTCATTCTAAAGATCGGCTGTATGTGTAATTAGAAAAGAGATCCTATCTATCACTGCACCGCCTCTCACCAACATGTGAATAAGGGGAGCACTAGCATCACTTTTTTGCACTTTACCAATGGAATGTACAGTGGTATGGATCTGAGACCTCAGCTCTCGTCTTCACAGAGAGTCCAGCTTTCTGCTGAAGGTGCTATGCATGAAATGTTCTACAGTTTTTTGTTTTTTTTTTGTGGCACAAACACTTAGCCAGTCTCCTAAAAGCGATGCTGAAGTGCTCAGTAATGCATCCACTTCCACTCCACTTTTTTTTTTATCTCCTTCCAAGGCCTCCTCTCACCACTTTTCAGTGCTGTGTCTCATGTGCTTGGCTCACACCGTATGCTCTTTGCCTTTCAGATGAGCCATGTAATGGAGACAAATCCATCTTCTGCCAAATGGAGGTCCTAGCACGGTACTGCTCTATCCCAGGCTACAACAAACTGTGCTGCGACTCCTGCAGCAAGCGCAGTGGAGCTCTGTCTCTGTTTTCAGATGCTGCTGAGACAGAGGAGCACGTCCGATTTGGATCAGCCTCCCAGCTGCTAGAGACATTAACTGACTCGGTGGCGGCCAACGGCACACGCAGTGGGAAACAAGGCTTAGGCAAAGGATCAGCCCCAACAGGCAAAGCTGCAAAACAGGTCACCACCCCTGCTCCACTTAAGAAAACCCCAGCGAAGATCACCACAGCACCAAGGCGGGTACCACGACACATCGGCCTCACTGGCAGGAAGCTGCCTGCCATGACAACACTCCCCCTGGCAGACCCGACTGAGGGTCAGAGGTCAAGCAGCTTGACAGATAGTCGGTGGCCTACATATTCTGAAGTGGGTAGATGAAAATGACGCCCTTTTCCCATCTGAACTCTTAATGTACAGTAGATCATTCAGCTTCATCCTGAGTCTTTTCACACCAAAAACACCACAGAGCAAGAAACAGAGAGAAAGAGAGAAAAGTGCTGGTTCACTTTGTTGTTAAGACTTTTCCTTTCCTTTTGCCCCTGATATTGACTTTCATACTTGATATTGAGAGGAGAAAATGTTACAATCTTACAGTATTAAGGTAAAGGGGGAAATGGTCCGAAGGTAATTTTCATCTGTGTCAAATTAAAAGCTTAATGAAACACAGCTGCAGTAGTTCATAGTGAATAATTATAGTGGTTCAAAATAGCCAAAGGACAGATTTAATTGAATTAAAGAATCTATTTTTCTACACTGCTCCAAACTTCAAACAGGGCAGTAAATGTTACTGGTCGTGTAATTCCAACCAAACTCTCAACTTTTTTGACACAAGTGAGTCATGAAGCCTTGCATTTCCCCTCTGATTGGTCTTTTCTCTGGTTTTGTCATTTAATGAATCAGGCCCTGATGTCTGCTTAGCGTTGCGCGCTCTGCAGACAGTGAGAGAAAATGTCAGCAGGTCCAGTCATCGAAGTGACAATTTGAACGTTCATGACAACAGATCATTTAATGCAGCTGAAAAGCCCCTTTTTACTTGAAACAAACTGCCTTTGTCTTGCCAAAAAAATTCAACATTTAAGCTTGGGCGCATATAGAATCCAGCTTTCCCAGTACTTGGGGAGTCAGAGCATATACAGTATCATCCACCGGACTTTATATGGCCACATATGGAAAGTGGCCAGAGGTAAACAAGTTAAAACCATTAGGAAAATGGTTTCAGTTGTATAGATGTTTGATATTCAGTGAGGTCTGTTTAGTGGCACTCTACAGTTTGTATGGAAATGGGTATTTATAAAGGTTCCTGTAAATACTGTACATGAAAATAACAGTATTATTTTAATAAGCTAAGGATATTTTCAAGCACCCTTTCAATCAATTAGAATGATATGATTATTTGTAATGTTTACATTTTCAGCAGCAGTGTTGAATGGACATTAACAGTCACTGTTACACACTCAAACGCTGGCACAAGGTGCTCTTGGTAATATTTAAAAAGAATAGTTCAGCATTTTGAGAAATAGGATTATTCGCCTCATTGCACAGAGTGGATAAGAAGATTGGTACCACTTTCATATCTGTGCAGTCAATAAAACACTTCAACCAGGAGACTGTTGCTTTAGCTTTGCATAAAGACTAGAAGCATTAGTTCATTAATTAATATGATATATTCTGTTTAATCCATACAAAACTGAAATTTAAATACAACAAAAATATATTTTGTTATCTTTGGAGAGAGCCAGGCCAGCTGTTTCCAGTTGTTACAGTTTGTAAGATAACATTCTCCTGGCTGTCAGTTTATGTTTACTGTGCAGAAATAAAAGTGTTTTTTGTATTCTCTTACGACACCTAGCAAGAAAGTGATAAAGCGCACTCCCCAAAATGTCAAGCTATTCCCATTACTTCATCCCAGCCTTTATCTTTTTCTAAGTCAGAAGTATGAATGGTGCTAGCCAGTGATCTTTTTGACACTTTGTATCGCCCTCTTGTCAAAGTTTTTGCTCAGAAATTTGAAGTTGTTATGGCAAAGAAGGGAACAAACCAGGGAACATATTTCACAATACATGTCACGTGTAAATACTGTATATTAGATACAGCCGGCTCTTGTTCAGCTTGGACGGACGTGACTTTTCAGTATGCAACTGAAATGTATCCTTCTGTTCTACTTTGATGAAACCACACAAGAAACAAACTCGCAACTTGAAATGTGCTCCGCTGTTAAGTTTTTATGTTAACATAAGTTAACAATTAGATTTCAAACACTTAAAGCTTCATTAAGCGTTTTTTGACCACTAGGGGGCAGAAAGACTCTCAAACAAACTCGCAGTACAGTCCACGTGTGCCCATTCACCTATCAGAGTGTTACTGGTAGACACATCCAGCAGAAACAGAGCAATATGAGCGTAAGATTGAATCCTGAGTGTGTCCACCTGATAAATGATCACTCGCATTAACTCCTATCTGGTCTTTACCAACTCCTGAGGGAAATCTGTCTCCTCAGCTCGGTGCTGTTTGGTGCTGACTAACTTACACTCAGCTTTTTGATTTATCTGTTGGAGTTCACAAGGGTGAAACCAATGTGCTATGAGCTGAATAGTGCTGCAGAGTCAGGTGTTAATTGAGTTGTGGGTTAATCTCTGTGAGAGACAGTGTAATTTACATTACACAGAGTCGTTTTAGTCCAATTTTTAACATCAAAAATCTCGCTTAATGGAGCTTTAAGCTCATTACATTCTTTCACATTTAGTCTGAACAAGGTTGTACTGAATATATTGTGTTTACAGGAAGAAAAGCCTCACTGTAAGCACAAGAAGCTGGACCTTCAGAGGAGTATTACTGTATGTGGAACATGTTTTTTCCGCCAGTGTTTCCTAAATGGCTTTTTTTTTTTGATGGTGGAAGACGGTTCAGGAGAGAAAAGCTATTTTTATTTAAATTCAAGAAATTCCTCACAACCACCATGCATCTGACTGCAATAGCAAAGACACAGTTTTGTGTTTTCAGCAAAGAAATAGCTCACAACTATTCACACTCACTCCTGTGTGCCAATGTATAGTACATGTATATAGCATTGAGTACATAAATATTTATTGAGAGTTAAAGGGTTCTGCTTTGTTTTTACGGTATGTGCAGTGCCAGCTGGTCAATAAGCTGCAGCCATTAAACAACTGAAAACTGATCACATTCATGATGCCCTTTATTTTTTTCAGCCACAATTTCAAAATTTAAAAGGCTTTCTACTTTAAAAAAATACGAAAAAAAACACGATAGACTAGAATTGACATTGTTTTGTTTGCAAACAATTAGATGTAAATATACATGCTCAATTTTGAGATGTTTTACTTGTCGTCAGAAAGCTGTCTTTTCACAGCTGTTTCTTAGAGGTTGTTAACAGAGCTGTTACATCAGTGCAACATGTACTGGCAGACAAACATTTTATTTTAACCAATAAAACATTATTAGCGTAGTAACAGTTAAGTTGTTTTTAATGCTGTTTTTAGTTGTCAGTATTGTCTAACCATTTTACATTTTCCTCCCTAGTCCTCTTCACATCCTTTAGCCTATCTGCTGCCTATACGACATTGCTGCTTGTTATGCAGAGTTTGTATTGAAAGATAGGGTAGCTGTAGATGTTACATTGACAATCCCTGAGCCTCAGACAGATATTACTGCATAGGATTCTCCATGTACTGTATCCCCTATGCTATCCGTGCATTGAAGTATTATGATTGTCATGACTGTCAGTCACTCTCTGCTTTATTTGCTTTTCTATGTATTTGTGTAGATCAAAGTGTACACTACTGATGCTGTTTGTTGTAATGGGGAGCACATAGCAATAAAAGATCTGATTAACTACTCTGATTTCCTGCTTTCAGGCTTTCTCCATCATCATTTACTGCATCCTAAGTCAAAGTAAGTTTGATATCTGTAGCCCAAAAACACAAATTCCTCTCAGGGCTAAGCACGCTGACTTTTAACCTTGGGTGTATTAGATTGAAATTGAAAATATTTATTACGTATTGTTACCAAAAACTAGAAGCGATGAAGAAGAAGAAGAAGAGATCAGCCGCTTTCCTTTATGGCATCTCGTGGCATTTTGGAGACGGCCCAAGCAATCACAAGAATAAAGTCCTATGGAGCATTTAAAAATGTTTCCATGGTGGCATTTGACATTTGGTGTAGTGTAATACAAAAAATTCTGGTTTTAACTTTCAGAGCTTTGCATGGTCAGGCTCCACCCTATATCAGCGATCTGATCCAGCCTTACACCCCAGCTCGGGCTCTGAGGTCTGTGGATCAGAGTCTGCTGATGGCCCCACGCACTCGTTTCCGGACCAGAGGAGATCGATCCTTCCAGGCCGTTGCTCCCCGGCTCTGGAACAATCTTCCGCTCTCTCTGCGTTCAATGGAGTCTGTTGACTCCTTCAAAAGCCAACTCAAGACATATTTATTTGTGCAGGCTTTTTCTTAATTGTCTTGGGGCTGCTATGATTTACATTGTACAGTTGTCTTGGCCTTTTTAATTTGTATTTACTTTTTAACTGTGTATTTCTGTTGTCAAAGCGCTTTGTGACCCTGGTCTGTGAAAGGCGCTGTAGAAATAAAGTTTACTTACTTACTTACTTACTTACTTACATGATCTAGGTTTAATTAATAGACATTATTTCTGAAAGGGGAGAATAACATTTTAAATGAGCAATAAATGAAGCGACGCCTGTGAGCTAGTTCAGGCAGTCAACTCGAGCTGCACTGACACACACGTGACATGCTTCTCTCTCCAGACCATTTTACAAATGCACCCTCTCTATTGGGCGGGCTATTTAAGCTGCAAAGTTTCCCTTCTCTCCCTCTGGCTTGTCAATGCCGCTGATGCCCTGCACAAGCATCGCTGCCTGCTGCTTCAGCCCCACCACCTCCCCAGCATCCACCTGCAGGCTCTGTCGGGGGGAATATATTTATCATCACTCCCCAATATCTCATGTAAACATATCTGCGGGGAGTGATGAGGTCAGAGCCTAGACGCCAAACTCTAACTATGTTCTGCTTTGTAATAAACATTTCAAACGTGAGTTGTCTGACTGAACTGGAATTAATGGAAAGTTAAAAAGATGAAATCAGGGTTGCAAAATGAAAAAACCTGAAGGTTGTCAAATATAAGTGTCGGGAAAACAAAGGATATACTAGAAATGTAACACAGTGAGTTACTTCTTAATTTATTACTTAGAGCTGTGAAGATGTCCTGTCAGTTAAGTGTTGGGCAGTCCTGTGGCACTTCTAATGGATGGGTGGATGGATGGATGGGGGGATAGATGGATGTTACACTGTTGCATTAATCACTGTCACGTACATCAGGGGCGGTAAGAGGTGAGACAGTTGTCTATATGAAAATGTCAGACATAATTACTCAAGCACCATCATTTTTACTCTAAAATGAAAAGAAGTGTAATTTGGCAGGGCTGTTTCATCCTCCTTGGCTCTCGTTTAATCATATGGCATCCTTATTTCCAGCACCAGCCTGGATGATTGATTACTAGGAAAATCAATGTAAACGAGATCCTGTCACACGCCCTTTCAGCTACTACTCGGCTGTCATTTTCCATTTGTGTGCATCACATTATTAAACTGTAGTACAGTTGGAGCAGCACAGTAAAATGTCAAAATAAATTAAAGGTGAAAAAAAGCATCCTGTTTGGTCGTCTGCACCACATGGACGAATACTGTGGGCTGTACATTAACAGCAAAGTCTATCAGTTACCATGAGCATTAAATCCGGGATCATTACACATAATTACACTCAGTTCCTCCCTTTCCTCAAAAAGAATTGACATTTGCTGCACTAATCACATCTCCGACTTAATAAGTTCGCTGATTTACTGTGAATAATTACAGCAGGCTGACTGACATTTAGAATCTTTAACACAGTTTGCACTTTTACTGTTATTCATTAAAAGTGAAAGGTTTTAATTTGCCTGATGAACTATACTGTATGAAGTGTCCTTACATTACATTCTACAACAACAAAATACAATATGTACACATCTCTCCATCTGCCTGCACAGCAAGATTCAGATTGTTGTTATTCAAATTCTGCCAGCAGCAGCAAGAGCTGTGTGCGCCTGTATGCTGGAGACCAGCGAGCATATCCCTGGTATTAATATCCTCATACATGCCATGAAATTGATTACATTATAATCCTATAAATAGTATACAGCTAATATGGACTATATAATCCACTACTGGATTAGTCTGGTTGGCTATTTCAACCTTTTAATAGCGCTCTAGATTATTTCCAGCAACAATGTCATTTTTTCCAATCCAAACACTTAACTGTATGGCGGCAGACGGCTATTCTAAATTGGCTCAGCAGAGATTTGCTCTAAAATGGATTTATATAAGATACGACTGTGAAAAAAAACAAAAAATTGCCCAGACGCAAAAAAAAAATAAAATAGAATTCCAGCGATTATTCTAAATTTGATTGGCAGCTGCTTTCAAAAAGTGGAGGAGAGATGAGCGACACGTCAAAAACGTTTCCATAGATAATAGAAAAAGGCAAGAAGAAGCAAGGTACGGTCACTGGAAACATCAGTGCATGTAAATCTCTCGAGATGAGACGGAGGTGCCACAAACACAGGAGCTGAGAGAACTGAGGAAGACAACAGCCACTCTGATCAAAGCCAGCTGAGTTTTTCTTTTTGGCCCTTCCAGTGTAATTATGTTTCATCAAGAGTAGTATTTTTAATGAGCAGGCAATGCATTATACAACTTACTTTTCGAAGTGTTGCTTTTCCTACAGTGCTCACAGAACAGCCGGCTGACACTGAGCCAGCAGCTACTCCGCATGACTGATGAGGGCTTATCCTCTGAGCTGACACACTCTAAACTACTTTGCACTTGGGTGGCTGCTTTTGGCAACTCTGCAGAGGAATTCTGACGTAAGCCTACAGTCGAAAAGCCATGAGCCTTTTCGCCGATGGTTGACTTACTCTTTGCGACATCTAGACTTATATTTCAATTACTCCTTATGGCCCAAATTATGTGATATTTCCTGCAAAACCAAAGCTCAAAAATCCCACAAATAAATTAATATAAATTCTGTAGCGGAGGCTTTGTTCTTTCTTCCTTATGATTTAGCTCATGACCCTTTGGAGGGAACCAAACTTCTGTGTTCAAAACCACTGGACTTTACAGCTCATTCTTACTTGGAACGTGTCAAATACAGCAGCCTGGTCAGTGGCCTTACACTTCTAAGTTCTAACTTCTAAGCTGTAGGTACTCCTGTAGCGTCACTTCTTGAAGAGCTCCTCTGATGTCGTAGTATAAAGAGTGAAAAAAGCCAAAGGCAGAGGATGGCTTGGGTAACTGCACTCGCAATCCAGAGACTGGGGTTCATTCATGGGGGTCAGTAATGCTGACTGCAATCCAGACCTTATTTACTAAGAGTGTGATCTGAAGAGATCCAAGATTGACTGTGTGATCAATGGCGGCTTATTGGAGCTGTACTCAGCATGACAAGAAATCACTATTCAGGCTGTGAAAAATGGCTTTCATGAATCCAAGATAACACAGAAACAGACGGCTCAGTAACTACTGATGGCATGGCATTTTAAGTGAGGGCATATAAAATGTCTTTTTTATAACAGAATTTTACTTTTTTCAATGTCCCTGCATTTAAAAACGTCTTTCCTCACGTGAGGCAAGAAATCATCAGTCATTTCAACAAGTGTCCCAAAGCACTGTTTACATTCAAACGTATTCAAACGAAGCCCTTTGGTGGGTGTAGTAAAAATGATGAGCGCACCAGAGGAAGTCAGTTGCTGTTGTTGTTATTGAGTGGCAGAGTGTGCGTGGTAGAAGGAAGTATACAGGAAGTGAAAGGAAGGGTTGACAAAACATTGGACAAAATCATTTCCCGTTCCCTTTTTCTAAACCAAACCACAATCTTTCTCGAAATTTGACCAAGTCATTATGCTGCCTTAACCTAACTACCTTAACCCTGACTGTAGTGCCTTCAAATCGTAACACAAATTAAATTTACAACAGGGACTTTTTTAAAAGCCACAGATGAATGCCGTCGTCCCCGATGATAGTCAGGTCAGAAAACTGGGTATGAAAAAAATACGTTATTGTTGTTTGATTCAGATTGTTGTACGGAAAGTATAACATAATATTAATAATCATTTCTACTGTAATATGTTATCTGCTGGATTAATATTGATGTGGGCTGTGGAGCCGCAGCATCGAAATTCACATCAATCATGACATCACACATTATATAGTATCAAATAATGTCGGAAAAGAAGACTGACGACAGTGGCACTTTGTCAAAGGTGTTCAGGGCAACATGTCACACTCACATGTAAAAGACCCATGTAATTGATTTAGTTTATGGTTGCTGTGGTAATTGTATGCATCCAATTGGGAATGGATAGATGTTTTCATATTTGCAGCCATAGCAACAGTCCATCCTAGTGGCAGGCAGCCAATTGGGCTCAGCCAGTGTGAACATTTGCATGACAGTGACTCCAATTGTGTGAGCTCCCCTAAATGAGGGTGAGTGGCTTGGAAGACACGCAAGGTTTTGTTTTTTTTTTGTCAAACTCACTGCGAGATAATGATCATTTCGTGTGGTACAGCATCTGTGATTTGACTAGTGACTGCTTGTCCTTTGTTTGCTGAGAGAAGAGGCTGACAGGTCCTTTTTGCTCTCAATTAAGATGGAGAGAGGCCGTTTCTTCTTCGTCTGTAATAAACTCTCAATGCAAAGGCCGATGACTTCGATTTCTTTCAATTTTTTGTTTAAAAAACATGCGTATGTCCATGTAAAGGAGGAGAAAACTTTTCTATAATAAACTAGCAATTTTACACCATTATGTGGGCATTTTTAACACTGGTGAACCTGCTAAAAATAACTCCTTTTCTTATTGTCAGTGGACAAGATTGCCCTTCTTAATGACAAATCAGAGTTCATGTTAAAACTTACTTAATTTAGAGCACGCTAGCTTAGGAGTGAGCCATCTCGCTGCTTCGTCGTCATTGTCAAGTGTTGCACATGTGCAGTGCGGACCAGGAGATCAGTGACGTTATAGCATATATATTTATATATCTTTTACTTCACTCTCTCTTTCAAGCTCAACGCCGACTGAACAATGTTCGATCTCTGCTTTAAAGGCGACAGATGCAAACGTATGTTTGTTCCAGTTTCCTTATTTTCAATGCATGTCATACAATTGCAAAATGCTAAAAATGAGCTGTCATGTTGTTAATTGTCATGTTTCCATCACAGCTGATGAGAGTTGGGACCGATGTACACCTGTAACTCCTGCAGGGGCGTTTGACATTGGAGTGAATGCTGATTGTACTTTTTCTGAGTGAAGGCAAAAGCCAGATGTCAGTGGGTGTTAGTGGGTTTGTGTCCAGTGGGAAAGGGGTATTAATTTTTTCAACCAAGATGACTTAAATGTATATTCACACATATATACATATGTATATATATATATTTATTTATTTTGATGCTCACTTAAATTTTGAGTGGATTACAGCAGTTGAGCTCACATCCATCAACTCTGTTGCAACCCTTTTGCACTGTCTGATTTTCAGAAGTCACACAGTGAGAAATTTGTCATGGAAGTATCAGTGTTCATTATCCACACACAGTGGTCTCAATGGGCAATAATGCAATACATAAGGTGTGGCTGCAATCACAAATGCCCCAGTGCTCATTAACCATTCATGTTTTCTTGCATCAACATTTTATTGAAACGGACAGGTTTGTTTTCATACCCAGGGATTTGTTAAATTTCATTCAGGGAGATCGATGTGGGAAATCAGTGACTGATGTAGTGGTCTATAAAAATAAATTACAGCTCATTACGAGCTACATCTTCGGCATGCTCCAGGATGACATCAAAGCACCTGGGTATGGATTTTCATCATCAAAAAGAAAGATACAAACTGCTTCACTATAAACAATTATAAATCAGCAGGGAGTACTGTTCTCCTGTTACCTAAGTGCTCAGGAGACTCCCCCACTGACTGGGAGGTCTGGCATTGACTCTCATGCTCATTGGCAGTAAACTGTGGTCCATTGTGGTTTTGTGGTGGGCACAGTGTTGTGTGTCTACTCAGCTGTGTTGTTCCCGGGCTGAAATTAACCAAAGATATTCGGCCAGTGTCTCATTTCATTCATTCTGTCTCAACTGGAGGACAAGCTCACAATTTTTCAAGTCTTAAAACAATAGTCAGATGCCCTTATGTGCATTAGAACAGGTCTTGCTTGCATCCTTCTCTTCTGTTCCTACTACCCATTAAAATATCACTTCCTGATGGGATTTCAGTGGATTCTTCAACACGAATCCATTAATGTGTCAAGAATATTTGGCCATGCTCCTGGGTGAAGTGGACATGTTACTGTGTTATCATAGATGACAGTTGACAGGATACACTTGTCAGCAAACAGCTGCTTATTTACTTATCTCTATCTCTATCTATCTATCAATATATATATATATATATATATATATATATATATATATATATATATATATATATATATTATATATATATATATATATATATATTGATAGAGCATGAGAGTCAACTCGTTTAGCTCTGTTTTAAGCCCTGAAGTAAATATCTGGCTCTTTAGCTGCTAAATGCTCCATTACGTCCAAAAGCTACCTCTAATTCTCTAACTGATGCTACTGAAAATGACGCTACGAGAGCAGTGAGAGTAAGCAAAAACAGTAAAACTGGTGACCGGAGGATTAAACAATGAGCTAAACTCACTATAGAGCTCCATAGAGCTGAAGGGAGTTGATTTGAGCTGTAATTCTCTGTCAGCTCATGACTACAAACAACGTCTTCATTAAAAATATTGATTAAGACATTTTTATGTAGAATCATTTGATGGTTGTGAAACGTGGCTCATCAGAACTGAATAGTGACTGTGTGATTGTAAACTCCACTGGCCCTTGAATGACTCGGTCTACATGGGAGTATCAGCTGGGTTGGGAATCCCGCTTGCATGGCTGCTTTGAATTCACACCATTAGAGCTGGTGCTCATCCGCTCGGTTTATCAATTCAGCCTCACTGCACCGAGCCCCCGACCCACTCCACTGTCCCCACCCACCCTCGTCCCCTGCAGCATAAAGCCTCTCTTTAATCTGGGTTATTAGATGAACTGTAGTGAGCCATGCTACTATACTGTGTCTGAGTCTGTTATGAAGCTTCACTTGTATGAGAACGAGTTCAGTAGAATTACAGAAGATAACCCTGCAATGCACTCCTGGTTTGAACTCCTCTTAAAAAAAAGCGTGTTTTAATTACGTTCATTATATTTCTATAATGGTAATAAAAGGGATCAAAAGAATTGTTTGCAGTGTGACTGTGATTTGGCAAATTATACACACAAGTGATGAAACATAATACATGCAACATTATAAAATTGTCTTAAAAAATTAGTTTTAATTTGATAACCATGAATCGTTTATGTTAGCTCAGCTCAAGTGTAAGACATTTGTAATCAGATAATTATATCAAATAGCATGAATGTAAATTTAAAAGGTTGGGGCGTGTACTGAGAGAAGGATTAAGGCTGCATTTGTTACACGCACCAGGGTGCTCAGTTTTGATGTCGAGGAGTTGAGCATTCAACCAAATCCTGACGGCTGTGGGTCGCGCACGAACATCTGAGGCAATGCAGAAAATGGGATAATAATGATTACGCAACACTGCCACAATTTTTACAGATATAGCAAAATATACAGCTGTGCCAGAATCTTTACTCTATCTTGTTGAAAGACGGTCTTTATTCAGAAGTTAGGGCATATCACCAGATCATAGATTAGATCAAAACGCAAAGATGATGATAATGATTACTGGACTTCGGATATGAGGAGGCAAGAGGTAAGGCTGTCATAATTTAGTGTCTTGTGGTTCTTGTGTTTTCTGTTTTCTGTTCCTGTGTTCCTGATCCCCTCGTTAGTGTGTCTGTGTATATAGTTTCTGTTCTCCCTCATGTCTTTGTCTGTTTGTTCTGTCATACTCCATGTTTCCCCGTGATGCTCCCATAATATAGTACCAGTTTTTGCATCTTGTTGTTTCCATTGATTTTTGTACTTTGTTTAAGCTCTTGTGTTGATACTTTGTTTTTTGTCTTCTGTCTTGCTTTTTGTTTGTTCAGATTCCTTGGGTATTTGTACATTCAGCTTTGCTAAATTAAAACCTGCTTTTTGACCCCCCACAATCCCACCTCCCGTGTATGTCTGCATTTGGGTCCTCATCTTGTTCTCCCCGTAAACGTAACAAAGGTGTTCCACGGGATTTTGCAATAACCATACATTATTATTACTGTAATCTAAAACTGTAGGACAAGTGACAAAAAAGGGGTCTGAATTTACTATTTCCCATTACAGAGGCAAATTCTGTAGACCAACCTGAAGAAAAATCTTGATAGGGAACCCGGTATTTCACCATTCAAGCAGGTGGTGTTAATTTTGTGACACACCAAATGTGACAGCCAATGTGAAGGTAGGTAACAAGGCTAACATTGGATAATGTTCTTGTGTGGAACAATTCAGCAGTTGATGATGTTCAAATATTGACAATGTACTCACATGTTTATGAAGTGGTGACTCCGCCTATCTGGCTGCTCTTTCAGCAGGTTTACGCAGGACAAAATTAAAAGTGCACAGACCCACAAAAACAGATGTGACCTGAGGATCATCTGCTGCGCATGCCAGAGCTCCAAAGTGACATATCTACCAGTATTCCCAAGTTTTATCATAAGAAATGATTTAATTTAACATATTAAAATGGCGGTCTTCTTACTGGGTTACTTTGATAAGGCTAGCCTCATTTGTTAGCAAAGAAATAAACCATTCAGGATTTAGTTGGTATAAGTAGGCTAATGGACATTAAAGGTCCCATATTATGAAAAACACGTTGTGTCCTGTGTCCTTTCAAAGATGTAGTATGTGTCCTCGTGTTCATGACTTTCTTTTCATTAGGTGACGTGATCAATTGAAACATCAACATTCACTGCAACAGAGTTATTTGGGATTTATGGCAGAGCATGACAAGTCACTAATGTGGGAAAGGTGTTTAATTGGAACCAGAACTCTGCCCAGGGACGAGACTTTAGATCTTTAGATCTTTAGTCAAGACTAAATCATACAGGATCACCTTATTTTATAGTATAATTGGTAATGGCTTTTAAAAGACCCTGTATACACAATTCAGACACCTTCTGCTATTCATGGTGGTTCATTTAACTTCCATTAGTCAGCTCTTCTTATAATAGGAATTTCATATCATCTCTTCCAGTATTATAGAATTCAGATGAGCACTTTTTTCTGAACTCCTAGCCTTTTCTCATCTGTCACAATTTCTTTAGAGAAGTTACATAAAGAAAAACATTCTATTGATGATATACAATGAGATGCGCTGGGAAAGGATTTCTGTGAATGACTGAACTGTGAAGGAACACCGTGTCAAAACAATCATAACCTTAAAAGATGTTGACGTAATGTTAAACTTATTTGAAATTGTATTTCCGTCACTTATTTCATTTTTCATTTTTGTTATATTCATTGGATTTCCCACGAGTGCCACTGTTGGTATGTGTACCGCAGTGAGAACAGTGAAGCTCCAGTCAATCTGCTAAAAAAACTTAAAAACGCCCGGTGTGATTTGTAAGACGTTTATGTTTGCTCTGTATTCTAGGTTCAAAAGGGCACCAGCTCCAGCAGATCCTTTTGAATTATAAAACATGACAAAACGACTTTAATATTGCAGCAGTTTCATTGTATGAGGTCATGTCATATCTCGGGCATCGCGCTGTCATCCATCGCTGTTTTGGGAACACAAAAAAAAATTTCCATCCACTGAGTCTATTAATGTTTTATCAGCTGGTGTAAAATGTAGCAGTACAGAGCTGTAAGTGGGTTCCTGAGTGGTTCAACACTCACACAAATGTGATTTACTCCTCCTCCAAGGTCCTTTGCTAACTAGCAATAAATAAGTGCATTTCCAGCCGTATCTGTTAAGACAGCAAACCATTCTTGTTCACGGTTCACAGTACATCAAGGCCACAGTTAAAAATTGACTAAATCACACTCAATGACTTGAGTGCATAAGGTGCGAAAAGAAAGGGACAATCACTGAGGAAAGGAGGGATAAATGGCCCAATGAGGATAAAAGGAATTTACATTACACTCTTTATCCGTGAAAATAAAAAGATAACTGAGCACAATCCAGTAAATCCCCCTGTTATTCTTTGTAAGCTTATTTCATTTGATGATCTGAGTGTTGATGAGATGTCTGAAGATACCGATTTAATGTAAACCTGTATCTTGGATATTTTAGAAAAATAAAAATGAAAGTGTGTCTCAGTACATACTGAATATACTCATGTACAGTACACCTGGCTTTTTAAATCATCTGTAATTTATTTATCAGATCTAAACTCTCTCAGGCTGTGACAGTACACAGTTCTGCACATGATTTAAGTCTGATGCACTTTCACACAGTCCTGGACATGTGCATGGAAACTCCCACTGGATATTTCCCTTTCTTTTTTTACTTGCAAGTCGGTTCAGGACATGTCAAGGTGGCTCTCATTGACAATCCTTGACCAATTTGTGAAAATTCACATTGCTTTTTAAAAGGAATTTTAAAAGGAGCATTTTTGAAAGCCAGGTAGACGGCAGCAGAAGGTTTTGTACATTAGGGGAGAACATTCTGTTCTGTGAATACATGCAATATAGACATTAAATCGATTAATTCAAAATTCTGCTGCAATGCTTTTAATTTAAGCTGTTCCACAAAGCAGAACAACACACTTTGTTGATGCCACATTCATCAAGCTGTTGAAAGAGCCTCCAGCAGACCACCATTATAAACAAGACATTTGAAAAACTCTTGACAGGATGCCTCAAACTGCAAACAGTATGACTTACCACCTGTGAGCTGTAGAAAATCCAACTTTTTGGAGAATGAAATCACAGTGATGGTAGAGCAGACTGAAGCCAAGCAATACTAACTATTCTGTTGAGAAACTCATTTTAAATACTTGAATACCTCACTTTGATACAATACCTTGAAAAATACCTAGTTTTTTATATATAAATATCATTACTTTAACCAAAGAGGTGTGCTGGAATTTTTTCTCACTCTCTAAAAGAACCATATCAGGTGTTATCTATCAACATCTTAGTTAATTTTGCAGAGAGTAATGCATGGATCTTATCTTATGATCTTATGAAAATATAATTGAGCAGTTATAGTGTTTTGACGTTTAGAGTGATACAGACCCAGAGGAAACAAAGATTGGAAAAGAGATCTCAGTAGTGTCTCATTCATTTCTCCTAGACAACTATGAGATCTATGTGAGACCAAAGTGAGGCTGTGGCTGATTTCTCCTGTTTCTCAATTGTTTCTCCTGAGAAACACGTGCAGAAAATCTCAACTCTGGCTCCCTGTAAGTTTCAAAGGAGATCTCATCAAGCTCTCAATGAAGTTTCAGAATGTCTCCTCAGTGCTGGAAAGGAGCAAGGTTTAAGCGGTAAAGTCTCAAGTCTCACCTATTGCTCCTAAGCAATTTTAGGAGAAAAAAAAATAAGAAATGTTTGAGACCAAAAAAGACGACAATGAGACTGAAATGAGAACTTTCATTGAGCTCCTTTATGGCTCCATAGCCGTAAAGGAGCAAGCTTTGAGCAGTAAAATTTTCCTCTGGGGAGCTTTTTAGTTTGATATTGGATTATAGACTTGATTGGATTAAAGGCGGTCTGTCGGGCAGTTTTCCCTTTACATAGTGTCATTCTGGCTGCTTTTTATTCTTCATATTACTTTGACCAATTTTATTTCCATAATATTGGCCTGACTGTATTTCATTTTTAACAATAATAACAATAGAGAATGTGGGCTGTATGCCTGCTGGGAGAGCGAGCCCACCCCTGCTTGTAAATTAACTGTGGCTTGATGTCTGCAGTATATAATCCTGCAACCGAGTAATTTGTCTGTCCAGAATGACTGAAAGGAAGCCGCTAATCTTCGCTTAAAAGGTTAGGGTTATGGTTGTGGAATTGCACGTGCGTTTGTGTCCCGGTTGAGATCTCGTTTTTGGAGGTTACTCACGGCCGTTATTGCTTTGTCGATTGCACTCCGCAAAATGCATCAAATTGCGGAAATTGCGCAGATATTTGGGGCCACATAGGGCAGGCAATTTCTTGAAGGCCTTTGTTAGAGTTGTGGCAGACATGTTTCACGTTAAGAGTTTCTCCAACAGTGATGAAAATTCTGCCTTTATTTTTTTGTCCTGAAGTGAGTTGCTAGTATGAACTCTGTTTTACTGATAATTCTGCTCAAAAATGTTTGCAAAATGCTGATATGGTGTTAAACAATGATCATTGTGGTTCAGCGCCACAGGTCATGCTAGATCCTGTTTGTTGTGGCATCTTGGTGCAGTTTCTCCAGGCATAACGGGGCAGTATCTGCACATCGGACGCGGTTAGCTGCTGCCTCTCTAGCCCCTCCACCACTCGTTCGCCCAGGACGCTGTTTGACTCGAGGCATCGGCTTTCCCTCCTCCTCAGCAATGTGGCTGGGATTGTGCAGTGATGAGGAATGGATCACTCCTAATGTTTACGTTTGCAGACATACTTGCTTTGGTTATCTAATTGGCTGTGGCGGTATTCAACTGCACGGTGTTCAAAAAAGAGGGATGGGGTTGATGTTAAGCCAACAAAGACTTATCCATTCGCAGTTTTTATTTTCCCATTTGAAAGCAGAGCTAATTCAAGGTCAGCCTAAGGACCTGGCAATTACATGTTTGTTGCTTTGCTGCATTGCCTCTGTTTGATGCGTACCCATGTCACGCTGAGACCTGTAGGGCAGCAGTCATCAGCTCTTTTAATTAGCTGGAGCTGTTCTATGGCCCAACAGTTGCACATCACACAGAAATAAGTACACTAATTAAAGTTTCTATGAAGAACATTCAGATTTTTGTTGATACTAGCGCCCCTCTGGACAGAAGCGTTATGATCTGTTGTTAAGATCTTGGTAGCGCGTTCCAGCGACACATACATTTGTTTTGGAGGCGAGTGGCAGAGAGACCGCAGGATGGATCGCAACGAGGTACTTTACAGAGCTGTCACATCTGTACAATTTACTATTTTATCTCCATTTGACTTTATGTCACACTGAAACTTAGAAATTTCAGCTATAATCTGAAGAGACTGGAGCACCCAGGGGACTCCTATGCAGACAAGGAACATGCTTTCTCCATGCAGAAAAAAAAAATCAAATCTGATTCCTTTGTCCTTCTCCTGACAAATGACAGCTGTCTTCTGTGCGGAAGCACCAGGTGGGCAAAGGCTGCTGGATCCTCTCTGACAAAGGAGTTTAAGTTCACCAAGGCAGAATAACATGATTTCTGTCAGACCATTATGGTAATTGGAGTGTAATGGCTCGATTCAACACAGCTTCTTTGCCTGGACAGATAGATGTTTTGCATGGGGATGGACAAAACGTCCTGTTGGGAGGAAAAAAAGCTTACCATCATGGCTTGACGTCAGTTGCAATGTGCACACATGGTGGCAGTGGCTGCAGTTTAAGATTATTTTCATGAACAATTGAGTTTTCAAGTATGCTTTCATTAATCTTTTAGTTTAGTTTCCAAAGTAGTGAAATGTAACCATCACACTTTTCCTAATTGTCCTAATCATACCCCCTAACGCGAACCCTGACATGACCTCATACCCAAAACCCCACAATGTGCAATTTAAGGAAGATCTATTCAAGGTTTTGTCTATCTTGCTTTAGACCCTCTTTCAGAAGCCAACATCACATAGCATTCTCTGTAGTTGTTTGCCTTTTGTACGCACGCTGACTTGCCTCTCCTTTCTTCCTCTCGTCTGTTTCTCTCTCCTTTCTGTTTTCTTTCCATCAGCAACATTATCTGCTTTCTTTTTCGGCAGTACACATACCTGGGGGGACCACCCAAATTACGTCTATGTAAGGGAACTACTGGTTTTCATGTGGCTGCAAAATGGTCATGTGGTGTAGAGTTCGTTAGTTACTAATGTCCATAAGCATCCTGGAGGATGTTTGCGCAGATTATTTGCTGATTATATTACGACACACACTCATTTTGAACGGAAGTTGGGAATCTAATGCTAAAGAACTAATTATGCTCTCATTAGTCCCAGCTGAGTTTTTTTTTCATAAGTGCTTATTATTTAATATTCCGACACTAATATGCAAAATGTAAGATGGTTCACGTTGTAAACTTTAAAGCTAAGCAATAGCACGTAGCATTGTCATGACTTTACAGGAGCATTTGGCTCAAAGTCCACACTCAGTGCTGTTAGTCTGGCTATAGTCTTGTCTTGTTGCTTGATCAACTGGCAACAATATTTACAAAAAAAGTTGTGTCAAATGTTGCCTTGTAAAGAACGTTATTTATTAATTGAGCACCAATGACCACTTTGTGACTGAACACATAAAACCTAGTTTATCGGGTAAAATGAAAACAGACAGAATCAGATCGTAAATGTTTCAGTCTGTGGGAGGTTGGTTTTTAGCTGGAATACACTCAGCTGTACATAGATTGCTTTGTAAAGCCCACATAATTGTATGTATACTTGGAGAGACCAGCTGCTCATCATGTAGCTTATGTGGTGCAGATGATGTCATTTTTCTTCCTGATCTGATGTTATGAGATCCATTTATGCAAATCAGAGAAACAATATTAAGCTCATCAAGTTCCTTGTTTACCCAGTGAGATGTTGATGGAGGTTCTAGGTCATCCAGGTCACGGTACATCTAGGTGCTGTATCGTAGGCAACAGGACTTGTTTACCCAGTGAGGAAAAATGAGTAGCTGTGATCCAAACATGGCTACCAGTAGTCAGTCGTTTAGTGTCACAAAACCACCACGTTAGGGTTTAACAAATCAAGATCTGTGAAACAGAGAGGCCAAAATATTTTAGTTATACTGTTTACTGGTTTTCTGGTAATTAATTTAATTAATTAATTGATTGAACAAGATGTAATAACCTTTTCATACAACTGCTTGACTCAGTGCATTGTATGATTCCTTTTGGGTGAAAAATGGAGCCATGATGAACGGAGGAAATTAACTGTAATTATTTTAATTTCTCCGCATTATGTCACCCAGTCGTTTCCATGCCATTATGTACCACAGCTCTTAGTCTGACTGCATCCTCGTGATGCGTGTCAACAAAAGCTTTATTAGCACTATAATTTATATTTTAAACGTGCTGGGTGAGGGGATCTGCTCCAGGAGTACCAGCTGTTAATTGAATCAGTGTGAAGCAGATTTATTCTTTTCAGAGGTTAGAATTTGTTGAGTTTCTTGACCTATAAGAAATATTAATATTGACGTTTTTTAACTGTTAGTTAAGAAAACAGATTCTTCTTCCTTTTTTTCTAAGTCTAGATTTTAATATTTCCCTATGAGTTTTATGTGTCTGTTCAATATGTTATTATACTAAAACTTGGCAATGACACATTTATATACTTTTGCAAAACCAATCCGGGCTCTATTAAAAATGTCATCTAGACAGAGCTAAAAATCTTAGCTGGAAATGCTTTAGGAAGAAAAATACTTTTATAGAAACCGCTGTTAACAATGCAGGTTAAACTGGCATTTTATGACCCTCCCATTTTAGCACCATGGATAACTGCCAAAAACAGCCATCTGACGTTTTGAAATGCCCTGCGGGTAAGAATAAGACCCTTGAAACTGAAGTGAGTATCAAAAAATATACTGTGAGGTAGGAAATTATAACTCTCACAAGCTCATTGAGTTCAGATCACATCTTTTTCACAGAGATTGTCATTATCCAGTTGCATCCACTGACTTCTGTGCAGCAGCTGCCCTACGGTGAAGCCTCTTCACTCAAGAAGCATCACCAGCCATTCCTTTTTCCTTCAGTCCTCATGTGATCCATCTGTTTTTGTTTTTGTTTTGTGCACAGTAGTTGTGCTGTAATTAACAACTGCAATTCTTAAAAAAAATGTACAAATGTATTATTCAAATTTAGGCTATTCTACTCATGTGTTTCCTTTAAAATATGTGTCAAAATGGTGCCTAAATTGGCCAACAGATTATGTGACAATTAACCTCTGTCATTAGGATTAAATTAAATTATTAGGCAGCTCTCTAAGGTTATTGGATGGATCAGCTTTCACAGCAGGTTGCCATACCTGAAACATTAGATGAAAAGCAAAACTTTACCTGATATATACTGTAAGAAACATTATATCGCAGACAATCTGACATCTTGTGATAAAGCAAACTGTAAATGACTGATCTGATCAAAGGTTAACTTACAATGACCATAAACTGCAATGTGTTGCGTAGGTTCTTTGTATTGTTTTTGCCAGAGAACTTTGCCAGAGAGAGATTTTAGTACTTTATTATTAAACGAGTTAAGACCAATATCTTTATTAACGACCATTAGGACATTTTGCTGTTCACAATAACATACAGTATATGCACCCTCTCACAGTTTGGGCACATTGAAATATCTCTTGATAACCAAGGCAAGACAGAAATTAGCTTGACAATTTTTAAAAGCATACAAAGCATACTGCAATAGTTTTTTTTCATTATTCTTCATATTATCAAATAGGAAGTACACTCAGTGAGCAGTGAAATGAAACATTTCCCCCACAGAAGACCATTTATTCCTCTACTAGGTCTGACAGTCATCTATCAAAGTTCATCCACTCATAAACATTATGTATCTCTCAAGGAAATACTGAAAACTGTATTGCCTCTTTAGGAATCTTTCATGAACAGAACATAAGCCTTGAAAAAGAAATAGGTTTGATATCCAGTTGTGATTTAAACTTGTGAAGCAAATGAAAATCTCATCATTATATCTCTTTTGAAAAGACATTAGATCCTGTTCTAAGACAGAAATGTCCAGAGAATGGTTCGACATTCATGTGAAATAATCTCAATGAGTTTACCATCACAATTTACTAATATTTCTTCATCCTCGTGTATGCATTAATCTAGTGCTGCAGATTAATGCAAAAGAAAATTGGATGCCAACTTTTTTGATAATTGATCCCTTTTCAATCAAAAGTGTCAAACTTTTGCTGGTTTCAGCTTCTTAAATGTGAAGATTGGCTGCTTGTCTTTGTCATTTATGATAGTAAACGAAGAGTTTGGGGGTTTTGGACTGCTGGTTAAACAAAAGAAGCAGTTTGAATAAGTCACTTTGGGCCCAGATCTTTTGATGGCCATACTCCACATTTTCTTTTTGCCATTTTATGGATTAAAGGATTAATTGATGAAAACAACTGGCTGATTAATCGGTTGCAGCCCTACAATTTTGTTACCTGGATGAGGAGACTTGTTTTGTTCAGTCCTTCCGAGCTTTCATAAAGACCAAAAGTGGTTCAAGTTGGTTCTAAACATGGGTCTGTTTTTCTCGTCACTGAGTGTATATACATGGAACAAAGAGGGACAGAAAGCAAGCACCAAGCTTTACAACTTGGCAGACTGAGAAGAAAGCAGGAAATATTTTTAAAAAATAGCTTGAGTCAGAAATCGCTCACTATACGGGCTCTCATGTGATGGATGTTTGAGACATATAAGCTATTTTCTGGTCCTGGCTCTGTGTCGAAAGTCATTTCTGTTGTGGTACTTGGTGCTTCGAAACTAACCATATGTCCCAAATTTTCAGGTTATGCCGCAGGGTAGTGTCAGAACGATTAACGTATGTACTAATTGTCACTGCACAACTGGATGCCACTTGGCAAAATGCAATGAGTAGAATGAACAGTGAGAGATCTCAGGCCCAGCCTTATTGTTCCCCTGGAGATAAATGACACATTGGGCTCTTTCTCAGAAACAGAACAATTTCAAAATAAAATCAGAATAACCTCGTAATTTATAAAAACACATACATAATACAACAACAGTAGTAATTATACGATGGAACCGTGTTTACGGTCTCTCAGATATTAAAAGAAAAAAAAAACTCAAAGAGTGAACGCACCATGCCAGGATGAATTCAGCGCACGGATGTCTCACTTAGTTTTTATCTTTTCCACCGCAGCGAAAGAACATAAATGTTTGTCCCGTCCACATTTCTGAGCAAAACTGCAGTAACATGCAATACATTTTAGGATGTTTATTTTGCTTTTGCCAAGATTTCAAATGATCTCAGCATTTCATTTGAGAAATTGCTCCACTGTGTTTTAAACAATATTGTATATGCTGTAAAAATGGCTTCTAGCAAATTCATAAATGCTTTTCAGAGTTGTCTACTGGGTTGTCAAAGAGGATTTTGGCCTGATTAAGTCACTAGGAGGCATGGTGCTTTTTATTCTATTCTGCTTCCAAACAACCTTGGTGAATCACTCACTGATATTAACATGGACTGACTGTTCACCTCATCAGAATATTTTATCTTAATAAGTACTTTACATTGGATGCTTGTTAAATTATTCAATTAACATTCCCATTTATGATGAAATATCGGGCATCATGTGAGTTGTGCTCTTTATAATGGTTTAACTGCTGGTGTAAATCAATGTGCAAGATTAACTTAACTGCAGATGCCCAACAAGAAGTTCATTAAAATACAACACAGGCAAGCTCCCACAGACAAAACAAACAGTAAGCCAAATACAAACACACTTGACAGTTTGAAAAAGAAACTACCTTTCTCTTTGGTCACTTGCCACAAAGAGCAATAATCCACTCTGAACTGTTCCGATATGTGAACGAAACAAGCCGGGTGGAGGAAATGCCTTTTCCACGCTCCACCTCATCTGTTGTTCTCGTCTGAATCAGAACACCTCATTGTGCATTGCTTATATGATGGCCCCTCTACATTTCATTGCAAAGTCAGTTACCCTTTAGTACTCTCCCACAAATGCTCTTTCTTCTTACTTTTAGCAAAATTGTAAGGCCACATTCAGACCGACTCAGGGCCTGTGTGAAAATAAAACGCAGCTTCTCATTCATTTGAAAAGGAGTCTGTTCACAGTGTGGGTGATGACGCAGGGTCGCCCAGGCTCGAATTTTGCTTCAACACGATGTCACCTGGCACTGGGTGACCATATTTCTACTTTTAACCTCGAAACCATCGATTGCAGAGTTAGAGAGTGTGTCTGTTGGTAACATAAACCCCTGTGCTGTGTTCTGGCTAGTAATAGCTTTGAAATTAAATCTGTTGCTCCAACTGGACTTCCTTGACTGTATGTCGTTGTTTCACACTACACTACAACAACACCCCCTGGTCAGCGCAACTCCCTGCAGTGTTTAAATACGGAGCTGTGAAAGAACATGCTGTATGTTCTTAAACTGTTGGGTTGCGGTGTGTAATACAGACACAATAATATGCTTAAGAAATGCTCTTTTCCCTGAATCCATTCAGTTTATTGCCCCTATCAGGCAAACCTAATAAAGTCACTGTATGTAAATGTTGTCACTAGACCAACAGTGTAATTCATAGTGTATCAGAGAGTTTGTGAAATATTTATTTGAAATGTGACTTCATTAAAGGAGTTTGCCTTTTCCCCGAGGCACAGCCTTTTTTTTAATCATTGTTGATCTTTAGTAATTATATTCAAAATCCCCTTGTTGTATAGCAAATTACAGCAGATACTTTGCAGAGAAAATATTAATTAACCGAACGTCACAAAGCAGTGGAATTAAAAAGCCTTTGTTGATGCTCAGAACCCTGACTATAGACCGTGTAATTATATTTTGTGCAGACAATCACAGAGGTAAGAGATAATGTGATGAATAGCCCTTCACAAATAAAATAGGACACCATTAACTCGCTCACTCTCTATAAAATATTACATCCTGTAAAACCTGCAGCCAGCATTTGTGTCCCGACAAAGAAATCTTTAAAATTGTTGTTCAACATTATTTCAGAACATGTAGGAGAAGACACAAAACCACACATGCTAGTACACAAGATATTCACATGCAGACTATACAAAGGTGGTCTCGAGGTCCCAAAGAAAGTTCACAGTAATTAGTCCTTACTTACTTACTTGAAAACTGAAGCGGACATAAAAACATTTTTTCACCACAGGCACCATAAAGTACAACTTCTTTACATTCAGTGTTACACTTAAACATCTTCCCTGTGCCAAAAGTCTCACGAGCAATGTTTCAAATGCTATCTTGAGACTTGTAGTGTTTTAAATTAGTGTAGATACCCCTGACGTCTTTGGCAGGAATAAATCAATGCAAATGGCTGCTTAAAATCCAGGGAGGTCGGCACCGCTGTTAGAAAACAAACAACAAAAATAAATTTTTATTATTTCTTTTTTGTTCATTTAAATGACAATTTTTGGTTTTACGGTGTAGAAATGCTGAATTACAAGCTGAAGTTGTGAATTAAGCAGGGCACTAAACCTCAGTGCTGTCATATGAGTAAGTACTGATGCCTTTTATTAGCACTGAGTTAAAAAAAAATGATTGGGGGCACCCTCTCTCTCTCTCTCTCTCTCTCTCTCTCTCTCTCTCTCTCTCACACACACACACCCCTAGACACTTCTAGCTGTCCTATCAAAATAAAGGCTGAAAGCCCAAAAAATAACAATGTTTATTGTTAAAAGTTGCCATCATGTAGTTGGTTTGATTTTTGGGACTGTTCACTTATTATTTGATCAGTTTGTTTCCTCATCTAAATCAGGGAATTTAAAACTGTTTTTAATTTGGCTTAGGTTGTCAAATGATCAGAAGGGTTTAAACATGCTAACATTTCCCCAAATATGGCGTTGGAAATGCTATTTTCTGTGGACCAAACATTTTTTTAAACAATACCTACCCAAAGCTGCGAGGCTAACAGAGCAACTGACATTACTTAAAATTTCAGAAAGCTAGACCAAAGTACATCCAGTGAAATCGAAATGAATAAAATTCAGTTTAGATTCAATTAAATGCTATCAAACTCCAGGCATGACCTATGGGCCACAGTGCAGCATACAGAAAATCACTTGTGGATGCACTCAGAATGCTCAGTAGCTTATAGGAATTACATGTAATTATGAACCGGATAATTTGAACAAGGTTTCCAGATTGTCAGTCAGCCAGAAAATCATGGGAAAGTAAAATCTCTGAGGATGTAAAATAGATGGGAACACTCACTACAAGTGTTCAGTGAGGAGCGGTCAAACCAGGGTCACATAGGGGCCTCTCTTCGGTATGTGTCAGACACACTGAAAGGGAAGCCATGAACCCTTTCAACAGCGAGGTCAAGATCAGGGCACATAAATATGGCACAGCAGAATAACCACAAAGAACTGAATACAGTTAAGAGACTAACATGTGTTAGAATAAACTCTTGTCTATCACGTCTGGTGCCATGTTGAAGGTCCTCTATGGAAGTCCTTTTGTGATCCCTGTGCTGTTTCTTAAATTCACAGATTTTTTTTTTTATAAGCATTTAGACTGACCTGGTCTTGGTCTAACTCCTCATCATGTGACTCAGTTAAGTCTTATATGTGTCCGTGTGACCTCTGCAAATCTCAAGTGACACCAAAGTGACACACGGGTTAAAGTGCCTGAGGCCCTTTCAGTTAATAGAAGGGATCCAGCCATTTGGATGAGTGTCAAACGGGCCAGATATCCAATGACCTGGAGAATCTTAGTGGACAACTTGTCAAGATTATAGGTATCCGCTTATGACATGTGTCACCATTAAGTGCTGGCTGAGACATATTTTTTCCCCCAGTGTGAGCATTAGCAGTGCAGAACTCTCGGTGACTCAGACGAGTAAAATCTGCTGTTGAGGTTGGAATGTGTATAAATGACTGTATTTATGTAATTATCCACTTTAAATGAATTTTTAATGATACATGGAATTACTTTCTGACTTTGTCCTCACAATTCTAGAGACGCAGAAGGGCGGAACCCCCTGTTTAGTACAGCTGCTCTGTGTTGTAATGCAGCCAAATGCACAAAATGTTTGTTCACACTTACTTTTTTGTTGTTGTTGCTGATAATTAGTATGAAATGGAATCATGGCTCATACCTTAATGACTAGCAGTCGCTATCAAGCTGCTGCTTATTTTATAATCATGAAAAATTAGCACAATTGCAGGTTAATGAGAGCAGCTTTGCCCTGACAGCAGCTACAAAAAGGTTGTCGTAATCAGCCAAGCACAGTCAAAAAGTGTCAGTTACCACACGGGCCGCTGCATTTTTGCTTGTAACAAAAGGAAAGGTCGGCAAAAAGCGGCCATTGTTTTCATGTTTGTGTAGAACGTGTGATGGAGCAAACAGATCTGATCACACGTCCAGTTACATACCGCTCTTTACAACCTTAACTGTACTACAGGCCTGTAAACAAATGTATGTATATTATATGGCATGTTGTCAGTTTTCAGAAGAGACTTCCAGGTTTTTTCAGACTCAACCTTGCTACTGAATCTATCAACGCTCTCCGTAAAATGTGCGTCATTGTGTGTATGTTATTTGTAGAGATAGGCAGCATATGACGGCCTTACACTGCTCCACAACAGTGCATCCAGGTTAGCCGTACTGATGCTGACGATTTTTTCCTCTTTTCTTTTTTTTTTAACACAATTTTTACACCTAAATCAGCCATTTAAAGTTTCGAAATGCTCCCTGCCAACAGAAGAGATTCAAAGTTTGTAAAATACCTAACCAAAAATTGTTCAGTACACTACCCTACAAAGAGAGATTCACATTATAACTTGTAATTTAAGCTTCAGACTTTGTGACATATACTTACAGCAGACGATACATGTTCTGGGGTCAATGCAGGCCCTCTTGTTTTTCCCATTTTCTACATGGGTTATCTGCACAAGATTGTTCATAAAGAGATAAAACATGAAATGACAGCAAAACGCTTCGTCGTCTGAGATTTACATGGCACATTCATAACAGGCTCATGAGATATCATGAATAAATTAGATTAAATTCAGCATTGTTACATTTTATGTACGTGTTTGGAGAGCAGATTTCAGAATAAAAGCATGGATGAAGAGTTCATTTGTATGTACAGTATATGGCTCACACACAATACAATCATAGCTTCCTTGTCCGCTCTGCATGAAGAGGCCTTTCAAGCCTGAATGAGAAATCTGATAAAACTGCATTATTATTTGTGAGACCTGCAGGACTGGCCCTTTACATTTGTGTTCACAGTTTATCTGGTTTCCTGCCATTCTGATCTGATATCATTTTATCACTAGGGAAAGTTTTTGACTGGCTGATGCAACTAACAATGGCCTGGGTTAGTCTTTTTCAAGGAAAAAGTCCTGCATTTCAACAAATCATTACCATATTAATTGTTCCACAGTTTATTAGTTTATTTATTGTGTTCGGAATCATATTTGCCCGATTTCTTTAGCCAAACAAAAACAAACAACAAAAAATGATGGCGGTGAAAAGAAAAGTTGGGGATTTATTATAATATGGACAGAAAATGTCAATGAGAATGCTGCCGCTGTACAAGTTGTCGACTCACAGAAATAAATATTAAATCAAAATATTTTGATTGAAACAACATTAAAAATGTTAACTGCTCCTGGCGACCGCTTCTACAGCTTCTGCCTCTGTCTTCGACATGGCAGTAATCATACCAAGGGATAATTAACTCATTAATCAGTAGGATTAGTCATTGGCATGCTTTCAAAGCCTCATGGATTCTTGTAAAAAAGGACAAGGTGGCAGGAGCAGATACCACTTTATCCTATAATTCAGACAGAAAACCAGTGGTACAGGTTTCAACTTTTTGGAAAGACTGAAAAGATCTTCTTTGAAGGCAATGAAACAACAGTCACTGCCTAACTGTCTTCACTAGACTGCTATATTTTCTTATAATTATATAATATTTGTTAAGAATTGAAAAAATTGTCAAGTAACTCCGAAAAACGAAGTACATACATGTCTAATACTGTAATTTAAGTAATATAAGTAGCCTAAAAGCTGTACAACAACATACTTTGTAAGCGGCAGACCAGCTAGAGACTAGGTTGCATTGTCAAGGGCTAGTTATATTCAGTGAACTTTAAAAGTTTTATTTTCAAATGGATTGCCAGTGCTGAAGAACCTTCGTTTATCATATTAACTTGGGTTTATTCTCTGTAGTCTGTTAGCCAAGCTGCTGACACGATGATTTAACAGGATCAAAGCCTTGATCTGTTTCTTAAATTCAGTATGCCTCTGCAGAGTTTGGTTCTCTGAAATGTAAAAACACTTGTGGGCATGAAAAACATTGTGCTTTATGATCGAAGCAACTGAAAGATTCTGTCTTCAGTTTGATGTTTGAGGCCTTTGACTTTTTAAACAGGTTGTTTTTAAAATAATCTGATCTCTTAATAGGGTGATATGACTTCACTTTACAATATAAGTGACTAATACTGAAGACGGGGAAGGTTGTTCAATCTAACGTGTCAAGTCTTACTTTTGAAATCTGCTCTGCAAACATCAAAAGTACATACATGTCTGATGCATCTTTATACATTAATACATACAGGTTTTATAAGGTACCGTATGTCATGGAGCAGGACAGTAGCCTGTTATCAATGCAATATCAACCAATCCTTACGGATTAATTATGCACCTGCCAAAGAGATTTGTTTTCCTTTTGTTGACAGGCACATTTCCAACAGCACAGCCTGCTTCCGTTTAGAATACAGCACAATGTGTGCAACATATATTGTGCACCTTAAAGGTGATGAGCAAAGATTCACACCAGATGAGTGTTCGCTTTTCAAACTGGATTTGTTTCAGAAGCGAATACTGTTGCTGAAATAACTGTTTTTTAAGTGGTGAAAGACCAAGATAAATGTCAGCATCTTAAATGTATTCAGGTTTATTTAAATGTGAGCCTTGTGATTGACTTATCACACAGTGGAGGCCTTTATTTTCAAATAATGAGGCCTGTTTCTTTGTAGTGTGAACAGCTTTACTTATCACCTAGAAGACTGTCTCTACGTGTCACCTCAAATAGACACTGCTGTCACACCTCCGCTGCTGCAAGATGCCTTCTCCAGGTCCTCCATGACCAAGTCCTGTTCAGTGACATGGTTGAGACGCCTGGAAGTGTTCTTATCTAAGCTGTTGAGGGAAATGGGCTCTAGGGAGGTTTGTGCATTGTTAGCTGGGAGCACAGAGTTTCCCTGCAGCCTGTGCGAGTAGGTTTTCCTCCTCTGTCCGTCGGCCGTGCACAGGCTGAATTTGAAAATGGCTTGAAATCCTCTGCGGAAATTCTCATTGAAGAAACCGTAGATGATGGGGTTGACGCTGCTGTTGAAGAAGGCCAGCCAGTGGGCAAAGGGGTAAATGTAAATGTTGATGATTCTGTACTGCTGCTCAGTCAGGCTGGCATAGTCGCTTAACATCATGAGAGTCCACAGAGGCAGCCAGGAGAGGATGAAAAGCAAAGCAACTATAAGAAGCATTTTAATCACCCTTTGCTTTTTCTTTGACACAGTGTGGCGGTTGTCATGGCCCGGCTTTCCTCCCGTTGGGACGGCTGTTTTGAAAAGCGTAATGCCAATCCGGGCGTACATGATCACGATGAGGGACAGAGGAGCAAGGTAGATATTTGCAAACAGGACAGTGGTGTAAATCTTCCTCATCTCCTGGTTTGGCCAATTTTCTCTGCACCAATAAAACGGGCTTGTTTTGTTGTCGTAGCCCAGTAACACCCGAATGGTGTGCTCCTTGGTCACTTGTAGCATCACCCCAGAGGGACACATGATGGATACGGCCAGAACCCAGATAATGACTATTATCAAGGTGGCTGTGGATATGGTCAGCTTTTGCTTGAATGGGTAGACAATACATCTGAATCTGCAAAAGGATTACAAAAAGAGACTTGATAAGAAAGATGTAAGGTGAAATTTAACCTACTTTTAAATATCTTTTTTCCACAAGAAACTGAGTGACAGTAAAGAACGTTAAATGGTGCAACATTTTACATTTCGAGTTACTGGAAATCATCCAGGCTCTTATCACACGGAGGGGATGTTGTCAGGGACCACAGGGTCCTATGGTAAAGAGGTGCACATGAGAACAAGCATGAATTTGCAATAGCTGCTACTAGCTAGCACAGCATCGACATCGGCTCAGTGAACCCTTTGCCCTAACCCTAATAATAATAATAATAATAATAATAATAATAATAATAATAATAATAATAATAATAACAATGGACTAATCATTTATTGTAATGCCTTGTTCTGTTATAAAGGGTAAACTAATTATGTGACTGTGTCAGAAGAAACCCTCCAGTGGAAATTAAACCAATTAAAATAAATGAATGGTGCTCAGAGTGGGCTGATGGAGCTCAGGATTTATCAGGATTGTTTCTCCGAACAGTTTTACTATATGAATCTGAACACAGAACATTAATACACAATAGAACCTGCCCAATCCTGTTGGCTTGGCATAGGAGATTTTAATGATACATTAAGTTAAACCAGCTGTGCCTTGTACATAAATATATTTATTTAAGGCTGATATCTAATAAGGGGTCATGTCAGCTGGTTTCGTGTGTCCTTGCTCATTATTCCTCAGAGATTCCTCCTCGCTCCTTGAGCCTCACTCCAGTCAGAGCAGGAATAAGGGCTTCAGGATGGCCTGCGAAGGGGCGGACCAGAACAACTTCGGGTTCAAGCGATGAGCAAGAAAATGTCAAATAAAGGAATACTGATGCACCTTACATCTATGACAACCATTTCATGAGTCAATAAAAGTGGCATGGAAAATTGTGTGCATATTTTATGTGAATCCGTCGAGAAGTTATATGCCTTTCTGCTATAGGCCACACCAAAGACAATCACACACACTTGGCCTTATTGTCAAATATCAGCCTACAAGGGCGAAACTATGGCGGCCAATGTAGACCAACTAACCAGCAGAGTTGCCAGTAACAGCTTAAAAAAACGGACATGCAGGTCAGTATTTATGTAAAAAAAAAAAAAAAAAGGACAACAATGTAAGCAAATAGAAAAAGTGATTTGGCCTTTGAACTAAAAATGCAGTAAAACAATGACATTACTGTTAGTGCTTCATTACACTGTTCCTCACCGTGTCATTGTGCTGCAGATCAATTTCAAAACAAAAGGGTTGTAATTATCGCAGCTCCCCTTTGTACCTTCATTGTAATCTGTGACTTTATTGCCATCTGTTCACAAAAGGTATATAATGATCATGCCAAATTGTGCACAAGGTTGTCTTTGTGCTTCCTATTTAGAAGACCAGAGAGACAGCAGCAAGCTGCTGTTGCCAAATGGATGGCATGAATAGGCCATTGTGCACTTGAGATTTTCAAGGACTATTCTGTTGACGTTCTGTATGATTTCTCTACGAACACAGCGCCTTTCTATACTTGAACCTCTCTGAAAAATTTAGAGGTTTGCACCGAGTTCACATTTTGATATTTATAAATCAGCAGTTATGGAAGTGCTATATGTTATCCTCGCAGTGTATCGTGCAGTCTGTGACAGTCCGCCCAGCAGCAGTGTGTCCGTGAAGCGAGAGAGGACCGCGTGACCGCTAGTCCTAGTAGCTGTGACTCTACTGTCGGGGTGGCCGATATGCTTGTTGGCCTTCCTTTTGAAGTCGGATCCATCCATCTTCATTTCTCTCACTGTGCAGTGCTGAAAACATGCATGACCAACCAAATCAGTGACCCTCTGGCCAAGGTATTTTTGTTTTCCTTCTTGTACATCACCACTGCTCAAGCCTTTCGAAAAATGCGTCTGCCCCTCACAAGCCATTGTCTATGACGCCTATTGACCAACAATATATATGAATAAATAATTAGTTACAGTTAGTTACTTCTCTGCTCATGATCTATTCATTTGATCTTGAGTTGCCAAACACTTTGTAAAATCTGCGTCGGCCTCTTTGAACCACGCTGATGAAATAGTCAGAGATGTTTTTGGACAACGAAACTTCATCCTACTTTCCATTGGCATTTGGCAGCGATGGAGGAAGTGCTGGACTTAACCAAAGTAGCTCAGAAACAATGCAAAATACTACATTTCAAGAAAAAGTCCTGTATTCATCATATTTCAGCCACGGTACAGACGTATTATCAGTAACTTGTATCCAAAATTTCAACTGATTTATACAGCTTTGGCAGTTTAATCAGCGACGATTCATCATGTTTTATTCATCTAATGTATAAAGTATGACATTCCACCATGAATGTAGTTGAGTTTTATAGTATAAGCTAGAAAATAGAAATACTCTCGTAAAGTATGGGTATATATCCAACTTGTGATTGTAATGAAAATACTGACATTCGACCAGTCTTAGAAGTGTATTACAAAACACCGCCTTTACTGTGAAGCCACTGCAGGAGAGCGATGTAGTGAAGACGTCGAGGGAAAAACCACTTGTTTAAACTTGTTTTGAATATAGATTTGCTTGTTTTCGAGCAGATCAGTTGGAGACATTGCAGGCGAGAGACGGGAATCATTATCATTAGACTCAACTGGCATCTCCCGTGTTAGGCAGGTGGCGGATTGACTCAAGCGCTCAGTGAGAAGGAATCTTGTGATTGTTAGTTTGAGAACGGAGTCATGCAGAGACATCCAAAACAAGAAATGTATTCCAGAATTACTGTAGTTGGTGTTTTTGTGGTGTTTCTTCACCACTGTAAAATATCAAGCCAATTCCATCCCAACATACTATTTAGAATAATGGTATAACTGGTAATGGTATGAGAGTAATAAGGTCACATTAGGATAAATACTGACTCTTTAGTAGTCTGGCCTATCCATGCATGCACACACTGTCTAAAAGAGCGGCTGGGACAGCTCTTGATCTCCTCCCTTCCTTCGAATCAAATTCTAATCGTGTGTGATAGATAGATAGATAGATAGATAGATAGATAGATAGATAGATAGATAGATAGATAGATAGATAGATAGATAGATAGATAGATAGATAGATAGATAGATAGATAGATAGGTGACTTTGGCTTTTGGATGTCAAAGCATTTCAAACTCCAACTGTCCTTTCCAGAGGCGCAGACACCCTCCAGTGATTACAAATTGTGACAGAGTGCCTTCACTGCATGTCGGGTGCCTGAGGACAAGACGACGATAAAATACCAGCACTCTCATTTTCACAGCTTGGAGAGCCGTTGTAACTCCATCGGCTGAGTTACCTCGCCTGGCTCCGGTGTGAGCGACAAACAGTAATCTCCCCACTGAGAGATTCTGCTGCCTCCTCCATCTCGCTGAACAACCGAGCAATTCAGCACAATCGTTAAAAAGAGGGCGAGTACCAGATGAACATGAGAAAGCTGCACAATCCTGCTCATTTTTCTGTCTTGACAAGTGTTAAAATAAATAAAGTTAAAAGGTCGAAGATCAAGTGACTTGATTTTGGTCATTTGTTTTTCAAGATTCAAGGACACATGACCTTGGGAACAAAATATAATATGTGCTAAAATATTCTACACCAAAGGTACATGTACTGTATGGGGACCGGCTGGGATTGGTTCTAGCCACTATGGTGGTTATAGACTATGAAAACAGCCTTTATCTCAGGGATGGATGTCCCTAAAATGCATTGTCCTTTTGACGCATTGCATGCCCTCTTCACGTCAATGAGCTTGGCAGCTATTACCTCAACCAAGGAGGTTATGTTTTCATCATACCAGTTTGTCGGTCGGTTTGCCAGCAGGCTCTCACAAAAACAAAGACAAATTTGGATGGAGGATGGGTCTCTGCAAAAGGGGACTGCTGGTACTTGGCGGAGGTATGCGCTCCACTGAGTGCAAGTCTAGTTTTTCTCTTTGCTTCTGCAAAGTGGAAACATCATGCAAATCATTATTGTAATTATGACACCAAACAGGAAGATACAAAGGTCCTGAAGGGATTATAAGATTTAGTAATTAATGTGATGAGAACTGCCTGTGGGACGATTATCATGCTTTGTGTGAGCGTAAAAACTCAAGCATTGTTGAGAAAAGAAATAAGTATCAGCCATAATACTCTGTAAATCATCCATCCATGGTAAAACTTCACCGAATGATAGCATATAAACAAGACTTATTTCTGCCTCTCTTTAAATGGTGTTGTTTGTGCTAAATATTGTTTCTGGTTGTTTGCAATTGTATTGTTGTGTTCTGTGTTTGACGGCCATACCATAATGTGCATTCTCCAGAAAATAAAATCTGAATCTGCAAAACCTACGGCTGAAGCTCTGGCTGTATTGTCACACAAATGAGGCAACGAAGAAATAAACAAAACTATAATCCTATGACATATTTGAGGATTGTGCTGCATTAACACAAACATATTTTGTGTCAGTTTGCAGTGTAGCTTCCAATATGAATTAAAGCTCTAAGAAGAAGGAAGTTAATGAACTGTGATTTTTTTAATATATTTTCTCATAAATTGATAGGATTGTGCTTTTTTTTGTGACGTGTAATTCAAATGTGAAAGTTGCCTGGAAAAGGAAATTTACTGTTTTGTGTAGCAGTGGTAGTAGAAAAAACAGTCTCTGTACCTGTCAACAGCGATGGCGACCAGAGTGAAGACAGATGCTGATACGGAGATCCCTTGAACCATGCCACTCATTTTGCAGACCAGGCTTCCAAAAGGCCATCCTGTCGAAAGGAGGGATGCAATCAGCTGATTTACTGCTAAGTCAACACATTAAAACAGAGCACCTGTTCAGACTCATACACATTCACACACACACACACACACACACACACACACACACACACACAAACCCATCAGAGTACAGGAGGAGCTGAAGGGATTCGACGTGATGTATTGTGTCATAAGGGGGAACAATCCTTTTCTTTACAGCACTTAATCAGGGCTGCTGGTGACTTGTAGCAGAGCTGCTGACAGTGTAGGTGTCTTATTGTGGCGGACTCAAAATAAATACAGACTGCACCCTTTCCTCAGTATGGCCCTCAGCTTCTGTAACACTTGCTTCTATTGACTACCATACACTTTTATAACAAAGGGTGACTGGAGTTACACATTCAGCACTCTGAGATCTTATGGCCATGGTTATAAAACTGTATGAGTGAGAACGAGACTAAATTAGGAATTGAGATGTTTATAGTGATGCAGCAAAGGAGAAGAAGTGAAGGGGATGAATTTAAAAGGAGAATTCCAGAAATTTTGCAAATAATATTCAATTAACCTTCCGCAAGCATTGCTACTCAGCATTGTCAGCCTGCGTTACAAGCTGGAGTTGTGTGTGTTTTTAATTAGGAGGCATTACTAAGTTGTGGAGAGTCGAGGTTTTTGTGCAATTTCACTTAAAAACTCCAATTGCTCATTGTTCTTGTGAACTGGATCACTGACTGACACAGGGGATGTGTTTTTCTTCTGCTCAGGGGTCGATTGGCATCTGAGTTATTGCTGCCAGAGACAACCAATGTTTTTCCGAGCATCTTTTTGGTTTCAGGTATTGACGTGGTGACACGGCGGTACAGAAAGTACATAATTACTCAGTCTCTGCCTCTAGTGCTTCAATTTTGCCCACTGTTTCTTAAAATCTGTGGTGTGCCAACTGAGGCAACATGATGTTTGACTACAACAAACACTTGCTAGTGGTTGTGAGATCAGATTGACAATGCTTAAAACAGTAGCTGTCTACACAGGTCTTTTCATTATGTGGTTGATGGAATTTTCACATAGCTGTGTGCACACATGTAGTCTGAGCCCCTTGAGAAGACAAACCTGTTACTAGAGATGTTCCAACACAACGTCTTCCCTACCCATACTGGTTCCAATATATGGAATGTGTCTATCGGCCGATGCAATTCCTGTATTTTAGGCAGTATGATGGTGCATTTCCAATACTGGTGTTAGAATCAGGACAAATAACTGCAACTATGTCATTTAAGTTGATTATCAATCGGTGTTAGCTTTGTGTCGGCTTCAGTTCTTATTTTCCAATATAGAGAGTAATAATGCTGGAGCTTAAGGCAGCACTGCTTGGTTGTTTCCACTGCCCAGATTTTCCCACTGCCCTGCTCTGCAGCTCAAATTATTTGAAGGTCACTGCTGACCTTTCTAAGAATGTCCAATCAGAAGCTTAAAGGTGGAGACATCATCTTCCAGTTTCCAAAGATAGATGGGTTTAATGTCAAAGGTGCATGTGTGCATTTCTCCAGTTTGATTTTAAACAATGTTTGTTTATGAATTATGTAAATGATGTGCTGATGTGCTGGTATCAAGCTCAACACACTATCTTTGTGACCAGCATTATCACAAGAAGCCTCATAGAGGTGGGAGTTAGGTGGGACAATGCATGTGCTAGATAATAGGATGAAAATAACAATGAACCTATTTTTTCTTCGCCTGTTGTTTATGCTTTCATCCTATTCATTTTTTTCTTTCTCACATTAAGCATGTTATTCTTTTGTCTACATTATGTTGGAACAGCTTCTTTATCCATTGTCAAGACTGAACCCTGGATTTACAGCGGAGCCTTACTCCTTTACAAAATGTCTTAAGATCTTGAGCTGCCTACTAAATGCTTATGAGGTTGCACAGCCCACAGGGATATATATACATGTGTATATATATATATATATATACCGGTATATATATATATATATATATATATATATATATATATATATATATATATATATATCCACAAAAATGCAAATTTTTTTAAATACTGATGGGGAAGTGGTTCTAGAAAACTTTATTAAGTTATCTTTATTAAGCTTGAAGCAGATATGCAGCGTGGTATGCAGTCCCACTGTCCACAGTATCTTATGATCCATGTTCAGTAACCCTTTCGGTAAAATCAGCACTTTAATTTTCTTGCAATGCTTCTTTCATGTGGTTTACAAATTCCGGCGGGCCACTCAGCATTGATGCAGATGACAATTCCCAGCATCTTCAATTATGTGCCGTAAACATCCTAACGGGGCATCAGATGAAAGCTGTCTTTGAAAGACAATGTTAGATTGCGAGTTGTCCAGTCTTAAAAGAGCAGACAGGAGGCCAGACAGGAGGCCAGACAGGAGGCCCGTCACTGCAGCTGGAGACAAAGTGACGAGAAGACACACATACTGCTCTGTAAAACCCTAATAACACTCAGAGGCAGAAGGACACACACACCACTACAATAATTAACATGTACAAACGAGATTTAAATCCTCAAATCCTATTTTTACACAAAAATGTGCATATATACATACAGTATATACATATATATGTGTTTTTACCACACAGGAGAACCTTTAAAAATAGGCAACTGACTGCTTTCCCATCTCCAGCAGTTGAGTTTGTCTTTCCATT
Organism: Diplodus puntazzo; assembly: GCA_963678695.2. Classification (NCBI taxonomy): domain Eukaryota; kingdom Metazoa; phylum Chordata; class Actinopteri; order Spariformes; family Sparidae; genus Diplodus; species Diplodus puntazzo. The sequence continues at coordinate 19,527,666 of OZ023159.1, read as the reverse complement.
TTTTTTGTTGTTGTTTTTCTGGTATGCCAAAAAGCACCAGTGACAGTGTACAGTGGTTTCATTTCCACATATCCTACTTTTACTGCAGCAGAGTCATTCCACCCAGAAATAAATGCCAATTGTACCCCTTCTGTGAAGGCACAGAAACCCTAAACTGCACTTTGAACCAAGACTTGTCCCTCTAAGTGTCACTGTCCTCTTAAACTTTGGTTCACAACGCGATCAAATGTCATCGGCTGTCTGGATGTCCCACTCCCTGCTGCTGAAAAGCCCTGCGCAGCATGATCCTGTCACCACAAAGCCTTCTAGTGGGGATGCTTGTAGACTGGTGATTAGCTCTGCCCAGTTTCTGACTGACACAGGGCTTCATGTTCCAGCTGAGCAACTGAGTTTTCATCTCTTTGACACCAACAAGTCTTTCACCTCCTGAGCTCTCAGTCTTTTATGAGCCTTTTCTTGAAACTGCAGCCTGACTCGACTTGACCCTTTTCTCAAGGTGTCACTTTCGCTGTTACTCAAACACAGCTCAGATTTGAGAAGTGCTTTTCTGACTGTTGTGCTTCCAGCAATTTTTTTTTTTGCCTATGATCCGTCACTTCTTGTTCTCCTCCCAGAGGAAGGTCTTCAATATCAGTTGAATGTCAGTCAACTGGAATGACCAATGACAATCCCCCTCCCCCATGTGTAATATCTACCTCTCTGCTGTATGCCACATGACATACTGGACTGAATGTCAAACAAATGGCAGAACCGAAAAATGACTATTTGATTAAGCTTTTAATGTTCCTTTACAGATCTCAGAAACACTCTTGCACTGAAAATGTTACAGTAATTACCTAGCAACATATTTGAAATTTCTTTGAAATCAACCCCCAAATTACCATGATGAGTTGTTTCAGCTTAGTTTCCAAATAGTTTCTGTTCATTTCCTGCAGGTCAGGACATTTTAATAATAATAATAATAATAATAGACTTAAGTTATATAGCGCCTTTCACGGTACCCAAGGACACTTGTTAAAATGGGATAAACATATATGAAAACAAACAAAGCAAAGATATAAGAATAAATGGAGCGCCTGTCAGTCAGCACGGAGGGAAAAGCCGCACCGCCGTCAACACCGCCACCAGCACCGCAGGTGACAGCACCCTCCGTCCAGAAGCGGACTTGCGTCTGGAGGTCCCATGCACACAGCGGGGGCGACACAGGAGACCCAGAGATCCAGTCCCAGTGACAGAGCCCGGGGCGAAGCGACAGCAGAAGTCCAGGAGCTCCCGATCTGAACACGTGAAGACCCCACCAGCAACGGCGGAGCATCGACCATCCAACATCACCGAGAGCCGGGGGAGACCACAGCAGCAGAGGACAGCGAGAGAGGAGCCAGGTGGTGAACAACCCAGAGGCCATGGCGGATGGAGGACCAGCAGATGGACATCCCGCAGAGCATCGAGTACGTCTGCTTAAAAGTTAGCGTTGCTATGCTAACTGCTGGTTGGCGAGGCTAACAGCGGACCAACGGGGCTAACAGCTGATGAGCGGAGAAAGATGAGTCGATGGAGCCAGTTCTTCAGGTGTGCAGGCTTCAAAGGTAGTAGCACAGCCTCAGAACTTGCAAAAACAACTTGGCTATCTTCTTTTAGCAGAAAAAAAGCTGTATTGTCACGGATGGAGAAGCGGGGATACTCACGCCAGCGTCCTCTCGCATCATTTTAGTTTATTTTAGTCATTTTTTTTTCACATTCTCACCAGTTCAACAATCAGGCTGTTTCTCTGTCACACTGCAATTATAAACATTGGTGAAAATGTAAATAATTTAAAAAATGTGCTTTACCAACCAATAAACGAGTGAAATATTATTCTGAAATAATTTTGGGGAAAATTTCAATACATATTGAGGTAATTACTTTTTTAGTTTCTACATAATTAACCACCTAATCTTCTGTTGCTCATTGAAAGTCTACTACTACATGAATATGCAAATACTCTTGGCAGCTGTGGAGCTTTTAATAGCCACATGCTGGGTTTTTACAAGTCTAGAGCAACAGTTGAATCAGCCACAGCTGAGCACCAATAAGAAAACATCGCAACACCTTTCAGAAGCATTTGAGGGAATTATAATGTCTAGACAAAGGGTCAATAGTTAGTGTAGTGTGTGTGTGTGTGTGTGTGTGTGTGTGTGTGTGTGTGTGTGTGTGTGTGTGTCATCATGGTAAAATATGCACAGCAGTGCTTCTCGTCAGGGTGCCGTTGGTACAGGGCAAATCACAGTAGACTGACACGAGAGGAGTGCCTGTGGTTAAACAGGCGAACCGCGCCAGATTCCTTCAACATGCCTAACCATCCTCATGCAGTCAACTTTAATTTATGTTGACATCTAAATTATACCTGTGCTTTTCTGAGATATTCCCTTGTTTCATACAAGGAATGTGAACATGGTACAGTTCACCTGTTCAATTGCATGTAGTGTCATAGTTATCCGATCCATATTGTATTCAAGCAACAATCTCAAAAAATCTGGAAAAATCTCACGGGAGTGAAAAAATTCTGAAAGAAATACGAACTGCCAGAGGCATTGAACAATTTCTGTTAAAAATGTTTCATTTGTGGTTAATATTGTGAAGATCATAGTGTTTGTCTGCCACTCTTCTTTAAAAGTCAAGTCTGTGTTCTATCTCGATCCACCGCTGACCCCATGATTCAGTGAACTGTCTATGTGCATCTAACATTTTGTTGCCTGTTGTGTATAGTGTGGTCAACTGTAGTGTTATTGTGTCTCAAACAATTCCGGCAGGTAAAATGTTGAGGTTTTTAATAGCATCCTGTCAAGAAAAATTATACATTTAATAAACTAAAAGTAGGATTGTTGTTACAGCCCACTGGAGTCTGTTCAGTCCTCTCTTGCGCCGTTTTTAGTCATTTTAAGAACTACTGCTTGCTCCATTAGTGAGGAAGCTCATCGTCTGTTTTAATTTTATCTTTAAGAAATCCCCGTAGTCAAACGCTTTGCTCAATGCAACTGATTGGAAATGTTGTTTTGTGCTAAGTATGTGGTGGTTTAAGTAGCCCGCTCAGTAGTTTGTTCCTGATCAGGTAAATTTGATGGAACCCTTCTGTAGATTTCACTAAGGTAATATATTTATATATTTATAGACATGTTTATATGCCAAAGAGATTTTTGTAGTACTTTGCATGATTTTAATCGCGATAATCTACTGCAGAGCTAATAACCTATCATCCATGTTTACTTCTGGTGGCTGCAAGCTGTCCATTTGTCACGTCATTGCAGCGGGGATTTAATCATACAAAGCACTCTGCCAGCTGGATTTCCACAAACTCTATGTCAGAATCTGGCATGTCTCTCATTCAGACAATGACTGATTACACAATATTTGCTGCTCCTTTGATGAGGCAATAGATGGATAATGGCAAATAATTATTTATGTATTTATAGTCGACATTTTGTAGCAATTAGCATGTTTTAATCATGTATTTATCAGCCATATGTGAGCAGATTGTAACATGATTTGAAAAATGAGGCCTTCCCGTCTCTCTCGGTTGCCTGTTCAAGCCTGTGTATGATTTGTTTAAGTTATCGATCTGCAGCTTACATAAACTAAGGAGCGGCTTTCAGCACAACACAGAAGTTCTACAGAGCCCCTTTAATCAGATATTGAATCGTAATAAAACCTCTGAATAAGGCAGTTAACCTGATCCACAGTCAGTGCAAAATACCTTTTTCATTCACTTCACTTGATCAATATCAAACTGATTTCAAAAAGCCTGACAATGCCTTTTTAATTTTAGTCAGTCGAGAAGAAAAACTTTTCTCACCATAAGGAAAGTGGGTTTTTGAGTGTCATTCACAGCTCATCAAAGCTGACGCTTTAAGAGTTTAAAGCGTTTAAAGCGTCATTATTTGACGAGTTGGGAAACAAAAAGCGTCTATATTTGATGAGCTGGGAGTAACACTCAAAAGTCAACTTTTCTGACAAAGTGGGCCTTTAAGAGAACACTGCAGCCACCGCAGATTGCCTATATGAACAATCTGAACTGGCAGCCGCTATCACTTGCCTTAAGAATTGCTCCTGTGAGATTTGTGTCATCGAGAGCCAACTGTCGAGTCCAATCAGCACGATGTGTAAAAAGCCCTGGTCTTGTTCATGCATGCAGGGAAGACTGTCACCTACATGATGAATCACAAAGTCAACTCCTCTGAGCCTTCTTGACTTTTGATTGCCACAGGCCGGTAAGAAAACAACAAGGTTCATGCTTTGTGGCATGGCCTCGTGCACCTTAGTAGTGCACATTAATGTGAACCTAAACTGGAAAAAACAAGTTCACCCTCCAGTAAATGAAATGATATCAATGATTAGATATTAAGGGTCAAGTTTGTCAGAGGATTAATGAGTCTAGCAGCCCTGTGGAGCTGAGGGTGGCACCAGAAGAAAAATATAAGCGTTTATTAGTTTTATGATACCTCAGGCTGAGCTCATTAGACTCAGCTCTGCTTCATCAACCTCGATTCAGCTTTTATTAGTCAGAGCTTGACCTTGTCACATACATTTCAACATCCATCAACCTCACTTGTACTGTGTTGCATCTAACTCTTGGATAGGGCTGCGCGATAAAACAATAACGATATCTGTCGCGATAGACACGTGATCAATATCAATAGAAAATATGTTCGATAGAACATTCGATAATTTCACTGAACTCCGTTAGAAACAGGTGATCTGCGAGCGGCGACATACAGTGCCAGGCCCAGTTGCTGGACGAGAGGTTTATGCACGCAACTCTGTTTACTTTCGATCAAAAAGAAACGTAACAATTTCAGACACAGACACAGACTGTAGAATGGTTGAGAAAATGTAGTGCCAAAAGAAAGGGCGGTCTGACGGCAATGTAAAGCGGTGTGAATTTTCTCTATACAACGTACGCTTGCAATATATATTTGCATCTGGACTTCGTTCACTGTAGTACAAAGCTGAGCCTCTGGGCTGGAGTGGCTCTCTGCTCCTCCAAACTGAGGCTGCGCTGATTGGCAATTACGGTAGGGAACAGACCAACCATAGATATGTACTTTATTATAAAGTATTAAGTCTTTATATGACCCCACTTCAAAAAACCTGAACTATCCCCTCTCTCAAGCAATGTCGGCTTCTACACTATTTTGTCTCATGTCTTAGATTCTGATTCTGAAGTCTTGAAAATGATTTTTTTTTTCAAAAATCTCACCTGTAGTCACCATTTAAAGGGTTATTTTTCAAATTTTTCTTATTTCAAATGGGTAAAAAAAAATCAATAATTATCGATATCGATTGATATGAAACACTTTTATCATGATACATTAAGTGCTTCCGGTTTACACAAATGCAGCTAGACAAGATGGTGTATTATTCCCAGAGCAACAGCTCTTTACTTTGGTGTGTCTGTCAGCTCTCTGCAGCTGCTCCATGTTTAGATTCAGGAAAATGGCTGCTGTCTTGTTTGGTCTTCCCAGTGTGGGAAATTGAGAGAAATAATTAGAGATAATTGAAGAAGTTGTGGTTCACGCTCAAGGCCAACAAGCTTAGAAATATCCCAATTAGGAACCTTACAGTGTTTTACATACTAGTAACCCTCAAATTGCAAGATACTAGAGTTGATTAATCCTCAGTCTGCATTTCCAAAGAATTGATGGAGGGTTCTGGTCTGCACCGTCATTCCTCGTTGACGTTTTGCATAGAGTATCAACAGTGAACTACAACTGAGGCTGTCAGCAATTAAGTGGTTGAAGTGTTGGACAGGTGGAGATGTTGACCGTGCAGCCTTCATGGATTCAATTCCTAGTTGTGACACTGAGCATCGCACTGAAAGCTTCTAATTACTCACCTGTAATGATGTTGTCAAGAAGAGTTGTGGGCATGCAGAAAATCCCAACCAGGAGGTCACTCACAGCAAGGTTCAGGATGAACAAGTTGGTGACAGTCCGCATGTTTTTGCTCCTCAGCACAATGAAGCACACCACTCCATTTCCCACCATGCACACAAGGAAGATCAGCAGGTAGGACACAATGAAGATGGCTGCTGTGGACGGCTGGTGAAGGTAAAATCCCACATAGGTGATGTTGCTCCTGGGTATGACGGACTCCAGGGTGGAGTTGTAAAATGTCCAGTTGTCATAGAGTTGAGTCAAGTTGTTCTCAAGTCCTTCGTTCATTTTAAACCTGGGAAATGACAGATGAAGGGATGACTTAGTGGTGAATCAGATTATTTTCTTGCTTTCTTAGGTTACTTGGTTCAAAGGAGGAAGAAAAAATTGTTTTGCAGGTAGTGAACGGAGGGTTTATCAGAGCAGTTATGCTGATGACAACTGGCTGCTGTGACTGGAAATCATTGTGCTGAGAATGCAAGGATAAACCAAAACAGTAAAACTAAAACACACTAGGATATTGAGAACTGCAGAGTCGGGAGAAAACTCCTTGTATGGTGCCAAGAGTGGCCTCTCATTTTAAAGGCTGTCATTTCACCACACTGCTAAAATAAAAATATTGAATAGTGCAGCTTCAAGTTTGAACTGGAAGTCTTTAGTTTTTAGTTACAGTGTGGTGTAGTCCCAGCGTTTACATTCTTCACAGTTAAGCTATCGTAGTAGGAACAATTAAAATGTTAATGCCAAAGGTTAAGTGCAATATGACATGTTCTTAAATCGTGTAGTAGGACAAAGCCGTTTAGTGGTACATACTACAGTCAAGCCTTTTTGACAGATCGTTATGTCAGATGGCATGTCTCACATTAGAGGGTGATGTCAGAGACCCATCTGCAGCTCTCTGTGTATGCTTCTGTTTTGGGAGTATGATCCAGCCTCCACAGAAGTAGCTTTTCTTGTTTACTGCGTACGTGCAGGTGAAGAGAGAACAATAACAAACGCACAGCGGAGTTGTTTATTCCCCTGAGAGAAGACTGGAAGCGAGAGAGAGAGACTTGCATGGGAGGAAGGCTATGATGCATTGTGGTTTATCTTCCATCATTAGGCAAACCAGTGTCCTCGCCTCCATTTTGATTGGTTTCTTACCATTTGATTGCTGAGTGTCAATTCAAAATAATGAGCTTTTAAAACATTTTTTAGCAAATTAATAAAGAAATATCTATCATTATTTATACTGCTTGTATTCATCTTTTATTCCTCATCTTTTACTATTTTCCATTTTCATTTAATTGCAACTGGTTTGCATAGTCTCAAAACATAGTCTCTCAATCACTTGCACAGCAATTTTGGATTGTATTTTGATTTGTTTGAAAGGTGCTATATAAACAAAGTTTAATTGAGTTTGATTGATTTGTCAGACCTGAGCCACCAAAAGGTGATGGTATTTGATGGCATGAGAATGAGGCTCCACAATCGCTGAAAAGGTTTGCTTACATACTGTTGCTTTGTCCACACACTGACTTGCCTTGCCTCTTTTTTGTTCCTCTCTCCCTGTGTGTGTGCTCAGTTGTCCTTGGCTATGTTTCCCGAATGTGTCCCAAATTGATTTTTCACCCACAATTCTGTCTTTACAAAAACAGGTGAGCCACATTAAATAGGAGAGGTCGCATCACAATCGGTATAGAGCAGGGATGTAATACCAGAGAGCTCCTCTCTCCCTCTCTCTCTCTCTCTCTCTCTCTCTGTGTCTCTGTTTCTTTGCAGGGCATGTGATAGTCCATAAATAAGTGTAGAGTGGGTGGTCATCGTCCACTAGTTAATCAATCATGGATGGTATTGTGCAGATTAAGAAAAAGAAAAATGCTTTGCAGTGTTGCCAAATATACTTCGACAGCCGTAAATATGCTCAGGGAAGGCTGTGCGGAAAACACAGTTTTTAAAAACGGCAGCAAATCTTCAGAACATGGAATGTTTGGCATCTTTGACAGAAAAGGTTACGTCTTTTGAGGCCAGAGTAGATAAAAAACAACATGTTGATGCATCAAAATGGCGAAGCTTAGACTAATACGGAGCTGAAAATCACAAAACAATCAGCATAAACTGAGGGACAGGATCACATAAGTAACAGTCATCCATATGCATCACGTAGAAAACTGCAACACCGTGTCATTTAACAATGCCAATATGACGTCTACTGTCAGAAGGCACCAGTGCATGTCAGCAGTGATAACAGTATCCAATATCACAACCAGAGGAATCATGTTCAGAATGTCAGCTACTGATAGTAAGGAAACCTTACCTTTCAATGTAAAGTTAAACTCTTGTTTCAATGCTATATACATGTACTTTCTTTTTACACATGAGATCTGTTATCAATCTCAACCAACCATGACTCAATCTAAGCATATGTTTTGAATATCAACATGCAGACATGAATTTACCTGGAACAGGAGGACGCACTAACATCAGCAGCAGCATCCGCTTTCAGCAGGTGATGATGGAGACGAAGCGCTCTCAAGCTATTGTCCAGAACATTTCTTGATAAATTATGTTTTTAAAACGTTTTGGGGGACGTGTCTCCAGTGTGAATGACACCAATGGGAGATAGTATCATGAATGATAATAAAAGGGTCATTCGTTCACAAGGAAGGGTTCACAGCTCGAAACACTGACTCTGGAACACTTTGTAAAAATGCTGTCGGTAAACATGATTCATTTGTAAATGATTGCTTTTTGTTTTTATCTACATCTAACACAGCGTTCACGCCTTTTTTCTTTTTTTTTTGAACCTGGGTTGTGTAAAAATGTCTATTTTCTGCTTCATACCACACAGTAGATTCTTTAGTAAAAGTTTGTTTTAATTGTGTTTCTGTTAATCACTGGAGGGCTTGGTATGCAACGTTAAACATTAAAACTGCCCCATGTGCAGAAATGAACTGCGACGTCTATCACGGACTCAAACTTCTGATGAAAGTTTCTTTCAGTAAAGCATTCTGAATGATTCAACCTCCAATCTATTCAGTCCTTGCGAAAACGTCAACGGTCTGTCTGAGTGTAGAGTCAAAGTGAAAGTGACACATCAGAACACATCAGACACATCAGAAGAAAGCAGAAAAATAATATGTCTCTGTCTCTAACAGCTGTTCCTGATTTCTCCTCCAAATCAAACAAGACTTGACAGTGATGGTTTCTATCTGTGAAATGAAAGAGCTTCGATTTGCATCAAATAAGTATAACTGCCACAGTTCTGAATCGGGCTTAGTATGTCTAATTATGAGTGCGGTAATGATTGGATGTCACTTATGTGCCAATGCGGGAGGACAATAGCAACATTCAGTTGGAAGAAAGCGCTTCTTCACATCGGTGACGGTGATAAACCTCACAGTTGCAGTGTCCTGCATGCTGCTTTTTGCCGTGTGAATGAGTTTAATAAAAAACAAAGTTTGAATTAAACATGACTGGGCAAGAAAAGTGGTCATATGTTGCTACTTAATGTGCACCCAGCTGTTCAGTATTAATGACTTATTCACGGAAATGTAGATGTGTCTTGTCGGGATGCAGTGTTTATGAGAATTGAGGAGCTGAGGTGAAGGTGAATTTTGTAAGAAAACGTTATACTTAGTTTTTTTTCTGAATCTCTAGAGAAAAGCTTGCTCCATCCTGTGGACACGAGTACTTGGAGTTTCTTTGTGTCATATACCTCTTGTGTTCGCGCAGCCTGGAAACTCCTACAGACTGAAATACTCGCAGCAAAAACCCTTGACCCTTCATCATACACTAGTACTCGTCTGCAACTTCAGTTACCTTACACAGCAACTTCAGTTAGCATATGTATGTAACGTCCCTTCACTATGTTAACAAGTAAAAAGAACTCACCATTGACACTGGTTTAAAGTCCTGTGCTTATTTAACCTTGAGTTACACCCTGACCTCATCCCTGTTTCTTTATAGCTCTTTATATGACTTTTTCCTTTACTGTCATAACAACAACTACAGCCAGAGTTTGACACCTAGCAAGAAGCATAAAGATGGGTCATAATAAGCTGCTTTCAGAGTCGACCTAAAGTATATGGTCAGCCTGCCTGATTTTGATATCTTGTGTTGAACTTTGGCTGACAGGCAGTTTCCCGTGATGTCCTCCTCATAAGGAATCAAACTTTAATTTAACTTTAATACTTAATTTGTCCTCAACACTGGCTGAAAGTCTCTTGGACTGAAACGGATTTGCTTTACTTGTATTTTTCCTAAATCTAGAGTTAGTGTGTCAATGGATGCTTGAGCCAAAGCACTGTACAAAGTACATTTACTACCTAACTTGGAATTTTAAAGATTGATGTCTCAGATTGATGGTTTTGAAGTTTGGGGAAATGGCAAAGCTTGGCCCTGTGAGGCAATAAATCTACTGGAATGTTGCCTCTATATTTTTAACACTGCCAAGGAGGTTATGTTTTTTACCCATGTCCGACAGTTAGTTGGTTTGTCAGCAGGATAACACAAAAACTATGGAAGGGATTTCAAAGAAGATTGAGGTCTCAGCCTGGAATGGCCCCCCATTAACAAAGGGACTGATCAAGGAACTTTTTTATCACTTATTAAACATTGCGAAAGAGGGTCTTTTTCAACATTTTCATTAATTTCTCCAGGAATAATGAATCTTGACGTATTTAGAGAGCGTATTTGGGTGCCTGGTGTTCATGAGTGAGCACAGTCTTTGGTTTGGTTCCTGGAACTGGTGATCTTGAATTATGATTACGCAGTTATGGACCATTAAAAATGTGTTAGGCTTGATTGAAAAAGGGGAGTGCGGGGCAGTGGCGGAGGTATGTGCTGTACTGAGGGCAGTTCTAGTACATACAATGAGCTCAATCAAATAGCATACTACTGTAGAGCACAATCTTGCTCATGTTTGTTCATCTTGAATTCACTGCATTATATGACTGTAAAAGCCTTGATTGCTGAAAGAAAAATGCCATCTTTCTCCGCATTGCATTTTGTATTCATAAGATTCAGCGAGGTGCTTCTGGGATCCGTTGCCGATGTGATGGAAGGTCCTCTTTCACCCGCAGCTGGTGAATTTTTATGCCAATTATTTGACCAGCGAGAAATCATTACAGTAGTAATGGCTGTCTTAGAATATCAGTCCCTGTGTTGTGCGGTACAGTGTGCTTCTCTCTGGGCTGTATTGGAAATCATTAGTATCCAGTAAAGGTAGTTTCAAAGGCTTTTTCCACCCTCAGAGGAGTAAGTAAGGAGTCATGGCCCTCATTTAGTGTTTATTCACTTGTCCAGGTTGAGTGATGATTCTAGTTGTGTATGCAGCCTAAATCTGGAGGTGGAATGGTGGAAGAGCCATGTAAACTCAACATGTTGGAGATTATAATCCTGGTGACAGTGGCACTTAATGAATGAAAGATTACCGCATGTCAGATTACTGCGTTATGCTCATATATTGTGCTCCATGGGGACAGAGGTCAAAAACATTTTATGTCTTTGGAGTTTCATTTGGGCATACTGAAATTTTACACGAGCTTTTCCCGCGCAGGCACAGTATGATCTCTAAAGGGGCTCATGTTACCCACCATGGCAGTTAAAGCTCATAAATCACCCATTGGAGCCTTTTCATTAGCAGTCATTAGACCTAATTCACCTCGAGCAGGACCGCAGGACTAAGAAAGCTTGCTCAGTGACTCCTGTTGACTAAATCCTGTAATTAAAACAGCAGAAGTGGGCATCAGCGGATGATCTCCCTCCTACAAGCTCCTCATTATGTCCACCTTCCCTGCTGCTTCACCAGCATTAACAGCTTATAACCGGGCTTGAAAGCAAACACTGTGCACACGATTTTAAAATTGATCCACGCCAATCACTGTTCATTTAATCTACTGAATAATTGAAACTGTCCTGAAGACACCGAATTACATGAATAATCCATCACTTGCCTGCAAATTCGGCCTTGGATTAAACTAAAACGTGCATGTAATAAAAAAATAACCCCAGTGATTCCCAGGCTGTATGACTATGCAGTGGGAATGGCCAGGGGGGGTTTAGAGGTAATTGCATGCATCTACTCATATCTCAGGTTGACCTACAGTATGTTTTCCTTAGAGGCGCTAGAAGATGAGAACATTATGTTTTAAGTTTGGGTTTTTTTTAACTCCCCAGATTCTCCTCAGCCAGGTTCAGCACCCAGCCTTCAGTGACCAACACGTACTGTAGCTACGCCCTTGAATTTCCCTTCAGCAGCTCTAAGGGGTAGCAGAGAAGATATAGATGTTAATTCTGTCCCAAGCTTGCGCGCATAACGGTCGCTGCACTCCACATGCGCTCATGGGGGGAAAATATATATATGTATTTTAAGAGTTGCTTTGCTTCCGATTGCTCTCCTCTGCTGGGAGCTTTGCACATTAAATTGTGATTGTGATCAGGATGCAAACTTGAGGAGCTGACTGCGCGCAAGGGCACGCATGACTGACCGCTTATGGACAAAGGTTTCTGTGTCCAAGTGGAAATCGGTGCATCAAACAGAGGAAGCTGGCTGGATGAGGAGCAGGATGGACGGGCGAAAGAAAAAGTCATGAGGTTTGTTTTTTTTTAATTCAGTGAGTCAGATTGAGAATAGGTTAAAAAAAATGTAATTTTTGGGAGAAAATGAATGCCATAAATATCCATCTGTTAAAAACTCGTGCCGTGTTGACAGTTATTAAGGCTAATAAACTTGTCTTACCTTGGTTTATTTCGAATCAAGCTGACGACGGGCTGTGCGCTCTGAGGAAAACAAAAGTAATAAAAAACGTCCACTTTCCTCTGAATGAGGCATAGAGCAAGGAGAAAGACAGAACACAGAAGACGGGGGGGGAAATATATATATAAAGAGTCAAGCTCGGTCCACCCCGCGGTGTGCAGTGTCAGTCCGGTTTCATGAGCGTCGCTGCGGAGCGCTTCCTGTGGCACGGGATGCGCTCAGACTGCCGCTCGGAGCGCGAGTGGCCGGTTTACAGCCGAGTCCGTGCGTATTTGATGCGGTGACGTCGGGACTGAAGGGGGTGGGATGAGAGCTGGATTAACAGGCTAATGGTTGAGTGAGATCCTCCCGTGATCTCTCCCAGCTGCTCTATTTGGAATGTCAAGAGAGCTATAAAAAAAAAAAAAACAACAATAACAACAACAACAACAAGGTCTAATGTGATGCTGATAGTGAACGCGGCAGGTCACAGATGTAAGGAGCCGCGCGCACTGGTTTTCACTGGAAGGACGGCCAGAACTGCGTCCCACTGCAAAAACACCCGATGCCGAGGACACACACGCACCTTACGCTACTGAGGATTCAGTCTTAATGCACAAATTAATCGAATTTGAAGCGCGCTGTTGACCCCAAACCTGGTCAAACTCCAAAGTGCCAATGATAAATGAGAACGTAATTAAGCTTTAAAATTAGCATTTAAAAAGATATGTTTTTTAAAAAAAAAAAAAACGACGTAGGAGGACGTATGAGTGTGTACTAGTGGGCTACAGACAATTAAACCCTAGATCAATACATTTAAACAAATTAATATAAAGTGTGGCCTACAGCAGATTTAATAAATATAAATAACCCTCAGCTCATCTGTTTGTCTCTATTGCTTCCAAGGATTCTAATTTTTCAATTGTGAAGTAATGATTTTTTTTCTTTTGGTTCCGTTTTTGTGAATTTTTTTTAAATCATGACCTTGAATAATTTGACTTTAAATGAGCTTTTATGTCTGAAGAGCATGAACTATATCTGTATATGCTTCGGAACATAGCTTTGATTGCAGCTGCTAGACCCCCTGAGGACTTAAAGTGTCAATATGAAAGTGAACAAAGCGATGGGGTTGGGAGTTGCGAAGTTTGAAGGGTGCAAATGTGCAGAAATGTACCGATGAACGGCCGCAGGCAGCAGCTGGTTGCACACTGTGAACTTTGCCTTAAGTTTTCTCCCTGCAGGGCTACAGCTCGGTGATTGCTGTCTCACTGAGAGAGGCTCAGTAAATCTGCCCATCCATAAACAGCTCGTTTTGTTTAATCACCTTCTAAAAGATGTCAAAGATACTAAGTTATTTAACATAGACGAGTAGCAGTGAATATTAGCAACTGACAACCTCAAAAAAGTGAAGTTTATTGTTGCTGATTATACAGATGTGAAGGTCACATCTGCACATCATAAAGATGCCGAAATGCTTGATGCAAATTTTGCCATGGCATCTTGCTCACAATTTATTTAATGTTTATTTTTATGGAGACGATCCTCAGATGGGCCTTTAATATATATACAGATATATAACTCAACAAATACATAACATACAGTACAAACACTACAGCATCGTCATGCTAACATGCCGAACTTTAGCAGGTATGATGTTTATTATTCATCAGTCTAGTTTAACATGTTAGGTTGCTAGCATTTGCTTATTAGAACTAAGCACAGACGTCAGCTGAGGCAGATGGAGGTGTCATTAGTTTTACAGGTGATTGCTTGTTATCCAAAATATGTTTGGCAAATTAAAAATGTTGACCTGAAGATGCTGTTAAAAAGGATCTTGTACATCTGAACCACGTTACATCCGTCATCGACAGGGGTGCCGCCAGGGGGGGAAAGGTTAGGACGATTCCAAGGGCCCGGCACTGACAGGGGGCCCTTTGAGACATGGGCAACCTATACAAGGGCCCAACTAGATTTTTTTTCATGGGGCCCAAAATCCCTGGCGGCGCCCCTGGTCATCGATCATCATCAGCCCGTCCAAATGTTGCTGAAATATTTCAGTTCAGATCAAACTGGTGGACCGACCGTCTGACCATCATCTTTACAAGGTAAAACATTGGTGAAGGTTTGTCAACATAATTAGATTTTGTTACAATAAATGTTGCCATAAAGAAAAACTTCACAGTAGGAAATCTCGCTCCTTCAGTTGAGAACCGAGCCGTGGACAATTGAGATTGCTCAGCCTTCACTTGAGTCCCTCTTTTGAGCTTCACCTTCAGCGGAGGGTACTGGCTGATAAACAGACTGAATTGTAAACTCTCAATCAATCCACATGGCTCCAGCCTTTTAAAGGACAGTCTGAGCTGCCACTTCCCCTGTCTGTTAGTTCATTATTTCATTTTGCATGAGAAACCATGCCTGAGCCAAGCTTTGAAATTCTGACCTACACGGCAGCTTTGAAGTGGCACATTGCACAACAGATGAGAGTTCTGATGCTCCGGATTGCCTCGGATGCACCCAAAAAGAACGCCGCCCCTGGGTCGACAGTACATGAGCGCTGTTTCACCGAGTCCAACTCAGCTTAGTTTGGGAGTTTTCCCTGATTGAAATGAGCAGAGCTGAATGCACTAATCATAGCAACGTGGACTTTGTGTTCAGTTGTCAGCTTGCCAGCGGCATTGCAGGAGAAAATCTGCTCATTACAAGCAGCGGCACCAAGAAATTGAAAAGAATATACAATCTCCTCTTCCTATGGTAGAGGGGGGGGGAAAGGTGTTTTTGATGCGGGAGAAAGGTTTTACTCTTCGGGTAGTGTTTCTTTGAATGTGAGCGTTTGAGAGGATAAAAAGATGGATGTGTAACATTCGGTTTAAGCATCGCTCTTCGCCTGAGCGAGGCGCTGGTGCTGGTGAAATGGATGCAGAGCCTTCAACAACTCGGCATGTGCGGAATGTGAATGTTTATATGAAATAGAGGAGCGTGGGGTTATACAACACATTTCTTTTCTTCAAGTGTGGGTAAAAGTATTCGCCTTTTCAAATGTTCAATGCAGTGCAATCTATTATATAAATACTGTCCGTGTCACGCAGCTACAGTGCTACATGCATTTTCTACATTTTTCTTTCCACGCTTTGTCTCATTCTACAAACATCCAGCTTAAATATTCTTGTCCACCCCTGCCAGCACTCAGCTTTGCTGTGCCTAAGGAGCTTTGGCGGAAGAAGTTCAGTGTCACGTCACTAATCACCTCCTAAAATGTTGCTTTGGAGACAAGCCTGTAAGTTCCTTTAATGCACCGCATTTCCAGTCAGATGTTTCTGCTTCTGTCGGCCATGCTTTATTTTCATTTATCCAATTTATTCTCCAGCAAGAATGTCTGTGATTGTTTGCATTATCAATCAATCTATAACTTCCATTTAATCTTAATCGCTAGGCTAGTCAATAAATGCTGACACGTGAAGACGCAAGTTGTCACAGCCTAAAGGGAACTTTGCTTGTTTTGTCTGATGAGTAGAGTTGACTTCACAGAGAAAAATGAGAAGCGATTTTACATTTCGAGCACCGAAACCAGATTTTCTTTGTACTCAAATGATAACTTTTATCAATATATAATCATACAAACTGCTGATGTGGAGGCGAGCAACTTTTTTCCCACTGCAGAAGCAAGTGATAGAGGGGCTGTGACAGGAACGCCAGTCGCCCTAATCATAAGACACTGTACCATCGAAAATGATTGTGAAAATGTACATAATGTTGCTTTAAACTTGGGGTCTTATTATCTGAAATAACGACAAAGCCTGTAAAGCATCTTGTCACATATGTACTTAACTTTGTTGATTTAGATCAAAACCGTCTACGGCAACGACCTAAGTTTGCTTGAACATATCATTTATAATAATAATCAGAATAGTTTGAGCTTGAGTTTTAATTGTTCTATTGTTTTCCCCCCCAGCTGCTCCACTTGCATCTGGAATCAGATGTTAAGAGAACACCTCTGAGGGAGCAGCTTTAGAAATTAAGCAAAACATCAGTGATATGAAAGTGGTGAACAGACTCAACTTAGTTATATAAACATTTTTATCTTAGAGCCTAAAGCCATGAGAATTTGATTGGATTATTTTCAGCATCACAGTTTTCATTACCTGACCTCAAAAACTTGGAGGATAGCATCACCAACAAACGATGTAGCAGGGTTTTGGTCGACTCAGTTCTCCTCTGAATCGCTTTGCTCATGTGGCATCTTGCTGACATCTTTAGCAGACTCTCTGGGCTCAAGTGCAGATGGCAGATTTGTGTTATTTCACACCTGAAAAGAGTTTGAAAACTAATTCCAGTGTTGCAGTGACCCATAGGGGGCAGGACGAAACAAGATATTTGGTGTGTTCTGGGGGCTGTAAAGGGTAAAAGCCTCTGAGAACACCTCCACCTGTGGGCAGCAAGTCGAAAAAAAAGTTCGATCAATATACTGTTCAGCTCTGGTTTCCTTTGTTGAAAACACGATGCATTCACATTTATGTCTCTTATCTTGTTAGAACGAAGCGATGCCGTACCTGCAGGTTAGAGAAAAGGTTGAGCTTTCAAACTTTCTCCACGGATTTGAATACTAATTTGAGTGCAGTGAAGTGGATGCACACACGTTTATTTGCTCCCCTGCTCTTTTTGTTTCGTCTCACGAAGCTGCGGCAAATTATAACGCAGAACTCAGCTCGAGAGAAAAAAAGATGCAGCGCCAGAGCAATGTTCGGCTCGGCTCCAGCTTCACGCTTGGCTTCTCTTTCATTCACAGAATTCAAGGATTAATTAAGCCCCACCTCTTGAAATTTAAACCTGCGTAATCATTCATGGTCCTACATTTTAATTTTTTTTGGTCCATTTTGCAACTTCTTTCCTTTCCAAAAGACTTTGGTGATGGTTACTTTGGCCTAATGGGCTAGTGTTGATACTTTGCATCCTAGTGGGTATCACACGCTGTAAAAGGTGTCCCGTTTAAAGCATCTTATCACATATGTCCTTAACTTTGTTGATTTAGATAAAAACCGTCTGCGGCAAAGACCACGGCAAAGTTTGCTCGAACATATAATTCATAATAATAATCAGAATAGTTTGAGCTTGAGTTTTAATTGTCCTATTGTTTCCCCCCCCAGCTGCTCTGGAATCAGATGTCCTACATTTAAATTTTTTTGGTCCATTTTGCAACTTCTTTCCTTTCCAAAAGACTGTGGTGATGGCCAAACTTTGGCCTAATGGGCTAGTGTTGATGCTTTGCATCCTAGTGGGTATCATACACTGTAAAAGTTGTCCTGTTTTCATTAAGCCCAGATGAATGTTTTGTTGACTTTGCCATCTGGGCTGTCTTCATGAAGGATGTCGGCGTGTAGTATGTTGATAAAAGAATCTGCGGAAGCAAGGCTGGGTGGAATGATAGAGCAATCTTTATTGAAACAGATCTCAAGCCTGCGTCTGAACCAGGGCTCCCTGGTGTTCTCAAATCCTGGCAAAGTTCTGCCCAATGCTTTGCCCTCTGCTCTATGAGAAATCCTATCGAGCCTTCGATCTTAGGAACTCTAGTAGCCACCACTCCCTTTCTCTGCCATGCGGGCCTTTTTAGAGTCCATTTCCTCGCACCTACCTACTTCTTCTAATTGGTCACTTTGGTGGATTGAGAATCCATCTATCCAATGGGAGAAAAGAAGGATGGGTCTGCCTCACACCCCCTATGAAATAACTCTTCTGTGTGTTACTTGACCCTGCTGATGTCATCTAAAGTAGATCGGATGGTCTCTCCATACTTAGATGGAAATGTATACGTTGAGTCAGCTCCGAACGTCTGGCATGAGGGCTGACCTCAGTTCAGAACTCTGTATGTGGGCCTCTTCATGTATCTAACCTCTGATGCACACCACAGAGCTGATTAATGGCTCCCAGGGCTCCTGGACATATGAACCTTTGCATTTTCACATTCCCACACTTGCCTAAAGGGAAGCATCTTGTCCTGTCCCACCATCTTTTTTATTTATTTAACTTGCTTGGCATAGTGAGAACCCTTTTGAACAATTTAGTAGTGATTGCACAACCCGCAGATATTTACTACTGTGTCACCGACCTTCGGCACAATCTATCTACCCATGAAGAATCTGCCATCACAGTCCAATACCGATGTGGAGACAGCAGCAGACAGTGCCAGCCAGAGGGGGTGCACGTCAGCCAGCTGGCTCTATGCAGTTTTCATGGAGTGCGTCCCTCTGAGCTGGATCGGAGACACGTCTGAACTCACTTTGGTTGTCGGCACTGTTTATGTCTGTGTGTTTTCATCTTCTTCAGCGTCTTTTGAGCCTTTTCAAATCTTTTCATACTTTCAATTTTTTAGATTTTACCCTTCAAATTCTCTTGAAATGTTTTCAGCTGTACTACTCATTCAAAAAATAATTGTTTACGCCTTAGGTGAAGCACTTTGACTGAACTTGGCATACAAAAATTGCAATCAAATGAATTTAGCTCCCTGGGACATGGGGCTATATGCAATGTCGGATTAACTTTTGAGGGCTGAATTTTTAGACATATCTATTTATTAAAACAAGAACGCTCTGTCTGTCTGTGTGTGTGCCTGAAATATCTCTGCAGAGCAGGATCAGACTGAGCTGAGATTTTCAACATGGCTGCTGCGTGGTTGAAGAAGGGTGTGCAACCTCGGATTTGTTTGAACTACAAAGATACCGCTAATAAATGATTTAATAAATGATTTACGAATTCCACCAGCACTGTCAACCATAGCGACCATAGCCACGCCAGAACCCCACGCCCCACCTCCTGTGTTCCGAGTCTCAAACGACACACCTTGACAAACAAGCTGCTTTGCGTGGAGATATATGCGAGAAACACAACAAACGTGAATCAGAATCGGATACTTGCACAGAACACTGGTATGTGAGAGAAAAACAGAAAGTTGTCAAAGAATTAAAAGGCAGACTGCAGTTGCAGCAGAATTTGTTCACCAAAGCTACCGCTAAAAGTGATGCCGCAGTGAAAGGAAGCTATCTTTATTGTGGCCAAAGAAATCACCCGAGCATCCGAGTGCTTTTCGGAGGGCGCATTTTTGAAGCGATGCATGTCAAAGGTATGTGAGCAGGTGTGCCCCAACCAGATACAGACTTTAAGCAATCAGTTTGTCAAGAAACACCATCGCAGACCGAGTTAAGGAACTGGCAGACAATCTGACAACACAGCTGGCCAAAGGTTTGTGAGTAAAATGAAATTACTCTGGGAAAAGTTGGTGAGGCTTACTACCGATGGCGCACCTGCAATGTGTGGAGGAAACAAGGGGCTTGGTTTGACTAGTTATGTAAAAGTCTGAACAAATATCAGTAGGGAGGAGACATCATTCTTCTGCAATAGGTTTTCCCTAAAGTACGCTTATTCATGGCAAAAATAGAGAAGATTAGAGACTTTGAAATTGTATTTAGACAGTAGGAGCAAGGCGCCAACTGCTCATCAGGAGCAATTTGGGGTTCAGTATCTTGTTCAAGGACACATGAGAGCACAATGATCTTGAGTCCAACTGAACACTAGTACTAAATTTAGGAGATTTCTTCGAGGCATTCTTGAGATATGGCATGCACAAGAATGGGACAGACAGTGAACCAGAAAAATCGCTGAAAAATAAGGGAAGAAAAAACTGAAATTGAATTGTTTTTTAAACCTGGGCTCAACCTCAGGGGCCGTCCGCACGGCCCCTGAGCTTTTTTTTCTCCGTCTTCCTCGGCATTGTTTCAAGAATATTTGCGTCCATACGGATCCACTGAAAACAACTGAAAACGCTGTAGTTCATATCCCAGGCCTATAGGTGTCGTTTGACATTCACCAAAAACAGAGAAGAAGACACCAAGCTTGCGCAGAAAGCTTGCACGCTGTAAACAAACAGACAGTAGACGGAGAAACTGAACACAACAAGAAGAAGATGAAAATGGCTAGTGCAAGGAAACCAGAATCGTTTGTGTGGACCGTTAATGAAGTCGAACTGCTGCTGCGACTCACACTCAACTACAAGGCATGTAAGTTGCAAGAAAGGCTCAATATCTTCTGCGCACGAACACAAGCATGTAGTTGTTGTTGTTGTTGTTGTTGTTATGAGACGTTGCGGGGTTCAGAGGTCAGAGGCAAGAGGTCAAGGGGTGGGGCGATGGCGTCATGGTTTTGGAAAGTATGCTGATTCGCTGTCCACATGAAAACGGGAGGGCTGCGTTTTCGGATTTTTCCACCCTGAGACCCGGTTTCAAAAAAGTGCATTTTCAGGCGCTGCGTTTACAGGATCTGTGTGGACGGTCGGCCAAAACGATGCAATACATGTGCGTTTTTGCAAAAGAGCGTTTTCGTCCGGACGGCCTTTTAGACACAGCCTGTCAGTGACAAAAACAAGCACTTTACCAGATGTCACTTTGACAAAGATGGACCCAAAGGATTACATAGCAGCCATCACAGCTGCGGCTTCTACCCGAGGTGATCTGCTTTACCAATTCCAGAACGTGGTTATAGTAATAGCCTACAAGTGCAAACATCAGTCAAACCATAAAGCCAGTGAATACTGTGAATGGCCTGACAGGATATATAATGAGTCAACAAGGTACTTAAGCATGAATTTTGAATAAAACTCCTATATCCATTTGTGTATATGGACCTGTATATGCAATGTAGTCATTGTTGTGTGTAACAGAAAATTGTCCAATATGCCAAATCTGATGATCAAAATCATGTTCACCATTATCTGTTTCAATGTGCTTATCTTCTCTGCTCTCATGTTGGTTTATTATTTATTTGTACAGTGCATTAGGAACATAAAGGGACAAATTTAAATCTTTTAATCCACAGATGTCTATTTTCTAAAGTACTTTTCCACAAAATAAATATCCAAAATATACATTTAAAATGAGGATTAGACATCAGATGTTAAATATTCACTACAATGTTTGGTCTAACCAAAGGTTTAGTGTCTGTGAAATGACAAACTCAATTCAAGCCCTTGAGTTGCTCATCCGTTTTAATAAATCCAGACGAAAAACTCCTCCCATTATGAATGCCTGTTGTGAAGGCACCTTGTTTTTCTTCCAGTTAAAGTAAGTCCCCATGGTAACAACAGGGAAGTCTGGCATCGCAGATGACACCCACAGGTACAGCTTGGCTTTTCTTGTTTTTTCCACCGTGTGAACACAGTACGAAAATAACTGTGTTTTACATGCACCGAATCTGCAGAGAGTGTGGTGGTCCCTACAGCTGGGAGTATCTGAAAAGTTTCTTAAACTATGACTACTGTGGCTCAAGGTGTGTGTGTGTGTGTGTGTGTGTGTGTGTATGTGTGTGTGTGTGTGTGTGTGTGTGTGTGTGTGTGTGTGTGTGTGTGTGTGTGTGTGTGTGTGTGTGTGTGTGTGTGTGTGTGTGGACATCAGCTCTAAATGCCCGAGAACGCCTTCCCCATTCTTTTAGTTGTATTTCAAACTGTCATAAAAGTGTTTTAAATAAGGCATGCACAGTATATTCTTCTATTATTATCGGTTTTGTCAAAAAAAGAAAAGTCCAAGGAGTGCTACTTGGGTGGCTAAAATGGTGTCCCTCTGGTGCTCTTCAGTTTGGGGATTGTTAAAGAGGTCCAAGGCATTCAAGAGGGCGATGCTTTAGAAAGCCTTTAATGTCAAATAGGTCTTCATGTTTCAGCCATTGAGGCTTCATCAGGGCATGCAAAATTGGTCACTCTTTCATTTATAGGTTAGTTTCATTTGTATGTTTAGTATCCAGGTCGATCAATAATTTCAGTCATCAGATTCCTTAAAATCCAAACTTTGAGTCAGCGCTTAATGTTCACAGTCATTGTTTCCATTTAAATCCAGTTTGCTTGAGTTCACCTATAATATGAAGGCCAATCATAAAACTTCATCTAGTCAGAGCTGCTCTGAATAACTTAAGGCAAACATTAAAGCCAGCCAGGGTTTTGGATGTACAACAGCACTCAGTCTCACCCTTGTGGAATGGTTATAAATGATTAATGAGCTGAGGGATTGATCATAATCTTGTGACATACCCCTAACCCTTACCCTCTTGTGACTTTTTTTAAACACAGCCTAAACAATCTTGCAATATTTCTATTAATATGTCCAACAAAAATCTAACTGAGCACACCTGAAGGTATTCAACAACAACCACCAGTGAGCTATCACACAGAATTGTGGATGAAAAGGCTGGAAATGGTCAAGAGCATGAATATCCGCATGAATATCCATGTAAACAACTGGACATTCATGTGATGCAGTCTATGTGTTCACTAACTAATATGGAGGTAGGAACTGAAGTCAATAAAATCTTGACATATTTCCATTATTCTCATTAAAATCTCATAAAGCTGACAGATGGGAAAGCAGATGATGAAAAACATGCACATGAAAGACCTCCTCAAGTCATTTAAGGATTAACTTGTCTCTGGATTAGGGACTGATGTTGCTGCACTTATTACAGGTAAGCATCATACTATTGTTTTTCTTCTCTGTGGAACTAAACAGCATTTCAAATGTGTTCTCTCTCATTAAGTGGATTTTTTAAAATTGAGATGTCATGCACTGGTAATCACAATGGAGTGTAAAAAAAAACTGACTTACGACTGGCCATGGCTCATCAGTGTGTGTCATCAGCATCTCATCAGACGTCGGCCTGTCAGGATGCATCAGAAAACGTGCCATACATGCAAACGTTCAAAGATCACTGACAAGAGCTACAGATTTAGTTTTTCAAACTGCTTTGTTTCCTGAGGTCAGCAACAGGGGTTCTTTGGGTTTCTGAGCTGAAGGCTAAGCTGAATAAGTCGTCATCATTTGAAACCATCTGAAACATGCAGATTTACTTGCATTTGGTACATTTCTGTCTATTTAATAGTGCTTAAAGTGTTTAATCTGTTTAGGCTGTGTCACTGAGTATCAACATGAAGCTATTTAGCAAAACATCAAGAGTAGGGTAAGGGAAGCCAAGTCAGAGTGAGTAGGGATTTGCAGATATCCTGTTGCTTAAGTATTGCACTCTTTCCTCGCTGCACATCATTTCATTTCATTTCAGCCCCACCACCTACGGATGTGCTCCCTGACCTGGCACGCCTCTCTCAGATCTTCCAATGGGAGGAAGACATCATTCTAGCAACAGAGCAGATTATTTTTCACAGGCCAGTCGCCAAGATAGCAAAGCAAAGATACATCTGTTTTCATATCACATTCACATTACATGTTCATAACCTGATGTTTTTATGACTGGAGGTGGATTGGGAAATGAAATGCGAGTCTGTGTTTCAACATGTGTAACGATGACACTGGGTATATGTGACGCCGGATGTGGTTGCACTGGATATTTTTTCAGTTGTTTATATTTATGAGACCTTGGGACAATTTCCAGACGTGTTTTGTAGCAATAAAAAAAAATGATATTTTTGACAGTAGGCCAGGGCATTTGCAGTCATGTCTGTGGCGACCGAACCATTTCCCTAAACCTAATCCAGTGTGTTTGTCATCTATACCTACCCAAAGCATAAGCACAGATTTGTGACAAGAGGAAACTTGACAATTTAACCGAAATAGATGTAAAAATGCAAGATTTGAAAACTCGGCAAATCAGTTTAGCTACAGTATCTTAAAATTTTAAATTTTGCTACGTAAAAATAGGTGACTGATTTAGATCATTTCATCTGAGACAATTTGGGTCTTCTCCCAGGTCTCAGTCACACTGACCTTAATAAGGTGCTGGGGATCATCAACCTGTTGCCTCACACTAAGGATAGTTGAACCAAAGTCTTGACAGCCCTTCAGGACTGGTGTCAGCATCACTGCTGAACAGACGAGAGGGAGTATAGGACAGAATGAATTGGGGGACAGACAACATTTCCTGGCATTTCCTTTATTGCTGCTCAGGCTTATTAGGAAGGTAGTGACTGATTTCTTTCTCACTGTGGTTTTGATCAGGTGATGAATCCATATCTGAAAGGCCTGATGACCCATCAATGGCTTCGTTGTCTTGGCTGGTTTTGGCTTTTGGCCCACAGGCAGCGACACCATCTCTCTCACACAACTGAAGAAACTTACTTTACTTTGAGACAGGTCAAAGAATGGGACTCTTTCAAAGAGCAAGTTATCTCTCGTCCACCCGAGGTAACATAAAGCGACGTGTATGGCAAATGTGGTTTCACATGACATGATCATGAGTTCTTTGTTCATCTTAATATAATAGCATCAACCTCCTCACAACAAGATTCAGCTGACCATACTGGTCATATGGTAGGCTGGATAACTGAGGAATTCCGGATGCTTAACACAAGCCTAAACCAGCAGGTTGTCTTTGCCCTGACTCTCCTTAATGAATGTACATTAGTAAAAGTAAAAGGACAAATGTTAATGAGTTGATCTCATGGAAACCTTTCACTATCATAATGTTTTTTTCTTAATTTTACATTCCGCTAGTATTTAGTTAAAATGTGCACCTTGTGCCCAAGGCGCTGTTGGCCTTTCCGTGACTTGCATAGTAGAGAAGCTTTGCATTAACTGTTGATGACAGGCAATCAACTAAATTTCATTCTTACATCATTACATTTAACCTCTTATCATTTGTGTTTCCTGTCTTACAGCTCTGCTTAAGAATTTGTGGTAAAGGGGAGACTGTTGCTATCACACTGAACTTGATTTCTTACACTAAGACAATACAAGCTTTCTAGGATCTAATGTTTAAATGAGGCATTACGCGGTTAGACATTTCAAGAACATAAAATCTAAACGTTGGATGAGGCCCAGATCAAAATTCATTACAAAATTGGTTGATATATTCTAGTTGAATGTTTTTTTGGAGAGAAGTTTGGATATCTGTTTATATCACTTCATAAATCAGAAAATAACATCAATAGCCATGAAAGATTGTTGCCATGTTTCATGTATCAGGCTCTAAGAATGTATGAAAAAAACTTCAGAATACAGACAGGGATAAAACTGGAGAGTCTGGTGAATGTAAGTGCAAGCAAAGTGAAGAAAAAATAATTGTGAGGCAGTGGATAAAATGGTGAATAGGTAAACATTGAAACTAAAAACACCACGATACTTCTCTTGTTGATTCCTTACATTAAGGCAGTTACTCTTTGTATTATGAGTTTTCTCGTATTTCATGTAAATGAGGCCAGCTTACTACATATGTGATAATTTTCAGAAATGTCCAGCACAGAAACATAAACATCTAAATGTATAGTTTGGATATTTCCTTTCAACGACTTTGAAAGAAGCCATGTTAATGAAGCAAAATAGCCTAAAATCCCAAAATTGAACGGTGCTCGAAAAACTTGGTGTTACCCACCTGAAGTGTCTCCCTCTGACTTTACTTCTTAACCTTACACAACTCGTTATAGTTGTAGATTTCAGTGTATTACCTAATTGGTCTGTGATTAGGTGCACGAACATGACTTATTCCTAGCACATTTTAAGTGAGCCGGTGGCAGTTGACGTGTGTTAAGTGTTTCTGCTAATATACTTCAACAGCACTCAAGATGGTAATGGCATCCTTGTAAAATAATGACTGTATCAGTCGAGATTCAGGGAGGTTAGCGGGAGAGCTAATTAACATAAATAGCCATTGGTGAGTATGACTAATATGACTGAGGAAGTTCAGCAGGAGAGCTATTTAAATAGCTTACTAACGGAGATGTAAGAGTGCCTCTCATTCGCCTGAGGGCAGTGACTCAGAGGATCATCTACTTTAAAAAAAGACAAATTAAAGCTGTTTGAGTAACAAAAGATTATAGAGGGTTTCCAGTGACATACGACATCTTAATATACGGTACGTGTCTTCTGCTTTTAAGCGGCCTTTAGCAGTGGCTCGTCCTATACATCTCTCACCTGCAACAGGTATGGATCACAGCTAACACCGGTTACCTCCAGAAGTGTGGAGACTAGATTGGAAGCTGATTTTTCTCTCTCTTAATGGCACAAATTTGACCCGATTTGATTGTTTTCATCTCAAACAGTCATAAGAAGTGACACTAGAGGTTTAGCCTGACACAGATAGCTGACTGCTGTTGTGAGCTACAGACTAAATTGTATATTATTTATATAACCCGTGTTGTTTCAGTTTCCCACTCTTCCTCCAGGCTGTCTCTTTACCCCTTATAGGTTTTTGTATTCATAAGGTTGAGTCTCAAACCTTCACTCAAATAGAAGTGTTTTTCACTTGAGTAGACGTGTTCTTCATCATTCGTGCCGAGTGTTCTTCTTGAAACTTTGCTGCTCTCAATCTGAATGTGTGTTGCTTTTGACTTTGCCAGCAGCACAAAATAAATAGCTTTCAGTCTAACGTGTGCTTCTATTAGAGAACGTTTTGAAAATAGTTAATTAAAATGAATTGAAAAAGGCATAATTCAGTCCTATCCATCCCTGATTGCTGCATTTTGTCCTCTGAGATTAATTTTCTGCCCTTTGACTCAGCAGACGATGCTGTTGATGAGTTTGGAAAAGTAATTTGTAATAAAGCTTTTATACCACAGTATTTTGTTATTTGGTCTAAGACAAAAAAAACATTGAGTCCTAGCTACAATAGCAAAAGAGAAGTCATAAAGGAAGTCAGATCCCCTTGGGTTGGTAGAGTGGTTCAAGCATCTGTAAGACATTTTTCCCTCTGAAGTACTGTTCACACAGCAGGGTGTTAGTCTCCAGTGACTGTGCAGACAGGATGCTAATCACAGTGACAGCTTTACCTCCAGGGTCACTACATGAATTCTGAGCCTTGGAACCGGCTGGGGATTGACTCGAAAATTCCTCGGTGTCTTTCTCTCTCAGCTGGTAGAGTCCCAAGCGTTTTAAGCAAGAATTAAAACACAGGAAATAGGAAACTACAACACTGATGTGGATCTGAGGGTTTATTCAGATTATTATGTTTTGTTATTGACATTCAGTGTTTCTTAGGGGGCGTTTGAACATTATAAATCTTGCAGTGTTGCATGAGTCACCAGCCTTGCAAGACTTTGCTTGTGCAAAAGCTAAAAATCCTCATTCGTAGGTTCAAAACTATATAATTCAGCAGCTACATAATTAGCCCTTTTTGTTCAGAAGACATTGTGTTGGATAGTTTACCTTTGTGTGAGCGTGTGACTCATTACATCAGATTTGTAACATTCAAGTTTGAAATCATTTACAAGAAATCATTTTAAAAAGCCTTGTGTGACTGATGATTTATCAATTTGCGAGCGAAAAAGCATCTGAGCCTGTCGTCGTGAACTTTCATTCTTCTGCCATTTTTCATTTGCTTGTAAGCAGGGAACACAAATTGCTTTTGTGAAATGCTTCCACTGATAGAAGACAGTACAACAGTATTTTCCGTGAGACCTTGTCTTTAGACTACAAAAAAAAAAAACATATAAAAAAAACAATAAGATATGAACATGGATATCCAAGCACAAAGAAGAAACATTAGGACTAACAACAAAAAATAAAATAATCTAAAGCAGGTTTTTTAATCAGTCGTCAGTTCAAGACTTGGGAGTTGCAGTTAAACAGCAGTTTAGTAAATGTGTGTGAACTACAGTTGCGGGACAGATTTGAATCAAATCTTTCTTTTATTGGCCTATTCAAATATGGGCGTGGCTTTGCAAATATGCTGCATTAGGCCACGACCACCCAAAACATTCACATCCCATGTTGAAGAAAATCTGCGTTTTGGCTTTACGTGGAGTTCATTTTAGTCACCTGTGAGGTCGAGCTCCGTGTGCCTCACATCCTGCACTGCCCACATTCATCACGTTCTCATTCGCCTGCATTTGCGTATGTGTGACAGCAACCGTATGGAGTTGTGAAGGACGGTAGGCCCCTATCCAAAACCCCCTCCTCCAAGCTGTTAGATCGGGAGGGGGAAGATGATGGAGGAATCAATAAATTAGAGCAAAGCCACACACATTTCTTGCAGACTGACATTTCCTGAACCATGATCATATTGCTCTGCAATCTCCTGCAACCAGCGAGTACACTGTCCGTTTACCACATGTCAGGGTATTAATTGTGTCACTGAGGAATCAAAAAAAAAGGCACCAATAACACTTTATAATGAGGGTACATGAATTATCATGAATTCATGTAGGACTCCATGCATGAAGAAGCTTGAATTCATTTATTTAGTACCTCAGCAATATACATGTATTAATAGTGTCTCATGCCTGACATAATGCAAAAATCTGAACAGGCCAAAAAACCTGACCACAACCACATCTTTTCTGCTGAATGAAAGTGGTGTAATCATCATGACAAGGTAATTTAATTGCCATTACACAACACAGGGCTGCATAAGGAAATAGACGTTTATAAAGTCCTTCATGTTACATCGATTACAAAACATTATGTACAGTTATTTACATACAAATACACATAAGCACATAGTTCATCTCTTGAATTAGTGTTGGGGGCTATGCAAACGGCAGCAACAAGACGCTGATAATATTGTGGTCAGCATCTTACCGTCAAAAGTACAGCATCTGTTCAACACTGTCCATCCATGTTAACTGTGTGTGAGCATCAAACATCGATGTAATAAACACAGGGTCCACCTCTCCTCGTCCGTCCTTAGTCTGGTGCTCTGTCGGCCTGAAACATGGTCTCGAGTGCAACAGCTTTATCTGAGATACAGTCCATTTACCATTTGAGCATTACCTTTTTCATGCCATCATCATGTATTATTGATCAATGGTGGCATGATTTAAATTAGTATGTATTAAATGCATAACTTCTACATCATCAATCATCTCAAATAAAGCCAGCCCCTCTCTCTATTTGGAAAAAGTCCAACTGATAATTGCAATGAAGTCAAAAAATATGATCTAATTTGCAGTTACTCAGTTGGGAAAAAAAGAAATTTTGTATTAAGAAAAGAAAAGTATTATATTATAAAATTCAAGTTTTAGTCTGTACCTATTTTTTTGTCATATTTACCAGTATCATATATCTGACAGTAGAATAAGATACAGGTCAACTGTGAAAAGATCCTGTAATATATTGATGTGGGTTCAATAACTCAAACTCAGACTGAGCGTGCAGACTGGGACTTTACACAGGCGTCAACAACAACTGAAAAACACAGGTTACAGATCAAGTCGTTGCCTACCATGTACACAAGAGGGCAGTGCACTCTAGTAGTATATGCTCAATACGCTACAGATACACTGTCTGTGGCTCCACCCAGTGACCGTAATTTGGTTTGCAAGAATTCACTACTCCTGAATCAACACAACCAATCAGAGCCAAGGGGAGTGTCTGAGAAGTGTCAATCTTGCTCAAGTGTCAATCTTGCTGGTGCACAAGCTGCTGGTAGACCATAGACATATACATAGCACCTCATTGAGCGCTGAATCGTATGTCGATGTCGCCACCATATTGGATGTGACAGCTCTGCCCCGTGAACTAATACAAGTCAATGGAGTGAACTTTATAAAGCGCCCTTCTACAATGTGCAACAAGTTAAAGTGAAACTCTTGCCAAAAAGCAACCGAGGCTTTATTTGTGATTGAATATGAGTCAAACCTTCTTGTAAATGCATAATTACGATGAAAGAGGCACTTTTAAGATTTACTGTAGTTTCATTTTCAGGCAAGCTAATTTTCAATGGAGTGCAGGGGCACTCTTATACTAGCATCCAAATCGCTATTTTTAAAACACTAAGAGGGCTCGACACAACATGAAACTTTGCTCATAGTATCACCAGGGTCTCTACACATGAACACGAACATTGAGAACATTGTTTGTGTATGCAGAGCTTACTAAAAATCTCTGGCGCGTCATGGCAGACAGAAAGTGTCGATCCCTGAGTGCAACCTAACAGGCAGGCTTGAGGAGCGGTCCACCATTACTGTCCTGCCTATAAGGTCACACTTGGGGATCGACACTTTTTGTCTGCCATGACGGCGACGCGCTGGAAATCCAGCTCCTACGGTGAGTAGTTCAAAAACCTTCTTCACGGGGGTTTTTGCTGGAGCCAATCCCAGCTGTCTCTGGGCGAGGGCAGGGTACACCCTGTACAAATCGCCAGTTCATCGCGGTACCCTCACTGATAGCAGAGGCTGCCATGCAAGGTGCCAACCACACATCAGGAGCAATTTGGGGTTCGGTATCTTGCTCAAGGACACTTCGACATACAGCTCAGCTGAGCCCTAACCCTTCCAATCACTAGCCGACCTGCTCTACCCGCTGAGCTACAGCCGCCCCTGTCAGGATGTTCACAGCTTTATTTGTTTTTCTGCAATTTTTTTTCAAACCTATTCTGACAATGATGTAAAGTGAAGAAACTCTGGAGGATGGATAATCTGCAGAAGAGTTAATTATCCCTTCCATGCACAGCGGGGGATAAAGCCTGGATCCTGATCGGCACAGACATCAGGGTTGACTTTCAGCCAGTACCAACTGACACACCTGTCTCTGACTGCGTGAAAGCCTGTCCACTCAAAGCCATGTATGAGTAATCGTATGAGATAAATCAGTAATAGCGGTTATTAAAGCAGCCCTGAAATGTTCCATCCTTTGAAAAAAAACACTATACGTTCAGGAGGAGCATTCTCTGAACATGTATGCACCATAGTCGGAACATGCTTCTCAACTGGGGTGTTTACTGCAGTTTGCATATACAGGAGTCATAGAAACTCATTGCTTCATACCAGAATTTCTCAGCGGTGACTGCTTAGATAACATATGGGTCCAATTGAAGCATCCAGCAATGATTTGCAGGATGTGGTGTGCCATTTTTAACCCACACTCACGAGCAAATGAGTCCAACAGCATGAACGCTGTCATTATATCACGTGAGACGACAGAAATCACTTCTCTGCAAGACAGGTGACAGATTAATTCACCATTCATTTATTCACTCACAAGATAACCGAGCAGCCCAACTTATAGCATCACATTAAGCTGTAGTTCATCGTTTAGACCCCAAGGAAATAAGGTCTGTATGGTGAAGACACAATAGGCCAACGTCCTAGGCACGTTTCTTTAACAACAAGTCAGTATCACCACCTCTAGGTTTTTCAATGCCACAAGACCATAAGGTGGAAATGTCGTGTTTTTTCATCATGTGAAGTGTAATAATACCGAAAAGTTGTTATCAAAATTCATTGCATTACAGTGTGAGGGAGTTTTTTCCTACAATTTAGACAAACCATTGCAAAGGACCACTGCAGAAATAAAAAATACAATACTATTTGTTCATCAGGGGAAAAGGGGCAGAAGCACCCTTAGCTCCCCCTCTGGCACTCTCAGTGCCATTCACTTCCTCTTAAGATGTTCAGTAATTGACTCAAATGGGAGGACATACTGTTATACTATAACATACTACATGTTGATCAAATTCAGATGTCAATTCATACACAGTTGATGCAGTAAACATGTATGAGTGAGTCAGAAGAAACTAAAGTGTATGTTCATGGTATTGAAGGAACATACTACCAAGTGCATTTATGCATTTTTAATGATTTCTTGCAATGGAGCTCTCCGGAAGAAGAGATATCAGGCTGTACATACACTGATAACCCTTGTGGATCAATTCATAGTTCTTTCTGTTTTTTGGGTTTTTTTTGTTTGCAATGAGAAACACAAAAATGATCACCAGAGTAACCCTTTGAGAACAAATACAACTGAAGTCTGCCTCCTTTTTGTGATTGGCCAAATCAAAGGCTTCCCTTTTGGGAATTGTCTGTGAGAAGCTTGAGTGTGCTCTCAAGCTTAAAAAGACTAAACACACAGTCACATGAGAATCGATTCCTCCCTCCAAACATCGTAACGTTGCCATATGCCAGAAGGCTACAATTACCTGCCTGATTCATTGTGCAAACACAAACCCACATACCAAGAGGGAATTGCACTGTGTTCAACTCATATTCACAACAGTTTACTACCTACAATTATAGCGTGAGCCCTTTTAAAAAGCAGTAAATTTTGCTACTTGTAAGAAGCTTTCATGTATATTTGAAGAACAGCTGCTGTCTTTGCACCTCAGAACACATTAACAATGGCATAGGCTCATTTTTCATCTGAGCACAACAGTCAAAGTGTGGAGCAGCGACAGCGGTGGTTAGATGTAATGGTCGCCCAGCTGCAACCCAGGTGATCTGGCAGGAATCGAGAGCTGCTAGGAACCCTTTGAAATGGAAATGCCGGTGTAAAAAGCAGGAGGCCAATTAGTAAGTGAGAGCTGTTTCCCACGAGGCACCTCAGCCTGACCAGAAAGCCCCCCCCCATCTCTCAGATATCTCTCACCTCTGATCCCCGCAGTAGGGATATTCATCAGTGTCTACTTTAAGGTGTGGCCCAGATTAGACGAGCACATGTGCACAAAATAATAATAAGAAAACGCTGATGTTTTGTCAGTTGTCAGAGCTTTTGCTGCAACACTCAAATTATTTCTTGAAACAAGTGAAACTGTCAGTCTTGCATAAAGTTCATCAAATTCCAGTGGGCAAAAAAATAAATAAATAAATAAATTATAAAGCTCTCATCTGTTATTTGAAATCAGAAATTCAGAAGCGAGGCAGTTCCAGAGATGCAAGTTTATGCCAGCACATTGTTCCATATTCAAGAAGTCCGGATGGCAAAGTCACGTTCACCTTTTGATTTTCAGTCTTGACTTTAGGGACAACCAACATGTCCTTGCTGGAGGATTTAAGAGCCAAGAGACAGCTCAGTTTCC
Source organism: Diplodus puntazzo (assembly GCA_963678695.2). NCBI lineage: Eukaryota > Metazoa > Chordata > Actinopteri > Spariformes > Sparidae > Diplodus > Diplodus puntazzo. The sequence goes on along the minus strand of OZ023159.1, from coordinate 19,494,333 downwards.
CTGAATGTGTCTGCGTCTGAATGAATGTTCTTGGCAGTGATGGTGGCCTCCGGTTGCGTACATATAGCCGAGAGATATTTTGGTACATCCAGTCACAGATAGGCAGACACTTCAAAATGACATTGAGAAACCTTTGTTCAGATCAAGTGTCTATGAAGCAAGATGAGGTTCAAAAATTGCCTCTGCTTTGCTTTTGTTGTAGCTGAGCTGAGATTGTTGCGCAAACTTTGAGCACCACTCGACAGTACACACTGAAAAACAAGCACCTGCGAGCAAAATCATTCCGTCCACAAAAAAATCCAAACAAAATTTTCAAAAACCTTTAGCCTTTGGATGAAAGCAAGCTTCTTTGATAGAAAAATAATAATAATAATAATAATAATAATAATAATAATAATAATAATATTGGTCTAAATGTCAGACATCATCTTTGACTGGAAACACAGTCTGGTTTCACCTCAAAGGAAGATGTAGACAGATGTGAGAGTTGATACGCTGTGTATCTTCCACCCTGTATGCCTTTGTAGTTCCTTCAAGCGATGTTGTCCTTGACAGCAACATTTTGACAGTTTTTATTCTACTAGTTCATGATACGTGTTTATGACAGGGTGAGCAAATTCACAATGTACACCTGAGGATGATGAGGCTCGGCTGTGCCTCCTGGGAACTGAAGTTCACAGTTTTATTTGTTTGCTGGAAAATATTAATTAACCATGAAAAATCTAACAACTGAAATACAGTATATGGTCTAGGTGATTATTGTCAGTCTGAGTATTCAACCATACTGACAAATCCATGAACCCCCCCTCCATCAGATACCATCTAGACAAAGGGAAAATATAAATGCAATGTGTTTTGTGCATGAAGCAAGTAATGAGAGGTTCATGCACCGTAGTGCAGCCAGGAGGGCACTGGATTCTTGTTCAGTCTTCTTGTACAGTACAGTGAGAGGTTGCTTAGGGCTGCATCTTGCTTTCTCCATTGCACAGCACTTGTTCTGTCTCTGTAAGTTTAATCGCTATTATTGATAAGGCTTACTTGATGAGTTTACAGCATCATACACAGTTTCAAGTCTTACAATTTTTTATTATAACATGCTCAATAAGCACTCAAGAGTTGTTGTTCATTTTGATAGATTTTTTTGTGAATGCCTTACAAAACAACATAAATACCATATAAGAGCTTTTGTGTAGTTATCTACAACTGGAATCGGAAAGTTGAAAATCAATGCAATGTGCAATGAGTGTGAGAGTAGTTGTGACTTTACAATCTGTTTTATCAGGTTTCAGTGCAAAGCTTTGATCTACCTTGAATTCAGCTGAAGTTTATAAAGTTCATTCACCTCCAGTTCTCTCTGTAGGGTCCTTGTTTGCCTCATCTATCATCAACTTTCTTATCTGAATTTAGCATTTTGCCTCTCTTTGTTTCCCTTCATTGTGGACGTTGCAGCATAAATTGGCAAAGCTTTTTGTTATGCAAATATTCCTGTTATAGTTGGATTTTTGATGGTTATCTTAGACATTTTGTGTCTTGTTGAATTGGTGGACATAATTTGTATTTTGTCAGACTGTACTTTTTCCAAGTTCAGTTTCCAGATGGGTCTATTTGTAGGATAGGCCTAATCCTAATTGTCTTCAAAGATTTGTACATAGAGGTTTGGAAAACGCTGCTGACACGATAAGCACTTATGTGCAGCCAACAAGACGAATTTAGGTTAGTTAATTAACCTAAATAGTCAATTTTACAGACTGTCAACAAAAGCAACACAAAACAGTATGTGCGAGGCTATGTATTTAATGTACCTTTAACAACAAATATATTATGGGGCAGTGTTTTTTTCGGATCAGGCTGACAAATCCTACCTTAATGTGTGCTGGATTTGTGTCTTGTGGCCAGATTTCGTCAAAATAAAAGCATCAGCTCCACTTTTTATCCCAAACTAACAAATAAACTGTTTCCAGACATTAGATTATTACTTTCTGTGTCTAAAAAAAGAAAGAGAAACAGATCGTGCTGTCTGCTTTTATTTCTAAAGGCTTCTATACAGCTACCGACCACAGCCATAATGTTTTTTATACTCCTTAGCGGGCATTAAGGTACTGACACTTTCACACAATACCACCTTTGTGTGAAAATGTCATATGTCCAAATCCTTTCTATAGATTCTACACATACAGATAGGCCTGCCTGTGTCTTTCTTTTCAAAACAAACACAAGCAATGTATAAAACATGAGTTACTGTGAACCAAATAAAGTTTTCCTGGAACAATCTTCATCACAAACAGCCTCTAAAAGCTCGAACTGAACTGATCTATAGATTGTATATCTGCTGAAAAGAGAGTGGAAGCAAATGACGTCGAGGGTTTATATTCTCTGTCTTTTCACTACATTGTCGTCTTGTTGTTCAGCAGCTCTTTCTGCATGTGCACTTAGCGTTCAGCTACATGACAGAGGCACATTCGCACTGCTGAAAGGGATCTCATAAATAAAGAGACACAGTCCTTCTTCCTGTCCTTTGATTCTTCCATGGTGGTGAGTATCACGGCTCCTGAAAAGCACAGAAATAATGACTGCTGCTGAAGTTATTACAGTTCAATTAAAGCACAGGCTTCGTCATATTTCAGTTTGAGATAACAGAGTATAGCTTTAGCCTTGAATGGAATTGTTTTTACCTAAATAAATAAGTGATATATCATAAATATAAATATCCGCTGAGTTTTTGTTTGTTTGTGACCGTTTCAGAGTAAATTGCAGGGTTGAAACAAATGATAGAAAAGCTATAAATCATTTTAATAAATGACCACAAATGAAAGCTGAAGAAAGTACAACCCATCTCTGATGCGTTTTAATGCAAAGAAAACTATCATTGTTTGGAGGACTTGTGTTGTGGCAGGTTTTTCTGTTATGTTTTGCACTTATTGTAGCATTCCATTTCGCCACTGTAATGAAAAAACTTGTTCTCTAAATAAAGTGGTTGGTAGAGGTTCATGGAGCAACAGAAAATATTTAAAGCTGCTGTAAGTGTTATTGACTTGTTCAAATAAGTGTATCTATATTCCCACTGTAATCACTGTTACAGAGTGTTTGGTCAGTAGACCATATTTCTCCCTGCTCATGCAGTAAAAGAGAGTAGAAATGTTCTTGTCTCCCTGCTCACTTTATCCAATCAGGACAGAGAACTCCATAAAAAAGGTAGTCCTACCTGCTCGTGAACACACAGAGAGCAGGATCATCCTCCTCTGGTTCAAGGCAGAACAGGGAAAGCTACCAATTCCAGCACTCCCTGTGACAGCTTATACTACCAAACAGGCCAGGCGAAGAAAAACACTTAAAGAAAAGGAGGCAAAGAGAACTGCATCAAAAAGAAACAGAAGAAAGTAGGCATGCAAGTGTGGTGATGTAGAGAGGATGGAGGGGACCTTTAAGTCCAATAAAGTTGAAGTTAAGTCCACTGAAAATTTCGGCTCCCCTGATACAAATGTTGGCGCCCCCACTAGCCCCTCTGCCCCCTTCACAGGTGCCCTCCCCCTTCCCCCTAATGAGTGACTTTTGTCTGTGTGAGTCTCCACTTCCTCCCACTGCACATAAATAAAGCTGATGTATCATGGATGCAGGTGCTGCTCTCTTGAGCTGGTGACGTCGATAGCCCGTACATCTGCCAGACTCAGTTACAAGCAGGGATCAGCTGTCAATCATGATGTTACAACCCTTTTTATAGCATCAAATAAGCAATTGAGACCAAACTTATCAGAAAAATTAACACTTGAACATACATCAGTCTGATGAGATATACCACATGAGGGAAAACATTTTTTATGACCTAAACTGCAGCCACTTACATCGGGGCAATCTAGATGCCTCGGCTCTATTTTTGGGATGCTGTCATGTCGTCAGTCTTTATATACAATCGATGTTGCTGAAGAGGAAAACGAAAAATTCTGCTAATGTTCATGCTTTTAGAAAAATGCAGATGGTTGTTTGTCTAATAATCATCCTTCACATTTACATTCAACCTGGTATCATGTCAACTTGTGCAATAGTCCCACTGGTCCACCATGTCAGTGTCATGTCTTGCCTCGTCCACACGTGATTCGTACACACTCATGAGGTCTTTTCAGTAATAATAAATAAAGGGAAAAGAGAAAGAAAACAAGCGCAGCATCCTTCAGTGAAAATCACCGCTAAGTTAATTCACTTAGTCATTTATTTCAAATCTCTGTCCAACGTTTGAGTAAATCGAAGCTGATGATGTCCTGCTGGGTACAGGAGAACAGTGGATTGACGGGTGGGCTTTGTCACAGCCACTTTGACTAACATACTGTGACGCAGGCGAATCAAATTGCACTAAATTTTCCTCACAGGACAAACATATGCTCAGACTTCATTATCGCCCAATCAATTACAGCTGAATGAATAAGAACACATACCTGTGCGAGGGTGTATAATGTTTGATTTAATTTGGATTATTCTTTATAGGTCAGTCACAATAACTCATTGTCCTGACAGATCTGACTAGTCTCTAATTGCTTCCATGTTGCACAACATTAATTCTGATATTAATTCATTTGACAAATAGGGTTGACAGCAGATATTCAGATTTGACTGAAGTCAGGCTAAAAAAATGTAGCTGCTTTCTTTAGAATGGCAAGACGTGTCTGAGAAGCACCCATTTCAATAAGTCTGCTCTGAAAGAGATGATGGAGGCTTAACCTTCAATTTGATGAAATTGTTTGTTTGTAATGCCAGCAATGCACGTAAAAATGTATTAGGGAGAAAGGCATTTCGAGGTAAATAACGGTGAAATGGATTTTTTTTGCCAGTAAATGGCTCACAGAAACGAAGGCTTAATCCGAGCAGAATTGAAAGAGCCAGTGGTTCACAGTCTAACATTTTATATATGAAAGAACATTGATTTGCCAAAAGGCCAAAACATTATTGCCTGGCGAGCTTCCTCCAGTGCCACATCTAGCACTTGAGACAACTTTTAGAGTGAACGTTTGGAGGGGAATATTGGCTTTTATCTGACCCGAGGCACACATGCATGATCTGCTGCTATGAAAGTGCTAACTCCGCATCTGAACACTGGTTGTTTTTATTTCAAAGATAAGAGCTCCTGTAAATTCTTGTTGTATGTGAAAGATACAATATGCAACATTTCCACACTAAAATGTCCAAAAGCAACCAAACTTTTGCCAGCTGCAGCGTTGGCCGGTAACGTTTTCTGTGTGTGTGTATGTGTGTCTGTGTGTGTGTGTGTGTTTGTTTGTGTGTGTGTGTCATCGTGGCAAAATGTGTCTCAACTTATATACTTTGTTGAGTTTTGCACATTATCCATTATCCCAGGTGTTTCTAACAATGTTCAAAACCAGAGAAATCCACGGTTTTATTCAAAGTAAAGGTACTTTCCATTGATCACCTGTCACTATAACAAGTTAAAACATCGGTTGACACGTGAGAGAGTAAGAGGGAGGAAGGCGCCAGACGTGACCAATCATAACGTGAACGAAACTTAAAATAAATTACCGTGAATCTGTAAATGTTTCTGCCCAAGTTACGTCAAATAGATTCACTGGTTTCTATGTGGTTTCAGGCAGTGCTGTGTGGGTGTGGGTGTTTTGGCTGTGGCACTAACGCTCTGAGTCAGTCACCAGGTGGATTATGTCAAACCTCTTTCATACACATTGCAAGAAATGAAATAAATGGAATTAAGGGCGGATTTTTTCTACCTTATCTTAATTTAGATTATGCTAATTCTTCCTCCTCTCAGAGGACTTGATTCTGTAGGAAAGGCGGGCTTGTCTTTAAAACACCTTTAATATAGCATATTGATATGATATTTTAATTGACTGTCCGATGCTTCCTTCCTTTAAGATAAAAATCAGTACTCCAAAAGGTATAAATGTATATTTAACATTTTTCCCTGCCTGTGCAGTAGCAAGGGCAACTAACAAGTGTTTTTATAAATTGATAATCTGCCAATTGTTGAATAGATTTTTAAATGATACAATTTAAATTGTAGAAACATGCCAATCACACTGTCCCACAGCCCTTTTTTTACACATTCAATTTCATTCCAAAATACCAAAAACTCAGCTTATTGTCATAAAAAGATTATCCGCAACCAATGAAGTTTTTCTATTTCTGCTTAAAAGGTAACTCAGAATTGTTGCCTGCGGTTTCTTTCATCTTTTTTTCCCCCGTTGAACAGGTTTTTTTTTCTCATCATGACGAGTCTTTTCCTCACTTGAATCGAGGGTCTTAAAACAGAGACCTGCAGCTCTCTGTCGAGCCTATAATAAAACTGTTTCCACTGGAAATGAAATAGTATGTTTCTTGAAACTCTAAGGTCTTGAACGTCATGCTCTCAGGAAGTGTGATGTGAGGACAACCCAGAATGATTTGACTTAATTGGTTTGATATATGGGGGCAGTCAAATGTGTTACAGCTGAGTTTAGATATAAATCACATCGCAAACACTCTGACTCATTCACTCATATCTGGCATATTCAGCCCAATAGGTCCGTATTTAGTGAGTAAATGTAAAAGTTTCATCCACACCAAAACACCCAAAGCAAAACACAGTTAAGCAATTTTTACATATTGATGAAATGTTCAGAAAAGTGAGTCAGACTACTGAAGTGTGGCTTTTTAAATTCACCATGTTGCATTAGTTGCTGAGTTAAATGCCAGCAAATGTTACAGGACAAGTTAATTCAATAAGTTAATTTAAGTTTATTTCAAGTCTAAGGTTCACAGCACAGACTATTTTTAGGATCATCTAAATATATATATATATATATATATATATATATATATATATATATATATATGTATATGTGTGTATGTATATATATATATATATATATGTATATGTGTGTATGTATATATATATATATATATGTATATGTGTGTATGTATATATATATATATATATATATATATGTATATAATATATATATATATATATATATATATATATATATATATATATATATATATATATATTAGGGCTGTCAAAGTTAACGCGTTAATAACTATGTCGCCCGATCATTTTGCGTTAATACCGCGTTAACGCAACGTCCTCTTAACGCCGTTAATTTTTTTAACGCGCGATTAACGCTCAGTATAAAAAAAAATAAATACATTTTAAAAAACGCATATTGTATGATTTACGGACGCCCTGCAGTCTTTATACAGAGGGTGGCAGAAGAATCAGAAAGGGAATCAGAAGAAGAAGCAGGGTTGGCGGTTCATTAAAAACACGGCAGACTGAAAAGCAGCACTCTGCAAACTCCTCATCTCTGCTGTCACTCACGGTGGCGCACATTTGTTTCGCCATCGCCCTGATCATTTTGCGGGACACTCTCTCGCGGCGTGCCCGTTTGCTGAGAACTCATCCCCGCATGTTTATCTCAGGCTCCTCGCTAGCCTTCTTCCTCCCTCCAGCAGGCAGCCTGGCGCTGCTGCTGTCCTCCTCGGACAGACGCTGAAGCTCCGTTTCTCTCACTCTCTTGGGGTCGACAGAGAAACGTCTAGCGGCTGCTTCTCTCGAGTTTTCCTCTGAATATATCAAGACAGAAGGTTTGAATTTCAAGTCGTACTTTTTATTGTTTTGCTGCACCGGAGCCATGGCGGTAATCAGTGTGATACTGACTGACAGAAAGCAGCACACTGCGTGAAAAAGGCGAAGAAGAAAAACGTGCAGTGTCTGTGGACACCACTTGCAAGCCAAACAGACGGCAGACGCAGAGAGCCCGACGCCCCCCCTCGCCAAAAGCAGACAACCCTGGATTTATTTTCCTGCATGATTTGAAGTGTTGAATAAACATTTTCATAATGAAAGCATATTTGACCTTTCTTATGTTGTTAAAAGTATTAAGAACATGAAAAAAATACATTAAGGTACATTTAGAACAGAAAAAAATGTGCCAATATTTTGTCCATATTAACTATGGACAAAATGCGATTAATCGCGATTAAAAAAATTAATCGTTTGACAGCCCTAATATATATATATATATATATATATATATGTATATATATATATATATATATATATATATATGTATATATATATATGTATATATATATATATATATATATATATATATATATATATATATATATATACATATATATATATATACATATATATATATATACATATATATATACGTATATATATATATATATATATATATATATATATATATATATATGTATGTACATGTATATGTATAAATATATACTAGATTACTGCAGATTAAAAAAAATGGCAGGAAAATGAAAGCAAAAATCAAAAAAGTTTCATGTTTAATGCCGGATTGAAAACACTCACTTTAAACTGAGGAATCGAGGGGAACGTAGCTGTGCTTGCAGCATGGCTCTGAGGACAGCAACGTATGCCAGCTGGTGAGCTAGTCAGTTGCATTTATCAGTCAGCCATCTGTTTCATGGAACAGATACAAATATGTGTCATTCATTGCAACTGCCTACACACAATCCTAGCAGCCTTGATTTAGTTGGGCCTTAAGCAATGATAAAGCACAGGTGACCTACACTCAACACTGTGACTTAATGCTTCCTGTGTAGACACACCGTACAGAAGCTCCTATTACACTGCAAACATGCTGCGTCCGATACACCTACACCTTCTGTACACCTACTGTACACCTACTGTACGTAGACGTGTTGTTGAAAGAAAAAAAAACATCATCAGAACTTTCTTTGCACTTCTTTTGTTCATTTTTGCTGTTTTAACAGGCACTGAAGTAATGACTATGAGCCTCTCTGCATATCCAAGTTCAGGAAGAGAAAACATTGTTGTAGTCCTATTATTTCACTGGATAAGCTGAATTACTGTGCACCCAGTCAGGCTTGTATTTTATGACCACTTGGTCACAGCTATGAATGGTACAGACAGAAATAAGGCCCTCCAAAGAGCTGTGACACAAAGTTGTTGTTTCACAGGTTCAGTGGAAAAAGGTTTCTTTACAGAGCAGACAAACTGATAATACCTCCGCCTTCCATCTCTTCCTCACAAACATACTCTATCAGAATGAAATCTAATGCGTTTGTCGACCAGAGCGATTTCTTTGTTAGTTAGAGCTTCAGGTCACCTTCTGGGCTAGAAGGGAAAACAAAGACGATTCTAATCAGATATGTGTGGTTAATGTAAAGTGTCAGGGCCACAATTGTTCATCCAGTAAGTGTTTAGGAGCCCGTTTCAGGCCATTTGGAGTCGATTGGTACTTATTCGTAGCGACACTTTTTTGGATCTAGGGTGAGGTCAGCGGCAGAAAACTGACTTCAGCCAATAACTGAGGGTTACACTTAAAACATTCATGAAAAATGGAAATTCCACCAAAATCCAATAAAAACAGGTGTGTCTCATTCAACTTGTATCAGATGACAGTGTGGCACTGAGTTTGAGTCAATGGGTCAAATGACCTGGAAACTATTGATGCAAAGTGAATGGGATGTGAATGTGTCAAACTCTATTTATATTACTCTGAACTCTGACTTTATGTCAAATCAATTTCTAAATAGGTTAGCACATCTTTGTCCTGGCATCTTCTTCCTGACACCTTACTCTATCACAGGTACACATCTGGTTGCATTTCACTGCAGCAATGTGGAGGAATCTCACCTCAAAATCACCTCCAAAAGAGTAAACTCTATCTACAGTATTCTGACCTTTGACCTAAGATATTTGTGAAAAATAGAAATTCCACCAAAAATGGAAGTGTCACAGCCAAACGAGTCTTAAATCTCTGGATTTTGTCCAGTTACAAGATGCTTGACAAGTTTAAATGCATCTCCAGCCTGACCTTGGCACTCAGCCCCAAACTATTCAATCCTTCTGAGGATGTTCTTCCTGTAAACTGTGTAGTTCTGTTTTTTTGCACATACAGTATTTGTTAGGATCAATCCCATGTTGGTTTGGCAACCACATGAGATTTGTTGACTTAATATTAATGTCAAACATCACCAGACTTGTGCTTTAAATGATTATATTTCAATATGGAGCAGTTCCTACATCAGCTCTCTTCTCCACAGACTGTCTGCTGGCTCCGTCTCTTTCATAAAACTTACAATTATGCAAGTGGGCCAGAAATATGCTAATGACTCTGTGTGGTACAAGTCTGCCAAGTTCTTATTCAAAGACAAAAGATGCTGTCGTCTCCACATCGACTCTTTATTTATTTCCGTGACAGAGTTTTTGTCCCTCTATGACACCTTCGCTCTTTCTCAGAGTGTCACTAAAAATTATATGTCACGAAAATGCTGATCTTTGGTTCCCCTTTTTCCACATTTTATATGACTGTTTGTTTCCTTATGAACTGTTATAATGGTAAAATGTACAGCATATGGGGCCCAGATTGCAGTAATATTCAACCACCAAATCTGGCCTGCGATAGCGCTCCAGGTGGGCCACCGAGCATGTTTTCTAAATCACAATGAAAATAAATCAATGAGATCAAATCAAAAAATGTTCTTTTTTGGGTTTTTTTTGCGTGTTTTGTTGTTTAAACAAATTAGGCCAATGTTAAGTTACATGCCCCGGCTCACAGATACGCCACATTGCGTGATGGGATAAATTGGATGTAAGCAACAGGGAGGCTGTTCACATTTGGTTTTACCATCTGTCCTGGGTCATCCGATCACAGGTGCACAGATCTAAGTACAGATGTGGACATCCCTAAGATGCATTCAGGATGCATTTGACATCCAATCACCCAGACCACATTAGAATTTGGCCTGTGACGCACGTGACCAAATTCTTTAAGCTACTTCCTCGACTCCTGAGGAGAAAGTCCCAGGACTCCCTTAAAAAATGCTACATTCTGAGGCTTGTTGCATTAGGAGAAACTTTACAAACACTGTGAACGGCTGTCTACAGCACATCTTACTATTTGTGCCTTCTTATTAATTCGGCATACATAATACATGAAAATATGGATCGGTTTGTTTTAGTGTTGTAGGTGCATCTTTGCATATTGGGGGTCTCTCAAGATGCATGACGAGACGCATTCAAGGCCTGGTGGGAGTTGACAGGCTTAAAGCTGTCCACTTGTATTGGATCACTCAGGAGGGATGGTAAAACCAAATGTCCACACAGCCTCATAGAGAAGGCTGATGTTTGCATGACAGCCTTGCAGGCTGTGCAAAGTGCAGTGGAATCAGACGGTGAGCATTGCAGTGGAAGGCAACCAAGTGACACTTGTTCTGATTAACTTCTGCATAAAGCAGATCCATAGTTAGGTGACCGTCATCATCGAAGTTCAGGTGACCTTCGTTGTCATGGTAACAAATATAAACACTTTGTTAACATTTTGACTGTGAAACGGTTGCACTTTGTTTGGGTTAAGGCATTAAAAGCCACCTGGTTAGGTTTAGGAAAATACCCTGGTTAAGTGATGCTAAATACTGTTGATATTGGCAAAAGCATGGGGTCTCCTGGGTGAAAGTCTGACTCCTCCATAATTGGACTTGCTTGTTCTTTATAATGCAAATCTGCCATTTTTGGTCACAACTGTTTTCCACAGAACTTAATGGAAATGAATGGTGCTCCACTTCCATGCAAACAAAGAAGTTTGGTGCAGGCCTATGTACTGCATGCAATTTAAATGTTTAAATCTGATTGAAGTAATTGAGGTGTGTTTGTCGTCAGTGGGTTCTGGCTTATTGCTCATTAGCCTGGAACAATTGTGTAGTTGTGTCATGCTTGTAGTGCTGAGGAGTAACTTCAACAAGGCCCATTCCTCTTGTCTTTACTGACCATCGCAGACAAAGCCAACACGACGCTCTCCTCCTCGGTAAAACAACATTGGCTGTGTGATTTATGACTGCTGTCTCTCGAGAGAAAAGTCAGAAGTAGAATTGGGTCGTTAGAGTGCCACAAAACCTCTTACAAAGGGGGTTTAGATGAACATTGGGGTGTAGAAAGGGCCTGGCTTTTTGCACCGGACATCAATCTTCAAATCCCATTTCCCAACAACAGTAAGCTTTGTTGTTTCTGTTTTCTTTTGCCTCTTTCACTGCAGTTTTTAAACCAAAACCACAATTTTCTGAACCATTTAGTTTTGGTGCTCAATCTTCATCAAAAGATGATAAAGGAAGGAACGAAGGAACAAAGGAAAGAAGGTCCCATATGAGTTGCTATAAGGTAGAAACTAAAAGTATTAATGTTCATTCGATGCCTTGTGCTCTTACTCCCTTAACTCTGTAATAAGCTCATTGTAGCATTGCAATCATTTTGACTGAAGTACCTAGGAAACGCTTTATCAGTATTTGTATCTGATGCTAAGGAAATAGAAATAAGTTTGTTCTTGTGCTCTGCTAAATGATTGTTTCCTTATATAGTTACTTTGTCAATTGTACATCCGTGTGTGTGTGTGTGTGTGTGTGTGTCTGTGTCTGTGTCTGTGTCTGTGTTCGTGTGTGTGAGAAAGAGAGAAAAAGATGCCAATATCAATCAATGTTTCGTTGTTTTGTTTATTATCACAGGGTTTTACAGAACATATAAGATTCTGAGATGTAGTTGTAACCTAGAAATAAGGTCTTAAGTTTATTTTAGAGAGGTCGATTAACCTTTTTGTCATCAGAAAATCAGTTGACGACAATTTAAATCATTGAGTTATTGTTGAAGTTTATCAAGCAAAGTGGTAATGGTAAAATGTCCCTGTTTTATTTTTAAAATATGAGTGTTTCTTTAAATTTGAACATAATGAACAAGGTTATTCAGTGATGAAATTCATCATCAGTAGTTTCTTTAGCTCTGTCCCTCAAAGTCGATGTCCTCAATGAGAGTTTTAGTTCACCAAATGCTGCTTTGAAGGGAAAAACAACAAGACTGAGGAGGCTTTGTGAAGTGGAAAAATATGTTTGAGGTAAAATAATAATATAGAACTCTTGCAGGTGTAGAAAAGGAAAGAACAGCTTGCCTGTGTGTGACTGTATGTGTGTAACCTGCACAGCAGCCTGATCCCAGCACGCACCTGAGCGTTTCACTCGGACACTGAATGTATTTCTAAAGTACACTCTTACATTCTAAAAGTTAAAATAAAATAAGGAGAAAAATAGTCGTGCTTACTTTGTGAGCAGAACGACCTCCGGTACAAATTGAGCTTCCCCCAGTATGTTCCAACCTTTTTTTTTTTTTTACTGCATCAAAGTACAACAATTTTAACCTTAAACCATAATGATGTGATCGTTATTTTAATTGTGTCCTTGAGTATTTTTGTACTGGTCCCCAACTGCTCTAAAAGTGTCCGCATCTCCCACACCTCCTCACAGTGTGCCAGTATACATACCACCAGCTGCTGATTTGAATCCTTTCTTCTGTTCTCTTTCAGCATATCAAGACAAAACTCCACATAAAAAAGGTAAAAAGTCAAAGAAAACACACACACACACACACACACACAAAAGTGGTGATGTCACATGACGTCAGTGAGCGAACACATGCTGCAGCACGGTCATTAGTCGCACTGTGTTTCCTCCTGAGCGGAGACCGAACAGCTTAATGATACGGTCCATCTATAGAGTTTATATTTATCCTGTCATCGGGAGTGCTCCTCTGTTGTATTCTACTCTATTCTTTCCTTTTGCAATTCAGTTCAACTCAATATATATGTCACTGCATTTTCATTCACCGATAGCTAATGTCCTCCCTCCTCTTTGACTCTAACAAAAGAGAACTGCTTCAGAAATGCTCTCTCCTATGTACAGACGTTGAGTTGTGCTTCCTCCATCAGATGATACTGAATATTGATCTGATACCAGTGTGGTAAATAATATACATAGACATAATTATTATTATAAAACAGCTGTCCACTGCTAACCCTGTGTGGATATTATGGATGTGAAGTTACTAAAGTTGCTGTTCATGGATACTGACTACTTTTGCAAAAAAAATCCAAACCTGTTAAGCTGCATACACATGTAGTTGAGGCTGCTGAGAAGAAGCAGGGTCCTGTTTTTAAAGGGGCATTATGTAGTTTTGGAGAATAAATTCAAACTATGGATTTTAATTTTTACAAAATAAGTTGATAATACAAACTCAGAGATATTCATCTTATACGTGACTGAACACACAAGCTGTTCTCAGAGGGAAATAGAGGTCCAGAACACTGTTTGAAGCTAGAAAGGTGGCAGGGTCCGCCACATATAAACAAAGTAAAACAGTATGAAATTGTGATGTTTGTTAATTCAGTGTATTCAGTCATGAACATGGAGAGTGTGTGTTTATTTGGCTAAAGGCTTAAAAAATCTAGATCTAATAAATATATGAAGTGGTATCAAGTCGGTGCATTGACACAGATTTCAACATTTTAGGCATTATCAGAGGCGTTTCCTAAACAACCCTACTTGTAAGGCTTTTTAAAAACTTCTACTAACCTAAACCAACCTCAGCCATAAAATCAAGTTCAAACCAAAAGTCACAGGTCCCCAAAAAGATATAACCTACAGTAAAACACACACAAACACATCCACACACACACACACACACACACCGCTTCTACAGCTGCTGTTAACTTTCATATCAGTGTGAATGTGATTCTGTACTCAGGCAGTTCATTTTGACATGAAGCTGGACTGCCCCTGATTAAACACAGCGAGAGTTAAAATCTTACAACATCAGCTACAATCATAAGGTCACTCGTTAGATCTATATTCTTTACGGTGTCATATAAATGTGACCGTTTCACAGCTTGAGTGGCATTCAAAGTTTTCGCTGCAATTTTCTGACTAAATTTACTTTGAGAAAATTCAGTCAGACAGTCAGAAAACACTTTTTTTCTGACTGTCAATTTATGGTGATTTGATTCCCAACGAGAACTTGCTGGCATTTGTGTGACGGCTCGTTACTGTAGGTTGTAATGTAGCTGTTTGGCCACTAGAGGGAGCCACTCGATAAGCAATCATATGAGGCACCTGTTCCGTTGATAAGGAGAGGGGGAATGGGTTGGAGTTTAAGTTGAGTAATATTGTGTGTTCAATTTACAGCTAATGTGATAGGCTTTAATGTGGAGACTGAGATGTGCAAATACATGTTGACTGACTGAAGCTGCAACTTAACTTTGTGTAGATAGATAGATAGATAGATAGATAGATAGATAGATAGATAGATAGATAGATAGATAGATAGATAGATAGATAGATAGATAGATAGATAGATAGATAGATAGATAGATGGTATTAATCCTCAAAGGGAAATTATACAATATAATATACTGTATATGTATATATCATCCCCTATTTGTTGAAAGTATGAAGTCAAGGTGGCCAATTCTTATTGCACCTTCATGGTGATTTACTCTCAGCTCTTATTTCGTCTCTTTACAGTATTTGCTTGGTTTTTTCCACTCTCAATGAAAAAGCAGCACACCGTCACTGTTGATCATTCTGTTTATTTTCAATATACATTTCATTTGAAAAATATAAATTCTAAAATAAAACATTTCACCTGTTCTAAAAAGTCACAAAAAGTTAATCAAATAAAACAAAACAAAACAAAAAAAAAAATCAGTATTCTGTATGCTAAAATTAACAGGTTTTCATTTCATGTTGTAGATTTGTTGTCCGACATGCTTACACAGTATGACACACTTCAACTCCACACAAAATATGTCTCAGACACGAAGTCACACTTCTTTTCACGCTCTGCTGCTGACGTCTAAGAACACTGACGTGGAGAATAAACGACATCGTCAATTCGGCTGATGAACTGAAACAAATAAAGTAACCTTTCGCATTTTGGTTTGAACCGACATGCCCTTGCTGTATTTACATGATTCTCAGAAGAGGAAGGCGGCTCATTTATCTCAAGGTTTAAATTGGAATTCATAGTGGTGATGAGGACAGAGACAACTTCCAGCTTAAAGTTAAACGTGACCCACTTGTAAAAATCAGAGTGAGAAAGTGCTTCAGTGTGCCCTTTAGAGATAAAGTGAGGATATTGTAATGACGAACAGTGCTTAAGACGCCAGTCTGGCTCGTTGTACTGGAAGTAATACTGGCCAATAAAAGTCAAGTTGGTATATCTGAGGGGCTCAATACTTTCTGTATGTGGCAGTGGACTGAAATGAGTAAGACGCTCATACATCTTCAGCCTGATTTAAGCAAAGTTAGTAAAAAAAAGCCTGCGGATGATTTGTTTTAAGGATCAGTTTGGATTCAATGAAAGTCCATCTTATTGTAATACTCACACGATGGCAGACGAGATTTACGATACAGTGTAAAACTGTATTCATTAAATGTTAATAATGTTAATGTATATGTTAGTATGATGACAAATGAAAGTGGTATCCTCCAAAATTATGGTCTTTCCATTAAGTTGGTATGCTGAGCTGTGGCAGAGACATACGTCCTGGGAGCCGTCTATACACGTTGTTACCAGGACATGACACCAGTGATGAAGGTACACAAGCCTACCCGGAAAAAATATGTAGTTGTTTTTAACCGGAGATTAGGGCCGGGGCAAAATGTT
The DNA here is from genome assembly GCA_963678695.2 of Diplodus puntazzo. Lineage (NCBI taxonomy): Eukaryota > Metazoa > Chordata > Actinopteri > Spariformes > Sparidae > Diplodus > Diplodus puntazzo. The sequence continues at coordinate 19,477,838 of OZ023159.1, read as the reverse complement.
CTTCAAATAACATCACAATGTTTTCATCTTTCATCACGATACATGATATACATCTCTCAATATTTTGAAATGTCCTCAAACGCACTTCAGAAATGCTAGGACTGGGATGCCAAATCAAATATATTTTTGACTCAATGCCTCCATATTGATATTGCAGCAATACTTTAAGTATGACCACGGGTGTTTACACAAAGTATTAACCCAATTACATTAATGAAATTAAATAATCAATAGGTAATATGTGTTTTGTAAGTTCCGAAAATTCCACCCCTTTAGTGTACAACACTAATGTCATATCACATTCTAATTATAATTATCAAAATCTAAGACGATATACAGGTTCATGTCATGATAACAACGAATATCACATATTTTGCCCAGCCCTATCAGAGATGCGGGCTCATTGTCATTGCAATTTGAGACTCGACTCAGACTTGGAAGTTAAAGATAATAACAGCGACCAATATCATGTGAGATTTATATTAAGATAGACCTGAAATAATCAAAATAATTTTGTGTATAGTTTTTTTTTTTTTTTTTTAAATCTGTGAACTCATTCTCACATCAGACAATTCAAAAAACCGCAGAGACAAAAACAAAATAAACCGGCTGCGGACTGAAGCCGTCCCACTGCATATAGCTTACATGGATTTGATTCCCTTCTTATTTGTCACATCGTCGCCATGAGAATTTCAGTCAGGATCGATCTCTTATAAGCCACTTAGGTAAAGTAGTTTGTGCAGAACAAGCAACTATATGATATGCACTCCGAGTTAGAGTTAAAGTTTGGCTGAGGAAAATCAGATGATTATGTTTAGCTGAACTGTTCTCTACCCACAAAGAAACAAAAATGTAGGACACAAGAAAAAGGTTACCAACATACACACAAACATAATGATTTAAAAAAAAAACATAAGGAAAAAACAAAACATAAAGAAATGTGTGATTTAATTTAAACAAGTAACAAAAGCTTTGATGTGAACACGTGAGAGAAAGATTCAGAAAATTAGAAAGGTGAAGCAATCAAAACTGCATCAAAAAGTGATGATAAAAATATTTACCTCATCTGCACATACAAATATGCATTAATTAACTGTTAATTAACTTAAAAGATCTATTTGCACACATTTTCTTCACACGCTATAATACAGTGAATCTCTTGAATCATTTCAACTCTACAAGAGGACAGAGAGAAAATATCAAAACCCCATGCTGCGTCAAAAATCAACATGTTGCATTTGTTCATAATAAGCCATTGATCTAGAACAAGAGGTAGAGCTATAAAAACATAATTTTCCTGCTACAGGAAAATGTTATTAGAATAATTCAATTTATATAAAAAAAAGTTCAGACAGATGATATATAATATATATATAGATTAACCGGTATATAGATAGGTTTATATAGATATATATATAAATATGTAGAGAGCAGGGAGGGTGTTCCATGCGTGGTCAGAGAGAGCCACAGCGTTTACTGTAGATCAGCCACATGTGGGATGAGTTGCATAGTAGAGTAGTAAGGAGTTACATTTGACAGTGTTTGTGTCAAAAAAACAAAGACTCTGTGGAGCAGTGAGAAAAATACCGAGACAAGCTAGTGAGAACAGACATGGTTTTAAAATAGCTTCACTATGAGAAACGTGTTGTTGTGTTAGACAGATTTTTTGTCCCCTCTCCGTTATTTTAAGAACCACCTATTCAGAGCAAAAATCCTGAAAACTGTGGAAAGGAGTTAAAAAGAATAAAGAAATAAAGGAAAGGGAAAAGAGCGAGTTGTCTTGCGGGATTCGCCTGGTGGTGGTTGGGTGCTCTACAAAGACGTTTCAGATCCTCTGCTCTTCCAGAAGAATGAATTATCATCGTCTGGGTCCATTTCTATTCTAATCTGAGGCACAGACTTCAATGGACTCATCTCAGGGCTGAAACACACACGTACATCTATTGTTAGGACATAGTGTATGCTTGGATATAATGTAGTATAATCTTAAATTAAAGGAGTAGTTTGACATTTTTGGAAATACAGAGAGTCACACCAGAAGATTGATGCCCTCATCTCTTATGTTGCTAAAAGTTCAGTGTGTAGGATTTATTGGGATTCAGTGGTGGGGTTGAAGATTGCAAACAGCTTCCCTACAGCAGATTCTTAAAAGACAAAAACGCAAAAGACCCTTTGTCCATTCTGGGATACTGCACAGCAGTGAAACATGGCCAACTCTGTAGAAGAAGACCTGCTCCTTCTGTAGATATAAAAGCCTCATTCAAAGGTAATTTACCTAACTATGTTTTAACTAATACAAAAACATGACAATCATATTACATTCCATTTTTCCAATATGTCTGGTCCAAATGTTAAATCATCCTACCCAGCGGTAACGTCTTGGCTGATGAGTGGAGACTGAAGGAAGTCACTGTTTAGACGAGTGAATTACCTGAGTTTTAGACCTTTTTGAGAGTGCTGCTGGTATTCAGTCATTTGGTCCCACTGATTGAGTTTAATCTAAGGGGTTGTAGGCTGTTGCAATTTGCTTTGTTTGTCATAATTCTGTCTTCTCTGTGACGTGTATAAAATGATGTGTTTATGAATCACGTTTTGGTCTCTCGCTGCAGAAATAGAACCAGTGATCATGTTTGATGGTTCCTGAGGTCATCTGAGCTCAAAGCAATTTGGCTTCAATCTTAGCGGGGACAGGATTAGTTTTGGAAGGGGGCGGGAGCAGCGTAATGTCATCACTACCAGAGCATCACTACAGTTCATGCCCTGTACGACGTCAGTGACTCTAATGGACATGTGCACAGACCACTAAAAGGCCAGAGGTCTTTAAAGTAATGTGAGATCAAACTCTTCTAGTCTGATTTCTTTATATCTGCATTTCCAGCCAGGACAGGAGGCTACAGCATTTTTATCTACAGCATCAGGCCAATTAAAGCTACTTATCAATAGTAAGCAAAGAAATTTCAGTTGTACTTTAACTTAAGTTATTTTTCAGAATAAGTTTCACCTCAGCCAGCTACAACATTAATAGAAATGTTACAGTAATAAAAATAGAATGATATAATATAATATGATATAATATAGTATCATAAAATGGGACATTTCTACCTCTACCTCTACCTCTGATACTTTTAACTGCTAATCGATGGTATTTGATGCCAATATGTTTGGCATAAGTAACATTTAAATTCATGACTTCACTTGCGAGTACAATATCCGAATACTTCTTCCACGTCCGTCAGTACATGTTGCTTATATGTAGTCACCAGCCATGTGAACGAATGACAACCTGTCAGTCTGATCTCTCCAGCTTGAGACCAATTAGAAAAAATAAATCACGTAAGTTGTTTGTTGGCATCACAGATGTGCTGTGATCACTGCTGCTTTTCACACATTGTCCCAACCGCTAATCCTCCTCTGTCTGCACTGCTCCGACGATCTTAGAGCAGATGGGGTAATACCGGAACAAAAACGTGACCCGGTGCATATGACCCGCGGATCCTGGTCATCAAAGAGGTCATGGGCATGATGAAGAAACATAATCTCTTCTTCAGCATCATAATCATCGCTCTAAATATTTGCCCAAAAAACAAGGCTTGTTCGGCCTCTTTGAGTCTGATTGTCTCCTCTAAAGCTCATATCAGCGAACCACAGTGTGCAGTTATCACGCAACAAACGCCTTGGTTTAGTCACAGTGCCACATAGACTGGGTCAGTTTCAGACATTATTACTACTCTAAATGGGCCTTGATCTGTGTGTCTGCATGAGATTTTATCTGATATAAATCTGAAATATTCTGCGGCAGATGATGAGTTGCAAAAGATGTTCAAGATTAAGTTCATGTTAAGTAGGGGTGAAAATCATTTTGAGTTGTTTGTAGTAACCAGACATAACAAACATGTTGCAGGTGACAAAGAACCATTATGGAATGTTAAATCATATTTTAAAAGATAACAAATTTGTACAATGTAAATTACTAACAATGTGAAATTCTTAGCAACCCTTGACCCTTGACCTCAGTTAATTGTTTTGCTTCACACTTATTGTACAGCATCTCATTACCTCTGCAACAACTAGAAACTGAACACAGTGTAGATTTCGGCAGCTAAAGAGCCAGAAATGTTGGTGGTAGAGATCCAAACCAGAGCTCAAAGAGTACAAATATTGGACTTAAGGTAGTTAGAAAACATGACTACAGCAGAATGATGATAGAGCTGCTGCAGCTGGACGTGTAAATAAGCAACTCTTTGCCAACAAGTTTCTCAAATAAACTTAAAAGGTTATGATGGGTCAATGTTGTGTTTACAACTTGTTTCCGCAGCACCCAAGTAGCCCCAAAAAAATTTTTTATTGCAGGTTTGAAGTCCAGAGAGAAGCAAGACAGCTGAAACATGTCACTTCTGTTAGTCACTGAAAATCATTTAGCTATAGATTACTTCATTAGCCTCGCTGACCTTTAAAGTTAAGATTAGCATTAAATGTGAGCTCGCCTTCTGACCTTTTGCAGCCTTTGATGCCACATTCATGAATGAATTCCGAGAGAAAATCACTGGCCTGTTATAGTTATTTTTGTTCCCTCTTTATCCTTTAATTTGGCCTATTAGGTGAGAAGATTCGCGAGTGTGTGGCTGACCCTCATGCAAAGGCACACATCTTACCTGGATAAGCAGTTGGCCTGGTAGTAGCGAAGCTGCTCAGCACGATGTGTGTCGTTCAAGGAATGATGGGGACTTCTCTCCTGTTAAAGAAAGAAAACAGCCATTAATGTGCATGTAGCCATATTTGTACAGTCAGCCCTCTCTGACACATGCTTTAAAATTTTACATGTATTTAGGACTGCCACTGATTTCACTAACAAACCCTCTAAAATGAGCCATTAGCTGATTTGGGTGGATTGACAACCTGCACACGTGATGTATGTACAATGTCTATTCAAACCATTATGTTCAGCATTTTGCAATACCTCTTAAGTTTAGTGCAAAAGCAAATGATAATGAAAAAGTGTTAAAAGCTTCATAAGAAAAAGGTTTCATCTCTGCAGTTAGCTTGTCATGTTTGTTGTGTATGAGAAAAGCATAACCGTGCACAACAAGAGGCACACATTCTTCCATGTTATGTATAGAGATCTTTTACATAAAAGCTGAAAAAAACAATAATACTGTTTAACAATCGGTGTCAATTCATTCAATAAAAACCCTTGAAAATCCATGAAATCAACAGCTTTTTTGAGCAGGTAGGTTGAAATTGTAAAGTGAAGAAAAGAAAGGGTTAGGCCAGGGAAGCAAAAATTCTGAGGGGGACAGATAAATAAGATCAATGTTACTGGAAGGCATCATAATCCAAGAGCAAAGCACAAAAGACGAAGATAGAGTTAATGTTTCATGTTTTGAGACACAAGAAAGAGAAAGGCAAAGAAGGAAAAAAATGTTAATATCATGCAGTGAGCGAAGGATAAACAGGAAACAGAGCATCAAGCACTCTGATCTGGAGTCATTGGAGACACAAGCGGAGCAGGAGAGTCAGGCAGGAGGAAGAAGTAGTTTTCCTTCGGCACTGCCGGTAGTTCGGGGTCTACTCACTGTCAGATGCCTTATCACCTAAGAAGGGCTCTTGCTCCATCATGTCCATCGGGATTTTAATGCTGGGAACTTTCTCATTGTAAGGATAGTCAGACTGTTGGAGAGAGGAAATGCACATCCTGAGACCAGACCTCTGGGGGTGTCGGGTGAGCTAGCATCAGCACACGCATGCATGTATTACTAAATTTCATGACCTTCCCCAAGTGCATTCATTGGCGAACATTTTCTCTTAATAAGGTGCAACATGCAAGAATCAGTTGAATTAACACTCTAAACAACCCCAAACAACCACTAACCACTAACTGCTGCTAACTGGCTGCAGTTAGCTAGTAAGCTCATTTAACCATGCAGCTAGTGGTTCTGTTAGGTCACTGTGCCTGGACTGGGAGCTTGGAGCAAAGATGGAGTGCGAGTGTTGTTTGTTAACAACACTTGACATACAAAATGGCAAGGGGCTAGCTGATTAGCATGCTAACTTCAATAGATTTATCCACAACAGAATACATAAAGGTCTCTGACAAAATGTCATATTCTGTTGTTTTTTTGTTTGTTTGTTTTGTTTTACTAAAATTGCTCATACTGCACCTTTAAGGAAATATCCACTGAAAAATACACAACTCTTGATTACAAAACAGGATGTGGGGATGCGACTGCAATATTATACATTCCTGGTTAACAAAGGTAAAAGAGTAAATGCAACATTGCATTAAGAGATTTATGTTAAGGAATAAAGTAAAAAAATCTGACTTTTGATAAATCATTCTACCATGTAAAGAAAACAAAAAGGGCATAATCCGTCATGCGCTTTCCACCTGAGAGGAGTCATTTTTACTTGACTAAATGCACTGGATATTGACCACTAGAACTGGACAAATGCATCATTCTATTTCAATGATCACAAAAATAAGCCAGCTCGTTATCCTTTGAAAGTGGTCCACGTACGCACGTTTCAAAAGTTGTGGAGTCACATCATTAACATCACCACAACCACTTACGAGAGCTGTGGTCCTGATTCTGAAATGGATCCATTAAAAAAAAAGTTCCCCAAACACGATGTCTAGTCGATGTCTACATAATGATATCAGATCTGAAAAGCATTAAGCACCACCATGGTTTAAAATGTGCAGCAAAAAAACCATGTCAGTTTCTGCAATGATTTAGATGAACCATGTCATCGGAGCTGAGAAAGTGGCAGTTTGGATCCACTCCAGTGTTTGGACGCATTAACGCAGACTGGAGTTGTGCCACAATACAACAGAACTGTTCCCAAACCAATTAGACCAAATACAATCTGAACGAATGCCAGGATCTCGGGTCAAGTCTTGGTTACAATGGGGCTGAGTGGACACATGAAGACCTCTGCTTCCAGCTTCTGGGCTTGATCTTTAGCTCAGTTTGAAGCTATGAATGCAGAAGTATAATAACACATACAACAATATTCTTGCATTCCGTGTCAGCCACATGAACATGTAAAAGAAATTGAAAGAAGCTCATCTCTGACGTCTATACACCTGGATGTTGGTTAGCCAGTAACTAACCGCTCAAACGATACATGCTGCTGCAAAAGAGAACTAGGAGCAGGGAGCAGGGCTGGAGGTTGTGGGTGAGTTCAAGAGACTTGTAATCGGGCTGTCATGTAAAACAAATGATAAGAAACTGGAGAAAGCACAAGGCATTTACTTGTATCGGTTTCCTCACAGATACAAGCTCGTTGCATTCAACTGTAGGATAAAAACTCTTACGTCCTCAACGTCGCTGTCTATGCTGTCCCGTTCTATCTTTTTATCGTCCTCTTTTTTCTTCTTGTCCTTCTCTGGGATGACGTCGTCCAGGAAGCCAAGGTCGTGCTGGGAGAACATGTAGTCCATTGCTTTTCTGACGGCTACCAGAGCGAGGATCTAAAAACAGGAGAACAAGAGGATTAGAGTGTGAGGCAAGTTTCGACTCTCATTTGTTGAATTGCTGTTAGTCAGCCTGGTCTGTTTAAATACACTACAGTGTACTGTAACATCCCTGCAAACATTCAACAGATTTATTTTATTTTTCACGAGCTGATGTGTCAATAAAGACATAAATATATACATATGTTAAAATCTTCAACAAAAGCCAAAATCATCAAATGATTGTTGGTAGTTTCAAACCAAACAAATCAACAATGTTTAAAATTGTGTAGAGATTTAGCAAAATTTCAACAAAGACAATTAAATTAGATATGTTTAATACACACAATGGCATAAATGGCATATATTTAAGCAGCTTAGATAACACGAGTGATAAATGAGGCCCATCTTAACACATGGCATTTGATAAATAACATTCATACACAGATGACCTTTTAGACCAACGAAACAATGTCAGTCGTCCTTTGTGAGTTCAACAGTCACTTCCCTCCTAAAAAGTAAAGTACAGTTACAACTTAGATCAACTACATAGCAAAGTCCTGAGTGCTGCACTTGTGACCATGAACTGTAATTATGTGAAACTCCATGATTATCATAACTGGTTTATCAGTCACATGAACAATCCTCTTTGTTTACAGAGTGATTCAGTGTCATGCTGACTGGACTGACTCCATTTCAACAATCCTCCTTTAAAATGACTAGTGCATTGCCCGTAGGAAGCATGTATTCCTATAGAAAAGTGGGAGGTTAAGTAGCTTTTTCATGGATGGCCAAATGAGGTTGGTTTGAAGGTGGGACGTCAGGGATATAATTGGCTGTTTTTGACTACTTTTGATTTTACCATTATATTTCACCTTAAAAACTATTTACCTTGCCTTGCTTGGTGTCATTATTTTCAGCACAACCTCACGTGTGACTGTACAGTTATTTTTTCATTTTGACATACTATATTAACACTATGGACCTAAAATCACAAAATAACATAAAATCAGAGTAGGAAAAAGTTAGCTTTTTTACTGTGAAAATCACAAATATGTTTAATTTTGTGTTGTGCATTTGTTTTGCATTTTGTCCATAGTTAACTCGCGATTAATCGCAAATTAATCGCAATTTTTTTGCCACATTTTTTTCTCTTCTAAATGTACCTTAATGTATTTTTTTCATGTTCTTAATACTTTTAACAACATAAGAAAGGTCAAATATGCTTGCATTATGAAAATGTTTATTCAACACTTCAAAATATGCAGGAAAATAAATCCAGGGTTGTCTGCTTTTGGCGAGGGGGGGCGACAGGCTCTCTGCATCTGCCGTCTGTTTGGCTTGCAAGTGGTGTCCACTGACACTGCACGTTTTTCTTCTTCGCCTTTTTCACGCAGTGTGCTGCTTTCTGTCAGTCAGTATCACACTGATGATCGCCATGGCTCCGGTGCAGCAAAACAACAAAAAGTACGACTTGAAATTCAAACTTTCTGTCGTGATATATTCAGAGGGAAACTCGGGAGAAGTAGCCGCTAGACGTTTCTCTGTCGACCCCAAGAGAGTGAGAGAAACTGAGCTTCAGCGTCTGTCCGAGGAGGACAGCAGCAGGGCCAGGCTGCCTGCTGGAGGGAGGAAGAAGGCTAGCGAGGAGCCTGAGATAGACATGCGGGGATGAGTTATCAGCAAACGGGCACGCCATGAGAGAGTGTCCCGCAAAATGATCAGGTCGATGGAGAAACAAATGTCCGCCACCGTGAGTGACAGCAGAGATGAGGAGTTTGCAGCGAGTGCTGCTTTTCAGTCTGCCATGTTTTTAACGAACCGCCAACCCTGCTTCTTCTTCTTCTGATTCCCTTCCTTATTTTTCTGCCACCCTGTGTAACAAGACTACAGGTGCCGCCGACGGCCGTAAATCATACAATGCGCTTTTTTTTTTTTTTTTTTTTTTATACTGAGCGTTAATCGCGCGTTAATCGCGCGTTAAAAAAATTAACGGCGTTAAGAGGACGTTGCGTTAACGCATTATTAACGCGTTATTAACGCGTTAACTTTGACAGCCCTAGTTATAATGCAAATATAAATTGTTGTTTGCTAAATTTGTGCATAAGTTTTTGAAATTTACAGAGTTATGTCTAACTATTTACATTTAAATGCAGGCAATGCTCAGCTCTGCCTGAGCTCAATGAAGAGCTGCACTGCCTGCTCCACATTCAGCAGTCTCCTCATTGTTTTTAGTCACAACACACTAAACACTACATTACACACGAACTATACACTCCAAACACGCTATATGTCACAAATCTCTCAACTCTCAAAACTCGCTATCTCTGTCGCTGTCTGTATCACCGCCGGCGTCTCTCACACAACTTGCTGTTCCTCAGCAACCAAACGTGCTGCTTGCGGACACATTCGTGACAAAAGCCCGTTTTTACCGTTTCTTCCTGCACCAGACACAAAGCAAACGTGACGGCAATGTTCGCGAAAAAGTGTGCCGGACATTATTTACCCTAAGTCCGGTTTTGGACGTGCCGGTGCGTCCGGTCAGTCGACTCGGGAAGTGGGGCGTGGGGGTTGGCTAGCGGTTAGCAGCTAGCTACACACGAGCATCCACAGACTCCAATTCCACTTTGTTGTCCTGGCGTATCCGGATCTCCTCAGACCGGAACAGATTCAGTCCGGACTCGTTTAGTCTCATTAATCCACAGCAGTCAGTTTAGATGCACAGAACGGGGCCGAACCGCCGGCAAAATCCCGGTCCAGCTCGCGTCGCTGCAGGTATAAATCCGCTTGTTTCTTAAGGTATGTCGTGGGCTTGAGCTCTGCAGTGATTGGCTCTGGTGCTCACGCTCAAGGAGCTAGTGGAATTGGTAAAGCATTTATGAAATAATTTATTAACGGTATCATTGCAGTACAAACAAATCCGACGTCGCACACCCTTAAACCACGCAGCAGCCATTTTGTAAGTCTCGGGTCAGTCTGATCCTGATCCGCAGAGAAATTTGAGGAACACACACACAGACAGACACACAGACAGAAAGAGATTCCTTGCTTTTATAGAGAGATTGATTTTTGTTTCAGCTGACTGAAAGAAAACTGACTGCTGGTTATTATTTTATGTTTTGGTTGTTGACCAAACTACGTCTAAAATCTTGAATATAACCCTTTTTCCTGAATATTAATGTTTGACCTTTGAAACAACAGGTTGATTAAAGCTTAAGATGCATAACATAACAACTGAAAATTAATCTAAAATAACTGTGCAAACTCCTTCTGCTGATGTAGTCCATTAGAAGCAGCTGAAAGTTCCTTTAGAAATCATCTTATTGTCTTATTGGTCGAATCTTAATATACAAATGTCTCTTCTTACCATGACAGGAAATATAATAGCAGCCACAGTGGACTTAAGGATCCAGAGCAGAGCCAAACAAAGGATCTGGATGAAGGTGAAGAGGTGGACCTTCCTGAGGGGAACGTGTCGCAGGTAAACCAGGTCCGGCTGATGCTTCGCCGGCATCAGGAGCAGTTTCAGGCGATCCATAAACTGCAGACAGATAAGTTTCAAACACAAATGATGGGATGCATTGCATGCATGAGTATGTCAGAGTATCAGAGAGGTTCCCTTCAACTTATACTTCATGTGTTGGGTTGGAAAAGTCACAGGATAATAATAATAATAATTTGATTTTGTACAGAACAAATAAAACCTTTGTAACATTTACCTGCACTCCATTGAGAGAAGCGACTCCCATGTATAAGAAGACTCCGTACAGCACAGGCATAGGGATAAACTAGGTAGAACAGAGAAAACAGATTAAACGTGTTTTAAAGATTAAATCAATGTGAAGTTATGTAACAGAAATAATTCAGGAGGTCATGAATTGTGAGACGCTGCTTTGAATTATCTTTTCACATTTACTTAAAATATTTTGCTTCTATTACTCAGTGAGAGCTACACGTTATTAACAGTCGGCCTGAACGTAAAAGCTGTTTCAAGGATATTTATTTATATGTACACACACACACATATATGATGCACATGTGTCATTTTAAAATTATAACATAACCCGGAAAAGCAAACGCTACACTAATATAATTTAATTAGATAAAGGGGCTTGTAAACATTGATTAATAAAAAGATAAATGATGTGGTAGCACTGATATAGCTTTGACAAGACACCTGTCACGAATATAAAGGAATCCTTATGAATACTTTCGACCGTTGCAATAAAATCAATCGCTCAGTTATTATTGCAGTCTTATGCACAACCAACCAACGTGTTACCAATGCATCTATATAGAACACAGAATATAAGATTGTTCTGTGTTTTTCTTTTCTTTTAAGAATGAAACAGGTCCCTCACTAGTTGGTCCTGAAGGTTAATAAGTCTTCAAGTTTATCTATACTATAATCTTTTGTGCTCTACTGACCTCTGACCTCGTCACACACAGACTGCAAACAATGGAAGAGGTCAGTCTAGAGGTTTGCGGACTGACTGATGCAGAATTAATTATTTATCGATTTTTGGGCAAAAAGTTAATCAATGAGAATCCAAACAGTGAACCTCATAAGAAAAGGCTTATTTTTTTATTTTGTTATGTTTGTTTAATTTCACGTCCTTTTCATAATAGAAACCTTCATGCCAACGTGTTTTTGTGCCTCATTGTAAATCTTATTTCAAGTTCTTTGAATCTGAGATCTGTTTAAACAACGTGGCATTTTGGCAGCATGACATTATCTCAAGCTGTAAAGCAGTCCTACTTTGATTTAATCTGTAAATTGAGCTCAGTCTCTAAAGTTTAATCTTCTCAAGATGACCAAGTGACTAACAAACACAAACAAATCAGAGGACAATCTCTGATTACCTTTAAAATAGGAGACATAAATACAGACAGCCCTGTCAGGATAAACACGATGACACCGGTGAGCCTCTGCTCTCTACAAAACAAAAGAGAGGGAAGAAAATAAGAGTCATAAGTCATAACAGGAACATAACTTAAATGCATGTTTGGTTTAATGTCATTATTAAACATTTTTTTCCACCTTTAACTACAATAATAAAGTCCCAGAAAAAAACGGCTGAGTATTTGAGGTTATCAATCATTTCCCAGATCTCACTCAGTTTAGCCAATGCCAAGACAATCCCAAACGTTGTAGGAAGTTCAAAGTTTGCGTGAATGTTTTAGGGTCTTGCATGACACGACTTTGTTAGTTCAGCTTGCAGCTGACACATCAGGAGCCTCTGGAGGATGTCACCAAGCAGACATGAAAACAGCTCCCCGAAAACACTTTTGTTTTTAAAGTGTGTGTGTGTGTGTGTGTGTGTGTGTGTGTGTGGTGTGTGTGTGTGTGTGTGTGTGTGTGTACGTGTGTACGTGTGTTGTCAAATTAATGAAGATGTTTTCTTAACTTGCTTGAGTTTTGTCTATTTGCATGTCTTTTACTAAGTCGCAGTGAGATGAGCTCATTAGTATAACCAATTAATACAATTATGCAACTTAACTTGAGTACATGGAAACACCGATGGACAGCAGAGAGAATTTCTCTCCAAAAACAAGGTGATTCTACTTTTTTGCAGACTAAATATCACGTCCTGTCTCATAACTTCTGAACTGTTAATGTAAAATAAAATGTCCTCTTTTCATGCCCAAAATAACAGCCCACCATTTATGTCTTATCACATAATATTTTTCTGCAACCCGTCTTTAAATGTATTTCTGTCTAAATTTAATATAATGTGTTAAAGTATCTGGATCCATTTGTTTTTTTGCTATGCTATGTGCTACTTTCAGTGTCTGCCACATTATATTGTAGCTTCGTCCAAACTTTGATGACAGGTGCACAACTTCTCAGATCGACTCTGTAGCATGTGTTGGCATCTCACCTATAGATGGTGCTACAGCAACAGGGTACAATTAATTTACTATGTGTTCATGAATTAAGACTGCCTCAAAACACTCCAATATTCCCAAACAGGATTTTTGTATTCTGTGAAACAACATAGCTGCCATCCAGGTGATTGTCTGTCAATCACATATGGATCCAGATGCAGAAAAAAATGCAAAACATGATCTATTAATGAAATGCTCAGTGTATGGTTTACACACATACTGTAGCAGTCTTACCTCACACCCAGGAACTTCGGCTGCTCTCCAGGAGCCGATGTTTCAGTTTCCATCTTCAGACTGTCGATGTGAGCGATAGAGATAACGGTGGCAGCCACGTACCACGGCAGGCCCATGAACGAGCAAACCACCAGGAGAACGGCCACCCAGAACAGATCCAGATGGTAACCTGCCCCTTTCTGGTATGGACAACAAACACAAGGTCAAAGGTCAAGTATGTGCATGTTTATGCATGTACAGTATGCATGGCTGCGGACGCAGGCAAACCTAAAGCCCAGGAGACAGCCCCTTATTTTTTATTTGAGCTGCAATAACTAATCGACAACTATTTTGATCATTTGTTCATCATTTCTTGTTTGATTTTAAAGGAAAACTTTCTCTGATTCCAGTTTCTTAACTGTAAATAATTTCTGTTCTCATTCTCCTCTATGACAGTAATTCAAAAATCTTTGGGTTGTGGACAGAACAAGGCATTGGCAGATGCCATCTTGGGCTGATCGACTGAACACAGATCAACATGTTTGACCATTTTCTGACTTTATCTAGACAAAACAACATATTGATTAATCGGGACAATACACGGCAGATTCATTGGTAGTAAAAAAAAATTAATGAAATTGTTAGATGCAGGCCTATTATTCATAAAAGGTTCGTTGACATGACTCACCAGTAGTCTTTAAAGGAAAAAGTCACTCGACTAATATCAAAAATCACTGCTCGGCCTCAGCAGTGACTCTGAACATCTCAGGTATTTGCTTTTTCAACTGAGCTATGTTCAGTCACTGCCGTGAAATATCTCTCACTCCCACGAGAAGAATGACAACAATATTTAACTACAGTGTGAAGGTAGAAAGTGTCCTGTCCAAACTGCAGTTTGTTGTGGGAAACGCATAAAAATCCCTGCTTCACATAAATCAGGTAAGACAACCAGAGAGAAGGTGAAAGCCTGCCTCTTTTACTGCAATGAAAACATTGTAAATAAAAAAAATTTCACTTAAAAGACAATGTTTTCTACATTGTGTAAAATGCAGATTAAAGCATTTTCGCTACATCTTGGCCATGTTCTGAGATGCAAATCTGCCATCCGAAGTACCAGAACACAACAGAAATAACCTCCAACCCTCCACTACCTCACTAACAAACAGAATTTTCTCTGCTGGGTCACAATTTACCACCTGGCCTAGAAAACACATATTTTGTGACTAAAGTTTCTTATTCACCTTCAGCATGTGCTCCTTCCTGTTGACGATCACAGCAGTAATCTGCTGGTCCATGAAGACCAGTATGGTGACCAGCAGGGCAGGAAGAGCTGACGCCAGGTAAACCCACCAGGGGTTTCCTCCGAAGGGGGGCACAAACCAGCCCCGGTTAGGACTTGTTGGCTATTAGGGAGGAAGAGAGAAGCTTAATGCATGGACAGAACCTTTTACTTTTAAGGAATCTAAACATATGTTGGTTGCTTTTGACAAACACTGTCTTTTACCGTAAGCTCAGCTCAGTGCAACATTCCTGCAAATGCTTCAAACGTCTTTCTGCACTGACCACTTTGGAATTTGGTGCTCCAGGTGATTTTCAACATGTTGACAGCCAGACGGAGGATCAGACCAACAGCCCTACTGAACAGTTACTTGCCTCTCTCTCTACCACCTAAGCTTGTGTTTCCATGACCTGCCTCTTCTAACTATAGTATAGAAAGCATGTTGGACTAAGTGGTTTAAAAACAAACAATACGCTTTATGTGACCTTTTAGCTACGTTATTTTCACATGGTACCTGTGTTGGAAGAAATTACCAGATCCTTTAACTGAAGTAAAAGTACTAAGGCCATACTAAGCCTTACTTGAGTAAAAGTATTATTAGCTAAATGTACCTACATGTCAAGTATGGAAAGCAAATGAATGCATTCTGAAGTTAAATGGTTCCTGTTCAGTCTTTAACTATCATATCTGATGATTTTGGATTAATATCACTGCTGCACTGTGTATGTTGCATTTTTCTGCTGTAGATGTTTAAGGTTGAACTGTATACATTGCTGGCTCGTTTGATCTATAGCAATGCATCAAATTCAACCAGACAATCATATGTTTGTTGCATTACTGTCCTGTGAGAACCGTGCATCCCTAATAAGTCAACTTTTCACCGTGCCAGAAAAACAACCTGTTATCAGCTTGTCATGATGCATTTTTCAGCTAATCCAAGGGTTTTTTCAAATTGTTTATTTATCTTAAAAGTTGGAGGACAATAAGAAACAATTTTGACAATTTTCGAACTGAACACATTTGGAGATACGTGGTTTCCATCAGACAGGAAGGGTATGTCATCTGAAAAGTAACTAGTAATTTGTCTGACAAATGTAGTGGAGTGAGAAGTACCACATTTGTCTTTGAGGTGTATTGGAGTATAAGTATAATCTTGGGTAAACAAGGAAATACTCAAGTTAAGTACAAGTATGTTGAATTTGCACTTAAGTTAAGTACTTAAGAGTTGATTTATCTAGTTACATTCCACCACTGTCTGGCACTGTAAATGCAAGCTTGTGTTTTACACGAGAGTCTGTTGGAGTCTTACTATATTTTATGGAGGCTGAACTGAGCTTTCTGCATGAATGCTAACAGAGCAGGGAGGAGACTCACCTTGAATTCAGTTGGCACAATGAGTTTGGGAGTATCGACTCCTACGAGCATATCAACCCCACAGAAGATGAGGATGGCCAGGATGATGGCAAAGTCACTGATGAGTTTCCTCACCTGGGTGAAAGTCAACACAAACACTTCACTGTAACCCGCTGTTCAAACATTTGGACACTCAATTCATCTCTTTGGCCGATGACCTGTTGGATTAAATGACGGTAGTGTGTGTGACTCACGGTGGTGGGGAAGAACGGGCTGGTCTTGAACTTCTTCAGACACATGGAGCAGGTGTAAGTGCCAAAGAACAGGATGAAGGACATGAGGGTGATGTCTGGGACAAACTCGCAGGCCTTCCCCACCAGCTCGCCTTTGTACTTCAAGCACTCCGTCTTTGTGAGCGACGACCATGTGGCGTTCATTGGCTGCGCAGAGGAACGACGATTATAAAAGACACAGTTATTCATGCATAAGTGTCACGGTAGAGCTCTGACAGATACAATAGAGGGTTTTCAGGTGAAGCACTGTGACGTAACGACTAATAACTACCTTAGTGCTTTCAGTGTTTTGAAGTAAAGAGAGATAAAGATAGCCGACCTAAATTTGGAAACAATGTGCTTATCAGATTGTTCCATTTTCCATCTAACATAATTAAACTGACAAACACAACACAACTGTCTGTTTCAATTTTCTCCTTTATCTCTCTGCTTGTGGTTGGAATGCGATTTGTCTTTTCGAGATTGTACATTCAAAGTCCTTCAGCTTCAACGCTGCTCAAAGTAAATCAGTGGAATATATACAGTACAGTACGTCAGAGTTCAGGATGTTATCAATAAGAACGTTTTTTGTCTTCAAGGCAAATACGAATAGAAGAGTGAACACAGTCAAAGATGATGGAAATGATGTTTACCAGATCAGTGTTGTTCCAGTACCAGACAGAAGTACCTTCTAGAGGATCACTGATGATGTCTGTGCTGTTCTCTGCAACAACATAACAAAACTTCCTCTTAGCACAAGTTTAAAGAATGCACAGTGTAGCACTGTTGGACTCAACAGGGACGGTTTGGAAACAAAACATCAAAATCGATACAGCAGAACCAGAGATATCGCTTTCGTTATTCCACTCATTCTTCTTCCTTTTCAAAACCTGTAACCAACATTGCTCACAGTGCAACTTAGCCACAGAGTGACATCACTGAAGGCAATTTATCAGATTGCAAGCAGCTTCCTCTGGAGCGACAAAAGACTACATTGATCTTATCTGCAGTAGTGCTCCCCAAGACCTGCAAACACACTTAAAGGTGTGCTGTACTTTTGTCAAGCTCAGGCATGATCACACTTTAATTTAAATTCTAATGTAAATGTAGCATGTTCTCTTAGCATATATCCAGCATGTTGCCAACAGTTGTGATGGTTGCATGCTTACGTTTAGCATGTGGGCTAATCTCAGCGCCACCAATGTCCGTAGCAAATTTCATGACAATCCAATTGTCAAGAGATTTCCCTCAAGGGACACCACTGTGACAGTGGACTAAAATATCCCTGTTCAAGTCTGACTGGTGACCTTTGTTGCATCTCTTGCCCCCCTGCTGTGTTCAAAAAATATTTAAAAAAATAATTTTTGAGATATTTCACTCCGGGTCAAAGTGTTAAGCAACAAAAGGGGCGCAAGGCTCAGTTTTAGTAGCAGCGAGGACTTTCCTCAACTTGTAGTCGATGTTACACCACGCTGTTTAGATGATGCGTCAGCTGCTCTCTCGAAAAAAATATGCATCTGTTATTTCCTCTTCTGTGGTATGCAATGTACTCCATGTGGAGCAGCATGAGGACTAGCTTATGTCTGTCTGTGTGTGTGTGAGTGAGTGTGTGTGTCAGAGAGATATTTTTGAAAGCAGGGGATTACCAGTAATTCAGCGCTGCCCCCTCTTCATCTCCCATCCTCCATCCGAAAAGAAAATAAAGAGGCGCGCTGTGTTGTATTAAAGTCTCATCAACAGCACTTGTTCACTTTTTTAGAGTCCCAACAAAATAAGATGCTTTGTTGCAACATCACATGGAAATATCTGGCCATTCATGCCAAACTATGACTTAAACTCAGCAGCCTATGAACCTTAAATTATTCCTGACATCAACCCAAGTTAAAGTGGCCTATCGTGCCATCCTCCTCAACACATGTGGCATGAAAAATGGGGAAACCTTGCAACATTTTCGTGTAAACAATGACACCATTATGAGCGTATTAACCCCTCCTCTTATCCAATTAAACTCAGTGACTCTGTAATCCTCTTGGTTTACACAATGCTCCCTTCTTGTACTGCGCCCACATTAACACCAGGTCTCAATATTATGTTAAATTAGACAAAATAAAAATGTCTGTGTCTTCTCGCCACCCATGGGTAAAACAAACACACACACACACAGCAATGTCAGCTAAACTACTCAGAGTTAAAGAACATCTCACCTAGAACAGCAGGGGCCATACAGAGGCAGTCATACTGCGTGACGTACTCCATCCTGAACTCGGCGTTGATGGGGTAGTGGTGGGCTAATTTGATCATCTTCTTGAAGGCATCATAGATGAAGATGAAGCTGATGAGACAGGAGAAGCCCTCCTCAGTGAAACGGGTGAAGTACTGAACCAAGAAACTGGCGTCAGTGGCCACAAGCACCAGGCAGAAGAACGCAGACCACAGGCCGATCCACAGCCGGAACTCCAGGTAGTCAAAGTCATTATCTCTGAATGAAAGAACAGCAAATCACGACAGATATTCATGAATAGTCTGACATGTATTTTAAGTTGTATATGACATTAGGGTGACTGGGAAGAAATAAAGAAAAGGTTCTGAGATTAAAGTTATGTCTAAATCATAGAGACATAATATTATGTAGAATAAAACTGTAATTGTTTTTTTGAGAAAAAAGAAAAAAGGATAGTCTTTCAAGACTAAAGTGAAAACAATCAAATTCCTCATTTGACAGATAAAAGCTGACTGCTAAAGTCTTCAAATGCAACTTTGTTTACCCAAAACATTTCAACCTTGAAAAGGTGTTAAAAGACCTAAAATATGTTGACTTTATTCTCAAAATCTTCATCGGAATTAATTCTGTGTATACAAGGTCGGTTCATATGGTAGAGATTTGGAGTCAATTTATAATGAGCAAGGTTTGGCACTTTTTGAGTCACATCAATGAAAGTGTAGTATATGAAGAAGTACTTTTCAAGACCAAAACCATCTATGATTAGTAGTTCGGCCTCTGGAGAACTGAGGAAATGAAGAACACACTTGCTGAAGTTGAAGAGCAACCGTTCAAACACCAGAACAGGACCGGTGCTGCTGAGGATGGTGAGAGGCTGGCCAGCCAGCAGACAGAATATCCCCCCAGTGATCGCTGTGCCTAGAAAACTCTCCAGCACACCCTGCACACATGGAGGTGAGCAGTGAGGGGACGCATCAGAACATGAATCAAAAACACTCTGCAAACTTTCAAAGGTTCAAGTCTCATTCTGACCTGCATGTTTTCTGTAGCGTCCCCCAGCAGACCTCCGAAGGTGATGGCGTTTGTCACAGTTCCCAAGTAAATAAACAGAATGGCCGACAAGGCCTGAATGTGAAATGCATCGGTGAAGTCACTGACGAAGAAAGGCGCTTTTCTTTTGATGTCAAGTAGGAGACCCCCACAAAACCTGAAAACAGAGACACAGGAGATGTGTTGGTTTCCCACGAAATGACCACGAACCATAAGCACTGTGAGTTTAAAGACAACATCATGTTAATCAATTACTTTTTATTTATTTTTTTTACACTTTGAAGTCTGCCAGGTAGGATGTTTTTTTTCTGCTTTTGGTTCATTGTAGCTACAGTATAACATGAAAGCAAAATGCACATTTTTTTAAAGTTTTCATCGCCTGCTGTTATTGGTCTTTTCTTCGGCCATGACCTTTAACAGCAACTTGAACTGTTTATTCCTGTTTACTCCTAGGAGAGACCAGGACAAACAAAACTGTTATGTTGCGTGCAAACTACCTGCTCTCTCTGGCCGACCAGCCACTGCTGGGTGCAAGCGTCACTAAGTGTGTGCCGCTGTGATATTTTCCAGGAAAGTCGCCACAAACACCCAGTGTACATCTTTGGTGTTACAGCAAATGCAGTGGCTTTCATCAGTGGGCCATAGGTTCAGTCATCATTGTCAACACTCAAACCAAAACTAATATTTTCACATTTTTGGTTCTGTTAATTATAACAATTGCACTAGGAGGTGCTTCACTGTTATGCTTTTTTACACTGGGACAATAAAGAATTGGCGTTTGAATCGTCATAATTCCATACCTTCCAGTCTTCTTCAGCTCGTCCCCAACAGCGTGTCCCCCTCCTCCATGACCTCCATCATGAGGCATATCTCCGTTCATCTGGGAGTCCCCTCCCGCATACATGTTTTTCCTAAAACAAAGCGTGTTATTCAGTCTGTGGGCTATTTACATTTAGTTAACAGTTTATCACAGGAAGATCTGATGCAGGTCATATATTTAAATGTCTCAGATGTCTGCTGATGTTGACACAGCTAGCAGTCCCTGAAAATACAGCTTCAAGTGTCAGCATGCTGTGGCCTCTTTTCTTGTGCTGTCCATCAGATGATGTTAAAATGTGATTAAATAGCCTAATCGAGAACCTTCCTGCTTTACAGAGAAAACTTCAGCTTTAAATAAACCCACTGCTGCTCTTTCATAATTGAACAATGTTCTGAACACCTAGACACACCTCAGTGATTCTGCAGCTGCTGCATTTCTTTACCATAATGTAGCTACTGCACACACAGCATTCACAATGCCTGCTGATCTGTTCCTTCTTAAATGTTTCATGCAGGCCAGTAACAAAGTCATCATATTCTCATATATGAGGTGCCAGAATTAAAACCATATTTGTGTCAGCTCAAGAATGTGTGTGTGTGTGTGTGTGTGTGTGTGTGTGTGTGTGTGTGTGTGTGTGTGTGTGTGTGTGTGTGTGTGTGTGTGTGTGTGTGTGCATGTGTGCATGCATGCATGCATAGCAACGGGTTTAATAAGTGACCAGCAGACTGATTTAAAGCCTGAGGTCCTTGTAGAATCGGTCGTAGTTTCTGATAAGATCACAAGGAAATCTCTCAGGGGGTAACACCTTTGGGCTACTGTTACTTTTTATAATCCTCTGAGTCGGTTTTAAAAATGATTAGCTATCCTAGTTACAAGAGGATTACTGACAGAGAGTGAGAACTTTGTCATGTAGACTTTTTTAACCTTTTGTCAGAGGAGGGGAGGGATTTCGGAGGCTCTATCCTGATGGCTGGGTCCCACTCTCCAGGAGGAAGCACGATCACCTCATCCAGGAACTCGTCGATGCCGGCCAGCAGGTCTTGTCTGTCCTTGGCCTTGTACGCAATGTCATGAAAGACCTGAACACAGACGGAAAGGGACGAGGGATTTAAATATGAAAGAGACCTGTCAAAGCATGAAGTGTGTCACCAGGTCACCTAACCAGTTAGTGGCAGCTACAGCTGGACAGCAGTTAAATTCAACTGGTGGCCAGTTCTTACATGTTGCACCTTTATTATTTAAAAGCCTGGTCAGTATTTTATTCAAAAACGTAGAATGACTTTAAGCATTAAGAATTCAACATAGTTGTATGCACGGATCCAAACAGGAAGGAAGCACTGACCAAACGTGTAGCAGGTAACTCAGACTTTAACATACTATAAGGACACTGATTGTCTCCAAAATGATATGATATGAACAGTTGACAACAAATCCAATTGGATACGACAGCACCATAAACTTCAGCCTGAATAATTACAAAAATATACTTTTTTTTGGTCACTTTTTTTAAACAGAAATATGTGAAAATGACACCTTGAATTACATGAAAGATTTCATTTTGATTTGTCCCTATCAGCATTCAAATACAACACAGACGATGTGGGTTAATTAAATGCGGCAGCCCAACCTCGTCTGACATCAGCGTGGCGATCGCTCTGCCAATCTCATGGTACGACTTGGCTTTGCCTTTGGGTCCAAGCAAGATGAACAAAAATCTGCAAATGGAACAAAATCATTTGGATTAATGAGATCGTTTCCTTTTACTTTTATGTCACAGATAAATTGTCAGAGAGGGATTCATATGTCGAGTCATCTTAACATCATATCGGCCCAGAATTTCACAACTTGGCTGATAGCTGAAGCTGATTTTTTGTCCTTGGTGCTTTTTATTGTTATTTAGTGCCCTTTTTGAACCAGGAGAAGAATATGTTTTTTTTGCCACTGCTATTGGAAAATGGCATCCTAATGTTAGTCACATTTTTTTTATGATAATAAAGCTTCTAAGGGTGCTAAAAGTGAGTATGTTGGTACTTTAGTCGTTTAGGGCATAGATATCCACAACATTTCCGAGTTTATAAGAACTGAGGTGGCCTCTGCCAACCACAGGATATAAAGCTGCTTTATGGCTCTTTGGCTACGACAACACATCCAGATAAATAACAGTAGCTGGACACTTGACAGAAGTTTGTTTTATTAAAGTACACTGTTGTTCTGGATATCTAAATTAAGCCAAATATGATGTTTTCCCTGTGTGTTTTTTAATTTGGTATAAGTTTTCTCTCAGTGTTAAAGCCTTAAATCATATGTGTAAGGCAGTCTGACTTGCGCCGAGACAATTACTGTCTCCAATAAAATCCTGGACTGGTGCATCTCCCTTCATTTAACTTTTTTGCGCTTGAGGAATTCATAAATAGGAGCTCAACATGAATCTCAGCCACCTTGTGGGAACAGGAACCTCTGTTAAGGCTCCCAGCATCACAGCTTGCTGCAGACGAACAAACGCCACAAACGGCGAGTCCAGGAAGTCCACCTCCCCCACCAGCACGTTGGAGGCCTCGGCGTCTCTCGGCAACTTCTTCATGAACTTGTTCCTCAGCTGAAAAGGCACAAAAGAGAAGAACAGGAGGAGACAGTAAATGTTATGTTCTCACCAGCAAGCGACTCAATACAGCGCACATCAAATTAAGCCACCTATTTCAAACACGACAATCCCCATTCAAGTTAAATACCAAACCAGGAGGCTCCCATGGAACCTAAATAAGGCTGTAATTCTTTCTGTCTCTGCAGTGGCGAGATGCATGAAAACGGAGGCCAGACACCTGCTGAGCTCCACAGGTGAGATCGTCTCTGAGGAGCCGTTTGCCGGTCTCTGCTCTTTTAAACTCTTCTTCATCAAACATGTCTTAACAGCTTTCCTGTCAACACCGACTCTCTTTAACTCAGCTGTGCAGTGAGTGAACATGACCTAACAGTGTAAATACAAATCCAAAGAATAAAGCTATTGCTGTTTTATTTTGTTATTCTTTTTTTATATATATATATATTTTTGAGCGTTCTGGTTTTAATCAGTTCATCTTCTTGCTGATCTCTATGTTTTCTAACTCATCTTACAGGATTCGAGATTCAGATTTGCTTCATTGTTACATTTTGTAATAAAAATCTATTTCACGCCTCCATGCTTTAAATCGATTTTAAAGTGGGCGGTTCATGTCACTTTACAGTTCCTTCCACAGTCCTATCTGCCTCATACGATGTTTCTTATGATGGTGTGGCGTGAGCTGGTTGGGATCATTAATAAATAAAACTTCAAAGACAATTAATCATAAACACTGAGATAAGATTGTCATGGAAAACTATTTTGTTGTATATTAACTTTAAAACAGCAGCGAGCAGGCGGGAAACATTGACTGAGTCGTTGCCAGCGACAGTTCATCTGAACTCTGCTCTGGACGTTAAATAATCACGGTTGGCATCAATGTCAGTTGAGCTTCTCGAACATCTTCTACACATCAAACAGTTTACGTTTCAGCTCAGTCTTCTGAATTGATTAGTTAGTTCGCCCCAAACCAGAAATCAGGCCCACTGACAATGTTCTCCCCCTTCTATTAGAAGACTGTGTTTGAGTATCATGAAATTTAATCAAAGTCAACCATTTAATCCTTCTACACACAGTCCATCTGCAACAACTACAGATAAAAAGGTTAACATTAAAAAAAGACCAAGAAACATCAACTGCTGTTCTGAATGTAGAATCATCACAAGAGGATTCAAAGTATATATTCGATGTCCCGTCTGCACAAGATGGTGTTTCTTTTATCAAATGAAAGTTCTTATTTTACTTTATTTCACCAAATCAGTCAACCGATATTCTATTTTCTGCTACTTCATACTCACTTGTCTCAACATTTCAGCGATGAATGATCAAATTATATTTATTTGACAACTTTAGTTACTTTGCAGATTGCATGTAGCAGCAGAGCCAGAGTCACATTTTCTACATTAATTTATTTTACTGACAATCAGATAAAAACTAAAATTGATTCTAATAATTAGAAAAATGGTCCAAAAAATAACATCAGATTCAATTATTGGCTAGGCAGGTCGACCCGCGGTATACAGTACATACATAAATGCAAATATATGTATAATTTACTTAAGTACATGCTCTGTCACTCAAATACTATTCATGTGGATGTTTTTAACTATTACCAAAGTAATATTTCAACTTGATATCTTTACTTTTACATAAGTATGACTCTTGGGTACTTTTTATAACGCCACAAAAATGTGCCGTCATCGAGCTGATGTAAAGCTGTCAGAGGCTAGAAAGTTTTTGGAAATACAAGAATTGAATGTGTTATGCGGACAGGCTCCACAGGACTTCAGTCAATTATTATATTTACACCTTGAGAGATTCTTCATTCATGGCCACCTTTCAGGTAACATGTCAGCATTCTGTTTCACAGGGGTTCATTTTCTTTACTCTTATTAAACTTAATCAAAGGACAGATGTTATAACTTCTAATAGAACTGCTCCATTCATTCACCACCAGTACATCGTTCATGTTTATACAATCACACGACCATCTACATGAATGGATTTCTCTCGTATTAAATGGCAGATACAAGAATCCAACGGACGCGTACAATCCAGATTTCATCCTTCATCCTCAACATTACTGAGGACAATCTATGCAATAAGAATCTACAAAGATCTTCATAACCTTGACTCTACCCTGTCGAGATAAACCCGTTGAAATCAACTGATTTCAGGAAGGCTGTTGACTATTATCATCAGGCTATAATATATGTTTTCCATGTAAAAGGAATCAGCACCAATGACACCCTTAAGCGAGGTGGTAAAGAAATATAACCTGCAATTTGGACTTTTACACCATTTTTGTTTCTGTTGTTTGGATTCTTATATATCATTGGGACTAGTCTGTTTCTTTAATCATGTACACTTAATATTGATAACAGTAAAAGGAATCACCTGTCCAGAGAACAGTCTGATAAGCTATCAAACTGAATAAGAGTACTGGATGAAGTTAAACGTGGCTTTAAACCTGTGCCAGGATCTGAATCGGATTAGCTTACAAGCAACACCGACTGGCTGCTAGTAAACAACAAACATCGTAAAAGCAGATCTAAAAATATAGTCGGGGAGCAGTTTCCTTGTGTCCACAAGAAAATAAAGGAAATATTTAATTGTAAATGACGAAGAATTGGCCTTATTTTTATCTTCTTTGAGAAAGGAAAGATAAAATCAACAACCATAACCCAGGTAAAAAAAAAAAAAAAAAGACTGTCCGTCAGTCACTTGTCATCACGCCTGTCTGCCATACTCAGATCAAGCACTGGCAGGATCGCTGCCATCAACCTCTGAGGACTGAAATCCCATAAAGTTGTGACCTTCCACTGGTGAGATCCAAACAGATCCTATCAGAGGCTGTTGAGCCGTCTTGGCAGTAGGTTTGTCTGTAAATCATTGAGTCCAGAGGTTAAACCTGTGTAACCGCACACCCTGTCCTGTGTCCGATGACTGCTAATCCACACCACACTGCCCTCATAAACTACCTGAATCTGTTCCTGTCCCCCTTTGACTCTTGACTGGCACCAGGAACAAATGCAGTTCTGCCTGAAGCCTGAAGTGTAAAAACTTCTGCCTGCTGCCTCCTTAAAAGTCAGTTCACCCAAATTCCACAGAAACATTCTTACATATGTCTGAGATTCCTGCTTTCAACTCAATATGTTTTCAAATGGTCAAATTTCATGTGATATCGCAAATCCATCTAGTCAGGTTTCAAGCTGTGCTCTTGGGGCCAAACACAATCAGTGAACCAATCAGAGGCATTTAAGGAACAACTGGCAGCTATGGGTATGGTTAAGATGTGATGACCAGCGAGGGAAGCGATGGTGGCTGCTCAGGCGGTTAAAGTAGCCTCTATAGAATCACTTATATCAGAACTGGAGAGTATGTTTCATTGAAAGAGCTAAAAATGGCACTTTTTCTCAATGGAACTGATATTATATATAATGACATTTTCTCCAGTTCAGCTGGTGGTAGCGCTCTCCTACTGTCAATCTGATTGATGGAGGTTAGATGGTGATGTATGGATGGTTCGTCCAGTCACCTGTTAGGTATTTTCTTTAATAAATGCCAGTTCCTTTCAGCACCTTTCCAAATGGCTTGTGTCAAGCTAAACAGATGTTGCTGTTAATTGTTTTAATTGTTTTAAATGCTTTGAGCAACACACACTAAATTCCATTTACATCAGTTGGGTATTGGTGGCAGAAATTTCAAACATGGGCACCTCAAAACCCTGGCCAATACAACTAAAACAATCTCTATGGTTAAATACCACTAGAGGTATGTGCGTTTGTCATTAGGATAAACTGGGGAACTGTAATACAATGAAGGCCTTCTGGACAGGCCTACAATGCATCAATGATTCATAATTCAGCTTTGCACTTAATCTCACTCCAGTCCTTCAATGTGAATCTGCCTGGCAGATGTCTCTATCTCTACCGCCATAATATCTCTGTCGTCAATCACCAAGTTATCAGACAGAGTGGAAACGATCACTTGTCCACAGAGGAAACTTCTGAATGGTATTTATAGTCTTAGTGGGTGTGGAAGAGCTTCGGTTAAGGAGATGCGCTTCCTGTCTAGTTGTCTCTTCCCTACACTGTGTCCCACAGGAGGACTTACTGGATCGGTCTGACCTAATTCTCGTCTCCCAGATGCCTGGTCTGAGATGAGACCATACGAACAAATATCTGCTGTAAACTGAGGTAATCCAGCTATTCCACTATCAGAATCAATGGAGCTTACAGCTTGATGTAACCAGTCTGGAAAACACCAAGGGACAATTGACTAGTTTGTGGTCATCTGCCGCAACAACTACGACGGCAGTTGTCTGCAAAAGAAAACCGATCGGTAAATTAATTAGTTTTGCTGCTAATCCAATTTTTAAAAAGACATATATGCACTCAGATGTGAAAGTGAAATGGGAGTTTATTAGTCTATTCAGAAGCACAACAAAAACATTTGTGCACTGATCCCTGCAGACTTGCATACTGAAACATTACGGAGCACAGGATTGGGTTAATCATACATTTTCTTCTCTGACCCACTCAAACAGACTGAATGGGGAAATACTTTTAGGTGCTACAGTATCTTATTCTGCTACACATGGCGTTTAAAGAGACAGCAAGTCGATGTTGTGATATTCTTCCAGAAACATACTCGCCCATAAGCAGGAAAGATAAGATAAACAATACCAGCGGGTCACAGAGAAGTAAACACATCGCAATTGACAGAAATTAATTTATAAACATGGTGAGGAGGAAGAAAATAAACATTGATATCTCCTCTGGGTGTGACACATTAAGATGCAGTGTATCTTAAGTTGTAGCAGAAGTAGACTGAAGGGTAGTGTGCGTCTGCTTGTGTACTTTTCCTTTTGACATTCATTTTTTTCTCTCTCTCTCTCTTTCTGGTATTTGTTGCAGCCTCCGCCTCATCTTCCCTGCAGCAAAATCGCCACACTGACCATTAAAGGAAAACGTTTATTCAAATTTTTCTGCAGACTCTTGATACACTGAGAAGAAATATTACACGAGGGACTTGGAAATAGTTTTACAGACTTGGCTGTGGCAGGTTCAGAGCAGCTGCAGAGGGCTAAGTGATGACGACAGCGGCTGGAACAATGTACTGTACTTTAGACAGTGTTATCTCTGCTCTGAACCAGCGGCCACAGTCTGCGCTGACTGGTTCCTCCAGCTCTGCAGGGGCTAAGGGTACATCAGGCTAACTGCTGGCTTTGCAATACAGGCCTGCAATTCTGCCCTAGACATATTTAGTTTAAAATTCAGTTATGAAAAAAATGACAGATTCAAGACACATTTTACAGTAGGGCCCCTGGCTCAAATATATATCAATGAGCCAAAGGCTCCACTTGATGGCACTGATGAAGGCATCTTCATTTAGCTAAACCTTTGAGATGTTCTGAGACTTTTAAGACTTTTACAACGACTCTTGAAAGGATTTTTCAGATAACATTCTTATGGACGACAAAAAATGAATATGTCTGCATCAAAATGTAAAAATAAGTTGTGTACTTTCATAATCTTACAAGTTTCCATCAATGTTCAAACCCAGACATTTTTGCACATTACGAGTGCGTTTCATTTGGACACCTGTCGCTACACCTTCCTTAATGTCAGAGGATGGAGGAAGGAAGTCGGCAAACACGACTAAACTGAATAAAGAATAAGAATAAAACTCAGGAACATTAGCCTGCAGAATAGATGCAGAATCACTTTCAGAAACCCATCATTTCATAAAGTTATTTTTTAATTGACAGGTAATCTCTGGTGTCCGCAGTGCTGAAACACTGCAGCAAAGGCATTTAGACATGAATTCAGGAAAACAAAAGGGATTCTCCACTATTAAATCATCAGGTTGACTCACCTGCTCTTTTTCTGGTTTGTCAGAAATGTCGTTCAGGCTGCTGGAGGTCAGGTTCCGGTGAGTTGTGGTGGGACTATCTGTTAGAACACATCAACCCTGAACAGTTAAACCGGCTTCACTTTACAGCAAGAATGGAGCACGGAGTGGAAAAAACAGATGGCAGAGATCCAAGAAAAGACAGTGGCCCAGACAGTTTGCTCCACATGCAGCGCCGAAAAAGAAAAAAGGCAACAGCGGTCTTCATGCAAACCATAGAAGACAGAAACGAGAGATCTAGCTCACCATTAAACTCTCATCTATCTGATACAGGCTGGAGCGCACCGGAGGATAAATTGCTTACTACTTATCGACCAATAGGCGTTTCGAGAAAAACGTTTAAGTCCAGCTAAGAACACCTCAACGGTTCACTGGCAGAGGGGACAGTAACTGGATCTAGATACATGCAATCTGCTAAAAGTCTTGAAGACTGGAGTGCAACATTGAAAAACAAAACGTGCATGTTCAACTAGCTTTAGTCCAGTATTACATGTCAATGGTGAGATTATTCTTCTTGGTCTCAGTTTGTTTCATTTGTGGTTGATCAAGATGACAAATGCAGTGCTAACTAATAATAATAATAATATTAATAATAATCATTTTTCCATTGTTACTCTTTAAGAATGAATGAAAAGCTTCACTGAGAATATCTGATCATCTTAAGCGTCCATCTCTCACATCAATGTCATCCACTGAGTGCTCTCCTCATGTGAAGCAGGTGGACAGCGGACTCTGATTGATGCTCTGCTGACGTTTGGTTTCAGCTTGTCAACGCCAGCATCAGAGATCTGACAGCAGAACGTAACTTTACTTCAGTCCTGGAGCTGAGGTCGGAGATAAGGGACGGCCATCCAGAGAGGTGCGAATCTCAGCGAACGCAAAATCTGATGCCACTGTAGCCTTTCATGCATCTGCCCCCTGAGTATTGTGGGTAATAACATGCTTGTCAGTATGATGCAGCCAGTGTAAATGATGAAAATGTAGTGCTCACTGTATATAGCAAACCCATAAGTAGATTCACAAGTAAGGGGGTAAAACAACTAAATCAAGGGGAAATACAAAAGGGGATCAATTATCAAATCTAAGCCAAATATAGGTGTAAAGTATGGGAAAGAGAATTGCTTAAACTTGTGTTTAAAAAAAGCCTAAACTAGCAGGGATGACAAACTTTTTACTGACACTACTATATTAAGCACATAAAAATGACTTCTACTGTCCTTGTTACATTGAGTCTGAGCAATAGGTGTGGTATGTTAGACTAGAGTTTGGTCACGTTCAAACTGCAGCTGAAAGTTTTCCACTTCACATGCAACACAAATCTGCAGTCACATTTTAAAATTTCTGTGTCTCTGGTTTCATGTATTGGTTTTTGTACCAAGAAGCCAGACACTGAAGAATATGAATTTCAGTTAGCGACAAAAATATGATTTTGGCATCTTTGGCGGATTGGTTCAATCTCAAAGGGAATAAATATGAACTCCAATACGAGGACTGATTCAGAACTGGTTGATGGTTTGCAGTGTGAACGTAGACTGGGTCCAGTGAACTTACTAAGCCAGTCCATGCTGGTACTCCTTTGGGACTGCAAGTCCTCCATTGATATGCGACCTGACAGGCAAGTCACAGAGTTCTCAAGAGGACTGCGAGCTTTTAGTAGCAGCAGCAGGTTATGAAGCCCAATCCAGGGAAGCAAAAAAAGGAAGGAAAGAGAGATGGAAGGAAGAGACAGCAGGAGAGTTGTTAGATAAGCCCACTGAGCCAAAGCATGAGATTTGTTAGGAGAAGAAAATCAAGCTGCTACTAAAGGGAAAGTTCACCCCCAAATAAAAAAACAGAAGTTTTTCCTTCTTTCCTGGTATTTTATCCATCTGGATCATTTTGGTGTGAGTTACCTAATTTTGGAGATATCGACTTTAGAAACATCTGTCTTCTCTTGAATACAATGAAACTAAATGCCATTCAGCTTGAGGAGCTCAAAAACTCAAAAGAAAAAAAAAATAACTGAAAAACTGAACAGAAACGTCTCCCCCACCTGAGCTTCTTTTCTCAGCTCAGGTGAAGGCCATTAATGTTTACATCCACAAGTAGATGCTCGCTTTTCTCCTGTGCTGTGATGTGATTGGTGGGTGTACTTTGGTCGAAAGCAACAACATGAAACTGCTCAAAACAAGGTCTGTGGGTTATCTTTAACAACAATGTCATGATTGCTGGAAGGGGGCATTGCCGTTAGGTTTTTTTTTTTTTCAAATGTAGTTTTCGATGCTCTGAGCACCGCAAGCCGAGTTCCATTTACATACATCATATTCGAGAGAAGGCAGACATCGCTATGGCTGATATCTCCAGAACCCAGTAACTCACACCAAAATAGTCCAAATGAAGAAAAATAGCACAAAAGGTAAGAGGAAAAATATGCATTTTTGATTTTGGGGTGAACTTTCCCTTTAACAATCTGATAAACATGACTTTATCAGTACAATGTGTTGTGTCATTAAATCAGGTCACCATGGGTCACTGGACAGGAAAACTTTAACAGCAGTCAAATGCTGTTTTAACAAACCGGATGATGTACTTTATTCTCACAAAGTTGTGATGAATTAATGATTATTAATGAAACTCTTAATCTCAGTACAGCGATCATGATAAGAGCCTGAGGCTTTAATGCCATGAGTTTCCATCTGAACACAGAAACAAGGTAGATCATGAACAGAAGGAGCTTTTCTTAAGATACAGTTATAAACCAGTTGCATAAAATCTAATAGCAGGTAATAAATAACTTCACTTTCCAAAGACCCATGGCTGGTAACACATTAATTACATTGTCAACAGTGTGAAACATCTAGTTACTCAATGTGTTAATATCAAAGCACTCGTACACGTGGCGTGTCAGTGAGACATCAGTGTGAGTGAGGGCCGTCACTTTGCTCACGTTTGAAACTTTAAGTCTCACCGCTCTGGAGACTGATTGAATATCCTGCTCCGTGCTACAGCCAGCCTTTTTTTCTATGTCATTAACAAAGGATTTTATGTGACGGAATTCATTTCATGAGCTTTGCATGCAGAACACGCCAGATTGATGTTTAATCCGCTTCTTAAAACAACTACAATCCTGTCAAACTGCCCTATTATCCAATTTCAATTACTTATGTGTGCTTTTCGCATAAATCTGGATTCAGTCTCTAACTGTCAGTGAAGCAAAGTGACAGCCCGTCCTGTGTGAGGAAAAAAAGGGTGTTACATTCTTTTTCTTTTTAAATTTACACCAAACATTAATAGTAAATCATGTGACAATCATACGCACATATACACATCAGCAACTTCAGAGATTTTGACCGCTGTTAATCATAATCTCTCAAGTTCATTAGTCATATCCTATCCAAACACTGGGTCAGGTTTTATGATTTGGCATGGCCCTGGACTTTTCTCACCAGTGTCATAAAATTCATGCGCCAACTCTGTTCTTTAGTGGGGAAATTTACAGCGGAAGTCCATTTGAAATGAGCTCCACCTGCTCTCACAGGTGCAGACAAGATCTGTCTCTGACCAGTTCTGCATCTGTGAATGTAGTTAGTACAGAATCCTACAGTGAGTACTTTGTGTTGTTAGAGTGATAACACCAAATGTTTGTGATGACTTAGAAAAAGGCCTCTACAAACTTTAGTTTTGGTTGAATGATGGGTTTAGTGAGTAGAGGTGAGAAGTAGTAGCAGTAAAATGAAAGTTTTTGAGCCAACACCTTCAAAATAAACTATAGGGGAAAAAATTTCTGATGAGGTCTCGGCATCTACTGTAGTAAAAAGAAGCTTGGGTTTTTAACTTCAATTGAAAAATCCGACTCAAACTCAGTGATTTTTGATCATTACCATTTACATAAAATAAAATCAGAGGACTGCACCAAACTGGCATCAGTATTACCGTTTTCCTGGTTGGAAAACAGCCTACTTGCACTGGAGACCGTCTTGCCGATGTCAGCCAGAGAGCGCAAGTTGGACTTCTTGGTCTGGTGACGATGTTTCCGTAGCAACGTGTACATGACTTTGTCCTTAAGCTCCGCCTTCAGCTGACCGATCTCTATCTGGTTGTCCGTGATCAGCTCTGGTGGTGCAGACAGAAGAGACAGAAGAGGATGAGAAGAGATTTTTAAAGTTTTTTCAAGAGAGAAGACAGTTTTGCAACTTGAAACTTAACCACACTGCGTTAAACACAACACACAACAACATATACATGCTTATTTTGTCAGAGCAATAGTTAAAAACGCAAATGTATTGTGTGAAACATGTGACCCAAAAATAAATTCTGCTGTTCTTTCATGTCAGGTTTTCATTTTGTCTGTATCTTTTTCCTCGATGCAGCATTTTACCCAACAGCCTCAATGTAGTATCATGACTCAAGGCCACTACTCAAAAGCAACACAGAAAGTCTCTTCATACTTAATTAGTGGCCCCCAGACTGTAATGCTCCTGTATGAAAGTCTTGGCATCATGAAACAGCTCAATCAAAAGGTCTAGCCTATTTTTAAAAAGAAGGTCGGAGGCCTGAATGCTGACGGATAGCAGCCTCGGGGAGTTTCTCTTCTTGTGGAGGGGTAGTGCTGTTAATGGCCCATCAGTCCAGTCAGCTGGCCTCAAAGCAAGAGGCCCCGCTCCGCTCGGCATGTACGCTCCGTGCAGCACAGTCAATTACTTCACATTAATCACTCCAAGTGGTAACTCTTCCTCCTGCTCCCTCATGCAGACAAAAACGAAGAGCTGGCTGTCCTCAAATTAGGAAGTTTTTATGTGACCATTTACAAACTACTGTTCGAGTTCCTCACTGTTCTAATATACAGCGGAGCACGGGATTGGCTTGACTTCAGAGAGCTGTGGCCTTTTTCTACTCTTGAAGCAAAGAAGGGGGGAAAGAAGAAAGCCTCTGAGTTATGTGCGCAACGCATCAATCCACAAACCTGCACGCAACGCTACAGACGGGCTCTGAATGTCCTGTACGTCACAGAGCAGATCGAATCAAACTGGCACACCGGCTCTCGCATCACGGGCAGGAAGGTGCCGACCTTTATCAATGTCACTCTATTGTAAGGGTAAAAGACTGGTACACATTAAGACACCTAAATGAATAATTACAACATTCACTGGAAGTTGAGTGATATAATAGCATTATATAAAAATCATTTAATTACTAATTATTTTTTTGCACAGCATCAGCCCTGTATCCTGCCAATAACATTTACTTAACATAATTACATTGGCTCGTAATGCTGTGGGACTTAAATTTAACAATGAAAAGAGATGTCACATTAAATGTATTTTATACATACATATATATATATATATATATATATATAAATAAATAACACCCCAGCTTTACCACTGCCACGGAGGATAAGTTTTCGGCCGCATCCGTTCACTTGCTTGTTTGTTGGTTTGTCAACAGGATTGCAAAAAAACTACTGGACGGATTTCCATGAAACTTGGATGGTGGATGGGTCTCGTCCCAGAATAGACCCTATTAACTTTTGGTGCCGATCCAGATGAAGGGACAGATCCAGGAATTTGTTCTCACTTTTTTGAAAGCTAGGAATTTTGATAGAGCTGTTTTGTTGATTTTGGAGGCCCCTGTGGACAAAAGTGGTTGTGTTCCCAGCGTCAAAACAATAACATTTAATGTCAAAAATATAATGGTCTAACTGTTTTGTAACTGGCTGACATACAACTCAGGGTGGTAAGGGTGGTTTGAAATTCAGATTGATAAAGGGCTACTAAGTTTGATATAGGATGATGTTTGATTGAATTAAAAGAGACTGTTGGGCCAGAGGTTCCATTCTAATAATCATTATCATGGTTATGTTCAGGCGCCTCAAAGCACTTGTTTGAGAAAAGTGAGTATTATGTAAAAGTACTATTGTTTTTTTAATGTTTTTTGTTTGTTTGTTTGTTATTGAAAGTCATCCAAGTTTATGAAAGCACAATTCTAAATTTGTAAAACTTGAAGCAGGATGGGATGCAGACCCCCGCACCTCCTGCATTGTGCCACAACATGAACATAATCTGCGTGGATCTACGATTCCACCCAAAACGCAATAGACAATGCAAAATTAACAATCTGCAGTCAAATGCAGTTTATTGCAGAAAAAGACTGACGAGTGACCTGCAGTCAACTTACCAACAACCTGAGGCAGAGAGGAAGCTTCCAAATCCAGCATGATGGTGCCCTTCTCTATGCACGTCCGCAGTTCGAAAAGGCTATGTAAGGACAGCGTGGCCACGTGGGGTTTACTCCAGCGTTCACCTCCTTTCTCTACCTTCTCCTCAAACTTGATCCACCTTGCGGGATGAAAAAGGGAGAGAAATGACTGGATTAAACCAGGAACTCAGACAGTAAACTGGGATTGTATTAAAGTATCCTTTTCTACATTGACTTGGGTAAGTTCTTCCAGCATGTGGCAGTGCTATGAGGCACATCAATGAATTATGGACTAAACTACAATATACAAATATAGATATTGAAATAAACTTAAGTTATTTTCCATTGGGTGCTTATATTGTTGCACACAAGCAGGACTGATGAAGTTGACGGCACATTTCAGCATGTCATACTTTACCAATGCAACGCACATATATGAATGTGTCATGCATGTCCACAAGGTTTTACAGATGCATCCCAAACATAATTAACAATTCATTACATGTCTGTTTTTTTCTTAAGTTGTATATTTAATCACTCCCCTTCCTCCTCCCTCAGAGTCAGGGAGATGAGAAACTGAACAGGCTTTGAGCAGTTGTTTCTATACCAGGGTTTTATTTGGCCAGTTTGGCCACCAAAATTGCACTTGGCGGACAGCCAGCCCTTCCCAGCACTTGTGAGATCTTTTATTCATTTTGAGTCCCCCGAGTGCACTTGGTGAGACACTGGAACGGGTCTTTTTCTCTGCAGTGATTTGCAGAATAATACATTTGACATTAAAGACGCAGGATTGATTTTTTTTCCACTTCTATTTTCACCTTTTGTGAGCAACATATAAGAATAAACAGACGCTTTTGAAGGGTCTGGAACTGCTGTCCACTTTTAACCCTGCTGATCCTCTTGGATTGATTTCTTATTCAACTTTACTTTTGACTGCAGGGAAATCTTTCATCGTGGGGAGAAAAATATTTTCTTGTGGTCATCTTTCAAAATTACTTGTGTAGGTTATTATCCAAACTGTTTTACTGATTTATTTCCCCTCTATACTGAATAAAGTATAGTTTATTAGGAACTATAATAAATCCTACCTCATACTTTGAGAACAATCCCTGCTAGATACAGTTTTGGACTATTTGAGATCATCAAGTGTTTTTTTCCTTGTTGGCTGACATGACATGATCAACCAATCAACCGGGTTCAGTCCGGGTTAAAGTAAGGTTTAATCCCGCCTCTAATTCTTTGAAGATTCTGCAGGATTTACAAGCTTCTACATTTTAACATAATGGTAAAGCTCATCTGTGCTGATACCTCACCAACACAGTATCAATGTCCTGTGGAGAAGTGAGACATTTTGTCAATATCATGGTGGGCAAATACTTTCTAAATAATTTTCAACTATCGCATCGCCTTATAAAGCCTTCCTGAGTTAAAGGAAAAGCTTGTTTCAAGTGTACTGAATGGATTTGACAGCAGAGTTCTTCAGTAGAGCTCCTCTGAAAATCATTTAACCAACAGTGAGGCAAAATGTAACTTCTATCTGTGGTATAATTGGTCAGGGGTTTGGCTAACAAATTGACTCACTTGGAGTCTCAAACAGCAGCCCAGGGATCCAGTTTCCCCCTGAGAGAGCTTCACTCTTCACATGCTAATGATGTATAAACAATCATCCCATCTCTAACCCATCCCATCCCACTGGTGGGCCACACAAGAGAAACCTGCAGGTTCACTTTATATGCCGCTCCAACTTCAATGCACGCAGCAAGTCCCCTCGTGTTTGAAGAACAGATTTTAGAATGGAAACCTCCTCTGTGATGGAGGCTTAAAACAATCTGTGCACAAAGGTTTTTAGGTGTACATCATCATAATTAAAAGATGACAGGATTTTACTGTGTAGATGACTTCACTGTCAACTGTATAACGTATTTTGGAATGACTGAGTTTAAGTCAATGGAGAAAGTTTCTGATGATCATAACTGTAAAATCAAAAGGGGCAAATACGGGAACTTTGAGGGTCTGAGACTGAGGTCTTTACCTGGCCGTCTCCTTCCACTCCATTTCCTGACCATCCACCGACAGAAGCTCGTCCAACTCGGTGAAGAGTTGTGGGGGCGCCGGGCCGTCATCTTCCTCCCCGAGGATGAAGCGGATCCTCTCGGCTGCAGGCGAGACTGTGGAGAGAGGAAAAATACTGCGGTTCATAGGCTGGCAGTGGTGCCCGTTGGGCAAAGGTTTGGGCTCCGATTTCCCCTCCTCAGCAGGACCCTTCCAGTTGACCTCAGGAGGAGGTGGAGGTGGTGGGATTTTCACCATGACCTCCTCTTCTTTCTCCTCAGTGTCCTCTTCCTTTTCCTCTTTCTCCTCCTGGTTATTGTTGTTGTTGGACATCTTTAAAAACTCACTGACCCCCCCTTTGCTCTCCAAATCAGACGGCCCAGGGTTTGCTCCTCAGATAGCAGTCGGCAAGCCACACAAGCTCACCGAGTCCCAAAGCCGAACTAGACCCTCATTAAAGTCTTGGGTGGAAGTGACGGTCGCACTCAGCTGCCTGCTCGAGCACTTTGTGAACCAGGTAGGAGGGGGCCGATGGGGTTTAGGGGTCCCCTCAGTGACAGTGTCCCCACAGCTAGCCCCTTCCCCTCTGCCCCCTCTCCTCAAACAGGCCCATGCTATTGGCCCTCCAGCCTTGGCAAGCTGCCCTGGAGCCCCTCATTAACAATTAGGAAATGGTTTCACAAACTGGCCTATTCTCCAGCAGAGGCTTGGCTTTCCTCCCCTTGTCTTCTCATTTGAATATTTAGAGAGCAACACAAACAGAATTTCAACGGGACTGATACATAAATTAGACTTTCCAGTGCTATTCAAACATGGTGTAAATGGCCGACACCATCGGGGCTTGTTCCAACAAGTGGAAACAATATTTGAACTTTGAATGAGAGCCCACAAACAGTCACTGCCCCTTTTTCATAAAAGCAGGCCCATGCATGTAGAAAACTGTACACAAGGATTATTCTCATCGGCAAACAACTACACAAGACCTGCACATCATTAGAGCTCCTGCTTTTTCCTGGAAAAGCTCACATAGATGAAAAAACAATGACATCAGACGGTGACTGTGAAACAGGTACAAGATGCTCATCAGATGCTGATGTGAAATCACTTTTACAGAGTATAAAAAAACAGTTTGCAGTCCCTCCTCCATTGCCCGCCAACCTAAATTTCATTTCATGAGACATCTGACAATCAAATGCTGCTCAGCCAAACCTTAGCCAACAGATACATACATGCACTTATCATAGCAAAAATAGCACAGATGTAACTGCTAACACTGATGAAAGCAGATCTCCATTTAAAGGCCCTGGACTGGTTCACTAGCTATTCATAAATCCATTGAGCTTGAACACAAAGTCCTTTGTAAGTTCGAAGCAACTTCTAGCTAGTTTCAAACTAGCAAGTTATTGGGCTAAATCTGGTTGCAGCGCTAAAAATCAAGAAAATCTTAGCTAGTAAAGACTTTAGTGATATAATGTAAGTGGTTTAAACATCTATTGCGCTAGACTAATCCAGAACAATGAACTACAGCATGTTGCCAAATGAAAAGAGGAAGGAGGAAATCACCTCAAGCTAGCATAACTTCCCCAAATTGTTTGAGAAGAAAAAAACAGCATTCATTAAGTTTTAGACCAGATAAATTGACTGTATTCTATATCATGTCTTTCCTCTTCACTCTTTATTTATTCTTCACTGCTAACATCAGCTTTGTCAGTTGGTTTAGTGAGGTACATGAACATTACACCTGTCAGTTAATCAGTGTGAATCTCAACATGAGAACTTTTGTAAAATGTAGTCAAGCATAAAACTCCACTTAAGCACTTTGTTAGAACTTAAGGCTCAGTTTGAACTTACAAGCCGCTGGTACAACCAGCTATACAGGTGTGGTCTGGATGATTAGACCTCTACTTCAGGTAAAGTTTAGAGTAGCTATGGCATGCTGGGAATTAGGGGAATATCTATTAACCAATAGGACTTATACATATGTAATTGGCCCAATACGTGCAAACAAAGCTAACATACAGTCCTGCAAAGAGTTCCAAAGGCCAAATAATAATCATCACCTATGTGGGTTTACCATTTGTAAGCTTCTCTTATTATGCCAAGTCAAAAGGCTGTTAACGTCACTGTCACTGGGACTCCTGCTGTGAATGATGCTGGATAATGACCAAGTGAACTGTCAGCAGGTGGAAATCAACTCATTTTTACCTTGTCTAATCAAGCAGAACCAAATCCAAGATAGAAATGCTGTTACTGTAAATTTTCATTGTTGATGACTTAGGACGAGTATAACTTTTTCACGTCAAGGACCACTGGACCGTTAAGAGTTTTGCTTCTCAATATGTTATCACAAAAAATTAAACTAATCCCACGATCAATATAGTCAAACAGTCTGGCATTGTTTTGGCTATGGATGGAATTACAGTGAAAATAAGTTATCCCCCCCCTTTTTTTTTTTTTCTTTTTTTTTACGAGGCACCCAGAACCCCCTCATCGACCCGAGTGAATGCAGTTGTTGTGGCTAAGGTCAAGTTTAAGGATTGCATTATGTCACTGAAGGTGAAGCACAAACTTGTGTGTGGGTGTGTGAGCGTGTATGTGTCTGTGTGTCTGTGTCTGTGTTTTATAATAACAAAGCTGTCTGATCTGATTGCATAACACTCTGCTAATACTGTGGCACCAGAGTGTTGACTGAAGCTATTGAATATTTACTTTTTAAATATTTTTGCTAAAAAATATATGCTTTTACTTAGTGTTTCAGTGGACTTTTAATATTCTTAGTCTAAAAAAATATAATAATAAAATAATATGTAGTATGTAAAAACTTGACTACTGGACCCAAAAACTTAAAAAATATCCTGCTGTTATATCACAAATTTAGGACAGTAATTCATGCTAACCTAAGTGTTGAGTCTTTAACTGGACTTTCTTTTGAATTTGAAATTTATACACACATACAACCTTTTATCTCCCGCCACACTGAGTCATACATTTATTCTGTCAGTCAGTCAGCAATAAGTGTCCAAGCAGTAAATGAGGTGAAGGCATCTTTTGTGTTTTCTGCAGCACAGTAACAACAACAGCAGGTACGAGCCAGACAAGCAGCTGTAAGATTACTAGGTGGGGGGATAAACTGTCTGCTGGCACACACACATACGCACACTTCCACAAGCTGCAACTAGCTTAAGTCACCGCAACCTGTTTAATAACACCTCAGGTGGAATAATTCACACATGTGTTTCACACGTTTAGCTGACACTCACTTCCATAGTGATTTACGCTGATTACAGTAAACATCTAAAACAATCTTTAAACACCTATTTGGCCAAAATTACATGCAAACAATGGCGAGCGACGCAGGCAGAGGGCCAAAACCCTCAGGGGTGTAGACTCACATGGAATAAAAAAGAGATCAAGAAATACAGTAATAGCAGGGCAGGAAAGGAGTTTTGCTCCTTTATTAGCAGGAAATAATCTATCATGCCACAACAATTAAGTTGTTATTTTCTTCACTAAGTCAAGGTGAAGACATCCTTCCGACGGAGACACATTATCTTAGCAGAAATAGAGTTTGACACAAGATTAGGAATTCTACGTGACTACCAGTGTTTACAGCTGGCATCTGAAAACACTTGCCTTCTGCAAGTTCAAAGAGCAGCTTCTACATTTTAGATTTGTGTATATATATATCGTTTACTGTATATTCAATATTATCTTGCACCTGTCCATAAAAATAAAAATGCTAAGTCAAAAATGAGTCCTCTGAAGCTTCATCTAATACACAGTGGATTTCTAAAGGGATTTGCTAATTCTTCATGAAAAACTGATGCTGTCTATCCACACCATCCAGCAGAACAGCAGAAACTCAGGCTGGTAACAAGCACAGTGCTGGTGTCAGTGCAATACTGTCCCACTTGAGTAGTTGCTAAGAGAGAGGAGAAAGATGGGGGGGGGGGGGGTGAGAAGGGTTAGGGGTGAGGCTCGGTGCAGACTGAAAGCAAAGAGGGGTGAGAGCGAGCACGAAAAAGAGGGATAGAAATGAAAATCCCATCGTTCAAGCGCAATTTCAAAGCTCTGTGTGCTCTAGCCAAGAGCCATGGGCATACAAAGAGGACTTTGTCCCAGCAGCAGAGGCTCATGGGATAGGGGATGGAGGAAGAATGCCCGCTGCCCGGCAGAAAGCTTAGTGTGGCTGCCACTAAAGGCCTGTTTAGTCCCACTCTTGACACGCATCCTACACAAATACCTTCCATCTCTCTGACCTTTCTGAAAAACTCAGTACAGTAAATGGCTACATGGGATCTAATAGCACGTTCATGCAATGATAATGCAGCTCTGCATCACCTCGTTTAAAGCAAAGAGAGGATCACTGGAGAGTACACAGGAAATGCTTTCCATGCCACAAAGTCTAACATTCAGTATGCAGGGCAGCTAGCACACAGGCAGCAGAGCAGGGATCGGGCTGAATGCAGAGTAACACCCAGGGGGCGATTCATTGAAAACACAGTATTTATACCCAGAACACCAAGCTCTGGTATTTTGTTGTGATAGCTGAAGTGGGCAAGTTCAGATGGGAATGTAACAAATACCAGCAGGGCGGACACAACCTGAAATGAAACGACAACTTCAGGTGCACTGAACGTTCAACCACATCCCCTCCGTATAAGGCACAATGCCCATTTCATAAGAATGTCATAAATCACTCACATTAAAGTGAAATCACCCATTTCACACATTAAAGTGTGCTTACAGGTCTACATGGATACGTAAAAAATGCATTTAATCTGATGAAAACCAGTGATGTCACTCAGTGCCAAAGTTTCATTGTGGGCAATGTAGGCATCGGGTTTTGAAAAAGCTGTCCCCTGGCCTGGCAAATGATCAAACGATTCCATATATTCTCAATCCTTTTCAAAAGTAATTTACCCACAATGCATCCAAGCTAGTGAGTGACATCACTGGATGCAATTTATCAGATTACATGCAGCTTCCTCTGGAGCCACAAAGACTTTATACTTTTTTTAAAATATGCTATTGAGCTACCCAAGATCTGTGAACACACTTAAGTGTGTGAAATTGGTGGAGTCGCACTCACCTCACCCTCCAATATGGAAGTGAAAGCCAGTGTATGGTTTGCCTGTTTACAAAACATGGAGAAGGGCCTGCTTCCTCTGTAGATAGAAAAGTCTCATTCTAAGGTAACAAAAATACATCAGATTTAGTTTCAGGTGATGATACTGTATTTCATTTAAGCCAATATAGTCCCTTAATTTGGCACATTGGACCTTCAGTGAGTCAAAAGTTTATTTTACACAAAGTCTAGCTAAAGTTGGCTAATCTTAGCTAAGATCATCAGAGCAGGCTGTGGATGAGGGGTCTTTGTTGATCTAAGTGTCAATCAATGAAAATCAACTCATCATAATAACTCATGTCCAGAAAGACACAAAGTCAAGAAAAATGATGTGCTTTCAAGGGTTTAAGCAGTTTATCCAATCAATAGCCAGAGACCTTTTCTACTGATATAATTCACTTTTCTCTATGACGTTGATGAATTTCTCCAACAATCCGTTGCTCTGTAGAAGCTCTAGTCTCACAACTCCAGGCCGTTTCTACAATGTTTGTACTGTGCAAGTTCAAGAGAAGGTTTAACAGAAACTGCTA
The DNA here is from genome assembly GCA_963678695.2 of Diplodus puntazzo. Classification (NCBI taxonomy): domain Eukaryota; kingdom Metazoa; phylum Chordata; class Actinopteri; order Spariformes; family Sparidae; genus Diplodus; species Diplodus puntazzo. The sequence continues at coordinate 19,434,889 of OZ023159.1, read as the reverse complement.
TCATTTGTGGTATGTGAAAATTATGTTTAGGATCATATGAATGTTGCACTGACCAGAATCATCGAGGGAAGGCCACTGGAAGGACACTGTGTCCTGACCAAACATGTAATCAATAGAGTCCCTTCAATTTGGATCCTTTCTCATAACTCTCAGGGAAAATATTTGGATCTGAATAGAGCACATGTAGCCATCTGTCAAATGCAATTATAGTTTGAGTGATAGCTGTATGTAAAGGGAAGCAACCCATAATGCTGTTGCTATGTGGTGATGTGTGTAGCTCCAAAATGTCAACTTTTCAGGAACCAGAAAAAAGAAAAAAAGAAAAAAATCTGCCAGCTTTCTATCTCGACCTTTGTATTTATCTAATCAATTTAGAAAGTCCTCGTAAATCTCAGGCTCGTACTTTCAATTCTGAGAGAAGCAGGAATGCTTGTAGCAAGGCAAGAACATTCAGTTGGCATTTACAAATTCATGGTTTTTTCTTGTTTTGTTTTTTTAACAATACAAAACTAAATACATTGCAGCAGTCTCAACCTGCTCTCTCTGACTTTGGGAAATTAAACCTATTTGTATGAGAACCAAGTTTCTAAGTAATCTTTGTAATCCACTTTGAGAGAGCATTTGATCTGACTAAAGCAGAGGAGGGAAAGCTTTGAAAAAAAAACACGCTCATCAAAATGAGCAGGGGTCAAACGGCCCCGCAGTGGACACACATGTAACGACGAGGATGGACTTCCAGTCCCTGCAGCGTCCATCTGACCAAACAAGAGGATTTCAGCCCAGACAACAGATATGGGCCTTCCCCTGGGGGCAGCCATGTTTCCCAGACAGTAGGACATTAGGTATACTGCATGCCTTTGCATTGCTAACAGATGCCTACAAACTTGAGTTTTAGTTAACATTCCTCAAGGGCAGAGCTGCTCAAAATAGAAAATAAACTATATTTTTTCCTCAAGCAATGATTGGACAATTGGGGGAAAATCTGAATGGATTCATATTAAAAATCTAAATGCTTATGAATGCAATTTTATTTTTATATAAACAACGATGACATTCATGATGTTGGACGGTCAGCAGGCTAGCTCACTAGCTTTCCTGAGATAGCTAGCTACATGCCAATTTGGCGAATTTGACCCTGAGAGGTCCACAAGATAAACAAGATACTGACAGGTATGAAAACTGTCAGTCGAAGAGTATACTATGTCCTTCACAGTAACTACATGTCAAGCCAACTGAACACCAATGAGAGACGATGGAATGTGGCCACCATTACAAATATCATCTGAAGGATTATTTTGATAATCTCTCCAGTAGAGTTCAGACTTGTGATTGATTGATTGATTGATTGATTGATTGATTGATTGATTGATTGATTGATTGATTGATTGATTGAATTAACCCTTTGAACGTTATAATAGTAAAGCATGTAAACTGCACTTGCTGTACTTGCTATCATTTTGTTGCTATCATTTTGTTTGCTAAACTCATCTTGTGTTGTTTAATGGCGTGCACAACGAAACTCGAAAGTCTTCAATAAAGCATTGGACTCTTTGACATCATTCATAAAGCAGATGCATCTAACTGTATGTCATCTATATCTCTGCCCTCTTGGGTTTAATTAAGCCGATAAGATTATTTCTGTCTCTTCCTCTGAGAAACGTTTGCTTCAGCTGACTGCAGGCGGTCTCAGCCACGTACTTGCCTTCCTTATGAGTGCTATTTTTTCTTTGACGGGACTTGTTTAAATTTTTCTGGAACTGCCAAAGACAGAAATCATCCCCGTTAGTGAGGGTTTGCTGCTCACAGCACAGATGTGTGTTATTTTTTATGCAATGTGTGTGTGTGTGCATCACAGCGCTTCCTCTCCATTTTTTCTCTAATAAAACGAGCGTGCCTGACTAGTATAGACACAGACACAAGTGTATTATTATGATAAAGACAACACTTATTTCTAGTAAATAACATTAAAATGGACTAGTGGCAACAGTGCACTTAATGGTTCACATCAAATAGAATATAAATTGTACAAAAGTCTGTTTACACATAATAAAGTAAATGAGCCGCTGACTGCACAACAAAACCAATTGTACTTTCTGCTCTCTATTTGCGTGATGCCAATTCACCGCACAATTCATAAACACCTCAATATCAAGACTGATTTTTTGTGTTCGGTCGGTGTTCACAGCAACATGCTATTTTACCCCTATGAACCAGCAGAAAGCCACAGTGTTGACTGCTAACAACACGTCAATGAGCACACCCTGCTGCCAACATAGTCGCATTTTCCATGAATGGAGAATTACCAGTGTTGCTGTAAACAAACCGAGGTGTGTACAGTTCTACACGTGCTCATCTCGGCATGGGATTTTTTTTAGGAATCACAGATGGGATTTTACCCTTTGACATACATACCGTTTTTGGTATCGTTTGGTATTGATGATTTGGAGCGTACATCTTAATGTGGATCAGAACAGACAATCAAGCTATAATTTACAAGTGAATCATTGAAACATAATCATCATGTACTCCGACAGAAAGGTCAGACTAGGCAATCGCCAAACCACCACCATGATTTAAAAGAAAAACAACAAAAAAAAAAAACAAGAACACCCAAACACTCCTCGACGACGTTGTCCAGGCCGTGATCCATCTCACCTCCAAATACAGGCTGCAGTTTCAATCTTGTTAAACCAAGTGTGAGCAAATGAACCGGTGAGGCCACAGAGTAACTGCAACGCTGTTTACTCTGGAATATTTACACCACCAAAAACCCAGTCTTCATGGCCCCAGGGACACGGTCCATTAGCGCTGGCGGGTACAACTGCATCCCTGCTGGGTCAGTGTAAACGCTTGGTGTCCACACACTTTGGTTGCGGGTTAGGTATCGGGTTAGGCTTTACAAGAGGAAAAACGAGGGAGTCAAATTAGTCTGATATTTTGTTTGAATAAGAAAATACAGACAACAACTCTACAGCTACCAGCAGCAAAGAACCATCTTCAGGGTCGCTAAGTCCAATCGGCCTCTCAAGAACACAAATTTCTATGAACAAAGAGGTCGTATTGACATCTTATCTGTCACCTGTATTCTTTAATATCTTTTCCATATTGTAGTGGTAATTCTTCTCCCAGACTTGGAGTAGAGACCCACCAAGGGGGTTGGAGGATAAAGCTGAAAAAAATACATCTCTGCCAGCTTAACTGTCAGGCCTATAAAAACTGTTAAACTGAAACAAAGCGAGAAGTGAACAACGATCTGTGGGTCATAGGTGAGTCGGCAGTGCTTGGTTTATAAGGGTCAAAAGCACAGTATCAATCTGTAAGTCAGGGTAAAACTAAGCCTGAATGTCAAAGGTTTATCATCAAATGAATCACAAACAAAAATGATCAGATTACACTTGTGCTTTCCTTTCCAAACAGCTAGCAACATGATATCTGAAACACAGACAAAACATCAATGACAACGGCTTCAGCTACTTTGGAGGCTTATTACAGACCGGTGCGTCCGCAGCTAGCACGATCAAGGAACAGGCCACAAAATTGATTTTAAAAAACTCACCATTTTTGCGAAATATGCATGATCACAGTCAGTAGCAACCACCAGATGGGCCGGGTGTAATCTATTCTCTGATTGGATTTATGTCCTGAAGAAAATCCCCCACACAAGCGATGTGTACACATTGTAAAATCCAGTTCTGGTGTATTTTGGTCCTCTTGTCACTTCATGTGGAAGCAGGCATGTGTAAAATGACATCATCCACTAGAAATGAGAGTAGCCTGCCTCATTAGTGGATCTGATAGAAGGCCTGGGCGCTCTAAGCCTTATTCACAGAAGACCACTGTTACAGAGACTTACCATCTATCCTCTTAGTCTAAGTTGAGACATAAATCTGTCCTTCCTAACCTCTTTGGCTTGTGGCCCTTCATGTCTACCAGGATATGTTTATGAACTGTGATAGAGCTGGACCCAGTTACCGCTCAATTCTCTGGTTCTGGTTGCATATTTTTTGATGTCTTTATTCCTGCTATACATTATCTGTCTTTGGGTTGTGGACAAAACAAGACATTTGAGGACGTCACTTAAATCAAACATCTTGTAAATTGATCAGTGAGGAATTAACAGATTTACTGACAAGGTCAGTAATCATTAGCTGCAGCCCTATTTAGTATATCGCTCCCTTCTCATACCATACAAGTTTTCAATTGTCTTTGAGGCCCCTTCAGATTCCAGTCATAAAATTGTATTAAAGCTGCAAATTCACACCACTTAAATAACCACAATCTCTGTTATCAATGCAAATAGGACTTCGTTCGCACGTTGATTCAAACATTAATTTGAACATGGCAGAGAAAAAATGCTGACATCAGTAGGAGATGGGCTTACATTCAAACTTACACCTCTCGTCACTGTCAGCCAGTGTAACCTTTCCCTCCTCCCCTTCTTTCTAAAGTTTCCCCTTAAGTGGCTCGAGCTCTTTGTCCGAGCATTTGCAGATCGCAGCAGCAGCTGTGCCTGAGGGCACATCGTACTTTACACTCCAGCCAACCAAGACCTGTCTGCCCTAACATATATGGATGCTTACACACCCAAACGCACACAAAGACGGATACACTTATGTCTCAAACCAAGGACAAAAACACAGCCAGGCATGCACTTACACACTGCACTCAAGAGACTCACATCAGCACTGGTACAGTTTTATCTGAGCGGCTATTACTTCCGATGAAAATTCTCTCTGCTCTGTCGAAACAGACTTGTCACTCAGCAGGACATGCGTCGCTATTTCTGGCCACTTACTGGACTCAGCAACTTCTTTGGGGTCACAGGGAGTTACATGGGCTTTTTTCTGGAAAAGGGAGCAGCCTTCAGCAAAGACGGACACAAGCCCTAACCAGCCTTGACACGGAGTCCATCAGAACTTACTGAGAGGTTTGAGGATGCTGTTGCTGGCCTCATCGTTGTTTTCTGTGTCCGACTTGTCAGAGACGTTCTCCATCAACCTCTCCTTTCTGTCCTTGTGGCTGGCTTTCCGACGGTGGCGCCGCCGCCGCCGATAACTCTTGGGCACGTGCACACCAATGTAAATGGTGTGGTGACCTGCAAAAAACAAAAACACCAGATGAACTCTTTGACACCCTGAGGAAATTCAAATTGCTGCGATGCAAGTGATGCACCTGAACTTCACAGCTGACATTCTGCAAATGACAAGGCACAATCAAAATCCCTATCGGGAGGTGGTAAAATTGGAAGCATTTAGGAAATGATGGCAAGGTTTTAAACTGCTGCAAAGTGCAATCTTGACCATTTGTCAATTCAGTTTAACAGGGAACATTCTCACGTCTTCAAGACAGCGTAGCAGAGCGGGGTTATAGAGGTTGCAGTTCACTGTCAAAACAAATATTTGGACAGAAAAAGAAGTAGGACGTAGCAGCGAAGACGCCAAGACTGCTTGCACCACTACATCTCTGTTATGCACGTTGGCACAATACCAACAGGACCTGCCGTTTAACCTGTAGTTGGGCAGTATAGGGTCAATAGAGGCGAGCTGACCAGACTGTTTGCTAATAACATGCCATCCAAATGCTGGTCAGTTGGCTGATACTTAGACATGGTATCTGGCTCAGGGCACTTGCGCTGAACACGAATCTATTACTATTTCGGATTAAATTCCGCCTGGAATTGAACACCTGAACGTATCTGGTTGATACACATTGTTAGTTTGTGTACACGAAGCAGTGAAGCATATTGCTAACACACCTTCTTTGACAACAATATCAAAGATTTGAAGCTCATAGTGCAAAAAATGAGAGAGAAAAGATTACGAAGCCAGCCACTGTGTAACATCATTACTCACTAACTTCAGGACAAAACTCAGAAGCACTCAGTGGCAAGTTGCATTAGTTTTAGCTGGTTCACCCAGCTAAAGCCAATGCAGTATAATACAAAACTCGTGCAATAAATATGAAATGCATGAATTTGTAATGCTCATCTGGTTTAGGAAGACGTCAGTTCAATTTGTACTGCCAATTTATGTTTTATTGAGACGCGTTTCTATTATCTGCTCTACTTTCATTGACATAAAAGGGATTAACATGATATTAGAAACATGCTTCATTTTGGTGAAACTAAGTGCAGAGCAATCAGGAATAGTTGCTAGATACACATTTTTAGACTTTGGTTCCAGAAATGATTGTTCAGTCCCTAGAGGACTTCTTGTACATAATAAATTTGCAACCAAGCAAATAGTATAGTGTATGTTCACCTTTTCCCTTATACCTGCATACTAAAGTTTAACAGTCGGTGTGCCAACAGAACCTTGACAACATCTTTGGCACCATATGTTTATCCTCCCTAAGCAGAGGAAGACTATAGAAAGCAGCCTTTTAGAGTAAACATCAAAAGTCCTCCCAAAACAAAGGGCTCTGTGCAATCAGTGTCAAACAACGCCTTTTGGAGCAGCGCTGAGCCAAGCACTGCACATGACCCCACCAGGAAGTGGCTGAACCCCTCAACACAACAAACAATGATCTCTCTTGGAGCACAAGAGCATTCTTTATTCACTCGTGCCACAATGCCTCGTTTTTAGAGGGTTCATCTAAATTCACTGACACCGACCGTTCAACATACCGAGCTAATGCTAAGCATCAGAGACGAGGAGGATCTGAGAGGATTTGAGCTGTTTTACCTGAAGCGTGAAGGAATACTGTCGATCAGGGGGGATGTTTTATTTGGTCAAGCCGCCTGCTCCTTTGTCTATGTTCTGCTTTTCAGATGAGGTTTTTAGTAATAACACACTGAGCAGATATCGGCTTGTTGTTAAATACAGATCATCAGACATCAGTCTGTAGTCTGTGTGCATCATCTTTACTGAGGTAAATAACATGCTAAACAAAAACTCAGTTTAGTCAGTTTATTTAAAGATATAATAGATACAACTTATATAACTTTGCCCCTCATATGACACAGGAGCTTTGTTATATGAGGAGGAACTCTTCAGAAGAAGACAGACGGCTGGAGATGGACCCACATCACCCACACCAGAGCTCCTGCCCACCAGGCTTTTGGTTCAACAAACATGGCACCTGCTCTGTGTTTATGTGATAACATGAATACATGAGATCAATCAGGCTAAAAACCCTGCCGGCATCGTCTACCAAAAAGGAGGGGGGAAGTCGAATGGAAATCATCTGCTCGAGGAAACCAAAAAAGAAAAAGTTTGAAAAAGTTGCTAAAAGTTAAATCAGAAGACTCCAGCAGATTAAATTGAAGATTGGGTCGGTTGAATGGTATATGGTACCTCCCCATGTAGTCTGTGTTCACCCTTTTCACAGCGCAAGTTAAAATGGTTGTATAGATTTGAGTTTTTGTTGGCTGATACGCACATTTCTGTGGCCAAACTACTGTTTTTGTGCCCTTTTTTATTTAACATTTAATGATTTGAACATTGCAAATGCCAGGATCACAGTCAAAGAGATTACCTCAGACATTCTATCCATTGCCTGTAACCGCTTTATCCCTTTTATGGGGTCGTGGGGTTTTTTTTGCTGGAGCCAATCCCAGCTGTCTCTGGGCAAGGGCAGGGTACTCCCTGGACCAGCTCACCAGTCCCTCACTGATGGCAGAGGGGGTGCCAACAGCACATCAAGAGCAATTTGGGGTTCAGTATCTTGCTCAAGGACACTTCGACATGCAGCCGACCCGCTCTACCCGCTGAGCTACAGCCGCCCCATTCTTTTTGGTGTGAATGGTAATTTTCCCAACTTCATGGTTTACTTCCTGGTTTTACGCAATGAACATAAAGAGGAAGGGTCATGACGTTGCTGAAACTTGCTTTGGGGCCGGAGGCTGCACTGAAGTCAATGGGAGAGGCATGGAGGAACACACTGACACACTCCTGAGAGTAGTTTAACCACTGATCAACCAGTCATTAGAAAAGCACAGGTGTGACCAATAATGTTAACGATGGCTCCCTTCTATTAAGTGTCCCAGAAAGCCACATCAGTGAGTGAGCATTCACAAAAACAGAGCCTTGGACCTGGCTCGGATAAACGGAATGCAGCCATCCAGAAAGTTATTAAGTCTATCTGGGCTCTTCCTGCCTCGACAAGTTAAAATGTCGGCCGTGAAAAGGACCAGTAAACTTTAATTTAACCTGTTAAGCTTCAAGCTGGGGTTGCTAAAATTGTAGAAAACTAGGTTCTTAAAGTATCCAACCTTTCACCTTTATGCTGGTTTATCAATTAACATCAGAGCCGGCCAAAGTCAAATTTGCCATGCAGCAAGTGGGCATTACAGCAAGACCCAGAAGCAGATGGCTGGTAACAAAAAGACAGAGAGAAATAAAGAAGATGGTGCTATTAGGGGCTGACAGATGAGCAATAAAGCAGAGCGTGAAGACGTCTGCACAGGCTGGACGACAACTAGAAAGGAGGCGAGAGAATGAGAGGAGAGTGATGGAGAGGGAATAAAAAAAAAAACAGTCAAGTCAAGGAGCTGGAAAGGAAGATTTGCACACTGCCAGAGCAGCTTTGTGTTACGACTTCCTCCTCTTTTTTTGTGTGTGGAAGAGGAACTTCTTTTGGAGCTGCCCATAAGCACACACTGAATGAAATAAAATCCTTGTGTGTGCCGGGAGGTTTGTTTAGCTCGCTGGATTTCTGAGGAGAGGCAACGCCAACGCCAGTCTCCCCAGTAACCGCGATGCTGGGACCTGCCCAGACCAGTGGGGAGGATGGCAGCACGCCACACAGCACCGACAGCAGGCTAATACAAAACACATTTAAAAATATGCTCATGTGTTAGTGGGGAGGAGAGATGTTGATTGTTAGGCTGACTCAGCTGTAGCAGGCAATATCTTGAAACTTGCCAACATACATCACTTTTTCATAAAGTCATGCCAGATGTGAGAGTTGGGGTCCACAGGAGCTTGGACTACGTTACCCAGTCGTCTAACTTGAGCATTTAGTTTAGTTCAGATACCAAATGTTTTGCTTGAGTGACACCGGAGACTAATCAGTGTCGGATAAAGATAATTTGGCCATTGGACCAAGGCTCCTCTCACTGACTTTTATCTCGCCGAACGTGTAAAAATGTCAAGCTACCCCGTCTCTCTCTGTTCCGTTATCGGCCAGCCTTTGAGTCGGCTCTGAGCGAGCACCGAGAGGAGCTCAGGGGAGACTTCGAAAAGAGATTTAGGCTGCAGACGACGACACACTCAGACACAGCTCAGGCGCTGGTTACGCACAGGAAGTTTGGGAGATTGAAGCAGGGTTCAAGCCGAGGTGACACTCGACAAAGTGATGACCTCATGGGGGACACTGCTGTGCAAATCCCAGTGTTGATTCTGTTATTTTAATCGTGTGTGGTGCTCACTTACTTTTAAGAGATCACTTAGTGCTTGCATACTGCATATTCTAGCCTTTTGACGACAAATGAATAATTTACAACTATTGTCAAAATGGAAATAAAATAGCAGATTTGGTAACACTTGATAATAAACATCATTAATAACTGGCAAATATATGGTAATTCAACTTTGGTTGATAGTTATTTCACTGTTTACAAACAATGAAATGCTTTATACACTAGTTATCAATGACTTGCTTATTGTAAAGTTGCAAATGATGTTTAAAATGTACAAGTGCATTACAAAGCACTTCATTGTTTGTTAACATTGAAACCATTGTTAACTAAAGTTTGACTATAAATCTATTAATGATGGTTATTATAAAGTGTCACAGCAGCAACTTTGAAAACAATTCTATTAAAGTGTTCCTCAATGCTGCACTCATGTTTTTTTGTTGCAGTACTGCCGCCTGGTTACACGGTTTGATTTTAAAACGTGCATCAATAACGCTTGGTATTCAGTGTGATGGATACAGTCCAATAGATTAATACTGTACATAAATCAATGGGAGTCAGTGGTGGCCTGCAATGGTACAGTAAAGGTCAGTGTTGGAGCTATTTTGAGCACTTCCGCCAGAGAAACAACACAAAACGGAAACATGAGGTTCTTAGACGGTTAAACTGGCTCCACACCCGGCCCCTTTAATCTGCTGGACTAGACCCAAGAAAAGGGTGAAGCTGGGTGCTAATGTCGTCTCCATGTAAACCTCACCTTGTGCCCAGGCCACAAGAAGCGTCATGAGCAGCAGGGAGAGTTAAAAAAAAAAATCTAAACGGAACCACTGAAACGAGGCTCAATTAGCTGGCTCTATGCCAAGTGGGTTGGAAATGAGAGAAAGGTGGTACTTATTGGACAGTTCGCGAAAGAAAACCTACAACACACTGTTCTGAAACGATGGGCTCTCTCTTTAACAATGGGATTGAACATTTAGAAATTTTAAATCAACAACAAAAAGGCCACTCCACATGCTCACCGGACATGCGCATATTTAATTGTCTGGTAGGTTCACTCAATTTTGCGATCTTACAACTACAAAAACGTGTTGAAGCAAAATATATTGCCATGAGAAATTCCTTTTAGCTAGCGTCATTTGAGAGTACTGGCAGGTTTTCTTTCCTTTCTCTTTGTTGTTCTGTAGATCTTTGGGGATTAGAGGTGAGGTAAACAGAGGATCACATGCTCCGCGTTCTACATCTTTCTCGTGCCAGCTTGCTAAACAGGTGAGGTCACGGTGTACGTGCAGGAAGTATGCGCCATTTGGCGGTCTCCAAAAGGCTAAATGACGCTCTTCCTGCCTCTCTCAATGAGCCCCCCCGCTTTGAAAAATACTAGTCAGAAGAGCGGAGTTGCTTAGGAAAAACAAGAAGAAAAATCTCTACAAGGCTACAGAGCAAATGATTGTTTGGTTTTAGGTGGCATACTTTTTAGAGAATGTAAACAAACATCCTGGGGTTCAGACTTTTTCGATGGCATGTAGAGAAATAAAAGAGCACAGCAACAACAGGTAAACTCACCCTCGACCTCCTCCTCGTCACAGATGTGCTTGAGTAAGGACGCCCCCCGGTCCAGCACCGCCTCGTCCTCCATCCTGTAGTAGTAAAAGAGGAAGAAAGACTGCTCACACTTCTCTTCCAGTGACAACGTGGAGCCATAGCGCTTCGGCTCGTTCACCTGCAGTAAGTTGGGACTGGGGTTCAGTCTGGTGGTGCTGGTGGCGCTCATCTCCACCCATTAAAGACTCATTGACACACCTCGGAGCCCTGAGACAGCACCCTTAAAAAGATCTGCCCGTGAGCGAGTGCGTAAACTCCCCTCAAGTGTGAGACTGTGTGTTGTCCTTGAGGAGGGCAAAGTGCGCAGTCGATAGGTACGATGTAATGGATTTAATCTCGTGGAGGGGGGTGAGGGAGAGGACAGGAAGTCTCTGCTAATTGAGCGTGATGGCCAGAGTGGTGCTGCTCATGCGTAGGAAACGCGAGACTGGAACCCCTCGAGATCTGGATCGAACGCCATCTGCGCTTCACCCGCTAGACACTGAATCAAGGTGTTGAGTTTTATTACTTGGGAGGGAAAAAAAATATCTGAAAAAGTATCAGGTAGTATTGCTTCTAATCAGTTACACGCCCACAGACACACAACAAAGCCTCTCCATCTGGTCGGTAATGCCTGCCAGCCCCCCTCTCCACCGCCTTCCACCTTAGAAACAAGTGGGGCAACACATGTCTGTCTACTCATCCGCCCTTACAGGATTACGCCGGCTTTACTTAAGTGACAAGACACACACACACACACACACACACACAAGCCCATGACAGGCGGCGTGTGGCAGCCTCCACTGCTCTCCAAGACGACTCCACACGCCTTCAACCTCACCTGAAACTGTTTCCCGACAAACATGGACAGACGCGGAAAAGGATCATAAGAAATGTTGCATTCAGGTGGCTGAAGAGAAGTTTGTTTGTTTTTGTGTCTGGGGCTACGCAGTGTGTACTCCGTCCACTACTTTCGTGCTGAGTGAGTGGCTGCTATGAAATTTGAAAGAAAGAATAAATCAATGCGGTCTTCACACAAACTGCTAATGCAAATATTTACATTAAACTCATCCTCATATTAAAAACGTACTGTTAGCAGAGCAATCGGTGCTCAAAGACTAAAAATGGACCCCACACAAACACACACTCATCAACAAGGGCTTGGGTTTACCCTCATGGGATCGCAGACAAATTGGTTTGTTTTGTGAAACAATCCTTTTTTTTGTAACTGATTCAAGGGTTCATAACTGTGCTTAAACTAAAAAATTAAATCAATAGGGAGTTTGAGTCAGCTTTAGTCACAGAAAATCGGAGCTTGTTCAATATTAATATTATCATTAGCATTAGTAGTGGGGGAAGGAGGAGTGGTAGGAGCCCTCGAGTGAGTATTGTGACTTGTTAATTGAAGAGTCGGGCGATATCACCCTATTATGTATCAATTTACACGATATGTATCTCGACATTTTCAAATCTCCTAAAAAGCACACTGCTAGGACTGGGTGACAAATTCAACCATCACGATATTTTGGAACAAATACTTTGATACTGATATTGTGATCATCGGTACTTTCACCAAATATTAACATAACTAGACTATTTGATAAATCATCAGTAATGTGGATATAATGACTAAGTGGGTAAGTGTAAGGACAAGTAGAGCAGTTTGGCAAGTTTGGAAAATTACATCACTTTACTCAGATGCAGAACCAGGAAGAGTTGTGATTAAATGCTGGAACTGTGTCCGCTACGGAGGAGATACACATACGTTTGATATGAAGATGCCAATAATACTTATTATACTTAGTAATGTTCTCCAGCCACTTAGTCCATTCTAGGTCAAAGTGAACAGGACAGCATGGTGGGCAGATACCCTGAACACAACAGTCTCAGAGGTCAAAGGTCAGCGACAGAACAATACTCTTCCAGCTGGTCTGGATTCAGCGTCCTGCTCGGTGTGAGAAGACATTCTCTGCATTCCCTGCTCAAATGCAGCGCAATCTTAATGTCACATATACAAACAGATTCATTTCATCTATGTCTTGGTTTGAAATATCATGAAGACATAACAGGAAAGACAGTAAGTCTGCAACAATCCTACCATTGCCGTTTTATCAGTGTTATTTCAACTCTGAGACAAAGTGTTTCCATGCAGTCCCCCTTTGACAGACCTATGTGTGGACAAATACTCTGCAATCCAGTCGTATGAGCTGACAATACAAGCTTTATCATTCTAGAAATAAAGCTCTTCAAGGTTGTTTTGTTTTGTTATTTTCACAGCACACTTAACACCAAATGTACGATGCACTGCTTTATTACTGTTCCTGGAAGTATGTGTGCCCAAGATGTAACTTACACACCTGCTTTCAGGTCTGACATAAGAGGTGAAAAAAAGGCAAAATGCTTACAAAAAGCTGTTTTTAAATTCTGGAAAGAGTTTTTGATTCTTCTAACTGAAGCATTTTTTTAGTAGCTGGGTCAATTTAATACCATTACCTAAGCTTCAGATGCACTCATTTGATTGATTAACCCAAATCAACTACTTATCAAGCTTAATTTCTGTAATGTCCGCTCTGGGTGAACTTGCAAAAACATCATGGTGATTCAGCCACAGTTAAAAGCTGGTACCAGCTTTCCTACTGGCACTGGCCTTCCTACTTCCTCCATTGCCACCTATGGAACAATCCCGGACATAACAGGCTGAACTCCCCTCAGCCTGAGCTGAACACCCACACATGATGTGAGACTACAACTCCACTCAGTCTCATTGTTGCACATCAGCAATGTGTGATGTTTTGTTGTACTTTTCTTCTTTTTTTTCTGCCTCGTCCCCCTTTGCCCTGCTTTGTCTGTTTCTACTTAAGACAGCGATTTTCCAGACACGTGAGCATCTGACTGATACTGGATTTTGGGGGCTGAAGCTGATACTGATATAAGGGGGTATTCAATGTCCACTCTATATAGTATATATACACCGAATGCATAACCACACAATTCTGCAATGAACCCTCAAATGTGGATATTACCATCAACACTGTTTGCATTAAGTCCTTTAAGAAAAAGGTTTCATATTGACACATATCAGACAACATATACGTAAATATTTTACCTGCAGCTTGATATATCTCCGTGGAAGTTCAGGTGTCCCTTTTTCCTAGAATTTATTTTATTTAGAGGCAAAACAATCAGCCGAAACTCATGCCCGAGGTGCTGTTTCAGTAGAAAGGAAAGGAAAAGCCTGATACAAATTTTTTGCCGTTGCTTCTTGTTTTGGTTTTTATGTTTTATGTTTTGTCGTTCTCCCAAAATGACAATCTTTGGCTTTAGAGATTATACTCAATGTAGAAAAGGTAAAAAGGCCACAATGCAGGGTAACTTTTATTTGTATGCTCATATACACATCTACCTCCATTCCTTCTACTATTACAGGATCAGGAGAAAATGGATTTTGTTTCAAGAGACACTACCCACTACACGATTATACTTCAGGATTCGATGCCAATGACTTGTGACTTGATGCGGACTTGGTCCACGTGTGGAATTCACTTTGTGTATCTGGGGTTTCTAGAGATGTGGAAAAAACTTTTCTTCCCCCCTCACCTCTGCCTTTTAAGTTTTAGAACACCACAACAATGTCTACCATCAAGATCCCTTATAGCTGCACAGGATACATCTCGATTTCACATCATGACACTCATCTCTTTGCTAGGAATAAGAGGAAAAGGTACCAATGAATTCAGATTATATCACGTTCAGCTATGCTTTGAAGAGTGTAAAGGTATTTCAGTGCGGCTCAATTCTTTAATCAATATTTTGGCTATGTATGTGTGGAGGATCAATAGCTAAACCCTCAGATCACCTCTTTACAAAGTGTGCAAGCAATCCAAAACTTTTACGAGCTGTTACTTTGCACTCCTGATTGTATATTAGCTGCTATCTGTCTTTCACTTCACAGATAACTTATCAGTCCGCCTGTCCTTGTAGGGCCTACAGCAATCTGCATGTAGCCTACATTCACTATCTGCTTGGAGAGGAGAGTGTGTTCTCTGTACCCGAGCAGATGCAACTGTCGACTGTGCATCCAAACCCCCGGAGACATCACATGGCCCGGAGGCATGAGGACTATGTTTCGGTATTCGGTATCTGCCGTACTTGTCGCCTGAGATATGAATGAACGCATATCTAGTATCCCGTTGTCCAATCGAGTTTGAAAAGTCAAATCCCGCATGCAATGGAGGCAAAATGTCACCAGATATCAGATTTCCCTGAACCTCAAAAGGGCTTCTGCACCCATTAAAACAAAGAAAGATGCCGTTTTTGTTAGATGATAGCCACACTGGGGGTTTAGTCTGGCAGTAGTTCTCACTGTGCACGAGGTTTAAATTCAAGATCAATTGTTGCCCAAAGTTTCCATTGCTCGCTTGAAATGAAGGGGGGGATCACATGGGACACAAAAAGCAGGATTCAGCTGGGATTTAATGAGTTGTGGCTTTGGTATCATCATGATAAACTGTTGAATATCTGTCAGAACTGCTCAAAAGATGCTTTATGCTTTCCCCTCTTTTTTGTGTTGTGGCTGTCTGTGCAGCACTCAACCTGGAGATTAACATTATCAGAATCAGAGAAATTAGCAGAGACAACAACGGACCCAGCTGATGGTATGAAATCAAACTCTTGCCGGTGGCCGCCGATTACCCTCGAGTTAAATCATTCCAACAGCTTGGTGGTAGTCCATTTTTTTTTAAAAAAACGAGCAAATAAATCAAACGTGGATGGTTTTCCTCTAAGATCCCATGTATGTTTAGTGTCCTGCTTCACTGTGTATGTTAAGGAGAGGATCCCTGCAGAGGAGTTACATGACAGCTCATATCTTGATGCTGCCTGTTAACTCCTGACCTTAATATGATTTCAATGATCTGTCAGCATTCAGTCCTCCTTAGAGTCATGTGCACAGGTTTGTGTTCATAGGCTCTTCCATTTATTTAAAGTTCTCTACCTAGTGTGAAAAGCGCTCGCATAAAGCTTGTTGATGTCACTTACTTCTTGCTGCCGCTCATCTCTTCGTGTTGCGTGTGATAAATCTCCTTACTGAACGTCCTGAGCAGAGCTGATCACCGGAGCGGCTGCTGATGTTTGACCTGACAGGAGGAGTAACACATTCAGGTCATTTTCTCTGCTCCGGGTGGGACAGCTCACTGTCGTTCACAACCAAAGTGCCCGACTGAAAGCAAAAGTCCCCCAAGGTTATCAAACAGCACAGGGAGACTTATTTCGGAATGGTCATTTAAAAAATAAAAAATAAAAACACAATACTGTAAACTATGATCACAGGAGGAACAGTAAACAGCGCACGAGTTTGAAGTGACATTATAAATCAGCGCTAACTGGCCCCACGCGAGCCGCCAGACCAAAACAAACCACACTCCAGCTGCGCCTTTACGCACGAGCCAGCCCATTAACCGTGTGATAAATTAAGTGTGTGAATGCGGCTCTGGAGGCGCGCGGATTGCGCGACTCGAGAAAAAAAAAAGTGGCATAAACTTCCAAAGTCCCGAAGGCACCAGTGACAGGCTGTAAGAAAAAAAACGCACAAGAACATTATGGTGATTTATGTTCAGGACGCCTACTCACACATGCACACGAGGCCCGGAGACATTAGTTTCAGTCAACAAGTCAACAAAGCGAAACAAAGTGGAGAAGAACTCACCGCTGTATACTTTATCTTTGGCTGTGTGTGTGTGTGTGTGTGTGTGTGTGTGTTTGGCTCTCGTCGTCACCCCTGCGGTTGCATGAAGGTAAAGAAGTCTACTCCCACTGCTCGCCTGAGTTTGTATGTGGCATTGTGCGGCGCTCAGCATGCTGCAGCCTCTATCTGCTGGACCGTCCTTCTGTCAACGCCACTCCTCCGGTGGGAGGTCAGACTGCTCCACTGCTGCTGGCACCATCGTCACACTTCTTCTTCTTCTTCATCATCATCTTCATCGGCCTCCATCCAGCCACCCACCCACCAACCACAGCCCCTTTAATTGAATCAAGTCGTTGTACAGGTGTGGAAGGGCACAGTTCACCGCCGATATTTGAATAATAATTGAAAACATTGGACCATAAGAAGATATTTATAGTTTTGTGAAGTTAAAATAAATCATAAAAAAAACAAGGTGGTTAAATGACGATGAAATAGGGAGCACGTATTAATAATATATACACACATATATCCAAATTAGATTTTAAAAAAAAGTCCAGACAAAAGCGTTTTACATTCTTGAAAACACTTTTAAAATGTTTGAATGTCACTGATTTTTGGAGCCACAGTTGAATAAATTCTAAGTTATTCTTGTTCTATCAGTTAAAAATAAATAAAAACTGTTTCATACATTTTGGGCTTAAAGGTATTGTTACTGTTTTTTTTATTTTGTATCCTTTATTATTTTCTTTTATTATTGCTTTTGACATTTAAAGCATCCCCCTGTCATATTTCCAAATATCTGTCCAGCATCTCTCTCCGGTGTGTTGCAGGGTTACTGCAGGGTCCTCTTATGAGACGCTTGATGGGATTGTGCAGCACTGTTCAGATGTGAATTATGGATCTTAAAATCTGCAGCGCCATCTGTTGGAGGCATGCATCGTTGCAGGATCAGCTGTCATTGCCTTCATACTGTGAATTAATTGAACAGCCAATCAGGGATTGTTATCACAGCCTCAATTGAACAGGTGAAGCAGCAATCAGCTGAGGATAACAGTTATTTAGAGGATTATTCAAGGCTGTGTCTGATTCATGAATTGCTGAGCATTCTTTTAAGGTCATGACTTATATCAACCCACATATCATGCTGTATATGCCTCTCTACATCGCAAAAGTACAACTTTATCTTTTTTTATATAATCTGAGTTTACATGTCAGGGATAAGTCACAGCAAAAATAATAAAGACAAAGATTAGGCAAGTGGTTGTCGAGATTCACCAGTATGACCAACTTCAGGGTGAATCTGCCTCTAAAGCAAATGTTTACTGTCCACTCACATATCTTAATTTTCCCCCAGAAATGATCAATTTAAGCCTCTGGTACAAGAGTGAACATTTACAACGCTTTACTTCAATAATGAGTGTCAGTCTGTCATCTCCCTCATCAAGCTCTTCTGAAAGAATACAAAAACTACGTTTACATCTTTAAGCAGCATTGTCGTTGCTTGCAGCCACTGTTGGGGACAGAAGGAATTTGAGCTGATGGACGTGCAGCCCTAACATGTAAGCAAAATGTTAACAGAGAGCAAATTCATCGACGCATCAGAATCAGCTTTTATTGGTCAAGAATGTGTGTACACATACGGTACAAGGAATTTGACAAGGACAACAAAGCTGAACAGAGACAGGTCAAAATATTACTATTATGTAAAGGCTATAATGAGGTGAATGCAACAGCGAACAACATACAATGTCTGTATAGAAGGCTGACTGTTACTGTACATGTTGAACAAGAATACGACAGTGTAACGGTGCAGAGTGCAAAGAGCACTGGGGATTTGTGCTTCTGCCATCGAAAATGTAAAACCAATCATTCACTCAGGCCTCCTTTTAGTTCTGGTTTGGTCTCCAACAAAGACATTACTTTAGCTTTCTCGCCAACTCTTGTTCCGATAAACCCGATGAACTCAAGTGAATTTTGTTTTCTCAAAAACAGCCGCCTGCTGATACCGGCAAGATTGAACATGCAGTAAATGAGGCGTTAAATCAAAACAGTGAGCTGAAAGAGGCCACAGAGCTACAGAAGGGCGGTAACTCCTTTTGGTTGTGTCATTATAAACATCTCGACGTCATCATTTGATCTTGTTGATGTTAAAACAGTGATTAGTGAGGCTCAAAAGAAACGTTGAGTGGTTTCTAAAAGTCATGATTAACTCAACATGCATTAACATGTTACATACTCTTCCAGATCTTCATGTGTCACATATATCATCCAGTTCAGGCTTGTACATGTTCAGCTTGTCTGTCTGGATTTAGAAGAGCGTTTTACTAATAGGAAAAAACACACTTGCGCTGATGGTGGAGTGTAAGATTCGTCTTGTGAGAAAGTCAGGTTTACTTATTTTTTTTTTCTTGTTTCAGATGTTGGATGTTGAGTGTGTCATCAGCAGTAAAACACGCTGTGATACCTGATACTTTTTGGAAAGTTAGGGACTATTGCCACAACATGGGCCGGGAGAGGGACTCCTGCTGTCATGTGACTTTGTTGTCTGAGAGTCATCGTCTGTCTGCACCATGAGTCTGATGGGATATCTGCTTTATTTCTGAAAATAAGTTGTAAAAGTCCTGCATCTGAAAAAATTATACATGTACTTCAAAAGAGATTTATAAATATCTGAAGGGAGACATTTAGGGCATCTAGGCCTTTATTTCCTATCAGCATTATTCTTGTTTATAATAATCATGGTTTAAAAATATTCACATTTCAAAATCTTCATAAACACACTGTGAGTAAAATGCTTCTTTATTTATTAAGATACACATGTTGTATATGTGTGTATATGTGTGTATATGAGTTTGTATATAATAACAAAATGCATTGCATTTGGTAATGTTGAGCATAATTTCACACGTAAATCAAAGATTAGTCTGATTTATTTTAAAACATTACATTATATACTGTATTCATGATTTAATGTAACTATATGTTTTTTTTATTAATTTTTTGGCTGCTTCTGTATTTTTTGTGTCCCATATGCCATTGTGGCTCAACATCTACACATGTTTGACATAAATTAAATGTTTAAAGAGTCATACATGAGGCAAGTCTTCTTTTTCTCTAAAATTGTACCTTCCTGATGCGTCATGTGAGCCAAATAATGAGGTCTATTACAAAAACAGCAGAAATAATAAGGCAGTTGAAGTAAATGAGGTTGCATGTCATATCCAAGATAAAAGCATTTCAGCGGAAGACCTCATTTCATGATTTTGTCGTGGCTTGGCTGCTATTTTCAGGATACCTGAACGTGCAAATGCCAAAAGTAAGATATTGCTGTCTTGTGCTTTTACCTTCATTACTTGATTTTTCCACAAGTGGAAATTTGTTCTCAAAACAATGTTACATGTTTTTATCCATAACACAAAATATTTTCAAGGCTAACATCAGTGCGACATATCTGAGACAAGTCAGTGTGGGCAGGGATTGTCCCTCATACATGAGAGTAATGCAAAACAGCTGCTGTCTTACACATTTACAACCCAAAGCATGTCAGCATTTCCATGCTCTCCCCCATGCAGTACAAGATTTCGCTCGTGGAAAGAAAGGGCAGCAAAGTTAAGTAAGCCTGGAGAGGAGGATTTGAGAGGCATTTGCATCGGCCCTTTGAAGTTCAAGATGTGTTCAATGTGACAAAAGATGCTGCCGTTTTGATCCCTGTTGTCTTCCCCCCGCGTTTTATTTTGTGCCAGCTCATGCCTTTGATGTAAAATTGTTCCAGGAAACATAGCTTCACCTCGCCTTTTCTCTGAAATTCCCCAAGCCACACCATGACATTAAAACCGGAGCGAAAAATCATTTGAGATCTGTCTGTTTTTAGCTGCATAGAAGCTTGTTGAGCTTCATCCAGTGTCTCAACACCGGCCTTGTTCACATCAGTAGCAACATCTGTACTGAGGGATCCAATCACCACTGACACGAAATGAAGAGCAGCAGACAACTTGCTGTTTTTTTCTTTTTTTTTTATGGTAAACATGTTATATTTTATAAATACACTAAGCAGAAATCAATATAGGGAACTTTGTTGCCCATGTAGAGAGTCCTCAGACTACCTTTAAAAATTGCCCAGTTTTGTGAGTTGTGAGAATCTTTATAAATTTTGTGAAACACTGTTGACAATAAATTCTTGACTCGATGGGCTGTTTTTTGTAAATTCAGCAAATGTTGTACATAATAATTTTGTTTGCAAGACAATTCTTTCTTTGTGTACAAAACATTGTATCCATTTGTCCCAGTGTTCATTTGCTTACGGCAGAGATGTGAATTGAAACGCACTAATACCAAGTGTGAACCTGTCCACTTGTGATCGAATCACTCTGGAGAGATATTAATACACAGTTCTGAATTCAACCACTGTTGCTTTAAATGTCACTGTGATTGATGTGCACTGTCTACCAGTAAACAACGACAATCATTGGAGATAAATATTTCATATGATTTCTCTACATCTTCAATGAACTTTGACAAAAAAGTTGCAAAAATTCAACATTTTCTATATTATTCCAGGACTTTTAACCGCTCAGCTAAGCTAAGCTATCTGCATGAGAACTGAGCAAACTCCATCCACTGATGAAGACTGAAGACCCTAGGATGCAGTTGAAAGCATCTCAATGCTAAACTACTGTTACACATCATCTTTCCTTTTTCAGACAAAAACATGTTGTAAATACAGTTCTGATATCATTTTTCTAGCTGGCACACAAATACCTCAACCTGATTTCAGTAAATAAGAGGTTCTAAGAGAAAACGTTTTAAGAAAAGAACATTTAAAAAACAATAAAAAATAAACCTGGGATTAATCTGAAAAGGAAGCCAAAAGTCAGGAAAGGAAGTAGAGATGGTTTCCAAAAGCCAAGTGCTGTGTTAATGTCCATTGAGAGCAGAAACAGGGACACCTGAAAGAAAAATCGAAAACACTACAGGTCATGAGAGTACTTTTACTTTTCCTGACCAGTTGTAGTCAGGACAATATAAAGCTAGATGCTTTAATGTGTGTGCATTACCTGATGGGAAGATGTTCTCATACAGATTTGAGGTTTCAGAGTAAAGTAAGTGTGTAAAGTAAGTTATGCAGGTATTTGGTTTCAAATCATTGAACAAAGAAAAATAAATAAATAAATAAACAAACAGATCACACTGTATAATGTGATAACCAGCAAAAAATAGAAATAGATAATAATAATAATAATAATAATAATAATAATAATAATAATATATATATATATATATATATATATATATATATATATATATATATATATATATATATATATATATATATATACATATACATATACATATACATATATATATTATTATTATTATTATTATTATTATTATTATCTATTTCTATTTTTTGCTGGTTATCACATTATACAGTGGGGTCAGTTATTAGTACAAACCCTTGAACAGTTTTTTCTCATTCTAAGAGAACTAAATAAAGTTACTCTCTATATCAGAAAACTTTTCACATTCTAAACGTTGGGATGGGACACTGATGACAATGTATCTGCATATTTTCAGATGGTTCTTCAAATTATGAATGTTCAGACTTGTCAGGTGCTGCTGTTCAGGATAGAGGACAGAAAGCAGCCTCTGTTAACTCCTGTCATTCCATAGCATCAGTCCTGCATCTCCTCCCACTGCCAATTCTGGGTATTACATGTGCAGCAGATTTCCCTCTCTTCATTTGGAGAATGCTAATGGAAGAAGAGAAAAATGATATGCCCACACTCGAAAAGGACCAATTTCAATCAAACTGAAACCTGGTTTATTACAGATCGAATTGAATGAATTTATTAACCGTGGTCAACATAAACTTTGGGTTTGGGCTCAGCTGTAATGCTCCTTCTGTTACATCTTGTAGTTTTGGAGAAGAAATTCAAACTCCATTTTTTCTATAAATGAATAAACAAGCTGTTCTCAGAGAATAACAAGGTCCCCAGAAAACTGTTTGAATTCAGAAAGGTGGCAGGGTCTGCCAAATATAAAAAAAATACAATTGTGTTGCGCTTTAAGTCCAGTTTGTTTATTCTGTGTATTCCGTCATGAAAACGAAGAGAGTTTCTTTATTTTGTCAAAGAAGATATTTCTCTTGTGATTAAAATATCTTCCTCAAAACTACGTAATACACCTTTAAACACAGTAACATGAAATAGTTCACCAGAGAGTCTTTAACGCACAGAAGCACACGAGTTCAAGCACATACCGCAATGAATCATGGGAGAATCCGGCGGTGCAGACTCACTCGTGGCTCCACCATTAGTGACTCATCTCCCGTCGAGTGCAGCATCTCTGGTCATGTGAGCGGATTGCTGGACCGCTGACACAGCGCGCAAACTCTCGCGAAATTAGCGACAGATTTGACCAAACTGATAATGCACAGCTATTTCCGGGTCAGGAGAAGGCTGTGGAGGACAGGACGAAAGGCGGAGTGATTACAGGAGATATCCTGGAGTTAACTGACTGGTCCATCGATTGGTTTGCTAGTCAGGGCGGTGCATGGCCGCAGTAGCTTAACACACCGAGCTAGCTGCTCGCTGACTGACAGCCCGCTCGCTGGTGGTCACATGAAGTGAATTTGACCAGGATGGCGGAGCGGGATGTGCCTCTGGGGGATGTGCCTCTGCAATCATCCTCGGAGCTCTCAGAAAGTTCTGAGAGGCAACCTTCCTCAGATGAAAACGGACACGTTGATAGTCCCGACGAGACTCTCTCTCCGACCTCAGTCATTTACTTCAAGGAGGCTTTAAACTCCTCAAACTTGAGGTTTGGGAAGGCTGGATCGCTGTCACCGACTCCACTCAGACAGTATGACTTCAAGATTGAAAGAATCGACTCAAAGCGCAGAAGTAAGTGTTCACGAACTTTTGAAAAGTCCAAATCGTTACCCAACAAGCTAACATCA
The DNA here is from genome assembly GCA_963678695.2 of Diplodus puntazzo. Taxonomy (NCBI): domain Eukaryota; kingdom Metazoa; phylum Chordata; class Actinopteri; order Spariformes; family Sparidae; genus Diplodus; species Diplodus puntazzo. The sequence goes on along the minus strand of OZ023159.1, from coordinate 19,411,312 downwards.
TCCTCCATAATGACCTGATATACTAAGGACACCAGCTGCACAGTTAACGTTGCTAGCTTCTTAGTGTTAGTAGTTGGCTAACTTTTGACTCCCCGTAAACAAACAGCGTCATACCTGCTTAAGATTCAAGGTAACTGTCAGTAGCTAAGTTAGCTAACGTAGTGAGGTAGTGAATAATATCAATTCTCTTCTCCTTCAGTTTTAACCCCAAAATGTTCTTTCAAAAGTAGTGAAAGGAGAGATAAACACCAGTGGAAACAGCTAGCTAATGTCAACAAGAGGTGTGGACTTCATCCTGCTGCCTGTAAGCGTTTCGTGTGTGTGTGTGTGTGTGTGTGTGTGTGTGTGTGTGTGTGTGTGTGTGTGTGTGTCGTGTTGTTGTGGCAGACTTGGTTAATGGCTTTGCAACACCACTGGTTGCTGTTGTATAGATTTAATGGTTGGCTGGCTACAGCTTTATTCAGCTCAAAGATCTCTGTGTCTATGATTTGTCACCCATATTTCACATTAACTGGCTAGTTTTTCACACACACGTGAGGACTGTAGCTCAGTTAGGTTGCACTTGTGATAAACTCTACGTTAAATCCCATGTTCATTGTAGTATCAGAGCAATGTCTGCCTTTTTTGACATGATGTTATAATTAAAAGTACACGTGTTAAAGGAGTGGACCTTGTCAGTCTGTGCTGCTGAGTGTCATTGTCACACCAAAGCACTGAAGGCTGTCCATGAAATTACAATAAGAAACATGTCTGGGATTTGGGTTAAACAGAGGAATTGTGTCCTGAGGTGATTAGTTTGGTCACCAAAAACATTAATCACTCAATTGCTTAACCTTCGGCGGGAGATGTGCTGCTTTTCTCTGTTCTACATGATTGTAGATCTAATATCTTTGGGTTTTCGGGTGTGGCTTAGGTATAACTTGCAAATACTGAGCACTGATGTAAGTATGTAGTAACTGAGTAGTCATGGGTCTCACTGTCCACATGTTGATGGGTGACGCGGCTGGTGTGATCTCAGCCTGTTTTAGTTTCTGCATGTTGCTAAGCTGTAGTCTATGCCAAAAAAAATATACAAGTACAGGGTCACCAGTGTGTTATATGACATGATATCAGCTCATATCTGTCAATGTATTGGCTCCGCTGATTCGTCTAGCTCTGGAAAATAATCAGCAGATTATTGATAATGAGAATAACTGCTAGTTTCAGAGAGAAACAGAAAATGTGAGGAGAGAGTGAGGAGGCAACATGTAGTTTATGTTCCTAGTTAGAACCAGGGACGTTTCAGTGACATTACCAGTGGCCACAGGTCCTGCACTAGTCTATAATATATATATATATTTCACGATATCCTTTTGTATTTATCTCTGACAGAACAATAATCATGATTCAGAGCAATAATGAGTGATTTATCAATTAAATTGGCAGATCGGTTCGTTAAAAAAAATCCCATGCTTACCCCTGTAGATATGCTAAGCCATAATACAACCTTTTCAAACATTTATATAATAAGTGGTTTGCAAACAAATCAATATGAGCTTAGATATTGACTTTTCCTGGTTCCCAAGGTTGAGCAGCAGTCAGAGCTACAGTACGTAAACAAATGAAATTAACAGCGACTGTTGTAATTTTGCGTGTGTTGTTTTCACGTGTTTTTCATCCTAAGCTTCATCTTCTCATCAATATCAAGCATTTTTTTTTTAAGTTTGTCGACATGTTGCAGAGCTGTAGAAACTGTATCAAACTATGGGTATTTGTCTTTCATTTCTGGTATCTGTAAGAGGTAAATGTTCAAAAGGTTCATTTAATTGTCATTTTACAACACAGGCTTGTACAGTGAGATCTAAGTTGTTGTCTGTTTATGCTACACAAGAAAAAGAAATTTAAGAAATTATGGTGGATTTGGATTCCCCAAAATGGAATTAAAACCACACGATATCCATTTATACCCAGGATCTTTGGCCTTATTACCCTTGTGCTCACTGATGTCCTTCTGCAGCCAAGTCAATAAGTGCACTGTCAGATAGCTGGCCTCTGTTTCAGGTCAGGGGAGGCTGTTGATGCTTGAGAGACAGATGAGTCCTCTGCTGCATCATTAGCATTGGTTGGATACTCTGGGGACCCCCTCCTCCCTCCCCCTCTTTTTTTTTTTTTTTTTTACGCATGCACCATCTGCTCACGTGACAGTGTGTTGCTGTACCCAGCACTACCGTCAGCCATCTTGGTCAACACCCACCCAGTGCATTCACTGCGGTGCACAGGCAGTCCAATCAGAGTGAACCGGTGCTAAGCTGACCGGAGGAGGGCTGTGATTTTCAGCACGGTGCTGTCTTGCATTTTAAATCCCCGGTCTGCACAAAAGGGATAACGAGAGGTTGAGGAAGAGGAGAGGGAGGTGGAGGAGGAGAGGCCAGGGCAGTCTCTTCAAGACAGCAACGTAATTCACTCAGTTGTAACAAGGAGGAGAGGAGGATGCAGGCATAAAGAGGAGGAAAAGCAGCACCCTTTCTAGCACCTGCTGCGAGCTGCTGAGGGCCTTCCCCCGTCTTGGCCTTTTATCCTCTTTGTTTTGATGCTCTTTTCATCCTCTCTGATTTCTTCTTCTCATTGACTCTGTGATTTTCTGGGGGGAGCCTTTCACTGGTTCCTGGAACAAAAGCTGCTGCGCCTTTTTTCCCCTCGGTGGTGTTGGTTTTGCCTCGCATCAGCTGAGTCATCATGTCTGATCTGACGCCTCAGAGCGAAACCGCGACTCCCACCACCGACAAGATCACCCAGGCCGCCCGGGAGACCATCTATCTCTGCAACTTTCGCGTGTCTGTCGATGGCGAGTGGCTTTGCCTTCGCGAGCTCAACGACATCTCCCTTACCCCAGACCCAGAGCCGGCCCATGAAGGTAATGTGACAGATTAGCTCAGCATCCAAGGAGGTTTGTTTGCACAGTGGGATTTCTGTTAGGGCGTGGTGGTACACAAGGTCCCCGGACGCGACGTGTTTCATCTAGTGAACTGTAGCAGTGTGTCCCGTTTGAGCTGTGTCATGATCGATTTCAGGGGAGACGGTTTGATGTCTGAGTATTACATAGCGGGATGACGCTGCTTGTAAATAAGCAAGGGCTGGGCAACAAAACAAACAGGAAGTGCCTGCTGTCTTGTCGTCAGGGTTTCATTAGCTTGCAGTTAATCCAATGGACACGCATTTGAGATGATATTGGTGTCTTTTTTGCTTACAAAATATAGCAATCATATAGGTTTGCACATTCGTGTTTTTTTTACTCTCAGTGAGACAGAATGAGATAGGATGCAATTTAAACTAGATAATTAGGATTGGCAGTGAACGGGGGACTTGTTTTGAGCAGATTCATGCTGCAGAGTGTGATCTTTAGTTGCATGGTTTTAAATCTGATGGAAATCAGAATATCTGGCGAGACTCTTCCTCATCTTTTGCCACGCCTTCTCTCAGTCCAGAGAATGCAGATTGGCAGCTCCGTGTTTTTCCTCCAAAAGAGAGGCGGATTAGACTTTTCTCATGCCGAATGGCAAACTGCAAACACTGCAGCACCTCAAGCTCCACCTTTTAAGAAGCAATAGACTGTTGACATGACATTACAGAGGTTACAGAAACATTTGTTTTGTCATGCTACTGTAAGATCAAATGTCTCACAAGCTGTCTGTTATGATGCTTGGTATTGTTGTATGGTGGATAGTTTTCATTTCAATGCAGTATTAGCATTTGTCTTTTTTCCATCAGCGCAAGTATTTCAACTGAAATTGAAGTAATATGCAACAATGGCTGGTTGATATGGCTTTAAAACAAAATTACACCACAATGTACATTACATCTCAATATTATAAACGTCTTCACAAGCACTTATATATATATATATATATATGAATATTACATAAATGCTAGGACTGGGCAACAAAATCAATTAACAGATTTTTGATGGAACATGGAACTCTCTCTCCACACAAAATGGATCTAGGAATTAAGTTTTTGTGCAGCAGGGGAATTCTTGAATGCTTCCTTGTGAGAAGTTGTGTGAGTGTCCTCACTGAAAGGTGGAAACTCACTTCCTGTATTCATCAGTTTCTACAAACACAGAAACCATAATAAACATAAGTTTTGTTTTTGTTTTTTTTACCAGGCTGGCTAGTTGTTGATCTTAGAATAAGTACATGATACTTAATTTTACACTAGTTTTCCAAATTAAGACTCATTTTTATCATTTATCAAATTATCATTGCAGTACTGTGTTTACAACTGCAAGCAAACTGATTTGATTTGATCTGGATCAAATGTGAAGTTGTCATGTTGTTGCTTTCTGTCTATAAAGATAATGAAAGTGAATAGAAGATAGAATATCTCTCATTAACCATCTGTCACTGTATACCCCACTATGTTTGAAGGAAGCTTCTGTTTTTCAATCTTAGATTTCAAAATTATAATTCTTAACCAGATTTACACAATTTCAGCAATAACATACAGCATCTCTGTGTTAAATATCCATTGGTTTCAGTTGACCAAATGTATAAATGTATTAATAATGTAAACAAGTAGTATAACCCTGTTAAACTCCTTCACTAAAAGCCACTCTGTGTCTCAGTTATCTACTCGCATGAATAATGGATGAGGCAAAGACGTATAGATGGATCATGGCATTTTTAGGTTATTTCAAATGTTCCTTGTTGAATCCATTTCTCTTTCATAGCTATCCATATTTTTAGGTTTTGCTGTGCTAACTTTTGTTCTGACAGTTGGGTGTGTTATCTACTTAAATCTAAAACATATTCATTATGAAAACTATGTTACTTCGTGGAAAAAATCTTGTAGTGGTGAAAGAAATGCAGAACTGACTAAAGGTTGTTTTTTTCTTCCTCTGACTCTCAATAAATTTAGCTCCTGAGTCATTCCTGTTGTCAGACCATAGTTTGTGTCATTACACAGTCTCAGGACCTTTTCCTTTTTTTTTTTTTTCACTTTTTAGATCCCAAGGATCCCATCGCGATCGAAAGGCTTAACCTGATGAACATGGCCAAACTGAGCATTAAGGGCCTGATCGAGTCTGCCCTCAACCTCGGACGCACACTTGACTCTGACTATGCACCTCTCCAGCAATTCTTTGTCGTGATGGAGCACTGTCTGAAGCATGGCTTGAAAAGTATGTAAAACACACTGTCCTTCTGTTCAAAACTACACAAATGGTGGATATTAAGAGTACTTATTTTTGGCATTTGTTAGGACTTCTGTTAGAAGATTATTTCTTGTTGTTTCTGGGGCTCATTATTGTATGATGACTAGGTTACCCAAATTCCTCCAAATTAACCAACACAACTTCTGTCATTGATCAGCCAAGAAGACCTTCCTGGGGCAGAACAAGTCGTTCTGGGGGGCGTTGGAGCTCGTCGAGAAGCTGACGCCAGAGGCAGGAGAGATCACTGCCAGTGTAAAAGATCTGCCCGGCCTTAAGTAAGATTTCTCCCCGTCACAAATTAAGATTAAGAAAGATTTTTTAGAGCAATGAAGGTCATTCTTATAGCTTTGCCAGTTTTAAAGGTTGTAAGGAATTGTATTTTTATTTCTTGTGGTAGTTTTCAAGTGTATTTCTTATGCAACTCTCCCGTGTTTGATTACAGAACTCCTCTAGGAAGAGGGCGTGCCTGGTTAAGACTGGCCTTGATGCAGAAGAAACTCTCTGACTACATGAAGACGATCATCAACAGAAAGGACCTGCTCAGGTTTGTTTGTATCATACTTGTTGAGGCCCACTGGCATCAAGAATAACATTTGTTATACCTACGTCTTGATTTCTTTTTTCCCCCCTTAAACCTGCACATAATACACATTTAAGTGAGTGACGGTATTTCAATCATTTGCTCTGTGCAGTGAATTCTATGAGCCAAACGCGTTGATGATGGAGGAGGAGGGAGCCGTCATCGCTGGGCTGCTCGTTGGACTAAATGTCATTGATGCCAATCTGTGTATGAAGGGAGAGGACTTGGACTCTCAGGTAATTCTGCTTTCACCCTTACCTTGTCCAAAACTCCTAAATCAAATTTACCAGAGCTGCACAATGAATTAAAATATATTATCAAAATTGCAAAATGGGGAAGACAGAATGTGTGATGAGCCGCATTATAAGCTGCCCTGGCCTACAAATCTTGGACTCCAGATCTAAGAAAATGTGTGTCTGGCACAGACCTCAAAAATGTCACATCATCATCATGATTACACTAATTGATCATTCCCACTAATCATGAATCACATCGCAATCGAAATATACAGTATGTCAAAGTAATCTCAATACACATTTATTTACATTTTTTGTACCATATTCTGCAGCCTTAAATGGGCCCAGTTTTTGACAGGTGGTGGCAAGAAGGGACCGAAAATACGACAGGATCTGTGTGTAAGCAGAAATGCTGTAAAAATACATGTCCACAGCAGTGTACAGGAGTTATCACTTTAATTCAAGTTGTTTTGATTTCATGTTTTGGCTTTTCTTTTTTTTTTTTTTAAGAATAAGAAACCAAACTGATTTGGTATGTTAGCCCTGAACTTAAAGTATCAAACCTGTGTGCCATTTCTCCATTTTCAAATAGGTTATATTTCTCTACAGTGCAGTTCTAAAAACAAGCAATCAGTTGTTGTACCAGTAGCATTTTTCCTGTAGTAATTCCTTAAGTCAGTAATTTTTTTTAACTACTCAGGAATCACTGCCTCATGCTCTTTTAGCAGCACTTAATTTGGGGACGAAGCCAGAATGACCGGCAGGATTGGCAGGTTGCCAGTTTGACATCAGCTCAGTAAACAAGTGTCATTCCAAGTACAAGGAAGTGAAACCTCTCCAGTTATAAACCTCTTGTGAAGCGGAGGTTGTTGTGACTGATAACCTGAATGCAGCTAAGACAGGACTAAAAAAAGTGAACACATCTGTAAAGATCTTCCTGAAGCAGCATGTAGCCATGTTTCTTTTCCTGCTGACATAAGAGCTGCAGTGTGGTTTCAGCTGTCATTGATTTTCTATTTCTTGTTCAATTACTTCTGCAGGTCGGGGTGATTGATTTTTCAATGTATCTCAAAGATGGAGGACACAGTAGTAAGAGTGCAGAGGGGTGAGTGCAGCTTTCTCGTCTTTAACAACAGTCATTGTTCAGTCCGTTTTAGTCTCTCAAACTATTTAACAGTGAAGTCAGCAGTGTGCGTGTGGAGGAGGGTTTGTTATAGGTTTTTTATTGGTTTCATCCTTTTTATTATTTAATGGATTTAGTTGTTTAGCTTTGATTTCTAAGACGTTTTATTATCTTTTAGCGGTGATCTTTGCAGGTAACATCTGATCGACTTTTATAGACTGGCCATCAAGTTAGATGTTTGTCCGCTCATTCGTGTCAATGATTTGGAAGCTTCTTGTTTGAATTTTAAAAAGCAGACATGAGAGATTAATGTTGACTAAAGGCAAAATGTCTAAGTTGTTTGTTTACTTTTCTATATTTTTGCCACAGAGAAATTATTGAAGAAATAAGAATATTGATCAGAGCAGTTTACAGACTTATCAGTAAAACTGCCATTTATCTAATCTGATATTAATTGTTTTGTTTTCTTCATAGCGGTATCATCAAATGTCTTCTTTTTTTTTGACTGAAAGCAAAACCCAGATATATTTTATCTAGTGAAATGTTAAGACAAGAAAAAGCAAAAATTCTCACATTCAAGAATCTCAAGCCATCAAACATTTTTAACCTTTTCGTTTGAAAATTGATTGATTCAGACAATTGGTTGATTATCAAAGTAGTTGTAATTTAATCTTCTGTCAGCCGAGTAATCCTTACAACTTTACTGAGACGAGGTGATATTGGCAAAAGGTTAAATACAGAAAATTATTCAAGGTTTAACCTGCTGAACCTCTTCATGTACCATCACCATCTGCTGTGTCCTTTAGTTTGAAATATGTACTGACCTTTCAGTGTAAAAACAGTTTTGTCTCTGCTATTCCAGCTGACTGGAAAAGGCAACCGAGCTTAGTAAGATACTTAAAAGTAAATATGAAACATTTCCCTCGTTATGAAAAAGACAAAAAATACGAGACTCTCTTCGCTTGGCTGCAGTCAGTGATAAACAAGTTGGCTAACGTCATGATTCATCTTTTCTATGTTACTATGTCTTCCATCTGTCAGTCAACTCATTCCTCTCCCCTCTCTCTCTGCTCCTTCAGCGACGGTCAAATCACAGCGATTCTAGACCAGAAGAATTACGTGGAGGAGCTAAACAGACATTTAAGGTTATACACAGTGAACTTCTATCTTTTCTGTTGACTCTCATCACCTTGTATAGTAGCTTGTTGAGCTGGAAACTCATATGATGTTTCTATCTGTTTACAGCGCATCAGTAAATAATCTCCAGGCCAAGGTGGATGCTCTGGAAAAGTCCAACACAAAGCTAACAGAAGAGGTGCGCGCTGTTCAGAGCTGAACTCCAAAGAGAGCGTTTAAATTCCACACAAATACCTTTTAGTTGAAAATGTCTTCAGCCTTTTCTGCTTCGCTGCACAGATGCTTGTATTAAGAACTGTTCGCTGACTTTTGTCCCCACAGCTCGCAGTGGCAAATAACAGGATCATCACTTTACAAGAAGACGTGGAGAGAGTAAAGGAGGAGAGCTCATATCAGCTGGAGTCCAGGAAGGTGAACACATGATTAATTGCATTTGAAAAGCCGTCCACTGGCCTAGCATTGCACTCCTATGACACTGGTAAACTCATTGTGGACATTGTACCAGGGTTGTTTCGTGTGTGACTGTTTATTTTACTTTATTTTCCTTTTTCAGGCATTAAGAAGCGACTCGGCGCCAAACGGACAAGCACTGGGTGAAACACGCAAGCAGCTCAAAGAGGAAACTTTGCTCCGATTGGTGCGTTTTGTGCTTTTCTCCTCTGTTTAGATGTTTATACTGTCAGAGAATCCTAAGAGCTCCTATATTTAAGGTCAGCGTTCTCCTGGTTGTAAAGTTTGCATCTGAAGTTAAAAAAACTGATGTCTGTGCAGGATGTGGAGAAGGAGCTGGAGGTGCAGATCGGGATGAAGCAGGAGATGGAGCTGTCCATGAAGATGCTGGAGAAAGACATCTGTGAGAAGCAGGACGCTCTGGTGGAGCTCAGAGCGCAGCTGGACGACATGCGTGCCATCAACCAACAGCTCAGCCACAAGTCACAGGTGAGGCTGCATTTCTGCATTTTATTTGTTGTACTACTTTACAAAATTAGTTGTTCTTGATATGCCATGACTTTTACTCAAAATATTACAACTTCCCTCCCGAAATCTAGATTGATTTTTACAATGGTGGCCCTAAAATACCCTGTAGTATTTTTTAATAGAGCTAAGTGATGGTGCTGCATCGGTCGCTTTTGCAAGGTAAGCTTCAATCCATGCAGTTGACCAATAAAAACTCTGGATTCGTGTCTGTTGATGAATGTAAATCAGCTCTATTTAAAAGACAATTTCTAAGGGAAAGGTTTAATGGTATATTTTGCTAGCTAACATTAGTAGCATACTAGCTGTGTAACATTATAGGGCCTGTTGTTCAAAGGTAATCCGATCGGATTTTGGTTATCGGATTGGATCAAATCTTGAAAATGGGTTGTTCAAAAGGGAAAGAAGGATTCTGAAATCGGATTAGATCACGGAATCTAATCCTAGTTTGAATCCGGATCAAACCTTCAGTTTGTGTTGTTCAAAATGTTTCAGTAGGATTTGGATAACTTTGATCCAAAAAAACAGGATTATCCTGATCCCAACAGGAGGTAGGATTTCAAGGTGGATTTCAAGGTGTCAAATAATACATTTTTATCATTTAGTGTATATACTTTTACTTATATTTTGCACTTGACTTGTTTAACCGTTACAGTGATAATTGACAGTAGATAAAGTAGACATAGGCTACCAAGTAAGCCTTTCAGTATAGTAAATCAATATAGTAAAGTAAAAATAAAATAAAAATAAAAATGATCTTGTATCCATGAAACAATCCCCCCAAACAGATTTTAATAACAAACAAAAATAATATTTTAAAATGTTCTGTCATTCATCACTGTATATTTATTTCAAAGAAACAATCATCAGAGGTGAACCTGTCAAAAATAATTTCTAACAATCGCATCCCTTACTACACGTCCAGTCAGTCCCTCATTCTGACAGAACGCCAGAGTTTGGTCTGGTTCTTCAACAGGCTCAGGTGCATCATAAACGTCATCACAGAGAGGGACATTGCACCTGGTGTGCAAAGCGTCTCTTCAGAACTCCATTTAAACGCTCAATTGCACATCTTGTTTTGCAATGAGCAGTGTTGAAGCGTGCCTGCGCAGGTGTGGTTGCTGCAAGAAAAAGAGTCATCAGCCATGGTAGAAGTGGATAGGCTCTGTCTCCTAATATTATGCCATCCGATCGGTTGGTTCAGAGCACTGGTAATCTGGATTTGGTGATCTTGAAAACTATGTATCTGGATCAAGGTGATCCAATCCAATGTTGCTTTGAAAAACCAGCATAAAAGTAAGACGGATTACCTGATCCTGGATAGCAAAAAATGGGATTTCCAAATCCGGATAATTTTTATCCAGATTAAATATTTTGAACAACTGGCCCATAGAGTTCATGCACAACAACAGCGGTTCATTCATTCTTCACACAACTGGCTACAAACCTGGCATGCCAACCTCATCACTTATTTGTCACCATGCATTATTGGTCCTGTTTTTGTCACGATAATACTCCATGCACATATAACAACAGAAAAGGGTTTTTTGTCATCTATTCATCCATAAAGAAATGCATTTCCCTGCGTTGAACACTAAGGGCATCATCTGTAATTATGGACACAAAACAACACTGTATGGAAATGAGGCATAAATGACACCCAACAATGGTACCTCACATAGAAACTCAAGAGTCTCCTGCTCAATGTGGCAATCATATTTATGGTATGGATTTTTAAATTATTTCAGTATTCTTTATGAGAAGTCAGGTTTAGCTGTTACAATGGTAGGCAGCTCTAAATACCACAATACCCATCAACCTCGGCCGCAGTCGAGCCTCTTAGAGGCACTGTAGTTACTGAGCTCATCTGCTATTTGATCAGAAACCAAAAGAGCATCAATTTAAGCTGCTGATTGTGCTTTCAGTTTTGCCAACGCTGTAATCTTTAGCTTTGAAGCCATACGCGTCTCATGTGACATAATTTGAAGCTCTATTACTGGATGACTGCACCTTGTAGTTAACTTCCTCTAAAATGTTGATGTGCACAGGCTTGTTCCTTCGACTTTGATTGATGAACCAGATGCTATAAGTTCTTTTTTTGAAATAAACATATTTTATAGGCATTTCGGGAGTAAGTGCATCATCACATGAACACATTAAAAAAACAAAAAACTTCCACATCCCAAACCCCCCCACCCATCTATCAACCTCTCCCCTCCCCTAGACTTTTTGAGCTCTCTATCCTAGGAGAAAAGTGACAAATAACCAACGAACATTACAGTTTGTATTATAAGGTGGGAAGCAAAATAAAGAGTAAATAAACAAATAAAAAAAAGAAGAAGACATCTAGTCATCTGGTCTATAGGGGAAAAATGAATAGAATTTTTTTCTTACTGGAACCAGCAGCACCTCCCAACAAAAACTAAGAACTTCCATTTGAGTCTTTTAACAGACTTATGCTGAGTTATTGTGTCTAGTTGACTAACATGGCTCATCCTCTTCAGTGTGCAGATGCAAGCTCTAAACAGAAGAGTGAAGCCATCACTCGCCTGGAGGAGAAAATCAACCAGATGACAGGGACTGTAAAACAGATGGAGACCAGGTGAGGACAGTTCTAAATAGCCCAGTAATCTACATAATTATTACACTAGATGGGTTTCTTAACAGAATCACAACCTACATGTCTTATGTCCTGTTTTTCTCTTTCCACTTTCATTGTCATTATTTCTCATAATCATGATTTTTTTTTTTTTACTCATTTAATCAGTGAGAAACATTTGGTGAAGCAGGCCAGAAACCTGAACTCAGCAGCAGGGAAGCTGCTGCAGCTGCAGCAGTAGCTCCCCGCTTTCATAAATCTGTATACAAACATACAACCCTGCCTAATATAGAAACAACCAAACTAGGATGTTATCTTTTCTGTACGATGCTCCTTTGTTGTTGAAAATAAAACCATTTTCCCACAACCTCCTACAGTGGCTCTCCAGCATCAGCTTTGAGTAGTGTGGACTGAATCCACCTTTTTAGCAGCCCTTAATCCTTGTGTTCTCTGACAGATGTGTTTGCCACATCAGATTTATACTTATGTTTAGTAGGCATTTCTTACAAATACTCCATCAATGCTTTCTGGCAAAAGTAAGACAAGTAGACTGCAGGACGTCTGGAAGTTTGAGTGGACAGTTTTAAGATTCGATGGACTGATGATTGATGTACTAAGGGACACGTCCTGGATATTTGGGAGGTCGTCGACTTGCTGTAATGTGATTCCAAAGAAGTCGACCACCACCAGAGACTGTGCTGCTTGAATATTTTCAACCAACAGAGACTGACAGAGTAAGAAAAGAGAGAATCTGCACCGATGTTTAGGGACTGATATCCAATGTTGTCATTTGGTGATCCACATTCAAGTGTTGAGGGCCAGGACAGGACCAAGAGAAAGCGAAAAGAAAAGGGCAAAATTAATTTATTAATTTTGAATTGTATGTGAACATAACATTGGTGTAAACTGTAGTAATCATTAGGCTAATAAAACATTAAACAAACACAGCCTGCTTCATCTTTTTTGGAATAAGTTTCCCGTTGTCCTCGTTGGGTTTCAGTTCCCGGACACTCAGTCCTTCCATCTTTTTTATTTTTTACTTTTTAATTATGATATAAGATTTATTTCACTCTTATTTCCAACCATGTTTCTTTTTCGTCAAGTTTTTCATTTTACCATAAGTTTATGTAAAACCCCAAACCTCCCCAAACCAGATGGAAACAGGCTGAGAAGGAGAGGGATCTCGCGTTGGAGGCCAACCGGCTCTTCAAGCAGGACTTTGGAGACAAAATCGAGAGTCTGCAGGTGGAGGTGGAGCAGCTGAGGAAGCAAAGGTGAAGTCTGACTGAATGTAACTGAGTGGCAGTTTATAAGATTACTTTTTTCATATATGCAGTAGTTCTCCCCTAGACCTGTAAACACACTAAACTGTGCAAAATTGGTGGAGTTACCCTTCAACATGACCCAAATGTAAACCTAATCCCAACCAGTTAACTCCGACCAAGATGAAATCTAACCTGTTCAAAGACCACAAGACCAATACCAACTTGAATCATGGTGTGTTAAGATTTTATTCTGTTTATCATTCCATTACTTCACTGTTGTATGGCTAAACTGTGCAACATCGAAGCGGTTAGTATCTCCGTGGAAAGCAGCAACATGAGGATTGCTTGGTTGCGTAAAGCTTCCCCAGGAATAAATCTTTTTTGGGCTCCCATAAGCAGCCCATAATCATCATATCACACTCTGAACAGCATGCTCCCTTTAGTGTGTCTTCAGTTCATCTTCCTTTTTGTTTCCAACATTAGATCCCTGTGCTTCATAAGGGGAGCTAACATTACAAAATGAACAATTTTAAAATGCATTGTAGTTCCACTGTAGTTATTTTTTGTCTTTGGGATCTTTATCTTGAGAGATCAGATCACTTGAATTGTGCATGTCTTGCTTTTCTTATGTGATGATTATGAATGTTTACAGTTAGTTTTACATTGTTGTTCACTGTATTGTTTCGTTTCAGGTCTAATCTGGAGCTGGAGCTGAGAAAAGAGCGAGAGGGAAGGGGTGAGCATCATTTCGACGCTGCCTCCAGACATCCCAGCACTCCCCGGAGGGAGAGGAGACACCAAGAGCACATACCAAAAGTAAACGTGTGATCATAAATTGTGCAAAATGTAAAGATTAGTCTTGCTACAGGCGTCTTCTTTGTCCTGACAAAATATGTGTACGTTTTACCAACAGTGTCCCCCAGAATCCCCGTCAGTCAAAAGAGAGAATCACCAGTTGGACACTGGAGCAGAGGACAAAACAAGTCTGAGCTCCAGCTTGTAAGAAGTTTTGAGACATACAGCTTTTACAACGGATAGAGGAAAATATTACATCTATTTATTCAATGATTTATTGATCTCTTCCTTTTAAGGTCCTTGTCACATCATGAGGATGAACAGGTGAGGTCTAAGATACACTAATAAAAGGTTTAATTATCTTACCATAGATATGTTGATGATTTGGTTTATTTCAGTTATAAAACAGAGGTCCCAAGTCCAACTAAAAAACTCCCACAGTCATTGTTATCATTAATGTAGTTTGTACTGCAATGACGCAAACAAGAAACTAAGTAATAGCTAAAATGGTCAACTGATATTGTTGCACTAGTATCATGAAAAATCCTTTGAACATTAATCGTTAAATCTGTTTTCTGCAGGACGAGTCATTCGTGGAGATCAGTCAGCCCTCCATCTGTACGATGTGTGAAGAGGACGACTCCCTCCTGAAGACAAAGGTGCGAGGACGGGACGTCATTCTCATCCTCCATTAAAACCAGAAAATATGTAGTGCTACTATGAGTTAGTGTTCATAAAAGCTTAAGATCAAGTCTCCATTTTAAAGCTGCAATATGTAGCGTTTAGTGGCATCTAGTGGTGTGATAGCAGGCTGCAACCAACTGAACACCCCTCAAGACTCATTGCAAGGATGAAAACAGCATTTTGAATATTACACTGCCAGTAGATTCTCCTAAATCCTACACACTGGACCTGTAATGCATAGAGTTAATTTTATAGGAAATAAATTGGATTTTTCAATGATTTGTAACATCTTTTTCAAGTGAGGCTATGGTATCACATTAGATCGCACTCTCCACGATGGACTGTTAAAGCAGCATTGAAACACTTCAAAGAAATTATAGGGTTGCTTTTTTAGTCTTCAGTTCAAGTTTTGAATCCAGAGTGAATGATCAAGATCTCACTAATGCTCACTGGAGACACTTCTTGCTCCAGAAAGTCATTAGACCGTCAAGTGAAGACCCAGCCAGTGTCCTTTTTAATGTAGCCCCGGTTAATTAAGGTACATTTTCTGTCAAAGTGCGTTCACAATTCTGTTTTTCTCTCTCCAGAAACAGTGTAAGAACTGCAGTGGGGTCTTCTGTGAGAGCTGTGTGTCCAACGAGCTGCCGCTACCTTCCTCCATTCTCCCAGAGACTGTGTGTACCGCCTGCTTCTCGCTGTTGCTCCAGCAGTACGCTTCAACTCCAACATGAAACAGCTCAGCAGTTACTGCAAGACAGACACATGGAAACCAGAAGCATTGATTTGTAAAAGCAGCACTGCAAAAATGCACTTTCTGACTTCTTGACTCGAGAAGTTGAATGAGGAAAGATCTGCGGGTTCTGAACTTGAAATATTTTAGTTTTTTGAATTGATTTTTTGAATGGAGAGCTGTTTGGATGCAGGTTTTCATTTTTCAAATACAGGTGAAGCCAGATTTTTCTTTTCTTTTGTGTTGAGCTGCTGTGGTATTTGTTTTTATTGAAAACCTGCACTCAAAAGGCTGAAAATGGCACCCGGTTAGAGATTATTGATTATAAAAGAGTCAACTTGAATCATCTCATGCACATTTAAATCTTACTCTTCACAATGTCCACTAAGTGGATTATTGATTAAATGGTCAACTGACAATATTTTAACCTCAGTTTTTAAAAGTTGAAAAATGAAAACCTGGACTTTTTCTTCACGACTCTGTGATTTTAGCCACATTGTAAGACCGTAGTTAATCATATACAGATCAATGTGTGACGTATAAAGTGACGGATGAAACTTTACATCATATCACTCAGATGAAACGTGAAATTTGACAGTTTTGTCCTCAATGTGGCATCTCATTCAGGGAATGACTGTTAAAATCAAATATCACACACACTTTTGACCAAATACTATGATATTAAACATGTGGCAGCCATTTAGGAAACACTGTGTGAGCGGTCAAAAGCTTTTTTATAAAAAATGTTCAAAGAAATCTAAAATTCACATACTATAGTGATACACTCAGTTGAAAGTAGTTAAGAAAATTGTAAAACTGTAATTCAGAATTCGGTTCCAGGAAAATAGAAATATTGAAGGTTATGATGACCAAATCCTAGACTGCTAGACTAGTATATCAATATGAATTGTATATCAACTATCAATATTGATGGACACACATCGTAGAAGAGAGTTTTGGTTAGTTTGCTTCTTCGATTTCTTGTGGAGAGTGAGACGAGAAGAGAAGTTCATGCTAAGCTTAGTAGCTGTAGCTTCATATTCACCGTACAGCATTAACCATATCTCTCAAAATGTCAGGCTGGTCCCTTAAGTTTACACAATTGAATATTCTGGGTATAATGTTTCTGTACTGCTGCTGCTGTGTTCTGTATTATTTAGAAGTGGCATTAACCAAATGGATTGGTCTGGTTTATCTCTCAGTGCGTTAGTTAAATCATAAAATCCAACGTTCAGACATTTAGACTGTAGTCGTTTCTCTGGATAATCTAACTGCTTTTCTGGGCGTCGTAACATGTTAAAGCATTTTTAAATGCATGGCTCTGTGGTTTGAAGTGGGCATGTCACCCAGTGCATCTTTATAACAGCTACTTTTATGTTTTATAGATTTATATGAAGAGTAATTAGAAGCTCAGCTCAGCCAGTTAAACCTTTAGTTGTTTCTTGTTGAAGCTCATTAACACATGAAATGGAAATGCTTCTTAGATCAACAATAAAATTTTATTAGATCTTAATGTTGTGTGTCTTGATTATTTTAACCTGTATTTCACCTCACTGTTGAGTCAGGAGCATAAAGAGGTCAGTCCTTATGCTTTTACTTCACATATTCACACATTCTTCCCTGGTATTTAAAAAGTAAAAGTTCTTTTCATTAAAGCAACATCATGTAACTTCTTCACCTTAAAATATCAGCTTCAAAATCATTTTCATGGTACAGTGTCTTGTAACAGGGTGAATGGTGTGTCTGTCTCGATCACTTGTTTCTGCACCTTCAGTGAAAGGGTAGGATCACAACTTTACGTACATGTTTACTTCAAGATACAAGTCTTGAACACATAACATTGTTATGATGTAATGAGTTTTGTTTGTAGTTTGCACCTACATTACATCTGACAACTGTTCCAGACCTGGGCCTTGTATTCAAAACACTGGTTTTGCACCCAGAAATGGTGGGGGAAAAAAAGAGGACATTTTGGGATATGATTTTTTTATTTTTTTTTTAAATTGCTTTTGAATTTTTTTAGTACAGAAAAGCATTTAGCAGATAAGGGAAAAAACGCTTTGAAAGTGTGCCTCTGTTATTCTTAAGTGTGTGTAATTTGCCCTTTGGTTTTTTTTTTTACCCACGTCTCCTCTTGCATTTAGTTCTACAATTCAAAGCAACTTTTTTTTTACACAAAAAAACACTTGTTTTTGAACAGCTTAATAGCATGTGTGTTTCTCAGTTATTTAAACACTTGTTCCCCAGTTTTAGTGAGCAATTCATCATCATGTTAAAGAGAATATAAGAATTCTACATTTTGAAGGTTTCTTGGAGACTTTCTTATTGCACCTTTAATTATGTAAGTTTTGTTGTGTCATGTTGACTCAGCTTTATTTCAAAAGTTGAATCATTCCATCAACTCCCACACTAGACCAAGTGAAAGCATGAGACACAGCAGTGTAATCTTGTATCATCACTAATTCCTTAAACCTTCATACTAAAATGACTCATTAGAATACACCTTCGTTATAAGTTGCTTATGCTGATCTCAAACCAATTATCTCTCTCTTGTTGAAAAGAGACCATGAAAGCAGATTTTTCTTTTGACACCAGGAATGTTTATTGTTTGATGTCCAAGTCAGGCAGGAAAATAAATACATTAGTCCTGTGTGTGTGTGTGTGTGTGTGTGTGTGTGTGTGTGTGTTTGTGTGTGTGTGTGTGTGTGTGTGTGTGTGGCATCTGTGAGTCAGCATTCACCTGCAAGGAAAAAAAAAAACACAGGATGTTAAATCACATCTAGAAGGGTGTTAAAATGAAACCACAGCAAAGTTTGTGTAGGAAGCTAAACCAGATAATTCAAGCTTTCCATCTTTAAAAGAGCAAGTTTTAAAACCATTTTCACAAAAACGATGCAGCACAAAGACTGCAATTTGTTATTCTGCATGCCATAAAAAGCTGGAAATTCTCCACTGGTGGGTTGTAAATTATAGCTCTTGCTGTGTTTCAAGCTGAGACAAACCAGGACACCCACTGGACAGTCTTATAGAGATCAGTCTCATTAAAAATTTCAATTGATAAACTTTGCAATTCTTTCACAAAATTTACAATGTTGCGGTGCTGAGAAACAAAAACTGTTTCATATAGTCCATTTTTCTGTCAAGAAGCTCTCTGGGTCTAATTCAGTGTTTCTCACCTTCAATCACAATCTGGTACAGAGTTCAGAAATAACTCGACGTATCTTCCTCCTAAAAATAAGAGAAAGTTTAAACATTAAGTGAAACTCTCAGTGACCAACAAACAGTAATTATTACTTAATAAATGTTCATATTGTAACATGTACTGTTCAATTTCAGGTATTTAAGATGCGCAACCATTTAATACATTTTTACTTTCGTTGCAATGACAGCATTCACTATACTGAGGTCAATTCACGTGCCAACCTCTTGTTAATTTTTTACAGAGGAGCTATAGAAACACATCACTGGTACCAAGCATCAGCGATTTCAGTCGAGTGGGGTGTCTGCTCAAAGGCCAAAGGATACTAAAAGACGACCCACCACAGCCATAGTCTGCTCACCCTGCTGCCATCTGGCAAAAGATACAGAAGTATCCGCTGCCGTAGAGACTCGGAGCAGCTTCATTCCTTAAGCTGAAAACTCATCAATTCATACTATACATACATTGAACTTTTTTAGCCATTTTATTGTTCTATACCAATTTAATTTAACTATGTATTTATACATTTTCCCCGTGTGTAGAATGGAGGGGCCTATAACTAGCTTTTTTTTCCCATTCCTGTATTGTAGAATGTTTGCAAGGGCTCTTATCGTTGGTAACACTGTCAAAGACAACTGGATCATTTCTGTTCCGAAAAAGGCAGGACAAAACGTGACTTTACTCATTCATTAAGTCTAACGGACATGTGAAAACACTTAGAAATAGTGCCAGGCTGACTGACTGGATCACAAGCCAAGCTTTATTTTCCCAGGAGAGAACAAGGTTTGTAGAGAACTTGTCGGTAGAGAACGCAGATATGATGTGATTATTGTATAGCCATTACAGTGGGCAATCACCATAATGATATGTTACAACAAAAAAACTTCCATTTCCACTTTAAAGAATTGAATAGTTTCAGAATGTTGAACTGGACCCACGGCAAAATGGGCATGGTGACCAGGGTTGCAGCTGTATACAGATTTCAAGGTATATCTTTGTATCAAATTTTGTTTACGTAACTTGTACATTTGCTTATCTACGGTGGAGGCCTAACATATTAGTGTAACAATAATTAGAATAATAATATTATAATAATATTTTGCCATTTTAATCATTTAGATTTTTACTCCTCTAGGGTTCATTGTTACTCATACTAATTTATTTGTATGTAAAATGGTGAAACTGATATTTTCTGAGACGATTATTGTAACGTTGAAATCTTCAATCCAAAATCATTGCAACCATAATGCTGTCAGTCAAAAATGTTTTCGAGAAAAACAAATGTTGTCCATAATATTAAGGCTTTTTAAAGTGATATTCCTGTTTATTTTCAAGCATTTCTGCGTCCACCATTAACTCACCTATGTGCTGTCTATCTTTGGACATGGCAACCGTGGCGTCCCCGTGGCAGCTGAAGTAAACATCGGCCTCTCCGCTGAGCCTGCCGTCAGGACCGCATTCAATCAGGATTTTAGATACGACTAAAGGAGAGAAGAACTGCAAGAGAAAAACAAACACATTACAGAATCAAATATTAGG
Source organism: Diplodus puntazzo (assembly GCA_963678695.2). Taxonomy (NCBI): domain Eukaryota; kingdom Metazoa; phylum Chordata; class Actinopteri; order Spariformes; family Sparidae; genus Diplodus; species Diplodus puntazzo. The sequence goes on along the minus strand of OZ023159.1, from coordinate 19,391,259 downwards.
CATCTATAATGCAGCACAGAACCAATGTCAACATATTGGACACGTTTTTTTTGTCTTGCCTTAACAATTTCTTGTCCAGACACCTGGAAAGGAAGACCTCTCATGTGGATATAGTGAAGAGGCAGGGCTGAGCTCTGAGCGGACCCTGGTGGAGAAGATATGCCAGTTTACACCAAGATAAACACTTTCCATCTAATTTGTACACAAAAAGTAAGTATCTGTGAAAGAGCCCCCACCTAAACACTGTCTTCTAAACTAGTCTATCATTTGGGCTTCAATTTAGATTTAAATCATTACATCAGTTTTTACCTGTTTTTACTGGAAATGACAGATTTCCTAAAAAGGAATATATCCGTTTAAATCTAATTTGTCCCAAATCATTGAAACATTGTGATGTTTTTTGATTTAAACATGTATCGCTAGTTTAAATAAAACTTAAAAGTTATGGAGAGTGAAGAGAACAATGGAGAGAAAGTGTAAATGAGTGGAAAAAAAGAAACCGTTTAAACAACATCATAAACCCTCAATCCCCTCACTAGTTCGGGGGCCAGCCTGTGAGGAAGTCCTCCTGTTTGCTGACTGAGAGCTGTTCCTCGACCTCATCCTCACATGGATCTCATCAGCACTACTGGGAAACACCTCGACGTATCTGCAAACACAGAGAGCTGAGGATGAGCAACAATCGAATAAATATGAATAAGTAAAGGAAGAGTTTGGTCCAGGCCTCAATGGGAGCATGTGCAGCATTCTACCTGTTTCCAATGTTCTCTTTGTCTCTCAGCAGAGCGTCATCTGCTGCTTCTTGGGAAGCAAACTGCACAAACGCCTCTCCAGAGTTTCTTCCTAAGTGGTCTGGGACAATGGTGACCCCTTTCTCTTCTATATCCAAACCTGAAAGACACAAGCAGATTCTGAACTTTAATTTATTTATTACACAAAGAATATCTTTACCTCAATTCATCCTCCACATTAAACATATGAAACAGTTTGTTTTGTTTATTTTTCTGTGATGTAGAAAGAAATACCTTTTCTAAGTGTCTCACTCTGGCTCTTGGCATATATTTGTCAGAAAAAAAGCATTATTGAGTGTTTGTTTCTAAAATAATTGTTTGCTAAATATTTTTCATAAGCTCATCTTCTACTCAAGCATGTATAGAATAATCTAGTCCACCCAAATGTCATTTGGGGCGACCAGGTTACCACTCACGCAAAACAATCTGTGTAATGTAACTGTAAGTGCTGTACTTTAGTACAAAAATTCGGTGCTTGTACTGGATCGGAATATTTACATTTTATGGAACTTTAAAACTTCCACTTCATCTCAGAGGCAAATACTGTACTGTGTTTTGTGTGAGAGCTTTAGTTACTAGTTACTTTTATTTATGCCCTTCCTGACCAGTAAAAACCATGCATCTCCAAATAAGGTGATTCTGAATTTGAATATTCTGTTAAACTGAAGGATGAAGTGTTTCTTTATGGGTTGAGAAAATTCTACAACTTATAAATGAAGGAGTATGTAATGTATGATAATAAACCACTTAAAAGCCCTCTTGAATTAGCTGGAAAATAGATTGTCACAGAGCTGAAACCTGCCTACTTTCGAGCTGGTACATTCTGGAAGCCAAAAACGGTCTAACCAACATTTGACAACAGTCCAGAGGGGCAATCAAAAGATGACTGATCCTTTAACAACTGTTGTCATGGCAGAACAAAATGAAACAGCCCTTTTGTCGGTCTGCGTGGTTTCTAACCACAGCAGAGATCCACTGAATCTGGAGGTGGGAGGAATTTACCCGAAAAAAACTGGACGATGTCAGCCTCGGTGGAGGAGAAAGGGAGACCTCTGAGTCGCACCACCCCACTCGGAGTCTGGATGGATTTCTTCAAGATGTCTTCGGCCTCACTGTTTGTTACTTCATACACTGCGAACACAAAGAGCAGGACTGAACATTAGCTTTCATATCTTAAATGTCCCAGTAAGCCATGACAGTGCCACAGTGACTCGGCATTAACGACGGCAAGATCCTGAAATTGAGGCAGCTAAATGGAATCCAGCCACCGCTAATTTCTTCTCAGCCTTTCAAAATGTCTTTGTTAAAAAGTCCAATCAGCACCTGCACTTCAGCCTTCCACAGCTTACTACACTAAGATACAAACCTTCAACGTAGCGAGGACCGAGGTACTGTCGGTGCTTCTCCAGAGCTTTGCTGACATCCATCTCCGTCTCCATCTCGATGAAGGCTTGACCTGACGGCCTTCCTGATTTGTTCACAGTAAAATGGATCCCCTTCAATCCGTCCTGGATGCTACAGTCTGCATCACAGAGAATACATGTTGGCAAATATTCTTACTTCAGTATATATACTGTAGATATATATATGTTATGTTGGACGGTTTGGACAGCAGATATAAACACTTCTGGCATCGATTTATTGGTTAAAGAGTTATGAGAAAGACACAGTATATACTGAGGCAGGAAGTCTCGCTGTTGGACAGTGATCTTCACCGTCAAAATCAACATTAACAGAAAGCGACTCTCACCTGCGAAGAAGTGCTGGAGGTCCTCGGCCGAGCATGACCACGGAAAACCTTTCACCTGCACGATGTACACCTCCTTCTTCTCCTCTTCCGAATTAGACTGATAGGCCGGCAGCGGTGGGTAATCATCTTCACAAGGGCCTCCTGCCTGGAAGACAGAATGTACAATCAACTTTTTTAGCAACAAACTTGCTGAAGCTCCCACAAAGATGGCTGCACAAACGTCAAACAAACAAATAAAAAGGTACAAGAAAACATTGCATTTTAAATAGATTACAGAATGTAATGCAGATACGTTTGTTGTTAAATATTAAAACACCATCATGGCCAGATTACCCAAAAGGCACTTGGTGCGGTTGATCACTCTCTGAACCTCCACTTCCCCTAACAACTGCTTTCTCTGCATTGCAATTATACTCTGTCTCCTGCATTAATTACAGAGACCCAGAAACCCAACAATGCTTCTATGCAGGAAGAAAAACAAACACAGTCCCCAAGATCAGTGTGTGTTTGTTCTTTACAGATGATTTGATCAAACAGTCATTTCTGCATAAAGATGTTATATCACTCCCTCATCGTGTTTTTTGCTTGTTTAATAAGTCAATTTTCCCACCTATCATTGTGGGTTTTTTCAATCTGTAGACATTTGTACTGTGCTGACTTCAAGGTTTTCCATCTATCTGAAGTTACGCCTTGTAATATTTTGGTTTGTATACTAGATGATGACATCTTGTTCACTGTTCTAGTTTTTGAGTGATGGAATTTGCCATGCAACACTCACAGGGAACAGTTTACAGTACTTTCAGTTAAAGTACGTTTTCCTTTTTATACTTGCACACTTTCACTTAACCTTGGAGGCCTTTGACTAGTAACAGAGTGTTTTTCACAGTGTGTTTTTTTATGTGTAAATACTTCCACCAAGAGTTCCTAAATAAATTCAAACCAATCTGTAAGTTATTGGGTGTAAACCACCGATAAAAGGGACCGTAATAGTTTGAACTTTACATCCAGAAAGGTAAAGTTCAAACCAGACTCCTGTGGTGACCCTGTTTGACAGGTGATGCAGCAGTCAGCAGCTCCCCCACAGTCTCTATCTCTAATCTCCCCTCCTCCTGTATGGGACTCACCTTGGTACAGAAGCTGTACTGGCTGGTTTTCAGCGCGGACTGAAGCTGACAGAGTCTCTGTAGACACATGGTCCGTGTCGACGATGCCCATGTTCGCTGCTGAATGAACCCGCACCTGGCTGACAACACGCCTGCTCTTGTTCTGCTCCCTGCCGGTGACGTTAGCTGCCTAACTGCGACACACCGCTGCAGCAGAAACAACAGAGATTTACTGTTACCGGACATTATGGCCGAGTCTAGCCGGACGTTAGGTTAAGTAACTTTCAGCCGCTTAAACTGAAATAAGTAGACAGCCGAGCAGTTTGAGGTCAGTTCTTCCAGCTAGTCCGGCTAGCTTCCAGTTACGCATGAAGTTAGGAGGCTGAACTAACTCACGTGCGTCAGTCAAGGGCAAAGCTCGTGAGTTCTGAAGACGTTGTCAAGCTAACAGGAAGAGCGTTCAACTTCCGGTTTGCTTCAGGTTTGCTCAGTCTACATGCGGTGTATCTCATGTTTTTCATCAAATATTTGTAATAAATATGTTTTGCGGATACGGATGGATTTATTTCTGTCATTAACAACACACACAAAGAACATAAAAGAAAAAAGGAGACGCAGAAAAAAGACAAAAAACAAAACAGTTAAAACTGATAATAATATAATGTGTCAGGGGCTTTTCCAGGGCTTTCAGCGAAATCTCACAGGTAACGAGATGGTCCAGTTGTATTATATGCAAAAAAACTTTAAAATGCAATAAAGTATGTTAATTATAGTAGCAGGTATGTTATAAATAACTAATGAAAACTTAACCTATTGTTATTGATATCTGCATATTGTATTGTGTTGTATTTTATTTGGGTTGTATTTTTTTTTTTTGTTCCTCTCATGTCAAGATACACTGTGTCTGATCAATGTTCTAGAGTGCCATAGTAATAGCCTAAACTTGAGTTAAGTCAAGAACATAAGAAAACAATGACATAACTTCAACAGAAAAAGGATTTTTTAAGAAAGAAAAGATCGCTTGCTTGCAGGCCGTCATAATTCCATCTAACAATATAAACACACATTTCTGAAGTTTTGCTTTTTATAAGGAGAACTATATGTACATTGGAAAGACTAACGATAAAATACACGTCAACGTATTGAGAACATTTCCATCACTTGATTTTAATTAGTAGGCTGTATAGGAAGAGGTGTTGCCACTAAGTCCTGTGAACTTGACGATAGTGTTGCGTTTTCTCCCTCAGGTACTTCCTCTCTCTCTCTCTCTCTCTGCCTCTCTCTCTCTCTCTCTCTCTTTCTCTCTGTCTCTCTCTCTCTGCTCTTGTTGGTGTTTCATTTACACTGCCACCTACAGGTTTGGATGACGTAAAATTCACCTCGGTCACAACAATAATGAAATTATTTTTATTCCCTCAGTTCATTCAGTTCCAAAGGAACTCTGCTTCAACTTTTGAAGCAGTTGCAACGCAAGGATGTTTATCAGGAAGAACTAGTTTAGATACTGCTGCTCCCACTGACTCTGAATGCCCCCCCATGTCTGCTATTTACACACCAAAGTGCAACAAAGACAACTTAACTTTTTTTTAAAGGTTCGGCTGTAGCCGCAGCAGAAGACAGGTTAATTAAATATTATTTAAAAAATATTAAGAAGAAGAACAATGACTATTCAGATTATTTATCAATCTGCCAGTGTCAGCGTCTTGATTAATCAATAAACTACTTCTTAGTCTATAAAATGATAGAAAAAAGCTGAAGATGTGACACTCAGATATCTGGTTTTATCTGACCGGAAGTCAAACGCACAAAAGCTTATCTGTGGATGGGCTGTCATCACATAAGTTGTTTTACCTGATCAAACACAAAATATATTGAATATATACAAACACATAATAAATATACACCAATACACTAGAATAGAGAAAAGGAGAAAATACACTAATTAGAGAAGCTTATCGACTTATTTAATAATCGCATAAGTAAACAATCAAAAGTTATCTATCTATTTTTAAAATACCTGAAAAAATCAGAAACTGAAACTGATGACATGATGCTGTTTGACTCAATACAAGATAATAATGACAAGGAGATTTAACAGCTTTGAGTTGTAAAGTTTGTCTCCTGATGATGTCACACAGTTTCATCATTTTGAAGTCACATTTTTTTTCTGGTTTAAACTTTATTATAAGAGCTGGCTCAGTGTATACAATAACTCTTTTTTGTTGTTGTTGTGGCCAAAAGAGCATCATCAGTGCAATCAGAGTATTTACAAAACAAAATGAACAAATATTTTTGCTGACATCCATGAAAAGTAAACAGTTTATCAACAGCAGGAGTTACTTTATACATGCAGGCTGAATAAAATATAATTAAACTCTTAACAGGTCGACATTTTAAAAATGATGATTTTCAGCTGAAACTAATTAATTAAGTGGGAATATTGGGGAATATTGTTGAAGTGATCAAAACCACTTTTCATAATTCATTGCAGACAGTAGAGACACTTTAGATAAACAACATGTGATTTGACAACAGATGATAAAGATTTACAATCAATCAGAGTCAGAATGTGTGTTGATCCTCTGAACCACTGAGAATCTGAGTGTGAAGAGTAAAAACTGAAACTAAAACGTGATCAAAACTAAAAGAATCATCAGAAGATCCAAAAATCTGACAAACAAAAACTGATGTCTGATGATGATAAAAGTTAAAGAATCACACAATTTGGTTCACTGTGTTCATTTCATCCAGTTGGATTTAATAAAAAACAACAAGCAGAAAAAAAACGTTTTTACTATAATATTTGTTTTTCCTTATCTTAAAAAGTCCAAGTGACCAAATGTTTGTGCAATTTATCTTTAAAAAAATGTGTATATACATGAGTTCAAACTCATTCACATTACGACTGACATTGATGTTCAATCAGGCAGTTGTTAAGTTTTGGCTTTGTCCGTGCACAAATACACTATTTCTCTGAGGAGGCTTTAAAATACCGACAGGCAGGAGGGACACAGCAGCAGATACAGAGTTCAACAAAGGTTAGGCCATGGGCTGAGAGAATATTTTTCAGCCAAACAGACTTTCAGTTGCAGTCAGCAGGCAAAAAAATCAGCTTTTTCTGGGGTTGGGAGGTCACAATCAGTTAGACGACTGAGAGACGTTAGGCAAGACTTTTTCCAGGCTGATCTCAGCAGAGGAGGAGAACTAGTGACAGACATGGATCAGCGAACCAGAGGGACTCTGTTGGGGATGATGAGAGTGAGAGAGGAACACATGAGACAGGTTTAACTTTTTTAATGGACGTTCTCACATTCTCTGCTCATGTGGCTGTATCAGATCCCCCGTGGCATCAGTGAAGTGGTCCCAATGAACGGAGCAGGGCTGGTCACCTTTTCACGTGTTAATGTAGTAATCGACTGAAATCATTCTGTCAGCCTCCTGATCTACACTTCATGTTGTACTTTGCTGAAAGACAGTAGAATAACAACTTCTCCATTTCCAAACTGTGCATCAGTGTTCCTAAAAGCTACATGCACTTATTTTCACAGTTGAGTTGAACAAAGGTGAACATTGGACTAAGATATTTGCGCAGTCAGCTCAAGATTGAATGAGAGTAATGTAATGTAATTTAATGGGGACCCTGCAGCTTATTTTTGCCCTGGGGGCCCCGAGCAGGTAAATCTGTCCAGGGTGGTAAATCCCGAACCAGAACAGCTGTCTGGCAAAATCTGGTTTATATTGACAATACTGTATAATACAGTTTGGGTAAAAATGTCAATTTCTACCTCATGTTTTCTTGTTTTCCATTTCCACTCATGTTACTGATCATGCTTACACTACAACAGATGTCAAATACAGCATGAAGAAGCACTGTGAGAGTCAAAGACTGAATTAAAATTAAATTAAATCAAAACATGTTTCCTCAGTAACTTATCAAAAGATCTGAAAATATTAAAAAAAACTAAAACTGATGACATGATGCTGTTTGACTCAAAATAAGATAATAATGACAAGGAGATTTAACGGCTTTGATTTTTAAAGATTGTCTCCTGATAATGTCACATAGTTTCAACTTTATAAGAGCTGACTCAATTTACGCAATAAATTTAAGACAGAGCTGTGTGGTTCTGTGTGAACAAAGGGGGAGAATTGGCAAATCTCTGTTGTGGAGATAATGGGAGTCTCTGTCTCCGTGTGGGCTACTGAGACTCTGACTGTAAAGAGTAAAAACTGAAATTGAAACATAATCAAAACTAAAAGAATCATTGGAAGATCCGGAATTCTGACAAACAAAAACTGATATCTGATGATGATAAAAGTTAAAGAATCACACAACATATTGATTCATTGGATACAGTTTATGTTATATTGTGATAGAATTAAAACAACATGCTGATAACCAGGGTAATAAGTTATATAAAAAAAACTTTGAATTTGGAAATGTAAATTTAATCTGATTTGAAATGTATTTACACCGATTTGTGATCTATAAACAGACACTGAGGTCAGAGTAAAGTTTCAACTGTTACTATTTCAGCTATCATTATTACTATATTACTATCAACTCTTTAGTTAAAAAACTTTCATATGTAAATCTTTTCAGTTTTGTTCATGAAAACCAATTTGCATCATTTATTTCAGACCAAGAAACAGTGAAAAAAAATATTTCTGTGACACTCAACATGAAATCAAATCTGCTTCAGACTTTAAAGAACAAATACAAGACAAAGAGATCCAGAACGCTGGTATGAATGAAGATCTGCTTTATACAGAATAATAAGAAGTCTGATGATGATTTAAGAGTTTAATCAACCTCTAACGATCATGATACAGTGACATTAAAGGTAAAAGTCTGAACAATTAATTCACAGTCCTGAACATGACAGAGAAATATCAGTCTGACAGATTTTGATATCAGCAGTTTTAGCATCACCAGCCTTTGCAATACCAAAAAATGGAAAGAGTTTCTCAGTGAAAGTGTCTCTGTGAGTGTAGATGTGAGTCATGTCTTCAGGGTCGTAGAAGGACACCTCCCCCCTGTCATAGTCCAGCTGGACTCTGATCCTCTGGAGACTCTTCTTCACTCTGACAGTCTCACCAGCACCATTAGTGTATTTTCCATCACCATGCTTAAAACACCAGAATCAATTTTTTGGGATAGCAGATACATTTCCTTTCCTGTCAGCTGACTCTTTACCAAAACCTATGTTCCAGTAAGGATGATCTCCCACCTCCACCTCCCAGCTGTGTTTCCCTGAGCTGAAGCCCTCAGAGCCAAAAACATTGTTAAAATTAGTGTTTCTCTCTGGATTGCCAGGAAGCTGCTGGTCTGTGTCTCCATATCTCACACTGGTCAGATCATCAGACAGATGGAGACAGCTGTTTGCAGTGTTTGGGTCCAGAATGACAGGACTGAAGTGGACCTGGTCCTTCATCTTCTCCCAGGCTCTGAAGGACAGGTTGCCCAGGTGTTTGGCCACATCTATCAGCGCTCCTGAGACCAGCTGTGGATCTGACAGTGGGCACTGGACTCTGGCTCTGGTCTGAGTGGCTTTATAACTGCTGAGGAATGGCACGTTGTGTTTCTGCAGCTCTTCTTCAACAGCACAGATACTGTCTGACAGAGAGGAGAGCTGCTCCTCAATCATCTTCATCGCTCTGCTGATAGTCTTCCCCTTCTGCTCCTCTTCCTCCCTCAGAGCTGCCAGTCTGGACTCCTCTTCCTCTTTCAGGAACTGGTGGAGCTTGTTGAACTCTGCTCTGATCTGCCTCTCTGTGGACAACAGCTGCTTCTTGGAGTGTTGAATCACTTCATTGTATGTTTTCTTCACTTGTTTGTATTTGTTCCTCTTGTCCTGTAGAGACTTTAAGTCAGATTTCAGCTGCTCCTTCAGCTCACTGACTGCTTGTTCTATAGGAACCACCTTGTGACTCTGGTGGAGAGAAATCTCACAGACAGGACACACAGCTCTCTGCTCGTCCTCACAGAACAATTTAGGCTCTTCTGGATGTTTACTACACACCACCTCCACCTTCTTCTCTCCTTTTTCTGCCTCAGATGATCCAGATTTCTGTCTCCCAGCAAAGGAGTCAGCCAGTTCCTTCAGAGCAAAGTTTAGTATTGGAAATTCCTTTGAGGATCTTCTTTTACAAATGGGACAGTTTTTGTTTTCAGCTTGTTCCCAGAATTTCTTCAGGCAGCTTGAACAGAAGCTGTGGTTGCAGCTCAGAGACACAGGATCTCAGGATGAAGTTATTTTTCACAGCTGGACTCACCAAGTTTCTGTCTCTTCTCGGTTGTTTCAAATACTCCTTTCAGCAGAGATCTGAGACCCTGTAATGGCGTCTCAGCTCAGATCAACAAAGTCAAATTTAGGACATGCCATATCATGGTGTCACCAGCAGATGGAGCTGTCAGGATGTCATTCCTCTTGATTCAGAGCAAAACTTTCACTGTACAGGAAGTTTTGTTTTTTCCTTTTCAGTCACTTTAACAGGCAACATGTTCTATTGATGTGTCTGCATGACTATGTTCATCTCATCCTTGTTGGATTTAGTAAAAACACATCAAGCAGAAGAAAGCTTTTTTTATTCTATATTATTTGTTTTTCCTTATCTTCTTTTTTTCATAAAAAGTCCAGGTGGCCAAATGTTTGCGCAGTTTATCTTAAAACTATTTTCCATACACGTGAGTCCAAACTCACTTACATCACAATTTCTTTCAACATTGTGTTAAAGGCAACAAACAGGTTTGATGAAACTTTGAGAAGAACTACTGACACTGATGTTCAATCAGGCATTTGTGAGAACAACTAACCGCCGACATGTCCTCAGTGGAGAACAGATGAAAGGCTCTGGTTAAGTATTGGCTTTGTCAGTGCACAACTTCACTATTTCTCTGAGGAGGCTTCAACACACTGACAGGACACTGCATTCTCTGCTCATGTGGCTGTATCAGATCCCCCGCTGCGTCAGTGAAGTGGTCCCAATGAATAGAGCAAGGTTGGTCACTATTTCATGTGTTAATGTAGTAATCATAGACTGAAATCAGTCTGTCAGCCTTCTGATCTACACTTCATGTAGTATGATGACAAACAGTAAAATAACGACTTCTCCATTTCCAAACTGTGCATCAGTGTTCCTACACGCTACATGCTCTTATCTGCACAGTCAAGTTGAACAACATGAACTTTGGACTAAGATTTCGGCAGTGAGCTCAAGATTGAATGGAAGGAATGAATAATGTGACTATACTTTTGATGGGGGCCCAGCAGCTTATTTTCATTTTTTTCTTCACTATAATTCCTTGACATCTTTTGTCACTAAAATTATAGATTTTGCACATAAAATACACATAAACATGCCTTATAAAATATGATTTTAATTATAAAATCAACTACTTTCAAGTAATTTTTTTCTGGCGTTTTTTCACCATTTTCTGATGTTTTGTTCACAGGAAAAATCAACCGATTAATTTAGAGAGAGACAAAGAAACAGTAGTGACAGCCATAATCCACATGATCTTACAATCAGTACTTGTTGGGTGTGCAACTTTGGTGCAGTATTGGGGTACTCTTATTTAGACCGAACCTTGAAGGGAAATATACGCTGCATGTGTCAAACATTAGTAAACAATTTTTCGCAGAATCTTCTACAGTCAAAGAAGCACAAATAAGGAAGGAGGTTGAGTTTGATCACCTGGGTAACGCTGAATTATTAATCAGTGATCTGTGTTTCTTGGCACACATGTAAGGAATAACATTCACTGTTCATACTGCACAGTTAAACATGATGTTTCATTAAAGAAACATTTTTTTTAATACTTTATTTATTGGTTTTCACAATGGAAAATGTGACAGCATATATACAGGAGTGCAAGAACAAACCTTTTTTCCTTTTTTACCCCCCAACCCCCACCCCAGGGGACAAGCAGAAAAAACAAACAAAACAACCTAAACAGACAACGACAAAAAAGAAACAAAAACAAAGACAAGACATACGGTGTGTGTAGGAGAACAAACATGTGGCTTTCAGTAATAGTAAAAGACAGCATCATTAAAGAAACATTTAAACAGTCTGAATGTATTTATATAACTGTATTCTGTTGTATTTTAAAACTTGAATTAATGAAAGATTGACAGTGTGCAAACAAAAACTTTCTTATTAAATCTGTTCGACCCAGTTTTTGTTGCATGTTTACACCACAAACGTCATTGTGCAAAGCGTGCTTCACACATGAATCCTATGTTTCTGCATTGGTTTCTCATCCTGTGCTGTGTGAATATATTGTATATTAAGCTGCAATCAAGAACTATGTTCCAATATTTAATCTGCTTTAAACTGTATGTCCACACATTTGTCATGTTCTTTCAAACTATACGATTCGATAAACACCAGAGTCCATATGCAGATGAAAGCATGAGCATATTTCATGAATCTCTCTGGATTGTCAGGAAGCTGCTGCTTTGGTTCTCCTGTCTCACACTGGTCAGATCATCAGACAGATGGAGAAAGCACTTTGCAGTATTTGGGTCTTTATGTCCCAATTTGAATGATTCATGTGATATCAACTACAATTGAAATAACAAATGATGAAGTTTTTGGTTGTACAACATCTTATAAATGTTCTGTCAATGCTTTAAAGATTCTTTGAACTATAGTCTGTCAAAGTTACTCTTCTTTAAGTGCAAACAAAACGTAAAAATGAAGTTTTCTTATAACATGAAAAAACATTGTAAAAAAAACACAAAAGGTGTAACTGAGGCAGGAACAGATGTTGTTTTTCAATAAACTTTCCAATCATAAACACATGATTAGGATCTGTCTCCAACAGACGAATGAGACATGAAAACATTTCAGTCTTTGAGTTCTCTGATGTCGAGTAAATCTTCCATCCTGGCAGGTTGTCCGTCATAACCATTGAAACATATTCTGGGCAAAATCTGCACCAAACTATCACTCTCACATAAAAACAACTCAAAATAACTGTGAGAACAACGACCTCTGACCTGGATGTTGCTCAGCAGTCAGTGTAACAACTAAAAGTTCAGATCTGCTGCCGACTCTGAGACAAAAGCTGCAAAACTGTTAATCTACTGTTCAACATCTTTCCACTGTCGGTACAACATGAATTATTGTCACTGAATCAACACGTTGTCTCTCAGCCTGCATCACATGTTGACAACAAGGTGTACACCGAGCCATGTTCTGGATCCAGCTTGTCATGGGACATGAGACAGCTGCTCACTGAAAGACCGACTCCTACAAGATGTCCTGGATTCAGAAGCGATCCACTGATGTCTTCTGTTACACCCCTGATCTAGGGGAATCAGAGACATAACATGATTCCTCCCCATTCTTCCCACTCCCAAGAAGGCCAGTGTCACAGGAACTTATATTTAAGGCAGCATTTTTATTTGGCTTCAGAGGAAGAGAAAGCCAAAACAACAAACAAAAGAATCTATCTCCCTACCTTCCTCATGCAAATCAAAAATATTAACAAAAAGACAAAATCTCACGTAACTCCTAAATATGGAAAAACAGGAGAAAAGGGGTCAAAGAAAATGCTTCTCCCTCCTACTGGGCTACCACACACAGTTTTCTTGGTTCACAAATTTACCAAAAAGCTCAGAGTGTAGATCGCACTAGGTTTCACAAACACAAACACAAAATCCTGGTCAAGCTAGACACTAGTTCCAGTTGGATGTGGGTGAATTAGTGGAGAGGAAGACTGCAGTCAGCCGGTGCTTCAAAAGGGCACTATGGCCAATCCTGGAGCAGCACACACTAGGAGGAGGAGGGACAGAGCGGCATCACATACACAAAATATGACCCAGGGTCATAACACTTCACACTGCTGCTGCCATCGCTCATGATGATGTCACTAATTTGTGTTTTAACGGTGAGGTGTTTGTGTATAAAGTGTTTGGTGGGAGGAAAGAGAAACTGGACTAATACAGATACTTCTTTTGATCAACCTGTGCAGCTAACAATAATATTCATGTCAATAAGTGACAGAAAGTCGAAATAAAATGTTCACAGTTCAAAATGAGCAGGCTGTGAACAAAATGTCTTTTTTGTCTCCATCTTGTGGCGTTTACAGGAAGAAGAATGTGTCCATGCAGTCACTTCCTGTATACATACTGTACATTCAATAATGTTGATGACATCATGCATATATGAGCATGTTGTCCCTGAAAACTGCATTAAGTCTGTTACAACATGAATCAAATGAAACAGTGAAACCATTTCTTAAACTCTGTTGTCTTCTTGTAAATGTTGATCATGTCTACAGCCTTCATACACTGTGTTAACATCATACAGTCCTGCTGACTGACTCAACTTGTTTAAAGAAGCGAATCTTTAGTGACAATCTGAATTCTCCTTCAGAGCAAATAATGTCAGACAGCATCACTACATCTGTGTCTGTACAAGCCTCAGTACTCCCTCTCTTCAATGAGACTGTCTGGAACAGAGCTGAGGACCAACACACTGTCACAACTTCACTTTACAGAGTTTAGCTAGTGGCGTCTCAGCTCTGTTCAACAATGTCTAATCTAGTTTCACTGTCTTTTACAAGACAGGTTCAGTTATTAACAGCAGGAGATGCTGTCATGTCATATTGTCACCAGCAGATGGAGCTGCCAGGATGTCATTCCTCTTTATTCAGAACAAATAACAACATTACAACATTTTTATTTTTCAGTCAAAAAGAAAAGGTGGTAAAAACGGATTTGTAATGAGATCAACTACCCAGAAGTATAAACAAGTACAGATGAAATGATTAGTAAGTCATGTAGCCTGCATTTTCCTTATTGTACCTGTAGCAACATTTTTGTTAATTGATCAGTCAGTTTTCATTGTGACTGCATTTTGTGACTATTTTCCTTTTTTTTTTTTTACAAACCACAAAAACAATTACATATATATATATATAGAGAGAGAGAGAGAGAGAGAGAGAGAGAGAGAGAGAGAGAGAGAGAAAGATAGATATAGATATAGATATAGATATTATAACTTTATTTATATTGTATCCATCTGTCTACTCTTTAAATGTAATACTTTATGTAGCCTACATGTTCCTGCAACATTTTTCAGTGCAGCACTTTTACTTATATTGGAGTACTTTCACAGTGTGGGAATAAGTACTAGTATTGCAGTGAAGGATCTGAGTACTTCATCTACTACTCACTGGATCTAACACCTTACTGTTTTGTTTGTGCTACTGTGTGGAAGCAGCACATGAAAGCAACACTGGTCATCCCCAAAAAAAAGAAGGAAGAAGGGAAAGAAAAAAAGGAAAAAGAGAAAACGCCGGATCACATGACCGCCTTCGTTACTTCCTGCAGCAGCAGCAGCAGCCTCTCCGCTCCTCGCCCCTGCCTGCCTGCGACAGCACAGCAGTGGTGTGGTCGCTCTGAACGCACACTAACGGAAGGAAAAAACACTCCACACGTAGTGAAGGCCTCCGCCACACTGAACGCTCTGTTTCAGTCACAGCGACGACGGATATAAACACACACACATATATATTTTTTCTAATCTCAGTTGCTCTTTTTTTTATTTGGTAACGTTAGCGTTGTAAAAGGCCAGTCCTCATAATGGCGACAGCTGCGGTGTCTGCCCCTGCTGGCTGCGGCCCCAGCCCCGGGTCGGGAACGGAGCTGGTCCGCGGGCAGGCCTTCGATGTCGGGCCTCGGTACAGCAACCTCTCCTACATCGGGGAAGGAGCCTACGGGATGGTGTGGTAAGACTGTGTTTACCTACCTAACATTTTACATGTTGTTCGGAGTTTACACCTTGTCTTATCAGCCTTATGTATCGCTAGCTAACTTACATATTTTCCGTAAAAAACAACTTGTTAATGTCATGTTTTAGCTAGCAAGCAACAGTGTCAGCCCAATGTTAGTGAAGACGGGGTCCGTATGCGAGGAAGGAAGATTAAATCACGACTTTTTCTTGTCTTTTTTTTTAGTTCACGTTAGGTGGCATTCTGTGTTGTAATCATCACCAACGAGAAGTCGGTGTACTTTAGCTGGAAGTGTATTTGAAGTACCACAAACTTGCATCCGTGGGGCACAGGTTGTTGTTGTTTTTTTTGTTTGTTTGTTTTTTACATTAAATGCCATTTGCTTCGCCTTAGGCTCCCATCTGCTACTCTTAAATGTCACAGACAGTTTAGAAAGTGAACACATTCAGTGTTTCGTTAATACTACTTCTGCAACAGGTACCGAAGTGAATTGATCTAGTGGTATATGTACTGCTGCTAGTACTTCACAATTTAATCTAGAAGTAATACTACATCTTATTTGTTCTTCAATGTATTATCACCCAAAAAATTTCCATGGCAGCTGAAAGATAAACTATGTTTAGTTTATGTAGGCGATATTTGCATAATATGCCTGAGAATGCATTAAAGGAGTACCTCAAGGGGTTTTCCTTGTGCATCACATGAAACTGATTGCAGGTTACTCACTGTATATGAAGACATTTATGTGAGGGACCCATGATGATATGTTACTTGGAAGGTAGCAGAGGATAAACTCCTCAAAACGCAAGTCTAAAGCCCCTTACAACTGCATAAATGTTGTCTTTATTCTGTAAATTTGTGGTATTCTTTCTGTTAAAAGTTTGCAACGTAAATCTGATTTGAGCTGAAGTCTAATCCCACCCTCTCTAAAGGCACTAAATCTTGTTGTTTCTGTAGCCTGTGGTAATGTAGTTGACCTTAAATGTGCAAGCTGTACTGTATTACATAATATTGTCCTTGTGTCAAACAACAGCAGCATAGTTTTTTCTCTCCTCGCTGTGTTGAGAGGAGCTGTGTTTTTTCTGAGAACACCGATTTGAGACATCGCCTGCCACAGTTTAGAGCCGCAGTGGGTTGTTGAGCATCCTTTAGTCTGCAGAATGGAAACCCACCAAAAGCACACAGCCAAATCTGCTACTTGTATGATCCCCCATCATCAGTTGACTGTTATATACTGTAGCTTAAGGCAAGCAAACCAGATAAAATACAGTTCACCATCAAAGCCCCAGTGTTGGAAGGATGTTCAGTTGTAAAGAGTTGTCTGTGAGGTTGTTCGAGCATGAATACTATTTCAGAAAAGAGTTCTGAGTCTGTAAAGTGATTGTCAGCTAAAAGCTTGGCAATGTTTAAACATTTTGATTCTTTTGAGCACACAATTGGATTTTGTTGCTCTCATCCAAAGTCCCGCTCCTTACTGTGTTGCATGGTTCTTGCGTAGGTGATGTTAGAGGTGAGTGATGTTTGAGTCTTTTTTTGGTGACCGGTTTGCAACATAATTTGCAAAGTATTCTGGTCCGAGACAGACTTTTCTTGACCAGATCAAATATTGCCTTAAAGAGAATTAGCAACACAGTGGAGTAAACGATAATTTTGGCTGCAGTGATTGTTTTCATTCTCAATTAATCTGTCCAGTATTTCTTGATTTAATGGTTTAGTTGTTTGGTTTATAAAATGTCAGAAAATGATGGATAACGTTGATCAGTACTTAGCAAAACCCTAGACGACTTGCTCAAATGTCTTGTTTTGTTCTCAACCCAAACAAATCTTATGAAGTAGTTAAGAAACTAGAACATATTGAATTTCAGAAGCTGGAAGAATTGATTTCAAATCTAATCGATTCGTCATTAAAAAAAAATAATAATAATCAGCTGGTAGAAATGTTTCTGTCATTACCAAAAAACAAACAATAACTGAACAAACGACAAACAACAAAAAGTGTAGTTGAACCGTTGGACTGGGATCTAGTCAGCTTTGTCCATTCTTCACCTGTTTGTCTTGCTTTACGGTCATTTTGGTCCCATGGGACGTTTGTCGCAATTATTTTGATCCAAAGCTCCAAACAGACTGGCCATCTGTGAAGTTAGGCTTTTGGGAACAACAGAAGAATGAACACAGTCAACGTTTGTACTAAACATGCTGGCATGAGCAAAATTTGATATTATAGGTATGATCAGTTTCTGCAATGTCCTACCTGAAACTCAGCTCATGCAAAGTACTGTTTTGCAACAAGTAAAGCTAGGCATTGCATCATCTTAGCCAACAATTAAACTTGATTTCTGTGTGAACTCAAGGGATTTTTTAAAAATTTGTCACAGGCTTAGTTCCCATCACTGGGGTGTTTCTGCACATAACCTCTCAGAGATGATCTGTTTGTCAAACCATGTGGGCAGCAGTGACGTTTATTCCGTGAACTTTCTTGTAATGAAGTTTCTGTAAACTGAAAGTGGGCCCTAAGCTCCTTTTGTTATCTGTTCAGCCATGCTTGCCACCAGTGCTGCCAGCTTCCCAGTACTTTCGGCTATTGTTGTTCCAAGGTTGATACTGATTATTAGTAGAGCTGCAACAATTAATATATTAGTGATTTTCAAATTAATTATTATTCAATATTTTGATAGTCCATTGATTTCTCCGATTCCAGCGTCTTAAATGTAAATATTTTCTTTTCTCTTCCTTTATTACAGTAAAATGAATATCTTTGGGTTGCTGACAACACAAGACATTTGAGGACAAAATCTTGGACTTTGGGAAACACTGAGACTTTTTTGACTTAAAACAACGATGAACCAATTTGTTAGTTGCAGCCCTATTTAGAAATTTGTATACAATTGAAGTGAGCATGAGAGTCATGGTGTCAAACTTTACAATAACCAGTGATGGAATGTAACTAAGAAAAAATCACTCAAGTGCTGTGCTTATGTTTAATTTTGAGGTACTTGCACTTTACTTGAGTATGAATTTCCATTTACTTTTACCTTGAACTTACACTCCACTAAATATTGGAGGCAAACATTTAACTTTTTACTCCACTAAATTAAATCGATAACTGTAGATACTGGTTTCTTTGTAGATTCAGACTACCTGTATTGGTAGTCTGTCAAAATACACAACAACACAGATTCTTCTAACAAGAGATGCTGAATATCAAATCTGATAATCAGCCAGGCCAATAATAAGTATGTCTTTGTCCCTCTCAAATTAAGTCAGTATCCATATTTTCCTTTGAAAGTTTGCTTCAAGATCAGAAATCTGTCTGATGTTGAAGCATGTTGTGACCAGATTATTTTAACTTTAGAATGTTTTAATCCAATTATTTGTTTAATTGGGGCAGGTTTGAACTGTGATTTGCAGGTCACATCAAATACTTGAGCTTCATTCCTTCAATTCTAGTTTTAAAACTATAGATTATCTTCCAATGGAAACAACAATACAGTATATTGTTGAGTAGCTAAAGTACAGCACCCAAAAAAAAGTCGCATTAAGATATCTCTCATTTCCTGACATCACCGATGATAGATTAGAGCAACAGGCACAGACAGGTCCATCAAGATTGACTTAAGTTACAGGGACTGGATTTGTATTGGTTTTTGCTTCCAGTGATGGCAAAATCTCTAAGCCAGCAAAATGTCAGGTTACAAAAACTTTGTGTCTATTAAATGTGATCTTTTTTTTTTCTTTTGCAAGTCCTGTGAGACTAAATCTGCAAAAACATAAAACTGTGGTGACTATATAATTGTAGAGATTATTGTGGTTTATTTTCTGAGGCTTTGTAGTGTTTTTTTCTCCTCTTTTTTTCATAAGAGCAATTCCCCCTTTCTTTGTTCAGTAACTTTTTTCAGTTTGTAGACCTTAAGTGACTGTCCTGACTCCATACTAGCAGAAAAAAACAGTATTCTGTCAGTTTTACTCTGATCTTCACTCATGTTCATGTGAAAGCCCAGTTCTTTACTTTGGTGTTGTTTCTGTATTTTTGGTTTGCTCAAAGGCAGTTGGAGTGGGCGATGTGTCAGCCTCAGCCTCCTTGCACTCGTCTTGCTGCATTCTTCTCGAGACCTGCAGATCTGAGTCAGTTGGTCATGTTGCTTTGATGTGCAGCAGCCAGAGAAAGTGGTGCAGCGTGTACTTCAGACATCCCTTGGTTTGCATCTGAATTATTTTTAAATCTCATCAGGAAGTATTTCTTGACAATACTCTGGTGGCAATGCAGCAATGTGCACCTGCTGCATTCAACAAGCATTATGAGACAGAAAAGTTGGCTTTATGGGCCATATTTTATTGTGATCATTTTATGCAAAAACACTCACTTCACACAGAAAGGATTATTTGAAACAATTAAAAATGCACAAGCCATTTTTAAAGCTCAGAAATCATTAGCAAAATCTTCAGTGAGTCAGATTGATTTAAAGAAATTACAAATTTATAGCATGGTGATACTTCAGTCATAATGTGTGAATAATGTGTGTCTGCAGTGATGCAAATAAACGATTATATAGATCTACACAGAGAGGTTATAGCATACTTAAAATGGTATTGCTGATTGGTAGATCGGTCTACCTGTTAGGAAACAGTTTGTTGAATCAAATAAAAAAATACATTCCAAACATTCTAGGGCTCCACAGTTAATCACATTTTCAGAACTGCATTATGACTAAGTGCGATACCCAAATTGCATAAGCTGCTTTTGATAAAGCTAAACTGTGTAACAAAAAACGGCATGTAATGAAAATTGTAGTTTGTTACAGACCCTGCCAAATGTCACATCATCATGATTTTATTCACCTTGTTGCTGAGATAATGACAGTTGTGACGCAAAAATAATAATTCCCCAAAATCATGTATAGTATTGCAAACAATGCACATCCAAACCCATTAAAGGTAAGCAACACAGTATGAACATTCTGGGTACTTTACTTACTACTGGTTAACACACAACATTTCCCGTAATGCTACTTCATAATAAAAGCTTTTAAATGACTAAATAATGCTGCGGTATTGGAAATGAAACTTGTTTGTAACTGAATAAGTGGCAGCGATTCACGGGATAGTACTGCAGGGATTGGGACAAGAGTGTCATTGGTTTAAGACACACCTTCAAGCAGGTAGACCAGTGAGGGAGGGAAATGTCAAAACTGAGTAGAACCAGGAGTAGAACCAGGCCGGCAGATGTACCGGAACAACAGCACAAGTGTGTGAGTTAATTTTGAAATGTTTAGAAAATGCTGATGATGTTAGTTTCAACATTGACAAAACTGTTTTCTCTCGTCAGCTTCCAGTCTTGTCAATTATGACCTAGCAGCATCACTTATTAACAAGGTATCACAACTGTGTCCTTTGGAGTGTTCTACAACAATTTGTTTTGTCACCAACAATTGATCCAAAATCCTCTGTAGAGTTTATGTTAACAGAGTCAAAATCCAGCTCTGCTTTTTGGTTGGCTGCTATTAAACAAGATGTTGGTTCTCAGTGTGATTTCCCATTAAGTGTTGCTTTTATCTGTTTGTCTTAGGGGAGGAACACTAATACAGGGTGTGTAGGTCCATATTCCAACCAAAATAGGCATTGACAAGTGTGCTGGAGAGTAGATTGAGTATTTTTAATAAAGATGAATCTTTATTAAAATCTTTGTTAGCACTCTTGGCTTTGGGTACCCTTTTTAAAATGGTCACAGGTGGGTTATGTTGTAATGATTGTGTGAATCTAAATGGGATGACGAAGGAGAGTGCATTTAAAATCAGTCTGTTTCTTGTCCTTAAAGTTAGTTACAGCCAATAGACATAAAATGTGTACAATGAAGAATATTAAGTTGTTTGTACAAGGATACGTATGGTGGTTGATATGTTTTACAGAGCTTTAAGGACATAATTTGGTTGCGTTTTACTGCATGATAAGAGGGTGGTCGACAGTGAGGCACGTCTGTGTCATTTTCAGAGTAGACCTATTTTTGTTTTCAATAGCCTCTTGTTGACTGTAAGACTGTTGCATGTCAGGGCTTTCCAGTGGCTGAGGGCTGCGTAGATTGACGGTGCTCTGAGCCTCTTAACACAAGCCTCAGTGCGTGCAACACTGTCTGCTTACACAATCGCGAGATACTGTATCACCCTCTGTGATGATATTCAGAAGCTGCTGTGGCATACTCTACCTTTTCAGCCCACCCACCGTAATAGGTAGTTCATGGAGGGATGCTGCTGAAGTGGCCAATATTCATATAAAGTTTTATTCCTAAAATGATTGATGGTTATCAGACAGGTTCCATCTTTTGGCCACGTTAATGGCAAAGCGAAAGAAAAAGAACAATGGGATGGCAACATATTGCTTCTAGTTGGAAACATTTCTGGTGAAAAGGCTTAAATCCTAAACCTGATTCTGATAGTTTGACTGAGGATATCCAGTACAAATTCATTTCCAATGCTTTCTTTTTTCCAAATTTATAATCTGTATATTGCACTGCATGGAGCTAATTAATAACCTTTCTGATGTGTGTTATTTTGTCACCAGCAACTGCTATGGCACTAAACACTCAGCTGGCGGGCCTGCTCAGACTGAATGAATTTTAGTCAGAGGAAATATTTGATTTTACAATGAAATTGACAAGGAAACTGTACTTCCGTTGACCAGATAAGTCATGGCATCAATGCTATTGTTATCTGGTTGTGAAAACTGAGCAGCCCATGTGTTTGAGTTGTAATGCCAATTGAAAGACATCGAAAGCTATCAGTTGATTTTTTTTTTGTAACAGAGCTCAATGTGATGTCCTAAGATAACTTGTTTTGACCATCTAACGGCAGACCAAAACCGAACAATGTTATTTTTGCAATGAAACCCAACAAATAAATTTGAGAAGTTAAAAATGCATTTCGTAATCAACTTTTGAATTTGGATTTAACTTTATAGTTTTAACACAGTTGTTGTGAAATACAGTGTACTTCTTGTCAACAAAGTGCCATTTAACACGTCATCATCAACCCAATTTCTTTGTAATTCCTGTCCTCCTCTGATGACTCCTTATCTTGATCTCGACTCTTTGACCTGCCTGATTCTCAGACATCACTGATGCTTTGCTTCATTCTGCCATGAGCCGTCCTCTTGAAATGCCACCGTGGCGCCCGTCTCCATGGCAACCGCTCTGCCTCTGACATCAGTACCACCACTCCACAGCCAATGGGAAACGCAGGGAGAGAATGAGAGCCTTGACACTCTCAAATCCTGTTGTGCAATTCAGAAGGAGATGTAATTTGTGTAATTTGGGTGATTACGCCTGCCAAGACGAGCACAATGACTTCTGGTTCAACAAACAAGTAAAACATTCATGCACACTGCTGCTTGTTGTATTGAAACTGATATCGATGTTCATCATCAAAACCTGACGGATGCATTTGATGGCTTTCATGTGTTGCATCCACACATTTCTCAGGAAATGGACTGACTGAAAAGAGAACGAACCCCTTTGCTTAAACCACATTACACAATATGAATGTGTTGTGGTCTGTGAAGGAAAAAGCAGTGACAGTAATGTCATGCAAAGTAACATTTGCAGAAGTGGTTGGACGGCTTTGATTATATCTCTTGGACTCATTATTATATCAAACCATTCTTGTAACAGTCAAGCTTCCATCGAAATCAGCACACACGAGTGCTGTTATGAGTGCTATGCTTTTTAGTCATCTTTAAAGTAAAGTCGTGCTCCTTTGGGCACAAAACAAAAAATATTAAATCTGCATCACTGACAGACTCAAGGAAGGCCATCCGATATGCTCATTCTCTCATGTCTCTCACGTTTTTGTGATTTTTTTTCTGCAGTCTCAGCTGCTGTGCATTGTAAAACCACCGTCAAGATGAGCCACTTATTTGCATATAAAAGATGTATTTTTACGTCCTTTTTTGAAAACTTTGTCGTAGACAGATGTGGCTGATTTACCTTGTGGCTTGTAGAGAAATTCTGTCAGGATGAACAGCTTTTTTTAATTGAATTGTTAAGTGTATGAAATTACACTGCCCAAGGTGAGCGCTTTTTAAGTGTTTATTTTGTCTGCTCTACAGTCCAAAAATTAGAAATATAGTATTACAGAAAACCAGCAAATCTTTACATTTAAGAAGCTGGTATTAGAGATCCTTTGCTATTTTTGTTTGATTAAACTACAGCTAAGTAGGGCTAAAACAAGTTACTAATCAATTTATTCTCAGTGTATTTTTAATATTAATTGCCTGGTCTTTGAAATGTTAGAAAATTGTGAGAGAGGCCATTTTACAATTTCCTAAAAGCAAAGCTCTTGTGCTAATTGGTTATTGTCATTCAGGGATACAAGAGGATACTTTGTTTAATTGGCAGAATTTTGATGTATGCAAAATAAAACCAAGTGAGTCAGAATGTAGAAACTCGACTGACGATAGAATCTACGACCTTGCTGATAACGAGCTCAAACAGATACCAAGGTCCATGTGTTTGGTCAGCACCTGAGAAGTGGAGGTTATGCAGCAGTTCTGTATTGCAGTGGCTGAGTGCTTATAGGCATAGAAATAAATGAAAAAAAAAGAGAGGGGGGGATAAGTGCTTTTTGTAGGAGTGATGCTGTACTTCACATTAGACAAGACTGTACAGTATTTACGGTGTTTTTACCCTGTGTGGGTTATACTGCTTTCACCACTGATGGGCCTCAATCCGCAAACCTGTGTTTAACTTAAATGCTCACACTGAAACGCTAAGGAACACGTTATTGACCAGTCGATCATTTAGAGTCGTCTTACCTTTTAAGATTGCGTAAAGGGGCCATTTAGACTCATCATAAAAAAAAAAAATTCTGTCAGACCTCTCTCACAGTGGACACAGCTGTTATTTACACATCATTTTCTTTTATATGCCAGAGAGGTTCTCTGCATTCGGTATGTTGTTCAACTGGGTGTGTAACCAAGTTTACATTTAGTTTTTAAGGTGAATGAAGTATATACATTTAATCTGATGCTAGTCATGCTAGTTGCTGTGATGAAGGTATCAAACCTAACAGTGTGGTAATCCTTAAAGATAGAAAAAGAACAAATGTTAATTTTTTGCCAAAATGTCTTTATTTAGTCATCAAGAAAAGTCATCTGTATTTAGCCGGATTGTTTTTAATGCTGTCTCTGTTAAACCCGTTGTGTAATCCACTTGCTATTTGAAAAAATTAAAATAATGAAAAGGCTCCAGTTTCAATCATACTAACTGAAAAATAATTCATATTTAGTGCTAATGCGGTCAATACATTTGATACATCACATATCTGCTCATAAGAGACAGTAAAGGAATGAAATTAATTTTTTTTTATCGTTCACATTTAATTGTAACATGTAAACCTTTTTTTCCGTCTATGAATGTTAACAAATGTTCTGTAATGACTCAACTTTATAGCTGTAAGTGGCTTAATTATAGCCTATATCTCACTTCTTTCAAAAGTATATTGTATATTTACATGCTAGCACAAACACTGAAATGTACCATTGTTGTTACAAGTACAGATACTATAATTGGTAAGAAATCATATGAAAGGAAATGGATTAGCCAGACAGTAAGCTGCCTGAACCTTGATGAATCTTTGTGTCATAATTAGCTGTTAACCGTTCATCTGTTAACCACCGAGGATATTTTTGACCAGTTATGCATGTCGGTCAGTAGGTTTATTTGCTGCTAGTGGCTTCACTAGCTACCAGTCTGAGGTAAAAAAAAAATTAAGCATGCTTAACAAAGCTTGATGTGGGAACATTTGCTACAGAAAGGCAGCAAACTAGAACATAAATTGTGTGACCCTCGCTGCAATGCCTAAGGATGTCGTGTAGTTGCTGTTCGCTGTGGGTAGAAAGTGTGATGCATGCGGTCTATTTGAGACTGATATGCTGCCAGTCAGTGTGGTAGAGGGCGAGGGACTTCAGAGCTAGTTTGGTACCTCAAGCATGAGTAGGTTATGTCATGGAAAGCTACTATGACTAAACACACTGAAAAACAATTTGAGGGAAAGAAGCATGGACTAAAAGCCAAGCTAGCCAGAATATATAGAATTCAATTACATAATGCAATTCAGACTTCATATACAGATTGTGGAAGATGAGTTAAAACATCTCTCAGCCTGAGTAAAGAAGCTCCTCTATAGTCTGATGGTAAGGCAACAAATAATTGTCTTTTGCAAGACAACAGGAAGGTGGATGGACTGTGGCTGGAGTGGGTGTTGTCTTTTGTAATGCTTGGGCTCTGTGCAGACACCTCATCTAACTGATGTCACTGATGCTCTGCTGATGGGTACCAGTGACTGGTGGTTTTAATCACCCACTGCAGAGCCTCCCTGTCCTGGGCCGTGCATGAACCATGCTGGTTTTGATGAGGGAAAAAAAAACTTAGCAGTGTTACTAAGGTAGAAATGTATTGTTCAGCATAATTTTTGTCATTGTGTGTTTTCCTTTTATAAAGGCAGAAAACAAAACACAAAACAGACCCAGTAAAGGGAGTCAAGGTGCCTTATTACGAAGACAACATGGCATCATAAATCATCAAAGACTTGTTTGTGCGACAGTATTTTATTTATGTCCTTTGTTTTTAACATCGGGGTGATGGAGCAAAGCTAGTTTGTGAACTTCGTAGATGGGCTCTTGGAATCACAAACACCTCACAGTCACCTTGCCAAAAAATGATGATTGGGGTCAGTACACAGACAAACAGGAAGTTATATTATGGTAACCAACAACCCAGATACAGGCAAATCTGTAACATTTCTCACAGATAAATGAGTGAGCTATGTGTGAGCAAATGTTCAAACAGAAATTATTTATTTGTTTTTTTCTGCTTGTGTCAAATTGTGATTTTACTTGGCTAAAGACCCCAAAGTTAAGAATCTTTTTTCTATACACAGAAAGCCATATTTTGAGAACTTTTGTAGGCAATCATCAGTAAAGCCTGAGTGAACCTCTCAGTTGCCGCAAATGACATAGTGAAAAGTTCAGTTGATCTCTGTGCAGAATCAAAATTAATAATACAGATATATAGATCAAATGTACAATAAGTGACTGACAATACATCAGCAGTAAGTAGATCTTTGGTTGGTCTATAAAGATAAGAAACCATGAGAATATAGGGGGATACGACGAAAGATTATTTTCATTATTGTGCAGTTTATTTTCTTGATTAGCAAATGCATTTGGTATGTTAATTGTATTGCATTTGGTATATTAATTGTATTGCAAAAGTGCCCACTACAGCCCCTCAGACAAAACAAGACATCAAATAAACAAACTTGTGCTCTAACAGTCCAAAAGCCAAAGATTTTCACTATACAGTTACAACAAAACACAGAAAAGCTGCAAAGCCCCACATTGGAGAATTTGAAACCAGACAATTATTTAGAAACTTTTGCTTACAAAATGACCAAAACAGTTCATTTTGATTATCAGAACTGTTGCCGATTAATTTCTGCCCAATCAACCAATATTTTTTGCTGTAATGGAAATATAATGACAGCAAGTGATTTATAAACCCTTCATTAAATGTATTTTTTTATATCATATGAGATTTTGACATATTTGCATTTGAACATTACTTTAGATCTTTTAATTTGTATAACACTAGATATATCATCAATATATCAAAAGTGATGCAACTGAATGTTATTGTAACACATTGAATAATCATGGACGTGATTGATGACCTCCTGTGATTGTACTGTAAATGGTATAATCCAAAGACCCTCTAATCCTACAGTGAATTGCTTCATGCAACACACGGTCTCACTGCACGCCAGCCTGAAACTGTTTAAAGTCAGTCCCTCCGGCTTGACGCTTCAGCTTGTGCTTCCTTTAAAGCTTCAGCAAAGCATTGGACTCTGCAATGTCTGTCTAAGTTATGCCTGGACAGTCATATCTGCACTTTCTCGGTGCGCATCGACCTGTGGCATAGGGATATTTTCCCCTTCTACCTTCAACCCAACCCCTTGTACATTGTCATGGTAACAGCCCTATTGCATAACACATCAGCTGCAGTGTAAAGCCTTGTATTCCCATCTCCTTGGAAACTGAACCCCCCTCCCTCTGCTTCTTCCTGAGCACTGAGCATGCTCACAAAACAATACCGAAGCAGAGGAAACAGGAAAGGCAACGCGGAGCAGATTCTCTTCCCTCTTACATCCAAGAGCCTGCAGCTGTAATTGTCACAAGTGCATCTTTATTAAGTAAGGCACAGACAGTAAATGAAATTAAAAATAAACAGTAGCATGAGTAGAATGTATCAAGCAAGTCCACTGTAGTTTGAGACCAATCAAAGTCTGTGTTTGGGGGGGGGTGCTCTTTGTGAAATGTATCGTCACTGGACCACATTTTCCTAATGATGCTTGTATCCCTCATTCTCATCTCACTGTGACACAGTAGACCAATACACCATGTTTCACCTCAAACACAAACAAGCGTCTCCGTCTTTCACGCAAGCAGCGTGACCCGGTATTGCACGGATGTTACTGAGGCCTGTGTTGCAATTAATAAATCATATTGTCTAAAACTGTATCTTGTTTGAAAATGTATTGGTAAATCTTAAAAGTTGTTATACCGCCCAGTCTTACCTGCAAGAATTATATCTTTCTTCATTATTGTAAAAAATGTCCATCATAGCTAGACAAATGCAGACCTAAAACCATGTTCACACATGCACTGTCACTCTGAAATTCTCTGACATTACTTGGAGGAGCTTTTAAGTTTAACTGAGCATTAAACATAACAGACTGCCCTAGTCTAAAGTCTTTGATGTCAGATTGAGCACATTTGTAGAGCAGGTAATTGTCTGGAGGATTCCATCAAGCGAATGGGCTTGTTGTTGATGACGTCGATGATGTTGCACAGTTAGAGCTGCATCATACTCTTTTCTGCTTGACTGTATATTGTTTACCGCTCTTTTTTTTAATATTGCGCATACCTCTAAATAGGGATGCACCGATCCGACTTTTTGAATCCCGGTACGGATGCCTGGGCTTTGTGTATATGTCGATACCCGATACCGATCCGATACCGTTGTTGAATTAATAATAAACTGTATACCGGTCTTTGAAAAATGCTTTGCATGATGGAAGAGAGTACCTTGGCTCTAAGTATTCCAGTAGGTGACAGAAGCCCTCATCTTTAACAGCTGACATTGGTTGAGCATCTAAAACAACAAATTCTAAAACTTTCTGTGTTATTGCCAATGTTTTCAAGCTTTCTGTCGGAAACTTTTTGCGTAATTGAAGTGCATCTGACAAAGTTAGTTGCTAGGCTGTACTGTCTCCTGCTCCTTTGGTTTGTTGAGCTGTTGGGCATTTGGCTTAAAAATTGCAACAGTTTGCATGCTGCCTCCCATCGGATTGAGCTACTGTGCAAAACATAAGGAGTGCTTTGCCAATGTTTGTACCAGGAGGAATTTCAGTCAGCTGTTTAGACAGGTAACACCATCAGCTGGCTGTGAGCATTGAGCCAGATGTGTGGTCTCACTGCCAGGCATAGCTAATTCACCTCAGTTACAATCAAAACCATCAAAAATTGCTGATTGCCTGAGAGCGCCATTCTCAGAGTTTAAGTCCACCCTTCAGTGGTAGGGCAGAGTAGCACAAGACTCTCGCAGTACACCAAGGAAAGCATATTCATACTACACAGTTAAGTTGGTGTAGTTTGTACTTCGTCAAAAGGTTCCTTCTTTTACAGTTCTGGTCAAACATACAAGGAACCAATTGGCTTCCTCAGTAAACATGGTGAACTGTAGTGTCAACTAAGATTGTTCCCACTTCTCTCTGGGCTAAACACAGTAGCTGATATCTTTTTTGAAATGTCCCATGCAACTGGTGTCATCAAGTGGCACATACTGTATATTTCATTAAGATGGGAGGTAACAAGTTTAGTGCATTTTAAAGCACCCGTTCTTAGAAATGGTTTTTTGAATAGGGCCTGGAGCCCTATCGTGATGAAATCATTACCCATTAACCTGTCAATTATTTTTAAAAGGATCATTAGTTTTATCTATAAAATTTCAGAAAATGTTAAATGATCCCTATCATCTTTTGACAGCTGTGGATCTCTGTTGCAGCCCTGTTCTTGGGAGAAATTCTGACTTTTTATTTTTATACATCTTCAGGGTGCATCTTTTCCTCTATCAACTGTGATTATAAAAGGTGGAAAAGCAGCAAACCATCACTTAATAACTAAACTAGTGCTGCAAGTAACAGTTGTTTGTATTATCAGTGAATCTGCCAATTATTTTCTCAAATGATTCTTTGGTCTTCTTACAGATTGTAGGAAAGCAGCAAAAATGTTAATTTCTCGAAGTGCAAGAAACCTCAAACCAAGACATCGTCTCATGCCCTGTTTTGTCAAACAGTCTAACCCTAAAAAAATTTCCAGAGATATAACATGGAAAAAGAAGACAATCTCACATTCTAGGAGCTGGAGCCAGTTAACATTTGGCATTTTTGCTTGATGAATTGTTGAACAGTTAGTAAATTTATGAAATGTGTTGACTAATGAATGTCTAATGTCTTTCAGAACTAGTTGTGAAATTTAAAAGGATAATATGAAATACAACTGGTGCACAATCCTGTATATACAAGCTAAATTACACTTCTCTAAAGAATAGAGAAATAATTAGCCAAATTGCATTCATTTTCATACAGCTGGAGATTACAAAGCAATGTGAAGACTGTCTGCTTTGAGAGTTTACATTCTGCATTAGAAAAAATTGGTGGGGGTTGTACCATTGACTGTTCTAAAAACAATCTGAAGATATATTTGTGCCAAAATGGCTCTGCCCTAGATCAGACGTTGGCTTTGATGAGTAAGTCTTGTAGCTTCTCTCTACATAAGGGTCTCTTCTGCTGTAGAACAGTTACATGGCAAACTGTTCCCTCCCACACACACACACACACACACACACACACACACACACACACACACACACACACACACACACACACACACACACACACACACACACATTCCTCTCACACAAGTGGAAAGGAAGGTCACTCATATTTCCCTTGCAGAAGGCAGGCACACTTGTGTTTACATTTCAGTCCCTACACCCCCATCACTATAGCAACTCATTTTCTTATTTTGTCATACTATGTGGGTGTTTTTCAGTCAGTTCTGTTGTTTGTAATGTGCAGAAATATCCTCACTGTTGGCTAGATGTAAATGATGAAGCTTAAGGACTTATGTAAACCATAATATTGCTTTTTTTTAATGTGAAGTACCGCTTCATTGGGCAATATCAGGTTTGTGTTGGCACCAAATGGCAGCAAGTTGCTGCATTTTAAGACCAGATAACTTAGAAATCGAAAAAAAATCTTGGAGGCTGATGGCAGTAATTTGCATTTCTTGGCAGTAGGTGTTGAGCTGGACTTGGTTTTGATGTGTCAGTTCCTGTGCACTGAAGATGTCTGGCCAGTTTGTGCACCCAGCCTGACTATAAATTGTATTGTTTGTGACAGCCTTCAAAATAGGACGACTGAATTTCTATTACATTAAAACCTAAATGTGCTTTCTTTGCAATTTCATATAAAAGAAGTAAAAAAATATATACATATGTATGAGTAACATCATTTGAAGGCAACACCAACATTTGGACTTATTTTTTCATTCCCTTTTTACTGGAATTAAAAGGATTCAGATGACAGCTTTTTGGAGATGAAGTTGGCGTGTAAAATGCAGGTTAAAATACCTCAGGATGACTGAGCATGAAGAAGTCTGAACATTAGGCTAGTGAAAAGAGTCAGTAATTCAACAGAGGACATGTCTGTACCTGGCATAGTGTGGAGGAGGTGTATCACAGGCCAGGCCAAGATTTTAGAATGGAATAGAGCAATTAGTCGGCTGGGTGTAGGCACACACAGACAATCAGTCTGACCTTTTTACAAATGTGAGACAGTGACTCAGTTTTTAATTTTTATTGCATTTTGCCTAATTTGGAAAACAGAATTTTGTAGTACAGTAACTTAATCATCAAAATGAAATTCAATACCATCTTGACATTGTCCTGTTCTAACATCAAACAAGCACCTAAATGTGCACAAGCACATTGTTACCAAGGAGAAACAATTGCATGTGGAGTAAACAAAAATCCAATACTCTCAAAAGATGGTAGATATCTTACTACATAATTGTTGTGAAAATGTGTGGTTTAAACTCTGTGTATTTCTCCTTTTGGCTTTTCTTTTGTGCATGCATCTTGACCCTAGCCTTGCAAACTGTTGGCTGGCAGTGTACAGAGCTGACCATGAACAGGCAAGAGGCCGTTTGTCTCAGATTGCCTTCAAAAACCTCAATACAGACACCCTTTTTCTAAATGCGCTACTTAAAAGTCAGAAGAATGTTTTTACAAAACAAATATCAAGAAATTCCATGTTTCTTTAATGTAAAAAAGGTCAGTTGTTGACCTGCAAGGCTTTGCAGCTGGACCAATCAAGGATCATCTCTGAAGTCAGCTGGGCTGCTGGTCATTGTACTAAATTGATGGCTGTTGTGTGTCAGGTATCTGCTCATAAGTAGCTCTTTTGTAAAGCAACATTGTCTGTAGCTGGGACCTTTGTTCCACTCCTACATTCCTTACTTTATCTAACAGCTACTGCAGAAGCCTCGCTGCTTTCTGCTCCACGCTGTATCAGATTAATATTTTCCATGTAAAGATACTGCTAATGCAACCAAACATTTCCTGCAGTTACTACTTCACATTGAAAACTTTCCACTGGAAAACCACAGGAAGGAAGCAGCATTTGACACCTAGGTCACCTCTTGACAGCTACTATTCAAAAAGACTCTTGTTTTTTCTAATATTTCGTGGCAGTGGATCATCTTAAAATATCTCAACAGGTAACAGTGAGAGAAGAGTCAGCCACACTGAACTGCTGTAGCAGTGGAGCTGCCTGTGGCAGGTGCTCACTGCAATTTGTGCATACCAAACCTCCAAAATCTTATCAAGCTTAGTAACTTTTGTTTAGTTTTGTTATGGATTTGTGCTGCAACTGCATTGCAGGCTTTTAGCAGCAAGCATGTTTGCTCACGACACAGCTTGGTGTGATAACAAGCATAAGGAAAGTGGTGTTATTAGCATCTATTGCAGAGATACAAGTGCCATCCCAACCCAGAATGTACAGAATGGGAACTAAATTATCACTCTGTAGATCAAAGGTATTTTAAAATGTTGTTTTTTTTTGTTGTTTTTTTATGGCTTTAGTCATTTTCTCAATAAATACATACAAATAAACAAAGTATTTTGCTCCTTTGATATAAGTGTCTAATAGTTTGCTTTAATGTGATTTTGTTTTTATTTTTTTTCATAATCCAGCTCTGCCTATGACCGTGACAACAAGATACGTGTGGCCATTAAGAAGATCAGCCCTTTTGAGCACCAGACATACTGCCAACGTACCCTGAGAGAGATCAAAATCCTTCTGCGCTTCAAACATGAGAACATCATCGGAATAAACGACATCATCCGCACACCAACCATTGACCAGATGAAAGACGTGTATCCTTTCACACAATTGTCATGATTTGATGATGTCTGAAATGTCAAGATATCCTCCAGTCATAGACTGTGTAAATAGTGGCCAGCGCAGATTGTATTTAAGTAAGGCTGTCAGTTTAACGCGTTAATTAGATTAATTAATTACACTGCAAATTAACGCGTTATAAAAATTAATACAATTAATTCTGAGATTCTGAGTGGCAATTCAAGCATTTTAGATTTTGCCCATTGAATGACCCGTAGGCTACTTGGCAGTGGCACGTCACTGTAGCACTAGCACCGAGGAACTTGTCCGGATGTGTTCGTCACTTCCCACCTGCGTCGCGAGTAGCGCTGTAACGTTACACGTATCAAAGCTGAAATGGCGACAGTCACAAACCTGTCTCGCACTCTGAGAAGGCAGAATCGCGACACAACTTCCAGTCCAGATCAGCCCTATGAGCTGTAAGTAACACTACATTAACACCGCAGCGGTCGTTCGCCAATTCTCCGCCGTTGTTCGTTCACACAGAGCGAAACATTGCTGTAAAGACGAACCGCTGCGTAATTCACACAGAAAGCCTGCGCTGCGGCTCCCAAAGAGACGTGACCGCACACGTCATGACGTGTGTGTTTTTTCAAGGGTTTTCCCCGGTGTCTCCCCTGTCAGTCAAAACCGACGGAGACTGTCTTCCGGGGTAAAGTTCACTGAAGACTCGGTCCGGAGGGCTGACCGTCACAGAGATTTTTTTTCATCAGAAACACTCGGTGAGGTAAAGTTTGCTAGGGCCTTTGAACGGCAAGTTCTTCTCTTCTCAGTGTATTCAATTGATTAGTCAAACAATACAATTTTGTAATGTCCTAGAATTCGAATTCTTTATTTGGGTACCTTTAGCAGATATGAGATTAAAATGCGATTAATTAGATTAATTAATTACAAATCCTGTAATTTATTAGATTAATTTTTTTAATCGCCTGACAGCCCTATATTTAAGCTTATGAAATCTATACCCTAGTTCTGACTTGATTTATAACCATTTTCTTACGAGTTCATACTCTCAATCCCTGGTTTCAGTATTCTTCAGTACAGCATGATGTTTTTTTTGCGAACTATGGTCCCATTTACAGTAAAATAAATGGATAAATAAATGTAGGGTGTGCTTCAGGGGGTGGCTACTATGTGATTGACAAGTCACTACCACATCATGTCCTCGATTTCTCAGTTAGATCCAATCAGGAAATCCTCTTAAGGTCCACCCTCTCATCCAAATATGGTCACTGCGGGCTCCTAAAAACACAATGGCGACGGCCGTAATGCAAAACTCTAGGCGTGAAAACAGTGGCCGACATACCATTGGGTGATGACAGTGTACGTTTACACTTGGTTCAAATACATTTTTTGTGGCTTCAGGTTGTGCTAAAACTGTATTAATATGCTTTTTCATGCATTTGTGGTTCATTACATATAAAATGACTTCTTTGTGTTAACAGTAAAGCCACTCTTACACTCCAGCATGAAGAGGGGGGGTTCAGTTATATTATATTACATAATAGCCACCTGTCACCATGTATTTGGCAGAGTGGCTCTTCATTGTAGCCCAGCAGCAACAGTAGCAAACTAGTCGAGTCCATAGTTGCTGTCGGTTTAATAATGCAGTGTGTGTAGTTTAACACACTCTGAGCTGATTAGCCATGGGCTTAAGTCAGTCACAGCCAGTGTTTTCTGCTTGCCAGTTAACATGAGCATTCACCCAAACAACAAACAATAAACTCCTCCAGATAAAATATCTGTCCTATGCAGAAATTAGCTTTCTTTCACCAAGTGATGTAGGCCCACAGGGATGAAGATGGCTTCAGTATGTTATATTCAGCTCATTTAACCACCCTGACACCTCAAGAATTTGATAGCATTATGCAGTTGCCCAAAATTATAAGTCATGTCAGCAGTCTGACTATCTTTCTGCCATCCTGCTGTAACACCAAAATCAAGATAACTGTCTCAGCTAAATGAGGCAAGGTTTTTGGTTTTCTGCAATGCCAACAAAATCCATTTTGACTGTCCCTGTAAAACCTGAATATAGTTTGGATTCTATTGCTGGGTAGTAAAGATGAATGGAAAATAATGTATTATGACTTTGTTGTACTTATGGGGTAGGCTACAGCAGCTTGGATGAAGGAAAGAAAAAAATCACACATACTGGTACGACTAAAATCCAGTTGGTCACAGAGTCATAGGTATTTCACTTCCTTGCTTGATATGCAAATAAACATGTAAATATATATTGGACAAATGGACTCAGTGTTTTTCCACAAAGAAAGAAATGTCTTCATTTGCAAACTTAACAAGAAGACCCAAATAGTTATTCCTTTGTTGTAGACAGTGACAGTTGGACTTTGAAACTGACAGGCTGGTACATTAATGCTGCAACAAACAGAGGAAAGAAACCTCTTAATACATAGCATGTAATTTATATGTAGGCGTGAATGATTTTGCCAAAGTAGTTTTGTTAGTTCTTTTATTTTCTCTCAACGCAACAACTCTTGAAATCGCACAATTTGTTAAGTAAATCTGGGGATATTGTTAGTTAAAACAGTGAGTGTTGTTCACAAACATCTGCTGCAAATATTTGGTGGGATAAGAGAGGCCACACGTGTTATTTGCAATGAAGTGAGCCAAATTGAAATCAGACAGCATGTAATATACCTGTTGTTGTGGACTCTCTTGGTTTTGCGGAGGGCAATGACTCATGGACTGGACAAATATATGTATGTTTAAGATTATGTTTATATTATGTGCATTAAAACATAATGATATTACAGTAGAAGTTTCTTTAACATGGCACTATGCAGATATATTGTGCAGGATCTCATGGAGACAGACCTGTACAAGCTCCTGAAGACTCAACACCTGAGCAACGACCACATCTGCTACTTCCTCTACCAGATCCTACGAGGGCTCAAGTACATCCACTCTGCCAACGTCCTGCATCGCGACCTGAAGCCTTCCAACCTCCTGCTTAACACCACCTGTGATCTCAAGGTAGTGTCTTTAAGATAATTTTAGCACTACAACATTTTGTTTCATATTTCATTATGGGTTATTATTTTCATGTTATACGTTACCAGCATTAGTTATTTACCTCACAAAATTAAAATTTTCATCATTGTGGCCTCTTCTATCTAAATTTTTTATACTTTTAGGCTTAATTTCAGTGTCCCGTGAAGGTAAAGCTGGTGGAAACAAATCAAATCAAATCAATTTTATTTATATAGCCCAAAATCACAATCACATTGCCCAGTGGGCTTTACAATCTGTACAGTGAACAACATCCTCTGTCCTTAGACCCTCGATTCGAGTGAGGAAAAACTTCACATGTCTTGAAAAACTGCACTGGCATACTGTCTGGTCTGACAGTAGTTGAACATCTCTATGCTTCTGTGGTGATAGCCATTACATTTACAAGTCCACTCGGCCCTAAGGATGAATTGATTCAACATTTTGGAGCTCCAAAGTCACTGACCTCATGAAACACATTTTTGGCAACAATTCATGTGATAATTATGATAAATTTGACCCAAAGGTCTAATAGGACATAATGATAAAGCTATAACATTGTATATCTAAAAGGTCAAAAGTCAGCTTCATTGTGACATCATGATATTCTGCAAAAATGTTTCCCTTATTTAATGCTATTGCTTAGGAAAAGCAACTTGACTTGTGTGTGAAGGCAGAAAAGTGCAAGGTCTAAGTTCCAACATTTGAATTTGTCAATGAAATGAACATCACACTTATTTTAGTCCTGAATCCTCTGATTCTGCAGTCTTTCATTGTCTGGTCACTCCTCTTTCTGCAGATCTGTGATTTTGGTTTGGCTCGTGTGGCCGATCCTGACCACGATCACACCGGCTTCCTAACGGAGTACGTAGCCACTCGTTGGTACCGAGCACCTGAGATCATGCTCAACTCCAAGGTGAGTGTCCTTACCTGCTGTGAAGTGTTGATGTGAATGCAGTCATGGATAAAAGGATGACTGAAATACTTTTGTGGCTTTTTTTTCCTCTTAAGTATTCTTTTGTTTTGAGAGTGCTTACTGTTGACTATGCTTTTGCAGTATGTGATTCTTTTTGTATTTTTGACCTTATATTAGATGTCATGAATTGAATTTCAGTTAATATTAGCTTTCCGTTAAAATTGTAATTCTAGTTTAAAGTTTTTGGGTTTTTTTTTGGTTTTTGCAAATCTTTTTTAATAATAGTTAAATTTAGGAGAATGTTCCATGAACATTGTGGTAAATAGTATTTTTTTCTGAAATATCAGATGTAAGTAAATGTAAGTTAATGCCTTGCAGGAAATAGTCCTCCAAATGATATCACATTGACTTGAGATATACTAGATTCTTGACTGTGTCTTTGTGCTCCTCATTCTCAGGGCTATACCAAGTCCATAGACATCTGGTCAGTGGGTTGCATCCTGGCTGAGATGTTGTCTAACAGACCAATTTTTCCAGGGAAGCACTACTTGGATCAGCTTAACCACATATTGGGTAATAATTGTCTTTCTTGTTGCTATAATGTGGTTAAAACAATTATTGATCTCAGCAAGTGGTCAGCATTTTCATGTAAAAATGAGTGATGAAGGTTCTCAGTCATCCAGGTCACAGTAATTCTAAGTGCTGTATTGTAGGTAACTAGACTTGTTTCAGTTTCTTAAAGATGTTGCTTCTTCAGTTTTAAATGACTGGAGGGGAGTTGCAGGCTTTTTAGCTCTGTGTGGGAGTGTCCTTACAGAGTTGTTAAGGACACCTGTGAGCTCTGAGTTTCAGAGTCATTAGGACCACTTGTCGGTTGTTGACTTAATCAGTTGCTAGGCCTAGGTGAGCACAGGTGTGAATGGCTAAAAGCTAACTATGTCAGTAGCAACAACTTGTGCAAGGTCCGTAGATACTGTAGCTGTCAATATGCATTTATCAGATCACATTTTTTGTGTCTTTGTGCTAGACACTCCTAACTCTCCTTTCTGTCATATTGTTGTTGGTTCACACTATTGTTTTTTTTCTCAAGAAACCCCCCACATGGCTGAAAACTTGAAGCAGGGTCTGTGTGAAGTAGTAGATGGTGCATTTCATTTAGAGGTATGCACTCGCTAACAGTCATACATGGAATTAGAGAGTTATTTGTCTTTATAATCTTTTCCTCAGGGATCCTTGGTTCTCCCTCTCAGGAGGATCTCAACTGCATCATCAATGTCAAGGCCAGGAACTATCTTTTGTCGCTGCCTTTGCGCTGCAAAGTGCCATGGAACCGCCTTTTCCCCAACGCTGATCCCAAAGGTTAGAATATCCTTCTGTTAGAGGCACAGTTGGCACAGGGACAAAACACGGGGACTAATAAGTGAAGAAAAGCTCTCAATTTTAATTTCTGAACCAGTAAAGTCTTGCAAAATGTGGCAAGTCCAATACTGAGTCTCATAGTTTTCTACCTATAAATAATCCAAAAAGCATGTAGGGTGTGATGGTCCCCTCTAGTGGACAGGCTAGCTCACTGTTGTTGTACAATCCTTAATTAATGCCTTCTTTGCCCTGTTAAATGTTCTCATCCTTGTGCTGCAGCTCTGGACCTGTTGGACAAGATGTTGACCTTTAACCCTCACAAGAGGATCGAGGTGGAGGAGGCTCTGGCGCACCCCTACCTGGAGCAATATTACGACCCCACAGATGAGGTGAGACCGTCTTCATAGGCTGTTCTGCGTCAGACTGGTGAACAGGCTGGTGCACTAGCATTAGCTGCTTTGTTACATCAACATATCCTCTCTGCTTTGTCATGTAGCCTGTTGCTGAGGCCCCATTCAAGTTTGACATGGAGCTGGATGACCTACCCAAAGAGACACTGAAGGAGCTCATCTTTGATGAAACTGCACGTTTCCAGCGTGCCTTTAGGTCCTAACATCTCACATAGGTAAGTCCACGTCACTGCAGTCCAGTGTAGAACTTCAAAAAACAGCAACATAAATGCAGAGAGAGACGTGTTTAGAAGTACAGGTACAGAACAATATTACCAGCTGCTGCTTTAAAATCTTGAAACAACCAAGTTTTCATGGTGAAAAAGTTCAGGGTGATCGTCATCGCAGTCAGATGTTCCCGCCTCCGCTGTTTTGAAAATGCGGTACAGTTGAGTGTCCATCGTGAAAGCTACTTTAAGCATTAAAACTGCGAGTGAGTGTGCTGATTCATTCGTGCAAAATTTAACGGCTCACGGCTCAAGAGTTGAAGTAAAGACCTCACAGAGTACACTATAATATAGATTTAAATTTTGCTTTTGTAGAGTGTGCAGTAGAGGTTCTTCACCAGGATAAAACCACTCTAAACGCCTTCGATCTGAACTGGCACTTCACCAAGCATAATTCTGCTATATTGCTCTTAGTTTGCGTCAAAAGTAAAATCTTAAATGGTCTTACATTTTGTGCTTCATGTTCAGATATAGGGTGTATCTAGGTCTCTGGAGGCAAGACTGGTATCTAACTTTATGCATAACCATCCAAACATTGATGTAACCCTAGATAATGTTCCTTTTTAACAAATGACAATTTTAAAGAAATAAAATTACTGAAAAGTTGATTTAAAAGCAGATGGCACTTTAAAACATCCTCGATATAATTGCCCCAAAACGTCCTATTTTGATTCAGGAGTGGTTCAATTTAGATAAGATGTACCTTTTTATTGATATAATCTCATCTCAAATGAACTGTTGAATGTTAAGTGTTGTAGATTGAGCACCAAAACCTGGCATCTAAGGGTCTGATCAAATTAATTCTCTTATTACATCTACTCTCTGGTTTAAGACTATTTTATGTAGCCATAGTTCTTGTATGGCTG
Organism: Diplodus puntazzo; assembly: GCA_963678695.2. Taxonomy (NCBI): domain Eukaryota; kingdom Metazoa; phylum Chordata; class Actinopteri; order Spariformes; family Sparidae; genus Diplodus; species Diplodus puntazzo. The sequence goes on along the minus strand of OZ023159.1, from coordinate 19,351,470 downwards.
TTTTTATGCACATTTATATTTCTCAAAGTAAGGTATCAATAAAGGTTGTTTTGGTATTAGTAGTACAACTCGGACTTCGTATCTGTCCTAGTCTCAGAAAATGTAAATTTTGAAAGTATTTTTTTATTTTAGGGATGTAATGCGACACATTCTATAATAAGTGCAGTAGGCTGTTCTGTTTAAGGAAGCTGCTGGCTCACACACGCATATAAATCAAAGCTTGAAACACTTTTTATTTTTACCAAATGCAAAGACAAAATGTCAGCATACTTTCGCCTCTTTAATTATTTAAGAACAAAACTAAAATGTAATCGTGCAAGAGGAGATGAGATGATCATTTCCCATACTAATGGCGTTCCTCAGATGTGGTGTCTTTTTTTCCCCCTGATCTCTGCTAACCACCAGCTGCTCCCTCACAGGCCTCTTGCTGTGATAATAATTATCAGGGCTACATTTTATAGCCTATCATCCACTTTGTGTCAGCATATGTAATTGCTGTGTTTCCTCTCTGCAGCATTTTGATGCGTAACATGAGTGTACTGAAAAGGAACAGAGTGTGACATGTCCTAAATTAGAGCAGCTGAAAGCACATCGCTACTCTTTGCTGCAGCAGCAGTTAAAATGTGCTGTCACAACTTACTTTAGGCACCTAATATAAAACATTTGTATAGTAATTGTGCAGTAAGAACCTTAGAGATGGCGACATTTAAGTCATGCAACCACAGTGTAGTCCATCGTCAACATGAGCTTTTTACTAAATGCATTTTAATTTACGCATCAAAAATCACAAACGTGTTATTTATCTGTGAAGATTAACTCATTTAACAAAATGTGTAAGTATCATTAGCTTGTGTTTGCCACAGATCTTGTTTTCCGCAATAATCCAAAATCCAATTCAGAAATCCCACCGGCCTTTTGTCAAGGGAATCGGGGTGATGCTAACTTCTGAGTTAGTCTACAAAAATACATCATCCCTACAGCATCCTAAACAAATCTGACAGTGATAAGACCAGGTTGAAAATACTGGAGTCACTCTTAAATATTTAGTCAGAAAAAAAAACTTTTTGATGTGACAGGGTTGGAAAATGTTGACAATAAGCAACGAACCGCAGAAAATACTACTGTAAAGAGAACATGAGTCATATTGTTAGTTTTGTTAATTTTATTAATAACCTAGAGCTGGATCATAAAAATACAGCTGACTATTGGCAACCCTATCTGCTATAGGTGAAATCACTGTAGCTGTTGCAATAATTATAGGCGTCAGAGTGATACAGATCTGTTAGCTAATTCTGTAAAGAGGAAAACAAATATGTGAAGGCTCATCACACCGTGACTGTTTCTTCTCCCCCCAGATGACTCTGTGAACTGGCTTCTGCGTTGCCACTGCTCCTACCCGCCTCCACACTGTTGCTGTGATGGTTTTTTTTATTTCTGCGTTTTATTTTCTTCTCCTGTTGTCCACATCACCTGGATTCCTTGGGTCTCACTCGTCAAGTCCACTTTGCTCAGGAATGGCATCAGGAATCAATCAGTCAATCAGTTAGTCAATCAATCAGTCAATCAATCATCATCTGTTTCACTTTCTATTTCTCTCTCTCTCTCTCGCTCTCGCTCTCGCTCTCGCTCTCGCTCTCTCTCTCTCTCTCTCTCTCTCTCTGAGAGGGTCAGGGGGTCATGTCACAGCTTACAGTTTGGGGGTGATTTTGTGTTTTTAACCCAAGATAAACACATTCTTAGTGTGTCTCGAAAGGCGTTTGGCTCTGGCTATTTCCTTTCAAGACCTTTTTATGTCAAGCTGAATTGCAGTGATAGACTAGCTGTTGTGTTTTGGTGCAGCTGTCATGGTCATAACTCTGCCTACATTGCACAAACGACAGTAGATTACTTATAAGAATCATCCATCATACAGAAGGTCTTTTGAATTTTCTAACCTTTGTCGCACTGTTATAAGGGATACCTTGATCTCTATCTTTATCTTTTTTCTCTCTTTATCTCTGTTGGGGGGGTAAAAAAAAAAGAAGAATCCGAATTAAATCAACTGATTTATGCAATGAAATCACATTGGAGACTTTGTGGGCCACAAGCCATTACTTGGTGTTGATGAGGATCTATATTTTAACAAAGACCATATTTAAATGAAATTTAGATTAATTAATTATTAATAACCATTAAAATATCTCAAGAGGCTTTGGGATATACATATAAATCCCAAAGCCTCTTAAGATATTTTAATGGGAAGGGTGATGATAGACGATGCATCTGCTAAATTTAGAACCTCTTCCCTGAAAACTAAATAAATGCCCATTTACATGTCTCATTGGCTTCAGTAAGATGTCAGGTTGTTTCAGGTGCTTTGAAAGGTTTCATTATCAATTTCTGCCTTAGCCATGAGAACCTAAAGGAAACGTCTGTTTTATTTCATACAAGTCTGTATGTACAGAATGATGTTTTTCATATTGGGAAAAATTAACTGCGTCAGGACAAGAATTCCCTTATCACACAGAACCTGTTTGGTCTGGAGGAAGTGTTGTCGTGCCTCCCTATTTGTCCCGTTACGAGTTTCCCTTTACCCTTTTTCAGTCTCTGTCAATCTCTCTCTCGCCTTGTTAGAATAATACTGTGCCCTTTGCATGACTGTTATAAGCTCTGTATACAAAGACGACTATGTTAAGTGCCACACAAGCCAGGCAGATCCGACAGGAGAGCGCCCAGGCTCTTACTGTTCCACCTTTTGTGGTATGTCACACTTCCCAATCACATGGTGCTTTTTGTCCTCTTTCTTTCTTTTGCTTCACTCTCTTTGTCTGTTTTGTTTTTTTCTACACATTTTGATCTCCTCTTTTTAGCTGCACTCCATCTGCATGCTGAGAAGTCTTGTTGTGGTTGCCAGGAGAATAACCATACATCTGTATTTATATCACAAAAAACACCAAACATGATGTTTCCTGAACCTGAGAAGTGGGATCCAGGTGTGAAACAGTTGAAATAATGCTCAAATGTAAAATATCATGTTTTACACATCATCCTTCAGAAAGTTTTCTTTTTTTTTTTTTGCTTTAAGTTGCACATTTTCACGTTGATAACAGTTGGCATTGTCAGTACAAGCTGACAGCTGCAGTATAAGTACCACATTTTCACTTCTTGTCAGTAACTGCTGATTAAAGACTGTTGAATTTTTAGAAATTTATCTCAAACGAAAGGAATTATGACTTTAAAGATTATATATGTGGAAAAAAACAAATAAGCCAGAAGCACTGAGGCTTTATTAACCAACCGTCTCGCATCATTTCAGTATCACTGCAGCATCTAATGGCTGTCATTTAAGTTTGTTTACAAGTGGACCTCAAATGCATTCAGTTTCATGGTACACCTAGCCTTTCTTTTGGTGGTTACAGTACTGAAACTTCGAAAAAGAAAAGCTCATTTGGCAATATGTGAATGACCTAATGAATGAAACAAAGTAGTATTCTTTACGACACTAAAGAATCTCAAAGTAGATTAAAGACAAAATCTACCTGAATGGATTCCTCAAGAATCTCTCTCTGCTGGCACTTAAATTAAGAAATTAGATATTTCAATCTACAAGAGGACAATTTCTGAACTATCGAGCTACTTTGGCTGATTTTATTCATTCGTTCCAGTGACGACAACGATGCATGTAGTCTGTGACTAAAGTATTAGGCGAGCTGTAAACTCATGAATTTTGTGTGTCAGTCAGAAGATGAACAAAGCTAAACTCAACTCTACATTTCATGTCAACATTTCTGTGAGGGCGGGACTGCTCTGGTCGAATGACATCACAGTGGACAGAGCCAAAGAACCACAGTTTAACTTTGTCTTTGTCTTTTCTTCTGGCTAGTAAATGTTCGACTGACAACGAGCATTAAAAAGCCAGGGCTAAGAGAGGAGGACGCTAATGCTCTGCTGAAATGCACTCAAGCCATAATCAGTCAGTCAGTCTGTTGCACCTCTGAATGCACCCAACAGTGATGTCACAGTGTGTGGACACACCTGGGAGTACACTTCTACGTCATAGCAGTCACATTAGAAGTTAAACCACTGGAGATCTTCAACAACAAGACTTTCAGATGTTAAGTTGAGCTTGAAGACTTCAGATTAATCCTTAATCATCTAAGTAAGCTAGCTAATCTGCTAACATAAGATGACATACGTGTCTTCATGATTTACATTAAAAAAAACAATTGGTATCTAGTTATTTTCTGGGTCTGTAAATTCTTCACATTCCTAGGAAGTTTTCTGGAAAGAACTGTTATTTGGTACTTACTGCCGGTGGATTTATACACAATGTTCAATAGAGCAACAACAAACTATTAATTCCACCATTGTTTAATTATTTTTGTGATTGATTGTTTGGTCTAAAACAAAGAAACAAAAAAAGCTTCCCAGATCGTCTCACATAGCCTTTTTCATCTCACCAACTGTCCAAAACAGAGAGACGATGAGTTAATGTTACCTTAAATATAAGATTTCTTCGGGTGTGAACATTGTACGAAACATTTTGGACATTGTAAGTACACTACTCAAAGACATTCTAATGCAGATATATGTATTTTATACCTATAAATGGTGCTGTCCTTCAACACATTTAACCCAATCTAAAAGTCCAAAAATGTTGTTTCTGAAAAATCACACAGTTCTGAACAGGAAACTTTCAGGGAAATATTAGGAAAGAACGGCCCTGGAAAAGACGAGCGTTACCAGAAAAAAATCATAGAAATGTGTTCATGGGGAAAAAAAAAGATTCGGAATTCCCTTTGCACACATTCAGAAAACTGGTTTTGTTGGTTCATTGAAATCTGAAAACAAAGGTTTATGACCAAAATTCCAATGCAGAAATGACAGTTTTTGTACACAATTTCACCCGAGCACACGTTTAACGTGGGGTAAAGACTCGTCTGTCACATTATCCTCACAACCGCTGTACACACCCGTCTGTCACGCGGCTATTAAATGCACTTGCTTCTCCAGTAGTTGGGATGGGACTTGTAATCCGAGGTGCCTGCTGGGACTTGACTTACCTGTAGATAGTCTTTTTTGGGGGGGGGGGGGGGGGGGGGGGGGTTAGTTGGAACATTAAGGGCACTGGAAACCTTACTGGGATTAGTTGTATAAAAAAAAAGAAGCTTCTGCTGAGTTCTTTGTGCAACCTGTCTGTTTGTGCCTTTTTTGATAGTCTTGATATCCAAGATTTGATGTGCAGCTTTTGTTCAGTCGGGAATCCGTTGTAATCGCAGTATACGCTCTTAAAAATGAACACAATCAAGTCTGGGGGTGGGGAGGGATCACGGGCGGGTATCCTTATCTTTCAGTTATGTAAATTTTAAAGAGATTTGTTGCCACAGCTGTGTGATTTGTGACTGTATTGAAAAGATTAAAAGCAAACATTTATATTTTTTGCGTTACCCTTTTTCCTTGAGCCTATTTTTTTTCTCTTTTTTGATGTTTTTGTGCAGATATTTTTATCGTAAAATGAATGTTATGTTTCTATCAGACACTAATCTTGTTTGAGTTGTCTCCAGTGGAACTACTTCACTCTGTATGTTTTGATCAGTATAAACCTTTAATTGTGTCGTTAACATTTCTGAAAGAAGAGAAAATAAATTAAAAAAAAAATAAGATCCTTGGTTGTATTTTAAAGTTTCCTGTTTGACCTGACATAGAAATTGTTTGAATTGATTGGTCAGTTTTATTTTGCTGTCGTGTGAAGGATTTGACTTGAACAAAGCATTTCCTTGCTATTATTAAAGACTGACTGCCACTTTGAAAAAAAAAACTGTTTTTTAATGTTTGTTTGTTTTTTTTGTTTTTTTGCAACTCTGCCATGGCATTTAAATAGACGTTCATTGAAAACACTGTACCTTTATTAACATCTCTGTGAAGTCTCTTTGTAAGCCAGGGTTCAAGAAAAAACACAACACAGATTTCTGAAGCATTAGAGACGACTTCTTTCAACGCTGTCGGCATCTGTCATTACATACAGAACTGCAAAATAAGAGTTTCTTGGAGCAGCACAGTATACGATTAAATGTGTTTAATGAGAAGAATGAATATTCTTAATAAAAATGTTGTATTACTCAAAAATGTTGTAGTGTGGCTATCATTGCTTGCCACTTTTCACTTTGCAGTTTATATTCTACACTGACAGGAGTACTTGCATTGATACCACTTCTAAGGTCTGTATGCCAAATATGAAGCGACAGCCTGTTCGCTTAGCAGAAAGACTTGTTTTGTACAAAGGTATATGTCAACAACCTGGTTATACAGACAAGTCACTCCAATGGATGTCTCTTCACGGTGAGTTTATGATAGTAAATACACCAATTCAATGCACTGGATCCATATCAGTGCAGATCATATATTGGCAATGATGTGACCAGTCCACAGTGGGGACAGTTTCTTTGTCAATCTCAGTATGTAAAACAATTCTGTGTTTTCATACATCAGTTCATGTATTTAGTTATAAAGAGCCACCAGCTCAGTTTTTAGTCCCTCTGCACTCCCTGGCATCACGTTGGCTCACAGAGAAATGTCTGTAAAGAGTTACATCTGTTGATCTGTAATGGTCGATGGTCTGAGTTGAGGATTTGGAATCGATATCAGGAGAGAAAAAGGTGTATGTGATCCCACACAACTTTCAATAAGGCTTGATTATGTGCTGGAACTAAGTCCAAATGGTCACCTGTGCAGATCTCGAAAGAGAAAATGGCACGTTATGACAGGAGAGTAACACAAGCTGAGTGGTAAATACATCAGGGAGATTCAGAGGTGGAGGAAGTACACAGTGGAGAAATACTCTGTTACGAGTAAAAGTCCTGCATTCAAAATGTTACTGAAGCAAAAGAAAAAGTATGAGCATTAAAATGTCTTATTCAGAATAATGTGTATTGTATTGTTGATGCATGAATGTGTTCTTGTTGAATCTGGCAAAGGCAGGTCTAATTATGATTGTAGCTTGTGTGATTTCCACCACCGGAGAGGTTAGCTCCGTTTCCTCCTGTGACGGCTTCAGTCCATCGTCTAATGAAGCAACTTCCTGTTTACTGTTTTTTGGAATAATTACTCACCCTTAATTGTTAGAGGCTAGTAGATTAGGAAATGTGAACCGTGTATCTGTTTATTTTCGGATGTTCTAACACTGAAGTCGATATTTTAAAAAAATAATTAAAAAAAAAGGCAGAAGCACACGTCAATATGGGAAAAGGGGCAGGAGCCCTCATGTTCAACACATAATAATAATAAAAATGTCACTCATACTGCATTGTAGCCACTTTATGCAGATGTCCTTTAGGGGGCGCTGTCGTTTTGCCTAACAACTCATACTGCAGTCTTTGTCCAGTGAGCGGCCTGATTCATAAATATGTATCATTCACTTTTGCAGCCTACAAACAAGATCAGATGTCTTTATAATTCCTTGGATTTCCTTGGAAAAGTTGAACAATATGTGGACTTTAAAGTGCAGTCATTATAAACATCTACTTTAAAAAGTGTAAACCCACGTTTCTGACAATTCAAGCCTACCAGTAATTGTTTTAAATTAAAATCATCATAAAAAATGTAATCAAATGAATTAAAGTGGATAAAAATTAAAGAAGCAGAATCAAGGTTAAGCTCATTTTAACTGAAGTTGTTTAAAAATGTTTTATATAAAAAAAAAACTGTGTCGGGAAAAAAACGCATTGTTAGTGCATGACGTACTATACACACACACACACACACACATATATATATATATATATATATATAAACATCAATCAACTGTAATCTTGGGGGGGTTTGTTTACTCGCGCTTCGTGACCACGTGCTCGCTATGCGGCCGCGCATGCGCGCCGTGAGCCAGCTCTGCTTTTGGCACGCGTCTATGTCGGTGACGCGCACAGCCAAAAACAACCCTGAGCCACGCGAGCGCGCCGTCCGGTGTCTGACCTCGTGTAATTGGCTGTGGGGCTCTAGCCCCGCCCTCTGTCGCGATGGATTGGTCATGCGGAGATTCCTCTTCTCGCTGATTGGACGCTATTTGTAGAACCGGCTGTGTAGCTAGGCTGCTGCTGCCTTAAAGTACCTCTTCAAAAATCAGATTAAAGACTTTTTTTTTTTTTTATAGATGAAGACGTGTACTTTCAGTTTTGTTGGTCAGAAAAAGCAGCTGACCATATTCAGCAGACAAATTAACTGTACTTCCGTGACAAGTACAAGCTGAATAGTGAAAACTAAAACCTAAAAGAAAAAATAGATTATTAACTTATTAGCAGTGTTGATGGCGTCCATGATATCTGCCCTTACCCCAAGGAAAATAAATAAATAAATAAGTCCTCGTTAACCACGTTTTACAAAATGTATGTGGATTTTCCAAATCCACTAGAAGCATAAAATACACAACTGGCTTTACTTTCCACCCCTGAGAATTAGAGAAATTTAGAAAACAAACTGTGAGGTGGCTGTTTTCTGTGTGTTTCTTACATGTTGATGACCCACAAAAACAACGTGATAACATCTAAAACATCTCAATGAAAACCGAGTCACAAGTGGCGAACCCTTCAGAAACAAGTAAGTTGTGGCTCGTGTTGGGATTTTATTCTTTTTCAAACTTCCACGCTATGTTTTCATTTTTACTTTCAAGTTTCACGTTTTTAAAAAAAAAACATATTTCGATGAATGTTTTTTGACAATTGTTTGTTTCTGCATATTCCAATGGGTGCAGACCTATTATTCCTGCGACTTGTTTCTTTTAAAAAACAAGCCTCTTCTATCGATGAAGTTGTTCCACGTTGATTTTCTTTGCGCTCCTTTTCCAATTCCCTTATTTCCAGCAGCTCCTGAAGGCAGCACGGGTAGATGCAAATAAAACACCGCTTCTTTTTCTTTCTTTTTTTTAATTCTCTACTTTTTGTTTATGTTTCGGACCTAAATCGGCTCACGGTTTTCATACAAACGAGACTCTAAACGCATCTAAACAGTTCTGTGAAAGATCCGGGTCGTGTGCATTATTCAAAAGGCGCTGCGCATCACAGCTAATTAGGATTTCAGTATAAATAAGGCCGCAGACGGGACAGCTCGTCCTGTCCTGCCGCTGATGTCGGAGAGCTAAAGGTACATAGAGGTTAAAACACCCTTTCAAAAAGCTGCCAGCCGCTCCAGTATGCACACACTCTGACCCGCCTCACGGATGGGACTCCACTCGACCCGGACCTCCGGAGACATCCCGCAGATTTCACGGGTTATCACGCAGACAGCCTGAAGAATCCTAGCCGAGGAGATTTGATGTTGTTTTTTGGTTGTTTTTTTGTGAAGACTTTTTAATGGCCCGACCTAGACAAGCTGCTGCTGCTACCTCCATGGGACGGTGAAGGTGTCTTGATGTTTCTTTTTCTCTCCCTGCCATCATCCAGACTCCAGCTCCAGCGGAGAGGCAGCCTCGTCACCGGGTTGTTTTGGTTTCCGATGGGGGGAAGGCGAGGTGTTTTCGGGGTGAGTGGAGATCCAGTGACCTGCTGGAGGACACGCGTTGTTGTGTTTGTGTCCATCAGTCACCGGGAGAGACTGTAAAAGAGTGCGTCTCCATATTGTAGTTTGCGACACTTGATGGTGTTTTATGTGTGTTTCCCTGTTGCACCGAGGGGATTTATAGTTTTATTCTTCTATTTTTATACCCCGCTTTGATTCATCACAGGATTACAGGCTCCTGTGTGGAGCGCTGACGGATGCGCTCAGTGCCACTGAACAATGCGCGAAAAACACTTACATATTTCACTTACTATCTTATAATATATGCATTGGAACTTAAAGCGATGTATCTATGTGGTGTTTTTTTTTCTTTATTTTGTTTTAATTCCCAACTCCTGTTCTATGTAGAATGACAGGATTTATGTAATTGCAGGCCTGCTTACATTAATTATAAGGTGATAAGGATGTCTCCTATCTGTGATAAGACGCGTTTCTGCAATCTGATCTTCGAGTTGCATTCAGGAGTATTAAAAAGAAAAGGGAAATAAAAAAAAGCCTCTCAGCTCCTGTCAGCTGATGATCCGCGCTATCTCCGCTCTGATCGTCGCCTGTGCGCCTCTCTGGCCGCAGATCTCGGTCAGTTTTTTTTTTTTCTTTTTTGGTTTTTGGTTTTTGGAGGGGCTTACGGTGCCACGTGAACAGGAGACAAAAACACAGTGATAGGATGGATTTCATAACGCGCAGCCTGCACCTCTGATGGGGAAGCTACGGCGTTGGGTTGTGTTTACATGCATCGCGGAAGGGTGTCTGTGCATTGCAACATAACTCGGCTCATGCAGTTGTTGTTTTTTTAAAACATATATGTATACATGTAAAAACAAAAAAAGGCAGAAAACATTAAAACCACACCATGAATTGTTGACGCGCGTCCTCGACATCAGGACAGCAAGGGCAGCGGTTGTTTTTGGGTGGTAGGTGCAAGATTATTGTTTTATTCCGAGTTTTTAAAAAATATATATACATAGGCTATATTTCATGCCATCACTCGTGGCGCTGTGTGTGTCAGATGTGGATGCGTTCAATGCCAGGATGATGCAGTACTGACACATAAACAGCGCAGCAGCAGGAAGAGGTGGTGGAGGAGGTGGTGGTGGTGGGCGATCAGGCTGCTGTTTTTGTTTTTTATTTTAAAAGATTTAAGATTTCCAGATTTGTCTCAGATGTCACGTCATAACAAACAGGAGGAAGCTATTGATCTGTTTTCTGAGGCTTGTCCTAAACATCCTATAATATTCTTACAGTGTTTCTACTGTTATGACTTATGTTGGTGTTCGCTTTCTGTGCGTGTTTTTCTCCCCATGTGGTGTCCGGGTGATAAAAGATTGGCTGCTTCGTTGTGTCTGGCATCCTTATGAAACATGCCAGGTCCCTCTTTCTTAATGGATTTAACCCGTACTGCCCCTTAATCAGCCCACATTCTGACTCATCCACAAGTTATTTAATATGCAGCTGGCCATCTGAGGGAGAATGTGTCGAAAAACGCCCAGAAACAAAGAAAATGTGACTCTGACTTTATTTTAAAGGGAAAGCTGCAGGTGGAAGACCCAGCAGGACAAACCGAAAGTGTTGTTCTCCGTGTCACAGACCGAAGACGAGTCGGATTCATATTCTCATCTTGTATTTATTTACACATCCGGGTACCTGCGCGCTCCCTCCTCTCAGCAGTGGCGCGTTCAGGCCGCATGGGAAATAATCTCTCCCGCAATAACAAAAACAATAACTTTCAGAGCTTTGTTTTCCCGAAACTAAAATATATGATTAAAGTTGTTGCTTGCGATGAATAATTCTCGACCCTGTCATGCTTTGTATGGGAAGCATTCCAGTGATGTTTAGTCTACAGCAGACTAAACATCACAGGCCACAACACGCCATCGTTGAAAAAGTTAGGCTCCAGTAGCCAAAATGAACAACTTAATGTGAAATACGTAGAAAAATATGTAGACAAAACTTGGACGCTCATTTATTTCTAGAAAGCATACAAAAGAAACACCATGCAGGTGTTTTAAGCTGAGCAAAATATATGAATATCACTACATTCTGAACCGAATAAGCAAGTAGATGATGAAGTTGGAGCTATTTCCAATAATATTAACTTTAACGTAAGATTAGATGAACTTTATCGACGCTATGCTGGGAAACTTAAGTGCCACAGCAGCAAAAGAAAGTGCAAGAATAAATGCAAAGTATAGCTAGGTAAAAAAGTAGAATGTGATACATTTGTGTCATGAGCACCAACTGTTTATAATGCAATGTGCCGATAAAAGAAAAAGTCATCGAATGAACACTGTATATATGCCATATATATATAGGAAGCTAACTATAGAGTGTACTGAGTCCAAAACAATAATAATAATAATAATAATAATAATAATAATAATAATAATAATATAATATAACATAATAATAATAATAATAATAGTGATAAGAGTTTAGGAAATTGAAATAAATAATTAAATAGAAAAATTGCACTTGAAGGAATGGAAACAGGTGGAACGAGAAATGTGTAAGAGCATATAAGATAATGAATAAACTCCAAAAGAAATACAACATTGTATTTCCACCTAAATCCCACACTCAACCTGGTTTCCATCTTTCCCACGGGAGCCTGAAGGCAGCGCAGCCGCCTATTGGCCGGCCGGGCTGTCATTCCCAGCTCCATCTCCCTCCCACGTGGTGACGTTTCCGTACCAAAGTAACCAGGCCAGTCCATTACGCACACAAAAGACACAACAAAAGCCCGTGTTGGGAAAAATGAGATCCGTCAGCACCCAAAGGACACAACAATAAGTTCCCATCTGGCAGCATCACCCATGGACCAGAGCCTGGGACGACGACAATCATTTATTTAACTCAAAGAAAGAAAAAAAAACATCTCTCTCCTTCTCCAGCAAGCAGTTTTCCACCAAGCTGCGTTTTGCTCAGATCTGATCCAGGTGGTGAGTACCTTCATCAGCAAGGCAATGTTTACGTTAAAGAAAAAAAACATCAAACTGGCAGTGAAGCAGCAAACACACCGATCCGCTGTCGTGCCGGATTCACAGACTTTGCATGAGGCTCGGAAAAACAAACGATAAAAAAAAAGACAGAAAAAAAGCCAGCCAGCACAGAGACTCTGTTGCACTTGAGCTGGCGTCGTGCTCTTTGTTGGGGATAAAAACACATTTAGAAGATGAGGTGGAGGGGAACAAGAGGAAGGAGAGAGGCTGCAAATGACTGTCATGTCAAGATTAAGTCATCCAGAGTTGAGAAATGCCCGTTAAAACGAATGTTGTGTCGCAAATGTGTCTGTGTTCAGTGGAGTCTTTTGTCTGGACACTCTTCTTCCTGTTAGTTGTTACCAGAGACGCACAGTGTGCAGCCTCTTTGTTTTCACTTTGCTCAGTTTGACTATCAGCTGTTCCTGCTGGGTTACCTGTCGACTCGACTCAAGTCTCCCTTTGGTTTGTCACGTAGACTAGTTTTCCTTTCTTTGTTTGTCCGTCAAAACGACGTCACCTGAACGCAGCTTCTGACCTGTTCCCAGGTGATGAAGGAGCCTAAAACAAAGGAGACAAGAATCCTAGGGCCAGGGAATTTATTTTAAAGGACTCAGTTTATCTTTTTTTGCAAATATATAAAATATTTTCTGCTGTTATTTTGAAAGAAAAAATACAGGAAATGCTGAAGTGACTGAACACAAACAAGACCATGTGCTGTCAGACAGCCTGAAGTCAGCAACCTGTCTTTACAGGGGACCAAAAGAAACAAACAACTCCACAGACGCTTACTTGTCCGTATTTGGTACTTGTGAAGAAAAAAGCAAGGTGTGTGCGTCATGTCACGCTGTCACAGTGAGTGTGTATTGGAGAAGGAAGGGGGGGGAGACTAAATGCAACAACAAAAAAAATACCCAGCATGCTATTGTTTGTCTGAGAGAGAGAGAGAGAGAGAGAGAGTGACATCCCTTCCTCTATAGGGATGCACTACTTAAAGCTGATGTAATGATTGGTGGCGATCATGCCAAAGTGTGACACACTTAAAAAGCTCCTGTATGTGTGTGTGTGTGTGTGTGTGTGTGTGTGTGTGTGTGTGTTTACCTTTCCCCCGTGCACGTGCCACCGAGGTTAAACTGGGCTAATTCAGAAAGGGGATTTTGTCCTTTTCATGCCGGGATTATTCCTCAGGCACCTGTGCAGATTATACTGCATGTATGTAAATATGACTCGTCTGCAGCCACTTGGTTGGGCTGCCAGTTGCCTATGCAGATGTCAAAAGTGTGTGTGTGTGTGTGTGTGTGTGTGTGTGTGTGTGTTTGCTTGCTTGCTTGCTTGCTTGCTTGCTTGCAGAGCAGCCATGCTTCACGTCACGGCTGCTTCCTGTTGAGTTGCGGAAGCCCCTTTGTTTTCTCGTCTGGCTGCTGGCTTCTGTCTCGGCGCTGCTCTTCCTGTTGCAGCACATTGAGCTCAACTGGAAACTTCTGGAGCCGCTGAAGCTCGTTGTCATTGTGTTTTCACTCTCAGGGACACAACAGGTTATTGTAGTGGTTATTTCTTTTTGAACGAGGTGCCACTTTTGTTGCGCTGTGTTGTTTGTTGGAGTGACCATTGAGCCTGTGGGTTGATTTTTATTTTTTTAGACAAAGATGGGACAGCAGGTAGTTTTTTCCTTGATTCAACACTTAGCTTATGAATCAGAAGAAACTAAACCCCCTCAGGCTTTTAATAATGTCTGTGCTTTGTTATAAATTACAAATACTCTTCCAAAAGAAGCAACAGGTTACAAATGATGGCTTTTCTTGTTGAGAATCACAGTCGCATAAACACAGTAGAACTAATACCCTGCATAAGGAAAACAAGTAGGTCTTTGTGTCAGGACTGTCACCAGTATCCAGTTAGTCTTTGTCGGGGTACAAATGATCCCAGGGTGCACAGAAAGTGTGTTTTCTCACATATTTTCACGGCGCATATACAGTGAGAAGTGAAAGCCACTGTGGTCGAGGTGATGAACAGCACCACCTACAGGCAGTCTGACTTTAATCAACAACAAAAGACACAAGACGTCATGGTCCCGCCTCCACAGGTTGACTGACAGGCCATGCATGAGAACAGTGCAGCCATTCACTTCACTTCAGTGGTGGAAAAAAGTGCTCACTCCTTCATTGAAGTTAAAGCGCAGTAGTGATGAAGTACTCGAGGCAGACCACTTCTCATCAGAGATGAGTTGTTACTTAATATTAACACCCACTGACTGAAGCAACTGACAACGCTTACGCCAGCCTGCTAACGCATGACTCCCAAAAGAGATGATGTTGCCGACATATCGGACCTGTAACCTGATAAACGCTGTTTAATAACGTTAGGAATCTTAGAGATTTTGAATAAATGACACAACACGCCTCAAATGACAAAACATTAGGGCAGTAATATCTGACTAAATGAGTAGACAAAAGTCAATTTAGTCGGCATAATCCGATAATTCCCTCTCACTCTAAACTGTATGAATGATAATAGATCTGGAACACATTTCTCCATGTGAGCACACATACGTAAATACAACAAATTTTGCCCATATTTACAAAAGATATACCCTTTCACTTCTGAAATGTTTCATTTTTGAAAGTAGCTGGCTTGTGATGCTCAAGGACATTAAATCTGGATACAGTGTTGGAGTTGGAGGCCCCGTTCATTCCTATGAAAGCTTCCAGTTTAGCGGCAGACTGAGTCGAATGGGGATGAAATGCTTTTTCACCTTCAATTCAGATGGACTAAATGGCTCAAATTGCGACAGTGAAACAAGTTATTTCATGGGGGTTGAGCCGCTCCAAAAATCCAGCCGCTCACCACATCCAGTTTTCCGGACTCTAGAGGGGCTCCGTTAAAAAAACAAAAACAAAGAGAGCAACATTTTATCCATCAACCATTAATCTTTATTAAAAAAAAGAAATTCAAAGTGCTTTACAGATGACTGACAAGCAACACAAACATCAAACCGTTTTAATTGTGAGAAATGCCCATTGCACATGGAAATGATAAGACTGAAGTTAAAAAAACAAAGGAATTAGATAAAAGACAATAACAGACAAACTATCAAATATGGAGTAAAACATAATTCATATATACAATAAAATGGAAGTACAATACTTAAATACCTACCATCACTGCCTGCAGTACTGGTGAAATCTAATTCATCTTAACTTCCACAGTTCCTTTTGAGCAAGACATTAGAACAAAGTACTTCACATAGAAGTGGAAAAAAAAATCAATAGTTACAGTAGCAAAAAAAATATCAATAGACCGATTCAGTGAAGAAACCGCTGTGACCTCAAACCTCAGGGTCCATTTAAAGATGGCGATGGATCATCACCTCCGAACACAGACGGAGATGTTTACAGGAACAACACTTGTGTAAAATATTTCCTTTGACAGCTGAGCCTTTTAGTTCCCACTCGCTGCAAACCACAGACACAAACACACAAACAAAACAGATAACAGTGATAAATTCAATAGACAAGATAAATAAGAGAGTCACAAAAAAGGCGGTGTGCAGCATGGAGACCACGGCAGCAGTGTACAAAGACGGAGAGAAAAGTCATTGTTGAAATAGTAATGGGTGAAATAAAGCAGAAGTGGTCTGTTTGACTAGATGAATGTTTGCATTGGGTCAGTTTGTTTTTTTAAAGTGGAAGGCAGGTGGATTTATTGTCTGTTGAGGAAATTAAGTTGAATAAGAACTTAGTCAGCAGTACATTCTAGTGACTATCTGACACTGCTGTACATCTGCAGAGATGTTTTCGTCCATCTGATTCCCTCTTTTTTTTTTTTTCAAAGGTCACACATTCATTGTGTCTTGGCTGCATTGTCTCATCGGCTGTTCTAGTCCGCCCTGCATATGAACTGAACTGGCATGCGTTTTGTGTTCTGTAGCGATGGATCTCCTGCAGGCATGCTGAATTCATCTCAGAACATCATGAGAACATAGTGAGCCTTTTGTTCTGAGTTTTTTTAAGTGCTTAATAAAAGTTTATCTAAGTTTGTTGGTTGTTTTTTTTTTTTTTTTGACTTAACTTTTTTTTTTTTTTTAACGTTAAAAGTATAATCCCAGTTTATTCAACCTGGGATGGTTCTGTAGTTTTGGCTACTGTTCTTTATTGTTCATGGTGGGTTTTTTTACTCGCCACAGTAATGGCTGAGATCCGGGAACAAGTTTGCATCATAAAACAAAGTGCAGCGGGTCAAGAAACACAAGCAGTCAAATGATTCAACATATTGTAAACAAAGCCAGAGGTTAGCCAAACATATTTGTGAAGGAAAATAAAGGCAAACAGTAGAATTAACTATCTGATGTAAGCATCCGTTGAAGTTTACAGACTAACTTCCTGGTTCTCTGACAGCACTGACCTACTGTACTTATGGTAGTTGTGTGCACTAGTGTTGTACAGATCTCCGATGTCTAAACAGTCGTGTTTAGCAGTCATCATTGGAATCATGATGAATAGATATATTAGACAAGACTACTCAAGTCAGGCCCAAACTTGACCAGAATCATCTTTCAACATCAGTCTTTAGCCAGTTAGCCACGCAGTAGCTTACGTTTAACATGGCAAATTAAAAAGAACATTTAATTGCTGCAATAACAAGAATATGCAGTATGTCCTATATTTCCTCTTTAAAAATGTATTGCAGTAGTAGTTGTGTATCTGATAACATGTAATGAAAGAGATTCTGGACATTAAGTTAAATACTGTATATCAGATAATGTCCTTTGTGAACAATTATACAATTTTCCTGACAGGCAAACAAACAAACAAACACGGCAAACTTTTATCTCACAGCCACAGAACTGATCATCCTGCATCTAATGGTCCACTGGGACGGAACAAACGAGGACCTGTCCTGTCATAAACCACCAATAATGAAATCGTTCTTGAGCAACTAAATTATATTACGTGGTCTCATGTGAGCGAGGGCCTGTTAGATGTGTCACAACATTAAGTTACGTCACCGTGAAGCCATGTTGGAAGTCAACAACACGCGATTGTAATCACATAATAGATTATTGTAATCAAATGATTGCTTGAGCAAATGAGCTGCGCTTATATTGGCAATGCAATCAAGATCATGAGGCTCTAAAAATAGAAGTATGGAACGTGTCTCTCACCACATCTCTTCTTATCCCCCCCGCAGGTTTGATTTTCTCCTGTGGTGTCTGTGTGGAGCGTGCCACACACCCACTCCACAACAACGACGGCTTTTGCTTGCATCTTCCAGTGTTTCTTCTGTCAGCAAGTCCAGCAGAGCTGCAACTCTTCCAGTGCCAGCCCTGACACCACTGAGGAGCCCTGCCCCACTGACATGGTGAAGATGACCAAGTCAAAGACCTTCCAGGCTTACCTGCCATCTTGCCACCGCACCTACAGCTGCATCCACTGCCGGGCACACCTGGCCAACCACGACGAGCTCATCTCAAAGGTACAACCTGCTCCACACGAGTTCACCAGTCACCCAATTCTCCCCGTCCTTCACTTAAGCCTCCCTGCAGCTTTTCATGTGACATTCAATTGGCCTGTCTATATTTATATACATTAAAAAGGCTCCAGGTAGCTTTGCAGTCGTGCTACAAATCTCTCGTCAGCTATATTTGGTGCCATCCTGAAGGTCAACTCGAGAAAAACAATCTATAAATGTAATTGATAATTGAAATACTCTCATCAACTGTAGAGTAGACCATTTTAATAATGATATAAAATATCCTCTCATGGAGAAACCAGTTAATTTCAGTGTAACTGCTACAATCATTTGTGTGAGAGGTTTTCACACATTCAAGCCTCTCCCTCTTTTTAATTGTTGTCTCTGAGCTTCTGTAAAGCCCGCTAGTTTTCATTATATAAATTCTCAGTGTTGCACCAGTAATTAACCTCGATCTGTGTTTCAAACCGGGCTGTGCTGGGGAATGGGACCTGGAAAGTCCTTGAAAATCCCTTGAATTTGATGTGACCAAACTGTCTTCAAAGCCCACATTTTCTACCTCTGTAGTCGTTAGACTGCTATTAGCGCGATTCTAACCAACTAGCATGTTAGATGTTACCTCACCAGCTACATCACAGTAGTCCTGCAAGTCACTAATCCTACTTTTTAGGGAGAAGGCGAGGGTGAACTGTAGCGAGCTACTTTCTGGTGTTACGAGGGCCTTATGAAAGTCACTGTGTCAGCCATGTTTGAGCTCTGGTGTGGTCTCCACCACTTCCTAGAAATAATATCTGGATCTTTAGCTGTCAAACTCCTCACTTTGTTCACCAACTAGTCAGTAACGTTGTGTTTTTGTCGTTGGTGCTGTGTAGGTAGCATACAATGGGTGTATTAGAGCTTTAAAAACAACTAACTGATTCTGTGAAACCAAAACAATAACCTAAAGTGGTTAAAGGGCTAAATGGAGTTGCAAAGTTGGCTGATAGTTGTCTCTGGGTGTGTTTTTACATTATGTGGTACTTTTGTCGGACCAGAGAAGCGGACATTTAGTACTTGAGTTTGTCAAGTTAGCACAAAATTGAGTTTTATGATTTTGTCATTTATCCCATCTTTTATTAATCAAATCCAACACTGATAAATTCTCCGACTGGAAATCAAAGTGTCTGTCTTGGTCTCTTTAATCGTCTTTTGGATGACATTGTGAGCCTTGACGATACAATTGTCCCTGTAATATTTGGAAATGAATAAATCTATGTACTCAGCTAAACTGAGTCCTCACTCAGATGGGACTCGGCAGTGACTGAGTGTTGTCCTCTGGTATTAGTTGTGTCAGATGGCACTTGGTTTTGACAGCAGTGTAATTTTATTTGATGCTCACCTGCAGTATTGCATCTCCAAAACGTGTGTACCCGTCTGCTCTTGCGCCTACTTTATTCCTCCTGATCAATTCTCAGAGGCTTAGATGACAGCCACTGCTGGCATTTTTACTGAAGTCGTTTCTGTGGTGCACAAAAGAGCTGGTCAGTCTTTAAAGTGTCACTGCTGTGGCTATTTTTGTTGCTGTTGCTGTATTTGAGTTGCATAAAATGTAAAAAAAAAACTTAAAACTAAAAGCGCTGCTGTGGCTCACTGAGACCTCAGAGGCTTAGTTTCACAATATGTTATGAAAAATCAAGACTCGGTGAAATGACCTGCGCCGAGAAGTTTATATTTGATCGTACTGCGTCCTGCTGGTCATCAAGATGCTCCATGCTGCTGAGGTCGGAAAAATGTGGGACATATACAGTTTGTCTGAATGTCTAAATTTGTCTGGACCAAAGTTAGAAAACCCAAAGCGACGTAGTTTATAATGATGTAAGACAGAAGACAGAACTGCAAATGGTCACATAAAAGAGAAGCTGAAATTTAGAAATGTTCTCTTTTGTGATAAATCCCCTAACAAGATACAGCTATTATTAAAATTCTTTTCATTTGTATTTTATCGACTGAGCAAGTATTTGACTCAAAGTTTCATTAACTAAGTCGTACTCTGTAGTTTCTGACGTACAGTTGTTGTCAGCTTTCGACTTTAAGTAAATGTCAAGATGTCAACGTTTTAAGACGTTACTCGCAAATTAAAACTTCACCTTGTGTTTCGACTGATCATTATGATGTGCTCCTGCTGAGCCTAAACTTTCTAAACGAGAGCGTCTGTACCCTTCTGATTTTAAGACATGAGACGTGTCAGAATGTTGTCATAGAAACTCATCTCTGTGAGACTGTGACCTGAAATGAATCCAAATTATTATTATTATTATTATTATTATTATTATTATTATTATTATTATTATTATTATAAGTGTCAGAACGTGTGTTCTGGATTTAAAGGATTCTTCTCAAACCACTGCTCAAGGAAAACATCTAAAAAATGTACTACAAACGGTTTTCTGAGGCCAAAGTTGAAATGCTGTTGTGAAAAAACCTTGACATTGAGCTCCGAGTTAACAAGTGTATCCTATTACTCAAAGAGTCTCAAAAATGATTAATTTTAGCAAGATTATTATTTTTATTACATCCTATGTGTATATGTTGTTCAACACATTATCATCCATTCATAATTAATGAGTAAATCAGGAGCACATTGACTTTTAGAGTCTTTTGATCCTGTGGAGGGTTTTTATCCTGGACACCAATAAGAGACTGAAGTCGCATTTATCATCGGAAAACAGCTTAATTGGTTTGAATCGAAGGTGTTAAAACAGAAAAACAAAGATTTGTAAAAAGCTTCAGGAAAGTGATATGAAACCTCCATGGATCAAAAATTCATAACAAAGAATCATAATCGACCTTGTTTGCAGTTGAGGCGCCCTGTCAGGATTTAGGGCCGCAGGGCGGATTTCTGCTGCAATACCACAAGTGGCCACTGGGCTCAAATGGGAAGCAAGGCTGAGCGGTGATCCAGGTCTTTAAATACATTAATGTGTTGAATGAAGTCCTTGCCATCAACAGATTCTCTAAATAGGAACTCAGCAAATTAAATCTGCGTGAAACTTTACCACTGAAGCCAGTTTCAGTGGAGCCGGTTGAGAGCATCCAGGCCAGAGACTGACTTCCTGTTGGGTCCAATTGTATTACTCCGCTAAATCAAATTCGGTTAACAGGAAGGGTGATATACACTGCAGCTCACTTACTCATGATTGTGTATGGGAATTATTCTTTTTGGGACAGTGTGCATCACATGATGCTCCCAGAAGTTGCAATACAGCGTGTGGCCACGATACCAAAATGGCGTCACAGCCAAGCTACGTTACATTGGTACATCCTCCTGTTTCATTATGCTCTCAAGCACAACGGCATCAATTTGTCAGATGAATTATGGGTATCGAAGTCCAAATTGACCAAACAGTCGCTGACATTTGGAGCCTCAGAGTGCTGCTTTACTGTCGCCCATAAATCGCCAGCTGTTGAGCGAAGAGTGAGTGAAGTTTGTGAACTATCAGATGAACAACAGTAGTCGCGACTCAAGCAATGACCTTTATGTGTGTATAAAAAGATGGTGACAGTGTGCTCCCTGCGCGTTGCACACTCACCATGCGCTAAGCTGATTATTCAAATGGCAAGGATGATCAATCTGCGCACTCGCCATCTCCATGTCGAAATCCATTTGCCTCCTGCAGCTCGGAGAGTTGGAAGCTCACAGCTTGTTAGTGCAAGCAGGAAGACGAGCTCGGTAAACAGCTCTACCACCAGACTGTGTTGATCCTTTCAGTGGGATCAGAGGCCTCAAGATGGTAATTTTGGAGTTGTGAAGTCTGCGCAACAAGGATATCACAGGGTTTTAATTGTTAAAGGCTGTCGTAAATCACGCTGATGTGCCTTTCCTTTGGCTAAAGAGAGGGACCATCCTCATTCATCTGCACCTCACTTAACCTGCCTAGAGCCATGTCAGATCTGTGGATTTACTGTCACACGGCAAAGACTGTGACTGTTTTTATGATTAATGTTTTTAGATGCAGTGAGGTTTTATTGGCTCCAGTGTGGGAAATGAAATTGCTCCTGCGGCAAATTTTAACTGGATGCAGATAAGAAAAAAAGTGGAAAGATTTGAAAAGATGAGGGTTAAACAAATATCCTTCATTTCAAGCGCAATCATAATGCAGAGAAAACATGATAAAAGAGACATTTGATGAGATTTATTGACTTGAATATTATTAAAGTCAAGACGAAATAAACAAAGAAGATTTGAAGAAGAAACGGGACGTGATTAAAAGTCGTGAAGTTTCACACAATCGAGGCTGTTATTCTCCTTTTGTTTCACTTTCCTGTTTGATTCACATCCTCTCGCACGCAATCAGGAAGTTCATCGGTTTGAGACGCCTTCATAAAACGAGGAAGAAAAACACCACCAATCATAATAATGAAACTTTGTATAAAAGAGTTCACACGCTTACAAAGTGGAGAATGTCTAACACGCATGCAGCACGATGCAGACAAGCTAAACTTCTGGAACATGAAAAATTAAGAAAAAATTTGTAGCAAAAACATTTCACGTTTCAACACTGCAGGCTAGTGTCGTTGTCGGTCGGTCAAGTGTCAGAATATAGTTAAAAACATTCATTACAAGAGACTGAGACTGACCAACAGTGCGAAACTCGTCATGTAAGTGTCATTTAAGATGAATGAACGCAGCACATTTTGAGCAATTTTTTGATGAAAAACTTACATAGCAATTAATAAATTACCAATATAATGTTCTTTAGACTTCGATAGTTAGATTTAGATTCATAATATATTACACAGTTCAGCTCACAGTGAAGAAGACTGACAGCAAAACAGTTTCTGAGTGCAACACCACTGCCGTAAATACAAACCCCCAGGTCTGTAACTGTTTGTCAGATGTAATTCAGGTGCTTAATGCAAACAGAACTCGTGACGTCATAACAATGTCTGTTGAAGTAAACATGTTTGTAACGCTGTGATCCTACCCTCTCACTGAAGCTACACAGTGCAGAAGCAAGAAACTGTACCATCAACATGATTATGAAGCTGTTATTTTAAGGTCAGAAAATTACATATTGTTGCTTTAAAGGCCATGCTTAAAAGTTATTAACTGATGTTTTTAGCGTTTAAAAATGCTCCTTTTGCCTTATTAATGTCCTGGTTAACTAACTTGCCAATGGTTACTAGTTTATTGAAGCTGTAACATATTCAGATAGATTCCACTATTAAGTGTCTCTTTCTGTTTAATTAAATGTAAAAGAGGTACGAAAGTGCTGAAGGCTGGCCGACACTGAACAGTAAATTCCTGGACGCAGTTTTACTCCTCAGAAACGCAGAGCGCGTTTTGAAGTTCAACTCGCCATTTCTATTTCTTGTAATTCCACGCCTTGGCCTGGCATGAATAGAATAATATGTGGTAGGGAATAAAGGGAATGCTTTTACAGATCTTTGGCTGTGATGCAGCAGAATGAAACTCGTGCCAAAGCACCAACTACAGGTCAGCCACTTAAAGTGTCAGTGTGAATGAGGTTTTTCTAGAAGCTTTCGGAGAGAGCTGGGATACGTCTGCTTACGGTACTGATGACCTGTGTGCCTCAGACGCACTCTGAGATGCTCCACATGTCTGCTTGAATTGCGAAAAAGTCAAATGGTGGTGCTTTTGCATAGAAAGGTCATCCAAGAGAAAGTGTAGGTTTGATTTTGGAGCCTTTAAAGATTACACTGCTCTGTTGTATTTGTTTATTTATTTATAATTTGATGATTGATCATTAAACACATTATTCTTAACCTCAACAACATGCAAATCCCAGCTTTCCCTCCCCCAACCATTGAACTAATTCCTCGTCAGTCTGACTGACCTTTTCATGCACGCTGAGTGTCGCTTTGTAACAGTTGGATGAAAGCGTGACATGCACGAGCTTGGACGTCAGTGCTGAGGTCACCGTGTTATGTTTGTCTGTTGTATTTATTGATTTATTTTTTCACATTAGCGTCACGCCACATTGTTCGAAGAGGTTCCTCACAACTGACGCCGGAGCAGGAATGCCGGAGAACCAGTTGCGTCAAACTGGAAAAGGCAAATGAATTAGATTTATAACTGCACAGCTGCAGCCGCATTTCAGGGAGTTCCCAAAGTGCTGAAATAGTCTGCTGCATTAGTGTGATGGCCCATAAGCATTGATTCAACTCCTTTCGTGTTGTGTTTCATTATTGAGACATGAGCTCTTAAAATAATTTGTTTGTCGCTTGTTGTTTGTCCAGATAGGAGAAATGCTTCACTGTAGGCTGGTTAAAACCACACTTCCCTATATATGGTCATGTTTATTAGCATCTGTTTTGTCCACATTTTAATTTGTAATCTCTTCATGTTGTGTTTAATAGTGAAAAAGCCAAAGATTCAATGAGGCACTTAATCAGGGTGTGAACTAGTCACGAGAATGCATCGCGTTCTGATTCAGCTGAGCTGGTGACAGGACCTCTCCATGCTTTGCCAGCAGTGTAGGACTAAAACACAGCATCTGAATCCAACCGTTACCGTGATTCATTATTGTAACTTCCACACCAGTCTGGAGACCGCTGGTGTAGTGAAACCGTCTCTTTACCTCAGAATTCCCTGTTATGTAATCGGCTCTGGTGGCCTTTCAAATGTGTTTTGTCAAATGTCTCACATCTGTGCAATGTTGGCTTTCCCCCTTGTGTCTCATTGTGTCTCGGTTGTGCAGGTGTTTGGCCTTTAAAATGCAGACTTTTTCACCAAATATAAACGGATATTAATGGATCGCATTTTTTTTTAAGGTCTCATGAAGTGCTTTCATTTTGTCCAAAAAGCGATGCGTCTCCTATTGAATTTGACTGTTAGTGGCAGGAAAATGGTCTCTGATTGTATTTTTGTACCAAAGAGGTTGAATCGTCACAATTTCTCTGCCTTTTATTGTGTATTCTTTAAAAAAGAAATGCAAAAATCACGAGTTAGTTACTTAAAGTTGAACTGAAATTACTGTTAAAAACTTTTTAGGTCAGTTTTAGGTCACTATTCTTAAGCAAAGAGAAAAATGCACTGGCTTCTCAAAAATAAGTATGTATTTATTTCTTCAACGTCAATTGACATTTTATAGACCAAATGTTTTTCTTATGAATTAAGAAATAATCTGCAGATAAATAATTGATAATGGAAATACATTTAGTCTGAATACATGTTTGTGATCACAGCCTCTTTGTGATTTTTACATAGTTAAAAAGCATCTTGTATCTTTTAAAATGGATTTATTGGTAGTGCTGCACAATGATTTTAGACATTAAAGATTTAATTTCAGCGCTTCAGATCCTTCTGTAGGCAAACATCCACCTGCCTCTGAGCAAGACTCCGAGTCAAAGTTCTCCGCTTGGAAGGTGAAAAGTCAAAGACCACTGCGGTGATGAGAGTTGACTGGGTCGCGTTTCCTTGTTTGCTGGACAAGTGCCATAAGGCGACTCATGACAATTGACCTGATTTGTTCCAAACAATCCACTTTGTTAATAATTGGATTGAACCGATTGAACCGAAGATCCCTCGGACAGTCTGTCTTTCTCCTGGAGGTTTGACGCTGTGTACATGTCGCAGAGACGTTAGGCTGCTTTGCTAGCAGCTCATCATGCATCTGTATCTGTCTGCAGAGCTGTTTGTTTAACAGACTAATGGATAAATATAACTTAGTCCGCACTTTTTGAATGTCTAAAATAACAAGTAGATGAACATGGCCTGAATGTGCACAAATAAAGTTGTATGAATGTTTTCTCCGACTGAGAGTTAGTAACTTTTAAAAATTTTAAATTTATAATGATATCAAACAGAGAAAAACCAGGAAACCCCCACATTAAAACTATGTCACTAGAGAATATTTGGCATGTTTGCTTGATATATGTAACCCGATACCATGTTTAGGTTGATATCTGAAAATTGTTATTGTGAATATCTTGATTTGGGTCACGCTGCTCACAGATCTATCAATAAGCTCTCTATGCGCTGCCACACCTCCTCAGCATTTGTGTGTTCAGTCGTCCGGGGCAGCATCACCAGTCCTCAGCATCAACCCTTTTAAGCTGATTATGTTACTTAGGAGAAGATGACACCGTAGTCTGGTGTTTTCCACTACACGCTGCCAAGGGCCACTCACCCTGTCCATGTTTGATTCTCATCCTTTGTGAAATTTGTGCCGTCCTTCAGTACCACGTTTCTATATCAGCGTCTTTTAGAGGAGAAGGAAAGGCAGAAACTGGTAATCCAGCCATGCTAACAACACACAAAAGGTGTTGGGAGAACTCTGCAGGCGCTGGCAGATTTTCTCACCACAGTTGCAGTTTGAGTGCTGGAAATCTCCTCAGCCAGGTATAGAAAAAAACTGTTTCCCCTCCCCGAGCTTATGCTCCGAGTCTTCGAGGCATGCCAGCCGGCGAGCAAAGATGCAGATGGAGCAGCTCGAGAGAGGGGATTAACCTGAGCACACGGGCCAGAAGGAAGTGAGGCAGGCACTGTGTCCATATCTCCCTCCTCCTCCTCTTCCAGCCCTCAACCACTTAACTGGTAAATATGAGATGCTTCTGAAAAAAAAGGCAGTTTATTGCTGCACACTTGGAGTGGGGTGAAGTTTTCTTTTTGCAGTAAAACTCCCTGACAAATTAAAATTAATGTCGTATGCTATTGAGGCTGTGCTGCTTTGGGACTCCTCTGCCAGCAATGATACACATACTTAGAGCGGCAACTTCCATTTTAAATTCACTTGCCAATTATTTTCTTCATGAATTGTTTCGTCTACAAACATTTCAGAGACTAAACAATGCCCATGATGACGTCTTTAAATGTCTTGTTCAGTCTGAGCGACACTCCAAAACCCCCCAAAGTAGGAATGAAACACAGAAAAGAAGCAAATCCTCACATGAGAGAGGTAGTATTTTGTCATTTTTGCTTGAAAAATTACTCAGATGGTTAATCGCTTATCGAAATCGCACTGCAGCAAGTCTTACTTTGAAAGCCCCAAAGGAAGACACGTATGAAGTTTACAATGACAGTAATGGTGGCAGATTTATCACTCCACATTTGTAGTATATCTAGCAAAAATAGGTATTCAGTTTCCTGCAGAATTTTAAAAAATAAGCAGTAGGGATGCACAATATGGTTAATAATTTCACTTTTTTGTATTTTAGAAATAAGTTCACGACCTGTACTTCATGCACCCCCGGAGGGTACAAAGGCCAAGATGTAGCGGGCAAAGATCGATGATTTATTATTCATAGCTATAATAAGATTTATTGTGTTGAACTCTTAGACTTTTCCCCTCCTCTCCGGACACTTGCGTAATGCAAGTTACAATTGCGTTGTCTTCTTCTAAACTTGAAAAACAGCACCCTCGCCAGCGACGACGTGTGTGGCTCCTGTCCACATTGTCTACGGTCAACTGGATAAGGCTCAGTCAGCTTGAAGGCCAACAAGACGTCAGAGTGACATGAAAACATAATCACTGACTTGGCTTTATTTCAGTCAACGCCTGCACCCGAAACACGCTGGAAAATGGGGAAGGGCAGGCACAAAATCTGATCTGACATCTGTTGTTATTGTCATCCTGAGCACGCTGCATCTTTTCAACATCGCTGTCAGTTCATATTTTTATCAGATATGGGTTACATCCTACAGCAGTTAGGAGCACCGTCCTGATACCAGATAGCAGAGCGAGCAACAGTCGAGAGCCGAGCGTGAAGGCCTGCAGTGTGGACGTGGTCCTGGAGCGCGACAACGCAGCCTGAATACTGAGGAGGAGGCAGAGTGTTTTATTCAGCACCTTGGCTTCGTCCCACCCATCAGGCTGATGGAGGCCCCTCTAATGGATTGATCACACGTTTTCTTTGCTCGCCATTAACGGACACAGTTTCTTTTTTTTTTTTTTCCCCAGCTGGAAGTTTGCCAAGATGCTGATGGTTTACATGTATTCGGTGCAACTGTGGCAGAGAAGTCAATTTGTTACTGTTCTCCCTCTCGCTCTTTTAATAGCATAATTAAAACAAGTGTATTCTGTGTCAGCACGGTTTTATTAAACTGCACAGTGGCCAGACTAGCAGTGGAACTCAAAGGATGGCAATGTTGGTCAGTTGGTCCACCACTTCAGCCCAGAGTGAAAAGTATTGGATGGGTTAAAGGTCCCATATTATGGTCATTTCTGCTTCTTGATATGGTTCCTTGAAGTCTAAATGGAATGTTAGTAACATGCTTTGGTCGAAATAAACTGAAGGATTAAGCACAGCAGGGTTCTTGAAACACCAGTTTCACAGCCCTGCTCCAGGCTACCGGTTTCAGTGCCTTTCCCTTTAAATGCTAATGAGCTACTGCGCGCCGCCCACGGTACCGCCCACCTCCACCTGCCTGCGGAAGACGTGAGGACGGCATCATGTGACCATGGCAACGGCGGAGTTTCTGGGAGTAATGGCTGCCGGACAACAGACTGCGGTCCGACCCAGAACAGGAGGCTCCAGAAGAAAGTAAGCAGCCAAGAATGAACATTGGTGTTTCTCAGTGGTCAGTAGTTAAGTTTGTTACCTCGACATTACTTTTATGTTACTGCAGACAAACGAAAGTTTTACGAGCTTACTGGCCGTCTGCCTCGCGTTGTTTCAAATAACAGCCCCCTTCTCCTGCCTCGAGTGTTTACATCATGAAGCTTAGCTAAACTTCGGCTAGTGTTTACTGCTGTTCAGTTACAGTAACGCGGATGCAATTTAGCAACAGCCATTACTAGACACAAGCGTAACCCAGTATTATTATTTACATTTATGTAGCCAGGGAAGTTGATTGCGAACCTCTTATTTGTAGTGACGACCTGTAATTAGCTACTGCCAGCATTGTCAAGTTTTCAATAGTCACAGTTGCCTCCCATCACCTCTCTACCGTCAGAATTGTTTTTTTTTTACTAGTTACAACGGTTTATAAACTTTAGATATATTACCAAAGAAACAATGTGACGTGATTAGCGATTATAGTTGTGGATAATACAAATTTAGCATAAAAGTAGGTGTTCCTGTGGCAATTGTCTACAAATTCCTACATAACCTGAGAATATCTGCTGTATGGAAATACCACAATGAAGTGTGAACACTGGGCAAACAAGGTTGTCATTTTGCTGGCTCTCTTTTCTCTAATCTATTGTCACTCACTTACCTTTCATAATTTCTAGGTTACACGAAGACTACAGCAGCATCCTGATACACCATCATGCATGGTGGACCCTCCTGGCCTGTAACCTGTCTGCCTGAATGTATCTGCACTGCAGCATGCACTGAACATTTATCGGACAGTCTATGGACCCTTACGTCTGAGGGGAATAGTGCAGTCAGCTTTTAGTCACATAAATACCATTAATTTATCGCAAAAGTGTTATGATGAAAAGTACATAACTGATTCCTCTATCTTACATTGCTTATAGTTTATCTTTTACTTATTACCATGAAAATTACATATCAAACAATGAAAACACAGAACAGTTAGGAAAGATGTTTTATTCTAAGAAACATTTGTAAACATGTGTTGACATGAATGAAATAATAATAATAATAAGAAAATATAAGGTGAAACAGTTTGACTTTATATATCAACTTCAATATCAATATGAAAATGATAACAAAGAAAGTATCTAGTTGCCATGGGTGTAAACATTCAGTGCTGACTTTATATTGAATTGTGTTCAGCCAATATAGCCTACATAAGCTTTGTAAGGTGGTGCTGGTGCTCTCTGGGGAGGAGAGTGAGAGTTGTGCTGCCCGTCTGTGTGGTGTGAGAGGTTCTTCAGGGATTATGAGTTTCAGCACCTCCTTCACATATGGGGCAGGGTCCTGGAAAACCTTCTTGAAGATCAGGTCCAACAGAGCATCACCGCAGTCTGCAGTGCAATAAACAAAAATGTATGTTTACAGGAAAATTGCAGTAGAACCAAAAAGCCTTGTGCTGTACTGTTGTGAAGTTTCTCTTATGTCTCCGAA
This sequence comes from Diplodus puntazzo, assembly GCA_963678695.2. Taxonomy (NCBI): domain Eukaryota; kingdom Metazoa; phylum Chordata; class Actinopteri; order Spariformes; family Sparidae; genus Diplodus; species Diplodus puntazzo. The sequence goes on along the minus strand of OZ023159.1, from coordinate 19,321,522 downwards.
TTACTTCTTATTTATACATTCTCCTTATTATTAATTTTGAAAACCATCTTAAAAGAATTCAGTTTTTAAGTGTTTGTGTTCAACCTTTTGTGTGATGCCTGTGTGCATGTTTATTTTAATTTGCAAGGTTCAAATAAAAGATTGTAAAACTTACGGAATGTCGCCTCTGTCTTCACGGGTTTGGCTTTGCACTCTCCCTTCCAGGACTTTGGAAAGCTCAGTTTGTAAAGAGGATCTCCTGATGATGTGGTGGCTTGTCCTCTATCAGCCTTCTCACTGTAATGCAGTGCAGCCAGGTAGAGTCTTGAACAGTAAAAATAAAAATAAAAAACGAGAAAACAATTGCAAGAAATGGGCAAACAATTTGAAATGTTCTCAACAAGTAATCACAGTTTAATTATCCTGCACCGAATTCCCAGATATGGATAGGATAACACATAACAGCACTGTTACAGTATAATTCAAGCACTAAATGCTGCAACGCGTTACGTTACTCTAACCTGACCTTTTTATTTCAGTAACAAGTAATCTAACGCCTTAACATTTCCAAACCAGTGATCAGATTAAAGTTATGTATTCAAGTCACTGTGCATTACAATTATTTTGGTCATTTTCTTTAGTACAAATATATATTCTTGCTTTCTTCTTGCATCTCGGGGAGTGATGTCACATACGTCTGAAGTCATGTTTTGGCCATGAGGATAACTCACGTGTAACACCACGCAGCAACACAAAAATGGAGGGAGGAGAGAGATGCTCGTTTTCTAGCTGTAAATATGGTCATTATTTTGAGTTATTAAAAACAAAAATCACGAATACTTGGTCAGGGGCCCGGCCCGGCCGAGCTCGGGCAGAGAATCTAAACTGTGTAAGTTAGCAAGCAACATCACACTCGTGTTGCCCTGGCTTATGCCAACATATTCCAGCTTAAAAAACGTTTTCAAATGCATTATATTTCACAAAATCCTGAAAACTTAGACCCGGCGGAGGGTGTGTGTATGTTCCGCTTGACCGACCGGGTCTCTGGGTTTGCATGTGGAGACCGTGTTGATGCGAACTAGAAGCTCGCGGTTAGCGTTAGCTTGGAAGATAGCGGTTAGCATTAGCTGGTACTATGTGACACTGCTTAGTTAGTTCGTGTAAAATTGCTAAATAAACACAGCTAAGTACTTGCACATGCAGACATTTCCCTAGGACACGCATTACAAAATGTGCAAGATCAGAAATGTAATACACACAATGATTCTGCTGTAGCACTAACTTGTGTGGTCAGAGAAGCTAACGCTAGCGGTTAGCCGCTAACCTTACCTTGTTCTCAATGGCAAAACACACAGTACATCACGCACGAGTTCAGCCTTATCTACAGAAACACACAGCACATTTGTATACTTACATGTCCTTGGTCTGCAAGTATTCCTTTGAGTAAAAGTCTGCCGACTACTCCTGCCTTGTACTGGCCCAAGTTGGTGAAACAGTCAGCTCAAAGTGGTTCGCACACACCAACAGTTGCCAACTTCATTTTCTAACCGAGCGGAAAAAAATGGTGGCGTTTAGATAATTCCTTGGGGTGTGGCAAACCTTCACCTGGGGCGGTGCCACCAACCTAGGGGGACGTCTCTAGTCTGTCGGTGACGTCACCGACAGACTTTCTTCAACTTGCCTGTTTAAGCACACATTTTCTAAAGGCGGAGAAAGCAAAAAAGGGAGAGGATGAACTTTTTTCATGCCAGGGGGGATTGTAGACAGGCCGGGGATGCATATTATTGATAGAAAACCACTCTAAGGTGTATTTTGCATAATATGGGACCTTTAAAGTTGAATTTTGATGCAAATATTTTGTTGTTTTTTTCACAGAGCAGAGCATTAGCAGCAGGTTAGAGTGACCAATATTATGAAATATGGCCAAATAGCCTCATCTTTACTTTGTATTTAGAGGTAATTAGCTAACGCTGGCATGCAGAAATGCTAAAAACATGGTTGATATGTTGGCTGACAAACAGAAGTGAGTAACACAAGTTTGTAGAAAACGCTCAAGATATATTTCCATATGATACCTTATAACACGTCGGTGAATTAATCATACATGTCGGGGATCGGGCCTTTGAAATATCTTAAATGCTCTGTCATCATGTAACATTACTTATGTAAAGTACTGCAGAACATAATGTGAGATTGTAAATATGGGATGTTAAATCCTCTAAAATACTTTACCCCTAAACTGAATTGAAATGGAGCTTTTGGGTTTAACAAGTTGAACCCTCACCTACCACAGTCAGCATCTGTTGAGACAGATGGTAAATGCCGACCTCGGCAGGTTTGTTAATAGCTTCAAGTTAATCTGTATTTCACAACTTGGGTTGTCTTGTTGTGTCACACGTAAAAATCCCCCTTGTGATTTTGGTGATATCAGATGCAGTTCGTCCGTCCGTGAGACAATCAGAGAACTCGCTGCTCTCTGCAGTTGTAGCATTCTGCCTCTCGGGTTGGATTTGTGTTTTTGTGTGTTTGGCTGAAGGAGCGGATTGCTCTGTGCGAGGTATGTTCCTTTTAGTCCCGTGTGGTCAGGAGGATTCAGGGATTTTGAGATTTGCATTGTAGAATTCATTTCTCGGGAACAAGCGTTTTAAAACAAGTGCAATTGCAGCAGCTTAAGAAAACGAGCTTGGTAACCACACTCCCGTTTGCTCATGTTTTATTAAGCAGCAAAAGAAGAAGAAGAAGAAAAAAAAGGAGAACCTGTGGGAGTGCTTCCAGTCCTCATCTGATTCTCGCTGCACTCTTACATTTTGAAAACAATCCCTGCAGGATCCTGTTGGCCGTCTAATAGGATTGTTGGGAGTCTGGAGGGTTTTAGTGCAACCCCAAAAGCTGTCTGTCTGCTGTCTGCTCTCAAAAAAACACGAACCAAATGTTTTCTGTCTTTTTTTTTTTTTCACTCATCTCGTCGGATTTTGCTGTAAGATTCTTAACAGGCTATGTGACAAGCATCCTCCTGCTCCTGACGTTATTTTGTAGCCGAGTGCAGCAGCTCCGGTAGGGAGAGAAAAATGCAGCCAAAGTAAAAATAGACTGTGGGAAACAGATAAGGGCAGCAAGAGACGGAGCCCTCCCTTTTTGCCAGTGGTTAAGTTGATGGCTGAGCCACAGTGAAGCACAGATATGACACCCAGCTCTTGTCACATGGAGTAAACCCCCCCCCCCCTCCCCTCCCCTCCCTGGACTAAACACTGTGGAGAGGACTTGTTGTTGACTCCACAGGGACCGACCTAGTTCCCTCTCACAGCTAAAGGTCACATGTCTCGTGGGTCAGGACTGATTGTGTGTAGGGTCTTCACTTCAAACACAAACAATGAACTTGAGGATGTAACAGTAAGACATCAACACCTACAGTGACTAGAGGAGGGAGCAGAGAAGAGAATAATAATCTTTTTTTTTTTTTCTTATAGTTGCTGTTCTTGAATCAGATCCAAACCAAAACCATATTTTCTAGAATAAAAACCTTCCCAGTTATGACATTCACTGACAGCACTCAGTTTAAAGTCGTCCCTTGAGCCTCGTTGGTGTTGGTGGTGTCGGTGGTGGCTGTGGTCAGTGGAGGAGGCAGCTGGCGCTCCTGTTAGGCAGTATTAGCTCAGCGCCCTCAACCGCAGCCACAAACTTATCTGCCGCACTCATTTGCAATGGAAAAAGCAAAGCCGATTGGGGCCTGTCTGCCGGCCGAGGATGACGGGGCCGGAGGAGAGAAGCCTGGCAGGCTCTGCCGTCTCCCACTGTGACGGCTTTACTGCTCTCTGTTTACATTAATATACAGTAAGGCCATGTGAAGCCTCTGTGGCAGGCAGACGGCAGGCTATTTATAAGGCTTCTAAATTCATCACAACGGTGTGATTGCTTTTATGTTGTGTTCAACTTATATATCTATTTATTTTCATTGCACTTCTTATATGAAAGGCCCTTTTTTCAAATGTAAGCTGCTTTGACATGTCATGATATCAGGTTTAAGGTGATTCATATCAGTGTTTATATCAGGTTTTGTTGTTTCGAGCAGAAAAAACATTTTACAGTCATCTTTTTCTAAATTGTGGGAATCTTTCTCGTCATGAAAATAGAAGAAGGCACGCACATCCAAACCAAAAAAGGGTGGATGCAAAATAAACAGCTTGCTCACTGCAGAGCTCAAATATCCAGTTATTTAATGCACCAACGTTATTGTAGTGACACTGCTCTGATCAAAATGTAACTACCTGGTTGCATTAACAGGGCAATAGGAAAGAGTTTTAGCTGAAATTGTCAAAACGAAAATTATCAACAGAATGTTAATAAATAGGGATTTTGACATTAGGATGTCTATGTTTTGATTTGCAGAGCTCTACTGGTGCTAGCATGCTAACCAGCTAGCCCCAGCCAGTCACGATCCAAAGCTCCTGGGCTAACGCTGTAAACACCAACCAGTCAGAAACACTAGCTGCATGGCTAAATGGGCTAACTATCTACTGATTGCTACAGCAGTTAGCGGTTACTCTGGTGATATCCTAACCCTTATTTGTTTTGAGTATGAATTTGACATGTGGACAATTCTGACATATTGTACATTTTAAATCTGCCCTAAGTGATATATTTTGTGTTCCAATAAGTGTTCAATTGCTCTTTATCCCAACAGTAATCACTGTTGTGGAGTGTTTGGTCAGTAACCCATGTCTCTCCTCCCCCCCGCCTATGCAGTAAAAGAAAAAAGAAAATTTGTGGTATCCCTGCCAGTTTATCCAATCAGGACAAAGAACTCCATAAAGAGGCGGTCCTGTCTGATCCTCCTGTTTGCTGCTATGTCTACGCGCTCATGTGGTGACGTAGAGCTGAGGGAGGGGCTTGCTAACTGCAAAACGGACAGTAAGTTAGCTACAACTAGCAGCTATAAGTTAGTGGATGTATGAGCACTGCAATGTCTGAGCTGTTTGTTCCGCTCAATATTTGTCATTTTGAAATCAAACATTTCAATGAAACACTTGCAGTTTTTTTTCCTCCCATTCCCGGCATCAGCAGAAACTTTAGGTTTGATATTTTTGTTTGTTGGAACTGTCCAGCATTTCCCACCGCACAAATCAGTCTCTATTTTAGCATGTTATTTTATGTCGACTCCTAAAATATTAGTATTCTATGTATGTGGAGCAGCACTGAGACGTCACAGAGATGCACAGAGATGCGCCTTTATCCGACTCGTGGGAGTCCGTCGCGGAGCTCTCCTGCTCTGCCATTGTTCGGTTTCATTATGCAGAAGCGTGGCAACCGATCCTGAGAAAGTGCACGGCAAACACTTTGCAGGTAGCAGGATACAAATACAACCGTTTCACCCTATTCTGCTTTTTGACACTTGCTGGTGAAATGTACAGTGAGGAAACAGAAGGCAGGGAAATAAGAAAACTGCAAGCAAGCAAATATGGATGTAAACAATCAGTGTTCAAAGAAATCTGCTTTGCTATTGCTTTAAGGCTGGAACATGCCTCTCCGGGCTGCACGGGAGAAAAGTCACCTGAAGGTGTTCGCGTGGCTGCTTCTTTTATACTCTTCCTATTGTTTTCGTCCCATCAGGAAGTTCCATATCACCTTTCCCTGACTAGATCTGCAGAGACATTAATGTGCATCTTAATTCCGGCCTCATGAGGAAGGAAATGCATTAAAAATGTTTGTTAAGCCTCAAGGACACACACACACACATACAACACTTTTTATTTGTTTATAAGAAAAGTCCACGGGGCACCTTTAACATAACTTACTCCTCCACACATTTAAGCTAAAATGGAGCTCAGTAATCTAATCAGCTGTGTGTGTATGTGTGTGCGTGCGCGCCTGCGTCTGTGCATGCGGTTTACATGATACCCCACTAAACTTCTATCATGGCTGTGCTTTTTTTATTGACATTTCATCCAGATGCAGCTCAGATTGTCATCTTTGTCGAGGCATTAAAGTCTCGTCTTCTCTCAGCTGCTCTACACGGTTGTAAAAGCGGCCTTGTTCTGCAAATGAGCCAACACTGCATATCAACAATGAAGCTTGGTATCTTGAGTTTGCAGCAGGCAAAAGATCATTTATCTATATTTTATGTGTCTATTGAAAACACACCATCAATATTCTATCCATTCCGACCTTCCACCTGTATTTTGACTGCTTTCTACCTGATCGCCTAACAAATGTTTGTCAGAAAGTAAAGGGTTGCTAGCAAACTGTGAGTTTTCTGCTCTGATGTAACAATTAGTAAGAAGGAAATGACTCCAGCTTCAGTTCTCAAGAAACAAGAAGTGGATCTCTCTCATCCTTTAAGTTGAAATGTTGATGATAGACTTGCTCCTTGATGTTTGTGTGCTCAGACTTCAGCACCTCTCTGAGCCCTCATTTTATTTCTAACCTCCAGCCAAACTTGTGTGTGGGAACCTTGACAAGGTGGAAGAACGAGTATGCACAGCAGTAACTGGGAGAAAAGCACCCCGGGGTGTCGGTTACCGACATTCTTGTACTCAGTGGTGTGGTGCAGCATTGTATTGTCTACTTACATGGTTTTCTCTCCCTGTTTCTCTCTCGTTTCAGTCATTTCAAGGCAGTCAAGGAAGAGCCTATCTGTTTAATTCAGTGTAAGTATGAGACCCACACTAACAACCCACCTCATTTATGTGGAAAACTTTCCTCTTATTATGCACTTTGTTTATTCGGGCTCACGCAGTGTAATTAACAAGTGATCTGGAGCTTGTAAATAAAAGTCACACGGACTCACAAGTAGCTCATTTGATGGGCAAAGTTAAACGGTGTACTCACTTTGGGTGTGTTTGTTTCAGTTTAAACCCGAGCTGAATTTTTTTCCCCATCACTTCAGCTTACTCATTTCCTGTCACACTTGTTTAGGCTTGTCTTCTGACCATGAACACCAACTTAAAGCCTCGGCAACACACTTGAGCTGTTGACCATTTAACACACAAAAATTAACTGTGCGATGCACATGAAGGTAAACAAAAAAGAGCAACAGAAAGGGGCATGTCTGCCTTTAGGCCTTCACGTTTACTAGCCACAAACGGGTGAAAACAGAATTTTCTGCAGATTTCACTCCCAGTAGCCATATCTGATTATCCGTTTCAACAAACACGTGTTACATTAAAATTCACCCAGCTGACAGGTTACAATTGACCCTTACGTTCATATAAACACCCACTTCATCATGTGGAGAACAGGAGCTGGATATCAGCGATTTTACAGAATCATAGCGAGTGAAAACCAGTCTGATTCCAGTCTCTGCCAACTAAACCCAGTAAGCACTGATTTGGAAAAAATAGACCTTGACATCCGGGTTAAAACTCGATTTTTTTTATGTTACATATAAATGTTTCAACAGTAATTAAATGAGTAATTAAATGACTATTTTTTCATGAATCCATTCCTTACTCCATTTTGAAACATAGCCACTGATGCAGTTGAAGCGATCGTCCCATGTAACCTGCACATTTAGCCCAGATTTTAACCTACGCACATCGATGTATTTTGTGCTGAAACCACCAAATCAAGGCTTCCTGCTAAACTGAGCCGACGGACTGTTTTGTCCTCTGTGCTCCAGTCCGTGCTACGAGAACCGCTGCTTAACATCCATCTCTTTAAACCCAAGAATCACTTTCGGTGGTTTATTTCGCGCTTGGTTGGTTTTAGGGGACTCGGCTCTCAGTCACAATGAACCACACAGAAGTCCCCCAGTGTCACGGTGCAGCCGCTTTGTGCACCCTGTCTCGTTTACATTGTTCTTACCTGCCAGAGTGAGCTGAATGAAAGAAGAACTCTAAAGTCCTGAGATAAAAGTTCAAATAAATCATCTCAAAAGTGTCTTATGTGAAAGCAAGCAAAGCCGACGGTGGTGTGCATGTAGAAGGACATTTAGCCCAAAGAAACAGATAATGTGGTGGGAAAGTTCTGGAGATGTCTGCATGCAGCCCGGTTACACACATTGACGCTGCACTTCAATGAGTGTGTCTGCGGTGTGTTCTTTAATTAAAATGACACTCAAAAGCTAATCAGCGGCAGTCTACATGCTGGGAGGCATTGGTTTAGAAAAAGCAAACAATGCATTTCCCTGAACAAATACGTATGTATTTGTGTTTGAACACTTTGGAAATATTCTCAGGGAATTCCTTTTACTGTTTATAAGTGCAAGAAATAATCCAGATAGAATAATTAGTACACCAGCATGTAGTCATTTGACTGACACTGTTCTTTAACATTTTGCTGCTTTTGCTTTAAGTAAAAGATTTGAGCTCTTCCTCCAAGGCTCCTCCTGACCTCTGCGACCTTTTCTCACCTACAGGGTGAATGTCGGCTGCGGGCCAGCGGAGGAGCGGGTACTCCTCACAGGTTTACATGCTGTGGCTGATATCTACTGTGAAAACTGTAAAACCACCCTGGGTTGGAAATATGTAAGTCAGTCGCTCATTTAAACTTTAACCTGAGCCCGTTTACTTTCCCGTGTTTAGTGTTTTCTTGTTGCACCACTTATGCCTGTTGCTGTGATGTTGTGTAAGTATGTGTTTTCTTGGCTTCCAAGAGGACAAATAATGCTGTTACAGGTCAAAAGAACACAGTTGCTCTCATTAAAGATTTGCTTGCTAAAGCCATGGTGACTTTTTTTTTTTTTTTTGCTCACGGTTGTGTTTAGGCTCACAGATTGAGCGCGCCGTGGTCTCCTAGCGCTCAAGATAATTACAGTGCCGAAAGGTTGGCTGCAGACAGCCAGACTGGTACCTCTGAGAGTCTACAGTGATTAAATGTCAGGCCATTTTGAAGAGGCTTGTCCTGGTAATTGTCTGAAAAGACGAAAGAAGGGTGTAAAATAACTGAACAAACTATAAGACAGGGACTCACTTAAAGCCGCTCCTTCAGTGACAAAAACAATTACAGATTCTCAGAAAGGCCCCACAAAGCAAAGCAGAGTGGAGCGGAGCTGGTTTACAAGGCAAAGCAGGCTGAGCAAATAATCAAAGACACAGACCCACATCGACATCCTGATTGTCCTGAAGCTCAGCAGGACTGGGACATATGCCGGAAATCATACAGCACTTCAAGACATGTATTTCCAGACAGGAAGTTTAGACATTTGAAATGAAAGATTCAGTCGCTGGAGGGAAACCGCCATGGTAAAGCGCTTGTGTTGTTCACTGCATCTCTAAAATCCTGCTTGTTTCAGATAATAATGAGACCAGATGGCCAAACGTGTGGGGGAATTTGACTTACTGTCTTGTGTGTTTTTGTTTGGACTTGAAATTAAATTCTGCGCTGAGTTATTGCACACTTGATCACGTGATGTATGCCTCCTCTGTAGCCCTGGAAATGGTGGAAAGTTTTCACCATGATTTACTTGAAAAGTGAGGAGGCCAGAGAGGGTCAAAGTTTGAAGACGACAAACATTAGAGCAAGAAAGTTATACAAAGTAGACTGTGACATGATGAAATGCCATGGCTAGACTGAGGAGACAAAAAAAAACTGTCTTGATGTCAATCTCAAAAATACAAATCCATTGAACCGCACTCCTTTACTTGATGACCTTTTGTTAATGTCAAACAGAAAGACAGGGAGGAAGATAAGAGATATCAAGCATTTTTTCATTGAAAAGTTCATTCTAGACTTTGGATACAGCGGTTTGGCCAAAACAATTTTAACATTGTTTGGTGTCTTAAAAACTCCACTAGAATATAAAACAAGGTCTGTGAGTGTGGCTGGAATGACTGGGTCGGTGGGATTAAATGTACTCTGAGGAGTTATTTACCGGTTATGACACAGTCTCAATTCAATACTGATGCCTCTACGTGACCTACACAGGCACACAAGGCTATCAGCGAGAATATTGGCTATTTCAGTTATTGTCAGCGGGTCAGATTCCTCTCAGAATCGTAACATGACCGGGGAATGTTGATAACTTTAGCTTTTCCTCAACAAAATTATTGTTACTGTGCAACCAGTTCTGTTGGCTATAGGCTACATGTAATCTCGATGTGTGAACGGGACTCAGACAGAGCTCACTTTGTTATCAATCTCTCATAGCCACAAATAGATACATAGCCTCATCGTCATGCATCCTGCAAACAGCTGTGTTGCCTCCTTCTTTTACTTCAAAACAAATGCATATGCTAGTCAGATCTTGAACAACAGGATCCTTGGATCCTCAGTTCCTTGTGGCTACTTTAACTAATTAAAGTAATAAGTAATGGCACCGACTGATACCGACACCTTTGCTTGTTGTAACTTTTAAATACGTTTCTTATTCAACTTTTAAACATGAGTATTCAGGCATTTCTTTGCCACTTTTGTATGTGTTGGTGAAATGAAAAGAATATTCCTCATCAGTATCAGTCAGGCTCTACAGTGGAACGTGGTCTTGTAACTCAAGTTGTTCTCTCTTTTCTGTCTTTGTGTACGTTTTTACAGGAGCACGCGTTTGAGAGCAGTCAAAAGTACAAAGAGGGAAAGTTCATCATCGAGCTGGCTCACATGATCAAGGACAATGGATGGGAGTGACGCTCCGGCCACGCTCTTGTCTTTTTCTGACCTTGGAATGCTCTTTATCGAACTGCGTGGAGCATCGACCACCCTGCCCCTCTCGAACCTCCCCTCACCCCCTTCTCCAACTCCTCCCTTACAAAAACCCTCCACGAAACCGCTACACCTTCGCCTCCCTTCACGTGCACACACCCACTGGCTCATCGTGAAACCGAACAGAAAAAATGACATCAACAACGACGATGAGGAATTGGAGCAACTGTTGAAAAATCACATCACAGGAGTCCTGTCGTTACTTCAAAGATTGTGTGTTCTCCTTCGCGGCTCCGGAGCTTTTGGGTTTGACCCCGCCCCGCTCACTCTCACAACCCCTCCACCCCCACCTCCACCGATCCACGCTTACAAGTGATTGTGGTAATATGGCGACCACTAAGCGTAAGGAGAAAGACTTCACTGAAAGGACATGTCTTTGTTTTCTTTATTTTCGCCCATACAGCGAGACGAATGACTTTGATGACTTTTGTTATTTTAATGTTATTTGCTATGTTATTTTGCTAGTTTCAACTTCTGGGTTTGGTAAGGTTTTGGTTTTGATGGCAGATGGATGTTACTGGTTAGCATTTTTATTTCCCTGTCAAGTCTGTCATATCTTGGTTTGTTTGTTTTTTGGCTTGTTGTATCTCTGCCCATAGCTGAGCATGTTTTTCTTTTGCTAATGTCCAAATGAGCAATCAGGGACGGGTGAGGAGTGAAGGGGAAAGGGAGTTTATCATAGTTACAAATATGTAGCAGCCTCTTGATTTTTTTTTTTTTTTTTTTTTTAGTGGCTATGGATGGGATTGCAGTTGTGTGGGGTTTTTATTCTTGGTATTTTTTTTCCATTTTTATCTTTTTACTTTCTTGTGAATTTTCTTTATCCTCCTCCCTGCCCACTTTCTGGTACTTTTGAGCACCCAAAAAGCATTGAAAGCAGCACCTAGTATTTGTTTGACATAAATATAAATATAATATAAATATAAATATATATATATATATATATATATATATATATATATATATATATATATATATATATGTATATATGTATATGTATGCACATAAATTTAGAGATATATATAAATATTTGTAGTGTTTGGCTAAATGCGATTGTGGCTGGTCCCATTTTGCAGCAGTACCATAAGTGGAAAAAGACAAGAAAAGGAGCAGAAATAATTTCTAGACTGGGGAACCTGAAATCAGTGTCCACATGTCATAAAACATTAGGACAGACTGTATTATTCCATTGTCTAGTAATGAAACCGTAAGAGACACAACCTCATATGAATATATATACACACACACTATGATTACATATGCATAAATACTATGAAAATGTTCGTAGTACGTAGATATTGGAACATGGATCCTATATATATATATATTTGCTGTCATGCACATATGTATATATGCATATGACTGTGTGTATATATGCATTGTGTGTGTGTGTGGTCAAGCATTACACAGTGGCATACTTGAACAATGCTACTTCGTTTGCACTTTGCAGAGGCCTTGGTTCATCTCAGTTTAGAGGCAAAAAGTTTGTTCGCTCTCGTGTGTTTTATGGCCTTCTCACAGATGAATGAGACAGAAAGAAAGTTTGACCTGGATGGTTTGAGGCTATCGTCATCCCTGTATAGACTGTAGTGCGTTTAGCAGCTGTCTGTCAGATGCTTCTAGGGAATTTGGTTGGATTTTATTTAAATTCTGTAGACAAATTCTGCGTTTCCTCTCAGTTCTTGCCCGATTTTAAACTTTTCTCTGAAGGGAAAAGTGTCATGTGTGATTCTTTGCTGCTATTCTAGAAATCCCGCCATTTCCTCCCGCTCTTGTAGGTCTTTTGCACTTTATAGCTTATCCGTCTGTCTCTCTCTTAGAGTGTATGAATTGTCTCTTTGTGGATGGCGTCCGTGATTTGCCTCTAAGCCGTCTGAATCTTGTGTCTCTTCAAAACATGAACGGCCTCCCCTCTTTTTTCTGTTGTGCAGTGCATAACTCTGAAAACCGTCATGTGAACCGATGTGTCTTCCCTCCCCTACTAGTTCAAAGTGGCCCTCAAAATAACTGCACCAGAATCCTCAGAGAGCTCTTCCCCACTTTTATTTCTGTGATTAACAGAGACCCGGTAAATATACATGCATATATTTTCTCTGTTAAGATTTGAGGTGCAAAAAACAGATGGATATTCAGTATATTATTTCTCAGAGTAAAGCAGGGAGGAAGAGGTCAGGACAATGCGGGATGCCCAGGGCTCGTTGTCTGTCTTTTTATTGGAAGAATGGAAAAGATGGCAGCAGGTGGAGGCGGGGCAGGATGGGACAGGAGAGATTTAAAAATCAGCAGTGATTGATTACTTTGCCGGCAAGGTCAGTCTAATCACATGACCTTCTATTCTAAAAACGATGACAATGCAAACCCTTAATAGTTAGCAGTGATACCTACTTGAAAATATAAAGACATAAACATATTGGCCCGTGTTACAGTTTTTGTACATAAAGTAACATATTTAAGGTTTTATACGTATTTCTACTGGGTTAGTTGTTTTACTTCCCCAACTTGAAGCACTTTTGTTCACTGTACCTCTGGCTGTGTAAGTCTGAATGTGTGTGTGTCTGTGTGTGTGTCTGTGTGTGTGTGTGTGTGTGTGTGTGTGTGTGTGTGTGCGCACGCATGTGTGCGTGTGTATGTGTGTGCATGCATGTGTTAGCCGCATGCATGTCTGCACACGAAAGTAAGTGAATGTTTAGTTTTCTTTTCCTCAGACAGTTTAATATCTCTTTATTTTTCCCCCTCTTTTTTGGTTTGAAAGTATTTTTATCTGTTCTGTTGTACTTCTTTTTTTTTCCTTTTTCTTTCACAACTGTTTGGTTTCACTGTCTCTCCCAGTGATCTGCGAGGTCGAGAGCCAGGTTAGTTTGTTTGGAAGTGATTTATCCCTTCTTCTTTTTATCTGTTAGCCTGTTTATTTAGCTTGTGTGGTGAGAGCCCTTTAGAGGGCCGGTGTTTAGGTCTCTGCTGAGCCATGTAGACGTTGAGGGCGAGCTGGAATCTCCCACCATGTCGCAGGGAGAGCCTTTACCAAGACCCTTTCTCCACCACAGTCAGTGTCTCCTGTATAGAGGGCTTTCAGGTGATGAAACGCACCCTATGGCGGCCATATTGGAGGTCCTTAGCTGGCCTGTGAATATCTGATTGTATTTCTTGAGAACTTGTTCACGTTTGTGCTGGTTTTAACTGAATATTAACTGTTAATCCCCCGATCCATTTGATGTGAGCTACTGTTTGGACGATATTAGCTTGTTATCTACCCGAACTGATCTGCTATATCCCCGTTCTGAGGCTGCATCCTTTGAAGTTTGCAATTCAAGACTCCCAAAGCCTTTTCTGCGTCTTTAAGTTTTATGTTAATGGTGCATTCAAGTGGTCTTCGTCAACTCATGAAGTTGAGAAATGTGACCTCATTGATATTTGTGTTCCTGTGCTCATCAGTGCTGGTAAACTACTGGTAAGCTACATTTCATGAACTTGAGTTTACTACTTGGCGTTCACCACTTTGTCAGCCATTTCCTGGTGATAAACTTGAAAACTGCTGAGACCGAAAGTTGGATCATGGCACATGATTGCTCAGTAACAAAACTGTAGATGTTCAAATTTCTATTATTTCTAAGCACTGAGCACAGGAATGGAAATGTGAATATCTGCAATTGGGTAGCTTTGTCTGCTGAAGAAGATTGTGTGATACACTCCAGAACAGCTACCAGATGGACTTTTTGGTATGATTGTTTTATTAATTTCCAGCCGACTTTAGGAGTGGTCAAGGAGTTCCTGAATGCACCATTGGTTTTATGTCCCCCGAGGACGCACTGTCTCGTTTGGAGAGGACGCGCAGGATTGGTCTGGCTTTTAGTTCCTGCTACAGACTCGCTTTAAAGGGCTGCATTGTTCGAAGGTTGCAGCTCTTGAATTGAGATGCAGCATTTATCTGGTCAGCCAGCCTTGACTGTCTGATATGATGAACATATCTGGGTGATAATGTCAAACTCGGTTATTTATTGAAGATTGGGGAGCTTCTTCCAACCTCACAGAGCAAAGGGTAGCGAAATTTGGGGGGAAAAAAGTCCACTAGACCATTCATGTCTGCTTAAATCGTTAATGAATGGACCCACAGCAGTCCGACTTTCCTCTTAACTGTTACGTGTACACAGCTAGTTTCTCCAAAGGACCTCCAAGATTGCGCCAGCATTGGTTGCTGGGAGACTTGTGACCCAATTGCAGAGCCTCTATACTCTCCCTTCGATCAGTCAGTCTAAGTTGAACCAACAAAAAGCAGTTGCCAGTGTCACCTGCCAGTGTGTACCAAATAAGAACCAGGTTCTATCGAATGCATCAGTGTCATGTGTCAGCGAGCAGGAAGGAAGCCAGGGATCATCATGTTCGAGTGTCTCCTGGAGATTCAACTGCTAAACCAAAATCAAAGAGGAGAAATCCTGTCACCTATGGCATTGTCTTTCTATAGAATGTTTTGATTCTCTGAACTTAACAGCATCAAAGCAGCCTGGATGAAAAATGTAGATATTTGCTGCTGAAAACTGTTTACTTTTTATTGTTATTTTGTTTAATCGTGACACTGGCCACCGCCTTTTTGAGCTCTGTTACTGTCTAAAAAACGTACCTGAAAGGATGTTGATCAAAGGCAAGATGGGTATACAGGGGAAAAGACTGTACAAGTTCTTTTCTTAGGACTGTTAAACTACAGTTTAAGGTCTAAAGCATGTTGTATTTATAATGGCTATATGTCGTGCCTGTTTTATTATTATTTTTTCCTAAGTTTGAAAACAAAAATATTATATGCTTTTTATTTGACTACATTGCTTTGCATACTGTCTTAGTAAAGCCATGTCACATGTCTGTTTTCACTCTAATGTAAACTATCAGATATCACAATAAATTTTCAATGGCATTAAGTTGTTGACTGTGTCAAGTCGTCATTGATTTTTTTAGATTTGATTAACCCTCTCAGGTTGGAAGTCGTTCGTCCGACTGCGATGTGTTCATTAGCTTTGAGTCGTAACAATATGGATGCTACAAAGAGGATGTGTTGTATTTGTTGATGGCTGTTTTGAGTTTTAAGCTTTAAATTACAATAAGCGGTTTTGATGATAAAGAAACTTCAAACTAATCTAGATAACCGTGTCAGCAACTCACAGTTACAACTTCAAAGCATATTACCCAATTACATGTCAGCAAAAGCTTGATATGTAACATGAGAAAATAAAAAGTTTCAAACTATCAACCAAACAATTATTTTTGCCCGCCACGTTTCTGCGTATGTGACGTCAAAGTTGTCTGAAAATTTTAATATTTTAAAGTGTCTGAGTGCTTGTTCTGACTTTGTCGTTCGAGTGAACTGTACCAGTCGGGAAGTCATTTTCCTGATTTTTCCGACACCATATGAACGCACTATAATTTATGGAATCTTTTTTGTTTGCTTTGTGTAAAGGCATTAGAAAGGTTATTCAAACCTATTGTCTCAAAATATAGTCTACTTCAGTTCATGTTCACTCACGTTGATTCAGAAAACTGATCATGGAATTATGTTTCACAATCTTTTTATTTGCATCTTTTTCAAACATCTGCATGTGATACAGATAAACAGAAAAAAAATAGATCACAGCTCTGAAAACTTTTTTTGTCCTATTTCTGTCTTACCATGTGTTCAAAAATACTGATACTAACGTGTTTCATTTCTTTTGTATTGCCAATCATTTTAAACTATAACAGTGCATTACAAATCGGTATGCGTTTAAACTGTCAAACCGGTTACATCATTCTCCATTCTGAGAGCCATAATCATGTGCAAAGCCACAAGAAACATTACACATAATGAAAATAAAACATCAGCATGTTGCAGGAACACAGCTGAAAAAAAAGGAACTTGTCTGCTGAGGTTGTGATATGTGTGAAAAAAGGTGATAGAATTAACTTCAACATTTTACCGCAGAGGCTGAACTTGTGATTAAATATTACAGGCCTGGCAGAAAATATGTCAGAAAATGCCCTTTAAATTTAAAATAATTACCGAAGAATGAAATTCACTGTCTTCCCTACTGATGTGTGAGCCTCAGACAGAAATTGGACAGAAATTGGAGTGTCAGGCTGGCAGACTGTCAGGTAATTAGTTTGAAAGTGAGAGACCTGCAGTTTCGACTGATGCCGATTTTCTTTTTCTTTTTTCGAATTTTCTTTTCTTTTGACTGACCGAGAAGTCCGTTTTGATGTGGTCCTCTTGCTTTGATACTTACATTTTTAAACTTAAGACATTGGTTTAGGCTTGTCCTGAACCACTTGATTTCTGTCATTTGAGGATTTCAGGTCCTTATCAAATGTGAGGAAATGTGTGCCAAAAGATCACTGAAGGTATACTTATCGTTTCATTGTTGAGATTATCTCTAAGCTTTAATCCAACTAAATTGCTTTAGGTTTCTGCTCCTACTTGTACAGTGTTTAGAAATTGTTTCCATACTAATTAAACACTGGAGCACTTCTGTGATTCTCATCTTGCTCTTCATATTCAAAAAGTCAGTCTGCATTCGTTTCTCAGCTTTTTTGATTATACTCGCTGTGTCTTGTCACATCTTTGGTGATAACACTCAACTATTTCTTCTCACTTTAACTACGTTAGTGGAAGATAAAACGTCTCCGCATCGCTGATAAAACTGACCGAAACGTATCTTACAAATTCAGACATCTTGCATTTGATCATTATCAATTGCGTCTACATCCTCAGAAAACAAATGTGTGACACTGTTTACCGGAATTTCTTCTGAAAAATTTGGAATTTTAGCGAGCAAGGAGTTAATGAATACTTTTTAGGGGAATTCCAGCTAATTTTAGACTTGTTTGACAAATGTGATTACTTTAAGGCCAACAACTACATTTAACTGTAAAGGATTCATAATTTCCTCACCAGATAACTTTGCCGTGAAGCTAAAGGAGGCTTTTAAACCGCATACCAGCATACCTTCATGTCGGGAAATACTGGAAGTTACCGTTGTATCTCATATGTTCGCACCGATCCTGACTGAATTTAGGAACTACACATATTTTGAATAAACTTAGCTTTCACCGTGACCATTTCCCCTTGGTGCGTTCAAGATATATAATGGTACAATTAGACTTTTATCTCATGTACTTTCACAAGGTTTAGCTGTCTTTTTTTCTTTCATTGCACCATTTTTGTTTATCTTAATGATTCTGGATGAATAGACTAGAAAGACACACAACTCAAAAATCAAACAGAGAACTTCCTCTTTCACAAACTGATCTCATACAGCCTTTGTACTTCCTCTAGTGACCCTAACATGGTCAGTCTCAATGTACTGATCTGCAGCGTCAGGCAAGCAGTGTAAGAATTCTGTAACTCTCTATTAAAACATTTATTAATTATGTTTTAGTTGTGATAGCAGTTTTCTTTTTCTGGACTTAAAGATGGCCATTCCTAATAAGCCTAGTTTGATGGTATCATATCATCTATAATGCAGATAAACCAGGGCTGGAACATGAGGTTAAACATAACATTGAGTAAATATTTCTCTCCTACCTCATATTTTGATCTATTATTTATTTATTATGCAGTATGTGTGAAGGACTGAGGTGCTGACATCTCAGTCTGTTCTCGCACTGATTAACCTGCAGTTGCTGTAAGTTAAGAGGTGGACTGAATATTCATGTCTGTGTTATTAAAATAACTGTTTCGTTGTTTTATGAGTCACGTGTGGGATAACAACCCAAAAAGAAGCCAATTTCAAATCTTCTTTTTCGGGTCTACTTGGTTTTTGTATTTCCCTGAGCTTTTTTATCTTTCCATTATCAATCTCTTTAGTTGCTGCTTGCTTGGACCAGCTTCGCATTGGTCACTTCACCAGCCTGAGAGCAATGGAAGAAACAAAAACATATATATGTATATATACAGTATATATACAGTATATATACAGTATATATATATATATATATATATATATATATAGTAAATATATATATATACATATATATATATATATATATATATATATATAGTAAATATATATATATACATATATATATATATATATATATATATATATATATATATATATATATATATATATATATATATATATATACAGTATATATATATATATAATAATGTTTGGTAATTTGGGTGCTCTGACCCAAGTATCACACCACATGCATAACTGTAAATTCATCTGGAGCTCTGTGGTCACCAGTTAACTCAGACAGAAGCTATTTTTTCGGCAACATTATCAGATTTGCTGCAGCACAGTTAATTATAAAAGGAATCATTTGAAGTGAAAATGTACAGACTGTAAGTTTGTTGTATGGACTGGAGTTGCTATGGCAGTATGCACTACGATGATTCTTCCCTGTACTGTGCTTTCTATGCTTCTCCTTACTTGTGATTCTGATGCCCACACAGCCTCGTGTTTTGATGTCCTTGAGGTGACTGGCTTGTCTTCAAGCACAAGGCAGCCTGTCAGCCTCTAATTTATCTCACACTCCTTGCCTTGTACTTTAAAGCTACAACATGCAGCATTTTCACATGAATACAATGAATTGACAGCATATTCGATTTTCTTATCAGTCCATGCTCTTGACTGTGACCTTGTGTGTATATACTTGACCATAATACAATAATGGTACAGGTGGCAGTAAGAAAGTAAGAACTGTAAAGTTAAAAATTAAATAAACTGTCAGTGTTCAGGATCTGTTGTGCCTTATAATCATCCATAATTTACTTTTTGTTAAAATCGGCTTAAAATTAGGCTGAGACTCTTAATTAATTAATTCATCAACATAGTTAATCACAGGTAATTGTTTCATTAAAAAGTACATTTTTACCATGTTTTAACACACTGAATACTCAGAATGAAAACTTCCATGACTGGTGGAAAACCACATTTACAGCTCTTAAATTTGCTTCACTGATAGATGAAAGACGGCTTTGTTTTCCCTCAAGTGTATAACAAGCTATATACAGAATTGTTTGAATTAAAAACTATTTTTCAAGGATGTATTTAATGTGTGACCTGACTCTCAAGTCCCCCAAACTGTAGCTCTACAGAGCATCTTTCAGTCCATTGTTTTAGGTTTATAGGCTCACATCTCACTCTTTTCATTAACTCTCACAACTGTCATCAGTATTATCTTTGGCTGGCAGCTGTTTTCAGCAACAAAAAAAATCTAAAAACCATCTGTACACTACCTGCCCAGCAGAAAGGTATTAGTAAACAGCAAGTTGGTTAAGAAATCGGACATTTAGCTGCTGGAGAGCAATATAGGTTTATTAGGGTTTGGAGGGAGAGTTCAAGGGAGAACGAATATTGTACCCACATTTATCAGATTTGCTAAAACATGACTCCAAATTCATGCAAATACTGGATGTCTACGTAAGCAATTTGTTGGGTTTCCGAGTACAACACCACTGACGTAAATAGAAATTCCAGGTCTGTAACAATATGCCAGACATAATGTGGGTGCTTATTACAAACTAAACTCATTATGTCAGAACAATGTTACTGTATGTGTTGACAACTTGTATCTTAAAGTGAACATGTATGTAACGCTGTGATCTTACCCTCTCACTGAAGTTACATAGTGCTGAGACAAGTGACAGAACCTACATTCACCCCATTACAAATGTTGTTATGTTGGGGGTTGGGTGGCTCTTAGTGCCATAACAAATAGTTTGTTGGTGGTCCAAAATAGCATGGTGACTGCTAACGCATTCGGCAGGTAAACTATGTTAGTCAGTTTTGTGTTTATAGCTCGTTTGCACTGAAATACAACGAAATGTTTGCACAGCTCCGAACAACAGCTCACAGACAGGAAAGTTGTACAGTAGAGATGGAAAAAGGAAAACAAGATGTTGAAATGTTGTTATCGTACTGAATACATCTTTTATCGGGAGCATATATCAAGAGTTCACAACTGATATTGCATCTTCAAGATAATATTCCTCTCTAGACAGTCATGCAGGCACAGACGTGAGAAGCAGAGCATATTTCCACTTGGTGGATGCTTTTATCCGGAGCGCCTTGCGCTACTTTTAGTGCATGCATATTTCAGAGCGGCAGGCCCCAGTGTGAATCAAATCTAACCTTTAGGGAACATTTCCTGGATGCACGGACAGAGAAGGAGAGCAGGCAGAGTAGGAGTAGGTTTGTTGTTGTTGTGAAGGCTGAAGACAGACAGGATGTAGTTATGGGGGATGTTTATGTCGGCGTGTGTTATTCTCATGCTCTCAGTCCTCTCATGTCTACTGACCTACTTCTCTGCGACGCCTGGTCACACAGTTCAAGCTCTTCAACAGGAGGGTCTCTGTGTGGGGTGGGTATCACACTGGGAGGTGGTGGTGGTGCCACGGTTCAGGCATCTAGTGGTTGGCTGACCATATCGACTTTTTTTTCTTTTGTTCACACTCCATCAGCACAGACAGGTCCTGTGCATGAGACAGGAAGGAGACAGATAAGGATAAACAGTAAGTGTTTGGGTGTGAGGCAAACGAGGAGACTGACAAGGAAACTGAGAAAAGGAGCGAAGAGGAGCCTCTATTCTCTATTGATTTAAAATAGGAGTGACTAAGTTTATCATTTATCCTGGGTGGTGCTCATATTGAAATTCAAGTCTTTGATGGCCTTAGTTCTTAAAACAGTTCATTTGAGTGTTTATGGATGTGATTTATAGATATAATCTGGTGAGGTTAGGCATTCAAAACAACTTGGTTAGGGCCAGGAAAATATAAAATTCTGTGCTAAAAATAATCGTACATGCACCCTGACACAAGAGCAGCAGCCCAGTTGCCGAGATAAAATGTTAGTGGTCAGTCGAGACGACAAACCACAGCTACGCTCAAATGTGTACGCGTCATAGGCTAAATACCTTATTGGCATGTCTACAAATGTGTCATATCACTTTCACTGAACATGTTAATTACCTGGCTTTTGATGTCAGGAGGCAGAGACTATGGTGGAGATGTTAGAGGTGACAATTCTGCCAAGACAGTGACTGCTGTCCGAGCCTGTGTTTCAGCATTTCTTAGCATGACAACAATGGATATTTTCAAAGAGACCTCCGGACAGTTTCCAATCATCTTTGTAGCAACCAGATATTTTATGCCACAACATGATGTTTTCCTAACCTAACCAGAGCATGAGCACATTGTGACGAGAGAACATTTTAAAATTGAACCTAAAGTTTTTTTGTAGCATAGACACCTTTATTAGTAGGAGACAGTGAGGAAACATGGGAGAGAGAGGGGGATGTGACATGCAGCAAAGGACCTCTAGCCGGAATCGAACCGGGGTTGGCTGCGTGTATGGCATGCGCTCTAACCACTCCACCACCTGCGCGCCTAATTGAACATAAAGTTTTAACGAATTTGTGGTTCAGCAGGAACACACATTGCCAACATTTACATTTAGAGTTTTAGATGAATGAAAGGAAAGCTTAACTGGAAAATGTTTTAACTTGAGCAAAAAATATGCGCTCACAAGCTGTTTGACTGCACTTAATGGACGTACACAGGCAGGAAAAGAACAAGCAACTGGAGTTTCAGATCAGAGTATGAAAAAACACCAGTCAGCACCTGTGTTTCTAGCTAACTAACATCTGTTTCATTTACTTTAACTTGCACTTAAGTTTATTTATTGCTAGAAAATTACTTTGGAGTACATTTAATATCAGTTTCATATATTCGTACTTTTACTTGAGTTATATTTTTTTTTATGGGTGTCTTTTTTACCAACGTAAGTCACTTTTTCTCAAGTATGACTTTTGGGTACAACACTGGCAGCGGCTGCCATTGTGTATGACTGCGTTTCAAGGTTGTGCTTTTGTCCGAAACTTGTCCAACTGAAATCCCAAATAAAAGGACCTGCACTGTTTGATTAACAGGTGTCCTCTGAATGCTGTCATGCAAAAAAAAAAAAAGATTACGAGCTAAAATAAGATTCAACAAATAGCTAAATTACTGTAATGTCTAAAGTCAGTTAAAGTAGTTACGGTAGACATGAGACCCATTAAATTCAGCACTGAGGATTAAGGACGCAGCTGGTAACAACTAGATCTTTACCATTTATATTTTATGATTTGATTGTACATTTAGGAAATATATGAGAGACAAAGAGAAAAATTATTCAGGCACAAGTACTTAATTTGACAGAACATAATTGCCGCTCTCGCATTTTGCAGCACCCCCTCTACGTGTGATATTAGCTCTCGAAGGATGTCAAGCCGATGACCCCCTTTGACTTGTTGCTACTGTCACTTCATTATCTTCTCTGTCACTTTTTTTTTTTTTTTCTCATCCCCGTCCATCTCTCTGTCCCTGCTGCTCTCACTCCCTCTCAGCTGGAAGTGGCTGCCCTGGGTTGCAGGCCTCGCAGCAGGCTCCCATGACTGGAAGCTTTAATGTTGCTGCTATTTCAAGCCCTCTGATGTCATCTGAAGGAGGGGCCGGCCCTCATCCCTGGAGCGGTGAGTCAGAGCCAGGGAGGGGGAGGGAGGGGAGGAGGGAGGGAGGATGAGAGGAGATTCAGTGAGGAAGAGGTACAGAGCATCAAAAACAACAATGGTAGTATGATGATTGCTCTCCATGTTGTCACCGGGGAAATGGCAAAAGTGTACATGCAGTGGAAAACAGCAACACATGTGACAACCAGTAACTACACACTACTGTCACTGGGCTGACATTAGACTTTTATTAAAATGTGTTGATCAGTGAGTTTTGTTGTTTCCTCCTTGGGCTGCATTAGTCACTAAAGCTGCCGTTTGCTCTTTAATCTAGATGTTTAACAGTAGTTTGTAATATTAAAATCAACATTTGACTGACAATATTTAAAAAGGCAAAACTGTTTTGTTATAAAACTATTCATTTGTGATTTTTGATGTTTTGAATTTAGTTTTTTTCTGACTTTTCTAAATATTTTTGTCTGTTTGTGATTTCTTCACATTGTATTCTCGCATTTCTTCATATTTCATGATGTACAATTCAATATTTACGCAAGCAAAGCTTTTCCAGGAATATAATCCTGGGAAAGACATGAAAAACAATACTCAAATGTAATTTTAAAAGCTTGGCAACATGTTGGATTTTGGTAGCTGCACACAAAGACACAGTTCTGTTTTTCATAAACAGTCACTGGTTACATCTTTTTACTCACTACATCATAAGTACATAAACAGTCTCTATCTACTTTGCAGTGAATCTAATTTAATTTGCAGGTATTTCAGTCCAACAAAACAAACGTCTTTGGTTTTGCATCAGCCTCCAAATAACATTTGGTGTTATCGTCATGGGCAGAAAAACAGACACAGGAACTGAAGGAGATGTTGTTTTTCTCCTGTCTCCCTGAGTGATGTCATCCCCATTCAGACTCTGCCTACACAGAGTCGTGGCAGCGCTGAGCATCCACTGTCGCCATGGCTACAGCTCTGCATCTGCCATACTCTCCTGTGCCGAACCACTCCCCGAACCACCAGGCGCCACACAAGCCACCATTGGTCAGTATGTCATGCTGACAGGCACTTTGTCCAATGAGAAAGGAAGTGAGTGATGTCATTGAGAGGATGGCACTGAAGCAGAGATGTGTATCCAAAGGCAGAGTGTCAGAGATCTTCTGCTGACGCACCAACTTAACAAGGGAGGCTGTCACATTAGCAGTTATCTCTTTGAAAGGAACAGGTGAGGGTGGACGTCAGGCTCGGAGATGTTTTACAGCCGTCTGGAGCTGCTGCCAGTCCTCTTAGTACTTACATAACCAATTAACCCAAGGCTCATCACAATGTGGGGCATTTCCACTGGGATTTGGCACAGATACCCCTTTCCACCCACACAAACAGACATACACAGCACTTTCTTTGATGACAAAATCAGTCAAAGGAAAGAAAAAAGCACCTGTTAAGACTTAACAGCAATGTATATCTGTGCAATCATCATTTTTTTGCATTAAAAGTGGATGTTAAAGGCGTCACAAACCGCATGTGACACTTCAGCTCCACACAGCACTTTCGTGTTATTAAGATCATTGTTTTTGTAGTTCAGCCCAAGGCTTTATTTCCTAGTTTGCTCAAAGTCCTCTCATCAACGTCATTTCCAGCAGGCATGCACATGTTTTTAGTGAAGCAACCACCTGCCCAGCACCAGATGGCAGACAGTGTTAGAGACGAGCTGGTGGACATACTGGTACATTTAGCAGCCAAAGGGACGGATGGAGTTGAAGGACACCAAACCAGAGCTAGAGACCAAGTCGATGTTGAACTTATATTCATCGGGTGTAAACAAACAGGGCTCTAAATGAATGAGCTAACGTTGCTTTGTAACTGCTGGAGAACCACTGTCTGCTAACAGGCTCCTAATGGATGATGATATGTTAATATTGTATCTGGACCTTATTTCCGTTGATGTTGACTTTGACATTCATGAGATTAAATTGCCATTTCAGTTCACTGCATTTTTCAGGCTGACCTTCATATTGTTCATATTGGCAGATTTCTGTTTGGGAGGGGTTATTTTGTCTTGCCCAAACCGATCGACTAAGAACACAGTGGGTTAGGCAGCAGCTACTTTGAGGAATTAGAATTGTCGATTAAGTTAATTCGCAACAACCTGTACAGCTCAGTTTATGTCATCTGTGCTTTTCACCATTTTTGTGACCAATTATGTGTCTGGGTCTGCCACAAACCAATGAGGTCGCCAATTTTGACATCACAACAACAGGAGCAATAAATGCGATCAGCTGGTGATTTATAGGGATTGCTGCAGAAATCTCAGCAGATTTACAGCACTAGGGGTAAATGGGGATACTTTTGAGGGGGGGGGGATGTATGAACAGACCCAAATAAAACTTCCATTCGCTTCTGTTTTATTTCCATGGCTTCCGTTTGCTGCTTTGGCTGCCAAATTTTCCCGAAGTAATTCTGATGTTTCGTTTGATCTCCCTGTGTATGATATGTTGAAAGGTTCGGCGAATTATGTTAAAAGCATTTAGAGGCCATTTTGATAATTCCCTGCAGACCCTTTTGCAAAGAAAAGTAAGTGAAATATCATATTTGGAAAGGCAGCATTGTTGATTTCAAACCCTTTCATGCTCTCCCTTGAAAGCCCTCAAATTGCCTGGATCGTCCCTTTCACACACAAAGCCAGCCGCTGCACGTGTTGCTCGGTGACACAGACGAAATATCAAGACAAACTTTTTCCGCTCTCAGCAGAAGTAGAAAGGAATTCACTTGAAGGCACACTGAAGTAAACAAGAACATTATCCCAAACACAAACTGCAGTTGCAGTTAATTTAGGAGACCAGTCCCCATGAAGCTGCTGATGATTCAGTCATACCTTTTAAACAGCTTGTAGCTTCGGTGAAATGTGTTGTGAAATGATACAACCTGCTTTTTACTGCGGCTAAAAACCATAAAAATGATTTAGACAATCTGCCTCATTACAGATGCTCAAGTTGGAAGCAGTTACACCAGCTCAGAAACTTTAAACTTAGTCGAGTTATAACCCAGGAGGCTAACACTTTAATTACAGTCACCTATTTAGCAAAATATGATTATGAATTGTATTGTATTTGTAGCAGATATAAGGACATTCTACATTCTGTTCACAACTACCTAATAGCGTGTAGTAAAAAATAGTTATTGAATATTTTTATGCTTCTTATAAATCCTTAATAGGACGACTTAAAGGTGTTGTTTGTAAGAAATGTAGCACATCAAATTCATATTAAGCATATCACTACAGTATTTGCTAATTAGTGCTAACTGTCGCTGCTGTCAGCTAGGTGGCCCAGTGGCCCATGTTCCCACAGCCCTATGTTCCCACATTTCTAAGATTTTTCTTAAAATTAGGCCCTATGTTCCCACATTTCTAGGACATTTTCAAAATTAGGTCTTGTGTTCCTACATTTCCCTTCAATTTAATGGTTAGGGTTGGGAGTTAAAGAAACCCTAACCCTAAGGAAATGTGGTAACATAGGGCCTAATTTTGGAAAATAAATCTTATAAATGTGGGAACACATGCAGGCACGCTCCCGCTCAGTGCAGCTGGTTTATACCGCTAGCACAGGAGCCTTGGACCAGGATGGGGCTAGCTGGCTAGCATGCTAGCTTGAGTTGATACCTCTGCAACACAACACTACCTGTAACGGTTTACAAAGTGGAGCTATACATTTTACAACAGTGAAAGGGGTTGCAAAAAACATGCTTATTCTTACATGAAGATAAGCAGTTGCACTTTGGATAAGCTCCAATCTGGTGAGAGAAAAACAACAATTTAGTCTGTACAGAGGGCTGAAACTGGTAGAAAAAAATGCCTTTACACAGTTACCTGGGATAATGTTGACGTGCTCTGAACAAACTGTGAAATAAAAGATAACGTTAGCATGTTTACATTGAGGAGTGGAAGGCAGGCTAATAGGCTGTTTTGACACCTCTTATTGACATTAAAAAATGCTGTCTAATATATTACACAGAATGACCAAATGATGCCAGCTATGTTAGCTAGTTGGATATTTCCCATTAATTCTTTACTGGATGAAAACTCTGAAAATCATGGATGCATTTCTCATGTAGGCTATGCTAAACACAGATTAGACTACTTGTTACTTGATATTCTTAGCCTACTCTCAGTTGTGTAGCTAACTAAACTAACAAAGCTAAGATTAGCTTGCTATCAACATTTGTTTGGTCAGTGTAATCGGATATTTCCCGATTCGCTTTCCCTTCTTTTTCTGAAGTGCATCAATACACAATTCCTGGTGTATTCACGTTCAAGCAATCTATATTTAAATTCACGAAGAATGAGCAGTTTAATTCAACATTGTTCCTCCAAAAACTTTGTGACAGAAACTAAAGGCCAAGGCTACTTTTATCCCTTTCCTAAAAAGCACAGCATTAGTTTTATCGCTCGACAGCACAGAAGCAAAATGAATAAGGCAGTTACATGTAATGTATCGCTTAATGATATTCAGTTAAAAGCTCTAAATTGCTTTTAACTGCTTCTGCATATGACTCAGTGGAGATTTGTCACAAGCACATAATCCACAAAAGTGTCTGTATTGGAGCATTTCTGATAGCGGAGAGCTTCAGTGGCTCACTTTAACATCTCTCTCTGGACTGTGTAACATCATAAATGTTTTAGATTAAAAAGCTACAGCTGGGATGTCTGCTCAAATAAACCCTTTGCCCCTGCTGCTGCTGCTGCTGCTGCTGTGCAGAGAGGAAGGGAGTGTTGAGAGTCACGGATTACCTCCTTTTCCAGGATGGGTGATTCATTTCCTTGTCTTAAAAGGTAACGAGTGATCTCCACTTATCTCAAAACAGATTCAATGAAATGGTCGCTATGTGTAAAAATGGAGAGCTGCCCTGTGAAATGAAAGCAGACAGACAGCTGATGGTTGTAATTTTTGAAAGGTAAGATATAAAAAGGCATGAACACTGGTGTTGACAGCAGATCCCTCAAGGGCTGGTGGGACTCAAGGTTGGAGGTTTATTTGGGCTCTTGGGGGAACAGCTCTATAAATGCCAGCTGTTTTGCAGCTGAGAGAAATTATGTTAGTGACGGTTAAAGCCCCTGTTTAAAACTGGCAGTTCAATCCAAATAAAAATGAATTTGAAGTCGAATCAAAGGCTGTTAAAACTGCTTCTCAGTACAATGCTGCATTTAGGGCGGGAGGATATTGAACTGTTGAACTAGTACTGATATGTGTTTAGTAGTATTAAGATCTGACATGTTCAACTATAATGCTGACATTAGATTCTTTGTCAGATTCTTGTTTACCGCCTTTTTAATACAGATATTTGTTGGTGTAAATTTGAACTTTGTTTCTTTAATTTAGGCGAGTTTTAAAGCTTTGCAGAGTTTTGTCGAATTAAAAAAGGGGGCTTTCTGGAAAAACCTGTCTACGTTTCCTTAACAGTATAGTATAGTATCTCACTGAAAGCGATAAAGAGGCAGAGTGGCAGAGACAAAGAGATCATTCACCCCATTACAAGTCACCGTACAATCAAAAAGACTTTGACTCTGTTATTTCAAGGTAAAATAGTTATATAATGTTGCTTTAAATCTGTGACGTCTGCACCCCAAGTGGAACCTCAGAAAGCCTGATTGTGGACTGGGTAATTTGTGGGTTTGGACAGCCCTTAGTGCTCACAGACTTCCCCGGGAACGCGCCTGCAAAGTTCAGAGTCTGCAAGAGTGGTGAAGTCTGGACATTTTAATTCATCCCCTAATGTCTATGCATGACCCATCCAGTGGTTGTCAAGACATTTAACTCAAAACCACAAATGTCAACCTCGTGGTGCCACTACATGAAACGTGAGGGAATCATCTTAATCAGCAGCATTCATCCACTGGAAAACCATACATTTAGTGGTAATTCATCCAGTATTTGTTGAGATATTTCGGTCTGGACCACCGTTGTGGACAGACTGGCTGACAATGAAGCTGCATGTCTTAAAATGCAGCAGTTAAATTATAACAGCATGACTGAGATTTAAATGGAATAATCGCCTCAAATTGCAGATTACATCCATATCCATCATCCATCCATCCGTTTGTCCAGACTCATAATATACTGTTTACTGTAGTGAGGACTAAATAGTAAATAATTTACATAAATGTAAGTAGTATGGGCAAAAAAGGAGTTTTCACTCTACTGACGCGTATGATTCTAGTGAATAGCTTCCAGTGGGAACTGTCATCTAAAGCTCAATATCAGCAAAACCAATGAGTTTGAGCCTCTGCTGAGCTCACAACACTGAAGCTCTCTTCAGGAAGAGACAGAGACTGTTCCTCCTGAGATTTCTCACATTTTTTGCCCTGCTGCGTGGTTTCTGGTGTGAGTTCATTGAGGGAACAAGAAAACAGTCAAATTCATTGTCTGTGATCATATGATTGGCCAACAGAGCCAAGCATCTATTGCTCGAACACGTGACAGCGGACAACGCTTCAAATATGGATGTTGCTGCAAAGCTACACCTTCAAAAATTCTTCAGCCTGGCCGCTCATAAGATCGTTACAATCAGCACGGTTTCAAGGTGGGCACCGGAGAATACTCCCACCAACCTCCTCTTCTGTTCCTGAGTGATGGAGTCGAACAATGGCCAGAAAAGTGTTTTTGCGCAATATTATGATGTCACTGTGAAGCTGACCGTTGACCTTTCGAACTATGACCACCAGATTCTAATCGGTTCATCCTTGAGTTGGATAGAGAGAACATTTGTGCCAAATTTGAAGAAATTCCCTGAAGGCGTTCCTGAGAATGCGTCCACAAAGACAGGATGGATAACGGACTACCTGAAAACATAACGCCCTCCAGCTGTGGCTATAGCCACTGTGGAGGCATCGAGTTAGAAAACGGTAATGATATTATTAGAATGTCTAAAAATCTGGAGGATGATGCTCCTGAACTAAATAGGGAATAAGAAACCGACGGCTGAGTTACTCTACACATCATACACCCACTCTCTTCCCCTTCAGTCTCTCTGCTGATGTCTATTCTCAATGGTCGACTTCAAAAGGAGGCTCGGAAATAAAAAAGCTAGAATGAGAGGGGAGAGATGATGATGATGGTGATGTGCACAGACTCGCATTACAATTTACTGCACGTACACTAAGAGATTTCTGGTCAATTTTTATTACAGTACTGAAGAGGAAGTGTGAGGACTTAACTTTATAAAGACTGTGTCCTCTGCTTGGCCTTTTATACAGATAAAACTGGATCCAAGCAGGACCAATGATTATAAGTATCCCGTCTAACATCTGTGTGCATGATACCTAATATCTGCGTTTATTGTAGCAAGCTGTTCACACCTATTAGAGTTAGCTTGTCTCTACTGAAACTACAAGTTGACTGGAGGGCAAATGCTAAACAGTTTTCTTGTTTACATGTTACAGCCAAAAGCAGGATGGAAACAAAGATTTTAAGGGAATAGTTGGTCTTTTTATGGGGTAAAATGCTTTTTTTTTTTTACCTTCTGGCAGAGTTTAATAAGAGATACGCATGTTTTTGCCAGAAAGCAAAACAACAAACTATTCCTTTAAAATTAAAACGTTTTCTTTACCCTACAAACACACACATAAGGCTGTCAGTTTCCAAAATCAATAACTATTCCACTGCCAAAAAAACAGATGCACTTCACCGCATTAACAGTTGTTAATTGGCGCTGTGCTTACGGCTGGTTTATCCAACAAATGTTGAGCAAATGTCAAAAGTCTTCCACTATTGAGAATATATGGACATCTAAATAAGGACAAACTTTGCTTTCAGGCAACAGCATCTGGACAACCACTACAACCACATTTATCTGTGGAAATACAATAACATCTGGTACTTGAAATGGTAATCCAATGAGACGACACTGCTCTCTGTATATAAAGGACAAAAAGAAATCCAGGCTCCAAGTCGTATGAAGCTGCACAGAGCTGAACAGGAGGAACAAAAGGCTGCTTTAAAGATACTGTGGAAATGGACATAATTTGGTTTTATATAAATGTTAAAAACACAACATGCCTATATTTCTAACTGTGTTTAGGTGGGTAACGCTTTGTATTACGGTCCTTGTAATAAGCGATGTTTAATAGGTAATAAGACGCTAACAAGTCCTTATTTGATGCTTATAAATATTATTGACACTATATACATTTAAATGAGAGCATGATAACATGTTTATCATTAATTATTTAATACAAATTCCTGCATGTAAAGCATTACTGATACATTACAGCCACAAAATGAATTTGATTACACTGGTATCACATTTGGAGCAGTCTGACAATTGTGTTGGTAAAGTTGGAAGACCTGAAACAAACTCATTCACCTTCAGTACCTCAGTTCTGTTTTAACCTGATGGCTGTCAAACAATGTTTAAATGACAGAAAAAGCTTGAACAGTAAACTTCACTGCACCACCTGCACGGTATCTAGGTAACAACTTGAAACATGTTTAAAAGTTCAGGATCTCATTTTACATTTGAAATTGCTCATTTAACCTGCAGATATATGAGAGTGCAGTTTTACAATGCCTTTAAACCTTTAAGATAGGACAAAACCATTGAATTTGCTAGATCTTACACATTTGGTGATCAATTTAAACATCATCTATCCAATCGCACAGTACAAAAGCATAATGAGGCGACCTATTTTAAAAATCACACTTGTGTCTTTAGGCTCAACCAAAATGTGCCAGTGTGGCATCCTCTTGGTGTTGAGCACCAGATGTGTTCGAGCCTTCGGAGGCTAGTTGAGTTGAATTCAGATACATTTTGTAAAACTGTTGTTTCCAAGGTCAGGACAACTTTCAGTTTTGAAATATGGTGGTTACTACATCACTACTAACCTCAGTCTATTTTTTAGCCCCGTCTTGAAACAGTTAAGTGCATTATGAGACCAACTTGCTGCATAAAGTTACAGTTTGCACTTTAAGACGCACGGACCTCAGTTATTCATTCAATTAGTGACTTACAGCGTGCTGAGAGTCATTTTATGCCGCTGTGCTGACAGGACAATTGGGGAAACGAATGACTTTCCCACCACACGGCGGCTCAGTTTTAGCACTCCATGTGTGAAAAGCATAATCGTGTAGGACTGAAACTTGAGTTTTGGAGGGCACCAACTTCATTTTTCACACCCCCACCCCTGTATTTACAAAGCTTCAGTGTGCTGAGGCGGGGGGAGACACTGAGGACACACAAGGGTGTATTCATTCAGGTAAAAGCCCAAAGCTCGGCAGCTGCTGCCAAGCGCACGGCTAAATAATGAGGCTCGAGTGGAGCAGCATTAGGGCGATAACCAAGCATCCAATAAATTATGTGTTATGTGACGCAAGGGTGCTATCACAAATACCGCCGTTTCACCAGCGCAACAAGGATCTGAAAGGAATGATCCCACACGGCTTCAGGCAGCTTGTTTTTGCAGACTCAACTCTCAGACCTTGAGAGCTTTTACATTTGCTGTTCTGTATATCTGCTTCTAGGAAATATTCTGTTTCTAGGAAACATTTATAGCGTAAACCAAAGTGTGCTTTTCCAAGACAAACATGTTTTTTATTTGTTTGAAAAAGTACTTCATGGCCATGAAGGCCATTTTAGATTTTCAGGGTTTTGAAACTCCTCAGAACAACACGTACAATCCAGTCTGCACTCCCAGTAAACATTGTCCAGTGGTAATAAAACAAACAAAAAAACAGCCAAATTACCAATGAAATAGATAGATAGAACATTTAAATAGTCTAAAATCCAAAGTCTCTTCATTTACTTTCATCAGTGACAAAGAAAAACAATAAATGCTTATATTTTAGAAGCTGGAACCAGAAATGTTTGACATTTTTGCTAGAAAAGAGACTCATGAATGAATTAATAATTAGCAGTAATTTACTAATTAATTATTAATCGATTACTGAAATAGCTGGCACTTATTTCTTTTGATCAATTGATCAACTAATTGATGGAGAAACAGAGCTTGCGGGTAAACATGGTCATGGCTGTGTGGCTGTAATGTTGAGAGGGGAATTTTGGTGCCTTAAACTCTAATCACCTGTTACATTCACCAAGGAGGTTACGTTTTCACCCGGTACACAAAAACTACTAAATGTTTTACAATCGAGGTTCAGTCCCATTAACTTTTGGTGTAAATCCAAATAGAGGGACTGATCAGGAATCTTCTCTCACTTTCTTTAACATAAGGAATAATGTTTGGATCTTGACATTAAAAATATGTTGCATTTAGGTGAACAACTAAATTGTAAACATGACTGTTTTAAAACAGTGCGGGCATCAGACTGATGTTCGCTGTACAGTTCAGCTTTGTTGTTTGCAGTCCGAAATAAGATGAATAAGAAGAAAATTAAGGTATTTTCTGTTTGTTGTTGGAAAGAACTCCTTCTGGATTAAAGCACTTAAAGTGCAAAACACTAGCTGGACCTTCAACCCTGAAACTGTCACGGAGATTAACACAGACAGTAAACTTTGTTTTTCTGCCGTCTTTGGTTTACTCAATGAATATTTTCTGGATGATATCCTTGTATAAATGTAGGTTTTACAATTTAAAACAGTTTTAGCCTGTGTTGCAAAAACAGTGGTAGTATAGAATATTCAAAACAACATCTTTGCAAGAGAAAAAAGTGTTAACAGGAACAAAAGCTGCCATCACACAAATCTCACAAATAAGATTAGATTTTATAAAAAGGGGAAGATGTCAATTCAACATGAGCATGAATCTGAAAATGGCTGTTGACAACACGAAATTAATCCAATGGCAGAATTACACCCCCAACTGCCTGCAACAGTCAGCAACAAAAATGGTGTAATTTCTTTCAATGTTGTTTATTGAATCAGGAGAATTGAAGGCATTTTCAGAAAACTTTGAGATGCTTCTTAAGCTCTGATGTCGAAGAAGAATACAAACATTCAAAAAAATGTTGTGTTCTGGTGAAACAATCAAACCCTGACGCTCTCCACACAAAGACGTCTTTTTAGACTGACAAAGGGTTTTGAGAAAGCCAAGACAAGAGTTAGAATGAAAAAAAAAAAAGAATCTCAACTTTCAAGGGTTTATCTTAGGTGAGGAGAGCGAGAGTGCATTCTAAAATAACCAGAGCACCAGTGTGGACATAAAGTGACCAAGCTTGAGATAAATCTTTTATGTGTGGGCCACCTCGACACTGATGCAATCTATAGCTCAAGCTTTCTGCGGAGAGTGGTGCTAAATGATTATGGAAACGTGACAAGTTAATCCATTTAAACACTCGAGGACTCGAGCCAAGGCAACCAGCTCGGAGCTGAAACTGCCACAGGCCGTCATTCCTCACCGGAAAGTTAACTGTGATATCCTTAAACCTCTCTTCACAGCCACCGCGGTCTGATGTTGGGAGTTAATGATGTTCACAAATACTGATTAGACGAGTCTGGACCAAGTCATTGATTAAACTGTCCAGGACCAAAGATATCAATCAGATGGCTTTAGCCTGTCGTGACCATCCCGGAAGAAGAGTAGAAGACCCATTATTTTCTATACCGACTAATGTTTCCTCTGAAGTGCTGATATGACTGTTGGAATACACTGCCTTGAAATCAATATTCAGTGTTTTTGACCAAAGATGTGTAAAATGAGGAACTGAAACTTAAATTTGAAAAAAGTCACTTTAATTTCTCGTTTCACAACACGACTGCGAGACAGTAGACAATTAGACAAGTATGAAAGTGAAATACATGTTTTATCAACATGACCAGTAAAAATACAGACTGGTAAATGCTGGATGTGTCTGTGCTACCAGGAGCTAAAGTCTCCGAAGCTCGTCTTGGCTTTGGACTTCTTGGCCACCACTCCGCTGGTGGACGGCCCGCTTTCATCGTCAGGAGCTGAACGTTTTCTGAAGAAGAAAATAATATCATAATCATCCATTTTGTCACAGATGTGAGCCTTTACTTTTTGTAGAGGTAGGTTTTTTTTTTTTCACCTGAGGTCCACTCATATCTCTTTTCTCTTTGTAGATGGTGTCATCTGTGCAGTTGTATAATACACTATACAGGCCTTTCAGGTTTCTTCTCCTCTTACTGGCATATAAGCTGTCGTCTGGGCAGTAGTCTAGTCTCAAAATGTTTACCTCTCTCTTTGTGGTCTGACAAGGTCATGGACACATTTGCATGAGACAGAAGCTATTTCGAACAGTCTGTATAACAACAGTTGTTTCCTTCGATCAGACATCATCACCATGAACGGGCAAAATTAATTATTTATCTTATGAAAGTGACCTTTAGGGCTACAACTAAAGAATTTTGTACATTGTCAATTAATCTGAGTATTTTCTTAATTGGTTTGTCTATAAAAACATGTCTAACACTCTTTTCCAGAAGCTAAACAGATGCCTTCAAATGACTTGTTTGAATATCTCTAATGTTTCAAACTATTTTTTCAGATCAGTTTATACTGATATAAAACATCGAAGAGCAAATCACTTGAGAAGCGGGAACCGCCGAACGAAGCATCCTTGCATAAAAAAGTACTATGACATTAATCACTTAAACAGTTACTGGTTAGATGGCTTTCGTCAACCATCTCAGCTGTAAACATAACATGATTTTCAACATTATATCCAAACTTTTTTTTTTATGAAAGATAGATCAAATGTCATAGCTAACATAATTCTCAAATCTATATGGAACAGGATAAACAACGTCTGTTCTGCAAACATCTCTTCCTCAGACAACTAAACTCAGCTTCTAAAACCCCTTTGCATTTAGCTGCCTGACGTTTCCTCACCAGCCACTTATTTACCTCAGCTCTAAGCCGTTTGGTGCCGAGCAAGTATCTACACTTGGCTTGTTTTAGCTTGTTTGGCTTAAACAGCTGCATATGTTTTTATGTTTGGGGTTGTTGCAAGTGGTGAGATGCCATCTGAGTGACAATGTGCAGTTGGAAAACCTAACTGGTTTGTAGATTCGTTACGAAAAATCTAATTCGACACTTTAATTCCACCATCAAGGGTTAAAATTAACATTACTATATTATCTGATCTTCTGCTGCATTATTTTAAACTCAGTGGACCATTTTAAGTCATGCCATCTTATAGCACACTACCAATTTTAGATGAACCTTGTGTATGTCATTCTCATCTTCTACATCTCTATTGATCAGAATCATCCTGGAAAGGCACAAATGACCAGACATTTTCTCTAAAAAGCACACTACTGACTGCTGAAACACCCCACATGTCACTTTTACATTTAGCTGTCTAGGGAAATGGACCCACTGTTATTTAGGAGCATTAGTACGGACATGCTCTGCATGAATCTAAATATATGTGATGTGATGAGAGGAGAAAGATAATACGGGTAAATTCTGAAAATAAAATGTCATCACAGACAGAAAAATATCATGAGCCCAATTATCTCTTAATGTTCACTTTAGCTTAAGTGCAACATTTTCAGTTCCATTATATCACCTTCATTTTGATCATTTCAAAACTGGGACCGTTGTTCATCCACTGAAGTGTCTCAAATGTAATGTCTATATTTTTCTTTCTACTGACAGGGTTCTGCTTCAATAAATTAAAAAAGTGGGAGATCGGGGGAATTGAAAAATGGCACATACAAATTTACCGAGAAAACAAACAAGACAGGAACTTAAAAACTTTATGTGGCCATTACGATGTAACAGAACAAAGGGACAATAATCTAATGTTGCTATATAACAGGACTCAGCAAAATGATATGGATAATAAAACTGAAGTATCCCCATGGGGAAAATGAGCATCCTTCTCCGTAATTGCCAATTTTATACATTATGCTTCAACTCAATCTACGTCGCTATGAAATCATCACGTTTTATTGTCCATTCACTCCTATCCTGTTTCTCAAGTTACAACTATCAGACTGTGAGAAGAAAAGTGGAGTCCAGGTTAACTTTTTCATCCAAATTCTGCCTGGAGGGTGACGCATAAAACCTTTAACTTCTGTTTTGTGGATATGCAGCTTTTATATACAGCGAAGCCTGTGGATGAGTCACTACTAAAAGCAGAAGCAGGGGAAATAGTGTCTGATGAATAGTAAATCAGTGTGTGTGTGCGTGTGCGTGTGCGTGTGCGTGTGTGTGTCCTTACATTGTGGCAGGGTTGATGTATTTCCCCACGCCTGCTTTGAAGGTCTTTGGCGCCTGTTCCTCCTTTGCTTTCTTCTGGGCGATGCTGGTCTGCTGCTTCTCCTCCTCCTGTTTCTGAAGCTCCTTTTCTCGTTCAGCTGCAATCTGGAGAACACAAATCATGTCAGTCCCCACAACTGCTGTACGTAACAGAACAATGGATCCAGATCCTGCGCTTACAGCACAGGACTGAGTGTTGTTCCCATGTTGACACTTTTACTGTGCGATCTATGTTTCAAATGCAGGTGTGACAAAAAGATGGAATCAGAGTGTCTTCAAAGGACAATGACTATAAAAGATAAAGTGCTGACCTCCCGCTTTTAAGGGTAACTCCACCGTTTTTTCCACATTAAAGTGTGTTTACAGGTCTATGGGGCACTAATGCATATGTGAAAAAGAGGTGTAGAGCCTTTTGTGGCTCCAGAGGAAGCTCCATGTAATCTGAGAAATTGCTTCTAGTGATGTCAATCAGTGGCTAAGTTGCATTGTGGGTAATGTA
This sequence comes from Diplodus puntazzo, assembly GCA_963678695.2. Taxonomy (NCBI): domain Eukaryota; kingdom Metazoa; phylum Chordata; class Actinopteri; order Spariformes; family Sparidae; genus Diplodus; species Diplodus puntazzo. Next base: position 19,283,777 of record OZ023159.1, on the reverse strand, counting down.
GGCTCTTTGTTTTTAAACTGTGTCGTGAGTCCAGTAGTGTTATTGGAGTGCAATGCTACACCAGTGGAGAACTTTTCAAAACCGGCTGCCTACAGTCAGGGACAGCTTTAAAAACCACCCTTAAAGCGGAATGTTTTTTGCTTAGTTTAACCTTTGTGTCAACATTTTTTCAGTATTCTGGTGTGCAGAACCATTATAATGAAAAATGTTTTGTCAAAAAACACTACTTCACTCACACTGTTAGCACACACTCATTATTTGTAAAAAATAAATAAATTAATAATAATAATAATAATCATAATAATAATCTACCACTCCTTCTAGTTTGAATGGTGCACTGTAACCTGTTGTTTAATCATAAAGTCAGTATTGTTCACGTGTGCAAACAGAGAGAAGGATACACACCTGAGCATCAGCCTCTTCGTACGGGTCCACAAACACAGTCGCACTTATGATCTTGATCTCCGACTGCAAGACAGAGTCGAACAGAAAACATGTGGATTCAAAAATGGTTTGGTTAGGTGTCCCTATGCTCTTTATTTGTAAATTATATTAAGCTTTATTATCAGACTGTACTATCAAAACAGTCTCTAAAATATCTACTAGTTGAAAATACAGTAATTTTGAATGACAAAAAACTCTAAGAACTGCCATTCATGTTTGTTTGAGAGGAAAATGAAATAGCAACATCAATACAAACTTAAAATATTGTAGCTGCATTTGTGAATTTTTTAACTGAGTTCAGCCCCTCATCTCATCCCTCATTGGCCTTCGCTTTATTCCCGCCTCGGCACCTGACCTTTAGGTGATCAATGTAAGGGTCACAGTGGCATGATAGTCGAGTCTTGTACCCCTCAGGTGCTATTAATGTTAGTGATCTAGGAACTTGAACTGATTCCACAGTCGCTTTCTGTAATTTGCACTGGACATGGGGTGTCATCTGAATGCAAGATGGTAAAATGAAGCGTAATATGAAGTTGAAGACTAATTCTTACCTTTGGTTTGTCTGATTTGGGATCACTCTCCACATTCTCCATGGCTGTGAGTGCCTCAAATCCACCAACAATCCTGAAGAGGAGAGAAACATAAAACATATCACTGTGATTCATTTATCACGATGACAATAGGTAAGAGGAAAATGACACCTGAGCTCCACACAAAAGGTCCCGGATCACTTTGATCTTTGACAGGGAAGATAAAACAAGGGCAGCAAGCCCCTCACAACAAAATGTATCATTTACATGTCCTGTGTGACAAGAAGGCTGTAGAGGGGAGTTTGAGGAGTAGGGTGAAACTAAGTTCAAATCCCTGTGACACCATCCATCCTGCTGACGTGCCCTCGAGCCATTTCAACCTGTAATGTTTCCGTATATCATCTTGTGGGCTGAGGGATCTGTGCAGACCTCATTATATTCCTCACACAAAAGTGAACATTAGTTGCTGCTAAAGGCAAATGTTTACCATCTTTGTTATCAGCCTCATGGTATAAACAGAGAAGAAAAAACAAACGCTGAAGATATAGAGTCTGTCAAAATGCTGAGGGCCAAGAGGTGATCTGTTAGCAACTCCCTGGGTGCAGAGCACTTTAAGAAGTTGCTCTCACTTTGCTCTTTTAAGTGCAAACTCTTTATCCAGCTGCTCCTGTGGGGGCTCCTTGTTACCATGTGTGGAGTAAGAAGACATCAAACACAGTACACCCAACAGCTAGCAGGGGGTGCTTCTAAGGCCACATGTGCTTCACTTTCACATGTTCAGATGGGCAGCAGAGCTCCCACACTCAACGACTCACTAACCTCGCAATATCAGACAAAATTATGAGGGTTCCAAAACAGTCTCAAGAACTCTCACCTAAAGCCTTGTTCATATACGTATTCATATTATGAACGCACAATGATCTTGCAGTTTTCAAGCATCATGTAAAAGACATTCAAGCAGTTCTCGTATCGGGAAAAAGTTCAATCTCCTTTCATCACAGATCTGGTTGAAGAAAAGCAGCAATATTCCCAAGTGATGGCTACCAATACAGAAAAAATCCCCTATTGACATCAAGTAGCCATTCTCTTTGTTTTGCAGGATTACTACAATGGCTTGTTATAACCAGGAATGTTAAAAAGATAGCTACCACAGTTCAAATGGTATGGCAAATCTCCATCTTATGGATTTCAATATATTGCCCACCAATACTAGATAAAGTGTGATCCATAATACCTTTTGAAAGTTGTAGGGAAAAGGCAGTCAGTGGACATAAATCACTGCAACTATCCTTTGAAGGTATTCTGAAGGGATTAACACATCAGCCAAGCAAACAGCATAAACAGTCATACAACTAGAAAATAATACTTGGATAAAACATCTTGTAAAACTAGATTCTGTGGAGCAGGAGTGTTTAAGGTGCTGACCATGAAACACAACATCCCTGGTTCAAGTCAGGCCAGGGACCTTAGTTATATGACATTTACCCTCTCTATCCTATTTCACTCCAGTCACTGTCAGCCACCTACTCTCAGTTCTCAGGTAGAGATGAAAAATACTCACACAAAAGGTTGAAATGTTTGGCTATTCAACTGATAGTCAATCAAAAGTTGAGCAAGCAAAAATGCCAAATATTAGCTCCTTCTCATAGTGGAGAATGTATTGCTTTTCTCTCTATTATATCATAAATATCTTATATTTTTTACTTATACATGGTCAAAACAAGACATTTGATTTCTGACATTTTATAGACTAAATGTGTAAAAAGTTGTTGAAGCAAAACAAAGGCAGACCTATCATTGAAATTAGTCTTTAAGACTAATACAAGAGAGAGCATTTAAACCTATAGGTCCACAGTCAAACCACCAGACAAAAAGGAAAAAGAAAAGACTCCAGTTTAATTTGCATTTCTTTTCTCAAAGTCTTCTCATCATGTATAGATCAGGACTCACACTGTCAATGCCATTAAATGTGCGTAGACGGCAGTCTGGAAAGGATAAAAAGCTAGACGCCTGGTTAAAGAAGCTTTTTAAGTGAGTTCATCGTGTGAAGAATCAGCCAGTTGAAAGCAGTATGCATATTTTTAGACAACAGCCAAGGCTTTCTCCAAAATACACCCATTTAAAGATCATGCTCGGCTCAGCAGAGGGAGAGAGAGCCTTAGATTAGATTCAGCATCTACTAAATTTTTCACTGCTGTCGGCCAAGAGTCAGACTGGAAGTCACAATACTGTCTGTACTGTCTGGAGCTCCAAAGGACCTGCATATGCATTAAAGAATGACTGTGTGACAAAGAGAGACAGAGGCTGAGGAGGAGAAGTCTAAGACAAACAGGACTAGAAAGATAAGGAAAAGAGAAAGAAGATGTGGCTCTGACCCAACCGTTTGCGTAAATGACTCTGAGCATTAGGCAAGTGTCAATCAAGGTTGTCACCTTTCAAAGCCATCTGCCTCAGCTGCTAAATTACACAAAACACTGTCACGATGGCACAGAGGAGTCAATTTAAAACAACATGATTAACATCAGAGGTATGACTTCACTGGCCTCATGATTCGTGTGTGTCATATTATTGCAAATGGCTACTTTTTCATCAGTTAATACAAGCACAGTAACTTAAATCTAGTCTCCTGTTTTATTTGAACCCCCTTTCAAATATCAGACTTCAACAGACTCTACAAATTAAAAAAGTTGCATCTTTTCAATACCAGTATCTGTCACCCACCTCAGCACAGAAACATAAAAAAACAAAACAAAAATCCATCTGCAGCAGTGCATTACAAGTGTGCTGTAATCTACAAAAACATCATAATCACATAGCAGCTCTTACAAAGGGTACTTCCTGAATGTGGGACAAAAAAAAAATCACAAAAATGACGCTGCTGTGCACATCCCTCAGAGTTAGCTCAGGGTGAAAATGGCCAATGTAGTTGTAATTGTGAGGCGGAAGTTATACACAGGGTGCATCTTGCCTATTTCGTGCTCTTAGTGAGATCATAAAATAGCAAATGTGCTCGGACTTCACCTTCAAAATACAAAGTGTGTATGTTTTATCATTGTCTCCCTCTGCGATATCTCCAAACATTAGAATAATCAAAGAATAACTGCAGAGAATTCAATGCATGAGTGTAACAGTGCAATGTCACTCAACAACTTAATTGTGTAGATGACGCCGCAAAATCAACGATCACCATTAGAAGCTATAATTTTGAGTCGGTTGCCTATTCTAGATTATGTTATGCTACCTCATCAATGTAGAATCTTCCACATACGCATGCCAACGTATCTAATAATTGAGAAATGTCCATGTCTCTATAAACAAAGAATCAAGCGTACACACACTTTAAAAAATAAAAGGTTTACCTTCCAAAGACTGTGTGCTTCCTGTCGAGGTAGGTGCAAGATCGGAACGTGATGAAGCTGAGAGAAAACAGATCACAAACGATAAAAACATTAGTAAAAAAGCCTTTAAAAAAAATAGAGACAATAAGGAACGTGAAAATGACAATTTCCACAAAAAACACGACTTATATCAAAACTACAATGTCTGTCAAAAGATTCGCAATATGATATTTTTGCATATCTTTCAGCCCTACATAACAAATGACATTATAAGAAACATTATAATGTGCTTTTAAGCATAAACATACAGGACATTTTGAGTCTTTACTAAATAACTGTTTTTCAGCAATTTCAGCTTCTATGAAGGCATTTATACTATCACAACTGTGTTATCAAATTGACAATTATTTTTTGAAAAAAGTCAGAATCAAAAGGAGGCGTTAAACTTTGACAACTACATCAATAAACTGCAAAATAAGGGGGTAAAATATAGTTCTACAAAGAACTAAATGAACTTCAAAATAAACAATAAAAAAAATCTCTGACAGTTTCATACATAAACTTTTTTTTGTGCTTTTAGTAAATGGCATTTCATTCTAATAGCACTGCATTTTTCCTTCTTTAGACCTGTGGGGGCTCAGCAAAGAAATCAAAAGAAGGAAGAGACAGAAAAAAACAAAACATTAGCCTCTGTTGGCTGACTTTCCAGTACAGAACAACTGTTCAAAGTTTAAGAAAGACTGCTTTTAAGAAACATTTCTTACAACTGGGATTTATTGGTGTTTGGACCCGAGTTTGCCATGCTCAGAACCCCGCGGCCAGTATGAGAGAGGTTGGGCCGAAACTCATCCTTGAAAGGTTTTCCCCAGAAGGACTCCCCTCCTGGGAATGGAGAAAGGGATTGAGGAAGGAAGGAAAACACAATGGGGGAGAGACAGACAAAAACACAGGGGAAGACAAGGAAGTGAAAACATTGTATCTAGTTATTATTGCAGGTAAGACTGCAGACAGGGATAACATCCTCAGAAACGTCACATACTTTTGTCATGATCTTAATACACTTAATAAGATCTGCAGATGAAGCTTGCACAAAATACATTTTGATGTTTCACAGCAGAAAAAGTACAGGTGTAATTAATTGCATTAATAATGGCTGCAGTCCATTTTGGTTTCAGAGCCCTGGTATTATGCATGCTGGCTATGGGTTACTAGATCATACAAACATGACTTTAGAGAATGTAGATTTTAAAAATCCTAAAAACCCGGCTGAGCAAATGTCTATAACAGAAGGAAATGTTTTAAACATGCCAGGCCTCGAGGAAACAAAATGTGTTTTGGTGAGACAAACTGAATGTAAAAATAACAAAACAAATCTCCACAGGGTACCTACAATGTATGAGACAAAAACATCCTTTTAAGAAAAAGGAAAACTTGAAACTAGAAACAGAGTTTATGTTGCTGGCAGGACAACAGTGCATTGCTAATGCGTTGTTTCATGTATTTGCCCATCAATGGCATCATATCCCGTTCACTGCCAGCTGCTTTAATCTCAGAGTCAGGAGGGAAGTTGTGAACATGACTAAACATAATGTAAATATATCATGATCTCGTCCACGAACATTTATCCCCAGATATACTTTCATCTGCAAATCTACTTCTTTGTCATTGTTTTGAATGCGAGACCCCTCACAGCAGAAATTACAAACTGAGTGTAATATAACCAAACACAAACAAATACACTTTGGGGAGTGAAAATGATAAACTGACAATAGCATTTAAATGTTCACCTCCAAAATGCATGTTAGATTTTTATATTGTGAAATGTGTGTGAACTTATTAAAATGTTTTACCTCTGTATGACAACAATAACTGGCTTTATCTGTACCATTTATTAAGATTACTGCAGCACCAGACAAACAGAAATGAGGCACCATGTATTTTCATAAGATGCAAAAGACCTGTTTGCCCTTGAACATGGAGCCATGTCGAGAGCCTTCAGCTGTGAATCATTATTCAGACCGACTTCATCATTAAGAATCATCATGATGAGCATACAGGAATACACACTGCAGGAGCTTATTGGCTCCCAACAGGGGCAGAGGATCTGTCGCCCTGAGGTGTGTTTCACTATCCTGCGACCTGCCAGCTGGTGTACGTGCATAAAACAGAGTGTGCATGTAATAGGTACAGAATGTACTGCAGGTGTGTGCGTATATGCTGGAGTTCAAATGCAAACTGTCATCCAATCAACTCTTCAGAGGCTTGGTGCTGCCGTCAAACTACCCCTAGTGACATCTTTACATAATTTATCAAGTAGCTGACATTTTACCTCAGTACAACTTGATCATAAATGAATGGAGAGCGAGAGGCAGGATGAGGAGAAAAATTAATTCTCACTAAAGAGTTAACCAATAAATCTAACAGCATTCCCACTCATGTTAGTTTAAAAAAAAAATCCCCTAATTTACATGAACAGTACAACCTCAAACTTACTGAAAGGGTTTAACAGAAAAAGAAAACAGGTATATGAAAATGTCTTCCACGGACTGACAGCTGTGAAGCATCTTCACTAATGAAAGCATTATTTGGGCATTTCAAAATACAGTGGCATGTGCTTCTCATATCATATCTTGAATACATGTCTAGGATTTCATCTACAAGTCAATGTTTAAAAGATTTCCTTCTCCAAAGCATCTGGTTCTGGAAGGTTTTAGTTTAATGAGGCTCTTCTGAACTTGTGGAAAGAGTTAACGCTACAGTGAGCAGTTTGCCAGATTTGTCTCTTTCCAATTTATGTGCTGGCAGTGAAATAGAGGGATCCAAATGTTAGAAATATAGCACATTGTGGTTCAATCTCTCATTTTGCTGTTGCTCAAATTAACACAAAAACTAGAGCAGACATATTACCTCTTAAAGAAAAAAACATTCAAATGAAAGATTAAATAGGTAAGCCCTGCTTTGGTCTGACAGAGCATCACAGCACCTGCCTTCGCAGAGTTCTTAACCATGCACTTAATTACATGCTAGGACTGTTAAACACTTGGGAGAAATCCTCCTTTAAAAAGCCAGTTAGAGGTCTGTTCAAGGGTTGTGAGCACATGGTCAGTCCAGGTGATGAGAATTTTATCCACAGGCCAAGAATTCTGCACCTTCATAAATCTGTCATGGTGGACGCATTTTGTGCGGTGTTCAGAGACGCCCACAGACACAAAGCACACTTTGTGCTGCAAACTCTCAGAGCAGCACAGATGACATGCAAGCAGGAAATTAACTGCATGAGGCCTAGCAGTCAATCACACTGTGCTGCCTTTTAAACTGCCTTTTCAAAACAGGAAAATTACAACAAATGCTGGTTGTATGGTTGCTGGTGTGTGTGTGTGTGTGTGTGTGTGTGTGTGCGTGCTGTGAGCATCTTCAGCGTTCCCATGTGCCTTCATAGATTATATTTAGTAACACTCTTGACTTGCATCTTGAGTTGCAAGCTGTATTTACGCAAAGCTTCCAAAAAGGAACTATTAATAATTCATCAGAGAGGAGTTACGTAATTGAAATGTGGTTTAAGCGCAGTGCTCATCTTACCTGTGCCTGTGCCAGTGGGGTCCCCTCCTTGAATCTAGAAACAAGAGAAAAAATAAAAAAACACTTGAGTGTGGCTGACCTTAGCTGCTACACACTGAAAGTCAAATACTTAGGATGAGAAAATGTCTGAGTTGTTCAAATGAGACTTTCAAGTAACCTTACAATAATTCCATTTAACACATCTCAAACTGCAGGTTTGTTCCCGGTAAACACTAGAGCCTAGTGGCAAAGCTTTCCAGGATACAGGCCTCTATTGTTCATTGTTAAGTCTCAACTTTACTATTATTGTTTATATTACAGAGTAAAATATTTAGGCTGTGTAGATTTCTTTAGACTTCTTGTTTAAATATACACTAGGGTTTTGACTATAGTGCTGCTGTGGAGTAAGGTTTTCATGAGTGTGTCCCTGTACTGTTTCTGATCAACAGCAGCCCAGGAGGGAAGGTTTGGTAAAATACTATACAGTACTCCACTGTTTGACTTAAGGAAGAATAAGAAGAAAAAGAAGAAATGGAATAAGAAGAGGAAGACAAATAGCAATCAAAGTTAATTTTGATTGATATGTATAGTATACTGTTAGAATGAATTAAACATTTTTAAGACAAAACTGCATTCGAAATGAAGTCTTAATAACAGGTAAGTCTACAGAAAGAGACTGCAAAATTAAATGTAAACATTTTAAGAAAATAAAGAAATACATTAAATTTAATTTTGTTAGATTATATACATGGCAACATACACATATAAACATGTGTATGAAACAATAAACTCTACAGCCTACCATCAATAGAACAGGAAGGTACAACACTCTTATGTCGTTATAGTTACGTAAATGAATGGCCGTCCAATTCTTTCATTTTCATGTTTTCTACATCACAAAAGTGTACGTTGAAATTCTCAGATTCTTGCCGCACTTTTTAAAGCACGTGACTGCATTTGTGTTCCCAGACTGACACATTACACTGCAACATTGCAGTTTCCATATATATGCTGTCACCATTCAAAGTCCTATGTACTATGGCAGACTCTCGTGTATAACACCTGCATCATATCAGTGTTGAGCAATTCTTCTCCCTGTTTAAGCCTGAAGGTCAGCAGCCCGGTGGGCCTCTCACATGTGAAAGCAAGACTGTCAAATTCTTAGAAGTATCATCTCAGTATGTTCAGTATACTCGCAAAGATCGAATAAGGTTCTTTAAAAAGGCAGTGAGGTCCACAATTCTGTTCCTATTAACACACTGCTATAAAAGCGTTTGTTGCTATGACATTACTCTCTCCGAGGCAACCCTCCTCTTCTTCTGAGCTGCGGAGGATAGGCTGAAGGCGTAAGTGGCACAGTAATTATGGATAAACAATTCACAGATTGCCACTATGCATGAAAGCCAAGGGACTGAATGAAACAGGTAAGGGCCCTCTTGAGACCAGATGCCCACTCAGAGCCACTTTAATTATGGGAGCGGCAGCTTTGAAATAAACAGACGAGCGGCTGATCAGAGACCTGTCCTTTCAAATTCTCAGTCTGTGTTTGAGACACTGCAGTTGAAGAACAAGTTGGGATAAAAAGGTCGAGAAAAAAGTGTTCACTCATCTCTGAAGTAATAGTCTACACTAAAATATATTCATATTTCAATAAAAAGACGATGAACACCAGAATTGTTATTCATTATTATTTTGGGTTATAGACGCTCAGTCAGTGAGTGAATTGCACTCTTTTGCACAGCTAACATATTAGCTATTTTATTATCTACAAAGGACCTTTTATATTATCTCACTCAGAGTTTGCAAATGTCTGTATTCATATTTAATCCAATTCAATCTGTCCAAACGCTGCAGTCAGATTTTATAAAAGCTCCCATAGGGAGCTGCGTGACCGTCAATTTAAGTAGCCTCACATTTAGTGGTGGCGCTGAATTATTAATCAATTTTAAATCAAAATTGAAACAACGCGATTAGCAAATCACAGAGCCGGTGATTATTTGCCGCGGGATGCATGTCTAACCCATGGTCTTACAAATGTATGCTGTCTTCCTAGTCTAACAGTCATGCTAAGCAATCAGACATGGCCCAAAGCAGCTGCGTATACGCCTACCAACAACACGTGAAATGCTAGTACAACTTTAGATTTGTGGTGCTGAAAAATGGCATCCTCAGATCCAGCAGCAACTTTAGACTTGGTAACAAAGAAAAGCAGCACTTCCGTGACATGGAATTTTCTTATTGTAATTTCAGTGTCAGAAATTGTTTACAGAAATGTTCTATTATTCTCTTAGTGGAATTTCTTTGGTATCTTTATCTATATAACTTAAGTCACAACTTCTGTGCGTTTGTTATATGTTCCATACCAACTGAAAAAAAAATAACATAGCAAGTCTCATCTTTTCATTAGAAAATAGATCAGTTATTATTGTAATGGTATATCAATGTGGTAACGCTGCATCACATTTTAAATCTATTACACAATGACTAGATGAGCGGCTTTGAGGAAAACTACAACAAGAAATGTCGCTCATAAAAATTGTAAGCACTTTTTTTTTTTTTAAATACGCAAATATGCCAAACACTGGTGCCTGTAGTGAAGGAAAGCGACGGCAGATGCTTTTTATCTGCTCAAAGTCCTTACCATGAAATTCCGGATAGACCTGTGGAAGACTGTCCCATCATAGTAGCCTTTTTTACACAGACGGATGAAATTCTCTCCAGCTTTGGGAACCTAGAGGAAAGATTATGCAGATATTGTTTCATTAAAAAAAATACATCTTTTGGAATAATCATTGGCCGATACAATTCAGTTTTCTACTTAAAATACTAAATGGACTCTCCACAGCCAATGTTATGAGCTGCTCTATAATTGTTTAAAACACCTAGCGAGTTGTACAATTAATAAAACAATCACAGGCAGCACATTACAGAAACACAGTGTTACCAGAAAGCCCCGTTGAGCCTTCAGAAAGTGCTGTGCTGTGTGTCAAGAATCAATCAAATGTCTGTGACAGGAGGAGACATTTTGATAAACTCAGTAACACACTCACATTCAACCATGTAACATATAAACAGGATGGTGGATGTCAATACCTGTCCAATTCCTCTTTACATTTGAAACAGCCTAACCTGATCCTCTACGCTATTTCTCTTACATGCCAGCTATTATCCAAACTTTTAACCTCAGGAATGGATTGTTGTCATTCAACTGGGGTGGGGAAGACACAAAAAAATACAATTCTTAGATTCATTAAGAGTCTCTCTTAAAAGAGAATGTACCCAAGCCCAAGAGTCATAATTGAAATTTAAAATCAAATTATTGACCTCTATTCGCCTGTCACAGTTTTGTAAGGCTGGCATGTACAATCCTTTGAATTTAAACAGGACCACGTTTATATCCATTGCGTTTCACCATCTGTTTCCTAAGTTAGCAACTTCTTGCATTTTGGTGAGGATGGATGAGCATGATCAAAGATAATAAAGGCATATTTATCTGTTCATTTACATAATGGATCATTACAACTATGCTATGTTTTAAACGTAGCATGTAGTCACAAAGTGACAAAAAATGCGTGCGTCAAGATGCATTAATAGATGTAATACAATCACATCGTAACACGATTTCCACCCTACATGTTACATTTTTACATGTAAAACAAGCTTAATTCTCTTTGCTCTTTGTTCAGTAATATCAACTAAGCAAAGTGACCTGGAACACACACAAAGCAGCCTGACACTTTATCCATTCCCACTGCAGGGGAAAACTTACCATCAGTGTTACAGCAATTCTAACAAATTAACATAATTTGTCTCCCTGACTGCTTTCAACCTACCCCTGATAAACAAACACTGGGTAAACAAGGCCACATGATGGCCAGAGGTGTTAATATCATGACAATTCTTCATACCTGATTAAATCTCCAAGTAATTTCTCACTCACATAATTAACAACCTGTATAAAAAATTAAACAGAGAACCACTGCACATAATCACAGAACACATGTACCCGCAAAGAGGAGGGTGGAAAAAGCAATCTGACTCCAGTGTCTTTGTACAAAGCTGTCCTTAGTGACGGGAGTACCAGAGGACAGTGGACAGGTGTCGAGCTACAGAGGAAGGTTATAAGCTTTGCATTCACATAGATAAACAGAGTCTTAACTCTGTCCAACCTGTTTGAAAGTGTTTGTTTTACACACAAATCTGCAGAAAAGTGGAGTTCAACTGTTGCCTGAGGCGTAGCTATATAGCTAGAAACGAGGCTCATTTCTCTTCCACAAAGCTCTAATTTGTTGGGGTTAGAAAATACTGACATCTGAATTTTTCCTCTGGCTAAAAAGGTACATCATGGGTCATTAAAAACATCCAGGGATCTTGTTATCATTCGATAGCAGCAAACTTTGACCTATTGGCACTTGAAATAATACTGGCATTCCCTAAATTGGGAGGCGTGGTTTTGACTGTGATGCTGGTCATGTCTACTGTTATTAACATCAACAGCCTTGAAGTTCACTTTGTATGCGTGTGTATCGTTGCGTGAGAAACTTTTTCGCCTTGGCAATAATGGTTGGTGGTTTCCAAGAATCAACAGCTGCTTTGGCAAAAAACTATTATTATTCAATGGGCTTTCTCTGTGCAACAGGTTGTTCTACGCCCTACTGGTCTTAATCCTCCCATGTCTCAATTTTGCTGTTGGGGTTCAAAGCTCTGCCTCTTTCTCCCTCCATTTTAAATCTCAGATTTTCAAACCTCTCTGGTACAAAGAGGTTATTGCTTTAACCACTGGACTGACTTTAAAATTGTTGCCACAAAATTGATTTCTGCAATAAAATTTAAAAAAAAAACACCTAAAAACAGATTACTGTTACAGATTACAAGTACATGTATGAAATGTATACACACAAATTATTTTTCTTCTTAGAGTTTTACCCACACACATTCACATCAGAGATCTGTATCTGTAACACTTGGCTTCCTCTGCCTCTAGACACTGGCACTGCCTGTAATGGGGGTTAATTTAGCATGTCTGCATGCATGCATTTGAGTTTGTTTGTGTGTGTGAGTTTGAGCCTGGGAATGTTTAAAATGCGACCCAATTTAGAAACATGCTTAGGTGCCTAAAATTATCAGCAATCAGTGATGTCAGCATGGAAACAATGTTTGCTGACGCAGATAGAAAAAATAAAAAACCTCATTCTTGTATGCTCACAGGCTTTTTAAAGTATTTCCAAGGCAATTAATGCAAAATTAGGTGGACATGTTTAATTTAATCAATTTCAATTACATAACTATCTGACAGGATGTTATATTATGTTATGATATATTCCTTCACTTTTCTATTTCATAACAAATAACAGTGTGAATTTGTTTTGTATCATTTATGTAGATCATTTTTGTTTGCTTTGAACCTGAAACTCTACTCAAAGAAAATGACTGGGTTATTTGGATTTATGTCTGCATCTAAATTTACATTTTAGTCATCCAGAACTATTTTTAAATCGAACAGTCATCCTATTTTATCCCACTCAGGCGAAGCCTATCAACCATATCAACAGTTCTCTTGAATATAACAAAGCTGTGCCTTTCTCAATATCATGTATGACTAAAGTACAGGCCGACTACAGATTTTTTTTTCTCCAAAAATCGACCTGTTCACATTTCACCTGACCTGGAGACAACAAGGGCAAGGGCGACAGAAACATCCAAAGCTGAAAGCTGAAAGCAAATGGGAACTTTACAGGGAGGAGGGCTTTGGATCTGTGTGACTGAGTGTATGTGACAGGGAAACAGCACTCATTAATTCATAAACAGCAGGCCACGAATAGAGCTGCAATCTTGTGTGAAAACCACTGGGGAGGAAGGTAGGGAGGAGGAGGATGTGGGGCACCGGGGGCAGGTTGTCTAACCGCTGCAACTTTCCCCTCATTATTCTGATTCGACAGCTCACAAGCCAATAAAAACCAAGCACATGAGGCGCCTGGTTACCGGGGCAAAAATGCATTCCTGGAACTCATGCTGTCTCTCTGGAGCCCCACACCTAACCTTAAAAACGAAAACACACAAGAAACACATTTTTTCCAAGATGTAAACTTGGCAACCCGGGGGAGAGACTCTGCAGAAGGCTGATTCCAGTGCTTTGAATGAGTCACCTTAAATACGACCAAACCACCTGCTTAGGCCAAACCTGTGTCACGACAACATTATCTAACAATCATATACAAGAAAATTAAAAACAACAAAGCCTGGGTCAAATTCTCAGTATCAAAAACATCAGGCCTCATTTATAAAACCATATACTTTGTATTGATAATCTCAAACATTTACCTTTGCATGAGCATACTGCTGTTTATACATTTTATCTTTTCAATATCCCTCTAACACCACCTGCAAATGGTGGGAAGTATCGAGTAACTATGAGAGCTCGGTCATTTCAGTAAAAAAGAAGTTTGTGACAAGAATTCTTTCTATATCTTTTCTTTAGTTGTGAAGATACAGACAGCAAGGCTCTGGAGGAATTTTTGCTGACCACCACAACAAAATGTAGCCCTGCTCCCAACTGTTTGGTTTGTGATTTTATGTTTGGTGTGCATGTGCAAAAATGCATGTTATTACCTTATCACAGTGCAACTCGACATTCAGGTCTCCCTTGTTTGTGTGCAGACGGACGTAGCCTTTTTTCTTCACATACTGGTAACGCACGGTGTCGTCTGCGATGGCATCTGAAACACAAAAATACATTATATTATGGATCTCAGCTTGATGTTACTGTAGCTCAGATATCGGACCTTTAGAAACCCTCAGATTCTCTGAAGAGGGGGTTGTTATTTAGATGCAAGTGTCATTCTCTTTCGAATAATATACATAGCCTTTATACAGGACATTAACTTCAGTCTCTCAAAAGACACATACATATACAAAGAAGTGGCATAAAGTAAAACAGCAACATGACTCCTGAAATGTAAATTCTTTCCAGCATTAACCACAACGACAAACACGCTTCGTTGGGAACGAACTGTCCAAATAGACAGATATAGACTGTCCAAAAAATAAAATAAAATAAAAAAATAAATCACATCTGAGTCTTCATTGCAAGTTAGACTAGGGCCATAAAAATACATTGCATGTCATCCTTTTTCAGAAACCTGAACTAGGTCACAAAATCCAAACATTGTTCTCCTCTTCTGAAGTGTACTGAACGTACTATACTGTTGCATAACAGCAAATCTCTCCCATGGAGCAGCTCAGAGGCTGACAGGAGAAGAAAACACAGTCAAACTGAGCAGCTCTTACTTGCAGCTACGTTCAACTGTGTGAGCATGAAGCTGCACTTGGCTGCAAAAGGCCAGGCGTGACTAGTCAGTCCTCCCTGGATAAATAAAGATTAAAGTAACAAAAGACAGAAGGGGTGAATGTTTCTGTCTGCTGAGAATCTGCAGTGGGTTTTTTTGTTTTGTGTGTGATGTTCACTTGCCTGCTTCATGTGTTGTTACAGGAGTCATGGCCGTGGATGTGAAGGAAGCGCAAACTCTGCCTGTGGAATAGTGGGCCTGGGGGGAAAAAAGAGAAAATTAAAAAAGGCTGTTATGTCATATTTTGACAACACGATTCTTTTAACTCTACTTCTCTTGTTCATGTATATTTATACTACTATATTATTGTTTGTCAACTTGATTGGACTGTCTTCGAAAACCATTGAATGTTACATTAGGATTCTTTACTGTTCATGTGCCGTTTATTATTGTTATTATATTTCTGCTGTATCGTCTCAAATTGCAGTGAGCTGGAATGAGTTCTCCACCTGAAACATGGCCCAATAATGATGATTAATGAATTACATGATGTGCAAGTACTTCCCAAAATATATGAGCCGAATCGGCCAGACGGTGGCGCTATAATACAGGTCCAAGAATGCAATTTTGTAAAGGCCTCGCACCTTGTAATGTACATCGTTTAACTTGACGTACTCCACAAATTATTCAGTGATAATCACACATTTAATTATTAAGGTCAACGCTTCTTAAGGAATGTTGTTTTTCTTAGTTTTCTATCACTATAAATTAAAAAACTTTGGGTTTTTGACTACAATTTAAAAGATGTCACACCCTGTGGCTTTGGGAGAATGTGATTGATATGTTTCACTATTTTATGACATTTGATTGACAAATTGATAGATGATGAACAATAACGTGACACAGTAATGTTTGTGTGTTTTGTTTGTTTGTTTCTTTTAAACATACTTATTCAGGGATAGGTATGTACAAAACAGCTGCATGTAATGTTCAAATGCACAAAAGCACTCCATCACAACAGACACATTCTCATTAAGGAGTTTGAGCGATCATCCTTTAGTAGAAGAATAATTGTTCCCACTGAACCACCCCTTCTTCTTGCCCTGCCTCTCCCCTCTTTTGTGTTAAGTGGCACATCAATTGCAAACTAGCTTAATGACAGCCTCTGCAGCTTCTGTGCGATGAAGAGCACAACCTCCTCATCTAGGAGAGATGTCTAAAGTGTCACAATTAAACGTGGCACTGGAGCTGCTTTGAGGTTATTTGAGCTTAGATTATAGTAGAATACATTTGCTGAATATCTGAACATCCAAAAATACCACAAACAATGCAGTGAGATTGAAGGAGTTATTTAAGTCAGTGGAATAACAACTCATGAAGATGAAGGCAGAGAAGAGAAAATGGATTTCAAAAGCGTTAACCAACTCTATAGTCCTGGCTTAGCATTCTTCTGCTCTAGTTCTTGTGAAGGCGCATGAAAGCACAGACTTTACCTTGTGTGCTCCGTCTGACCTATATTCCCTGTTCTCTCAGATGCTGTCAGAGCGTCACCTCGACTGTGAACTCAAGACGAAGAGCAACCAAGGAGAAGCTCTGGCGTAAAAACGAGACATGGCGTGGCATCAAAGGATGGCTGATGAGAAGCGAGGTGTTGATGCTGTTCAAACTGAATCAGACTTCATCCCCCTGGTTTATGATGGTGACCGCATTTGACCTTTTTTGTTACACATCTGTGCATTTAATTCCCTGACAGTTAATCCTAGTTCATAACAACAGATAGAAAAGCAGTAGGAAGGTTACAAAAAGATTCCAGACGGTATTTAAAAATTAGGAAAATAAAGAAGCTGCCTATTTAAAGAGGCTTTTGTGCCAATTGGATGCATCACTAAGGTTAATATTTTACACCTTCACATGTTCTTACTGACTGAGTCTTTTTAATATTTGCTGAAATTCCATTAATATAAGCATTGAATATTATTTATCTTCACAGCTCTGTAAACACTCTTTGTTCTGTTTCTGGATGCAGTCATTTATCTTACTGCTCACTGTAATCGTGATGCATTACTGTGTTTTTGATGCCCTCCGGTGTACAAAGGAAAAAGTACACCGCCTGACCAAATTAATGCCATCTTGTAATGCTCCTGGCTGAATCACAATAACTTGAATGTGCGGCATCCAGGTGATAAACGGGAAATTCTAAATATCTGTGGCTAATTGATTATCCCAGAAAGTCTGGAGATTTCAAGCAGCTGTTGAGCATTAGGGTTCCCAATGAAATTGTAATTCGTTTCGTTAATTTAAATATTTCATAAGGATTTAAGATACAAAGACTAATGTCTTCATGGTCTTTGGTGGTTTCATAGGAGATGTTCACCATGCATTTCACTTAGCTTTATGTTTTTGCTTACAGCATTTAATTTGTCTGTCTTCTTGGCCACTGGCTCTTTAGAAGTGGAAGCCAGGAGCTGATCCCCCTTGTAGTCTTTGTAGAGCTCAGCTAAGGTCTCCCTGGTCTCGAGGTTGGTGCTATTCAGGTGGTAAGCTGGGTCCAACTTGGCCTTTTCCTCATCTGAACCATGCCGGGGAAAGCAGAGAAAGATAAAATGGTTTGACCAAAACGCTTTGATATCTCTTTGGTAACAGTTTAAGCTGATTCACAAATGACAGTTTGACAACCCACCTGGATCCAACACTTTCAAGTTGTTTTTCACATGGAAGAAGTTGGAAACATTGAATTTATCCAGGTTTGTAGGGTCCTATAGAGACAAACATTTTCATAAATGATAAACAATAAAAACCACATCAGATTACTTTTTTTTTTTTTTTTTTTTTACAAAATAAATGTGCTTTCAACTCTGCAAAGAAAAAATAAAACAACCAACCTGAAGAGTTATGATGTCCTTTCTGGTAAAAGGTTCATCGGTTAGCAGGTCTTTAAAACTTTTGGTCTTAATGTTGAGTTGCTCAACAGCCTGAGTGGAAACAGAAATATTTAAAAGAAGACATATTACACTAATTTTCAAGGTCATATTCTTATTTTGAGTTACTGCTAGAATAGGTTTACATGCTTTAATGCACTAAAAACACATCCGCTCTCTCATAGTGCACAGTGCTGCCGCACTGTATCCCCCCTCTGTCTGAAACACTCCGTTTTAGCTCCTGACTCTTTAAGGTCCCCTTTCCAATTGTCCAGTCTGCTCTGATTGGTCAGCTCACATTCTCCTGAGCTAGCACCGCTAACAACAACAACAGAGCAGCAAATCAATTCTTACGAGCATAACTGGCCACTTGGCAAAAATTATATAATTTTGTGACCTGGTAACAGTGTGATGTCACAAAGTCACAGAATTAAAAGGTAGGAGTACTGACGAGATGCTTCAGAATTAGTATCTTCTGTGGGACAGAGGAGCTTCTGCTGGTGTGGATTTTGACCTTTTTTTCATTTTCATCATCTTTTACATGCACAAGAACATAAAACACTGAAGGAAAGGAAAACATTAAAAATACAAAAACTTCAAAGTAGGTCTACTTTGAGAAAACAATAGCCTCCTTTTGCACACACTAAGGTTAGCGATTTGTGTGAAGGGGAAAAATCAAATTAACTCTGTATTTCATTGCATTAATTTTTAATCGTTCTTCGATATACCATGCTTGTTTCCTTTAGATTGGACAATTATAAAAAAAACATTTAAAAAAATGCAGATTCTACAATGTCAAATCTTGTCCTGTTCGTAGAGAACTTCACAATAGTGTTTGGAAAAAAACAATTGTTGCACAGGGCTCATTCGTTGTGATGTGAGGCCACATCTTGTGAGACCATGTGGGTTGAGCTGCTGCCTTCTGTATGAGGATCAATGCAGGGTGATTGTGCGAGTTCACCTACCTCATTAGAAAACACGTTGCCGGTGACCTTGTTGGCAACGATGTGAGAATTGTTGGTGAAGATGTTGTACAGAACAGGGCAGTGATACTTTCCTGGAACCGAATGAAAAGAAAAGTCAGCAGGAGGCGAGCAGTAGAGTCACTCTCGATCTGCTGCCACAGGCTGAAAACTCCTCTCCCCCAGAAGTCAAGAGGTACCTCATGTAATGTTCTCTCTGCTGAATTATATCTTCTCTCCCACACCTTCCTATTCCACTTGCTTTAATTTGCACTTATCCCTTCCCAGAAATTACCCTTTAACACTCTAAGTAAAATTTTCTTTTTCACGCTGCCCTCACACACAGCAGTGCTCCTGCAAGATAAATGTGGCTTTGACCTTTTTATTTCCAACTACTGGCTGAGTTTGTTGATTAGAATCTGGAAATTAAAGAAGCTACAAGGAACTTTTAACTGGTTATGAAACAGTATTAATGTAATACGAGTGCCTGTATGTGACATATATAAGTACAAGCAACCATCAGTGAGAGATCGACTATTTCTTTATTGTCACTGTACTTATTTCTTATGCTGGTCCCGGGGTCAGAGGACATGCAGAATTAAATTTGGGCCATTATTATCAACATATCCGTGTATAAAGAGTTTGAAAAGCAAGAGCAGACAATAAATAAATAAAACACCCAAAAAGCTTTATGTTAAGCTTGCTAATGAAGTTCACTGGGGAATAACTACAACTGTAAGATCTGGGAAAAATGACTTTAGTTAGTTTTGAAACTCTCCACAATGATTTTAAATGTATTGCTTAGGTGGTGCCCAAATCGACTTGGGTGCCATGTCTAAGCCTTATAATGGTAGAGAAAAACCCGGACATTACGGGGGGATGTTGGTTACTTTAGTTTTCTCAACACAATTAGTAATACCAGGCAAATTAATCTGTTGGCTGTAAGCCTACATGTTACCTTGATGCATGATGACGAGCACAAAACAAGTAGAGATATACTTTGCTTCACCATCATCATAGTACAGTTATCAACCTCACACAGCCACAAATAGACACCTTATCTCATCATAATACATCATGCAAACAGCTGTGTTTATCCAGCTCAAAAAAAAAAAAAAAAGGACAGCATCAGCCCATTTAGCCTCTATTTTCTACATGAATCTTTGAAAGATAAAGCGCATTGAACACATGCATATTTACCATCGTTGTTCTTGGCAAAGTTCAGTTTGATGAGGGACTTTGCCTCCAGTTTCTATGGGACAGAAGAAAAACTGAGATGTAATATGATTTCCCAGATGACAAATGTACCATTTCTTGTTTGATTAATGACTTGATCAATTATCAAAACTGTTGATCATTATTTCTCAGATCAAATCGTTGCAGCGCTCCAAAGCTACACTGGGAGGGAGGAGTTCTGACTGAAAATTAACATTTATATTACCTATGGTTTAATTTCCTGGGATGTACTGAATTTTGTATGTACTGTGTGTTTAGATATATGACTTAATTTTGTATATTACATTTGTTACTTGTAGCTGTAGTAATTGTTCTGGTAGTAGTAGCATGTGTGTCCACCTGCAGATAAGAAGTAGCTAGTAGCTGAATCTAATACAATGCCCTTCTTTTCTTTGCATGAGATTTAATGCTTTGTACATGGTCACTGACATGTAAATGTATCCAACTAAACTCAAATATGAAGGTTAATATTCCAACGACCAGGAAGATGATACTGAAAAAAGCAAGGGGAGCAGAATGTTGAATAAAAATGTTGTTTAGCACGATACATGTTTTTTGCTTACCTCTCCAGTGGCTGGATTAGTACCATATTTCTTGATCCATGGGACAATGCTCCTGAAACACAAGGTGGAAAGGAAGTGATCTTTACTGAAGGTCAAACCAGATACATGTAGCTGCCACAATACACGCAAAACAAGCAAAAATGTGTTTTCAACAACAAACATCCCACATCCCTATCATATTCTTGGCCCTCAGCTATCTGTTCTATTATTTTGTTCAGTATTACACCAACAATAAATATTGTGAGTACTGATGCTATTTTAATCCACCTGTATTATCTGATAATGTTTTTTGCCGTCTTATGCAATTCAACTGCATCATAAGTCATCTTTAACAATTTAAGCAGGTATATTAAGTATTCAGTATTTAGCATGAGTATTACTTAAATTACCTAAAAACAGCTAACCAGTCACTAAATCAAACATGCCTATTACATATATTAAGTGTGCATCAAAATCATCTACTTACAGCAGGTCAAAGACCACCCCCTCCTCAGTGCACACAGGATACTCAAATGGTTGAAGGGACAAGCTGAAATATCACAGTTTAGTCAAAATGAGACAATGACAACAACCAGATAGCCAGATTCTGTCTGATTTTACTGCTTAAATGAAATATGTTGCTGTAAAAACCTGCAGTGGTCAAATGGAAGTCGTCTGAAGTTTGCCTTTGGAATTTCTGAAAAAGTGAAACATAAAGCACAATTAAATAAAGCATAAAATAGAATTAGTTCCCACACATATACGTGATTATTATAGACTCTTTCAAAGCCTGTGAACATACCAACTTTTATAAAGTTGTGGTGAGTTAGAACTTATGCCAACTAAATATGGACTCATTACAGCCTTCAGTGTAGCAGTGTGTATGAAACACTAAGTTCATAACTACAAGCGTTTGTTTAACCAGTTAACGTTACAGTTGAATTGAATACAACTTACCTGCTCGCTTTCCTCCATAGAAGTGTGTGTACTCTGAACACGTGATGTACCTGTGAGGATAAAACACACGAACACACAAATAATTAAATAAATGTTAGAGAAAGCTCAAACTACGATCAGTTAGGTAGCTCACATAAGCTCGTTAGCAAACACTATCAGCAGCTAGCTGAGCTAACAACAACAATCACGGTTCAGAAGTGTGTTGTATTGTTCACAATCCTTCTAATACTTACATTTTGTCTTTTTGGTGCTGTCGCTTCCCCATTTTGATGTTTTGTTTGGGTCTGAAAGATTATTTAGGAGAAAACGACAGATTTTGCCGTGTAAAAAAAACACAACCTACTCGCCTTTTGTGGCTTCCTGTTTGTGTTCTTCTTCGTCTTCGTTATTGACGGCATACCGTTTATAACAACGGCCCTCTGCTGCCCCCACTGGAAGAAAGAAGAAATACACTACATCATTATTTACAAACGTAAACGCACGCTTTTTCGGTGTATCGTTCTTATATAAAGAAAGCAGTTTAATAAGTGTAGTGTAAGAAGTATTTTACATTTATTTATTCTGATTCTGAAAAATATCCCCAAACTTTTAAGCTTAAACTCGTCCAGTCTAAACACCTGTAATAATATGCATGTAAGCCTCGGTAAAAAAAAACAAAAACACATTTTGTGTGTTCTTGCCTTATTTTGTATTTCATGCTTTCTAAATATATATATATATATATATATACATATACATATACATATATATATATATATATATAATATATATATATATATATATATATATATATATATATATATATATATATACATATATATATATACATATATATATATATATATATATATATATATATATATATATATATATATTTCCAGAACAAATCCGCTGCGCAACTAAAATTAGTCAGGAATATTGTGCTATGGGTTCATATATTCATGTGCTTGGAAATGCAATGTAAGTCAGATGGAATGTGTTGCATCATATCTGGAATTTTTTTTTTTACAAAACATAGGATAAAAAAAATTGAGATACATCACAGAATTAACAATCAAGACAAATACAAAAATATTCCAATATCTCTTATTAATTTTGATTAGTGTACATAAAGAATACTACTGAGTGAATGTTCAGCCAGGCATATCATTTGTTGACAGTTATCCTGACACTGAGTGCCACAGATTTATGTTTCCTCTCCAGCCAAACCAAAATCATGAATCTGAACTTTTGCAGCTCCAATTTCAACATCCATAAAATGAGTTATGATCACTGCAACTCAAAAAAATCAATCTTACACACCATGACATGCACATTTACCATCGGTCGTCTGAGGGAATCCATTCACTTCATGAAAAACTCTTGGCTCTTTCTCTTGTTCATTTTCAAGTACACACATAATACTGAAAACAGATGCGGGATATGTTATTAAATCAGTTTTCACCCTGATCTTCTATACTGGGTGCATAGCAACCCCATCTCATTTAGTTAAAATGTTTATACTTGGTGTCGCATGCAATCTCAAGCACAACTTAGACATTTTTTTGTTCTGTAATATGCTTTAAATTTGTACCATGATCAAAAATGACAAACAAAACAATGCAGATTGAATTAATCTACAATGATTTTATTTTTACCTTGGCATCATTGAAGGTATTCTCACAATTATGGCTAATCATTTACTTCTTCTAACAAGAGAAGGGAGCAAACAAAAACGGTTAGAGGCATGAAACCATGGCCAGGTGGTTAGTAATGCGTGGTAATGTGTAGCAGAAGGTACATTCAGATTGCCTGTTGCGCACATGTCCTCTGAATATTGGGACACATTATACAGGTACGACCAACCCCTTTCCACAGAACAAAAATACACAGGATGAGGAAATAAAAGTGGTAGAATGTGGATCCATTATAAGCATGAATCAAAGAGCAAACAAAACCATTCATAGATAAGGATACTGTGGAGTGATAGCGTTTGTATATAAAAATATAATACAGAGCAGCAACAGCAACGCTGCCTGCATACCTGAGTTACGACTGGCTTTCCTTTCTCTCATCACTAATAGCACTTCAACAGCTTGTGAAGGAAACCCATGTCAGAAGAACAAAGACATGACTACACACTACACACTGAACTTCACGATGCACAATGAACAGCTCAACTAGTGAATGTTCTCGTCCTTGGCACTTTATCTGTCAGACAGAACCAAACTTTGATGACAATTATGAAACAAAGGTTGGGTATCTGGACACTTCACTGACAAACAGACATTTTTATTCATGGCAAATAAACAAAACTCGAACAGTTTGGAGCTAGAGCACGTACTGACAAAAACAGAGGGGATGACGAGCCAGAGGTTTTTTAGTCCAGTAAGCGGAGAGTAGTTGTTTGCTTGGAAAGTGCAATAATATGCAGAATTTTTCTCAAAGAGCAAAACAAAAAACAAATTAAAAAGAAAAAAAGTTCACAACGTTGTTCCCTTTGAGAACAATTTAAGTCTGTCAATGGTAAACTCGTGGCCGGCATTTGCTCAGTACCGTCCTGAATGTAAGATGAGTGTTTTCTTTCGGTAAAATGTCTACAGTCTGATAAAACAGTCTGTGAGGGTTGTGGTGAAAAAGGAAAATCACCGCAAATCCACCATGGACACAGTGTCATCGGTGATGGTGACATGTCCCGCGTGCTGACAGGGAAAAAACAGATTTGGGTTATAGTCTGCTCACATGAACAAGAAAACAAGCTACAATGCAGCACTGCTTACAAAAAAGAAGAACATTTTTTACAGTAAACGCAATCCGTTATTGAAATTATACCTTAAAAAAACGGAAATAGAAAATATAGAAAAACATATTGAACATATTGACATATGTTTTCTGAACTTGCTGTAAGAAACAAATATGCATTTGTACTTGTGGCCTCACACTAGAGGTCGACTCACTGTAAATAGAGGGGGGTCTTTGCTGTGAGGGTGAAAGCCTTTCTGTTTGCATGTTGAGATCTCCTCCGTTCCTCGATCTGTCAACCTGAAGTAGCCGATTCTGGGACAAAATACAAACACACAGTCACAGTATGGAGAGACATAGGGAAGAACACTGGCAGTATGCTGATTAACACATATAACAATATAAATGAGTTCCAGCTAAAATCAACTGCTTTTAAAAATGTTCCCTAAAACATGTAATGACAGGACACTGGCACTTTTCGGACTCACTCATTGAACTTAGGCGAGCAGACGATGGCGATGGCCTCAGGCATCATCATCTGGTAGGAGCAGTGTGTGTGGAGGTCGACGCTGGACAGGAAGGCCGTCTGTGTGGGATGAGTCTGGGAGACACAGTGAGTCACACAAGTCAGTTTAACTGTTTTGTTAGTGTACACAAACCTCTGTGACGTCTTATTCTTGTAAGCTGGTAAATTACCAAACCATAAATTACGTAAGTTCTTTCTTTTTTGTGCTCTGTAGACCGTATGATTTACTCACCAATGATACTTAAATCACTGACATCTGCTCTATCGCGATATTAGAGCCGGACCGATATACAGCATCAGTCGGCCAATATTATCCACCGATTATAATGTCATATTTTCTGCTGAAAAATATGCCTGGAGTGATTTATGAAGACTAAATTCCGAGTGAAGTTAACTGCCTTAGTGCGCTAAATTATATTGTTTAGCTGCAACATATCCTGCTTCCACTACACATCTTTGTCCCAAGTGTTTGATAATCACATCTTTGGGATCATTTCAGAAAATGTGTGTATGTCGGCTGATATATAGCTATCGGAAGTTTTTGATCAGTATTAACATTGTTTCCAAATGTATCATGTATTGGTCGGGCTCTGATTTACATCAATATTAAAAAAAAAGACTCAAAAGTAGCGATTCAAGTATCTTATTATAAGGTCACAGCAGGAATGCATGAGACACAAAACATGGGATTCATGGCATCACTTGTTTACTCAATGTTTTTTCAGAGTGAATTTTTCCTTTAAAGTAAAGCAGGGTTATCTCACACTTTACTCATAATAGGACGGTGATAATTTGACAGCACTTGTCAGCATTTGCCCATCTTTACTCACATGTATCCAGCCCAGGGTGATGAGATCGTACTGGTCCTGTATGAGGAAGAGTTCCTCCTCATTTTCCGTATCACAATAGTCTGGCCCGCCACATTGTTTTGGTACGATGACATGCGTCACAGTAAACGCATTCCTGGTCTGGAACAAACACAGAAAAGCATCCCGCTATTTTTATTCTTTTGAATTATGCAAAGACAGCCACCGTCTGCCAAAAAGCTATCCAAGGACTCTGTCTGAATGAAATTAACAGAGCGCTGATTGGTTTGCTGCTGGCAAAAATGCTTGGTCATGCTCGTCACAAAAGAGCCGAACAGCGAATGACACAATTCAAAGAAAAGCCACAGCAGATACGTGAGAGGTCAGCTGATGTCTCTGTCATTTAAAATATTTTAAAAAAACGCGTTTGTTACACAATCACTGGAGAATGGACCGGAAATAGGGAGTTCCTTACTTTAACTATCTCTATGATTATTTAAAGAAATTGCATTTATTAACATGTTATTCAAACAAACTTTTGTGCTTCCTGTAACTGATCTATTCACAAGGGGCTTCAATACAGCCGTTCAGTTCCAGAGTCTTACCAGTTTGCCACACAAGATGCCACAAGTTTCTACAGCTCGGCTTGTGTTGGCCTCGGCCAACCTCAGAAAGCTCCGGCACAGCTCAGCGGGCACGGCCAACTGCCGGAGGGCATCCACCATCGTATCTGCCAAAACCATGCAGAGGAATAAACCAAAGCTGAACGCAAAAAGTTTGATTCTTGTGATGTTCTGAAACAAGGCATGGCGCTGACAGCAAATGAAGTAGGTCAGGGGGAAAGAATTCAGCTCAGAAGAACAAATACTTTAAAGCAGGAGTAGGGCAGTATTTAAATCCTCTGAAGGCCGGCCCCTCGTGTCGGAGGAAGATTAACTCACTGTTGTTCCCGGGGCTGACCAAAGATCCAGGCTTGAGCGAGCGGTCGAAGCTGGGCAGGCCTGCGGCAGGTGTGCCGATGGTTGAAGGGGGACGATTGTGTTGGTGGTTGTTGCCGCCGGTCATGTCCCCAGGGCTCTGCGGGGTGGTGGGGGAGACGACTGAAGGGACTTGGATGCCTGGAATGAGGGGAGTGTCAGGGGAAGGTGTAGCAGGCGTGGCGAACTCCAGGAGCACACGCTGGCGTTCCTTCTCCAGCTCCTGGCGGCGGATCATCTCCTCAAAGGCACTGAACTGCTCCTGCTCCCGCTGCCGCCGCTGCATCTCGGCCACACGCTCCCGCTCGGCGTCCAGCGCCCGCTGCTTGGACTGCTCGCGCGCCAAGGCCTCCTCTTCCGCTTTCTGCGCATACAGCAAAAGTTCAGCAGGCAGTCTCTTTTTGTAAAAAAATCGGACGTGTGATTTTGTGATCATGAGATTGCATCAGTCTCATTAACTGAAACTAAAGGTGACTATTCAAGGTCAACGTCATTGTTTTGCATTTGTCAACCAACAAATATTGTTTCTTTTATTACAACCATGGCTTGCAGCTGCAGTGTAGGGGTGTTTTAGGGTGTACACAACCCATTCTAAAATCAGCGTACAGTCCTTGTTGTGTTGTTTATGTGTATTGGATCATTTTGCTTATTATGTTATTGAATACTAATACAAATATTTAAATCTCAAAAAATACAATTAACACATTTTGGAGTGAAAGGAGTTTACAAAGAGTTCACCTTTTTGACAAGATACTGGGCGTACTCCTGGTCAAATCTCCTCAAAAGAGCTTTTTTCAGAATCTCTGCTTGAGGAAAGGCAACATCCTTCAGTTTCTGGAGAAGAAAGGAAATTTCCCAAAATGTTTTATAATTTAGTTTTAAAAACCTAAACTGTTTCTTAAAAACATCAAATCTGTTATATAAGCCAGTATAAACACTGTCCGCGTACCTTTAGTGTGTCCTTCTTCTCAGGAATGTTAGCTGTCTTGTAATCCCGATGCTTGGGAAGTTTTTCTATGAAGAGCCTGAGTGAAGAGGATAAAAACAGATGTGATTAATTGATGAATATTTGGAGTAATTGCGTTAAACAGTCAACCAACTAGAAATTGTGATTAAAATGACAGACTTTGTACACTCTGGTTGGCTTTCTGACAACTGAATCATCACTAAACTACTCATCGGTCATCTGAAGTGCGTAGAATACATTTACACTCGAGGACAAGGTAAGGTCACTCTGTTTTGAATGATGTGGTGAAGTTCATTAGGCTTGTTTGGTAAAGAATTGAGCCATATCCTGAGAAAGATCTCTGCTTTAACTTTCTTCTCCTTCCTGCACATTTCCTCTTTAACCCACAGCATTTTTTATTAACCCCAACCTAAACATGAAGCTCGAAAACTGTGCTGGACCGGACTGCAACAAATACATAACTGCTTACAATAATGTGAAAACAATCACCCAAATAAAAGCTCACAACAACCTCAGTCAGTCGAGCCCATCGCTGTAAACACTTACGTGATGTATTTATTGTAAAGGACGAAGGCGTGCTCGATGTTGCCCTCCTCTGTGTAGACGTTCGCCATGCGGACCATCTCCATGCCAGAGCGGAAGTAGCGGCGCGGGGGCACATCATCGTTTACTTCCACTGAGCTTCCCTTCTTAGTCAGAGCGCGGACTCTCTCCTCCGGCGGCAGACTGACGTCATTGTGGTCTGCCATCCCGACAGCTCAACCTGGAACACTGAGGGAGACAGGATGAAGATTTGTTACTTCTATTCAGTGTAAACCACTGGGCTGATGAACCTGAACCAAGTACATTAGTTATGTACACTGTACACACTGTGGACAGACCCTCTTTCTTCCACTTTCCATGAGCCACTATGCCACAGAATTTTTGCATTCCCTGTAAGGCTATTGTAGTTCCTATAAATAATAATAGTTTGCATTTCCACTGTTGTGAATGAACATTTTCCTTCCTCGGTGACTGCTGAGCCGCATATTCCACAAAAGAGCAAAATCTTAACATGTAAGGACGACATGTGAATGAAAAAGCACTCCAGTCCTCTGACGGCTTTAACTAATGCTTTAAGTTAATACTTGAAATTCTACAAAAACTAGCACAATAGTTGTTGGGTGTTTGGGATTTGGGGTATTGGGAAACCTGACAAATCATGCTGAAATAATGGTGTTTAAATCAATCTCAACATGGGAACTATGTGATTGATGATCTCATCTGACTTCTTTACTAGTTCTTACGTATGCATGTGTGCTTTTAGAAGTGTGCAAGATCACACAATATCCTGTATAAACTAGCACAAAGAAGCAGTGTTTCCCCCCATAGCAGCCTGCTCTGAGGCCACAACTGTGCACAAGTATATTTAGAAAAGAAGCAATGACTCTGCTGGGAGGGTCCAGTTTGTATGACTTGAGGCTTTCCTATACTTTATTGATCAAATGAAGACAACTGTGGGAGCGCTTCATCAGCATGCTGACTAACAGTATTGATTCAGGCTTCTTGGCCAGCCTGTCAGAAGTGTTAACAGTTCAGTTAAAGAGGTGCAGCACTGATAAGAGGAGAAGAGGATGTACTTAGAAGCTTAAGATCTTGAAATGTGAATAAACTAATTTCACTTTTATGCAAGTGATTTTAGTCTAAAGGGCTGTACAATGAGTCCAGCGAATGAAATGATCCGAAAACTGGACACTTGTGGCACCATGTAGAGGAAAAATTAAGCCAGCAATGCTTCTAACATTCATCTAATTAAAGTTGCAGCAGCTTTTCTCCAAGGTAAATTAGTTTGTAAAACATGGGAAAGATTAAATTAGGTTGTTGATGTTTTTTTTGGATGATCAAGACTTTATACACACAACATGCTCCACTGATACAGTATATAATGTATTTAGAACATTTAAATTCCACTGAACATAAAGATCTATTTAATTTTGACACTTTAAAAACATGTTGCTGAAAAATCAATTCACTTTACTCGAATAAGATGGAAAATGCTTGACTTTATTGCTTATTTCACCAATGTAAAGCATGTTAGCACTCACTCTATAGCTGCTTAGGAGTGTTAAAAAAAATGTAAACAAAGGGGAAATTAACTGTAAGACTGTCGTGAACCACAGCTCATCACATTAACTCGTGTACATCTACAAACTGATGGAACATTTCGTGTCAGTATTAACATGAGAACGCTCGAGGCTTCGTCCTGTCATTCAGTAACGTTCATGGTCCAGGGGAAAACAAATCGCTCTGTGTGGGCCCTTTTTAGCTCAAGTAGTAAGTGACACCACATTACGTTTCACCTCATAAACAAAGTCCTTAGCTAATTACTCGACCGGCGTGCTCTGGGTGTCATAAAGACATGTTTTCCCTCCACGAACTCTTCATATCTCGCTCGCCCTGTCGCCAAAGTGATCAACGTCTCCCAACGGCTTCGCGTTAGCCGCCGCTGACTTAGCTAACTTAGCAAAGCCAGGGCTATTTACATGAGGAGTTTAAAATGGTTCCGCAGCTGATAAACCATCGAGGAATTTTGTCTCTATCCTTACCTGATCGAGCTGTAAATCGACGCTCTCAGAGGCCTACATACAGCCGAATCAAAACACGATCAAATGTATGTCCTGGACCAGACTGCTTCGGTGGGCTGCGCCTACAGCATCTGTACACTTCCGCAATCAAAACAACTTCCGCCTGACGAATCATCACGCCAGCTAGGAATGACAACGTTATCCATCATATCGATGTATGGAGTATGATTATAGAAAGCAGCAATTAATAGCCACTATGAGATCATGTGCATAGAGTAAATATGTTTATGTTATTAATATGTATTATATATATAGGTCGCGTATACGTGTCGCATGAATGTAAACACACGCACACACGCACAAAACGAGCTTTATTTTGGAAAGTCATCTGCAACATTTTCAGCCAGGTACATCTGCACAACACATGTTTTCGTATTCTGTAGTTTTGCTTTGATGTGAATTGTTTTTATTACGTTTTTATTCAGCTCGTTCATTAAGTTTCTATGCGTTTTATCTCGAGCAGGACGCATGCGCTGTCTTCTTTTACCTTAAGTGAGTTCTAATCTTCATATACGATATCTGCCGGGGGCTTTTGAATTCTGGTGTCTGTGGCATATATTTGATCTTATAAACAAGCGTCATATAAACAGGTCCTGTGAGATTATGAGTAAGGCAATGCCTATTTGCAAGCGGCTCGTTGGTCTAGGGGTATGATTCTCGCTTTGGGTGCGAGAGGTCCCGGGTTCAAATCCCGGACGAGCCCTCTCTTTCGCCGAAATTATTCAAAAATGTCATCATATTCGTGTTGTGTACGTCGTATTCGTGAATACCATAAATCACACGGTGAATTCAAGGCTGTGTTATTACAGTGACAGCAGCAGTGCTTCTAAAAAGAACTGGTAATACCTGTCCAAGCTGAACATTCTCTGTGCTACTGTACGCCTCAGTGATTTGCATTTGGGCAGTATGAACCTGTCAGTCTTTTCTATCTGCGTACTCATTATGTAGTGAACTAAATAGACAGGCAGTCATCGGTGTAAAAAAAAAAAAAATCTCAGGCCTAGAAGTCCGTAATTCTAAATGAAGTAATTACGTTAAAACACTTAACTAACAACAGATCATCAATACAATGCAAAGTAAGACAGCAGTTAGATTGCAACTTAGATTGCTGTTATTTATAGCAGCATTTTAATGTTGAAACTGTTCAAGGCTGAGCAATTTTGAACAACATTCCATACTCTTCAAGTATAAATCTATAACAGTTTATAATTTTTCATGAAATGATCATATGTTCGGCATATAAACTCTCACTATTTAATCTTAAGTAACTGGGTGTAGCTGTCAAACAAATGTAGAAAAAAAAACAACGTTTACAGGGCCATCGCTGCAAAATATGGATGCCAAAGTCATTGTAGTAGTCTTGGCAAAAAAACCAAACAAATATATTAAAATTTCTTCGGTGGTTGTAATTGCACTGGGGGATATTTCCAAAATTCTATCTGCAGCCCTAAATATTAACTCCTAAAATGAAGTCAAGTAAAATAAAATGGAAATAACTGAGTAAAATACAGGTCCCTTAACAGTGTACAATACTTGGTGTCAATATTACAATATCACAATAGGCAACTTTTGTATTAGCTGTATTATGTTGTTCTTGTCGGTGGTTGAGTGTGATTAAGCACATTTACTCAATTATTGTACTCAAGTAAAATTTCAGATACTTGTACTTTACTTGAGTCTTTTCTTTTCATGCTACTCTCTACTTTCATCCCATTTTAGAGGGAAATATTGTAGTTTTTACCCTAATACATTCAGCTTTAGTGGCTACTTACTTTTATACATTTAGATATTTGTACAAAACATATAAAGAGCTTATTAATGTTATGTTTTGTTGTATATCAATCTACCCAACAGCAGTACCTGCTACTAGTTTATTCAAGTGCATAGGGAACAATTATTTGATTGATATAAATAGTTGGAAGTTAACTGGCAAATATTGTGATAATTTAAGTCAGCTTTCATGCAAAAACATTTAATGGTTCCAGCTTCACAAATGTTTTGCTTCTTTCGCTTTATTTATTGAATATTTTTGAAGATCGGACAATAGCGCATCATAAATTTGTCACTCTAAACTAACTAGGTAAAAAAAATTAGCTACAGCTGTAAATTCCTGTTTTTGCATTTATGAATGAGTAATAATAATGAGATGATGTCTAATTGTATAAAATGGTATTAGTACTTAAGTATTTTAGTTCTACTTGAGTTAAATGACCTGAATACTTCCAGATTTCAGATTTTTAAGCACTACATCGTGGTGTGGAGAACAAACACAAAACAAAACCATAATGCAATAGTGAACAACCAGAATAGAACCCCAGCACCAGCTAAAGAGAGGTGAAACATTACTCAGAAATGTTCCTAGCTTTCATACAATCTTTGGTTTATCAATCTGCAATAACAGTATACTTTTTAACATAGAGCGATGACTTACAAAGTATTTTGGCAAATATTCCTTTCTATTATCAACAATGCTTGTGTTTTTCACAAAACACGATTCATTACCCAGGCAGTTATCGCCTGCAAAAAAAAGAAGTACAAAATCTTTTATTCTTTTCCGAACCTTTGTACCTTCCTGTTATTTTAGGAATTCTGTTATTAGAAACTCTGAGATTACAAATAGCCTGGGCATACCGCCTATTTGCTTAGCAACAGGCATGACTAAAGAATGGGCTAATTAGACAACTTCCAAAATTAAATTTAAAGGGGCCGGAACAAGGTTGTAAGAGGGTCACATCTGGCCCTCCAGTTGAATACTCCCCCACAGCTTCATCACGTCGGTCTGTAGTCCTGCAGTACCCGCTACGGACCGCATGAGGGAGACACCGCCATCTTGAAAAACGTCGACGTCGACGTCACCGTTGACAGTCTCCCCACCACATCCTCCACCGCCACGCGCTGCTGCCGCTGCTGTACGAATTGTTTGAATGGGAGGACAACGTAGGAAAATACACCCCCCACCACCTTCTGTGAATGACTGGACGCGCCGCGGACAACCCGCCGCCCGCATCTGACATTTTCTTTGCCCGACCGTGATACCCTCTGTGTGTCAGAGGAGCCAAAGGGACGCTGTTGAGAGGAGTTGACGTCAAGCCTGCTTTTCTGCCCCCAACAGCATCACCGGGTAAGCTAACTGTCTAGGCTAATAAGAAGCTGGCTAGTACACCCGACTCTACATTAGCTAGACACTGAAACCGACTCACAATTAACCCCGCAGACTTTAATCAACACATAAAGGATTTCACGTACCGGGTTAGCTAACAAGTACGACAGAGTAGTTAAATCAAGGGGCTGCTAGAGATGCTAACCTAATTTAGCTAGATCAAGTTCGACTTGAAGCTGTGACTCGTTGACTTGTTCATTCATCTCAGAATCAAAGAGATGGATGTAAAGAGCTTGAATGTAAACGGAGATATAGGAAATGGTGCGATCGTCCAGTCGTAGTATAGAATGACTAAGATGACTGTTTACTTTTAGTTCCTTTTAACATCCTTCTGTGGTTGGTGGTCGTGGAAGAGCCATTGGAATTCATTCAATGGTGTGTAAACTCATCTATAAATCTGTAAAGGAAATTGACAACTTAATGAAAAGTAGCAGTTCACACATTTCGAGACGTTAGGGGTGTTAAATCTGTTCTGAATTCATCTTTAAAAGGTTTTCATTTTTAATGCAGTAAATCTTCTAAATTCTCCAAATAATTCAGGCAAGTTAGCATTGATTAAAAGTCGACTGATATGGCTCTTTCAGATAAATTAAGGTACTAGCTACTGTGCAGATTCAGATTATTCAGTGTTTATAAGCTATTAATTGTGGCATGTTATCAACCCAATGCTAAGACAGGACTTTGTTTGAGAGAATGCTGCATTACAGCCAAAGTAGCACTTTTTTGTTTGATTTTTTATTTTTATTTTTATCAGCAATCTGACTGATACCAATAATTGGAAAAAGATTAATGTCTTATTTCCAGAGCTTATCATATGTTTTCCTTCAAAGATCGTACTGTGCTATGTAACTGGAACTACAGCTGTAGTCGTACAGGCTAAAAGTAGCCTGTATGACCGGCATGTATTCTTAAAATGTCTTTTCAAATAGCAAATATTGACAACGACCCTTAAAAGTTGTCTACGGAGGCAGGGCTTACTCTATGATCTTTATGGCTTTCTACCTTGCAATCTCTGACCTCTAAGCTTGCCTCTGGGTTAAAGTGTGGGTTTGAGCCTGACCAAGTCATCTCCAAACCCTTTAATTTTAAGGTGAATGGTCCTTTGTTGGATGAGTGGAACACACATACAATGTGTTCAGCGGGCCACCATCCTGCCCACAGCCTTCACTACCTCATCTAATGACAGTCTTGGTTGATGATATCAGCCTGAAGACTGTGCGAAACAGTAATTACGGGCATGGGTAAAGGTGGATGAGCTGATGTACACTTTAACCTGCCCTTCGCTTCAACAGTATATAAAGTGTCCCGGGGTGAGACAGAACAAACCAGAGTCTGCTTTGAGGAACAACCTGCTTTGAATTAAGAAGGAACTGGCGAGGGGCATTTGCTGTCTTTGTGTCTCCATTCATTCACAAAGGTACTGTGTGTTTTATGCTTTAGGATTAGCAGTTTTTTGTTGTTTTTTTTTAAAACTGACACAAGAGAAGCTGTGGAGAATTGCTTCTTAGCTTATGATTGATTTCACTGATTTGTTAATAAATCAAAATGTCAAAAATATTTTAATGTGCTGAGTATTTTCATAAATTAAATTACGTTGTGGTATGCTAGTTGAATGCAGCAAGACTTCTTGTTTATTTGTTCTTTATTTGATACAGTACAATATCTGCCTTACATCAGCCCTTTTCTTTTCTTGCAGCAAAAAGGAATTATTAAGTAGCCAGAACATACAGCAGTTTCTAGAATCAATGGACTGCAGTACAATAACTGCTTTTGAATACAAGCAAAACTGTTGACTGAGTCAACATAGTATAGTTGACTGTACATACAGTCAGCTATACTAAATACAAAAATCTTTTTTCGACACAATGTTGCTACAGTATGTGGTGTGATGATACAGCTGTGTTTACCTCTGCATCCATTGTTGTAGTTGCTACTAAATTATATTGAAGGTTGACTATTTCATTTCAGGAGAGGGGAGTAAAATCAAGATCCTGGCCAAAAGTAAAAATTGTGTTAGTTGACTTTTACTGTAGATCTTCACCTCCCTACCACCAAACTAGTGGACATTAGATAGATGATCAGCTTCTCTTGGAAATATCCTTTAGAAAGGTGAAAGTTACATCAAGATCAAATAGACAAGTCTGGAGTGTCAGAAAAGTTACCTAAGATGACTTGTAGGTGACAAGCATCATTCAAGGGGTCGCTTTTATCCACAACTCTCAGCCTTCAGTGATAGACAAAACAGAAATCTACAGGCTATAAATCATGAAGAAATTTTGAAAATGTGTCCCAATAGTTGAAAATAGGAAGTAAGCTTGCATAGTTGAGAAAATGTGGGTGGGACGAATGCAAACATAAAGTTCTATCAGCACTTTTATCAGTCATGATTTGCGGTGTGCACAGTACGGTGTGCTGATAACCAACACAAACTAAAGCAAGACTTTTCCATACTGGCAGAAACATTTGAAGGAGCTCTTTAGCCTACCAATATGTAGCACCTTGATTATTCACATTTCTTTTTTTTTTTTAAAGTGCTGTGTTGGTTTCGAATAGTTTGCTCAGTTATATAAATCCTGGCAAAACAGTAATGAATGCTAATTTGCCATTCTGCGTTCAGACTTCGCTGTTTGCGTGTGCAGTTGATAGATAAGGTGTTTGAATTGGCTGCGTCTCCTCTTGTTAGACTTGTGACTGGCCAGATATCTTTATTTCTTCTTAGTCAGCTGGTGAAATTGATGATGACAAGGGAAACTTCTCACCAAGCTGTGTTTACACATGGCCCTAAGAGCTGATACGACTGTTTTATGTGGTTGGCTGATGAAGTCTGATCAGCATGTGTGCAGATGATTTACTCACTCCTAGTGCTTAGATTGGCATATGTAAATGGTGATGGAAATTATTTAAAAGTAATATTGCACTATTTTACCTTTTGAAATTGCTATATCGCAAATACACAATATATATCTGGATATTTAGAAATCTCCTCGAAAGCACTTTATAAATGCTAAGATTGGGTGACAAAATGAAAGATCTCAGTATTGTAGATATGAATATTTGTGCTTTCAGGCAATGACAGCATTTATCACATATCACGATATCCAGCGTCTGAGAGGATAGCCTGACTGTTAGTTGCTTGTTTGTGCCAATTACGTTTTGGATTCTTATCTGACAAGAAAACTCCATGAGAGGGAAGTGAAATACCAGGCAGGGCAAACTGGTGACTTTCTTAGAACAGAGAAAGATTTGAAAGGATGAGCAGAGTAGAATCAGCTGCATGCCTTTGGGATTGGAGTCCAGCAGACTGTGACTAAACATTTTGCCATCCTGCTCTTTCCTCCTTTCTCCTCTGCTGCTGGATGTCTTGTAAAACTCGTATTTTACATCAAGTCAGAGGCAGTCAGAGTCCAGTTAAAGGACTAACATCAATGCTGCTGACTTCCTGTCTCTCTCCACACCGCCCTTTATCTCCACAGCTCCAAACAGGCCTTGGACTCTAAATGCACACGTACCATAAGAACAGATGTGGCGATTCTGTGAGTGTGAAGTGACATTGGTTTGACCTGATATGCTGACATTTTAAAGCAGATTCTGTGTTGTTTAGATTGGACTGTCGCCACACTGAGACCAAGACAAAGGCCTGCCAGCGAAGAAACCTTCTGCTCCTACAGTGTTTATTGTAACTTAGCTGTCTGGAACTGTATGCTCTCCTGAGCAAAAGGAGGACTTATGTAAGGGCAGAAGAGCATGTGTGTATTTAAGTTATTATCATCGGCAAACAAAGGGACAGCTATTCCATGTCATTGGTTTTCATGCTATATTTAAGATAGAACGCAGCTGAAAGAGGATTTTTGAGGATGATCTCATTATTTGAGAGTTTTAAGTATCATTTGTAGCAAGCACATAAGAATGAAACTTTTGATGCGAATCCCTTAACTTTTTTTTGTCCTTTTGAAAAGACACGCACAGAGTATTCATTTTTTACAACTGGAAACTTCGATCAAGTTATCATTCATATTGTCATAAACACCATATAATAAGACAAGGCGATATTAATTAACACATGCAGTCAGTGATAATAGGTAAATGTATAAAGATTAAGCCTCGATTATGTCTTAGCATTAATTGACGGGAATACCTGGAATATACTGTGTGTGTGTGTGTGTGTGTGTGTGTGTGTGTGTGTGTGTGTGTGTGTGTGTGTGTGTGTGTGTGTGTGTGTGTGTGTGTGTGTGTGTGTGTGTGTGTGTGTGTAAAGGCACACTATATTAAGTGTGCTCATAAAAATGGAGATGTGAGGAGGGAGTGTATGACAACGTCGACACGAAAGCTTAGATATGCTACAATGAATGAATGAAAAAATAATTGATAGAAATGGTAACAAGTTCACCAACTATCATGGCCATGATCACTGTACAACCATTTCTTAGCCCACAAAGTTAGCTTAGTGGATTAACACATTGGAGTTGTCCATTACTTAGTATTTTATTTGCACACCTAAACACATATCAGTGGTAGACCTATTGTGCAGCATTCATGTAATCAGAGATAACCTTAATTCAACCTTGGACAACAACATAACAAGAACAGATCAAAGTTAAAAACAATTGCATTTAAGAGCAGAGTGTTTTAAAACCATGGTTTTAAATTGACCTACAGGTACAATTGTGTTAAGTTTTAATGTATGTTTGTTTAAAAATGTGCAAAGTGTGTGCAGCACAAAAACTAAAAG
Source organism: Diplodus puntazzo (assembly GCA_963678695.2). NCBI lineage: Eukaryota > Metazoa > Chordata > Actinopteri > Spariformes > Sparidae > Diplodus > Diplodus puntazzo. The sequence goes on along the minus strand of OZ023159.1, from coordinate 19,245,496 downwards.
CAGATTTCCCAAATTTGTGTCGGCACACAGGATGTCTAACATTAGCCAATCACTTGAACAGGTCATATAATGACTATGGGACCAGTTTAATAAGGAAGTTTTGTATGAATAGAAACTAGTACATGTCTTACTGTTAGAGATGCCTGTCTAACTCTCATACATGATGCAATGGTGAGTAGAATAACTGTCACCAGTAATGAATTTTAGGGTGGAGTTTTAAACGGAATCTAGGGAGATTATAATCAGATGGTGTATTTTTTTATTGCTTGTTCCCACTGCTATTGTAATTACTTTATTTTTCCCAAATGGAGACCACATTTCCCATAAATGCTGTCATTTCGAAATGAAAATTGATTGCACTCCTTATGCGCATTTGTCGTAGTTATTAAGATCCATTGTTTGAATGTCATTACAGTGATGTAGTGCTTATTGTTGACACTTAAATGCCACATGTGTTCTGCCTTTAACCCGTGTGCGTTGCCAAATATAAGATTTCAACATAGTTGTTCCCAAATGTAAGCACATTGAGAATGCCAGTGTTTATCCAGGGCATGTCTGTTTATGTCTTTCACCCATGCACTGCTGCCCTTAGCCACTCCTAAACATTTCTTCACACAGCGTGACTCTTCAGTCTCTCTTAATAAAAAATAAATGTGGAAGAGGAGAGAGGTATCAGTTTACCTCAGGCTGCTTACCTGCATGGTTCCTGCGAGTGAGAAGAGCAGGCCTTGTTAATACGGAAATACGCTGTATTGCTTCCTTTTCTCATACCGTATGTATACACCAGTGCCAAATACCAATATTTTTTATCAAGGCATGCAAAGTGCCTAGAATATATTCCCCTGACAGTCTGACTTTCCAGAGTCAGAACTTCACAAACACTTACTGTGTGAATTTAATTTAGACGTTGAAAAGAATTGAGTGAGTATAGTTGTATCTCAAACTCTAGGCCAATTTATGACTTTTTACATTTGAATGATGGCACAGTGGACAAGTTGCAGTTAGTGTGTTAAAGAGGCACTTTGTCAGACTTTAGGCACCTTATGAAAGAAATGGTGAACTATGTCCCTCACATTTTCCTTTTGCCCAACCAGATTCCTTTTTTGTTCCAACAAACAGCTAAAAGCCCAAAGATATTCAACTTTCAATCTTAACAAACAATCTGGCATATTAGAATCAGAGATAATCAGCGAATTGATCAGAATTGTTGGCAGATGTTGTGTCACTCATCTTATCCTTTCAGAACTATTTCCCACCCCTGGTTTCAACCGGAGTTTCACTTACAACAGCAGCCAACAGTAAGGAGGGCAAGGTTCAGAGCTCCTACAGCTTTTTACAAGCATTGTGTAAGAGAGAAGTGCTGGTGAGAGCAATGCAAAAATGGATCCAAAGAGAATTATGAAAGAGTTTCTCTGATTTTCTGCACCTTGTTTCCTCCTCTTTTCCCCACCACTACAGACTGAGGCCTCATTAGAGAAATTCATGGTGGAAGAGAGGGTGCAGTTCATCAGGGAGAGGGTGACTATAGAAGAGAAGAGCCTTCTCTTTGCCTTTTAAGTTCAGAGAGTGAGGGAGAGCAGCATGAAGTGAACAATTTGACTGAACACAAATTAGAAGTAGGAGAAAGCAGACAGACTGACCTTCTGGAAAAGTTGTATTTTTTCCGGGTAAAGTCGACCAAGCATGGTTGCACTTTTTGACAAATGTTCTGCTTTACATTCATAGAGGCTCACATTTCCACACAGCCACCCAGCAGGGATATAGATGTACACTGTTGGTGTAGTGGCTTGCTCAAGGGCGTCTCAGTAGTGTATATATAAAGGTGGTTGTCTCTTTATTTTGTCTCTCTTCGCCTGTGGCGTTTCAAGTTTTCTGGCGTCTTTCAGTGACAGAATCTCAATCATATTGGCTGGCAGTGTGCTGTGTTCTTCCACAGTGGCTGGATTGGATGTAATTCCCTCGCCAATTCTAACAGGGCTAACTGAATGACTGAATCTTATTCATATAGTAGAATAGAAATCAACAAGAAATGCTCATTGCAGCTTCAGAAAAGGAATGATGTGGGTTTGGCTTGGTGCTGGACTTTGTGGCGTGGAGTGTTTGATTAGAATTTGAAGAAGGCAAGTTGATGGGTAGAGAACACAGTAAAAAAAATTTAAGCTGGCTTCTTTTCTTCTTCACTGCCTCCCCCCCCCCCATCCTTTCCTGTTTCTTTCTTCCTCATCGGTGAGTCGTAACCTTCATTTTATATCTTCCCTCCACAGCTTGCTGCATTCGCGAGCAGCCCACTGCTCTCTTCGGTCGTTTCTGCCTTCCCCCGACTCCGTTTCTGCTCCCAGGTAACCTGTGGGCATCACTCAGCACGTTCAGAGCCTCAGGACAGACAGACTGACTCAGGCGCTTTCACGCACCAGCTATCATTAGAGGCTCTGTGGGAAAAGGTGAGGGTTTCTTAGCAAAAAATGAATGGGTCTATTTATTCAGCCCAACTGTGCATGTGGGACCTGTAGGGTGCACGGAAATGAATCAGTGTTCTGTGTGTTGGAGCAGGACGACAGGAACATTACAGTTTGCCCTGTTTGTTTTTGTGTGTGTTAGTATGCGTGCCTGTGTGTGTGCCAGCGTGCGTGCTCGTGTGTGTGCGCGATGCACTCTGTTATTATGTAGTCAAAGTGCTTATATACTTTTTTGTCCACACACATCTTGGGTTGAGTTAAAAGGAATACTTCTACACATTTTCTTTAAGTGACAAGGAAAAATATAATCGAGTCGTAACCATTGGCTGAAAACAGGCAGCACATTATGCTATTAGCTGATTCTAATGCTGAGACTTAAAGAGTAGTTTTTAATTTGTGGTTGGTTGTGGGTATTTCTCTATTAATTTGCTGGTTTCACCCTGGTGACACTGTCATTGATGTGTGAGTGAGGTGTGTGTGGTGGACATGTGCTATATTGTCTGTAATTGTATGTAATTGGAAGCTGTGTTTATCCTACTGGTTTCCTGCTCCCTCCTGGTGTGTGGTGCTAACGGTAGTCCCTTGGGTTTCATTGTGTGTTCAGTGCTTCATTTGCCATAAGGATCGGTCTCTTGCCTCCTAAACAATAAGGTATTCACATACCTAAAACTGCAGCATGCAAAAGAAATTCAGTCCCCACTCAAAATCAATCTTCTTTTTTTGCGTACCGCCCCGCAGATATTGCGTATTCTCCAGAGTATTAAAATCAGGTACCAAACATTGGCACCAAATGCTTCAGCAAATTCTGTGTTTTGTTACTTCAGTTCAATTTTGAAATGTTTGGCTTTTTCAAGGTACTTGAAATGTGTTTTTATTTTTCTACCGAATTTAAGCCCTCACATCACCCTCTCCTATGGTGGCTGCAGAAAACATTAAAAAACAGAAGGCTCTCTGTAAAATCAATGTTTGGTTTGTCAGTTCTGAGCTACTGTACAAACATGGCAGTGCAATGTAACGCCAAAGACAAGGGCCTGCTCCCTCTGTAATTGTAAATGGTTCATTCTAAAATAATGAAAAAGCAACAGTTATTGGTTTCAGTTGATTTTGAATATTATATTCCATATCTGCCAATAGATCAGCCTAAATAGTACACACTGGACTTTTTAGGATCTTTGCCTGTTCTTTTCCATTTTGACATCCTTTTGTTAAAAGTTGTTAGTTGTGATCATCAGAATTATCAAATTACACCTTTCTCCTTTTTGAGAAGTCCATAGATGGCTTTAATTTGTTTCTTTAAGATAAAGCATTTATTTGCATGTGATCTTGAACTGTCTTCCATTTAATGTCACAAATTTGGAGCACTGTTTGTGACAACAGAGACAACTCTCTGCCTTCTGGAGTCAACAGTTAGATATATGGCAGAGTACATAGTTTAGATAGCAGTGCTTCTGTCGTAGTGTAAAAAGCTTGGTTTAAGAATTTATTTTATTGTCACCCCCTCACAGATTAACGTCAGCCAGCCAGTGAACAAGCCATGCTTATTGGGTCCCCCCATGGCCGTGCCACTATGACCATCACCCTCCTCCGGTCCCAGCTGATGTTTGTTCTAGCCCTGACTGTGCTTCTCTGCCCCTTGGGCCGAGTGACAGCACAGGGGGACAGTGAGACACAGTCCCCATCCCAGGTGCTCCAGGACCTGCTGGCCCGCCATGGAGACAACAACACAATTACGGTGCCCCAGCTTCGTGCTTTGTTGGCGCTCCTTAGCAAGGGTCAGGGTGAAGGTGACGGCGAGAGCAGCAAAGGGTCGGAGATGACTACAGTTACACCTCAAAAATCTAACAGCTCTAAGGTGAGAACAAATGTATTTTCTTATCTCGTGTTAGCTCTCTGAGTTGATAGACTTCTCCATTGTGTTTGTATAACAGGTGCCAATTAGATCTATGCACATGTAGCAACCGCATTTTCTACGACGAGCAGTCCAAACCCACAAATTTTATACACTATCATAAGAGAGAAAAGCACCACATCATTGCATTTGAAAACCAGCAATTTCTTGGGGAAATCCACAATGATAAATTGATGAGTCAGTTGAAAGAAAATTGTTCTATTTTGATAATCAGTTTATTGTTTCAGTCATTTTTCAAGCAAAAATGTCAAACATTCGGCTTGTTCCAGCCTCTCTAAATGAAAGGATTTGCTTCTTTTCTCTGTCTCTTATGATAGTTAATGAAGAGTCTTTGGGTTTTAAACAGTTCGTTGGACAAAAGAAGCAATTTGAACATCACTTGGGGGTCTTAGAAATTGGGATTAACATTTTCAGAAACTTGACATGATTTATTCATTAAGTGTAAAAAAAATAATGACGATAATCCTTAGTTGCAGGCCTATGCTTAAGTGGATCAAAGAGGACTTACATTAAAAATGGGTGTTGCTACTGTTACAACTGGCTCCTTCAGCAATAACAAACAAGGGAGGTTCATACGCTAGTTCAACAATGGCACATCAGGGGTGTGTCTAATAACTTGTCAGTGAGCTGTTAATTGTTGCATCTGTGAAAACTGTATGTGCTGACACACGTCATACTAACAGTCGGTAAACCAACCATAACCAACTAAAGAAATCAAGCATGACTGCCAAGTGTCTCCCTTTCTACCAGCAACACAATTATGTAGGAGTGGTGTTGTGGTCTCCCTGTAGTGTCGCCTCAGCCCTTTTGAGGAGGTTCACATCAGTGGTAGCAATGCCTCTGGCAGAGCCTCAGACACTCCAAAGGGTAAATCCAGCTTTAGTCCTGTCTGGGAGAAGCAGGAGCCACTGGTGCCACATAGCTGAAATATTTAGCATATTTCCCATGCTTAGTGTTGTGGGTGATTGACTCACCTGCTGATCTGCTTTTGACTAGATTTAGCCTGAGTAATGGTGGCAAAGTTATCAACACTAACAACCACGTGAGAAATTAAACTAACAAGAGATTCTGGTTTGACAAACTTCAGATGTCAGACATGCAATGCAACATTTTGTCTTGTTTGATATAGCAATAGAAACAGGTCTGTCTTGTAAATGCTTGTGACTCTAAGAACAAAAGTAAAGCTGCAACCCTTTGTCAATAATTGTTACTGCTCTCTCCATTCATTGAAGCGCATGCCTCTGTTCAGTAACGTGTTTAGTCACATGTCACCTGCATGTTGTTTAAGCACCTATCAGAGGCACCGCTAAGTCAATGATCACGTTGCATTCAAATGCTCTTGGCTGCCACAATGGGAAGAATGATTTGTTGTTAGTGCTGAGAAGAGTTTAAACGTTCATTGAATAAAATATTGAATGTATTTCCTGCAGTAATGATGGAATCGAAAGTGATTCGTGCACTTTAGCTATGTTGTGAGTCATGATCAAAAGGCGTTTGATTTAGCGTCATTTTATTGTTCACTCAGATTAGATTCCAACTGACATCTGTCTCCGAGTGTAGAACCCTAACCCAAAATATACTCAACTTAAAATATTAAACAGAGAATAGCAGCAAACATCTGAGAAACTGAAATGACAATTAATAATAATTTTAAATGTAATTTCCTATCCTATTACAAATCACGCAAATCACAAGCATGTCATTTAATCTCTAACTTGGTCTAGTGTCTGTGTTTAAATGCAATGCAATCTCATGCAGTTATATGACAGTTTCTTCTGAAATTGATAGCTGAGGTTGGTCCCTTTGTCTGAATGGGCTGTTCATTTTGCGACAAATTCATTATTGTGGATTCAGTGGAGCATGTTTCACTGGTTTGTTCTAGGTTAGACAAGCAATTTGTCACGTTGGCATAAAATCACTCCAGACTCAATTAAGTCTACATCTCTTTCCTATATCCGCTTTTCTTAAAGCCAATGTGTGGCAGCCTTCTGTGTTTTTGAGAGCATCCTGCCCTGTCACTGAATATACATCCTAGCCAATTTAGTTGCTAAACGTAAAATTGTAACGTCATCGGCCAACTGACTGATGGGTATATTTTCATTTCCAGTGCTTGCCTGCAGACACGCTGGCTATTTATAGCATCGGTGAGCAGTCGCGGCTGGATGGGCAGGGCTTACAGGAGCTGTGCCCAACCATGCTGCAGCAGTTGGATGCCGGCACCTGCAAGGCGCAAAAGAAGGAGGAGCAGAGCGGTGACCCCTCCCCCAGGCCCACAGATGCTGAAGGTGAGCACTGACTTGTTACAGATCAATTATATGAACTTCTAGCTACCAGTCCATTTGTGTTAACGCTGAATATTCTTCAAAGTCCCCTTTAATGAACATTAGGTTTCATTCAATTTTAGATTAAAAAGATAGGTCAAGTGATGGTTAAATCTAACTATCAATAACTGTCAGGACTACTAAAACACATCATTGAGCCACACGGTTGCCACTGTAGTAATTCATTGTTAGGTTCCTTCCAACCTAATAATTGTGGTTATTTAGTTAGTTATAGAAGGTTGAACTACGATAACAAAAATATAGGACATTGCCAGCCTTACCATTTACCTCTACCTATTGTGTATGTATTGTTTTGTGCATGTTGGTCAAACTTTGGCTGTTTCACTTTATCTTTTACAGCTCCTCTATATGTCTTTACCTATTTTGCTGAGTGTGTACATCATCATCTCTGTCAATGATTTACTCCATTACAAGTTTATCCTTGTGCTCTGTTGTTTTTTTACAACCCTGTTTCCAGTAAAAATATAACTGATGAAAAGAAGAAATGCAGTGAGACCTTGAATAACCACTTTTCTTCATCAGATCTGGGATCCCAAAGTGTGTTTTGTTGCCTAGAGATAGTGATATTGTGATGTCCTCAAAGGAGATGAAAGCCAAAATAAGCACGCACAGTTAGCCATGGCTCAGATTGCATTTCTCAGTTTGGCTTAAAAACCCACGGATCCGTTAGACTTCTCACTTGCCACAGTCAGCATAACCAGATCTCATCCAGGTAAAGACATTCAGACAGGGGAAGCATCAAATCAATAAACTCATCTCTTTTCCTTGGCTGCTGACCCACTGTAGCTCCATACGGGCTGCAGACTGTACACATCCACGAAGACGTCCTTGAGAGCCCTGGAAGTCATTTTGGCTCCTGCATGCAATCTGAAGTACTCAGAAATGCGAAGTGCAGTGTAGGCTGATTAAAAAAGTTTTTGAGTCCTTGCTGAATGAAGCTAAATTGGCATGGGAATGTGTGGCTGGTATAAAAAGCTAGCTAATGACAGACTTGAAGAATTTGGTCAACTTGTGTGATGTTCTGCCCTCAAGTCTGCTGCAAAACTCATGCCTGAAAGCAGCAACGCTTACAGAATTTTCATAGTGCTTCCTTTATTTCACCTAAAAGAGAAATGACAGCTTTCTTTATCACATGTGCTTGGGCCTTGCCGAGCCAGCTCACACATTTCAGTTCACACCTTTAACCCAGTTTAACTCATCCTTGGCAAGTAGAGCAGAAATGGTTTAGTGGTCTCCAGCTCTACCTCTCCCCCTCCACTGACAAATTTGTTTTCCCTTATCATCCACTCATATGGCCTCCGCTCGCCTCACACTTGCCCCTGTAGGCAGCTTATTTTGGCTTGAGAGCTGTTTTTCTTTGCCTTGGCTGTGGAGATCTGCCAGCAGCAGGGAGGCAGATGCCATGGAAACTCATCTCTACTGCTGATCTTTTTCTCATTGTCTAATTTTGATGCCATTTAGCTTTTTTCAGACAGCGAATTACTCTATTTGGATCAAATAAATATCAAAACACATCACTAGACATAGTGAAGTCACAGCTATTCCCCCCCTAAACAGAACCTTTGTTTTTCTTCCCAGTTTTACAATCATTGATGCTAATAGTAGTATTCTCTCAAGTCTGCTACTTGTAACCTTGATGACTTGCCTGAAAGCTGACTTAAAGTGGTTACAGACAACTCCCTCCCCCCTATTGTTTCCAACGATTGCTTTCCTTTCCTCAGATTAGTAAATGTCAACTACTCTGGACAAAATGTGAGTGTTTTTATTTGTTTAGTCAATAATGGAGACATAGATCAAAATGGTCCCAGGCTGCCAGCCTGACTGGACTGCCAGTCAGCCATCACTTGTGCCTGGTGGCAGACAAAATTGCTGAAACAAAGTTAAGAGGGAACCATCTAACCATCATAATTGTTTGTTAAAGCAAAAAACTTGTCTATTGCCAGTTTAACATGGGTTTTGGTGCTTGTTGACAGCATAACTGAATAATATCAACCTTTTGCTACAGACTGGCTGTTTTTCTGTGGCAAAACCACTTATACCAATTATACGTGTTTTGAAGAAAAGACATGCCAGTTGCCACTTGAGGCCAAATTTCTAATTTTGAAAAAAAAAAAAAAAAAGGTTGCTTTGCATTCTTTGGGACTTCTGTTCAGAAAGAGTAAAAATTTTGTGTGGCGTAGATATGCCAAATTTCAGTGCGGGGCCCTGTTCTCTTCTGCCTCATTTAATTTATTGATTAAGTGAAAGTAAAAAGCCCTTCTTCTCTTGTTTTAATTGTCTTCCTTAGTGTTGAGAAATGACCTCACAATAGAACAGTCAATAAATATGTGTACATTTAACATTTCTTTCCCAGAAACTTGGTATAATGAACACAAAAACTGGCACAAAACTAACTTTATTTCCTTTCTACAGGTGACATTTAGGTTAGTGGTTCCCAAACTCCATGGCTTGTCAACCTTAAAGCAAAATAAATCCTTCATTAAAGAATACAATTTCTTCCGCAGAACTACATTGTTTACCTTTTAAACACGTGACACAGTCTGTCTGATTTGTGAGCAGTTCAGCCAAGAAATTATATTCCCTCTCTAAATTGTTTCACTTGAATTGTCGTTGGAGGTTCGACAAGGTAAAATGATCCAGTATTTTTCAATAAAATATTATTATTATTATAATTATCTAGTTAGTCATCTCTCAAATACTTGGCAGGTTCCCAAAAACTGAGTTTCACTGTATAAATCAAATTATTATATCATATCAACCTATCAACCAGTAGATTTATATCATCAAAAGGCAGGTTTTATTTGCTTGCATTTCCAGACATATTAAATGTGAGATCAGCATTTGATTTCCAACATGATTTTAAAGTAATTGCATTGCATACGTTTGATAACACCATGATTGTATTGAAGCTTGAGCTGCATTTACAGCTTCATTACCACACATTATGCTGTGTGTTTTAATGTTACACCTTCCTCTTCTATCCAATCCTCCCATCGCACGAACTGCCAGTGTGGGGCTTTTCTTTCCTGAGTGTGACAGTGATCAATGCCTTCTCCCTCACTGGAGTCTTCATCGTGCCTCTCATGAAGACTCGCTATATGAAGTACGTGCTGGTCTTTTTCGTCGCTCTTGCCATTGGCACGCTGTACTCCACTGCCATCCTGCAGCTCCTGCCAGAGGTTTGACATCTATCCATACATTCTTCTGTCCACACCTTTTTATCTTTCCGTTTTATTTTTTTCACATGAAATCAAAAAGAAAAATGCCAAATGCTCTTAAGTTCACTGGTTGTTTGCAAAACTAGTGCACCTTTGGCCAAGTGCTCCCTTGTCTGTACTCTGGTTTCCTTTCCTTCCTGTCTTTGTTTTCTTGGGTTCTAATAAGCACTCTGGATGACTTGTTGGTTTTACTCTGCCCTCACTGCATCACTGGTCATCTGGAGGTGACTTTTTATATTTGTTAACACTGTGTGTTTGTGTCCGTGTCTGCACCTTCCCTTGCGTTGAAATCTAGGCCAGCTACAAGGTGTTTCTTGGATAGATGGTTCAGCTCTCTCTTCAAAACTGCAGCTTGTAGAACCGCGAAACAGACTTGATATCAGTGTTTCACTCACTCTGCTTTTTTGCTGTGAGAATCATAAAATTCAGTTTGTGTAAGACAATACTGGAGAAATGGAGCACGACATCCTTTAAGCGTCCCTCAAATTGAAATGTGACCCCTTGTTAGCAGTGCTTCCTCTGCTACTGTCAGGCTATTTAAAGTTCATTTGCCCCCTTTTGTGTCTGCAGTGATAGCTTGTATGTACCCTGAGGCTAGGACAGTGGTAGAAATACACCTGAGTGGACGAGGACAAAGTGTGTGTGTGTGTGTGTGTGTGTGTGTGTGTGCCCATGCAAGGTTCCCTGTAATTTTACCTTAATTACCTCATCTTCTCGATCAAAAGAAATGCATGGGGGTTCGAGGACTACTTCAAAGGACAAAACAACTACTGTCTTCAACATGCAAATGAAAGGTGGTGTTACTTCTGTTGATCTGTTTTCAATGGACAAATGAGCCTGTTGTCTCTGGGAAGACTCGCAAGTATCTTTGAAATCTCTTTTTTTTCCTCAGGTTGATTTCATTCAATTCTTTCTGTCTTTCAGGGATATAACTGGTTGGTGTTCTCTAATTATTTTAAGCCCTAACCCTGGTGATTAATCTGATAAAATTCGTCCTCAACTAACTACTTCCCTCCCTTTTTCTTCTCACCTTCCCCTTTTCTCTTCTGCCTCCTCTCCATTGATCAGTGTGGGGTTATGGGATCCTGTGTGTGACACTGATCTCTCTGTGTTCGCTGGTCGGGGCCAGCGTGGTGCCCTTCATGAAGAAAACCTTTTACAAGCGACTGCTGCTCTACTTCATAGCCCTGGCCATTGGCACGCTCTACTCCAACGCCCTGTTTCAGCTCATCCCAGAGGTAGTGTTGATGCTGCCATGACTCACTTAGCTGCAGCTCCTTCACAGAGCCTCAGTGCAGGGTTGCTATGTAGAGTCAAGAAAGAGAATTGAATATGAGTTTCACGTAGAATATTCCATAGAATGTTTTTTTATTTAATTGTCAGAGTACCTCCATCCCATTTTATCATTTATTGCCAGAAACATAGGATGAGTTGTTGTTGAGTATGATATTAATCGGCAGTCGTCTTACCCAGCCACCATCTCCAACAATAGCTAAAACAGAAATGTTTCATTAATTAGCCACAATGAATACTTAAATCTAAACCCACAGAATAGAGACACAAATCCAAATAGAAACACTGACTATATTTACTTGCACATAAGAGATATGTGGCAGTAAGTGTCTCTGAAGTCTTTGTATACCCTTAAATATGGTTATAATCCAATGTCTCCAGAAGTATTAAGCTGTAAAACCTGCCTCGTTAATTCATTCATTCTCATTTAAAAAAAGTTTATAACTAAGGTTACTGAAGGAAGCTTAGCTGCATGTCAACACACTGAAGTTCTAAGTCAGAGTGGCACAACCCACAACTATGAGCAATTTTCCATTACATTTTTAAATGCTGTCTAGACAGAGCACACACCCACTATGGCCCGATTTACAGTTGACGTGCCAAACTGGGCTGAATGAATAGTAATAAAAAAAACATTTGTTTACCTCAGAGCTGAAGTGGTTTGATTATGAGAAGTTTGTGTCTACTGAAAGGGGAGACGACTGCTTACATAATTCGATCCTTCTTTCAGATCAGATGGCGCTTTGAAATATCTTTGCAATATCTTAAAAGCTTAAGTTCATGTAATTGTTCACATGTTCATATAACAATGGACAAAAGTAAATCCATCCAAAGAGATGAGCAAAGTGAAGTTCATCACACGGATAAAAGCAGCTGGCTTTGATGGCGACCATAAAAGGAAAACGTTTTTCCCTGTTTGCCAGAAACAAAACTTCACTCTCATCATCAGACAGCAGACTACACAGCATAGACTCACTCAGAGTTCCAAAAAAAAGATTCACTAACCTAATAATTGTTCACTCTCAAACCCCTGCTAGATCATACTCATTATATGTGACAGTAAATTCAAACAACACTTCATTGTGAGATATGCACAGTGAGTGACGTCAGGCAGTAATGATGTCACAACAGCTACTATGGATATTTATTACAAGCTAACATCATCTTCTCTCCTGCATGGTAGGCCTTTGGTTTTGACCCCATGGTGGATTTGTACGTGTCCAAGTCTGCGGTGGTGTTCGGAGGCTTTTACCTCTTCTTCTTCACTGAAAAGGTCCTCAGAGTGCTTCTCAAACAGAAACAGGGTGTGAGTACCAAGCAAGACTGATGTGAAATTCCCTTTTTATATTGTTTGTTTGTTTGTTACATAAGGGTGGTGGGTTATTGAGAAAGTATTACTGTTTAAATCTAAGTTGTCAAAGCAGGAGGCAGCTTAAGCCTAAAGAAGCCAAAAAGTTGGTGATCAAACCCAAATGTATATGTCCCAAAAACTCTTTAATATGAGAAGGCAACATACTCGAAAGTCATAAATAAATCAGACATGCTGATGGACTGAGACAGAAGAAATGAAGAGGCGTATCACTGAATCAACAGCTATGAAACAGTCTCAACAGAACAGTTTTTGGACTGGTATTTATGGAGGGTTACAATTATCCATGGTCAGCACACAAGGACACAACCAAAGCATGAGTCCAAAGCAAAGCAGAAAGTAGTTTGGTTTCTAGATTTTCTGTCATCATTCCGCTGTGATCATGAAGAGATGGGATAAAATCAAACTCTGAACTCACTAGTTTGTCAGATCATGAAGAAGTTAAGTGATAGAAGACTGTTTTAATTGGTTCTTGAAGAAAGTGTCAAAGCAGGAAGCAGAAAAAGATTTTGCTGAGAATATCTTTCAGATATCAGTATATGTCATGAATATTGTAAATATGCACAAGAATCACACGTAAAGTAAAGACAAGTCGGTGTTTCAATGAACAGTTTTTCACTGATCTGTATTACATCAGACAAAACTCCTCCTAGATATAAAATAAAACCTTCAGGATCTAAATTTTAATTACTTTTATATGCATTTTGCTTAGAATAGTTGGGACAACAGAGTTTATAAAACATTTTTAATGATCAGATAATAACAATATGACTCTTCTCAATCAATAAATAATAATACTAAATTATCACTAACCTTAATGTTGTTTCTTTTGTCATTATCAATTTACGATAATGCTACACAGTTAACCCTTAGCAATACAAGAGATTTCATTGAGCACTCATTGAACTTTAATGAGAATTATAGTTGAGTGTGATGCACCGATTGTAATGTGATCTGGTCAGTTGGCATATGTTGGTGTTGACTGTGAATGGTGCAGATGTGGCTTGGGTTTGGCGCTCGGCCACTTGGCAACTGCTCCTTCTCTGATTATTCGCTGATGTTCACTAGACATGTATGTGGCAGTTGTTTTAACAGTTTACCTCTGAAATACACACCTATTGGTCAGTTTGGTAAACATACAGCCCTGTTCCCAATTGCAGATTTTCATCTACGTTGACTTCTAAAACCAAATGATTAACTGCTGAGGTTAATATGCTTCCTAGTACTGCTGGTTTAATTCTCAAAAAGCATCAGGTCATGTAGGGGGATGATTGTGGGACAGTTGCTCCACCGTGTGGTAGCTGCGCTTGGAGCCATATGGTCAAGCCAACCTAATTAACAGCTAAGGCATCGACCTGCTGATCCAATTACAGGAGCACTTTGACCTAAATTGGTACCTGCGATGCTGCTGACAGGTTTTTCTTTTCACTGCAAGAAAATTGTCAAAAAAGCCCATTAAAAACTCCAAAGTCTGTCAGTGTGAACTCATTTTTAAATTGTTTTGGAGGGTGTTATTTTGCCTACTAGAAAGTCAGTCACAGAATTGAATTTGTTCTGATTCCAGGAGTGTTGTTTCTAACTGACCCTTAGCTGTCCTTGCAAACTTTAATGAAATGTCACAGAGAATCTTTTGTAGAAGAGAAGTAAACCCTGGAGTAAATGCTGCCGGAAAGGCTCTGTTCAGAGAGATAAAATCCCTAAGGAGCGAAAGTTCAACCAGGTACTTCTTCCTGGGCTCTGTGTTTCTGATTGAATCATTCTTTTGTGAGATTGGTTACATTTACACACATATTCTTATAGTCAAGTTTAGCCTCTCTGTTATTCTCTGATCAACTGACCAGACGTCAAGGTTATTATGTTTGTCAAAATCTCTTCTTTATTGATCACAATATCTGTTTTCTCTTTGTTCCCTCAGAGCCACGGTCACAGTCATTACCCTGGTGTAGATCATTACTCAACACCCGACGGGAATGTGGAGGAGGGGGAGAAGGAGAAGCTGCAGCAGAACGGAGAAGCCAGCAGTCTGGCTCTGGGCAAGGTGGATGCAGGGGAGGGTGAGCTCATGCTCAGTCCTGCACAGACGCCACAGGTGAGGGTGGAGGCTGAGGAAGGAGGAGAATACAGAATAAGTTAATAAGTGGTTCATCTATACAAAATTGTAACTGTCAGTTGATGCAATGTTTTTTCAGACAGTTGTTTACAACAGCCTCAAAGGTGTCGCAAGATGATCAGTTTGACAGAAAAGAAAATATATTGTTCTCATTCTGAAATTTAGAATTTTTAAAAAAAATATTTGTATCATAACTTTTTTGTTAAGAAGCTTACTTATAGTTTTACCATTTCAATCCACATGTGTTCCCTCACTCTGTTCTTCCCAGGACTCCCAGAGCCCAGACAGCGCCGGGCGGTCCGCCAGCGGTGGCGGGGGCTGCTATTGGCTAAAGGGGACGTCCTACTCTGACATCGGCACACTGGCCTGGATGATCACACTGAGCGATGGCCTGCACAACTTCATCGACGGCTTGGCCATCGGCGCCTCCTTCACCGCCTCCGTCTTCCAGGGCATCAGCACCTCCGTGGCCATCCTGTGTGAGGAGTTCCCCCACGAGTTGGGTGAGTTCGGATGGAGTTTTGAGCTACCAGATGTTTCACTAATGCCATGTTGCCTGTTTGAATCTCTACCAGGCTGCAAGTCTCAACTGAAGTCAATCTTCTTAATCATTCAGGTTATTTTCATAGTGTGTTTTTAGTTTGAGAAATGGGTCTTCTTCTGTATCTGTTGCATTAAGACAACTCTACATCATTTCTTTTTGTCATTCTCGTTCTCTTTCTGTTACCAGGAGACTTTGTGATCCTGCTGAACGCTGGCATGAGCATACAGCAGGCATTGTTCTTTAATTTCCTGTCAGCTTGCTGCTGTTACCTGGGCATGGGCTTTGGCATCCTGGCGGGCAACAGCTTCTCCCCCAACTGGATCTTTGCCCTGGCAGGGGGAATGTTCCTCTACATCGCTTTGGCAGACATGGTCAGTGTTCGGCGTAAAGGGATGAGGTCAACGCACATCAATGTGTTGTAAGGGTGGATGTGTGCCTGTAAAGGACAGACTCCTCTTGAAGAGGATATTACAAGAAGATCTTCAATTTAATTTTAAATGATTGTTGTTGTTAAAGAAATTGAACAAGTTATTCACTTTTTACCAGCTACTCCTGAGATGCTACCTAAAGTGAAAAAAACATTCAGTGTAACGTGGAGAAGTTCATGATGACGATGTTTGATTATGTATAGCTGGTTGAATATATTAAGATGGAATATCTGTCACCATTTAAAAATGTAAGGTTTGTAGCCAGCAGCAAATGGCAAAATTCCCTGTCTTTCAGGTTCCATCCGTGTACTTTGTACTGCAGGCTTTCTGTTAAAGACACACAGACAGTGTCACTTCAGTCATTTTCTGTGATATAACAAAGTCCCACAGAGCCAGAGGACATGAAACCAGTATCACCATCATCGTCTGTGTGAAATTCCACAAGACTAGTTATTTGACTTTGACGTATAGAATCAGTGGAGGGCCTCTTTACTGTGAAGCAGAATATTGCTAAGACGGTGCATGCCTACTTTTAATAATAATAACTGACGATGGGCAAGTACACTGTTATCTGTATCAGTTCAGTCAAGTTTATTTTTGAGTAGGGCTTAAACTGGCAATGGGTCGGAGTAGCTGAAAGTCAGTCATTTAAGCCTGAAATTGATATAGATTGATTAAAGTTACTATATTTATGATTTACATGTATTGGAAATCTATTTATTCTAACAGAACTGGTTTGCTAGATTTACTGGGTTTTTTATAACCCAGTACCTCATGGGAGTATGGCATATGAAAGATGGTAATTATTTTGAGTATGTGTATATACCACATATTTAAGTTGTTGGAAAAGCTTGAATATGCACGCTTTTATGCTGTATTTGAATATGGAAAAGGTGCTGTGAATAATAGTGAGTACAATCCAAAACAAATAATAATAATAATTACAGCAAATACCAGTTAATAAAGACCTCCCTGTCTTTTGTGTCTCAGTTTCCAGAGATGAATGAGGTGAGTCGCGAGGAAGAGGACGCAGGCGGCAGCAGCTTCCTCGTTACGTTTGCCATCCAGAACGCCGGCCTGCTGACGGGCTTCTCCATCATGCTCCTCCTCACCACCTACTCAGGACAGATACAGTTGGGCTAGCACCAGACTCCTCTGGACCGACACCAGTGTGAAATGAAACTGAGATCTCAGTCAGCTGGTTTGTGCTGGTGTAAACTGACCCCGAAAGGAGAACATTTTTTTTTCTCTTTATCGTCCTCCCATTGTCAGTTTGCAGGACCCTGGAAGTTTTGGGAGTTTTGCTGTTGTGCGGCAGGTACGCACAGTCCTCTTGTCAAAAATATTTGAGTAGCCGTGGATGCACAGTTTTCAGATGCAGTAGATCCCAGGCAGAAGGGGCGGCAGCCTTCTTTTTAAAGTTTTATTAAGCCTTTTCTTACAGCTGCTCCCTCTACAGTCTAGAAATATCAACAGAAGCAGCGTTCAGCCTTCAGAGATGAGTTAAAGAAGTGTGACTCCCTGGCTGAACGTGAACTGACGTGCAATACTCACCCAGTCGCTCATACATTTCTCTATTCCCCAGACTACTGATCAGACATTTGAGTCATTGCTCTTATTTTTTTCTCCTCTTGCTCTTCCCTCAGTGAATGTTATTGAGCCTCCACTGTTGAGATTTAGTAGATACAGAGTGTTTATATCACGTATCCTCTATGCCTGTAACCCTCCCTCAGGAGGTGGGAGAAGCACAATCAGGTAGCAGCAGCTGTATTATCAACATCATCGAGAATATAGCCCACTCCCCCTCCTCCCTTTTCTCATTCCATACCAAAAACAAATCGGACCTGAACTGGAACTATAATCAAGTGTCGACAGCAAAAAGACTTCCAGCTGGACTTTTGGTGTTTGTGTGTTGATGTTCTATTTTTTTATACATGGAAAACCATGAAAAATGATCAGACCAAATATGGGCCGACCATTGAGAACGGTGAAGGGCTACATGGTGGTGTTTGGAAAGGACACAGTTTTTTTTTCCACAGTAAGGACTCGAGTCTGCATCCACGACATGCAGTTAAAATGTCCTTATTGATGCTGGGTCAGATGTGTAAAGTGCAGAATTTCATAATAGTGGCGTTATTCAGATCGGATGCATCAGCACTTGGCATGCACATTGCTGCATTTATCCACATAGTTTACCATCTGTGCCCTTTATTAATATAGCATTCAAAAGTTGTTCTCTTTAATGTCCTGAAAACAAAGTGCAAATCTCTGGTCTTCACACATCCCATAGACTATTTTTCCCACAATGATTTATTCTTTTACTGCACAGTGAAGGTTTTAACAGCATACTATAAACTGAATCATATAAACATGCATACTTTGCCTACCAGTCCGTGACCTTATCCATATTAATCACGCATAATTAAGTTAGATACTGTGTCTACATAGGTTTTTATGAAGTAAGAATATGTTCAAAAGCATGTGGACAGACTTGTTTCCATTCATATTTGCACTTTGGAGTTGTTTTTATTTTTCCCAATGCTCCCTCTTAAATAGAGACAAGAGGATAACCGACCATCACTTACTGCTGTCCTTAAGCTCTCCTAAAAGACTCTTCTAACCAGCTACATAACAAATATTGTCTGCTACAAGATTTAATGAAGAAGATAAAAAGTAATAATAATCTCAAGAGCTGTGACAATTATTTGATAAATCCGGGAGCGAATCAACATTACATTTAACAGCTTCTATTTTGGTAATGGATGAAATGATTATGTAATGTTTTTGTAAGCAAAAAGTCACTGGTTCCAGCCTCTCAAATGACAACATGTGAAACACTGACCCATAAGTGCTATGTTGGGTTTCCACATAATTTTGACCATACAGAGTAATTTAAATCTTGGGGGAATCTTGCAAAAAATGGTTTCTGATCTATAATGTTGATTGTTTATCGGAGGCTTCAGGGGACCAGTTGTTTGTCATACTGTAATTTGACTGGTTTCACTTGAACAAACTGTAGTATTGTAAAGGATGAAACAATTCATACTGTAACACAAGTGCACAGATTTTTCTCCATAAAATATTTAAAATTCAATGCAGATAATGATCCATTACCAAAAACATACTTTTTTGTAATTCTATATTACTGTAGCATAGAGCTGTAGTTTATTATTTATTAGAGATAGAAACAGGAAGCCATTATTGTCTGTCAAATTGTATACTGTAGGTCTGCTATAAATAATGTATTAATCATGGATGGAGAAGGCAAGCCATTAAAACGGGTACCATTAGGTACAGTATTACTGCTGCTTGAAATGTAAGATGAAGATTATTTATTGTTGTTTGAGCCATAAATGTTTATTTCATGTTTACACCCAAGACAACATATTCAGTTGAGCTTTACACCACAAGCCATGAAAGCAGTCTGTTTGTTTGTATGTTTGTTTGTTTATCTTTGCTTAAGTATTTTATGTTGTATAAATGGGACACCTGCTGGAATACATAAACTCTTATTGCATTGCACATTTTAACTGTATGCCAGAGCATATAATCTGGTATTCATGGTCAGTTATGATAATCTAAACGTGATTGTGTTAAGGTCAAACAAAAACCAATAACTTCAGGAGCACACAAACAGCAAGAAGCTTTATTTGTGTAAAAACTCTTTCTTCAAAAAAAGTCACACAACAAACCAACCAATGATCGACTTTCTGGAGATTTAAATAATTTATGGATGTGCTTTCAGACTTTTATTGCATCATTCTGAAAAATATTGTACCTGATGTGGTTAATGAGAATCCTCATTCTCCTTTTCTCTGTATCATGGAAAGAGTTTTTTTTTTCTCCTTTTTTTTTATAAACATCTTTTTTCCAAGAAAATCATGTGTCAGGAGTCCTTTTTGAATTATATTGTCTTTGTTAATCACCTTACTCGTCATTTAAATGCAGATTAGATGTTTATAATATGTATTGGTTTAAATAAAGTGCTTTTACCATAGTGCTCAGTTAACGGAAAGCTTAAATTTCAAGTTTTTTACTTTAAGTGTGACCCTGCCATTTTACACATTGCCTCCAGTGCTGTCACTCAGTGGGTAAGTTGCATGGTGGGTAATGTAGGCTCAAGTTTTTTCAAAAGCAATCGACTTGTCTAACATTGCAACTCCTATACTCCCACACTGTTGGACGATCCACAGTTCAATCAGGAGAGACATAATTTGGGTTAACAATTGTGTATTGAGGGATACACAAGATGACATCAGTGTTTTATCTCAGTGTGCTTCACTCTGGTGCCCACAAGGGGGCGGTAAAGATGGCCACGTATGGTTTTTTGTTTGTTTTGTTGTGTTTATTGCGCATGCGTCTTACTAAAATAACAAAGTATGTCACTTCCTGGCCCAACACAGGTGACTAGAAAGCGTTTGGAAACTGAAACTGTCGGAAACCGTGACGACTTTGATGAAATGGCTTGAAAAGAGTCACAGACAGTCACATTAAGAGGTGAGCAGAGTTATCAACCTGTTCCGTGTACAATTATTACGATACGAGCCACAAGAGGAAGGTTATAAAGTCACCGGCTGGTGAGCCACGTTACAAAAACGTTAGCCTCTCTCCATTCATTGACGTGCTGTCAGCTCTGATAAACTTGGTAAATAGCAGACAGCTAGCAGGTTATCTTACCCGTCTGTGTCGTTCTTCAGGCAGAGGTTAGCTTATTGAATACATCGAGTTGTAGCTGTGGTGTTGTAGGGTTAGCTTAGTGGTTAACATGTCAATACTTTTCATTGGCAGTGGTCATTTACGTTAATTTGACACGTTGACGTCAAACTTAGCTAGCTTACTTAACTGTTAATGTTGTAACGTTAGCTGTAGTTTTACTGGATGGTTCGCTGGTTAAGTGCTGATGTGAGCTATCTGACAGTAATCTAGCTGCCTTTTGCTTTTTAAATGTCATCTGTCAGCAGGACGTAAAGGACGTGAGAACTAGCCTGCGATAATAAGCTAATTTAGAGCTAATTCTTTGGCGATTAGAAGCAACTGCCCTTGATAAACAAAAACGTAAATCTAATTGTTTCCATATTTGGATTAAATTCCCCCATTAATAGTTTTCTCAGATTGTCAACAGTTCATACAGAGTAAACACAACAGCTAACAGCTACACGTGTTCACCACAACAACTGTGTTTTAACAATACATTTAATTCACGCTTTTGCTGTGTTCACTATCCGTCTGTTTGTTTCACCCTTTAAAGACAAAAGCAAATACTGCGCCTATAAAGGTGCACCTAAAAGGCAGTATTTTAACTAATAGCTACAGCATTGAATCAGATGTTTAGATTCTTCATGACTCGTCATTTTATGCACATTTCTTGTGATCTAGATTCAACACTTCTCTGCAGAGCTTTAAGTTGTATTGGTATCATATCATATTTAGGGTTGAACGATATGTTTTTTGAACAGAAGAAGAAGTTAATAATCTATCGTTTATTCGCATCTAGGGGTAAGTAAGGCTAAGAAGTAGTGAGCAAAGATGTGATATATAATATAGTTTTTGATACAAGGGAACAAGAAAGTAAGGAGAGACAGTTCAACTTGGTAGCCTTTTAGGTGAATGTGTTAAGGATTACATCTTCAATAACTACATGTGTTTTTACTTTACATTACAGAATGCTTGTGTATTCAATTGAGAAACTATGAAATCAGTAATTATATGGCAGTGTTTTTAGCTAACCCGATGAGCAGTATACCTTCAAATTCAAATCATACTCTGTTATATTAATGCAGAAATCCTGTAAATTGAACAGGTAAAGCACTTGGGTATTAAACTGTAAATATACAGTAATATACCTACAAGTATGTGAAATGACAGATATACACAAGCAAAAAAGAAATAGCAAAATATTATTTCTATATGTCGGTTTGATAGAAAAAACTAGAGAGGGAGAAGCCATGGCCTGTGCCCGAGTGCCTCTAGATGAGCAACAGGTGACTGAGCCTGACCCAATGGGGAAAGAGCACACACTGCCTGCACTGGTGAGTCACATTGCCTAATTTTATACTGACATCCATTCAAAATGCTATCAGAATCTAATTGTGTGCTTTCTGATCCACGTCAGCACCCGGTCAGGAAGGAGGAGCGCTGTTTTGTGCCTTACAAGTCACCGCCAGAAGATGGCTCTCCTGCTGAGGTGGAGGAGTTTTTGGAATATGCCAAATTCATCACAGAGGACCTTGAGTGGCTGCTCGCACTGCCCCATGACAAGTTCTGGTGTCAGGTGATTGACTGCTGACATGCAAACATCTATCTTTTTATTCACTTAGCCACAAAGGGGTACAGCAGCTGCAAAAAATGTAAAGTGCACTATTGAGTGAGTGACAGCAGCTGAGATTTTTCTCTCTCAAATTTCCTCTCCCTCCTCTGCTGTGGTCTGTCACCTCCATCAGGTGGTGTTTGACGAGTCTCTGCAGAGGTGCCTAGATTCATACCTGCATCACGCTCCTCGTGGCCTCGACCCTGCCACACTGCCCTCCTCCCCGGCCGTGGCCGACATGCAGCGCTCTGTCCACAGGGCGGTCTTCTTGACCTTCCTCAGGATGGCTACACATAAAGAGTCCAAGGTAAAAGCAGCACCCACATATGAACTCCTGAGAGGGAATAATGGTATAAACATCAGTAGAAATAGAGATAATAGTTTGATTAGTAAACTAGTGACAATTCTGTACGCTGCCATATTGAAGCCTAGTAATACTATTTAACCTGTTTTATTTTGTTTACCTTGTGCTTCTCTTCCACAGGAGAACTTCATCACCCCGGCTGTGTTTGGAGAAATTATCTATGAGAACTTCCTTTTTGACATTCCCAAAATTCTGGATCTATGTGTGCTCTTTGGGAAGGGAAACAGCCAGCTGCTGAATAAGATGATAGGTGAGCTGTTTTTTAATGTTCATATTAGAAAATCTTTCTGCATTTAGATGGAGAATGTTTCCATTGAGATTAAGATTTCCATTAAGATTAGTATTTGAGTTTTGTAGTTTAAATCCATTTGTCAGTCTTTCTTAACTTTATTGTGATGTCTTTCTTCTTTATTCAGACAACATCTTCACACAGCAGCCATCTTACTACAGTGACCTGGATGAGACGGTGCCCACTGTGTTACAGGTAAGATAAAAATCTATTTTTAATTTATATGGAAAGTGTAAGATTGGTACAAAAATGTTTTTAATTCAAGACAACTTAGTTACAAAAAGAAAACCTTCTCACTCTTTTCACTCTCTGTCACCTTCAGGTGTTTGACACAATCCTGGGTAAGTGTGGCCTCCACTGTGAAGGAGCCACAGCCATGGAGCCGATGAAGCTAGGCACACACAAACAGCCCACTGCCATGACCATGAGCCAGCAGGTCAGACAATCACACCTCTTATCATCACTGCATGTGGCACTTTAACTTTAACGGTAGTACTTTAAGATCTAACATTCTCTAATATAAACATCATACAGCATGGGAACATATAAATGTATTAAACATCTTTAGGTGTATGTCTTTTCCAAAATGCTGAAGATAACTTCCTGCTGAAAGCCTCAGTGAATAAATCCAGCACTCCTTACAAGCTAGGCAAAATAGCCTGATCGGGATTACTGTTTTTGAATTAACAACCTGTCAACAAGACAATATGGCGGTGAGCAGTACTATCTTTTACTCTACTAAAGTCAAAGTCAAATTCAAAGTCAGCTTTGTTGCCAATTCTTCACGTGTACCAGACATACAAAGGAATCGAAATGAAGTTTCTAACTATCCCACGGTGAAGACAAGACAAGACATACCTAACACTAATTTAAACAGTAAAGTGCACAACAAATAGAGACGGTGCACAACAAATAGAGATGACAGTAAATAAAGTGAATAAAGTGCACAGTAGATGGAGACATTTTACTAAGATAATAATCTTATTCTCTGTAGTAGAAGTGTAGTTTGTCTGCAAGTGTTTAAATACAGTTAAATATAGCTTTTGTATGTCTGATATTTGAATTGAAATAAGTGGTTGTAGGTTACTTGTGCTGATGACAGATATACATCAGTCATATAGACTTCAGTTTTAACTGACACAAAAATTGGTTTTGAGGAAAATTAGACTGTTCAGTGTTCAGTTTAATGGCTTACTAATGGGGACAGCAAGGCTTCGTCAGAATCAGCAGGTGTTTCATGGTAACAGTGGTAACTGGGATAAGACTTTAATCTGAGTGTGACAGATTAGACATACAGAGAGTGACACTACTGCCACATGCTTGATAATCTGTTTGCTTTTCTGTTTCAGGAACTTGTAGATCTTATTCTATACCTGTGTGACTCCACCACCACCATCCATGCCTTCCTGGACATCTTCCCTGCCGCTTGCTCAAGCTTCCACTCCCACAGTTTCCTCAGCAGGTAGATGGATGGAGTAGCCTGGTGGTTTCTCTGCTCATGGCCAGCCACACCTTCGCAAAAGATTTCACGATCCTTTTTGTTTTCTCTACTCGCAGACTGACCTCATTTTATGAGACCGCTGTGCCTGACCTTGAGAAGGCAGTGAGGAAGAGAAACTTTGATGATAAAAAGTGAGTTACTGCTGCATTTACTTTTTGTAAAGGCGAACCCAAATGCGAAGCCAAAACACTGAGACCAGCGTACTGAATAAGTCAATGAAAGTCGTGAATTATGTCCTCCGCTTTAGTCTTCAGGAGGACTTGTGGAAAAGGTTGTCCCACTCCTGTCGTAAGATGGTGGAGACGGCTCACCTGCTGCTTCACCACACCTGTTTACAGCCGATCCTGGAGGGGTGAGACGTCCAAACTCTCAATATGCATCTTAGCAGAATTAGCATTACAGAAGCACATATTAATTCTGCTGATATTTGTCGCCTTACAGGGGAGAAAACATGCTAACATTTGCAGAGGAGCTCCTACAACATTTCACATCTTTTTTAACTGAGAAAAGGTAACATTACTGGTTGAGATCAGGGGTCACCTACAAAGTAGGCTTAGTTAATTCACATTAAATGTCAGTAGTAGTTGTTTTTTTCTTTTTTTTTTCTCTTTAGGTATGGTGGCAGTGCATGAAGAGGTTTGCCATTTTATTTCTTTGTCCTTTCAGGTTCTTGTCGGACTATGATGAGCAGTTCCCCATTGCAGACGACGTCAGCCTCTTACAACAGGCCCTCCCTGTCATGTATCCTTATCAGCCATATACCTCAGAGTACCTCAGGGCAAACATAGACTTTAGTAGAAATGTAGATTTACACCTCAGCTTATCTTGTGACTTAAGGTAACAAGGAAATGTCAACATAAGCAGATTAAACAATAATGATACCCGTCTCTAAGTGCAGCCCTCATTAAGTTAACAGCTAGCTGCCTCAGGTACTTAATTTCCTTGACCGCCCGCTTCCCTCAGTGATGAGACCCGGACATCTTACCTGCTCCAGGGGGTGGAGAGTGCCTGGGAAAGTGTGGGACGACGGAAACCACAGAGCCAGATTCAGCACAAAGCACCGTCAGCTTCAGCATATCAGGGAGCAGAGGGCGGTGCATCAGAGGGCTTTAGACTTCAGGAGGACAGAGGTGCAGAGGGAGGAGGAGGAGACAGCATAAGGGGAGCAGAGGCCATGTTGGATGTTCCCCAAAAAGGAAACAATGTGAGTTGCATAATTATTACAGCACAGTACTTCATCATCACCGGTAACCAGCTTCAGGAGTGTTCACCATTAACGTCATATCTCAAGAATTATTATGCCATTGCTTCCTTGACTCATCGTTTGTCTATAAATCACAAAAAAGTGACAAACTTGATCCCTACAGCACAAGACGATGTCTTCAAATGTCTTATTATATGAGTTACAGGCCAAAAACCTATAATATTCAGTCAACTATCATATATGACAACGAAAAGTATCAACAGCAAATAAGCATCCTGATATTTGAGAAGCTAGAGGGAGAAAATGTTGGGATTGTAATTTGAGATGCTATTAGGGGAGGAGATAAAATTGATTAAAGGCATAAAACAAATGGGACCACTTTGAGCACTAGCATATAATTCAGGCAAGTGTCTTTGTGAGCATTTTTCAAACACAATTTTTTGTCACGAAAAGACGAGCAATGACCCGACCTGACTTAGTGTATTTTCATATTGCCTGTATGTCATCAGGGTGCCATGTGTCCGGTGAGCGAGGCGGAGCTGGAGTCTCTGCTGTCGTGTATCAAGGACCTGCTGCCTGATTTGGGCGAAGGCTTCCTGTTGGCCTGTCTGCAAGAGTACAACTACAACTCAGAGCTGGTCATCAACAACATCCTGGAGGACCGCTTGGCCCCCAACCTGGACAAACTGGACCGAGCCATGCCAAGGTAACACCACACACTGGGACGGTTTTTACATCTAACATGTTTCTACCATGTGGGTCATGCTGCTGAGATTGTCTTATGTTGTTAAAGACCAAAAGAAGGTTTGAATTAGATTTTCTGGGTCGGTATTTGAGTATGTTAGCCTCTTTGTAATGTATAGTTAATTTATTTTAATATAATCAGCACAATGTGCGTGATCAGCAGTATCTGCTAAATGGCTGCTATTAATGATTATTTGCTTTATGGATTTACTGATGGTTTACTGTTTAGTACGTACTAATTGTTTAAAAAAAAATAGCAGTTTCCAAGTTACCCAGAGCCCAATGTTACGCTTTAAAACAGTTAATTTTGGCTGATTAAAAGTACAAAACTCAAAGAAAGCCATTTTACAAATAAATTAATTGAATAAATATATGAAATGGAGAAAAGCAATACATTCTCTCACTTCAGAAACTAAAATGTGTGAATGTTTGTTGCTGATACTTGTTTACAATATCCTGCAGAAATCCAAACATAGTTGAAGAGTTCAAAATATTTGTTGTGTTTGAACTCCGATCTGCTTCTGTCCTTTCAGGCCATTGAAGGAGGAGCTTCCAAATGTTATGGACAGCAGATCCAACGTGTTTGATGATGACGAGTTTGACGTCTTCCGTAGGGACAATGTGGACATGTCCCGCATCTGGAAGGGCAGGAGGTGAGACGCTCGCTAATCAGAAGTTAAAAATCCCTGTACTCCTTACAATTTAAACTGCTGATTTATACTCAGCCGTTTACCTGACCCAGATATTACTGCTTTTTTTTTTAAGGTTGCACTTAAAAACTGAGACTGCCTGAGGTCTAGTTCATCTAGTTGTGTCTTCTCACTCTTGTAGGAAAGGCGAGAGTGCTCGAGAGATGCTGAACGACAAGCAGCATGTAGCTGAGCAAAAAGCTCGTTATCAGGCCTACGAGACGGTCGTGGACGAGGTTGTCATAGAACCTGGTGAAAGTGCAGAAGCCTACGGCCTGGACGATTACGACGATGAGTACGACGACACCTACGACATGAACCAAGTGGGAGCTAATGACCTGGATGGAGACAGTCTACTCAACAGAAGGTAATGTAGAGTTGTTTTTTTGGTGTGTTTGATCAGAATGGAATAGATACACAGTTAAAAATATAAAAAAGCACCTTTTAATATTTGACAGGATGCTTTCTAAATTAGAAAAAGGATGCAGACAATTTCACTTTTTGATTTTTCTGCAGGCCTTTCACGGTCCCACAGGTACTCAGAAAAGGAAACAAAGCACAGGATGACGAGGAGGGCGAAGACCAAGACGAGGAGGAGAATTTACCGGTATTTTATTCTTAACTTCTTCAAGTGTATATTTTTACTTGATATTCCTAAATGTTTGTTTTAGTCTCTTGAAATGAAATATTTAGCTGCAAATGTGACGTTACCACATTTGTATGTTTTGTTATTTTCTTTCTTCTGTGACTCTCGAACTGTGTGTTTACATGTGAATCCATTTTATTTCAGAACAACGTTAACAGGGACCAGTTTGTGCAGGACCCGGCTCTGCTGAGGGAGAGGGCTGAAGCTAGAAGGGCAGCCATGCAGCAAAGGAAAGGGTAAAGTCGATTCACTTTGTCAGCTCGCTCTCCAAACTTTCCCTCCACTGCCCTGTCTCACACTTAAGCCCAGGTAAAACCTCTGTTGACCTCCCTCCGTCCTTCTCTTCCAGTTTCCGACCGGAGCGTCCCAGTAACGTGGTGGGCAAACCCAAAGGCCAAGGACAAACCCTGGATACATTCCTGGACCGACGCAAAAAGGAGGCCAATAAGAGCCGCACGTCAAACCACAACCGCCGCACAATGGCCGACCGCAAGAGGAACAAAGGCATGATCCCTTCCTGACCCCTGTGATGACGACCTGCTGCTGGAACCAAACAGACAGATGGTAGGAGGGAGGGACGGACGGACAACAGGGAGGCGACTGAGGTGTGAGTCAGTGGAGGGAAAAAGAGAATCTAGGGCCTAATTGTTGTTCTGGGTTAAAAGTTGTGAATGTAGTACCCACAATGTGTCCCCACAATCACACCTTAGCCATGAAGTCGCTGTCTTTGCTCAAAGGGAAAGCTACAGAAGGTTTTTCAGTTGTTGATAGATGAAAGGTTGAGAAGTTGCTTTAGTTTACCGACTTTCTTTGGCCACATTTTGGCCTCTTGTGATCACAAGTTGCCAAGCAGCTTGCTGAAATGTTTGAGAATATGAACATCTTCTTTTAGTGTTTGAGCCTAAAAGGCCCAAATGATTTTCTTTTAAAGCTCATTAAATACCAAAGTCCCCAGTGTGAGCCAGAGACCGAGGACAAAGAATAAGACCTTCATTTTTGCCAAGTAACAAATCAGTTTATTAAGATCCAGAGTGATTGATCTTTGACATCATCGTTATGAAATAGACATACATAGGAATAAAAGGAAGCGACATCCAGCGCTTTGGAGAGACTGTAGTCCCTTCTGTAGCTGGAAGAACAATTTACTGACCCGGTGATCAAGTCTGGACATCAGCGGCAGACTGTGTTGCTCTCACTTCTCGTCCTGTAAGAGAAGCTTGTGTGAAAGCTGCTTGCATGTAACATTCAAGAGCATGCGTGTGATGTCATCCACCCAGTTCACACCACTGTTGTCCAGCCTTTGTAAAATTATAACAAATAAGTCTAGAAAAAGAAATCAACTCTATGATCATCTCATAATGATGCTGATGTGTTTTGGAAGCACGTGCTGTACAGAGAGGCCTTGCATCTCTCACATTAGCTGTGGAGAAGCCTCCTAGATGTTGCCATGCACACACTATTTTCTATAAAGAGAACAGATCTATAAGAGCATTTTGTAACAAAAAAAGCACACGTAATCGCTTTTTGGAGTTGACATTGCAGATAAACATTAAATAAATACAATAATACTGTTTTCAACATCCTTCGAGTTTGAGTGGTCACTGAAAAAATGCCAACATCGATTGGATTTGACTTTTTTCTTTCACAGTACAATGTGTTGGAGATGCTGCAGAGTATGGCTGTACA
This sequence comes from Diplodus puntazzo, assembly GCA_963678695.2. Taxonomy (NCBI): domain Eukaryota; kingdom Metazoa; phylum Chordata; class Actinopteri; order Spariformes; family Sparidae; genus Diplodus; species Diplodus puntazzo. The sequence continues at coordinate 19,216,397 of OZ023159.1, read as the reverse complement.
GTAAAATTTTGTTTTTATGGTACAATTTTCTACAATTTCTTAGATCTTTAAGAGATGGTTTAACATTTTGAGAATCGTGTTTTTTTTTCTTGACAATAGTTAGGTGAGAAGATTATCACTTGTATGTCTGTACCAGTGGAGACTTCAGGAAGTTAATGGTTCCAATCAAGAAATAGATCAGCACACATATCCCCATTAAAGCCACAACTTGTCAGTGTTACACTTTGGTTTTAGTACAGATGAAACAAACAAATTACAACACAGTAATTTTTGAGCTTCAGAGGTGCTGGCAGGCTTGCTGTTTCCGCCTGTTTTCAGTCGTTATGCAAAGCTACACTAATCAGCTGCCAGCTGCAACTCCATATTTACAGACAAGAGTAATATCTTATGATCTAACTCTCAACAAGGCAGATAAACACTACCCAATGTGTCAAACTAATCCTTTAAATAACACTGAAGTTAGACACTTTTCTTAGCTGCAGCAGATCCAAGATTTGTGTTCAAGTAAAGCATTCATTAGGATTCAACTGTGCAGCTAGTACGTGGTAGGAGTAATGACATGTTTTTAACATGATGTATGAGATGAGCTTCTGTTAAGATAGTTATGTCTGTTTGAGTTTGATGTCAGAACCTACATTTTGGCAGAACTGATTTTGACCTCTTCACACAGACCTAAAAAGAAGGAAAATGACCAAGTAAGAGCTGAGCTGGCTTCTACAAAATGTTTACCAACCTACCCGTCTAACATCTCTTATCGGTTATCTTTTAAAACGGTGCAACTAAATGACCTACTGTAACATACACAGTTCAAGTTTTAAAGCATAATTCAGGAAGTGTGTTTGTGGTTTGGGTTTCTCTCACTCTGCAGTGAAGTCATAAGGCATGTTAAGGACAAGTGCAAACACCTTTTCAACGTCTGCTACCGGCTGTAGCACAGGAACTACTGGAGTACAACTACAGAACCTCTACTACCAACATGTAAGAGCAAAGTAGGAGTTTGGACAATAGATGAAATCTGTCACGTTTAAACTCTTGTTAGTCCGCTTAATAAGTGAGTTATTGACATCATTTGGACTCCATGCTAAAAACCATAAAGCACTGAATGTCCATGCAGCTACTACTGTCTCGCAGATTCTCTCTGTATTGTTCTTCAGCTGTTTGCACCAACACAGAGCAGAAGGTGTTTATGTGAAGAGTCACATTGAGCACGAACTCCCTCATGAGCCAAATCTTCACTGGTGTACATCACACATACAAACACATATTTCAACAATTGTACAGTAACATGATCCCGGGAAGAAGTACTGTTCACACACAACAGTACCGGTAAAGTATTTTAAACTACAATTGCATGTCTGTGAGACCCGCTGCACCCACCCGAGGGTCAGACGTCAAAATTGGACTGCTCCACAGTCCAGACGGACAGCTAGTTGCTGTAAAAAGTTTGTATTTGCTCCCACGATCCACCTTGGGAAGGAGGGAGCTTGAGGTCAGTGGGGGAAAAAACGGCAACCAGAGTGTCACCGAGGAAGAGAAGAGACTTGATTCCCAGTACTGCTGCGACGGTGGCAGCAGTGGAGGTGAGGTTATCGTTAACTGTCCCTGCAGACGCTGCCTGGAGAGAGTTGGAAAAGAGAATCATTTGAATCAAGAGCAGAAACAATAAATGAATATCACATTGGCACACATGTTTCTTCTACAATGGTGAGCACTAGTTGCTATTGTTAGTTTTGCACTAGCTTATACAGGTAGCTAATTGTACAACATTACTGACAGTGTTTATAAGTTTGCTAGGCTATTTGTTTGAAAAAAAAAAACAACTTTCTGGTGGTATGTGCCCATCAATCTGTTTGGAGTATGAATTCCAGAGGGGCCAAATCCTTATATCTCACAATTTCAACTCTGTTTAAATTTCAAAACGTTTACCGGGTCAAATAAAGAATAACTGAAGTAAAAGGAAGTGTCTATATTACAGCTGATAGACCGTTTAATTTAAAAAAGAGTGAAGTTGGGGTGGGGTGTCAAACATGAGAATAAAACCTTAGTGCTAAAGTCAGTGTCACTATTAAATTTTTGAAGCAATGCTGTAAAGCATCTCCGAAATGGCCTTGAAGTAAATAAGGGTTACCTATGATTGAAACCTTTGCATGAAGTCACCACATTACAGATACAAAAGAGCTTCAACACAGAACTCTTGATGTTGGCATAAACGGAGGAACTTAACACCCAGAAACACTATTTATGCTGGCCTCAAATGATTTAATGTCTCACCGTGTTGCAGTGATGTACAGGTGTATACGGGACATGGTGGCATCACTGGTGTGTGTAGTTAGTGCAAAAGAGCATATTTCTCACCACATCCATCAGTGACAGGGGCTGAAAACTTTCAAACAGAGCGAGCCTAGAACACTTGCGTTGCCGCCTGCTGTTAAATGACTCTTTAAAAATCCGCACAAGTCAAACGCTAACAGATTGTGTTGTGCAACTGGGCCTGATGCCGTGATGGGCACTCACTGAGGATGCTGCGTTTGCACAGAGGACAGGTGTGCTGCAGCAGCAGCCATGGGTCGACACAATCCCTGTGGTACTCATGATGACACGGCAGCACCCGCAGACACTGAGAGGAAAACACACCAACAGTTTCTAAAAAAAAAAACTGCTGCAGAATCACCTGCATTTCTACTTTTTCTAAATTTTACCTTTCTCAGGTAAGAGAGTGTAGGCGTATTGTCTGACCTGGTTGTTGTTGAAGGGCTCCAGACAGACAGCACAGTTGTCTGTCTCGACTGGTTGGGACGGGTCACACCATGGTTTGGGCTGACGATATGTTTTGGTCTTGAGGGACGACATTCTCTTGAGGACGTCCTGTTTAGGTAGGAGCTGAAGAATGCAACACGGCAGAACATCAAGCAATATGCTTGGCTGTGTTTTTGCTTAGTTTTTGACCTTACACCATGTCCTCAGGTGGACACAATAACTGTTCAATAAAAGACAGAGGAAATAGATAGAGGGCGAGTTCTTCTCATGGAAGATGTGATGACTTTGATTTGTGCAACACTTTCTTTTACAGATTTTCTTCAAGTTATTATTAAAGAAGTATTACAATGCTGGAGATGTGGTCTTTTTGTAGAACTGAGTGGTCCATGCAGTAAAAAAGACGCAAATATTTTTAAAATCGGGGCTACAACACAGGAGACAACAGAGAAAAAATAGCTGTGACAACGGGCTTACAAAAAATGCAACCCAACCAATGCATCTTTTTCATTGCATATATCTGCTGATAAGAAAAAAGAAACTGCAGTGTAGCCTTGCCAAAGACATTTGTAAAAGTGAAAACTGTCCAGCAAAATCAAAGAACAACATGTGATTAATGTCAGTGGTAAAGACCTGCAAGTACCTCCATATCGTCATTCAGCTGGTGGCCCTGGTACTGCCAGCGAGCCTGAACGATGACTCCAGTGCTGAGGATGAGAGCCACCAGGAGGACGGTGTCCCACAGCTGCTGCAGGTACTTCTACAAACAGACAGGGCAGAGTCACGTCATCTGTGTCCTTTCTATATTACTCTGTGCAACTCAGAAGAGGTTTCCAGCAGAAGTGAAAACGAGAAAATGCAAATGATCTTCTCAGTATGCATGACTTAAAAATACATTTAAACTATATTTGCAGTGCAAGTTGTTTAAATACTGGCATTTGTATTATTGTAATAATCAAAATAATCCCTGATAAATGAGTGTATTTAAGTGATAATAGTGATTTTGTTGTATGTTTATTGCTAAAAGGGTTATTTTGAGAGAATGAGCAGTGGGCTCCAGAGATCTGATGTATCAGATGTCTTTTTCTCATTTTCAAACTTGTAGTCTTTAACTGACACTGAATGAAGTCACCAACTTCAGGCCGTTTTTCAGAATTCATCAAAGCCTTCTTAAGCTTCCCACATGCAGTAGCTTGTCTTACAGCAACTTTAAAGAAAACGTTTCAACAGGGCCAATGATGCGTTCATTCTGCTTCCCCACCTGGACCTGAGAGTTGGTCTCTCCCGTGCAGATGACCCCCTGCCACTCCCCGTAGCGACCTCCTCTCGATCGACCGCAGCTGGACCACAGCGTGAGCGTGGCGCCCTGCCCGAACACACAGCAGCATGTGCTCACTGTCAGCTCAGCCTGCCATCACTCAAACACCACTGGAGGGTGCTAACAACTGAGAAACACACTGTCAGCTGATAGATTGAGGAGCTCACCAGGTTGTCCTGCAGGATCGTCCTGTATGTGATTTTTGCTGTCGCTTGAAGACCCCTGTAGAGAGACAGCAGTCATTTAGTGCGAATACAGATCCTCTATCACTACAAGGTATCAAGTAGAGATACGAGTGACCCCGGTAGGGTGTTCTGTACCTGAGCAGAGCTCCGATCAGCTTGGTGACATTCTCAGACGTCTGGATCACAATGATGGGCTTTGAGAGCACCTGAGAAAGATCCATCTACACCAGAAAGAACCAGGTTTTTTAGGTTATAAATACACCACAGTGTCTTTTGCGCTTCATTTTCAGCCTCAACTTTGGGTCCAAGAAAAAGGGCCCAGATTGAATATTGAGCAGATTTGTGCAGATTTACCTCACTGACGGTGTTTTGGTTGAGAGCCAGGATGATGAGCGCAGATGCTCCGAGGACCAATGCTCGCTTCATCTTCATAAGAGAGGTTGCATGTTTAGTTTTATGTCCAAGTCTATACCAGAATGAGCAAAATTCCCTACATATTTACAATAAATTCAGCTTCTTACTTTATTGACCACTGCATCGGCGAAGGACTCCTGGTTTCCGGTTGTGGCTTTGCTGTCGTCCATCTCCACAGGCACCACCCCGATCCACAGCTCCTGCTCTTTGGCGTCGCCCTGATTTTTCTCTCCTCTCACCTGTGTCTCCTCATCCTGAACCTGAGGAGAGAAAACAGGCTAATAGTTTGAGCTGGTGTTGGAAATTCTTAGATTTTATCATACTACACTTCTCTTTATAGGTGCACTACGTGGTTTTGGGAAATACATTTTAATCAGAAAAGAAAGATCTTCATTGACTGATGTTTTATACCTAAAGAAATTAAACAAACTCTTCATTTTCATGACTACATAAACAAACTGACCTTAAAAGGACAACACAATTTCGTTCTATTTTACTTTGTTTATATGTGGCGGACCCTGCCATCTTTCTAGCTTCAAACAGTGTTCTGAGAACCTTATTTTCCTCTGAGAACAACTTGTTTATTCAGTTATGGACAAGATAAATTTGTATTATTTATATTACAAATATCAAAATTCTGAGTTTTAAATATCTTCTCCAAACTACATAGTGTCCCTTTAAAATCACTCCAAAAGTGTAATGGCCAACATGCATATATGTATCAAATGTTCAATTTAAGGTTGATTCACTTATGAGACACAGTAAATAGAGGTCTTTGGGCTCTGATGACTGTTGATTGATTCAAAAATGACCTGTGTATGATAACCCCGAAAGCCCTGGTACTTTACTCATATCTCCCGTTTTCACACAAATGTCCTATTAATGTTTTTAACGGCACAGAAAACAACGTACAATTGTAAACAGAAATCAGCCCTCTGTCCGACTCACCAGTACCAGCTCTCCCTCCAGCTCTTCTTGGTCCTCGTCCCGGTGCTCGGAGCTCTTGCTGCCCTTGCTGGACTCCACCACCTCCCCCTGCAGCAGTGCGCTGACACCGGGCCGCTGCTCCAGGAACACCTCCACCACAGCGACCTGCTCCGCCGCGACCAGCAGCCCCGGCCACCGCAGCAAGAGGAGCGGTAGCGTTACCCCAAGAAAGCACCAGCCGCGAGCTGTGGCCATGTCCCGAGGAACCACAGAGCGAAACTACAGCTGAAAACTGCTCTAAACACACAAGCCCAATCACCTGTTACCCATTATTTTGGAAAAGCTGCTAGAGGTTTTGTTAGCTAGACCCCTCGGAGAATGTAAACAAGCGAAGACAGCTTCCGGCTCCGACCGGAAGAAGAGTGAGGATTACTATCTTGTATCCACGTATACAAAGCAGCTAACCGGTTGGAATTGAACTGAACAAGGTATTTTTTTTTATAAATTCACCAATGACTTTCCCCTCTATACTCAGATTTTAAAAAACTTTGCCGTAAATTTCAAGCTTCTCACGTTTATTTACAGTGTTTTGCATATTGAGGTTATACAACCAGAGAAGAAGGTCGCAAGTCGAGAGTCTAAATCCCCATACTTCCTTCTTTGCTTTGAAGCCGTGACTCCAAACCGCTTCAACTAGTAAAGCTGGAGCGCTGTATAAAACCACCAGACCGACGTTTCACGTACGTAACACAAGGGGTAGTTTATTTTCATTGCCGTATTTCGACATTTTGTGTGAGTGAGCTCTGAAAGTCAAAAATCGAGGAAGCTGCACCTGTTCCACTTTGCACCTGCGCGGTGTGACGTTATCGTGTCGTCTAGTATTTAATAAAATCGGCTAAAATGTGCAAAACATTATTTGTCTCAATTAATAGCAATAGTAGCCTAAATGAATCGATCAGCTAAATCGCTTAAGGAAAAAAACCAGCATACAGTTTTTCGTATTTTTTCTTCTGTATGTACGCACATTCGAGGTTTGCGGATTACTACCAAAGATTGTATATTCCATGTAATTGGAGAGGAATCACTCAAAAGTAAAAAAAGTTTTAATCTGAATTCCCCCCAAAAATAATGACAGGAAATGAATATGTTTCAAAACGTCTTTCTTTGTTAATCAGCATTCAGGGAATTCATATGAAATGATCATATTGTCATTTTAACATTTATCAGATATCTGTTGTCAAAGTTCATTATTCAAATGTTCAGTGCTTTGAACATCCCGATGATGACCTTGTATGTGGCCCTGCACACATTCGGTACATTTTCTTTGATCCACATAGGTCTAAATATAGTCCATCAATATTCGAAAATATCCTTATTAATATTGTGATTTCAACCATACCTAAGTCTCTATACACTGGGGTTCATATTTCTTAGACACTGACCTCTTTGTGCTATCAAATCTTCATGTGTGCTGTGTTTTTGTTTTTTCTTTCTTTCTATTTTAGTGTCTCTGTTAGAATGACAAACTTTTTCAGTCTTTGAATTAGTAGATTCACATGCAGTTTTTGTTAATGACTCCCATTTATTTTTCACAAACATTGGTTAAAGTCTGTAAAAATGGTGACGTTAGTGGAACAGGAGCAAGCTTGGCAAAGGTGGCTCCTGTGTCGCTCCTCTTTCTTGAAGCGAGTTATCCTCCTGTCATTTTCTATGATCTTTGGTCCAGTCATCTGGTTGGACTGGATCTTAAACAGGCGGTGCGACGCTCCTGTTTACATTTTTTCTTCCCTTAGCCGCCTTTTCAGCTGCAGGCAGCTGACAGCGAGGATAACTGACTACTGAAGCCGTGGATGAGCAACACTGGGAGGCGTCAGAGACTGAAATCCGCCTGTCACGGTTAACGGTGACGGTGCTGTTTCTGTTTCTGTCTCTCTGTTAATCTGACTTCGAAGCAGCTCCGTCCTTATCTCGCATCTTGTGGTCGCAGTCATGAGCGGAAGAGTGGGAGATCTCAGTCCTAAACAGGCTGAAGTACTAGAGCAGGTAAGTGCTCATTTATTTATAGTTTATAGATCAGTTGTCAGCCATTGTAAGTAACTGCTTATCTTGCCAGGTCATGAAAAATGAAAAAAATGAAGAAAAAAAACCCATAATAATATGTATATCATTTTTAATCCTTGTGTCTTTAAAATGTAAAATACATACATGAATAAATTAATTAATAAAGAGAAAAATAACTTGTAGTACAATATCCCAAAGCCCAAGATTATCTATTTCAGTGTGTTGTTTTGCCAGACCAAACCCCCCAAAATGTTCAATTTCTATCATATATGACAAAGAGAGGCATCACAATCTGACATTTCAGTAGCTGGAAGCAGCAAGTATTTGGTATCTTTATTTGAAAAATGACTAAGATGATTTATCAATTATCAAAATGATCAACCAGTCAGTCAGATGCTGCAGCTCTCAACCCTCCCCTGTTATTTTTCACACCATATGACTGTTATGCAAAGCATCGGTAAAAACTATAAACGCTTTGTAAATGGTGACTTCTCAGAAATGTTTTCCAGGAAGCGCCAGTGAGAAGTGAGCAGGAGGGGGGGGTGTAGTCATACTTTAATTATAAGTGACAATATTCAACATGATGTCCTCAAATTTCTCATTGTGTCCAAGCCCAAACCCAAAGATATTATAGTTTACTGTGATGTAAGGAAATCGTCAGGAGATTCGAGCCAGTGAGATTTTGGCACTTTTGCTTGGCTAATGATTTAAATGATCAACAGATAATCAAAGTTGTTGATTGCTTTCCTTCAGCCGACTAATTGATGTATTGATTCATTTTTGAAGCTCTAGTTATAATAACCCAATAGAAATATGCTCCAGTTTTATATCAGTCAGGGCTAAGGCAGCAAAGCACAGTGTTCCTGAAACAATAATTGATTTCTGGTGAGATCAATATACGTCAAAGTTTCTTGACATGCTTTATCTGTTTTCATTTGCTCAAGACAAAATATTTTTGCTCACATGTCCACATACATTTGGCCATGTCACCCAGTTGAAACCCAGAATATTCTAACACACGTTGGGTGTCCTCACTGTTTTTGTACCCATGCAAAACATGTTTACAGATAGTCATTGTTGAACGTTGGCATTAAAGTGTGTAAAATAATTAGTCACCGAGTCACAAGTTTCAGCAGCACTGGGAATTGAAATCTGCTAGTCCGAAATGAATGAGTGAAACTATCAATACCTTTCAACAAAGAAAAGTACTGTAATCCTCAAGACTAATTTTTACCTCCAGGGTCAGAACTATAACATACTAGTTAAAGACTTTCCCTGAAAACTTGTCGATCACGTGTCTCTTCTTCTCTCCTTCCTCTGGCCGCAGTTTCGAGAGAGGATACAAGACATTCTTCCTCAACTTCCTGCACAGCATGACCACTTCCTGTTACGCTGGCTCAGAGGTGAGTTGAACGTCATGATGTACCTGCTCATTTGACCTTACCACAGCTGGCACTCTCAGAAAAAAAAAACCCTCACGTAATCCCTCGCCGTTATGGTAAATTTGTGATAATTAGCCCTGCAGTAAGTGAAATGTGATGGAGCTGTTGTGCTTGTGCAATAAGCAGAAGCTGCAGTGGTTTATTACATGAAATGATGATGTAAGCGTCCCTATTAGCCGTGGTTGAGAAAGAGTTGTGATTTTCACGCTTGTGCACGAGGCTGAAAAAACAAGGTTCCTATTCAGCAGGGATAAACCAAACCAAACCAGGAGGACTACTTTTCAGAGGGCAGGTCTTGAAAAGTCAGAGAGTTCAGTGTCCTCACAAAAAGCCTCGAAAAATTAATTAAAAAGTCTTTCATTTAATTAGAAATATATTTTTGTATGTGGTTGCCAGCTTTCAGGACACACCAGTGGATACGGCATGTGAAATATTTTCAGTTTTTTCATACTATGGCCAGGATCAACAATACAACAGGTATTAAATTGAATTCACTTGTGGTATTAAAGAGTCTTGTAACTTGGTGAACCCTGTACAAACCCATGCCGAGGGTTTCATGTTCAGACGCTTGAAGAAATGGGAAGCATTGATTGAAGGAGCCCTTGTGCTGATTAGTCCTGGAGCAGAGGTCTGGCACTCGGTTTATCTGGCTAATCCAGGGCTAATCGCATTAAAGGTGCACTACGATAGACGACAGCCCATCTGCCAGGAGACACTCTGCCGCCACGTTTCCCTCCGAAGTCGTTTCACAACAGGAGCTAGGAGGCACGTTGTCCTCTTTAACGAAGTCTTGCTAAACGGCCCTTGCCAAACGCCTCTCAGAAAGATTAGCGCCACAGCTGCCAACATGGACAATGAGGGTCTGTTTGGCCTGTTTGTATACGCTCTGAATGATGCAAGTTATTTCCCTCTTAATATGAATGTAAAGATGATCCCATTCAAGCTGTGGGAAGAGTGAGGATAGCTCAGTCTAGTTTATTGAGTTAAAGCAAATGGCCCCAGGCGGCACACAGTGAGCACTAATGATTGACCTCATAACAGAATCATAGAATGGAGCCTAGCTGGGCTTGTTTCAAAATGAGATTAAAGTTAGAATTGACCAGTTTACACACAGTACAATGTAGGTAGCAGTTCGAGCTAAGGTCATTCTAGTTGTTCTGTTTTTTTTTTTCAAGAGATATAAAATCCAACTCTTCTTGTAGAGCAGCTGCTTATTGTCGATGAAAGAAACAGCTTGTAACACCAAAAACATAAAAGATTTCAGGAACTGCTATTCAGACTAGCTGACAGAGGAAATGAAGTACATAAAATATCGTGAAATGTATGCCATATTCCTGGAAATAAGGAAGCATTAAACTGTGTGAAAGATCCAGTCAGACCCAGCTTCTCCCTCCCCAAACAACCCACCTCCTCTTCTTCCAACTGAGTTGCAAGTTTTTTCCGAGTCTGCCGTCTGATGATTCACAGCTTTGAGTGGAGCAGTATTTATCTCCTAGGAGTTCCACCTTCAGAGATAAAGGAGCCGGTTGGTAGATGACAGTCCAGTCAGTTTATCAGTTGTACTGCAATATGTGAAGACAAAGTATCGCTCTGGAATTGCAGCTACATTTTGTCCCAGAGTTCAGTGAAACGGACAGAAACTTCTGAACGCCGCCGTCCAGTTTTAGTCACATGAGTAAACTGTGACTCCGACTGTCTCAGTCTCAATGTTGTGATGACAAACAGGCTCCTTCAACTGACTTGGGCTTATGTTCTCTCCACAGCTATAGATATGTTCAGGGATTTTTAGCTGTTTCAGCTTCTTTAGCTACCTATGGGGCCTAAAAAAATAATATTTGTACCGTCTCCTTTTTGTTTTGTACAGCTGATTAGCCGAGAATGATGTCTTCACCAGACTCGTTAAAAACAAGATTCTTCTTCTCCTCCTCCTTTCGCCTTCTTACAGTGGGGCTTTTAGAGTGATGTATTAACAGACCACAACATGGTCACAAAGTCCCTCCTATCCCGTTTTATTCTTGGCAGTATCATTAGATGTTATCAGACAATGAGCTGAGAGGGTTGTGCTCGTACCAGGAGCCTTTATCACAGCTCGAGATAACGTTATTTTAGACCATAAACCATCACTGTGCCGTCAGTGATCTGAGGAGGAACACTGACTCTGACATCACCTTAAAAAATGTAGCACTGTCCTGTTCTGCATCCCGAGATTGTTTCACGCACACTCTTAAAGAAAATCACCTGGCATTTTTTAAATCAGAAATAATAGGAGATACGTTTCTATGTTGAGAAGCAGCAGGAGAGCCCCTTGGCGCCATCCGTGGCTCTGCATGTTAGTTTTTAAGAGTTGCAAAATCCCCGTAATTACCCAGCAGCCGGAGGCATTCGAAGCATAACACTTATTAGTAATTCAAAATGATACATGGCCTGGTCGTGAGCCAGAATGTGCTTTGTGCTTTTGCAATTTTAAGTCCCTCGATGTCCTAGTTAAGGTGCCAGGATGGAGCATTAGGTGCAGTGTAATCCACCGTTGGAGTAAGTTGTAAGTCTCACTTCTCGGCAGCAGCAGAACTGTTGTGCTTTTCCACCAGACTGTCAGCAGCGGAGCTAATCACCTTAGATGCAGCTTATTAGACAGCGTAGGACTGCGTGTCGACTCTCTCCTGGAGTGTCATACTGACACAGTGGTTTTAATACTGACCGTGTTAAAGAGGAGGAGGTTATACAAGTTTATTCCCAAAGGTCATCAATAAGGTTCTTTTATATTCTATTCTTGGTTTTAGCTTTTGACTAATGTATGACAGGTATGACCACTGTCATTTGTGGATGGGACAAAAACCTATGAAGAACTCTTCATTACTCTTCTTGTAATTGTAGGGACACGAGACCAGTTTAAAGGGCCAGTTCACACAAAAATCAAAAATACATATTTTTCGTCTTGACTGTAGTGCTATTTATCCATCTAGATTTTTTTGGGTGTGAGTTGCCGTGATATCGAACATAGAGCTATGTGCCTTCTCTTGAATATAATGAGCATGAGCCTGTTGTCAATGAATAGATGCATTCTGGTGAAATGTCAGTTACCATTTAACACTAATGGGTGATGGATGTCCATATTTATCATCCTTCTTTTTTCTTTTTCAGCCAGAAACTTCAATATCCAGAAGTCGGAGGCCATGCTGCGAAAGGTAACTTGCTCAGCAGAAGATTTTATAGTCCGTCCATGTGTCAATTTCTTGTAGAAATGCAATATGATACAAATCATGTAGTGGATTAAAAATCAAGGTACAACAACCACATTGTCCTCCCTTTCTGTAACTAACAGGTGTTGCGTGTGAAAGTGCATTTAGCACCAGGAAAGGCCGTTCAGCCCATCAGCTCAGTACTGGCCACAGATTACAAAGGGGCTGTGTTGTAAAGGTTCACTGTGGTGAAACTGAGTCATCACGGCAGCCTGGGGATACAAGATATAGATAACATGGATTAAATGATTACTTAAGATGACAGAATACGATTTACAACCACCTCACTTAAAGCTGCACAGACTGATTTCTGTCCACTAGGGCGCAGATGAACGCCAACTCCAAAGAACGAACAGACAAAGCGTTAACATATGGATGTAGCCACACAACCTGCATTTTAAAGCAGCATTATGTAACTTTTTTACTTTCAAATAACTATGTTGATAGTTCAGTGTCTTGTAACAGGGTGAATGGTGTCTCTGTCACAGCTATCACTTGTTTCCGCACTATGTAACTTCAGTGAGAGGGTAGGATCACAGCGTTACATACATGTTTACTTCAAGACAAGCTTTCAACACATAACATTGTTTTGACGTTGTAAGTTTTTTTTGTAGTAGCACCTACATTACGTCTGACAAACTGTTACAGACCTGGAATTTGTATTGACATCAGTGGTGTTGCACTCAAAAACTGTGGGGGGCGCTGAATTGCACAAAATGCCAATTTCTACATAATGAATGAATCCAATAATCTACCAACGAGTCAAACTACGTGGTAAGCAATAACATTTCCTGTGTTTTGGTTGCTTATATTCTTAAGCAAACATTTGCAAACTAATTTGCTTACAATGTATTTGGACTACACCCTCGCCACACCCACCTTTTTCAGGTATCTAGCAATCAAGAAATAATTTACTCCTTAAAATGTCCTTTCATCTCTTTCCCGTCAGTTGGTGGGTGGTGGTGTTTGTGCTTGTGATCATGTGGTGGCATGTTTCTGTTTCCAAAGCGCGACATAACTGATCCCCCTCCTGCTGACGGGGCTCGCTTTACATCACCGAGCCTACTGTCTGAAACCTCATAATCCACTTAAATCACTAGATTGTGCTTGGGCATATCTGCCACTGTACAAGCCCTGTGTTCCTCACAGAGGAAGTGAAAAACAAGTTTTAACATTGCCCTACTTCCTGTATATTATTAATCAAATGATTAACATGCTCGCATCTTTTCTTCCAGCATTTGGAGTTCAGGAAACACATGAAAGTAGACACGATAGTCAGCGACTGGCGTCCACCAGAGGTAAGCAAAAGACAGCGTTATAAACCATATTTTACTGTAGGTTCGCTGTAATCAAAGAAATGCCCCTGAATTCTCCTCTTGACAAATAATGCTGTACATCACTGAAGAAAGTCAGTGGTTTGACATCTAATATGACTGCTATTTGCAGGTGATAGAAAAGTATCTCTCAGGTGGGATGTGCGGTTACGACCGTGAGGGCAGTCCCATCTGGTACGATGTCATCGGACCTGTTGACCCTAAAGGCCTCTTTCTGTCTGCATCCAAGCAAGACTTCATCAAGTCCAAGATCAGAGACTGTGAGGTCCTGCAGAAGGAGTGTAACTTGCAGTCACAGAGGGTGAGAGGCGAGCAGAGGCAACATCTGATAGGACGGAGATCCAGTCGTCTGGTTTACACTTTATGCTGATGAATTGTTTTAGGCAGAGATGTAGCAGTGTGTATCGGAACAGAGTGAGATTATTTAGCTCAGAGAGATACAGTGAAATACTGTATTAGTTATGTCTACAACAATAACTTTTTTATCATTACATATTCTATCAAAGTCTTTCTGTCATGTCAAGTCAGTGGATAAATCGAATAACGTCCAAAACACTAAATTGAAATGTGTTACTCATGTGTAGTATAATAATACTACACATATATATGTGTACTACACACACATATATACACATATAATAATACTTATATAAATAGTGGAATCAGTCACTTTGTATATAAAACAATATATAAACCTTTTCATAGTCTCACAGATGAAGTTTTCCTGTCTTTTTGTCTCTGTTTTCAACCAGCTTGGGAGGAACGTGGAGTCAATCACCATGATCTATGATGTTGAAGGCTTGGGTCTGAAACACTTATGGAAGCCTGCTATAGAAACATATGGCGAGGTACAGAGACACATACAGTTTAATCACAGACGTCGCTCAGCTAAGATATAGAGCAGACTATCAGGTTGGTCGACATCTCCAAATAATGTTTCTGTGTGCCACCAGATCCTCCAGATGTTTGAGGACAACTACCCAGAAGGCTTGAAAAGGCTGTTTGTCATTAAAGGTGAATTTGTTCTCCCTTCATGAAAGCGTGTTTCAGTAAACAAATGATTTGTTATCATTTGTCTTTGTTCTTTTTATCATAATATGCTGGCCAAACTTTATGTCATTGCTCGTTTATGTTTTGTTAACGCCTTTAATTTTTTCTCCCGTAGCCCCCAAACTCTTTCCTGTGGCCTACAACCTCGTCAAGCACTTTCTGAGTGAGAACACAAGACAAAAGATCCACATCCTCGGGGGTGAGACACCGTACCTTTGTCATGTTTCACCCAAATATCCAAATTCAATCCAATCAAAACGCTTTGATTCCCTGATGACATGAGTGCTGTTGTTTCTCTGGTCTGACAGCTAACTGGCAGGAGGTTTTACTGAAGTACATCGATGCAGAGGAGCTGCCGGCGATATACGGGGGCAAACTGACAGATCCTGATGGAGATCCTCGCTGTCGGACCAGGGTGAGTCAGTGACTGACAGGCCAAACTCCACACCCAAGGCTGATGTGTGTTTTTGGTACTGAGGTGGGCTGATGATGAGTTGGAAGAGACAAGTCTCTGTTGCAGATTCATCAGGATATATTCCCTTCTATTTATTGTAGGTGGGCTGAAACAACTTGTTTCTGAGGTAATTAATAAAACTGAAGACCTGATAAATAAACAATAATTCGCCGGGAAACGCTCCAGTAAAGTCTAGTTGACCTCCATCAAACCATTTTTATGTTGGTATGGAGCCTTTGAATCACTTTTCAGCACGTGATAGACGATGTAGATGACATCAATAGATATTTGAGGGTTTTTAATTTCCTCTTTATAGAAACGGATTCCCTTTTTAGTCTGATGTGACTGATAAACTGTAAAGTTTGCCCTGTTGATAACAGCTGCTCTGGTTTTGACAGCTACCATTTTACAGTACCTTTTTTCACTGATTGCATTAACTGTCTAATTGGTGAATGCTTAGACTAATACTGGTTTTATTATTCAAATTTTAGGTGATATCTTTTAGTGTTATTGCGTTGATAAAGTGCTACCTTGAGGACTATTTCTCAGATGGAGTAAGTAAGTAAGGTGTCATTTTATTAAATCTAAAATTAAAGTAATAATACAGTAGAATTATGCCAATATTTACCAAATCCCAAAGTTTATTCCGTCATCCATTTATATATTAAGATCCTCAGAGAACACTAACAGTAAAGCAAATGCTAAAATCATTAAAGAAACTTGGGGGTAGCAGTAGAGGAAGAATGCAAGTTAAAACAGGATACAATTAACAATGTAAAAGGGTAAAGGTGCACATGTTGATAATAAAACTGATTAAAAAAAACAATCAAAAGATTAAAGACAGTAACATTCACAGTTTGACTGACTCCACTCAGCAGTTAAAGCCACAGCTTACAGAACTTAAATTGATCTGGCATGGTTGAAATCATTGTCAACATACAAACAAAGATAATTATCTGGTATTGATAAATGTCAATGAAAATTGCATAACATGATAAAACTAATCTTCGACGCGATAAACTATGTAACAGTTTTGGAAGGAATCACTCACCTCACTCAAAGAAGATGATGATTTTATTGTCACAAAACAGTTACACCAAAGGTCAATGTACAGTTATTATTGCCCAGTTCTGTGGACGGTTGTTTTGAGGAACAAGCTATGAGGCAACGTAGACAAAATCCTGCAACAGAGACAAGTCTGTTTCCAACAGCAGCTGATCAGCTCTCCTGCACAATCACAGCCACTGCAGTCTGCTTGCTTTGTACTGCTTACATATATGGACTTTGTTTTCATAGAGTTGTGAGTCCTGCCCTTTAGTTCTTACACTGGTTTGCATCCTGTGCTCATTTAGTTAGGCAGCTTACAGCTTTGCTCTGCTGAGAGACCGGCTGGCTAATATGCATACCACGCACCTGAAATTTGACTGGCAAACTATGTTTTATGGGAGTACCACCTGAAAAACAGATGGGAGGGGAAAAAAACAATGTCACCTCCAGGCCACAAAGACAGTAGAAACAGTAGAAAATATGTTTTTCTAAAACACCGGATCAATGAATGCTGCTACCACCAGAACAGGAAGGCTCCTGTTACACATGAATGAGTCAGTTTGATCACAGCAGGTCAGTGACAATGCAAGGGCTATTCTGGACCGGCTGTCCACAGCAGAATGAATCAATACAGCTGACACAGATACAGAGACCCTGCCCTGATGAAAATGAGCTCGGACATCTGGTTAAACTTCACTAAAGTCGATGCAGACAATGTGTGTCGCCACAAGTAAAACAAGTCTTTTACATGTACAGGCGGAAACACAATAAATCTTTCTCAACATCTAGGGATAGTGCATCACATACAGGTAGAGAAGCTTGACATTCATTTCTCCTTTCACCATCCACATCGAGTGTGTTAAACAAACATAAACCAAACATGGGTTAATGATTAAAAGTAACCGTGAGCCCACAGATTATTTAGCTATAAATATACGTGCATTGATAAACTCAGTCAGAGTGCATGGGGCGTCATCTGTATGGACGATATTTTTGTTCTTTATTAAAATCAAAAGGCCAAATAGAAAATTAAAAAGAGATACAATTAAAACGATTAATATTTGATTATACTATGAGGTAAACTCAGGCTGTAATTAAACTAAAAACGATAAAGGAAACTGAAAAAGCACATTTTACAATAGTAATAAAATGACTATATAATAAAAAAGAGCAAGCTTAAAGGTGCTATATGTAACATTCAGCGACATCGAGCAATTTCAACATTTGCAAAACAAATTCATATTAACAGCTAATTAACTATCATGCCTACTCCAGCCGGTAAAGTGATGTACGTCGGAGCCCTTCAGCAGCCTGTTGCACCATAACTCACATGAGCTAACGTGGCCGGCCCGGCTACCAAGTCAAAGAACAGAGAAGCTTGGATCACAACACACACAGGAAGTGTGACTATATTCTCTCGTCAGGATGCCATTACTCACTGTATGTTGTTATACATGTCATCTAAACAAACAAAAACAAGGGGAAAAATATTAGTTGATCTTTGCAGCCTTTATAATGTAATGTAGATTTAGTAAGTAATTTTTGTAAAGAGGGGTAATGGGTAAGATTTATTTGTTTCTGTCTATGTAAAAACATTTTTTATAAATTTTCATCCTGACCTTGACAAATCTCCTAGCAAGCCCTGGCTATTTTGACCACTGAATGTGACAAGGAACTGATGCACAAAGGATGCAGTTTGTGGTTTTGTACCGAAGCAGATGGTGTGCTATGTTAGTTATAACAGGCAACCTTAGAGGAAATCTTTCTGCGATTAGAGACGACCAACAAGAAAATGACAAAGAAGAAATGAATTGCTTAATGATGCAAGAAATACTCCGATTTCATCCATGCTTCAGCCCTGCCTTGCTGTAGAAACGGCCTCTGCACAAGAGCTGCAGACAAACGTGAGGATGCTTTAGTGGGCAGCGTAGTATCGAGCAGCAAGCACGGAGAAAAGCAGCTTGAGTAGTCACTTTTATAGATAATACTCCAGACTGACTGTGAGTTTGTCACTGTTTCTGTAGATAAATAATTGGGCCCAGGAAAGATGAGGAACAGGAAGAGAGAAATTCATTTCGGCTACGTTCAAGATTCAAGGAGCTATCATGCTCAGGCTCAAAGTGTTTTCTTTTTTCTACCTTGTTTTTTAAATACACTTTTTTTTAGTTAGCTAGCTGTGTGTTCTTGACATTGTACTGTATTGTTTTGATTAGGTCGTAGGAGCTGAGTTATCTAATTAAAGGTATAGTTTGACATTTTAGGAAGTACAAGAGTTAGATGAGAAGATTGACACTGCTATAATGTCTGTACAATAAAGATGAAGCTAACTCTGGGTGATAACTGGCTTAGCTTAACATAAAGACTGCAAGTGGGTGGAAACAGCTAGCCTGTTAATCAGGAAGTAACTACGCACATATCTCCTCCTACAGTTCATCATATATGGATACTTTGGTTTGTTAGTAGCTGGATTTTGTCACTACTGGACAGAGCCTGGCTAGCTAGTTAGTTTCCCCTTGTTTCCAGTCTCTGTGCTAAGGTAACATGTGTATTTCCCAAAATGTTGAACTATTCCTTTATGAATTTGGCATCATATTATGGGGCTGAAATAAATCACTTATGGCATACAATTGTATACAAATTGTATGTAAATATAACATTTCGGTAGAGTTCAAAGAAACGTTCGTCCAGTTTGTGTGTGTGCTTTTTCTGCATTATTACGGCTCATTATAGTCCGCTATTATTTCAGTGTGAGAGTTTAATTTAGAGAAATAGGATTTATTGTTTTTACACTTTCTGAGCTGTTAAAGGTGCAATATGTAAGAATTGCCCACCTATAGAATTTATACTGCAAAACAATAGGGGGCAACATAACACCAGTGTAGCAGCTAACTGCTGCTATCACTTAACCGTGCAGCTAGCACTCGTATTAGCTGACTGGGAGCTTGGAGCACTGGGACAGTGTTGGTGTTGTTTTCACCTGTTGAGGTACAAAACTGGCATGCTAACTTGAGTAGATATCTCTATAACACAATACATACATGTCCTCGAGATAATGTCAAAACTGTCATTTTTCACATTATGTTGAATGTTTTAGTAGATTTTTGAATGTTTTTAAACTGAAATTCTTCAGTATTGCACCTTTAATGTCAAAGGAGGGAAACTTGTGAGCCTTACACATTTTGCATTTGAGTTTTTTCTCACAATTTTCCTTCTCCAGTCAAATTTCTGCACAGTTAATGTAAAAAATATAAAAATGAGGAGATGCCAGATGAAGTTTTGCTCTCTAATGGACTTTGGGATTTTCGAGACAGGTCTTTCTGAATGTTTCCAGGAAATTATTCTTGACAACTGACTGGCTGTTCATACATTTTCTTTAGTTTACGTGTTTATGTGTGTCTGTCCTTTGTAGTTCACACAATGTTAGATTTAACTGACTCTCTGGATTAAACTTGTCCACATCACTGCCCTCTGTTGGTTGAATCATGTGCTGCATTGTACAGTGCTGGAAAACCACAGAAGATTTTTTGTCTTATATTTATTTCATTTATGTGAATAAAAGAAAAAGTGGAAATAGAGAAACATTTTCTCCCTTTTGTACAAAACCTGTAAAAATAACAAGCACTCAGACAATGTCACAAAGTCACAGTAAGTGCTGGCTCTTTCCCCATTTCTCCTACCCTCAAACTTTCAACATTTCATATTTGAAGCTTTTTGACACCCGTATCCTAACTCTGTTCATGCATGGTCTCGGCTGCAGATAAACCACGTCGGCCCAGTTCCCCCCTCCTACTATGTGCGGGACCATGTTAAGGTGGACTACGAGCAGTGTATGAGCGTCAGTCGAGGTTCCTCCCAACAGCTGGAATATGACATCCTGTTCCCGGGCTGCGTTCTCAGGTCAGCGCTGTACCACAAGTTTTATTTACCTGCCAATCGTTTCAACACTAATCTCAGTCGCCCAAGCACAGTAACAGAAACATATCACAGAGTAATGTAGTTTGTTTTTTTTTAGTCTTTTTGCAATGAATTAGATTTATTGAAATTTATAAAAGCAGAGTTTGATTAATTTTAAAATCTTTTTTTTCGATCTGGGCAGATGGCAATTTGCCACTGAGAATGCAGACATTGGTTTTGGGGTGTTTCTGAAAGCTAGAAAGGGTGAATGGAAGAAGGCAGCTCAGATGCAGGAAGTCGTGCCCAGCCAACGCTACAACGCCCACTTAGTGCCTGAGGATGGATCACTGACCTGTGAGCGCCCAGGAGTCTGTGAGTAACCTTCAGCTCTCAGCATAGACTCGTGCTCTGTGTGTAGCATTAGATCGAATCCAGCCACGTGGTAAATATTCTGTTTTTGTCTTCCACAGATGTTCTGAGATTTGACAACACTTACAGCATTTTCCAGGCCAAAAGAATCAGCTTCTCCGTTGAGGTCCTGCTCCCCGACCACTTACAGTCCCCACAAACCAACGGGGGGTCCAAAAACCATATGCAAGCTGAGGGCAACAGTCAATCATAACCAAGAAGCTGACACAATGTGCCACTTCCATGTTGTTGGATCGGTAATGTTAGCTGCCAATAGTAAGCACAGCCTGAGAAACTTGAACAGGAACCCCAACATGCTGCCAGAAAGCTTGACTCATGTAAAGATCTGATGTTTTGACCGTTGGATCATCTCTAAGGATGACGTATTCCATTTGGAAACATGTCCAAAAGTATGTGGACATATTTTGTGCACTTTTTGTCCGATGATTCTAAATAGTTGTAGAAATATGAATGCTATAACATACAGCGATATATAAGACAACTCCCTGCAGCCAGGTTCCAACATCCAGCGGAAAGCCTAAATCGAAAGGTGTCGAGTTGTTGCTATGAGATGTTCGGCGATCGTAAGTGTCCACATGTGATGTCCACATACTTCTGGCCACATGGTGTAGCTTAACATTTAATGTTAGGTTGACATGTTTGAGACATAAGGACCCCTGGACACAGACATTAGAGGGGCTCTGTTTAACTTCAGTGTCGTACTGGAAGCCGGTTGTTTGTTTATGTTGGCGAACTCCATTTCTAAGCTAACGTTAGCTACATAGAGAGACACTGATGAGGTACTCGAGAACATTCATAAAGTCACATCCTTCACGAAGACATCTACAGTCCAGGAGGATTAAACAACTAAAACAAATCACCCACAGGCTTGTATAGGCAACTGAGTAAGTCATTTTTCGCATCCACTCACATACTGGTTAGACTGGGAGTCTGAAAAATTGCCTCAAGTGATGTCACCTGAGTCAGGTTTGAGCCAGATCTGGAGGAGTCAAATGAAGTCTAGGCTTCATTAACCGACACTAACATGACACACCAAAAATACCCAACCAAACTGTCAGTGGCTGAGTTTCATTGTGGGTAAAGAAGGAGCCAAGGAAGAAGAATGTGTAAAATAAAAATAACAATATCTGTCAATGTTATAGGATTATAATGCACATGATAATTGGTGGATTATCCTCACTTATGTGTTGACATTTTCCAATTGTATGTATGTATATGTATATGTCTCTCATGTAAAAAATGTTTCAAATAGGCACCAAATGAGTCATGTCAGTGCTACCGCCGCCTGCTTCAGTTGTATGATATGTAAAGTAGGCCACCACACTTTAAAAGTCTAATAAAAGTAGCACAGAGTGACGGAGTTTTTAATCCTCTATGTACAGAAACAGTGGATACACGTGGAATGATTTGTTATAAAAAGTGAAGTTTTAAAGCCCCCATTTACATCCATTACTCAGTGGATGTGCCTCTCATGGTCGTCTCTTTCCTCTTGTTGTATTCAGATTACACATCTTTAAATATTTAATTCCTCATGTCCAAATTTATGTTCAGGAAATGTGAATGGGTCGCAACAACTGTCATTTTACAAAGGCAAGGATTTTCCAATTTTCACAAATATTCAGTATTTAAGTAACAAGTGTTGAAATTAATAATAGTCACGTCAGCTAATTTGCATTGAATATAAAGTATGTTGCTCTCTCCAGATAATTACTGAATGTAGACTGAGGCTGATAGTCAGAATGGAGGAAGTTATTTTCATATTTATTTTGCAACAGTATTGAGCGACTTCTGCGACACCACGATAAGTATGAGTGAAACAGCCTGCTGTCATCATTATGCCGCCTGGATCGTCCAAACAGTGTTGATAAAGATCTTTTCACATGTGATGAAGATGACATAAACTTGAAACAGTTATAAGAGAAGTAAATAAATCTGCTGAAAAATACTCAGAGTGCCAGCTGAAGATGTTTAAATTTGAAGGTTTTGAATGAAACATCTCGTGAGAGAAAAATTCTGTTGTGTTTTGATTCTTGAAGGTATTTGTGTGTGTGTGTGTGTGTGTGTGTGTGTGTGTGTGTGTGTGTGTGTGTGTTTGTGTGTGTGTGTATGTGGTGACCGATTACACAAAAACATCAAAAAACAGAGGGGAAATTAGTATTTATTTGAGTCCATGGCCACATGTTACTTTCAGTTTAGTTGTGTCATTAACGTAGATAAGACTATTTGTGATTACAGTAATGGTTGTTGGTTATATAAATGACCCCCACAGGTGTGTTATTTTACTGATTTCATGGGAGCTCAGATCCCTTCATATGGTAGCTGAAATCTCTCTGGCTCCTGCTGAACTTGAACCCTGGTCAGCTGGGAAAGTCTCTTATTTCAGATTAACACTCATCAACACGCTTAGTTTACACCTTGTTGTCAACATGTGATGCAAGTTGAGGGACAACGTGTTGATTCAATGACAATAATTCATGTTGTACTGACAGTGGAAAGGTGTTGAACAGTAGATTAACAGTGTGTGCAGCTTTTGTCTCAGAGTCGGCAGCAGATCTGCACTTTTAGTTGTTACACTGACTGCTGAGCAACATCCAGGTCAGAGGTCGTTGTTCACACAGTTGTTTAGAGGTGGTTTTATGTGAGAGTGAAGTCATTGATAGTTTGGTGCAGATTTTGCTCAGAATGTTTTAATGGTTATGAGAGACAAGCTGCCAGGATGGAGGATTTACTCGACATCAAAGAACTCAACAACTGAGATGTTTCATGTCTCCTTCGTGTGTTTGTCAAAGATTTTTGTCTGAATCAACATCATATAAACTTTGATTTTGACGTTTTTATTTAAAACCAAAAACTTGATCATTTGTTATTTCAATTGTGGTGGTTAATCTCACAAGAATCATTAAAACTGGGACACAAAGAGATAAACTTAATAAAATCTAAATAAAAGTCTTTCTCTGCTTGTTAACTGAGTGTTTTATATTTAGTCCAACTGGATGAAATGAACACAGTCATTCAGACACATCAGCAGAACATGTTTCCTGTTACACTGACTGAAAAATACAAATGTTGTCAAACTGGTTCAGATTCAGTCAGCATATTGAAATGTTCAGTCCTCTACTTGTTTGTGATTTCTGTTATTTATCTAACAAAAATAAACATGAAAGGTTTTTACACATCTTTGATTTTTTTGTCTCTGTCTTTAAACCGACTTCCTGTACAGTGAAAGTTTTATTCTGAGTCAAGATGAATAACATCCTGACAGCTCCATCTGCTGGTTACAACATGACACGACAGCATTTCCTTGTGTTAATAATTTAACCTGAGTCTTGTAAAAGAAAGTGAAAGTAGATTTGACATCATTAGAGTAGTGATGGGATACTCGACTCCTTTTACTGACTCGAGTTTGTATGAGTCACTCACTAAAGTGAATCGGGTTTTCGAGTCACTTGAGTCACTTGAGTCAGTCACCAGAGTGTGCAGCACACTATGATTTTCTAAATGTCACTTAGTAACTTGATGGGGCGGAACTGCAGGAGAGGGACAGCAACACGGTTGTAGTTTATTTTCAGTTTTTATTCACATGATACATTTGCAAGACAAACATGATTTTATATTAAGAATAATTTCTGCACCATCACTCAAAGACTTCCCTTGAATGGAGCGTAGCAGTACACTGCTCAGGTGAGGTAGCGGCTCTCTAAGAGCACGGAAGCAGGGAGGGAGGGAGAGCAAGTGAGCTGAGCTGCCTGTGACCTGCGAGTCTGAGGTGCTGAGTCCTGAACGGCGCGGAGCAGCGAGTTAGCGAGTTTCTCGGGTAAGGGAGGGGCGCTGCGAGCTGGGAGAGCGAGTGAGCTGTGAGCTGGAGCTACTGGGTCAGTCAATTGTTCTTTTTCTGTGTCAGCCTGTGATACAGCTCAGCTAAGGGGAGTTGAGTTGAAATAATGACCAGAGCTGTTGCTTCAGCCACGGAGCTAATACAGCAAGTAGCTTGATACATTTACGCAAGTGCAGTTAGAATAACAGTTGTGTGGCATGTCTCCTCTTTGCTGTTAGCTGGTGGTAGCAGCGGTGAGTCAGTGAACGAGTTAATGGAGACAATGACTTGTAACTCTCAAGTCAGTAAAACGAATCTCGAGTTTTGAACGATTCGTTCATGATTCGCACATCACTAGTGCAGAGCTGAGACGCCATTACAGGGTGTGCGATCTCTGCTGAAAAACAAACGTTAGGAGTATTGAAGCAATCAAGAAACGAGACAGTAACTTGGTGAGTCCTGCTGTGAAAACTTACTTCAATAACAAATGGCTGAGAAAAATTCTGCTCTTCTTGAAAGTTTCCTGAGCTGCCATGTGTGTTCAGAGACTTTCAGAGATCCTGTGTCTCTGAGTTGCAACCACAGATTCTGTTCAAGCTGCCTGAAAAAATTCTGGGAACAAGCTAAAAACAAAAACTGTCCCATTTGTAAAAGAAAATCCTCAAAGGATCTTCCAAAGGTGGACTTTGGTCTGAAGGAACTGGCTGACTCCTTTGCTGGGAGACATAAATCTGGATCATCTGATGCAGAAAAAGCAGAGAAGGTGGAGGTGGTGTGTAGTAAACATCAAGAAGAACCTAGGTTGTTCTGTGAGGATGAGCAGAGAGCTGTGTGTCCTGTCTGTGAGTTTTCTCTCCACCAGAGTCACAAGGTGGTTCCTATAGAACAAGCAGTCAGTGAGCTGAAGGAGCAGCTGAAATCTGACTTAAAGTCTCTACAGGACAAGAGGAACAAATACAAACAAGTGGAGAAAACATACAATGAAGTGATTCAACACTCCAAGAAGCAACTGATGTCCACTGAGAGGCAGATCAGAGCAGATTTCAACAAGCTCCACCAGTGCCTGAAAGAGGAAGAGGAGTCCAGACTGGCAGCTCTGAGGGAGGAAGAGGAGCAGAAGGGGAAGACTATCAGCAGAGCGATGAAGATGATTGAGGAGCAGCTCTCCTCTCTGTCAGACAGTATCTGTGCTGTTGAAGAAGAGCTGCAGAAACACAACGTGCCATTCCACAGCAGTTATAAAGCCACTCAGACCAGAGCCAGAGTCCAGTGCCCACTGTCAGATCCACAGCTGGTCTCAGGAGCACTGATAGATGTGGCCAAACACCTGGGCAACCTGTCCTTCAGAGCCTGGGAGAAGATGAAGGACCAGGTCCACTTCAGTCCTGTCATTCTGGACCCAAACACTGCAAACAGCTGTCTCCATCTGTCTGATGATCTGACCAGTGTGAGATATGGAGACACAGACCAGCAGCTTCCTGGCAATCCAGAGAGAAACACTAATTTTAACAGTGTTTTTGGCTCTGAGGGCTTCAGCTCAGGGAAACACAGCTGGGAGGTGGAGGTGGGAGATCATCCTTACTGGAACATAGGTTTTGGTAAAGAGTCAGCTGACAGGAAAGGAAGTGTATCTGCTATCCCAAAAAAATGATTCTGGTGTTTTAAGCATGGTGATGGAAAATACACTAATGGTGCTGGTGAGACTGTCAGAGTGAAGAAGAGTCTCCAGAGAATCAGAGTCCAGCTGGACTATGACAGGGGGGAGGTGTCCTTCGACGACCCTGAAGACATGACTCACATCTACACTCACAGAGACACTTTCACTGAGAAACTCTTCCCACTTTTCAGTATTGGAAATGCTGGTGATGCTAAAACTGCTGATATGAAAATCTGTCAGACTGATATTTCTCTGTCATGTTCAGGAATGTGAATTAATTGTTCAGACTTTTACCTTTAATGTCACAGTATCATGATCGTTGGAGGTTTAATAGACTCTAAAATCACCATCACACTAATGTATCTTCGTGTTGAAGCTCACAGAAATGTTTTTCCTCACTGTTTCTGTCGTCTGACATGAATGATCCAAAGTGGTTTTCATGAAGAAAACTGAAAACATTTAAACCTCACTGCTTTCAATTAAAAAGTTAATTCTTACTTTTGAAAGACAATTAAGATTTTATTCCGACCTAGATTCCAAAAAGAAATCAGAGTAAGAAAAGTTGAATTGGATTAAAAGTATACTGAGACAATGTTGTATTATTCATTCAAACATGATACAAATCAATTATTTTAGATTATATCTGAATATCCTGCTTGTATATAAAGAAATCTGAATCAGCCTCCTGTTTAATACTGAAGGAGTTTTATTGATTGTCAAGCTGGTTAGTGTCTAATTTAAAAGATGGTTAAACTTTACCCTCCAGCAACTTTCAGGGTTTCCGCGGAGTCTTAAAAAGTCTTAAAAAGTCTTAAATTTGACGATCTCAATTTTAGGCCTTAAAAAGTCTTAAATACGTCCATATTTTGCATATAGGTCTTAAATTACATGTAGTCAGGTCTTAAATATGTACGTTCATTTACCGCTTCCGTCATCGCCTTTTTTTTTTTTTTTTGGAGGAAATGTGTTGGTGAGATTCACAGTCAGCTCCGTCTGTTCTTCTGTCTGAAGTATCCAGGAACGTACGTTTTATTTTGCCAACAACGTGGTCGGAATTTATCGGCGCACACTTCGCCAGTTCCGGAACAACTGCGACAGCGGAATCTGCCAGAGGACCCTCAAATTGGGCACACTCGGTGTGAAAGCGCTGGTGTCACACACAAAATCGTAAAAATAACACCAGTTAGCTAGCGAAGTCGCGCTATCACACACTTCTGTACGCCTTTGTCACCAGTTCCCGGTACAATTTCATCCAGTTCTGCTCGACCTGAACTCTGCGCCCCCTCTGCCGCCAGCCTCAAGTGACATTCAAACCATCTTTGGCCCAACTCCGACGTTGAAAGCGGAGGTGCTTTCGATTTTGAACACCGTGTGTGTGTGTGTGTGTGTGTGTGCGCGCACCAGGGATATTATAATTAACTAAAATTAAATTCCTAGCTAAAAACTATACTTCAACTACTTAGATCACGTGTTAAACTAATTCAAACTAAACTAAAATGAAAACACAAACTGAAAAACTAAATTAAAATAAAAAAAAAAATTTAAAACTATAATAGCCCTGATACACACTCATCCACTCCATTCTTCATTGTTTGAGCTGCTCTGTGAATGGCAATGAATGTGTTTTGTTTGTTTTTTTTAAAGTAATTCTGGGACCGCATTTTTCCTTACTTTTTTGTACGTCGTGTAGGTCTTAAATTTAGTTCAAAATGGTCTTAAAAAGGTCTTAAAAAGGTCTTAAATTTGACTTGTTCAAACCGGCAGAAACCCTGAACTTTGCTGTAGGACTATAAACTCTAAAAATGGCTGTTCAACATTTAATAATAATAAAAATAATTTAGAACTGTCTTCATATATTTATTTTCCCTTTTAGACTTTGTGTTAAAAAATACAGCTGCAGAGAGAAACTTTCCAGTTGTTTCTAAACTGTGTACAGTGAAGTTGTGACAGTTTGTCGGTCCTCAGCTCTGTTCCAGACAGTCTCATTGAAGAGAGGGAGTACTGAGGCTTGTACAGACACAGATGTAGTGATGCTGTCTGACATTATTTGCTCTGAAGGAGAATTGAGATTGTCACTGAAGATTTGCTTCTTTAAACAAGTTGAATCAGTCAGCAGGACTGTATGATGCTAGCACAGTGTATGAAGGCTGAGAAATATTTTCACTTTTAAAACATCATAAATGTTCTGTCATATAAATGACTGAACATTTATGATGTTTTAAAACCAAAAACGATCATTTGTTATTTCAATTGAAGAATCATACAAACTGGGACATAAAGAGATAAACTTAAATCTAAATAAAAGTTTCCCTCTGCTTGTGAATACATGTTTCCTGTTACAGTGGCTGAAAAATACAAATGTTGTCAAACTGGTTCAGTGTCAGTCACCCTGTTGAAATGTTCAATCCTCTGCTTGTTTGTGATCATTTCTGTTCTTTATTTTGTAAAAAGAAAACATGAAAGGTTGTAATTTTTTATACATGTTGTCTTTGATTTTAGTTTTTGTCTGATAAGCAAATGTTGTAAATGTGAAATTTTGTGCTGAATCAAGAGGAATGACATCCTGACAGCTCCATCTGCTGGTGACAACATGACATGACAGCATTTCCTGCTGTTAATAGTTTAACCTGTGAGTCAGGTAAAAGAAAAAGAAAGTAGATTTGACAGTGTTGAACAGAGCTGAGACACCATTACAGGGTGTGAGATTTCTGCTGGAAAACAAACATTTGGAGTATTTGTACTGGCTGACTCCTTTGCTTGGAGACAGAATTCTGGATCATCTGAGGCAGAAAAAGGAGAGAGGAAGAAGGAGGAGGTGGTGTGTAGTAAATGAGGATGTAGCAAATGACAAAACACGGACTCAGTGACACCACTATTAAAGAGCACAATCTAACGACGTTCACCTGCCACATTAAAAAGGTACTTGCCTGCAGGTCTAATTTCAGGTCCAGATTTATTTTTTTCTAATGCCCCAAAAGTTATTCGCTCCTCTGAACCGTTTACACATAAAGTGAAGACAACGGGTCCCATAGAACAAGACTTGTGCTCTTTTTCACGAGGAATGAATGATTAAGCATTATTTCAGGTCAGGATGTGGGAGAACTAAAAAAAGGCTGAAACAGTGTCAAATGTTGAAATGGATAGTTTTCTGCCAAGTCATTAAAGTCTTTACATTAAACAATAGAAAAATCTATGTATCAACAATTTCTGATGGAAATGTTCGTTTTTCTTTACACGCAGTGTGAATATAATTGGGACATACGATTACAATTTTTCTACAAGATTTTCCAACACACACACGCAGAACAGGAGCCACTGTCTTGATTCATAAATATTTTATATACAAAATATTGTTACAAGTATATTCAACATATGTCACATTAGAATAATTATAACTACTTTACATACATTTGATCAGTCTTCATATGTCACACTACATACATGAAAAAGATCACAATTCTAGCTGACTTTGTGTACAATAAATACATGCTCTGGTCGTAGGCTTTTATTTGTACTTCTTTTTTAACTGTTTTTTTTACAAACTTACAGTTATTTTAAACAGAGTGCAAGAGTTCAGTCGTCACTACAGCTGTGGCCATTGTAAAAAAAAATCCCCTTTTATGCACTTATATTCCCTGCTGTAGACCAATATTTGTTCATTTTCCAACAGCAGAACCAACAACACAACTCCAGACTATCTCATCTAAATTCTACAAAACAGATCCTGTTCAGTTTAGAGCCTAAGTGCAGCTAGTTTTGGCGAATCAGAAGCAAAAAAGGGGGAAATCCACAGTGGCTACATCTGTCAGCGAGCAACCCAAAATACATGGAGGGAGCTAGTTCAACATGGCTGGCTGAACAGTTGCGTTCCTTGGCACGTAGTAAACAGACAAGAGTGTGGATCAAAACCCAATCTCACTTCGGTCAAATGAACAACCTACCTGCATGATATCGTTTCCATCACAGTCCAGGTTTGTAGTGCGCCTAATCTGGTATTCAGAAACGTAAGATTGGTCCAGTGACTATGCATGCGTGGCAAGGCTGTGGTGTTTTAAAAAAACCTTTGTTCTCATCCAATTTGAAACTGTAAAAGTAGATGGAAAAAAAATACAGGTCCATTTCTGGTCCTGCATTAAAAGGTGTTAATCAAAACAGGTTGTCAGCATTTGGTCGTTTCCATTCAGAGCAGGTGGACAGGTAAACAGTGTTCACAGTCACAGTTTGACTCTTGGAAAAAACAGAGGAGCTAAACTAAAAACCTCTGACACTGTGTTTCTTCTCAGTGCAGAGAAGCTGCGCTTTGTTCAACAGGCCACAGTCCAGAGGTCAGTCAGTCGCACACTTTAAACTATTATTCCCATAATTCTTCGCCTCTGAAAAAAAAAATCAATACCTTTTTACTACACAAGTCTCCCTGAATCCCACTGAGTGTGTGAGCTGGCTATGTTAGCTAGCCAGCGTTTTTTTTTTTAAGGCGAGTATTTCATCATTTTCTGTCATTTTCTGGTTTTACAAAGTATACTCAGTCTAGCGCTGAGCAATATGTTGATATTCAATCAGGACCATGACATTGGACTTGGTATCATCATAACTTTGCATATCATTTATCATGACATGCCATGGGTTTTATCTTTTCCTGTTTTTAAAGGCTGCATTTAAGTCAAGTGATATCATTTTTAAACGTAACAGACTTTAAAGCATTTTATTGATTCGATGAATGCGCTGGAGAAAGTCAGAGCGTGAGGAAGGAAGCCGGTGAATGAGACTTAAAAAGATTTTCATCTGCGATGGTGTTTTTTTTTTTTTATCTGCAGACAACAACTCCCACAACCCCATGCTACCTATATCTGTTAGTTTTGGTAACACACTGTGCGGCTACATGAAAAATAAACCAAAAGCTTATGTTTTTTGTTTTTCTGCTCATTTTTGGGAATCATCATCAGTTACTAAGTCCCCAAATTTACAATTTTTGAGTATGACATTTTCTCATTTTAATGTGTTTTTTTGTGACATTAACTGGTTAATTACCTCCTCCTCCAATTTATCTCATGTCATGTCATAGTTACTTTAGTTCGGTAAACAGTCATTTATAAGCAATCAGAAAGTCTAGTTCGGGTCCATTCAGTTTAACAACTAACACCTTGTTAACCTTGTCAGCTTCTTCCCACACTGTGAGATAGACAAAGACACGAATCCGCTCTCTCCAATGAATGGATGTTTGGTAAAAAGCTGTGGATTAGCGTTGTGAGGTCAGCTCTGAAGGCCAACATGTGACACATATGTTCGATTTTGCTACAGATGACCAAAATAGTCATAGTCATTCCTTTAGAAGATCAGGAGGTGAACTCAAACTATGTTTGGCCACAGAGTTGGTGATTTAAACACATATGTTGCTTGATTGTAATGCTATGTGTTCGTCTTTTTCAGCATTTCGAGAGACCACGTCCTTCCACAACGTACTTCTAGTTCTCAGCAAACTATGACAGCTTGCTTCTTTGTACAGTTTCCTTTGAAGGATCTCATCGGAGTTGAATACTGTCAGTCAGAATCTCAATGTCTGTATTCACTCAGAATGACGATGACAGTGCTCATAAACATAAGACAAAGCTGTGATCAACGCGTAGCCCTGACTCTATAATCTCTGACCATTATCCATGTAAATTTTCTTATTTTCACCTTTTCCAACTATCTCCCATCTCAAGTCAGTCACTGTTTCCGCTGCTCATCTGCCCTCCTCCACAGGACGAGTTTCAGATTTCAGCTTGACGAACTCCTTGGCCACCTCGTCAGCAGGCCGCTGGGACAGGATACGCATCACCGTCATGCCCGTCTCGTCAGTTTGAATGCGCGGCCCCAGCGGACACCAGCACACGCAGCTCTTGCGGTCGGCGACATCCCGCAGCTGAACCACGGCCATGCCGACCACCCGGTCTGCCCGGCCGAAGCAGTAGTCCTTCACCGTCAGCTGGAGCTCATAGCAGTCTGGGGACTCCTTACCCAGGACACTACATGGCAGAAGAGGAAATTAAAAAACATCAGCCTCTATTGTACTCCTCGTTTACTTCATTTGTAGGTCTCAGAGTTCAGATTTCAAACTCACAACTGGAAAGCCTCGTTGAACTTTGCCGACCAGCTGTTGTTCTTGGACTTCGTGGTGAACTTGCGCTTCTTGTCGGCCAGGAAGGGACCAACCATGGAGACTTCGACAAAAGGCCTGAACATCCCAGACGTCTGCCACTTCATATCATTCGCTGCGATGACTGGATGGAGAGATGTGGAAAACAGACTTAATTTTACAGGTCCACAAACTTCTTGGTAAGCAGGTGGTAATAACCAACTAACATGTTTTAAATATCTTTCAAATTACCCCAAAATTAACACAATAATTTGAAGACCTTCAATATGAAGTGCTTCCAAAAGTGATGCTACAAGGAGGAAAACAATACTCTGATGATCGGTTAAATAAATTGTTTTCTTTCCCCGGTTCATGACTTAAGTTAAAATAAAAACTTTCATAATATAATTTTATCTTTATCAATTTAATAAAAAAACATCTGGCCTGACTTTGGGCAGTTCTGCTGTACGGTTTATATCTCAGGCTTTGAAAAGAGCTTGAAAACACCAAAATTAAGTACCGGTAGTTCAAAAGTAGTTTCTGCCTTTCAATGTGATAATGGGAAATGGTAAAAGATCGCCAGCGCTGGATTAGAGTTAAGATTTGTATGAGGAAGAAGTCAGGTTTGGTATAGTAGGCAATGCAGTTGACAGGTTTAAAGATGTCGTGAAACATCAGGGTGTAATTCTAAAAGTTTGTGTATTCTGAATTGAGGAGGTCTCACCTCTGACGTTGATTTTGCGTTCCTTCCCGAGCATCATGTCGATCTGAAGAACAGCCTCTCCGATGGGCTTCTCTATCCCGGCGCCTGCAGGACACAACGACCACACCGCACGTTAACATGAGTAACAACATCTTTGAAGCATTGCAGCAGGCAACGCTTAAAATTGCTCTCCGATTTAATTATATAACAGTTTGACACATGTTTTCATTAACAAGGAGACGTGAAATTTAATGCAACACGACGACTCATTAGTTAATAGAGTAAAGCACCATTTTGGTGACAGGTGATCCAATAAGTACGTCAGTTTAATTTCTTTGACCACTATTGTTCCACATAAGTGTGAAAGTCTCCAAAGAAGCTCAATGGTTCCCTGTGAAAAACCCCTTATTTCAGAGAGTGGTGAACTTACCCCTGTCAGGTCGAATCTTCTCATTCCCAGTGATTCTGATGCCCATCCCATCATGCACTGAGAAGAGGGGGGGTGAGCAGAGAGGAACATTTTAGTTGATTATAACCATGTGAGTGACATCCAACCCCCAAGAACCCATACTGTAAATATGTATACAGTACATGTGTGTGGGTGTGTGTATGATCACCTTGAGAGTGTTGTGTGGTGACAAAGGTCTTGATGAGAGCATCGGTGCTCTGGGAGTAGAGGGAGAGGGCGTAACGTAGTGAGGCCAATTCAGGGCTTTTCTCGACAAACGCCTTCTTTAGCCCGTTTCCTCCTGCATGGAAGTATTGCTAACGGAAGAGAGAGCGGCGTGGTTAAGGAGGGAAATATATAATGTTACATAAGAGTGCTTTATTCATTATAACATTAAAGAAGTTGCACTGTTTCAGTAGCCAAATCACGCTCAAGATGAGGATATCCAAATAAATAGATAAGAAATGAATAATGAAAAGTGAAAGAAAGTCAACTTTAAATGTTAATCTTTTATTTCTTCTTATAATGTTGTGTAGACCACACTTGTAACAGATATTTCAGTGTGACTGTAGGAGAGCCTTTAATGTTTTTATTGTTTATATATAATTTTGACCAGTTTTTGCTTGACATGTGACTCTCAGACACGTGAATGTTCTTCTTCACCTACCTTGATGGACTCCAGCCCTGCATCGATAATCACACACTGTTTGGGCGTCAAGGTTTTGGCTTCACCGCCTCCCTACAACAACCAGAGATCACAGATTTAGACATATTTTATAAAGTGAATCAAAAACAAAACAGAAGATCCAGGTCTTTCTTATTAATCACATAGTGTTGATATTTAGTCTCACTAAAAAGTGTTGCTCATGAATCCGGATATTGGATATTAATTCCATAATAATATCAATCATTTTAACAGACCAATGAACCCTCATCAGCACACCTACACTGACTGTGAACATCATCATGAGCCTCTTTCTTCAACTGATTGAATAGTTAAGTGGGAAACAAATTTCAGAGACTTCTGCTGTGTGAGAAGTAGTTTAGTGCTCAACAGTAACTGCTGAGGTAGAGGAAAAATCTTTAATTTACCTATTTAGTCTAAACTGTCAGCTTTATGCAACCTCCTGCATGCGGCATTAACAAGCAGCCACCAGCAACTTCTTGATTTCCACGTAAAAATGCTTTTGCAATAAACATCTACGACTGTGGCTGTGGGAAACTTTTACAGTCACCAGGAAAATCTGCAAGAACTTGTGCTCTCTGTAGCCATTTTGAATTCTTTTGAATATTTTAACGTCTGATTTGAAATAATTTGGCTTCAGTAACTAACAACATGGTGAAGAGTAATAAACCAACATTCAGTGTTTCAAATGTTCCTTCACAAACACAGCCAGTGTGTGTTACCTTGAGATTAGACAGTCCTTTCGCGGCTGTGAGAAGCTGGGCACCCTGCAGAGAGACGAGGAGGAGACTTCATGTGATATTGTCATGCGTAAATGTCATAATTCTTATTACACAAGACAAAATTAAGTAATTCAACATGATTCACAGAATGAAATTTAATTAGAACAGACTCATGTAAAGATTATTCCAACGTTTTGAATTATAGAAACACACCTGCTGAGATACACCACTAGGTGGCAGCAGAGCACAGCTGTAGCTCTCAGCTGGGTTGCTACAATTATCCAGCACTACATACATTTTGAGTATTTGTATATAACAGTATATTTCATCCATCTCACTGTGCTATCGTAATCAACAGGTAGAGACTTTGGAGATATATTAAGAGACTAAACATGGTCTTCACTTAGTCAAAGTTAGGTTTTTTGTCATGTGCAAGTGCAGTTACAGGCTATTTTAGTGCGTAAAGAAACATTTGTTGCACTAAATTAAACTAAATTCATTACATCTGCTGTTGTAAGACAGATAAACAACACAAAAACATGTATGAGTATAATAAAAGACAAGATTTACTACAGTTGTTGGCAATATGTACTGTATAGTGTGGTGTGTAATTTGTATGTGATGTGATATATTGATAAAACTTGTAGTCTTTGGACCAAACCAACAGTTGGAAAGAAGTAAGCATACCAGCTCACTCCTCATCTCTAGTGGCCAGCGGTAATATAACCAATCAAGTTTTGACAAGAATGAACATGTGTAACAGAAAGACGTTATCTAGTGTAGCTGCACTGATTTTGATACGTTTGATTGTCACTGTCCAGATTGAGTCCAGACGTGTTATAGGAGTGCAACGCTCTGTAGTAGAGGTTTGGGTTGGAGCAAGGGTCAGGACTGTACTCACTAGGCTGTCGTTGCTCTGAGGCAGGACGATGGTCTTCTCCAGGCTGCTCAGGACGATCTTCCACAGATCCTTCAGGATTCTCTTCAGCACTGTCTTCTCACAGACGTCGGCAAAGATACTGAGGCTAGATCACACACAAACACCAAAGCTGTGAGCTCAAGCTTGTCTCTGTAGAGGTCAGTTTTTAAGCATTTAGAGTAAAAAGAGTGATTTATGAGTTGTCATTGACATGATAATGGTAATATACATACATAAAAAACAAAACAGAACAGTAATTATGTCACTTTTAAAGCCAGTTGTTAATACCAGTTAGATGAATACAATATAAAATATGTGTGCATGCTGTCAGGAGAACCCTCAGTGTGTCCTAAATAAACAAGTTAAAATAATAATACTTTTTCTTGATTATCACTTGACCTATCATAGCATCATAAATGTTAATGTCTGTTTCAAAATAACTTTTTTTTGAAAACACAAAACTCTCTTTCTGTACTTTTCCATACTATGATGATGGTTTGGTTTTGTTAGATAACGGCCTCCTGCACCTGAACTACAGGACAAAATGAAGAACATAACTATTTTGAATGACATGATTAGATATGATATGTTTCTTTCCTTTGTGATGCAGCGAGGTGTGTACTGCAATTTAAAAACTATTTTGCCTTCTTAAATCCATATGACCGTTTTCATTCCTTTTTTTGTTTTTCACAGTGATTCATTCCCAGCTATGTTCTGCTTCTGTTAATCAGCTGCACCTAAAGGGCCGAAGACAGTTGACAAGGACTGTAAAATTATTAACTACATTTGACATTTTATCCTCCTTAATAGTGAAATTTGCCACCGCTACAGCCTCAACAGCCGAGTGTTAACCAGACATTGGACAAGATTTTAGGATGAGTGTCAACTTCCTGCTGTGTTAAGAAGCTTCATTAACTTGCCCTCCAGTGCTCAATTAGGAAGAAGATGAATTTAAGGAATTCCAGTATTGACACAGTAAAACACTGATCCAGTCTGGGTTAATATACCATTTTTACCCAGCTCAAAGGGGATGTTTTGACCTGGAGTCTGTGTTGTTTTTCATATATTACTCTTGGCTTTAATCAAACTACATCATGGTCACGTGCTACACATTAAAAGCTTAAGTCTTTCCAATCACAAATGTATTGTTAGGGGAATGAAACAATGTCAGATTCAAAACTGCGACAGATACAACAGTCTTAACAAACAATACCGTACGGTGACATATATGTTTTAAAAGAGGTTGATAAGTGTTTGCAACCGCGGCATGTTTTACAGTTGGTAAATATTCCAAGGCAATATATAAAAAAACAAACAACAGGAGCCATTGCGTGTCTCTCGCTTTCTTACTTTCCATCCAGGAACTCCATGAGGGGCCTCAGCATGGTGTCAGCATCTGCCTCCGCAGTGTTGTGGTTGGGTGGGCCTTTGATCTGGTAGAGGATCTCAGCCATCTGACGCATGCAGCCGTTAATACGAGCCTGGAAACTGGAGGGAGAGGAAGACGGAGGCAAAGTTAAAGAAGAAAACCTCTGCAAGGCTGTTGGAGGAGTGTTTCTGGGCCATAGCCGAATACTATATATCTTTGTGTGTGTTTTTGTGTGCCTGTGTGTGCATGTGTGTGTGTTACCTCTTGGCAAATACAGTGCTGAAGTTGTCCAGGACGGTGTTGAGCTTCACCTGCAGGTCATTGAGGATGTCAGCTGCCTCTGTATCCAGCTACAACACACACATAAACAAACAGTGGACAGGTGAGAAGAGGTGACTTAAAGTCTTTCATCAGTCATACAGCCACATCTAGATTGTTAAAATCCCAAATTCTGCATTCTAATGGCAGATTCAGTGAGTTCCCTTTTCCCTTTTTGTGAGTTTTATCCCTCTTTTTGTATGCTTTTGTATCTTTTTCCCTCCTTCTCTCTCACTATCAAAGCAACTTCACATTACAGCAGTGCAATATGTAGGAATTTCAGTCGAAGAAATAAAGAAAATGGACTAAAAACAGCAACAGAATGTGAAGAAATAACATCTATTGCAGATATATAATGAAGTCAGCGTGCTTAAAGCAGACACACAGCTGTCATGCACGCATGTATAAATTACAGTTAACAGCAGTTAGCAGTTGTCTGGTGATGAGATATGCTGCCCTCTATGTGTTTGGAGTATAAATTCAACAAGTGGCCAATTCTTACATATTTGAAAACAATTATTTATCAATGAGGAAGACCAAAAAAATACCCAAATGCAGCTCAGTGACATCCAGTGATTTGATTTTAATGTGAGAACAAGCCAAAATTAAATGTAGTTTTAGGTATTTGTACACTAATGTGAATAGACTATATCTAATATGAACAAGACAAAGGAAGACTGCTTGTATGGATGGGAAAAATGATCAAAAATTGTAATTCTCTATTTTTATAGAGATTTACAAATGAACAATGACATTAAACGTAAGAGCATGTCAGATGTGAATAAATACAGGCTTTAACGTCTGCAAAAATCATCTGTTTTGGTGAATAAGCTTGTGGATGCACAGAATATGTAGGATTTATTCTTGTTCATTGCATGCAGGTATGCATACGCATGTTTAATAAATACCATATTTTTTGTGCATATGGACATGGTTTGATAAAGACCGAAGAATTGTAAAGATTTTGGAGTGCAGGTGTGACAGTAGCAGGTGCATCAGGCAAAAATATGCGACAGCTTGCATCCATTGAACTGCGACATTAGAAGGTTACAGTGCAAGTTCACTGAAAAAAGACTTCAGGTAATGTTTCTATTTATGGCTCTGGAACAAGTGATGGAAGTGCTTTGAAGCAACAGACAAGATGAAAACAACCAAAACCAAAGGTGGTTGTCGTTTGTGTAAGACTCATAGTCGAAAACTTTTCCACAAACTCACTCTGAAGTACCAAAGTCAATATGAAGATAAATATATAATATAGTTTCTCCTAGTGGATGTTTGAGTCGAAATGTGCACAAAGTTTGCAGCTGAATAGATTTGTATGACGCGGATTGTACAGTATGTATATATATGTATATATATGTATGTATGTATATATATATGTATATATATGTATGTATATATATATATATATATATATATATATATATATATATATATATATATATATATATATACATATATATATATATATATATATATATAAAGGAGGAGATGAATAACACATTCAATTCTCAGTGTCACCGAGTGAGACATTGTGAATATATAGTGTGTATCAGTCAGAGAGACACGCACAAAGGACTTACAGTGCGGGCATATTTTGTGTGTGTAATGATGCAGCTGGATCACGAATGTACACAAAACAGGAATGAAATGCTGACTCAAACGCAAATCGAAAAGGTTGCGACTTAACAAGAGTTCAGCTGCGAGGAGTTTGAAGATGTAACGGTAGAATCAGATGAGGAGATCATTTATGCCTTTTCAGACCCTTTCAACAGTGTGTGAAAAGCGCGCTTCAAGTTATAAAGAACACAAGCACAAGCTCAAGGCCTTCAAAAAATATACCACAGGAGGTGAAGTAAGTCCATTTAGTGGAAGTCATGACGACAGGAGGCTGTCACTCTATCCTCAGTTAACAGACTTGTTTAGAGTAAAAAGCTGAATCTGATGAATATAATGACATACAATAAAACTAGTGGGAAGCACAGTGAGGCTGATGTTCAAAGCAGAAATAGAAGGGGGAAGCTACTCAAATAGTGATCTAAAATTAGCTGACTCTTACAAACATTTCCCTGAGATTTGTTTCTGTCGGCATTTTTTTAAGCAACCAGTAGCTCATATTTAAGTGAGGCCTGTGCGTCGGAAATATCGCAGACCAAGGAAACCTGAACTCATTTTTTGATGCACAATTTGTCGGATTAAGTCTAAATAGCTGTAATAACAAAAGTTAACTTCAAGCCAAGAGGTCAGGCTCAGATAACCTTTGTTACACAGAACCACCTGGAAACTTGGCAGGTGATTGGACAAACCATCCCTCTATTTATCAGCTTCTACTGCAGGCAGAGCCACCTGTTAGTCAAACTCTCATGAAGCCAGTTGAGGGGAGAGTGAAAACATCTTACTTTGGTTCTCTTCTAAATAAACTCTCCAGTTCTGATATAACTGAGCTGATATAAAGCAACATCGACCCTAACAGTCGCTTCTATCACCACTTGTCACGCCTGAAACACGCTTGTCGTTCTCAGTTTGTAGTTGTTCATTGGAAATATGGATTCTTGAGAGCAGCCCTGGATCTGGCAGCCATTTGGTGTCCTACTCAAGTCTGAAGTAAACCTGAGTAGGACACCAAACGGCAGCCAGATCCACCTGACTGCATTTCACCCCAGGGCTGAAATGCACTACAGACGGTCCTCTGACCTTTGTGGTATAATTTTTAAGGCTTGATCACGTTGTGAGTCCTGTGTGTTGCGGGCATTGATGATAGCCACTTCAGGATGCAATTTTGGGGAGCTGTCATGTTGTCCATCTTAATTGTTAGAAATAACATGCAATGGACACAGGAACCAGCACTTTTGCAACTGAGTAAAGTCACAACGTTGGGTTTTGTGCTTTGTGTTTTTGGTACATTTGAAATGGTTTTAGGCAAAGAAATTCAACTTTTGGGTTCAGATTGGTCAACTTCCCAGAAACCTTATGACATGTTTTAGCTAATATTAGTGTGTGATCAATGTTTCTCCAATATCTTTTGAATGTTTTGCATTCCGACTCACATAAATTCAGGCGCAAAGAAATGCCGGTAACATCTTGAGTGATGCTAAAGCAGGCTTTTAAAGATTTTTCAATACATGCAATGAATCTAGGCATTAGAGATAAAAGCAAAACAAAACAATTAATAAAAATCAAATTACAGTTTTGATGGCTTCACACATCAAACAATGCCCATGATGCTGAATGTGGCACTTGCTATCACAGATACTAAATAATCTGTCTTTTTAAATGTATTAATAGATGCTGCACTTGCAGCTTTTAGTGGTTCTGCAGCCTGCAGGATAAAATGGCCTTGAAGTATCTAGTAGCAGACCTGTAAAATAAACCTGTAAAATAAAGCCTGACGCTCATGAGTATGCTGGACCTCAAGTATGCATCACATGTTACACAAGCCAAGTGGCTAGACGATTGCAAGATACAGCATCCTATAGTGTCTTCATAGAAAGTGTGCCATCGATAACTGTGTTATTAGATAGAGGACATTGGGCAAACTGCCATTACATATAATTGGACTAAAAGGAGGCCATGACTTTCAAGTGACAGTGTTTTAGTATCTTGGAATTTAATTGGGAAATGTTGCAGGGAGTGAAGTGAGAGGCTCGAGTGTCCACTCTGCACCATCAGACCAAGTCTGCTCTTGGTCTGCATCCAAAAATGAAATGTACAGCCGTGTTTATGTGGGCTGCAAGTGATCTTTATAGGCATTTGAAGGTGAGTGCGCACATGAGTTTGTGAGGTGTCCTTGAGAAATTAATGAAAATAGACGAGATCCTCTCCAGTATCAGAAAGGAAGGTGAATTGAGAGCAGTGTGAGTGTAGATGTATTGAGACCTAGTCAAGCTCCCCCATATTTGTTTTGAGTGTGATTTTGACAGGGGGCTAATTGTTACATTTAGGACTTTTAAGTATCCCTGGCTATCTTCCCTTTTTGTTTGTTTAGCTTTAACAGCTAATGTCTTATTATTATTATTATTATTATTATTATTATTATTATTATTATTATGTGAAGTAATGGTTATTTTCTTTACTGTGTTTTTTACTGAGTGTGCCATTATGTTTTTTTCAAAGCTATATTTCATACATTTGTATGAGTTGGGCACTGACTGTGGCGATACCGCACAAGAGAGGTTTATCATTTCAATTATGTTTTCAGAAGGCACATTATATTGCAACCTTTCACTCTCGTAGGGCTAGCATGTTGGCTTTTCAAACATCGTCTGCCTGCTGTTG
This sequence comes from Diplodus puntazzo, assembly GCA_963678695.2. Taxonomy (NCBI): domain Eukaryota; kingdom Metazoa; phylum Chordata; class Actinopteri; order Spariformes; family Sparidae; genus Diplodus; species Diplodus puntazzo. The sequence continues at coordinate 19,174,824 of OZ023159.1, read as the reverse complement.
GAAGTGCCTTTAGCTGCGCTAGCAGTTTCTCTCCACTCCTGGTGTTTGTTCTAAGCTTGGGACAGATGAGCTTACAATTTTACATCATGTTTGATTTAAATATTATCTCTTACATAGCTAAAACTACCAAGCCTTTCAAAACCTAACTGTAGAGGCACTACAGACTGTAAGTCATCAAGACCTTGGGAGAAGCAAAGTGATGTGAATAAGAATGACTATAAGAACAAAAGGACACACACGCACAAGCCTGCATGTACACACACTCTTCACTATAAACACATTAGAAGTGTCCTTTACAAGAAATACAAGTGTTTGTCCGACTTATCGCACTCTACCACCCAACTGTACCTTCTTTGTGGCAGCTGTGGCTTCAGTCTTCCCGGAGAGACAGAAAGGAAAAAACGAGAAAAGACACAAAAGTAAAAAGAGAACGTAAAGTCACACAATACTGTGAGGAACAGTGATGATTTAAATAAATTGTAACATACACACACACACAGGGTTGTACATTATGGTATACGGCAGGTAAAAATAGCATCAGGGTTTAGTTTGGTTGAGTTTCTGTGATATTGTCTGGTGGATTGGGTAACGGTGAGTGGGTGATTTTAATAAAAGATTTTTTTGTTTATTGCCTCAGGTTTATTGAGATGATACAAGACAAAAGGGAAAACCAACATCACCTGATGAAAAACATCGCACTGCAATCTGATATGACACTGCTGCACACTAGATTCATCCCAAACAAGGATGATTTGGAAGACTGCCTCATGTATAGAATGAATGATCAGATGTAGTTGACGTAGATTTTTCATGCTGGCCAAAGATTTTTTTAAGGCTCACTATCAAAACCAGTATTCTAAACTGTGCATCGCTGTCCTAATCGTTCATCTGTGGTTTCAGCACCACACTAAGTAACATCGTAGTGCATCATAGTCGGCTATTCAGAGTTTTGTAGGTGGCCTTTTAACACAGATTTGTTTGAACAATCATTTTCTACATTATGTCATGTTAAATAAACAAAATTGAAGGCATTTACAGGAGATTAGATTCATGCTATCCCTGCAAAAAATAAAGCAGTCGCGTTGTTACTGCAGTCTAATAGCATCTCCAGTTTAGTCCAATCACAACGCAGCCCATTTGTTAACAGCCACTCAGAGCCCATCGAAGGCTACATTAGCTAACACTTCAGTGGAGGTATTTAAAACTACTTTGTGAAGAGTTGATCATTGTTATCGGAATGAACAAAATGTGATCAATCTCCTGGGATTTTGAGGGTTAGTCGATGACTACTTACGTAAATGTCGTGGATAAACACTTAGACAAGCAACTGATCATATGCTTAATGTGCCTTGAGGAATAAATAAATATGGACTGGAAATTATATCTAAAAAGTTATTAACAACAATTTGAGAACGTTTTGAACTACAGCTGGCGGTAAATTGGAACATTGACATACTATAGGTGAAAGCAGCCGCAGCAACTACAGTCTAGAACAGCAGGGAGATGAAGAAGAGAAGAAATTCCCCAGACTCCCTTATAAAATCACTAACTTTTGTGATGTGGAGGTACTGGCAATAAAATGCTTACAAACCAGCCCAACACACATACAAATCTAAACAAAATATATATACAGTTCAGGGAATACTAAGTACTTGAATAATAATAAAAAATGCCTCTTCAGGGGATGATGAAACTGAAATGTAACAGGAGAAAGGTGTATAAACGGGCCTGGGTTTCCAGGTATATAGTTAAGATAACAAAAAGATAAGTGAAAAAAGAAAACCTGTGACTGTCAGGCTATTTGTTAGGTAAGAAACACACTATTGGTGGTCACTCAACTGGGTGGTTGAAAGCGCACACACACATTTTCCCTCAACTAGAAAGAAAGGGGCAGCAAAGAAATCCTAATGACCAAAGTTTCTGGCTGGCAATCTATGGGGCTTCAGTCTGCATGGTGTCATAGACAGACTTTGAACGGAAATGAGTCAAACTTGGGTGCCAGTCCCCACCTCTCTTAAGCCTTCACAAAAAGGGCGTTGTCACACAGTGATTGGCTAGGAGGCGAATGCCTCAAGCTTTCACTCAATCAGGAGCCAGTCTCCCCACCCTGCACACAGGTGATCTGAATCCACTGCAGTCAATGCAGAGAGATAGCAAGTGCCACACAATGGGACTGCCACAGTGAGTTGCTAAGTCAGGAGAAACTTTATGAACTTTCTAGAACACATGACCCATTCTTAATTGTTTGGGCCCACTTGTGAATTAGACATTCATCATACATTAACTTTCTTCTTTTACGTTAAAGCATTGTGTTCATTATAGAGCGGGTAAGTGTATATTCTCACATTTTCCTATCAGTCGTCCATGGATGATTGCACACATGCACATCCAGTTAAAAGTAAATCCATCAAGGCTGAATTTAGAAGAACTTCTCACTCATTCTTATCCCATACGAATATATGAAATATATATACATAAAGAAAAAACATCCTCACTTTTGTTTTTCACATTTTCATTTTGTCTGGGGTCATTGAGGGCCCTTCAACAGCTGCTTAGTCTGCTTATTCTTGGTCCCAGCTCTGCTTTATGAGACTGATTCTACCACCTTACAAGAACAACCTGCAGTAATAACGTTCATCAGGTTAACTGGAACACAGGGATGTTTGTTGCGCCATGGCTAACAGCCTAATAGTCTAAATTCAGGAGCTGCATGAAAGAGGTGGATCAAAGGGAGAAGCTCTACAAAGGGGAAAAAAGGACTGCAACTGCTAAAACAAACCTTGTTTACTTCCTCCTTTGACTGGTGAGGAAAAGAACAAAACAAAATAAAAGATTAGACAGCAGCGCTCTATAATCACGTCTTTCTCACCTTCCCCGCAAGCACATAATATTCTAAAGGGAATGATGAGCCAACACTTTTACTGCAACACAACACAAAACAGGGGGTCTATAGGTTCAGAGAAAATACGCTTCATTCTCAGGCAAATATTGCCTTCTAATCAAATCAAGCAGTTCAGACTCTGCCGAAGGCCAAATCCAAATGTTTTTTGGCAAACAGAAATGATCCTTTGAATTCAATTCTGGGAAAAGTCTGAGTCAACAGGGGCAGCAGACACAGAGTGGAAGTCGTTCACACACATACACACTTAACTGAAGTGCTTTAACACGTAATAAAGTGCCCTTGCTGCTGTTTACAACGAAGATGTATTGTTAGCTTAAATCTCGCCAGCACCGGCCACTTACAACACATTGGCCTTGCTCCAAATTGTGCTGGATAGTTTTCTCATCTGCAGTTTGTCAGTGTGTTTTGTTTAATATACACTGGGAGATTTTGAGTGCGGTTGGGGTAAACAGGTCACACGATTTTTGGAAACCAGTCACACAAAGATGCACATCAATACATTCTTGCCCTCAGTGTTTTTTGTTTTTCAGGGCTTTTTAAATCACATTAACCTCTAAGAAAGTGCCTTTTTTCTGTCATATGTTAGGAAGAATGTCTTTTTTCAGGCATCATTTTATCATCAACTTCTGTTGATCAGTAGCTCCAAACATGCCTGAAGTGACTACATCGTCCACTTAAAGGTGTAAGAGTTTTGAACTTAAATTATTAACAGAGTGTACAGACATGACATAATGCATTCCACACACTCCCACAGTGCTCATAGCTCCTAGTCTGGGCCACTAGCTGCACAGCTAACTGAGCTAACTAGCTAAGAGCACTACAATGAGCAGCAATTAGTGGTTACTATGGTGAAATACTGCTGTCTATTTGTTTGGAGTGTGAATTCGACAGCTGGCTAATTTCTAACATATTGTAACTTTAAGATAGTAAAGACATTCAAGCTTTTAATTTGACCCCTTAAATTTGATAGTTGTGTAATGTAGTTTTTGAACATTTTTTTTGTTTAGCTTCTTAATATTACTTTTAACACTGTTTAAAAGAATATAGTCAATTCATCCAAAGTGATCATTCAGCCTTCAGTAAATGTGGAGCATATTTTTGAAACATCAATACAAATGATGAATGCTGAACAAACTGCAACTTTACGAGGCGTTGCAGGGCCTTTCTTCTCGTTTCAAAACAAATGTTTACAAATCCCCTTTTGTATTTGTAAAGTGAGGATGATTTTCTGTGTTTTAAGCACCCACCTGTTTGCTCTTATTATCCTCCTTGCGGGGGAAAAAAGAAAGGAAATGTTCAAAAAGAAAGTCAGCACCATTAAACCCTTTTTTTCCCACAAACAAACTCCTCCTAATGAGCTAGCCTTAAATATATATATATATATGAACAGCAATTATGGTGCATCAATGAGGTCAATACATGAGTGCATTCAAAATGACTAAAAAGATCAGAGGTTCGGGGAGTATTACTCAGGAAGGAGAGCAATTACTAATAGACTTGGAGAAAAGGGACAGATATTAGAAGAGCTGAACTTAGCAGAGAGGGGAGGTGAAAGGCAGAGAGATTACAAACCAACCTGCTTCTCCTTGTCTTTCTTTTCAGCCTGCAAGGACACACATTTGTCAGTGAGCTATACGCTTAGATGCATGTTCACATTCGCACATCATAACAGGCGCACTCTTTTCAGCACTTTCAGCAAGTTCAGCCTCCCTGTTAGCCTTTCGTCCCCTCAAGACAGTGACTCACATATTCATAAAGCCTATTGTTGCTTTCAGGTGAGACCCTCACAGGAGCAGTTTTGCTGATTCACAGGCTTAACATCAAGCTCAGAGGTTTACATCCATCCTCTGGGGGATCATTAAAATGTAGCCTAAAACAAGCATTGACATTTAAAGGGTTCAAGGTATTTCTCTGCATAAAGCACACACATGATTTACACCTTCAGGTACGCAACAAGATGCATGATTTTAGCCACTTTCAACAGGATTAGTATCATTAACAGAAGGCACGTTGGTTGCTGACCCCTTGGGATTTAAACACACTTAAATGCCAAAAGCTCTTTAGAGTCTTATAGATGGGAGACAGTTTACACTTTAGCCTCATGTTATCAGAGGTAAAGGCAAATCTATCTGTCCATCCTTCACTTTGGCCACAGTGCCATCTCTCTGTTGGACCTCTGATTATTTTACTATCAATAATTGGGAGCATGGTAAGAATCAAAAGCATTTGTTTGCCCTATTCCAAACCTCTCACACTGCGGTCCTTGTCATTATCTCCAGAGGAGGGAGCACACAAGCTCCTGCCTCTTTTCTCAAGTGACTGTAATGTGGATCCAAATTTAAGCTAAGTGCCATACCCAACACTATTATATATAAACTAAGTTATAAGTTTTCTTCAAATTTCTAAAAAGCCATCCAAAGTTCTTTCTCAGTTTTATCGGGTCAAAATGAAAAGCAGTAAATTGTGAACACAGGACTGGCTCTCCTTTTTTTTGTTAATATGGCAAATCTTCACAAACAGTTACTTATTTACAAGCCTGTCTTCATAAGTGATGTCGCTGTATAAGTCTGCAGTCTATTAAGAGCCATATACTGTGTTTAGCTACCTCTAGTGGCAGTAGTAAATAGGGAGCAAAGGAGAGAGTCAGATGGCGTAGTATAACAAAGTCTAAATATGGAGGAGGCCAGGGTGGATTGATGTTTAAACAGACCCAAGCTTTGACCCAGGACACCCATGGTCAACATTAACTTTTGTGCTTAATGTAACACATGTCACCTGCGTTACTTATTTTATGCCAACACACAACCTTTTTTTCTAAACTTAACCGAACTAGGACAGTTACACAACGTTAACTTATGTCACAACGAAGGTCTAATACGCCTGTCGGTGTGAGAGGTCATATATGTCGTTTTGGGTGTCATTGACAATCCCCCCTTCAATCATTTAGGTACGAGCGTGTGTTGTTATTAACACATCCAGCAGTTAATGACACCTTTTTGTCTGCCTTCTGTCCAATATTAACTCTGTTTCAGCTCTATTTGTCTCTACCTACTCCTGGAGGAAATATCTTTCACTGCTAAATGCTCCACCAGCGAATTGCTAACTGTGTCTTGTACACAGTTAGTGTACAGTGAGTTTTTTGGTCCCTTTCCACTAAAACAACTGTCTGCTGCAGCCCAAAATAATACAATAAGAGCAGTAAGAGTGAACCAAGACAGTAAAGATGAGGGTTGGTGAGCTAGACAATAATCTGAGGCTCTCTATAAAGCTGTTTCAGGTGATTATTCCATGTATGTTCATCAACATGAGCGAAACATTGTCATTTCATACATTCATACTACACACGCAGTAGCTACGCACACATGTTCTCTTAATGCTAAAAAAATGCACAAATGCTGTGTAGTTGCAAACACACCTTCTCCTTCTTGGATTGAGACAAGAAAGACATGAAAACAAGAAAAGAGAAAGACAAATGACATAAACGTTAAACACGAGTAATCCTTAAGATTAAAATTGTACGTGGGAGTCTTTGGTTTCTAGCTCACCTTTTCCTTATCAATCTTCTGGACAACGAAAGGAACGAAAAAAAGACATATTAAAAGAAAGAAAACAACAAATGGAAGGCACGATGAAGATAATAAGGTGACGTTGATGGGAATGAAGGAAAATAACTGTGGAAACGTGCACACATACAGTACATCTGCTCACACACACGCACACACACACACACACACACACACACACACACACACACACACACACACACACACACACACACACACACACACACTGTCTCACAAGAGAATAGTAAAGGTCATGGAAGACCTATTCAACCACAATGTGAGGTGTTTAATCAGCTCTGAGGTGGCAGCCAGCAGGAGAGGGGAGGTTAGTTATGGAAATGTTGGAGGAGCCTATTGTGGAGACCAAACCTTCTCCTGCTTATCCTCACTGTCATCACAGGCTGAGGAATCATCCCAAAGGAAGACGGATGGTAAACAACAGCTTAACATGGAACTAAACTAAAACAACTAGAATTCAGCATCACAATAAGAGAACTCTCTTTTCTCCAGACTATTTAAGTTTAGTGAAGAACACTCCGTGTGATTGTGCCAGTGTGTCTGCCCAACACCTCCCTTTGTTGTCTCCTTGTGAGTCGCAAGTCCTCAACAGCTGTGAGAGCTCAGCATTTTCTTTCAGCGTAAGTTAAAAATACATTGTGTTTTTGTTCCCCACTTCAACCACATTTTCAATCTTCTCGGAGTAATAGCAGGAGCCAGGTAGCACCCAGCATTTCCCTGGAACCTCCTTTTACTGCTGCTAGCTGTATAAAGAGGCGTTTAACGAGATGCTAATCTTTATTGTCGTCAGGTGACAAATGCAGAACTCTTCCCCAGAGGTGGAAGAAGCACTCGGATCTTGTACTTAAATAACAAATAGCAATGCCACAGTGTAGAAATGCTCAGTTACAAGTTCTGCATTCTAATGTTTAAGTAAAAGAACCAAGTTGTTAGCATCAAAACATACTTAGAGTACCACAGTACTCATTATGTAGTAATAATAATATAATATTGGATTAAGATTATTGATCAATGTGATCATCACTTACATTGTTGGACCTGGTAAAGGCGGTTTCACTACTTTATATTGTTTGTCTGCTTGGTAGCTTGTTTTCCCTTTGCCATTTAACACTCTATGAGACACTACTTAATTATGGTTAAAAACACAGAACATAACAAACACAGGTGGGTCTAGTTCACAAATACAGCACGGCACACAAAACACAAGTCCTGGTTGCACAAACGCCTGATTACTGGTTCTGACCAACCAACCTTTTCCTCCTTCTCTTTGTTGTCAACCTACGGGACAATTAAAGATAGGAGAGCATAGGAGAGACAGTGAATGATTACCAGTGAGAAACAAGCTGTCTTCTCTTACAGTGGAGACTATGTTGACAGTGAAGTACAGACGAGTGAAAGAGAGCTTTGTCACATGGTGCAACAACAATCACCTCAGCTCAGTATCCGCAAAACTAATGAGCTTTGCAGAAATCTGAAAACGTGACGCCTCAAGCCACAGCTGTTACCAGCGCAGAGGAATAAAAACACACACACAAAAAAAACACCTCAGGGTGCACTCAGGAGTCTTGGGGATCCCTTTTTACGGAGAAAGTCCTCAAGAAATACATATCAAAAACACCTCTAATTTCACACTGCTAATTTACATTTTTCAACTGACACAATAGGACGGCATCAATTAAGGACCATAAAAGGTTTAAAATGATTCATTGTCGGGTTCGATCTTAAACACTTGTTCTCAGGTCAATTTTTACGACAAAATATACACACTATGTTCAGTACACAAACAATCTCTTCTCCTGCACTACAAGGAACACCACATTCAGCTCAACGTAACACCATGTGCACTTTCACTCTAACATCCAATTGGACATCTGTAAAGACAACGGTAACTCTGGCCATTAACCAGCATGGTCGAAACTCTGCCGCACTCTCTTCATCCTCTGCTCCAAATCTGTCTTTCCTCCTCCTCCTCCTCCTCCTCCTCCTCCTCCTCCTCCTCCTCCCCCACAGTCAGCCAACAGACTAAACCATTTCACGAAGCCATTTAGCGGCGGCTAAATACAACATTTTTACGCACGATCAAATTCAATTATCCGGCAGCCCACTGTCTAGTCTATTAAGCACTCACTAGAGGAGGGAGGCTGTGTTAGCACCCAGCTGTAAATGTGCTCAGGGCTTCGTTAGCATGTGGTACCAGAGGCTATATGGACGCTTCGGCATGGAGAGAGTTTAAGGAGGAGCAGATGGGGAGTCACTTAAAATTCAGCTTAAATCATCTGGGATGTATATAAAATGCTTCCCTGTGATTTTGGACACTTCTCCTGACGCAGAGCAATTTAGTAAACCAAAATATTTTAACCTCCATTCTACATAACACAGAGGGTTCTTTCTTTTTTGGGTCTACACCTTTTTGTTTTGTTTTGTCTTGACTATGACGCAGATTGAGAAAACCTAGAATCTGTGATGATCCATGTCCAAAATCATGTAGTTCTTTTTGTAGGACATGTGTAGGACATGTATTCAAAGAACTCTGGAAAGGGGAAATGATTACGTTTTCCTCTTCCCTCCCTTCACATTGAAATTTAATGTTGTAATGAAATTTGTTTGGGACAGAACCACACTCACTTTCAAAAAACATTCTCAGATTATGCTGCTCATATATAACAATGGACGATTCACTTGTGAATTTCTACTTGCCAGATGTCTAAACTATAATACAATAAATGTACATAGGCCCAAAAAATACTCTTACCTCAGATCCCTCCGAGTCTGAGCAACCAGACTGGTGTTGAAATGGATAAAAACAATAAGAAAAGAATATGAGATGAAAACAATTAGAATAAAAGAGTAAATGAGATTTAAGAAAATTATATGGACTAAGAACTCAGTGGGAATGACCTAGAATCCCTCTCTCACCTTGGAGTCCTCTGACTGGAGGCCATAAAGATTGTCCCAAACCCCCCAAAACAAATGACAGTTATTAAAAAAAAGAAACACAAACAAAACCATAAAGATGTGGATTGCATAAATATTTGTGATTTTTGTTATTTTGCTGGCAGCTTTCGCTGATGCAGCCTACCCACCATGTCATCCTCCCCTTCATTGTCACTGACAGCCTGGTGGAGATGGTGCGGAAATAACAAAAATTTAAATTATATAATATGTATGGCAAGAAAACAAACGGCATGGTATAAAGTATCTTCTTTCTTATTAATGAATCAATAAATTGCTCAGATTTTGTAAGGACACGACAGAAGTACGAAGGTTTTAGTGTCAGATTTTGATGGCGTTCACTAAAACAATTCAAGCTCAAGCATTCATTGACAGTCAAGAACCTGAAAATTGACGATGATCTCTGAAAACAAATATTTGCATAAGAATGCAGTATCTGTCAGCAAAGGACAATATTTGGGTGTTGCAAACACAACATTTGAATTTCTTTCCAAGTAGTATTGACCAATCACGTTTGAGCATGCTTTGATTACACGCAACAGTCGGTGTGGAGAGCAAAAGAGGCAGAATGCGTTGGCAGATGTGTAAACCTGGAGCCCATCGGCTACCGTCTGATAACGATTTAGCTTTTAATGAGCTTTTCAGAAATGTATCTGGATTCATATGCAAATATTTACTTGTAGAGATTAGTCGTCTCTCAATTTGAATCTCACGTCTCCAGCTGCTAATCAGTCTGCAAACAATGACCAGCACATGGCAAGGCAAATAGTGCCCCATAGATCTGATATCAGGATCCGCTGGCCAAATCTTTGTCCAAAGATAGCTGATGGATCCTGAGGTTGGCTTGAACATGACAATGGCCCTGTTCTCAAAGCCAATTTGAGTCAGGAAATGGGCTTCCCAGTTTGATGTGGAGGAACTTGACTGGCCTGCACAAAGCCTCAAATTTGAACTGGAACGCAGATTGCAAGCCGCGTCAAGATCAGTGTTGGACGTCACTGATACTCTTGAGCTAATTGGGAGCAAATCTCCAGGTTAAAAAAATCACTAATCCAGATCAGTGTCCATATTTTGGGATTAAATATTTGAAATACTGGTGTAATGTGTGGGTGTCCACATACTCTCTGCTATTCAATGTATTTGCTATTTAAAGAGGAGTCTTTTGTAAATTCTTAAGCTTTCAGAATCTCTAATACGCCTTTTCTTGCAGCACATTTTGACCTTAACCAATAACAACACAACAAGGCTGAGCAGCCATGACTTTTGCTGTTAGGCGCACTCGTCCGTGACAACCAGTCGTTTTATCTAAACTGAACAATGAGCTCTGTGGTTGCTGACCCACCTCCTCATCAAAATCCTCAGGTTCCTCCTCGTTCTCAAGCTTTTGGAGGGAAGCAGCAACGTGGTAGAGAGCACAGAATGTTTTTTTCAAACACATCAAATACAGTGGAAAAGAAAAACAACATTTATCTCTGGGAGTGATACCAGGAGTCGAGTAAGGAGGAGGAAGAGAAAGAGATCAAGTCTATCTCTTGTTTATGGGTGAATTGGGATCAATCTAAAAATAGAGAGACACACACACACTACTGGGTACAAAGAGGTTTGACAGTTGGCAAGAGGTTCAGGTTGGTGTTTGTTGCTCTAATAAAGTTGTTTATTATGGATTTCTGTGTTCTAGGAGCAACAGGGGAAAGAGGAGCGAGGGCAGAACAGAAACCTAGACATACCCTTTCCTCCTCAGCAGTTATCTGCAGAGAGAAAAGCACACACACTCAAATCTCATGTTGTGTAAATCAACTCGCAGCCACATGAACACCTCCTGCTCCTTTTACACCTTCATCTGCAAACAACTGACGAAAACAAGGTGAGCTACTGTTAGAGAGATTTCTCCCCTAGAGTTAGTGGAGCAATAAAAAGAAAAAAAAAACAGCTGGGACTGAATAGAGATATGAATGTCACACGAAAAATACAGGAGGGGGCATCTTATAAGGCTATCACTGAAGATGTACTGTCGATTTATTTCCGCACAAAAACCTGCTGCTTCTCCTCATCATGAACCCAAATATATACAAAACGTTTTTGTTCCAAAAATTAGGTCACACCTGGAGGGCGATGAGTTGACCCAAATAAGTTTCTCTGTGTCCAATACTGACGGGCACTACAAGAGTGGAGAAAGATTTTTTTGCTTGCAGGAATGTGTTTCGGGTCTGTGATTTCATTGAGAGAGCAGCTTTTTCTGCATCAGATGAATAAAATAAAGTTGAAATAAAATCGATCCAATGAATACATGTCTGGACAACTAGATATTTAAAAATCTGAAAAAAAGGTTTTCTGGATTAGCTCAGATTTTTTTCAAACACAGACCTCGAAAAACGTTCGTCGTCCAGATCACAACTTGTTGAACAGCGTCTAAGATCTGTTTCCTTTCATTTGTTGGGCGTGTTGGGGTGAGAATTGGAACGTTCACAGTGTGAGCGACGATGTAGAAAACACACATAATGTCCCAGATGACGTCAGTGCATTTTGTATCAAGTGTTTAGAATGGGGGGTTCACAGCGTGTTTCCATTTGAAATACATGGCTTTATCAGCAGAGCTACTTGTGTCCCCGATCAGTTTCCCTCTCTCTGGTATAAACTTGCATTACTGGTGAGAACTCCTACATCCCACCATGGCTCACAGTGGTAACAACCTCTGCCAGACAGTACACGATCAGTTTGCACACGTTCATGTAATTTATGTCAAGATGATTTTAATGGTATTACGACATAGAAGGAAACTTTTCTCGTTATAACAATAGGCTATAGTATCTATCTTGTTATAACATCAAAGATTTCACATTATAAGGTGACACTGATACATTTTCTTTCTTAGACGTGGCAGCAATGTTGTTCCGAAGAACAGATTTTTTTCCCCAAAAACTTTCTCTGTTCTGTAAAACAAAAAATCCTTTCAACCAGACTTTTCCCAAAACTTTTGGGTCAAAACACCTTGTGAAGAAAGAAGATGGAGTTGAAATTGTGCAGTTTTCTGTCTCGTACTATTAAGACCCCACATTTTTTTGTGTTTAAACCACAAAGAAATGCCTCATCACAGAAATCACTGACAGCACGGTGAAATGAAAAATGCCAGAGTGTCAGGTCTACGTGGAAGATGATTAAAACCAATGGCGCAGGAAAAGTGTTAGGAAGTGTGTGCATGCGTATATGTGTGTGTGTGTGTGTGTGTGTGTGAAACTGTTAATGCTGACCTGTTTCGCTCCCATCGACTCAAACATCTTCTCCAACAGGACCCTCATCTGCTGGATGTTGTTCATCAGCACACAGGGCTGGAGCGAGATGGATGAGGGAGAAAACAGGTGTGAGTGAAGAAGAGAACACAAGAGGAGGGAGACAGAGAGACAAGTGAAAAGTCAAGAAAGTCACAGAAAGCAAAAATACAAGAGCAAACGAATGAAAGTCAGGCAAAGAAAAGAAAAGGCCCGACAGGACGATGAAAGAACCAAAGAAAAAACACAGGGACAGACAGAAGATAAAGAGTTAAAGACGTGGGCAGCAGCATCTACAGTATGAATCCAAACCACAGAGAGCGCACGAGCGTCCAAAGCTCGGAGGCTCGCTCTAAATCAGAGATGAGCTCAGAGGGAAGCGGTGACGCAGCAGTACTCACTATCTTCTCCTTCTCACAGTAGGAGGGGAAGCTCTTAGCCAGCAGGGCAGAATACTGCAGCAGCACTTTGGTGATCGTCTGTGGAAACAAGATCACACACGTAGGGCATGTTTAGTGGTGGGTGGTAATCCTGAGCACAGTTTTCTGTGTTTGATTTGTTCGGTCTGGTGAAGACAGTGCTGCTCAAACACCAGGCATCAAATACGAACTCTGAGACCGTGTGTGTGTGTCTGTCACTTGCACGTGTGACTCTTGAGACTTGGATGTTTTTCTTTTTCAAGTCTTCAGCTGGCTACCACTGAGGTGAAGGAGCAATGCATATTAGGAAATGGGTACTTACCTCTGATAAATATTCCTCATGGTTAGAAAAGTAGCATAACAAATCAAACAAATTAGTGTTTCCAGCTGGCAGCCGTGTTGAGTGTTTTCAGCCGGAGTGACAAGGGAGGAAACTGGGTTTGCTTGTGTGACAGTGATCACAGAATGCACCGAGCATTACGTGTTCTCGGACTTGCCAACACATTTAAGATGTTATGTGAAAATGTTTTGTTTTTTGCAGTGACCCTCCTGCCAATCACAGACTGTAGGCGGCACTCGAGGGACATGTTTTTCCCTTGGATCTCTCTTGATGAGCAATCTCTAGGCTCGGTCTACACAGCTTGCTCAGCCGTGGTGGCTACTAGCCCTCTCGTGTTGCGAGCCAATTCTGTGTCTATTTTAAACAAAAGCACTGTTCTAGTTGCCAGGAGAATAAAACGAATAACACATTTTTTTTCTAAATTGTAAAAAGTGTCCAAAACAATTAATTGCCTTACTTTCCACACAGTATGTTGCTTCCAGTTTAGTTGGAATTCTTCCATGAGTTGTTCTGTCCAAACATGTTTGGGGAGTAGTGAACTACATTTAATTAACCTAGAAGTTTAACCACATTTTTGCAGTAGCTTTCCAGGAGTTTAGCAACATTCATATTTACATAGTAATTCCAGTAGTTAAATAACTTTTTTGCCTTTTAACCACTGAAATTGCAAACAATTTTTGCCCATGAGAGAAAAGGATTGATTTTCTGTTTTCCTTTAACCAATTGAGGTCTACACTTTTGACTTTCCCATGAATTGTAGGGTATTTTATTTTGTTTGTGTCAGACTTGTGAACAACTGGATACTTTGGGCAATAAACCTCTGTTTGCATGATAACTTATTTGTTATATTTTGTTAAAATTTCATATCACATGTATCTCATCAATTTCCTCATTTTTGAGTGATGTTACTGATTTTGTTATTGATAACATCCAGCCACTTTCCATTGCATTCATGTTACAACATCTATCAGCTGATGCTGATGAATCACAGGTACCACATGACACACACAGTGTTTTACTATTGGCTGAGAAACCTGATTTGAAGCTGGAACCAATCGTCAGAATTCTTACACAGACATAAACAAAACAATCATCTTGGACCTTACGAACATTTCAAAACTAGTAATCCACAATCATAAAGACGTTTTTAAGGAAAAGAGACACTTTTATTCTGCACCACTCTACAAACTTTTAATAATTTGTTTACTCTGTTCAATATGACCTTTTACCAAACTAGATTTCTCCCTTGGGTGGCCTGCTGTAGTTCGACTTCTTCCAGTGTAAGGTCATCAGTAGCACACATAACTATGCTATATATACTATTCTAAGAAGCTTCCCCAACACTAGTGACTGTGATTTTGTGTGGTATAAATCAGGCTGAACAGCACTTCATCAGGCAGTTAAACTTAGAAATAGGCACAATGATTGAGCTTTACTGTTTACTGTTTACTGTTTTATATCTTAGACAGGATAACATTTTGGCCAGAATGGAACAAAAGGCAAAAAAACCCCAAAACAACAACACTGGAGATCCTGTGGACAGGAATATCGTGCAGATTAGAGGGGCCGATTAATCATCTAACTTCTTTTTTTTTAAAAAGAATTTTAAAGGCACCCTGTGGAGTTTTTTGACCAGTGGTCGCACTGTAGAGCAATGTTTGTCAGTCAGTTATCTCATCTTTCGGTAAGACACATGCAAATACCACAAGAGGTGGTAACATTTTTAGGACCTTACTGCAAGAAATGCTGTACATCATCACTTGTTAACAACACCTGCATGCTAGCCTGGGAGCCAGAAGAATCTCCAGGCTCATGTTTTTTTGCTATGGCAGATCTGGTGTCTGGTGTCCCTTTCGTTCAGACAGATTTCCAGATGAGCCGGCCTGTGCTGAGACAATCTCCGTATCTAATATGGGGCGGCGACTGTAGGAGTGATGTAGGTGTGATGTTTGTTTACAATAAAAAACCCACGGGGTACTTTGAAATAATTCAGCAAGTTAATGTATCCGTCTTAATGACAAAATCAAGAGTCTCAGGCCTGCTGTGAGAGATTTCCCTACTTTCTGCTGAGTCAGCCAGACGGCCCTCTCACACTCATCCATTAAACATGCAGCCTGTGGCTGATGCATTACTTAGTACGGTTTCCTCATATTGTATGACTCTGTCTCGCTTTTTACCCTCCTCTCTGGCTGTCTCTGTCTTTACTGTCATCTCACACTTTTCCAAAATGAAATATATCGGCAGAGAAGAGACGGGAAAAAAAAGGTGAGAGACAGGAATAAAAAAGGAATCGCAGGGTGACAAAGCAGCAGGAGAGAGCGAAAATGGTCGATATATGGAGAGAACTTGAGGTAAAGTATAGATCGAAAAGACAAAGAAAAGACGGAGAGTGCATAGAAGACTGAGGCAGAAGGACGGTAAGAGGAGAAGATGAAAAACAAACTGAAGATAAGACAGGGGGAGATGAAAAGGTGGAGGGAGAGATTAACATGTGTGGAGTGGCAGGGGTTGGGACGGAGAGATGGACAGCACAGAGTGATGACTTACATTAGCCATTCTTTATTTAATGAGTCCCTTATTGATCGAGCCATAATACTATACCCCCGCCCACACGTGCGCACACACACACACACACACATACACACACACACACACACACACACACACACACACACACACACACACACACACACACACACACACACACTAATATAAAAGCACAAGTCTTCTGCAGAGAGAGGCTTGTTAGGTTTAATTGCTATGCCTAAAAGCAACTGCCTTACATTAAATTTGTATCCAACAAAACACAACGCCGTGTATGTTTTGTTACAAAGAACCTGAAAATCCAAAGGCACAAAGGATTCAAGAGAATCGTGTTAGCAAAGCTCTTAAGATTAAGATGATTTAAAGCTCCAGCAGGGAACATTTTTGCTGGGAATTGAATTGCTACATATTATTTCCAACACACAGGCAGATTGGTGGAGGAAGAGTTCAATAGTTGTCATGTGCAGCAGCCTGCGTCCCACCTTGGCGAAGCGTCGGTTATAATGCCCCACCACCGTCGGGTCGGGGCAGTCCAGCTTCTTGATGATCTCAAAGCTCTGGTTGAGCTGAGTGAAGATGTCCACCACCGAGCTGGAGAACAGAGCGTGCTCAGACGTCTGCTGGAACTGCAGGCGGAGGGACGAGAAGACAAATTGCAGAATTTTAGCGCTGTTGTTTCAAGAAGTACTGTCCATTCTTACCGACTCATACTTCCTCTCCTTCTCTTCTCTCTCCTGTGATCAAATACTTACTCAAACTATTCTTATTTCTTTCTCTAGCTGCTGAAGCTGTTCTTATGTAATTACACCACAGAATTCAGGGCTCTCTGCCCATGACAATCATTATCATTCAGTTGAAATGTTGGGCCTGGTCTGGGAATAGAGGGCTTATTGAACTCTTGCACTAATCGTACATTCCTGCAGATAAATTCATCAGCTAAATGGTTAAAATGGAAATGGAAATGGTGCCCGGAGGGTTGGCGTGATAGTTTGCAGGTGTCAAGAGAACCGTGCCACATATTTCCCGAGTGACTGGGTCCTGCTGTATATGCGGTTGTCCGTCTCTCTTGCTCTCAGAAACCTGAAGTGTACAGATCCATAGCCGGTTCTTTAAAAGCCAAAGGGGCTGATAAGCACTTAACAGTTCCTCAATAAAATCTGCCTCTAATGGAGTTGAAAGAGTTGTGCCATCAGGCTACTTAAGAGAGTAAAGAGTTACAGAATATGTGTGCTGATTAAAATAATATCTGCCTGAAAGTAATTCTCTGACATACCCTGAATTCTTTGGATTGTATTAGAAATCCCTCAGTGCTTTGCTCACATGCTTGCTGCCACCTCTGCTGCTGTCGTTCATATATGATTTAAAAAGCCCAACTTCCACCCCTACATTCACCTGCCAGCTCTGACTCTGTTGTCCCTTCCACCTCCTGAGTGAGTGTTGTACTCATCAGACAATAACGTACTGATATATTTCATCTGAGTTCGCTTACTTGACTTTAACTAAGGATTGGGATTCATTGGGATTGTTTTTTCAAGTCCCAAATTTGATTATCTCTGTCACTTTCATTACATGTTATCGTCATTGTCTGTTGTTGAGGGGTTGCTGGTCTATTTGCTCTTAGTGATGGAGAGCCCGCTCAGTTTGAGTCCCCACTGTACAGTAAAAAGCAGCTCTTCTCTCATGGCCAATGATGACACTTGGAGTGCCTCAAAAGCACACTTTTAACAGCGTCCAGTGCCAGCCCTGACCAACAAGCCTCTCAAAAAAAAAAAAAAAAAACAGAAATTCCCCACGCAGCAGGTCCCTGAAGATAAAGTGCACCTTCGGGACCATCAGGAGGTCGAGGGACAACTCTTGTCCATCATTCTGATGATCTGGGACTGGCTGGCCAAAAGCGTAACTCAGCTACACCAGAATGAATTGAAGCATGCCTCAAAAAGTCGGTGGACAAAAGGTCACAAGGCTGAAGTGGTCTTTCATTCTGTTGAGGATGTCAGTGCTGTAGAAAGCTATCATTCTACTGCTCAGTTTTTTTTCTACTGCTCTTTCACTCCCTCTCATCTTTCAGAAAAATACGGTTTCACTGTGCTTTCAGCTGCCGACAGGAGCAGCAAATGGGCAGGAAGTAGTAAGACGCTAGATGTGGTTCTGCTGTGTTACCAAGCAGGCTTTACACAAAAACAACACACTCCCATCAGTTTTCCATCACAAGTAATGGCAGTGAATTGCTTAGTGTTCCTTTACATTTGTTTCCCGATATTTTCAGGACATGAGTCACCTTCCATTGCCTCTCACATCCTCCCTCCAATTTTCCTCCTTGTTATAAGCACTGTCTAGCGAGTCGCAGTTCTTCAGAGTTTGTAAATAAAAATCAAACAAATATGAATTTATTATATTCATGCAAGCCACAATAGCTTAGATCACAAATACATAGTCTCATCTACACAAGCTAAGAAGCCTGCAAATTGTTCCTGATGGTTTAAACGTTTCCATCCACAGGAAATAAGATGATTGAAAGTTCAGAATGAAATACTAAATTTACTTCTAACAGGTAGACTGCTCACACTTCTGCAACAAGGGATTATTGGTAAAATTGCTAAACAAAAACAGGCTTTATGTAGTTACTGACTGAAGTGAATAACGCTTAAAACAGTGACGTTTCAAACCAGAAAGACAGATGTGAAACAAACATGAAGGGTGAGGTGAAAGGGGACAGATTTTCTAAAAGGCTAGAAGTGATGGTTACTGTAGTTTGACCCTTCACACTCTGAGTCATTACTCATAACAAATCTGAACACACATATGATACCTAAATTCAGTGTAACTTCTCAAAATAACATTTCTTATCCTAAGTATGTGTTGAGATCATAGAAAAAAAGGACCCTCCAAATGACTCCAGAACTTGATGTATGACTGTACATCCACAAGTCCACTCCAAACAGGAACACCTCAAAGTTTATCCGGCATACTTTTAATGGTGGCGATTTGCCAAAATATTAACACATGTCATGCCACAAATATTATGTCCGATATACAGCCCACAGCAAACTAACTCGATAGCAACATATGCCTTCCTTACATGCCCAAGACTATATGAGTGATGAAAGTTTTGAGAAATATTTGTCTTTAATCACTTTTTTTCTTGAGCAACTGCTGTTAGTTTTGTGCAGTTTGCTGGTGCCCAAGGAAACAGCTGTGATGTGTTGCCTAGAAACAGGGAGATGCTGAACATTGCCACAGGAAAAAGCATAATGGTTCGTCTCACAGTTATGACGGCCAATAAATCGTCTGTGCTGCCAATGGCATTATTTGAAGCCACCTTGTCACTTGGAATTTTGTATTACAGCTAAATAAGGACTGATTAAATCCTGGATTTTTTTAAAAAAAAGTAAATAAACAGACATTTGAGCCTTAAATAATGATGTTCATGCTAAGCAGAAAGCCTCTTTTCTCTGACTCACCCCTTCTCTCTTGTCTCTCTCCAGCGCTCCGTGCATGAACTCCATCGACACCTCTTCGTTCTCAGCCAGCCAGGCCAGGACAAACTGAAGGAACCACCTGGAGCAAGAAAAAAAGACACATCCAAAGAACTACACTGTTAACCTTCTCTTCCACGAACCATAACGTCGATGCATGACACACCAAAGAAAAAAGCAGAACCCAAATGTTCTGTACATTCAGAAATCCTGAAAACCGTCTTGTAAAACATATCTTTACTATTATACTGGAAATGTGTGTGTGTGTCTTACGCAGGGTACTCAGGCACAGCGTCTGTGAAGGCGGGCAGGTCCATAATATACTCGTTGTAAAGCCACTTGACCTTGAAGTGCAGGTTCATGTAGTCAGCAGTCTTACAGAGCTTGTGCTTCTCGTGTTCTGTTAAAATGACAACCACGCACACAAAGAAACACACAGAAGTGAACACAAACACCACCAAAATTCATCTCCTCAGTTGCATCAGTCGCTGCATCAGCTGCTGCTTTACTATTTCTCTGTACAGATCTGCACCCTAGTGTGGTGAAATTTCGTGCACACTTTCTTAGCAAATTAATCATCATGTATACACGTCCCTGCCAAACAAGAAACAGACTGCATCCTGTTTGGGCCAGTCGTTTCTTCACTATTCATCAAGCTCTGATCAGAGATACTTCATATTCAGCGTAACATCAAACCACAGCCTGAGATGCATCTGTTATCCAAATTTTAACTACTTTCTAGGTAGCATTACACCAGATATCAAAGGTAACAGATGGTCGAACTAATAAACAAATCTATCTTAGCTGTTCCCTTAAATTCATTGTTTATGAGCAACAGCAATATGACAGAATCCAAAGGTTCTTTGTACTTCACAGGGAGCCAGACAAATAATATACCCCTACAGAGGAGCAACACAGTGACTTGCTCGGGCCAGTTGTAATTTTGAAAAGGTTCAACACACACATAGGGAGATCCGATCAGTGTTCTTTGTGTACTATGAACCAACAAAAAAAAAGCGAATGGAGGAATAAGAGCAATCCTGGAAAGCAAGTCTGATTTCATTTCAGGCTTCAATTATTGGATCACTCCCACATTAGAAAGGAAAGGTAGCAAGAAGTGGAAGAGTTAGCACCTCAGTGCAGTGTCTGTAGTCCTTAAATTATATCACAAGACAGAAAAGCAAGTAGAAATTGGAGGTGTTTATATATTTGTAATATTATCATCTAAAATTGTTACCACGTATGTGATATTAGACAAGCAAGATATATGATAAGGAAGCTAATAAATCTTTCCTTTTAAATTCTTACGATAAATAATAAAAACAAAAGGAGTCAAAAGGAGAAAGTAGATATTTTTTTTCACTAATTGATAAAATCCTCTAGATCAAAGGTTCTGTTAACACTTTGTAAAAATGATTAATTAATAAATGGTAAATGAATAGTCAATTAAACTCACTATGTAATTTCAGGAAAGAAATGTTATGGATAGCAAAATTTTGTATTGTTTTACTTTGAAGTAAATATTTGAAGGACCCTTCTAAGTAGCCAACTTTATGGGGACCTTATCTTCCTCTAAAGAGAGCTTGTTTTTTTAGGTTGTTTACATAGATTCATCAAATAAATACGAGTTTGTATTACTAAATTATTAACAATGTAAATATTACCTTTCTGTGCTTGAATATCTTTTCCAAAACTCTAGTTTACTGTCAGCAAACAATAAAATACTTCATAAACCATTTACTAAGCAACTGTACATTGTAAAGTTGCAAGTGATGTTCATAATAGGTGGGAAATATTTAATAAATAATGTAGATTTCATGTAAAGACATTTTGGATTGCCATTATAAATTGCTGATGTTTATAAACCTTTACAATTGCTTAGTAAATGGTTTATAAAACATTCCATTGTTTTTTTTAACAGCAAAACTACTTAACTCAAAACTAATTACGTATAAATTATACATTTATTTAAGATGGTTACTATAAAAGTGTTAGCAAGGTTCCCAACCGTCAGAGATGATTGGATGACAGGCACAAAGCCAAATAATAACGCCACTTTTACCACTTAATACTTTGGACATGGTGCATCTGTCTCTGCTGCATTCTTGCCTGTCATGCCCCAGACAACAATACACTGATATTTTAGTAAAGTGGATCATCAGTTCACATGGTAACGAGTGCACCAATGGCAGGGCCGGATGAAAATAAAAGATATAGGTGGACAGAATGTATTTTTCGGGCCTTCCCTACGCACAATTTGATATGGACCTGCCATACTATTGTTATATTAATATAGTTAGGTATATATTTTTTATCAATTTATTTAATTAAGGTTTATTTGTATAGGGACAAGTACGTAGTCTAAACTGATGCTGCACCACATCTGTTTATATGCTGACATTTGAGCATGTAAGTAGTCCCCCAAAAAGACTTTGTGTGAAAGCTTTATGTCAGTGTGCCTGCTGACAGGGTTTGGAGAAGCCGCCCTCCTGTTCTCTGGTCCATATGAAATCATTCTACAGTGCATTAAAGGTTGGGAGTCTCTGCTATAGATGACATATTAGAAATACACACACCATGCCTACACGTCCTCATACATACACACGCACAGTCTTACCAGCATAGAAATCAACTTTGCGGATGCGGAATGTGGTGGGAGCTGGGATGGTGACAACGGTGGGAAACAAACCAATGAAAGTTAAGCAAAAAAAAGAGAAGACAGATTGATGAAGCAATGATGATCAATAAAAAGAAAAGTTAGATGACAACACGAGTGGAGCTGGAAGGTAGAGCAGACACAGAAAGAAAAAGTCTGCAGGACTTGTCAGCGATCAAACTTGTGATTTTCAGTCAGAAAGCGTCTTAGGAAAAACTTTTTGGATAGCGTACTGACTCGACTACAAAACTCAGCATCTCTGTGGGTTTTGGTGTTCTGTTGTGAGCAGACTTGACATTTTCACTAAAACTAAAAAACAAATCTAGAATCGAGGGAGCTAGGCTGCAGAGTGCTAGAGAGAGTTTCAGGATACTACAGTTTCTATGAGATAAAGTGAAGCTGGAATATCGAGTAGCTGAGCAAGTTTCCACTGAGACAGATAGACAGGGTGTCACATGCATCTGATGTTGATGGCTCACTTGAAACAGTTGCATGTGCATATATGGTGAAAACAGCTTAAAGTAAAATGTGGAGAGCCTCAGGGAAAGTTAACCACCTGAAGTTATTCATTATTCAAGTTTGTTATGTTCACCAAATCAAACTAATAGCTAAAATTAGGAGTGAAAAAAAACTGTGGTCAAATGAAATGAAAAAATAACTTACAAACTAAGTAAAATAAACAGAAAAAATACAGTAAATATCTTTATTTTTAGTATGAGAAGGCATTACTGCATATGTGGAGAGTCAATAGCCTTCACAAAGTGTTGTGTTTGTATAGTATTACCTATTCTAAACTTCGTAAAGCCTTAAAGTTAATACTAAAACTAATGAAAACTAAGCTAAACAAATCATTTTTAACAATAAAAACTAAAATTGAGAGAGCAAACCCACTCTGGAGACAAAACTGCGCTTAAAACAAGAATAAAAACTAATGAAAAACACAAAACTACAGTAACTCTGCCTATAGGAGAGTCCGCTTTCCATTGACACCTGCTGCCAAAGATGTTTGAGCAAATGTGCTTTTTTGGACTGCATAACTCTGATTTGTGATCCAATATAGACAAACAGGCAAAAAATAAAGCAGCTGCGCCTCTACTGTTTGTTCTGACTGTATCTTGTCATCCGCTACATCACGTTTTTCTACAATCTCACCATTGTTCCAGTGGTAGTGGTCAATTTTGTGCAAAACTGGAAGAGATGATGGCAAAGAGAGGAAAGAGAGTTGATGGAAAAACAGCGAGACTGTCTTGAGTTGTTACTCTTTCTCACACACGCACACGCACGCACGCACGCACGCACGCGCACGCGCACGCGCACACGCACACACACACACACACACACACACACACACACACACACACACACACACACTGTATACAGACACACGTAGTCTTACCCTCCAAGGCATATTTCATGTCCTGAGCAAACAGCATCCACATGACCTCAGCACTGACTTTACCCACATTAAGTTCCTGAGGAAACCTAGAAGTCAGAAGTCAGGAGTCAGGACAAGACAAAGTCAGTAGCTTTAGTTATCCTGTTTGTAGTTATGTCTGTTTGGTAATATTTTGCTAGCCATTCAGCTTGCTGACAGATGTTTTGTGTGTAATTGATCAGAAGTATGACAACAGGTAAACACATAAACGGAGCATCTTTAAAGGGCAACTTCACACATTAATGTGCTTACAGGTCTTGGGGAGTACTACTAAATATGCGGAGGGAGTTGTATAAAGCTGTTTGCGGCTCCAGAGGAAACTGCATTTAGTCTGATAAATTGCCTCCAGTGATGTTACTCAGTGGAATTGTGGGTAATTCAGGCGACAGGTTTTGAAAAGGAAGAAGAATGTGTGGAATTCAAGAGAACACTTACAGCAACATGTTTAAATAATATGACATGATTGCTTCAAATATGAATGTAACTCAGAACAAAGCTCAGTACTGACTGGTTAATGATGGGCGTGTAGGAGTTCTTGTCCTCCTCGATGATGGACACGATGAGCGTGATGAGTTTAGGCCAGAAGTCCAGATTCTGGATGCTCGGGCCCTGCTCCTCCTGCTGGCTCTCCTCTTTCTTCTCCTCTTCCTCTTCCTCTTCCTCTTCCTCCTCCTCGTCTTCCTCTTCATCCTCCTCCTCCTCCTCCTCCTCCTCTCCCTCCTCTCCTTCCACTTTTTCCTTCTTCTTCTTCTTCTTCTTCTTCTTTTTCTTCTCCGGCTCCGGCTGAGAGAGGGAATAAGATAGAAGAAGTAAAAATGTAAGTATTTAGTTGGCTGACATCATTTGTTTGTACACCTATGAGAAGAAGAACAATCAAAAATCAGATTTCCAGAAGCTGCAAAAAGAAACACGCGCTGTTATGAAAAGAGTCGCAGCACAGAACAGAAAACAAGTTTGAGAGCTGAATAGTTGTGTTTGGATGATTGATCTGCACTGAATAATTTACAACAATAATTACAATATTATTCCTCCACTGCTCCGACACCGTTTATTATCAAATATTTTGGCTGCATGTTTATGTGACAAGGTTCTGCACACTCCATAAAGCTGAAAAGGAGACTTCACTTGATTATCATGCAAAGTATTGGTAATTTATACTGAGCACAGGCTGGTTTAATGAGTTTAGACACACTAAGACATGAATCTTTCCAAGCGCGGTTAAAAATATTCAGCGTTTCTCAGCTGACGGAGACTCAGTTAATTAGTGCACCAATTAGGGCTAAGGCAGCGAGTGCGGTATTCAGATTAATATGAGAAACTGGAGGAGGTGAAGCAAAAAAAGGAGTCAGATCTTTGATATTTTTCCTGATTCCTAATTTATAGGTTACAGAAATATTCCACTGCTGTAATCTAACTAAATAAATGCCTCTAAATACCATTTAAGATAAGTCTCCGCTCACTACAATGCTGTTTTGCTGTGGAGTTTCAAACTTCCCCCGACTTTCCATTTTTTAGTGAACTTTACTTCCAGTGGCGGTGTTAAATGATGTCAAATGGTCACAGTTTGATTAGGTTTAGGGACCAAAACTTCCTAGTTAGGCTAAGGAAAAGATTAATATTTGGGTTAAAATAAGTGTGTTGCTTATAGTTTTGTTAAGTTATGTATATGTGAGCATATATGTACCATTAATTAAAGGACCAAGGTTGTGTAGTGAGATGGGGATGGATGGATGTGTCAAACATTGGACTTTCACAGAGGAGACTGAGGTTTGATTCTGTTTATAACTAAACAGCCCAAACTTTATGATTTCTCTCTGTTTTCCACCAGTCAGTTTCTGTCACAGGAAACGGTAATAAAAAATCTACTGCGTGTAGAACAATCACATCACTGTCTTCTGCATAACAATCACCTCAGGTAGAGTTAACATGTTGTGGTCACAACCATAGCTCATACAAAATTTCTTGCACAAAACACGTTAACATAGCATCAAATACTGCGAAATACTGCATCTTAAAAGTCTAACTGCTTGCATGAGAACAATATTTACATAGATTAAGATAAAATAACTCTTTATAAATCCCACAATGGGGAAATTTGCAATTTGCAATTATACTGCATGAATAAATCTGCTCTAGCCCTGTAAAGGTCACTTTGTGTAACATTGCCTCTAATTACTGAAGCCGACCACATTTCAATACACAAAATATTATTGCTTCAGCAGGATTAATTGATGGTTCCCACTCTAAGGACATCAAAACGAAAAGAAAAAAACATAACTCCAGGTTTCAACCAACGATAAGCAGCTGCATCTTTTTTGCCTTGGAGAGTAGTCACCTGGTAGTTATGGTCAGACACAACAGCAACCAGGTTATCTGAAGCTCTGAACTCATAAAATGTTTAACTGTCAAATGGGAATCAACAACTTTTACAGTATTAAATTCCCAAAGTAAGAAGATACCATCTTAAACACATATCCAGTATTATCATTTCTCTCAGGCCCATTTGTCCAGAGGGCTAAACCTCAAAACACACAGATGCTTAGCAACTCACTGGCTGCACGGCTGGCTGGAACTGCCGGTTGAAGAGCTCTAGACAGTTGTTGAAGATGTACTCGTAGGTGGAGTTCAGACAGGCCTTGACGCAGTCCCGCACCACGTTGGCGGCCCTGGGGGGACTCTGAAGCTCCAAGACCTGCACGAGACCGGACATTGGAGTGGGAAGACAAGGCAGATGTCGAGAAGCTGTGACCAACAGATAGTTTTGAGCTTCTCATTTCAGGTTTTGAGGAAAGCATAAAAAAGTCAAAACACAACCATCCACGAAATTGAAGCTTATGGTTTTCACATGATATCCAGAATATGTACAAAATTCCAAGGTGTAAGAGGGTCATTACCAATATGTACAAATGGATGTGTAAAAATAAATGTCCCTCTTTTCTCTAAAGCCAATACAAAGTTCTTCACCTGTGTTCAAACCATAAATCATAAAACCAAAAATACTGTTTTAATTTATGTATACATAATATATAATGTATAAATAAAATGTTAATGAAATCAGTCAAGCAGTGTCGTATGTATCTGACATCTTTTGGTGATTACTGAGCTGGTATGTTGTTTCTACCTTCATCCTGAAGAAGGTGATGCTCGTGAGAAGGTCCACTGTTGACTTGAGGTCACTGAGGCGTGCCTTGTTGCTGGCTGGGAAGTTGTTCTGCAGACACACACACACACACACACACACACACACACACACACACACACACACACACACACACACACACACAGATATACTTGTAATAGAGTTCAGTTAACTCATTTCTTTTTGTTTGCCTTTAAAGCACTCATAATATTGAGCTTCCAATCTACTCAGCTTTCACTTTATCTCTGTATAACCGATCACAAGCAAACAGTCATAATTGATTTGAAAAGACAAAAGCACACCATCCAGACTATATCCAGACAAACTAAATGAAAAAACCTGCTGTGATCCCAGGATAAACTTAAGAGATAGAAAAAAACAACAACATCTGATCTGATTAGCTGTGAAGAAAATATTTTTTCTTGATGGTTAAGATGGTTAACTCCTACCATCCTTTTTTTGTGGAATGAGGAGGAATAATCTGAATGTGACTGGGATGGAACTGCAGCTATAGATCTGCATGTGGTGAGGAAAAAGAATAATAGCATCTGAGACTCACTCTGTACATGGAGAGGTCGATACGCAGGGAGTTGTGCAGCTGATCGAGGAGCTTCACAAAACGATCTCTCTGTTGGAAAGAGCAAAGAGGGGTTTTTTTTATTTCTCGAAATCTTGCACTTGTTCAGAGTTCAGACAGTGGGGAAGAGACAGACATGAGCAATTTGCAGCCTGTACATGTTTGAATGTGTCCGGGTGTCTGTCTCCACCTGAATATGTGTGTAGGCCGGCACTACGGAGACTAACAGGAAAGACAGAATGTCTTTTGTGTTAGGAGTATATCAAAATGTAGACACAAGTCTTCTCATTGATTCCTTCATTCTTACTTTCCTTCGTTCCTTCTTCTTCTCCTCCTGTATATTTTGACTGCTGTACCCCCACTGAGGATGCAGTTTCCCACATGAAACCACACGGGTGGATTTAATATTGCAATCCGCTGTCTGTTTCATATAATCCACTTAGTGACAAAAAAAAGATCCGCTTTGCAAATGTTTTATGAGTAAGAAGATGCACTGAACACTCTTGTTAGACCTCAAGGATGCACTTGCGCTCTGGTAAGAAAACGCTGAATGTAGCACAGGACTGCATGTGGAACTAACGCAGCCTCTGCATTCATTTTTGTATTTGGAAGCCATTCAATGCGTTGATTCTACTGATTCTCATTGTGTATCCAGGAAACGCTGTGTGCACGTAGTCGATTTGAGGTAAAAGACAAAAGGCTGTGCGTGTGGAAAGTTCAGTATTAACATGTCAAATGTAACTGTTGACTGTCTTTTGTCTTCTTCTGTTGTGAATCTTCAGCAAACCCTTTCAGCCTCCTGTCAGTTTGTTTGGCTGTATATAAACAGATACACTGGTTGTTTGTAGGCCTTGTTTCCACTGCATGGTATGTCTCTGCTTGGCTCAACTCGACCTAGCTGATAGAGCTGAGGAAGGCGAAGAGGGTGCGTGATTGTATGGGCATTAACTCAGTGGAGAGTGCTCCGCTGATACGTATTTCCTTCAACCAGTCTGACTTGACAGTTGGCATTCCTTCTACTAGATCAGAAAGTAACAAAATCTGCCTGGTTACTAATACCACCAAGTGTTACGCCTTTTCATACCACAGAGATCAGGGTTTCTGTGTCAAATTGGGAATCTGAAGGTTGATTTCTTGCTTCGGACAGCAGCCAGGCTGCGAGTGGTACCCAGGTTTGTTACACTCCGCTATCTAACGCCAGCAGCCAGAAAACAAACCAGGAGCTGCAAGAAGCCAGAAACAGAGAATCAGATATCTATATGTTCTTAAATAGCTGCTAGCGCTGTCGATCTGTTTATCTTTCAACTGCGGCAGCAACAATAATATGACTTGGAAACTCAGAGGTGTTGCCAAACCAACCAGGACAGAAATCTTTGGAATTAAAACCTTAATGTTCCCTTTTCACAATTCTCTATGTTGAATTCATATAACAGATTCTTTTGTACATGGGGGGCCTGCTCATTGGGAGCAATTTGTGTTTTGCTTAAATACATGGAAACACATGGACAGGAGGAGCCAGGGACTGAAGCACTCTATGATCAATGGCCAACCAGCTCGAACACCTGAGCTACAGCCAGTAGCGGTATCCCCAATGCTTATTTTTGTCATTCATCAACTACTCTCCTTCATATGTTTTGGCATCGCAAATGCATTTGCATGTCATGCCAAGAAAGCAACAGAAAATGAGAAACACAGAGAGAGAGAGAGAGAGAGAGAGAGAGAGAGAGAGAGAGAGAGAGAGAGAGAGAGAGAGAGAGAGAGAGAGAGAGAGAGAGAGAGAGAGAGAGGACTCTGGTGTAGTGGGAGTCACGACATGGCTGACAAACTAACAAGATACCATGAGTTGTGTCTGACAGAGAGAACGAGGGGGAGGAAGAAAGAGAGGCAAAGTTTCCAGTCTCACTAGAAACTGGCAAATGTCACTCACTGGTTGGCAAAAACTTAAATAAATAAATACATTTATCTAGTGGGCAGAAACACTGGTGAAGCCCACATTGGTGCAATTTGATACACGACAGTTAAAAAGCTGAACAGCTGGACATCTGCCATACCTTTTACTTCCTTAGAGAGGTAGCCAGTCATTGCATGGCAATTAGTTTGTGCATAGTTAGTTTAATGTTTTCAAGTATGAACAATGGCCAAGAACAGAACAAGAAAAAAAATACCCAAAAGCCAAATTCTCTCAAACTCTTGAGAGACTCTTTTAAGTCTTCTTTTGTTTTTTTTTCTCTATCTGTGCATCCCATGGTGGCGGGGACAATGCAAGCAATCATTAATTATGGGGAAGAAAGTGGAAACATATAGTGTTACATATGTGAGTAGTGAGAGTTAAGGAGAGAGAAAATCAAGCAAGGGGAAGAAGAAATTCCTGAACACTAACCTGCACAGCTACATGCCAGAGCTCAGCTCTAACCATAAAGGATGAGGCTAGTTATAGTCTACTTACTTACTGTCAATGAACCCTAAGAAGGAACTACTTCTCTAAAATCTATTACTAAAACTTTAAAGATTTTCTTTGTTTCCCAACTCATCAAATACTGAGGCTTTGGGTTGGTGGCTGACCCGACATACCAAACCACAATGCCATTTTTTATTTGACGAGTTGGGAAAGAGACTCAACAGTCAGCCCTCTTACAATTTGGACCTTTAATAAGTTATTAGGTGACATGTTCCTTTATCACCACAAACACACACAGCTGTTTCATGACATGAGTTACCCTTTTGTTGAAAGGGATCAATTAACTCATTAAAAAACTGCATGAAACTAATGTGGAACATTTTAATGCAGGCAAGGATTTCCTATGGTGGAGTTGTGACTTAATGGATGTAGCCAGTAGCATTAAGGATACTGATGAAGACAGATCAACATCAGTCATCTGCTTCAGGTCTGAATGTCACAGTTATGCAAGTGAAGGGCAATATAAGGTTTTGGTTTTGTGATGGGATTTGTTGACAATAAGAAAAATATATGAGATCGCCGGGCTAACCTCAACCTCACCTCCAGAGCCAAGTCTTAACCTTAATCTTCAAACAGCACTTTGAACAAGTGAGAGCCAGACACAATGTCCTCACTTTTCACAACTTGTCCTCATTCTCGATATTTAAACCTCAGGAACGCACACACACACAAACACACACACACACACACACACACACACACACACACACACACACACACACACACACACACACACAAACACACACACACACACACGTCTGACCTAAAAAGACTGAGATAAGGATAACAGATCAGATCTGACCTTTAAAAAAATAACATATTGTCACATTGTCCTTCCCTAAAGCAAGGCCACACACACACACACACACACACACACACACACACACACACACACACACACACACACACACACACACACACACACACGCACACACACACACAAGCCAGGTAATAATTGTAATTGGCTCTCCACTCTTCTTGTTACTGATGGGCAGGTTGCTCCCTTCAGGTTTTACTGCAGTGACTCTCGTCCCGGGGTGCATGAAGATCCCTGTCCTCTGCTGTTGTGACACAATTTATGTGACCATAAAATCATTTGGCATGTGTTTCGATTAATCAGATCTGTGATAAATGTGGGATTAATTCATATCAAAAGCCTAAAGGTTTCATTTCACAATTAAACTAAGTAGCTTGAAGGGGAAGATGAACATGATC
The DNA here is from genome assembly GCA_963678695.2 of Diplodus puntazzo. Classification (NCBI taxonomy): domain Eukaryota; kingdom Metazoa; phylum Chordata; class Actinopteri; order Spariformes; family Sparidae; genus Diplodus; species Diplodus puntazzo. Next base: position 19,143,864 of record OZ023159.1, on the reverse strand, counting down.
ATTTAGAGCTGAACTTCAACTGTTTTGCATTTAAGTCTGCAGTCAGGTTCAATATTCTCAGAGACAACTGAGCTAGATTATTAACTCAGTTTTCATCACCATTAAGTACACCTTCAGGAGCCTCCTTTTGTATTTTTTTTCAACTATTGTTGTCATTCATTCATTATTTTTTGCACTCAATGAGATCATTTTGTATTTCATTTTATTGCCTTCCTGTCCTTGATTTCTTTTTAGTTCTGACCTATAGACCGTCTCTGACAAGAAGCCTCATCCAAATCTAAAGACATTACTTACTTGTTCAGCCATGCTCAGACCAAGCTCCAATATACCTCCTTTATGACACTGAAGCACAATAAATGGGCTGGAATATCCCATTGTGGCTGCAGTGAGTCAAACCAAATCCCATTTTCTCCCTCCAGCCAGAACAAATTCTGTGTCACAGCACTGATGGCTGACGCTGGTTTCAGCACCAAAGCTCCTCAGTTTTCCTTGTGGAGCAGGTGCTGAATCCCCACAGGCTAATAAAAGTTGCCTTAAATAAGTTGCTGAGGGCGGGTGACATTCAATTCTGTTGGGAGCAAACAGGATGCTTTGCTCTTGTCCCAGAGGAAGTCCTGCCCAAAGCAGGGAACAATTCAATAAGTGAGCCCAGAAGTGGAACAGAAGCTGGTGACAGACTGTTGGGGTAATTTAGCTACAGGGCGAGATCTCAGTTCACCTTTGATGTGTTTCTGTGTCCACTCTGATTACTTCATTTAAATGAAAACCACTAACAACAGAAACATGGTAGGAAAGAGGCAACCATTTGTCTGACAGGTCCTGTTATTTCTTTATAATCCCATAGGAGGAAGAACTATCTCATCGGGTACTAATTAAGGGAAAAATAGAGACAAAGTACTGAATTTGGTGGGCTGGGTTGACATTTACAAGAAGTTGTCATCAAAGTACTAGATGTCAGGTTAAAAAACTGATTTCCAAAGCCCACCATACAAAACACAAGCAACAACACACAGTGTGTGTGTTTAATTTTCATTGTACATGTCGGGTATTGGAACAAGTTGATAGTCTCTTTTGTTTAAAGCGACAATGACAAAGGCAAAGCGCTAATCACATTGAGACAGCAGAACACGCTCCCACACTTCAAAATACAATTGTTTTAGCACAAGTAGGACAATGAAATTGGGATATGACCCCTACACTAGTATTTTTCACCATATAACTTGAACAACTGCAAATAAATGATACCTCATGCACAGACTGCAGCAAGCTTTTAGGCACATTTCCTTCTGCACAAAACGATGTTGAATTTAACGGCTTATGCTTTTGACTTCAGGCAGCCAGAACAAGTGTAAATCTCAACCTTCTAAATCCTTTATAGCAAAATTGCACTGAGCAGCTTAGTCATTATTGACACCCACTGCTACTGTCCCTCTTCTCCCACTCAGGTGCAGTCACGTAAGTACAAAATTGGCTGAAGACTGAAAAATCGGCGCCCGTGATGGAGGTGTCACTTCAAAAGAGCAGATTTGGTTTTTGATGTTACAAAAAAAACAACGTACGAATGAAACATTAACAGTAATGAAGTTAACCTGCGACCTGATCTGCTGCAAAATCCTCAGCGACCTTTTTAATAATGAACCTCTAAAGAGCAGCCATTGCCTACGAACAGGGAGCATTTAAAGAACTTGAAGAGAGCTTTCGCTGCTGCTCAGATTGTTTTTTCAGATAAGCAGCTCAAGAAAAGTTAAGCAACCAGACAAACTCACAACAGCCATCATTACTGCCTGTGGCTGACAACCAGAGAGCTCTCAGGTGTGAAGTTGTATAATGGATAATGGGCATTTCGGCACATTGTACTTGCTCAGAATCTATTACCTGGGAAGGTAATTTATGGTGAAAACAAGCAAAAAGTCTATAGCGTTAGCTCCCGCTGGCAAAATTTACTGTAGTATCCACAGCTTCCCAGCAAAAAAAACAAACAAACCAGGAGGTGTGAGACGCTGGCATGTCTGGAATCTCCTTGCTCTTACACACAAACACACCCACACACCTGTAAAGGACAACAGGCAGTTTCGCTAAAACTGTCAGCTGATGACATGATTTCAGACATGAATTATGAAGAGCAGAGGCGAGGAAGAGCAGATCAATATGACAGCATCTTTCAGTGGGCTGGACAGAGCAGAGCGGGGGGGCGGGGGGGAGAGACAGAGACAGAGGGCTGATGTTTTACAGAAAATCACCTTATTACCATGGGAACAGATACTCTGAAATTGGCTTGGCTGAACATTTGGACAAAAACAAAACAAAAGAAAAGTAACAAAGAGCAAGAAAAAGGGAAGGAGGGGAATAATGTGTGTGATCTTCGATTGGTCTGTCTGGGAGGATGCACAGCAGAGAGAGATGGAGAGAGTGAAAAAAGCTCAGACAAATTAAGAGAGACAGAAAGACAGAGTGTGGCCAAGGAGAGGGTAAAAAAAACAACCTCCCCGCTGCCTGTGTGTTGCACGGTCCGAGACTAAAAAATGATAAATCAATAAAGAGAAGAGGCAAATTATTTGAAATTGTAACAAAAAAGAACAATCCCTGTTAGATTTGTGCGCTTTATAAACCGAATCAACATGACGTCGCCCTAACAACAACAATCACTTAATCACAGTCTCTTCCAGGTAAACAACTGTTGGTTGGATTTGCATTGCGAAGATGTGAAATGTTCCGTTACATCTTGGACTAACTGCTAGTCTGTGGTAAATTCAAGCTGTCAACTTCTATAGTCTGTGGTTAGTTAAAGTTTTTTATAAATGAGATATTAAAGTGTCACACATTGTATTGTTGATTAATTAGATGGATACACTGAAGTAATATCACAAAAAAAGGCAATTCAATTTGATGTATGCTGGTGCGTTATGCAGGGATTGCTACCTGTTATTACAAACAAACTTTGTGATTAGTTTTAGTGTTTTTCTCTTCGCAGTGAGTTCACAAGATTTATAATCAAATTAGTCACTCCCATTAAAACAATATTATATTTTGTATAAATGTTATTGAGTAGGGTAAACTAAAGACTGCAACTGGAATGGGATGAACCTTAGAATGCCTGTGGACATCGACATTTCCTCAGTTCTTATTTGAAGCACTGAATACAAAATGCCCAACAATTATGCCTTCCCTAACAGCAACAACAGTACAGACAGTGGTGCACTGATTAGCTTTTTGGCCCAAAGGAAGAGCGTTATTTTTCTGAGATGCTCCTAACCAGCTATTGCCCATCTTGGTTATCGAATCAGTCTCAACCAACTAATTTTTTTTTTTCCACAAGTGTATATGGGTCAGTAATTGCCTTTGACTTGGAGGTGTTAGCTTCCAATATACTTTGGAAGTAGTGTCTCAGAGGCTACTTGTCCTTCAATGGAGAAGTTTGTGGTACCGACGGTGTATCCAATTATGCTGTGGTTGGTCTTATGTAAAGCATTTTGCCTTGTTGATAAATAAACTTTCCTTGCACTCTCTATTAGTGAGTAATACCTTGATAAATGTTGTAGTGGTCACAGGTTAATCAGTGCATTCAAACATAGTCAGTTTGGGATCATTACTTTTTATTTGTGAAGCCACAACATCAGCAAATATTGTGCTCCATGCTGGAATGTATGATATGACAGGCGTTGGTTCATTCATTAATTCATGCATTAATTACTGTGAAGTCACTCGAGTGTTACCCTTGTTCTCTACGAGCAAACAGGGTAGTAGAGAACAGCTTAATTAAAACGAATGTATTACGCGGATACCCACGTAAAAAATGCCTCGATTCAGTGAAATTTAATTAGATATAATTCATATAAAATAAACGTATCCACCTATCATACAGGGCTTATTATCAAGCTGGCAAACCAAGAAGCAGACCCACACATTTGTAGCCCATGGCAAGAGTAAGTCTGCCTGCATCCCGTGACCCATTAGGGCAAGATTTTGCTGCCTGCAGTCGCTCGTATATCACCGGAGTCTGAAAGCAACCAGTAGGAGAACTCAAGCCAGCACTATTGGCAAAGATCCCAGGAGTCATTAAGCTCAGCCTCTAGCTGTCATTGTCCCACCATCCGTGGCTTGTGTGGGGCCCGCGGGCTGAATTTGGGTCACTGCGAAGTTCAGAGCCGTTCCAAAGATCCCACAGTGATGAGACATTACCTTTTAATGAAGAAGATTATTAGCAGCATAAAGGAACACCACCTACTGGCTCTTTATAGGTCACTGCAAATGGTTACTGACAAACCAGGTCACCTTCTCTAGGAAGATGCCTACTTTAGCTAAGAAACTGTGGCTTAATACGCAAGATTTCTGCATTAAATGTCTATAAACGACTGGACCATTGCCATGTTTTTGATCTTCTGCACTTATATTAGTGTACTCCAGGTAATGGTATGTTTCATTTGGTTGCCTGTCGCATTAACGTCCGCAGTAACGTCAGAGAGTGAGGAGAGAAGTCAGTTTGGTCCCAGTCCGGTTTTCTTTTAGCAAAGTTGATGTCTTGTTACTCTTTTTGGTGGGTGTGGTAAGCCAGTTTTGAATTTGATTCCAGCCCTGAAAGCTCTTTGCAGAGAGAAGCAGTTTCTTAAATCAGTGTCAATACAGTGGCTGAAGGCTATTTGTATAATCCTAAATAATCATATCAGGAAGAAAAGAGGATTGAGTTTGGATTGTGTTTTTTGGTGAAGGCTTGGGTGAAAGCATCTTGAAAGTGGAATTAATTAAATGAAGAATAAGATACAATTGTTTTTTGCTTGGACCAAAAGCTGAATCTCAACATGCCCTCAATATCCTAAGGATTTTATGTATCTGCAATGCTCTGGGAAGATGAACAACCATGTGTCACTGTCATTGTTTTGACACGTAATTGCAGTGCAAGCGATGTCATTTTTAAGACTGATTGCTTGTTGTGAATGTATCATTTCCCAGGCTTCATTTGAATCACATCAGTAGTGTCTGAGATATCAAACGAACATGCAGCGAATCGAGAAACAGACGGAGGACGAGTCAGCCCATAACCCTTCAGAGAATTACTGGGAAATGCTTCTTCTTTTAGCAAGCCAATATTTGGCACTCAGATGTACACTAAAGTTTGGAATCGCCTGCCACGAAAGTTAGATTCAGCACAGTCAGATGGCTGAGATGACTACAGCTTTGGATGGTGTTTCAAGCTTTGAGGTTGTAGAAAGTCCTCTTTATGAATAGATTTTGTATGATGGGTTTGCAAAAAAGTCTTGTTTTGTACATGGAGAACAAACGCTGTACAATTGTTCAACCAGACTGACAACTGAAAGGGCAGATGGACACTGAGATGAGCAACAGTTAACTGAGAATACAAGAAATCGCCAGTCACTAGTAAAAGAAATTGGAAACTTAGCATCAAAATCTGTTTAAGTTTATTTAAGAACAGGCTCCTGTTTCAGGGCCAAGTGCACAGTAATACTTAAATAACAGATATGTTGCTTCGCAAAGCTGTTCTTAATAATTCAAAGTAAAAGTAGGTTAGTCTAGGGTCAGCACACTTAAAACTGGATCAAGCATCAAATATCAGCTGAACATGGACTGACAAATCATTGTTTAAACCAATTCAATCTAAACACTAAGTAGACTGCAGAGGGCCAAAAGAAAAATGGGTTTCAAAAATACCAATTACACCACTGTGTTCCAATAATGATCGAGGGTCACTTACGCTTTTCTGGTTTGGAGAAAAAAAAAGGGTTTTTGGGGGATTGGGATGTTGACTAAATGGAAGCTCTAATAATTTATTTATTCTTCTTTTGTGGCCAGAACTAATTATACTGTTTTCCTACTGTTTCTTGAGCCAATATATAACCAATAGCCATTACCGAAGGACAGAAGAAAAACATCAATACAAGATGATTCCAAACGGTAATGTATTTTAGAATTTGAGCATCCAAAGACCATGACACTCCCAAAGCTGGAGCACAAATCACTTGGGTATGACATATGTATATGCACTACCATTAAGACAAATTGAAAAAGTTAGCAATGTGGCAGCTACAAGGTCAGAATTTTTTCCTGCAATATCGAGTCTTATGTAAGCAGTGCCCTAAATAATAATTTGGGTAAATGTGGAAGTTTGATCAGGTAGGTTGTTTTTGGCTTTGTAAACCTTGGCTGTAGAGGCAAGTTGGTCAACAAGATGGTTCAACAAACTGACGTTACAACCATATAGGTTGTTTGTGCAAGTAGCTTATTACAACCCATAATTATTGCTAGGACGCAACCTCTAGGGCCCGCAGTGATTATTACAGCAGCAAAGGAGGAAGTCAGGTGGCATAGAATAAAGACCGACAAGGTCTGCGAAATGAGGTGGATGTGTTACATAGAAGAGACCATGTGCTGTGAGAAACCAAATGTCAACATGATTTATTTTTAATGTGTGTTCATCTACATAAGGTAACCTCAATTATGTATGTGTGCATTACTTGAGTTTCCAAAGTAATGTACTTCTTTCAACGCCAATCAATATCATTTTCTAAACATAACCAAGTAGTTTAAGTGTCTCAACTGAACCAAACAGTGAGTGTACACCAAAGGTCCCACTGGTATCCAGCAGTGATATACTGTATATTGTTTTTTACTGTATAGAGTTTTCAGTCAGAGAAGATAAAGTTTGTGTGTACAGATGTCCAAGACTGTTTTTATCTCAATGATTACGAAATCACCTGTTCCCTGTCCACTGCAATAACATATCAGTGTTTATCAGTGTTTATTTCATTGTGTGGCATGGTCACCTACCCCGAAGTTGGAGGCTGCAAATCTGGCCGGAGCAGAGACGTTGGTGGAGGCGGTGGGGTGGGCGTAGAAGGCATTGATGTTGGCCAGCAGGGTGCTCATCACTGCCGGCACCCCTGACAGCATGTACTTAGAGGAGAGGCAAGAGAAATGGCTGTCGAGGAAAAGAAACGAAGGGGGACACCGAGAAAAAAAAGGGAAGTAGGGATTACGGGAGATTGGCAGGTTTCAAAGGAGGAAGATTGAGGGTTTAAAAGAAGTAAGAGGTTAAATAAAAGGGCAGGATGGACATGGAGAGGGAGGCAAGAAGGATGAGACAGGTGGGGACAGAAGAAAATAGGGGTTGAGATGAAGACAGAAGCCAGAGAGATAAATTACAGAGAAGGAGGATATAGTATTAAATGTATAGATAGATTGATGGAGGGAGGAAACAGAATACATTTTATCTTTTTAATTTTTTTTCTAGTGAAGGATCCAACATATAGCTGAAGTTAACTGGGCTTTCAGTGAAAAGTGAGACTCTTCTATAATGTGCAACAGTGCTGTGTCTGTGTGTTTCAATCACCATTTTCATTTGGCTGTGTTGTAGATTTAGCTGTATATACCCCCTCCTCAATACAACTTCAATTTACTCAATGCTTTCCAGCATGGTTATTATGTTATGTGATGGTGCTCCTTCGAGGCGTTAAACAAACATATAGACCTTCTCTGTCCCTTTAAGGTCAAGTTACAACATTATTAATGTAATTAAAACTGTGTGTAAATGTGTATGTGTGTGCACGTGTGTACTCATTGAGTCTCCACCTGCCTGTCAGTGATCCAATCAAATAGCCTGGAAATGTCTGAGGTGACAGGTCATCTTTTCTCATTAGATGAGATAAACTAATTTGCATGCTGTTTATAGTTCATGACAACCCCGCCCACCGCTCATCACATCAACGCACACACACACACACACACACACACACACACACACCGACACACAGACACACACACACACACACACACACACACACACACACACACACACACACACACACAGACACACAGACACACACACACACAGGCCTATAAACACTGTCCAAGCACAAACTAATTTCAAGTACTTCCTGATTTGATTTACCTGCACATGCACTCAATCAGCTGACATCATGCCCCGTTGGATGAATTGAATGGGAAGTGCCTGGCAAACTCATATTCATAAATACACACACACACACACACACACACGCATTTCAACACTGAACTTACGTCATGGCCTGGTATATGGACTCGATGCCGTAGCGCATGGCGAACTCGTCCACGATGTCCTGTTGCACCTCATCAAAGTAAACCTTCCACGCATCGTCTCCTTGAGCTGCTGGGATCTTCACCACACCACCTCCCTCCACATCTGTTGAGTAGTGGAAGATGTTCTACAAAAAAAAAAGGATTAGTAAACAAGGAAATATCAGCAGTGCTCAAAAAAGTAAACAACTGGCAGCAGCTGTTCACAGAAACAACTAACGTTCAATAGTGAGCTGAGATCATCAGGATCATCACGATTGGACACAATTTTGAAAACTTTTGGATCATGATGAGTGTTAATATTACTTTTCTGGCCTCTTTGGCCATTTTTCTTCTTGCACTATCAAAAGTTTACATGATTTGTCTATACATGTGAGCGGCCTTGAACATGAGAAACGATTTGACAAAAATTAAGAACGTTTGAGTCAATAATCAGATCAAAGTCTCTGATAATAAACTCTATTACATCATAAAAAACATTTTAAATTTCCTGTTTTGTTATTTATTTCATTTAGTGCTTAACAGTTATTAAGTTATTGAAAGATCAATGTTTTTCTGGGGGGGAGAGGAGCTTCTGTTGGCACTGACTTTTACCCTTTTTACTCTCAAGATCTTTTACATGGACAAGAACCTTTATTAAACACAGAATGAGAGGAAATATAGGAAAAAGCATAATAGGTCTCCTTTAATTCAGCATTTTGTTGACTTTATAAAACAAATATTCATGTCTTGTGTTAGGGCTCAGTGGTCAGCCTTGGTAGTGCAAGTTGCATGATGTGCTGGTGAAGAATCTCATACATAAAAATGATATGTAAACACAATGTATAATGGCTAAGTATGCCTTACACGTACAGTAGTAGATGCGACGTATATATATAAGTCACCATACACACTTATATAACCAGACTGCATCAAGAAGACAGAAAAGTCTGAATCTAAAAATTCTGATCAAACACGTGGATTTTTCCAGAGCTGGTGGCAGCTTCCTTCCATCTCTGTTGAGAAATGCACATGTACGGTACTGATCCGGCATCGACAAGCATGAGCATGACTGCAGTCACAGTTATTACAGTGTGTGTGTGTGTGTGTGTGTGTGTGTGTGTGTGTGTGTGTGTGTGTGTGTGTGTGTGTGTGTGTGTGTGTGTATGTTTGCTACCTCATGAAGGCACGTGTACTGTACGTGGTAGGGTGCCACCTTCTCCTCCCCCTCGATCTCCACGCTGATCTGAAGACGAATGGCACCAGACACCGCCGACTTGTCTGTTCTCTTTTCTGTAAAGACGCACGCACAGATGCAAACACACACAGACCCACATACGCACACATATACACACAATTAGTCTGCAATGATGCATCGCTCACGGCTGAACTTAAGTTAAACTTTGGATCTATGATGACAACTGAAGCACTCAGTGCTCCAAAATCTGTGCTAATAAGTAAAACACACACATACGGACAATCACAGAAATGTACACACACACACATGCACTATGTTTCCCCGTGGTGAGTGATGACATACCCAAGTTGTACCAGACGTCCATCTCTCCGCTAAGAGTTCGGACCTCGATGATGCTCTGACCCAAGAAGTCATCAGATTCCCTCTTCAGACGCTGCTTTACTCGTGACTTGATGTCATCGTCTTCATCCCAAACCCGCAACTTGATACGATCTGATGAGTTGTGGCACTCACTGTGGAGACAGGGGGAACAGGAGGGTTTGGGGTGTTTCCTTAATAAATGAAGAAGCAGAAGGCTGAGGTTGAAGGTTTGCTAATAAACATATGTTCAAGAAATACTTCAAAAGTTGTGCACCTCATTATCATCATGTGTTGATGTGTCAGGACACATGAAACAAGATGTTGGATTTATGTACCGACCAAGCAAGTGTATATCAAAAAAAATATTCAAGCCACTCTCTAATGTCAGAATGCTTTACATATATGTTTTTTTTTAGCTTTTTTTTACCTATATTGTAGGGCTGGGCAGTGTGGCATTAAGATAATATCGTAGTATCTTATTGTGATACACTATATATCTCAATATTTACAAATGCTGTCAAAGCAAATTCATATATTTTAGGGCTAGGCAACAAAATCAAACATCACAATTCTTTAACCAAATACCTGCAATGGAGGACCTGCTAGTTGGCTCTGCCAGTAATAAAACACAAATACACCATACTATATAACTTATGATATGATAGTTTGAATGCATTACTTTTGATGATACCATATATTTTTTACAGTGTGGTGTCACAGCTGGTTCATAAGACTCATAAGAGAATGCTAACAGGAGAATCAGTGCTGAGAGGAGCTCTGACGAACAAAAATAAGCGAAAACACCTGAGTGGGTTTAAAATCTGAAACCTCCTTCCTACCCATGCAAGGTGATCGTCACCGTGGGTTTTGTTTTCATGCAGACCTCTGAGCTCCAACTTTGCTTTACAACCAGGCAAAGAATAACAAGCTGAACTTACAAGCTGAACTTTTCCTCCCAGACTGGGTTCAGGTTGCCGTAGATGGTCTTTGTTCTCTTCTTGGTCTTCCCAACTTGGATCGTGACATACGGGTCACTGGAGCCCGTCCTGTCCTTGGCCTGGAGACCCTGTGCACTGACGACTGATAAAAAACACACAAAGACACACATAAACAGAAGGAATGACTATGAAAATTGCATAAGAACAACAAAACACCTACTCGTTACCCTCGTCTTTCTGTCTCATTCACACACACACACACCAAAGCACAAGATATCACCCACACGGTTATGCAAAGCCTCGTAACACAATACTCACGACTCACAGGCAGATGTTGAGTAACAACATTTCACACCATATTACTTAAACAACTGCTGTCACCCCCTGTTCTACTGCTCTGTGCAACAAGTTGTCGAAGTTTAAGACTCCTGGCTTTCAAGGAAAAATAAGCACAGAGCAGGCACATAACACAGATTTGAGCATAACCAGTATGCTCGGATTACCAACGCCAACATGCATATCTGTTGTATTTGCAATTTAATTATCGCCCTTTGTATTGTGCATATTGTTTCTGTACCAGGCTGTCAAGAAAACAAAGCAGCACATTCAATAAGAAGCAGTGTCTGTGACACATCAGCTCGAACAGTGTCAACACAATCAGTACAATGTGTTTGCCTTGAAGACCGTCTGTCTGGCTCCACCTGTCTCAAAGTTACAGAAAAACTGTTGAAGAGATGGAGATTAAAGGCTCATGAAACGAGTCTGGAGATATTTCTTTGAGGTAAAAGGTCAGCAGGTACTACAGAGGTTGTTTAACTGAAGGACGGTTGACGTGTGTCATGAGCTGTCTGGGCTTGCTCAGTAAACAAGGCTATACACCACTGAAGGGTGTTGCCCTTAGAAGAACATAAGGTGACCTATTTAATCAGGAGGAGTGAGAGGGAGCTTCCTCGTCTACCCTTGAATGTCCAATGCCTCTGCAATTTTACACCAAAAGCTGTATTTGCAAGGTTTTTCACATTGAAGACATAAGTCACATGTTAATAGCTTTTTCGTCCAGATAGATTAGCATAGCTTAGCTTAGCACAAATACTGGAAATAGGGGGAAACAATTAACCTGGCTCCATCCAATGATGATAAAATTTGCCTCCCAGCATCTTTTAAGCTAAAGCAATTAATTTGTATGTTATGTTAGAAATGACATGGCCATTTCAATGGGAGTTATGTCTGGGACTATTCCAAGATCGGGAGCTTCTGCCAGCTAAAAGAAAATAGAATAGAAAAATAAAAATATATAAATAAAGATAAGAGAGCAGCTAAGCACATTTCCCCGAAATGTTGAAATATTCTTTTAAGTTATCAAACTTTTTACTCTCCAGATAGCAGTTCTACATTCAATACAAGTGCTTTCTTTATCCTAAATGACAAATCTGTGTGCCACAGTGAGCGGACCTGATTGTCTCAGTTAACAGCAGGTCAGGGTCTGCTTTATGTGGATTGGTTAATTATGGCCAATATTGTCCCCGTCTGATGTATCTGGTCAGTGCATTTTGTGCATTATGTACTTAAGCCATGTTCTCAAGTCCAACATCTATATCTTTTTTGTGATTTGGAAAGAACACCAAGTGTTTTGATTTCCACTGCACTTCAAAGTCAACATCCCCCTAGTCCACATCATGTCCCTGTAACACCTTTGCTAACGGTTTATTCGGTGTCGCTGACTGATCCATTTTTATCCGTGCTAAAGGGAATTTTAAATATTAATTGCTAGAGATATTCCCTGATGAAATCAATGAATTCTTCAAAGAACTCTCTGTGGAGCCTCTCCTGTCAGTTCACCACCAAGTTCAATCACAACTTGGGTGTGAGTTAAAGTGAGTGTTTTTTGAGGACATGATTGATTAATGTGAAATGAAAAAAGTGAATGATTTATAGAGTTTGGAGGAATGTTTGTATACTTTTTCACCACTATGGTTGAGAGGGGACAGCGTTGGCTAAAGCTACATGACAAGTATACAAAATTATATTTGAACAGCAACAGTGGTAATTCTGTTTCGAGCCTGACACATTGTGTAAAAATCTTTTAATTGCATATCAAAATGCCTCTGATAGTTTTCAGAATCTGTTATAATGTGATCTGACCTTGATCAGCATAAAAGTGAGTGACATCAATTACCACCAGACCGTGAATGAATTTAAAGAAGAAAATCTGTCCCTGTATCTCCTCTTTAATGAAGCTCATCACTGGTGATTGCGAGGACAAGGTGTGATGGCTGCCATGGCAACACTGCTGCCACTATATGGTGTGATGTGACTGGTTGCTCCGGTAACAGCGGCAGTCCGGATGATGTTTGGCAAGGGGAGGAGAATCGGAGGAGGTGGGGATGGGGCATGTCTATTCAAATTAGTGAAGTTTCTCCACAGATCTAGAACAAGACTGTTAGATAAAAGACCAAAACATTCATAAATGTGGGATAGTTTCTTTTTTTGGGTTATTTATCTGGGGAAACCTGAACTGCTCCGATGCAGCGACACTCTGTTTCACATTCTCACATTTCACAGGTGTCTGTTCCGTGTTCTTGAGGGGTTTTTGGGGGCACATTGTTGATGAGTTTTACAATCCAGGTTTCATACACGATTGTAGGATTGGAAAGCCTCACATAAGAGCTTTCCTAACCTTCTACCACTGTCACACATTTTTCAACTGTGCCTGGAAAGTGATTTGAGGTTGGCACAAGTCAATGTCTCAACTCCTGTCTTCCCATTAAAAATTTACGAAAAGCTGTTAGCAAGAACTTGGTTAACTGCCCCCGTTCCCGACTGAGTTACAAATGCAATTTATGCTTCTTGGTAATGACAACTGTATACACAATAAAATGTTCTATCAGGCATTTAACATTACAGTGTTTCCCATACATTAATAGTAGTATTTAAAACAATTATATGATTGAAACAATGTCATGAATGACAATCATTCTGGCCACAATAATCATGACACAATGCTCATCATGTACCATGTATTTTCAATTATTGAACATACAACCTTACTCTAAAGAATGAATGCATCAAAGGGCTCAGAAAACGGTGAGAATGTAGCCTCAATTCACTCTGCAGATTGACTTCACACGGAAACATGATCCACGCCGCCTAAGTGTGGATAAATTTACACACAGTATCCTGTTGCTCCAAGCCTTGTGGACACTGTTCAGATTGTGTAGGTGCATTAGTAATAATGGAGAGACTGGAGAAGAGAGCGTGACAGGAGAAAAAAGAAAAGGGCCGACAGGTTGGATAAGCTTTTCCTGTCTCTCTCACTGTACATCAGTGTTTATATCATCAGACAAATGTCAGGGTTTCACTGAAGGTTTCTGAAAAGTTAGGGTTTTTTTTGCCTATTTTGTGCATCTTTCAATGGCGAGAAGAAAAAGTACTCAAGTGCTAATAGCAGGTACACAAAGAGAGACAGAAGAGATTAAGAGCAACACACCTTGTACTGAAAGCTCAGGAAAGCTCAGTGTAAAGGTTTCTGCAGTACATTCAAGCTTTCACTTTAGGAAAATCAAGGTAAATGTATTCCATTGAGTATTAAACTGTATACATGTTCTTCTTTTTATAGTAAAAAAAAGCCACTGGACATACTGTTGATGCTGATCTTGGCCGACCACTTGGAGGTGCCGTCCAGGACGCTCTGCTTGATGCTCTTCATGTGCTGGACGTGAATCATCTTGGCGACGCTGAACAGCTTCCGGATCTCCTCAAAGATCTCGGGCTTGTTCCTCTCGCGGATCTTCATCCTATCTTTCATAGCCATGATGATGTGCTGCGTCCGGTCCTCTGCCCCGGTCTTGGAGCTCTTCTCCGCCGCTCCTGAAGAGGACAAAGATGGGAGGAAACAGAGGAGAGAAAGGCTCGTACGATAGGTTCCAGAGGGTTCTACATGTTTTTACTTTTAGGTTTATGATCGTTTTTTTTGAGATTCACTGGGTGTTCTGGCATAACCCTTCTTCACATCTCACATTTTGCTCCGACACTACATGTAAAACTCAAATGTCCACAGGTATCTACAAATATAGGTTTTGGTTTGTGGTTCATCTCTTCTGGGTTTCTGTTTTTCTGTAGTTTAAGCAACATTACTCACTCTGCAGACAGTCAGCGTTCAGCAGCTCTTGGCATTTCTCATGCACTTTGACCCCGCACTCGGCACAACGCATACCCTGCCGGGCGATGCCCCACAGCAGACCCTCGCACTCGTAGCAGTAGGTAGGTGTGGTGGCCGTCCACACCTCGAAATTGTGAGGCGTGGTGCAGGAGATGGGGTAGATCAGAGCTTGGAGGGTCTTCTTGTACACATGGTTCTTCTGTGGAAGCAGAAGGAGGAGGGATGAGACAGAGGAGGAAGGCACAAGAAAAGAAGCAGGATAAGAGAAAAAAGGTCATGCCAGATTTTTTTAAGAAGATGTGCAAGGAAACCAGAAGCATGGGATGAAGTGTGAAGAAGGCAAGACAAAGGACAACAAGGTGAGTAACACAAAAACAACAAAGCACAGAGAAAGTGTTGGTAGTAGACAGCAGGAGAGGTGGAACAAGTGATCGGCGGTGCAGGAAGCAAAAACAAGAATGAGACCACAACAAATGAAAGCGGATGACTTAGCAACTATATAAGCTCCGGTGATTTTATCCTGAACACGCTTATTTGGTGAATTAATTGTGCGCAGCCATCAATGCAGGACAGATGATGGAACATTTCAGGGTCATGTGAAGGTGGCTACCGCTAAAATAACAGTGTGTAGTTGTGTATGACAGTGTTAATTTGTGTTTTTGTAATTCTTGGCTTCCTTACTGATGAACTAAATTCTGCTGTTGTCCAGTGTAGGAGGAGTGTGGGAGGAGGTGAACACATCTCCACTGGATGAGAGGACACCTTCACTGGGAGCCCAGTTTGATTTGGTAAACACAGTATTTGTATAGTGGGGTATGTGAGTCCTTATCATCAGGCTTTTCATCTTCACTTACTTTAATCTCCTGTCATCTCGTCCCTTGTTTCTCTCAGTCTTGTTTTAACAAGCTTTATAGCTTTATAGACATATCCTGTTAGAATTGTGTGTGCATTTTATATTTATTTTTTTGGTCCTGTGCTTTTACACGATTCTATTACATCTGATTTACTTCCTTGTCACTGTAAATATCAAACAAATCTTTATAGATAGTGAGATTTCCACTATGTCTTTGACCATCATAGCCGGTGTCATTATGACTGAAAAAATATAAATGAACGAAAGGTTAGAAAACTTTCATTTCCCTCTGCAAATCCATACTGTCCATTTTATTTGATCGGCATTTATTTGACAAACTAAAACTACAGAACTGTAACTTGTTTTTTTTAACGTTCTCAGGATTTCCATTCAGTGTACTTACACAGTAAAACATTTATTATTTTAAAATTGGCAGTTGCCTTGTTCTCTTCCGTATCATTTTTCGCTGAGCTACTTTATCCGCTTGAATAATTAATGTTTCACCTCATGTACTGTAATAACCAGCATGACTCGACACAGTGAGGCCGGAAAAGGCAGAAAACAAACAGTAATAAAACAATAATATAACCTCATCCAGTCGGTGGCGACTTGCTCCTCTCTTACCTCCATTAAAAGCTGAGGCTGCCTAAAGCTGAGTCAGCAAAATTCAGAGCGTACAGTATATTGGCTCCTCAGCAAACGGATCAACAGGAGGACAGTTGGTGTGAAAAAGAGTGTGCATGAGTGGTTGTGTGGACGCCCATCAGCAGGAACCGAGTTGACAGCGAGTTTTCCTTTACATCACTGTGAAATGTGTGTGGTTTGTGTGTGTGTGCGTGCATGTGTGTGTGTGTGTGTGTGTGGCATATGCATTTGGCCACTCACAAGCTCTTCGTCTTTCAGGGAGGTCCGTGTGGCCAGTGTGTGGGCGAGTCCAGCTTTCCTGGACTGTATCATAGTCTGGAAACAAAAGAGAGAGAGAGAAAAAAGCATCAGTCATAAACAGCCAAAGAGAAGAAACAAACAAGGTAAAGAGAAAAGAACAAGCCAAAGAAGGTTTTCGGCTGAGAATGTCAGAAAAATCAACATCTGTGTGATGTTGGGCTCTTTCAACTTTCAAGGTTGTGGAAACTCCTCACTATTGACAACACGCTTTCTGAAAACATGTAACACACCTCTCATCTCCTCTACTAACTTCTTGAGGAGAGACTCCAACACATTTGTGAGGATCTACAATTAATGTAGCAATGTTTCAAGTTTTTGGGCCGCAGCTTCAGATTTGGATACTTCAACAGACTTTGTAGTATTATAAACTGTCTGATTTGAGCCTAATTAAAGCTCATTAGAGAGATGTTGCACCAACAGAGCAGTTTGATATTTTTGGGAAATATGCTTACTCGCTCTCTTCCTGAGAGATTGATATAAAAAGATAGATGCCGCTTTCATATCTATAAATGCCCCCAGAAATGTTTTATTGGGGGGCAGGAAGAAGCCACTAAAAGTTTTAGGGGTTTGGGCCATGCATTTCTTATTTTCAACTTTTTAAAAACATGTTTAAATTGTACTTAATACTCAATACCAGAAGCCTACTATGCATACAGTACTACTTGCTGAGAAGAGTATTATGCATATGCATCTCTCTCAGGAAGGAGGAGGCACTCTTGAAGGGGGCTGGCAATTTTGATGAGGGGGGTGGCCAACAACTACATCAGGAGATCCTTTTGTTACTAGTATTGTGCTAAGCTAAGCTAATTAATTAAAATGCTGAAATGTCCCTTTAAGAAACAATGGTTTTCCTTCTGCAGATTCTTTTGTATCATGCGATGTAGTGTTTGGTAAAAGTGTCACTGTAGACGTGCTGCAGTCGGATGGTTTGGACAGGACTTGGAAAGTCTTCCTTCATCTCCAGCTTAGACAAAATACTGAAGATCAAATGCAGTTTTCATCCTACAATAATACTTTAAGCTCTTCTACACCTGCGAAATGTCCTTGAAATACCCAGAGTGGCTCTGGTTACAGCATCTCACTGACACATGTTGTCAGTTATCGTTAAGTCTAACTGATTACTGCCATCTATTTGCTGCATGAGTCTGTGCAAGGTGACGTTTGTGATAGCTGGTGTACCTGGTTTAGCTTACTTTAAGTGACATTAAAGACGGACTTGGAGTCACACACAACTCTGGAGATGTCATACCACAATCTCTCTGCACATATCTTTTTAGTTACGTGAGGACGTATGATGCGAAAGTCCATAGGGCCTTTACACACTAGAGGCATTTTTTTCGAGTGAATATTGGTGTGGATCAAGATAAAGGGATGGAGCTAGGGATGTTATCTATATTTCACACTGCAAGATGTTTTCACGACATTTTTGTTAGTTTCTCAGGAAATAATGCAGGGATCTTGAAGAGAACAATCAGGCATATGTAGGTGGTTGGTATCTATGAGTGAGTCCTAAGTGATTTACGGGCTCTGAAAAAAAATATGGATCTACTGGACTCAAATATGTTTTGTTTGATATCAGATAAGGCTTGATTGAATTAAAGAGTTAAGGTTAGATTGTTTTTTCGGTCTCATCTGCACAATTTTGTGTTTGTTCATCTATCTTCAGTCTGTTTGTCTATCTCTTTGTGATTTTTGAAAGCTGACATACTAAACTAATGAAGTCAGACTGGATTGTCCCTGAGCCTTTTTATCTCTTCAAACCTCACGGGTGCTTTTGTGCTCAGACTTCCGCTGTGACCTCCAATCTGGATTCATTTCAAGTCAAAGTTTCTTTCATCAGATGAGGGAACTTTCTCAGATCTCAGTCACAGCGGTTGAATATTTGCAGCGAGAGCCACTCTAGTTACGTCTCCCTTAAGTACTTCAAAGTAAATGCGAGACTGAAGAGAGCAAGACACAATTTACCACATTTATTAGCATTTGTTTGTCTAGAGAGGCAGGTGTGTTATTTAGTTGTTGACTTGATAAATTGCTGCAAAACAGACATGTTAATTGAGGGACCTGTGGTAAAAAAAAAAAAAAAACTATCAGAGGAAAAGCATCTTGCCCTCTGAGGACCAATCAGCTGAGGGGAAGCTGAAACCATTCACAGGAAAGAATTGATTTTTCTTGTGTTTGTCAAAACTTTTTGTAATACTGGGGAACAATGACAGATTTTTTTATGAGGGTGTGCTAGTTTTCTCCTAACACACAGAAGAAAACTTCACACAGAGAAGATCAAAATCGTTTCTTACGATCAGGACCATCTGAGAGTTTGAAACAAGCCTATCAAACAAAAAAACACAGCAGCTGAAATCTCTCCTCTTTTACTCACCATAGCCTTAGGGTTGCCAAAGGGAGGGAGACAACATATGCAAGGAAAGAGAACAAAAAAAAAAAGGTTAGAGACAAAAAAACAGCAGCTTCCACCTTGAATCCAGCTATTCAAAAAAATGTTCTAAAAGTGCTCTATCATGCATTTATCCTGTGTGTAGCCTTCAAGTTATTATTCCTGAAAGATCAAATGAGCAGATTTTGACATGTGTCACTGACATGGTGTCATTCAGACAGCCTGTTAACATGAGAATTTCATTGTACAAGTGTATAGTGACAATAAAAGAATATTCCTTTATATGACTTTACTTTACTATTTTCAATGCTAAAGAAAAAGCTAACGGTCATCAAAACGGACAAAAGTGAGACTGCATCTGGTGAAAGCAGTTGCAAAGAGGAACCAAAGAAACCGCATGTACATTATTGTTACTGTTATATGAAACAAAATAACAAATTCAATCATGATCAGAAAAAATGAAAGCCATAATTTGGATAGTGGTTGTTTTATATCATGGAGGACTTTATCCCTGAAGATAAAAACATGTGAAAATAGGATAATTGTTAGGATTAAAATGATATGATATGCAACTTCCCAGCTCAATGTACATTGAGGCTCGTCTAAGATTAAACAACTTGGATCCTATGACTCAAATGTTAAAAGGTTTGGTTTGATTCTCTCTGATAAAGTATGATCAGACAAATAGAAAAAAATGTCACTTTGTTTTAGACAGATCGTCACATGTCACCAGCAGCTAGAGACTTGAAACTTGAATTAAGCTGCCATTTCTGAAATTGTGATCATCAACTTATCAGGCAACCTTGCTGTAAATATATTGGCAATGGTATTGTATGGAGTGTATCTGTGGCCACAGCAGCTAGGTAATTATGTAAGTAACACACTTCTTAATATAAAGCACCACCACCACCATCAGGAATTGGTGACTTAAAGCCACCCTGACAGGTCCATATCCATTGAATTTGCTGCCGCTAATGAATGACACAGCACCATATTGATTCAATCTAGGTTGACTCCCTGAAAATCCTCTCAGAAAGCTAACACCTTGCATCCTGGTGATACTCAATATACTTATTTCTTAATTTTCGTATCTTAAATATAAATACTGTTTGATTTACTAAAATAATGAGAAAAATATTTCTGAGGCTATCCTAAAAGTCAAGGTTCTGTAAAGGTCAAAAATTCTCAATCAGGAAGCAGATATTGAGTGATGCATACTCACCAGTTCACTAACAAGGGGAATGGGCCTCCTCTTGCGGAGGTCTGGCATGCTGTCAATACCAAAGGGCGCGTTTCCCCTGTATAAACAGACAAACAAACACCCCAATTCACTGATCAGTATTTAAATAACAAAGGTCCAGGTGCAAACACTGCATCAGGTAATCTTATTCTCATTCACACACACACATACACATAAAAAAGTGTTTACTGACCCTGGCTTGGCCCACGGGTGCTTGCTGGGGTCGTTATCTTGATCTCGGCTCTGAAATATAAAGTCAAAGGTCACAAATGTAGCCTTTTGAAGGTTGACAGATGTTATTGGTTTCATGGCACTGGAGCATGCACGAGAGAAACAACAAAGTGAGAAGAAAAAACAGGAGAGAAGCACTTGGACTGAACTGGGTTGGTTGAGTTTCAGTACTGCATGTGAAATAGGAAGATTCAATCAATCATGTTGTCCCCCTATATATATGAGCTTCATAAATCTGGTTTCACCTAATAAAGAAAACACCGAACAAACCACACATACTCCCAGTAAACACACCCTGAATATTGACTTTTGCTTTCTGACAGCTAGTAAAGAAAACACCACAGTGACATACAAACACTGTAGCTTGACAGACCTGACATCAATATTATTTTTCATCAATATTGTGTGCTAATCAATACTGTACGGCATTCTTATATTTATGACTGGAGAAACAAATATTCTTAATAGGGCTCAGATGCATTGAGGCTGACATATAATAAAACCTAAAAATATTTCATTAGAATTTTCCAGAAACTGACAGAACACAATATAAACACAACAGATAGGAAAATTAAATCAAGAGAAACGGACATGAGAAAATGTCAAAAGAATATACTGAAAAATATATATATAAAGGAAAGGACATCATCTTTTAAGATATCATGGAAATAATGTTGACGGTAGAGAAACCACAAAAGAGGTAACCTGATCTCCATCTTGACTTCCGTCTGTAAAACAGCATAAGAAGAAAGAATCAGAAAACACAAACAGTCAAAGACAATTTTGTCTTATCATGTGAAATAACAAGACACACCCAGGTTTGTTCATGTTGTTACAAATGCTTGGGCAATGTTAAAAGCAGTGCCACATTGACTTTTCAGATAGAGGGGGTCTATGTATAATTTATTGTGAAAATGACTCTTAATATTTCCCTTCTCCATCCCCTTTAATGTCAGGCTTGCTTTCCAAGGAGATAATTAATGTTTTCTAATTCAGCAAATGGCTACTGCTGGAGCCTTGGAAAAGAGTAAGGGACTCGCATATGGCAGGTGATACATTACTCTCAAGGGAGTAAAAAACTATAGTATCAGCAGAAACCATTCGGTATAGTACATACCCAAGGGACCTTCTGGTAAAGGGGCTTAGTTAAATTTGCTGAGTGGACATACCAAAAGAAAATACTAGCGCCTATCCTTCTATCAATGTACACGTTGCATTGCAATCATGACAGACCATGATGAGAAGAGTTTTGGCAACAGAGAGACATTGTGAGGACAAAAGGGTGGGGTTGAAAAGGAACATTCTCAAGTAAACAAAGCCAACATTTTGTGATTATTAAAAGTTAAATAAAAAAATGCATAAATTTCAACATACAATAATGAAAATAAATTCAAATAACTCTTAATGTGCAAAAAAACAGCAGTGTTGTTTAACCCTAATGGTTGTTTAAAGCATGAGGTGATAGTAAATTGAAAAAAAGAAGGATAATCAGTGACTCAAAATGAATGAAAACTCATTTACTTGAATAAAACAAGACAAAATGTGGAGAATGGAACAAAAGATGGTTCCGCCTCAAAATCCAATGATCACTACCTGGCTCAAAGTCTTCTTGAGAGAAGGTGGACATGGTCATACTGGTGAGGTTGCGCCTGGTCTCCCTCTTCTCCCTCAAAATCTGCTGAAAGGTCCTCAGACACTTTAGCCTGCGTTCATCCATCTGACTTATCTCTGTGGGTTGCTCTGCTGCATCTCCTTCTGCTTTGCCCACTGGAGCCACAGAGTCTGTGATGGACTGCTGTGGCTGTGGTACCTCGTTTTCTCCCTGCTCCTCTGGTGCTGCAGGTTCATCAGCCAAGGGGGAAACTAAGAGGGATTCTGCAGGTGTGAATTGTGAAAGCTGGGCTACAACGGTTAGATCTGCAGGAACATCTGCAGGGCCTTCTGCAAGTTGTTCTGTAAGGCCATCGGGTGGAGGCAGTGCTGCAGTGTGGCTGGAAATTGGGTCAGGGCAGATTGAAAGTTCTTCCGTGCATGGAGGGACCTTGTCCGAAGAAGTGGGATAGTGGCAGGTGTCTTTGGACTCCAAAGTAAGGCTGTTGGTGGCCTCTTCAAGCATAGGTTCCACAGAGAAAATATCTGACTTGTCTCGAGTATTGTTTTTGCTCAATTCCCCTACAGCATTCCTATGATCTACCACATCACCTTTTGGTGTTTTGTCAAATGTTTGTTCAAATTGTGCCTCGTAACATAAAGGTTTGAAAGTAAACTCAGCTGCAGGCAGATCAGAAGGCATTGATAGTTCAAAGTCTGTTTCCTCTCCAGGATTCTGTGGTCCAGGTACTTCAAGTTTGCGCAATGCTCCCCGCAAGGCAGAGCTAAAATCAAGCACAGCTCGGCCTATGCGCTTGACAGTGAAACCACCAGCTTGGACGTCTGGATTGTCAGAGAGAGGGAGTCGGTTTTCTAAGCTTTGGTTACTGGCTTCAGTCTCTTGGATATATGGTTGATCAACATCAGCTACAGTGGTATATAAAGATGACTCATTCCATGTCACTGTTGATGACTCTTCGTAAGCTAAGTAATTTTCCTGATAACTGTCAACTTGACAGTCTGTCCTGTAGCTCAGGTCATTTGATTGCCTGTACTGTGTAAATTCCTCGGCATCTCCATCATGCCCATCAACTGAATGGTAACCAGAACTTTGAGGGTAGGAAAAATCTGCAGCACACTCATATCTTGCAGTAGGATTTTCAAGGTTGGGAGCTGTTGGAACATGAATCCCAGATTTGGTCTGAGGCCTTCTCCTCCGTGACTGCCACTCTTCCCTGCTAGAAGTGCTGGCAGGTGAGTTGTAATGTTTCCCAGAACGAACAGAGAGATGTTCTGAATTTTCCGTGGAGCACTGCCCAGATGTACCATATCCTCCTGCACCTCTGTAATGATCCCAGTTACTAGCTCCCTCACAGCAAAGAGGGCTCTCACCTTCATGCTCACCTGGACTCCTGCTGCTAAGGTAAGCAGTTTCCCTATGCCATGCAGATTCCCCAGTGGCACTGTGTGGTGGTCCAATGCTAGTCCAATGTTCCTCCCCATCATCAGCTCTTTGCTGCTTCCTTCCATGACTACATGATGGTCTCTCTAGATCTGACTCAGACTTAGAACTATGACCAGAAGACAAGGAGCTGGTGCTTGGACAGTCTTGGCCATCCTGCCTTTCAAGGTAGCCAAAGCTGAGTTTTCTTGCTATGGCGCCTTCTGGGATATCTGAGCTATGGTCAGAAGTATCCTCTTGTTCTTCCAGCTCCTGATGATCCATTGATTCAGCTATTGGGGACACAGTAGATTCTTCTGGCCTTGGTAAGAGTAATTCTCCGTGGATGCTATGGCGCTCATTGGGGACTTGGGGGAAAAAATTTGAGCGAGACTTTGGCATTGCACTCCCCAAGCTGCCATAAGCACTAGCAGGCCTTCGGCGAGGGGATTGTCCGTCTTTGCACCCTACCCCTGACCAGGTACCTGCATGTACCCCTGAACCAGCCTTGTTGCTGGAACGAATGCCCTCAATCTCCAACAATACAGCATCCACACAGGATGATACTTCCTCAACTGACCCACGAACAGAGGTCAGGTAATCCCTGAGGTCGGAGATTTCCTCCTGGATCTTGTTGATCCCCCTCAGCTCTTTAAGAATGTGCTCAATGACAGCACTTGACTCCTCCTCTTTATCTTCATCCTCTTCCAGCAGTGTACCAGGGAGAGCTCTGTTGAAGTTGTAGTCAACGCAGTCCCCAGTGGAGTAGGGTCTCTTTGGCCGAATACAGGGTGAAGCAAAATCCCTGCGAGCTTCTCCTGCAAATTTAGTACCATTCATGTCGGAGCCTATTGGACTGTAGTGTTGGGGTGGTCCCATCTGCTCAGGATCTGCCCGAATTTCCCCCTCAAAGGAGATCCGTTTAATATTTGCTGGAGATCTGCGGCTTTTATGTTGCAAGGTGCAGGGTATTCTTATACATCCCTCTCTGTTCAGCTCCACCTCTCCCACACATGGTGGCCCAGGTGGTGCTCCATGTCCTTTTCCATTTGACACTTTTGGTGAATAGGCTTCAGCCCTGGGGCTAATCTTAGGATATACGCTTCTGTGCTCCTTTCTGCCCTCCTGTGTTTCCCCCTCCTCCTCCTCAATACCTGCATAGTAGAGATGGGAATCTGGGACATGATGATCTGCGGAACCTTGCAAGAGACGATGTATTTTACCCCTAATGACCAGTGCTACCCTGGGGTTTGGTGCCCTCTTTTTGGGAGAGTGGACTTTTGCCTTTGTGCCTCCTTTAGGGGCAACACCTGCTCCATGTTGTCCATTGAAGCGATTCCTGGAGAACATATTCTTAAGAGAGCAGTCGGTCCTCATCTAATTCCCCACATCGTCAGTGGGAGTTACTATCAAATTGCCTTCGGTTTCATAGTTCATTAATCAAGCCTGATGAAAGCTTATTCAACTCAACCATGTAATGTCACTGGTCCATGACTAAACTGGGGAGACAAAGATAAAATACTTGTCACAGTGTGTAAGTGTTTACATCAAAGTCAATTGAAAACAGGGGAAAAGAAGAAGACATTTGAGGAATTACACTGTCTTTAATAAAGATACACGTTTTCGCAATCATCAAAGAAGCAGTACTACTAACAGTACCTTTCCGCCTTCACTCATTCACATACATATAGATCACAAAAGTGAGTACATGTACTTTAACTCATTTCCTCTCCTTACCCAGAAAACAGAAGTTATATATTATGTATACAATAACATGACATGAGCGTACAAATGGATATATGTTGTTGTCCAAACATACGTTGCAGAGCTTTGAAGCTTGAAGTGACACACTGACCATATCAGTACAGACTGACTACATCAGTTGAATGTGAAATGCAAAGGTCTCCTGCTGGACATAAAAAGTTCAATTTCTAGGCAGGATCTATTTACTCTGTGACTGTAAATTAATAACTACTGGATCTTTCTATTTGTTGCTTATTTACTAATACTTAATGACAGGAATATCCCGATACTGAGAGTGCCATGTATCTTGAGGTTCAATAGGAAATGGAGATCACGTCATAAGGACTCATGTTCCAGTTCATCGGAAGGCAAAGTATCTCTCAGGAGTTTCATCAAATCTAATAATGAAATGATGCTTTTTGCTTATAATCTAGAACTGTAAAGATTCTTGGTATCATATGGCGCATGCGGCTGCAGTGGATAATATGCTCAACACCCTTTACTAATGTCTTTCAATCACTACAACCGGGCATCATGCATTTTCAAGTGCAACAACATGCAATACGCGTGCACACACGCACACACATGCACACACACAGACACACAGACACACACAAAATAATTATTTGATGCTAGCACTTCATAAGTCACAAATTGAACTGAACAGATTAACATCTATAATCACATGATAAAAATAAGAGAGGAGGAGTGGATGGTTTGCGTCTTAAACAGCGAGAGAGACTTGGACCCCTTACACTCGCACAATAGGCTAGTCAACTGCAACATTATCGGAACTTTGAGCACATGGTCCACACAGTCTTCTACCACTGAAAAAGTCCAATAACAATACATTTCCTTTTAAACAAGCAACAATATGAATGGATCCAATTACTAACAAGGGTCTAACAAAGCGTGCCGAGATAAGTGACCTGTAGAAAACTTTGTGTTCAGAATGACAATTCCTGTGACGATTTCAATCTCAATGAACAAACATTAGAAAATCCTATCTGCTGGAGCTAGAACTGGATTTAGAAAAGTCCAGTTGTTGCAGATCCTTTAAGTTTACAGACAATGTCAAATTGTCATAATGAGCGTCACGCTTTCAAAAACCTGCAGACCAGTGGAAACAGATTTTGCCTGAAATGCTTTCAATTCAGTGATAAATACCTTGTGTAACTATTCATTTTGACATGGGTTAGGTGAATATGTACAACAGGATAGGATTCCTCTTGGCATTAAATCCTTGTCCTGGTGGCCCCATGCTCAGCATGTGTTAGATGTTTCCCTGCTTCAACACATGTGATTCAATTGAATGTGTCATTATTAGGCTCATTAGAGTGTGATGACTGCTATATAATGAGAGAGCAATCCCAGTACCACAGCTCTACAGTTAGTTAGTAACATGAACTGTACAAATGGATTTAAAATATCCTGCGAAATGTTTAGAGCATTCTGCTTTTGACTCTAATGTTACACCTTAATGCATATACTGCCAGTTGTATTTGGGGAGGACTGATGAAGAATGACTAATAACTACAATTTAAATGGCTTCATGCAGACGACAGCTCTTCTCACACAAGGTAGGCTCAATATGAGACACTGCTCACATCACCTTCTCCTCTCTGAATTATGTCCCTTTTGTTCTGTTTTTTTCTTATTGCTGGTTAAAATGGTAACTTTGTCCTTCCTGAACTCACGTTTTAAATGAATTTTAATGTGATCTTTCTGTGGTCATAGAGGAACTGTAACTCTGACCCTAGCTCTTCTTAGAATTGTATTTGATTACAAGGACATAAAAATAAATCTGAACTAAACGCCTTAAATTTAAAAGTACTGTTAATTAACATGCACTTGAAAACAGTAACAATTATGAATACACAGAAATATCTCTTGGTTTTTCTACGTTATTAATACAAAGGAGGCTGGATTTTCCCCCTTTTATTTAATATTAAAGGCTGCAGCATGGTAGATATTTTATACTAGATACGTAAAACTACTAATACTAAAAATAACTAATACTTTGGGCGGTAAAAAGTTTATACTGTAGTTGAGCTTGGATATATCACATACAGTCTTACTCAGTCCTTATCCCCCTCTGCCACTGCAGCCTACTAAGTCCTAATAAAGGTAAATTATAAAAAGTAAGTATTCTTTATTTCATTTAGGGAGATTGCAGAAGATTTTGGGAGCTGTACTGTGGATACTCAGTGATTGGAAAGCTAGTGAATAGGGGGTTGTGAATATGGAAGTAGGACGGAAATTGTAATGCAGTCAAACCTTAATCAATCCCGCCTTGAGGGCAAACCAGCCACTGCATTAAGGCAGATCTGTTCTGACTCAGCTTACATAAGTTACTGCACTGATAAAACTTTTACGCTAAAGTACAGAAGCCGCAGACAAGCACACACAAGGCTGTCACTTACTTATTCTGAAAGTATGAATAAATTAAAGGCCCTGACAATCTGTTTTCTCAATCTACTTCTTACAAAGAGGTATGAGTATGCTATTATTTGCCAATGTTTAAAACGAACTGATCATATCCCGTAAGAAAAAGGCGATGTCAGATATTTCACTGCACCAGTCAAACAAGAAGCAGAGAGTGCTCTACTGAGAACTGACAACAATGCAGTTGTGAGGTTGAAGGAGTTCTTTTGGGTGCCCTTGGTTTAGGATGTGAAAGTCTAATTAATTTTCTACATAAGCAATGTTATGTGACTGAAAGTTGGCGCACTTCCAAGACTTGGATTGGCATGAAACTCTCCTGCTTGAGACTGTGTAAAAAAAATTAAAAATCTGCTCCTTGGCAACAAAGTCAAAAGTACAAGTATGTAGACATAAAAAAACATGAGTCTAGTAAGACTCCCCAAGGATATTTTCAGTAAAGGACATTCATTGATCTTAAAGCAACATTGTGTAACTTTTTTACCTTAAAATAACAGCTTCAAAATCATGTTGATGGTACAGTGTCTTGTAACATATGTCTGCACTGTGTAACCTCAGTGACAGGGTAGGATCACAGTGCTACATACATGTTTACTCCAACATATACAAGTTTTGAACACAAAACATTGTTATGACGGAATGAGTTTTGTTTGTAGTCACCACCTACATTACGTCTGACAAATTGTTACAGGCCTGGAATTTGTTTTTACGACAGCAGTGTTTCACTCAATCAATAGGGTTTGCCAAATTGCACAAAATGCCAATTTCTAAACAAAGTTGCTTTTAACAGAGGAAGTTTCAAGATTTGTTCGTGAGAAACCACTGGATAGTTTCAGTGAGATGTTGTGACATTACCATCCATCTCAGTGGCGAGAAAATCTGTTGTTTTGAGCAGAATCAAAGTGTTTCAACAACATCAAATTGAAAACTAAACCTAAAAAAAGGTTGCAGCATAAAGAAGTTTTAACATATTTTTTTAGAGAAACACACCTTGCCAACATTTATTCAAGTGATTCAGTTGAAAAAGCATCCAAAATATGCTCTTATTGGCATCTTCCAGTCTCTTCTGCATAACATTTGAGGTTTATGGGCATGTTAGTATTTGGAGCTGTTCATCACACGAGTTACATGGGGGGAGAAAACACAACATAAGTCACATAATACTGCAGTCGTACTGCTGAGTGTTTTCTATTTGGAGGGGCACTGAAATGGGAAAGCAAGAACACTTGTTTGTTGATGCCACTGTCAATCAAATCTGACCAAACCACAGTTGTGCAAGAAGCAGCTCAGTGGAGTTTTATATGTAGTTTATTTGTGTCAACTTGAATTTTTTTTTTGGTCGTAAAGAATTAATGTTTTATAGAAATATGCAAAAGATATGAAACCGTGCTCTCAGGAGCGTCACCTGACAAACTGTCAACAAGCTGCACTGAGAATGGAGCGATGCTTCTTTAAACTTTTCCTACAGCAGAGAAATACGGTGATGTTTTTCCTTATTGGCAGCATCACCACGACTGCTTCACACTGGTTGTTTTTTTTGTTTCCTGGGAGCCTGGTGGAGAGCAGCTGGCTGATGGCAGGTTAGGAAGCCCCATCATCCCCATCCAGCCCCCCTGATTAGTGAGCAGCGGGGAGGATCGGAGGAAGCTCTGGGCAGGTGCAAGCCTCTCTTAACCATGTCAAGACTATAAATATGATGCTTGTTCTGTTTCTTTGTGCATCCCATTCATGGTCAAAGCTCTCATTATCAAAACCCACAATTTACATAAAATCACAGTACACAAGATAGCTCCTTTATATTATGTAGTTTACTGACTTCTCCGTCTCCTGCTCCTTGTTCTCCTTAAGATCATTCTTATTATTTATGTCTTCTTGTTGGCGATGCTCCCTTGCTTTCTTTCTCTGTCATTTCACATTGGATACGTCCCAAGACAGAAAAAAAACATGCTCCAGCCAAAAGGGGGAGATTTTCTGAGTGTCTGCTTCAGTGCCAGCAAATGACAAGGATTACTTTAGAGATTTACTTCTTCCTCTCTGGTGATTAATGCTGCAGCTTGCATTCATGTCACAGCAGAAGAAAAAAAAATTGAAGAATGGGACGTCAACTTGTATACCACTTAGAAATGTCCATGTCTAACTCTTTGGAATGGCCACACCTACAACAACAATGGTTAAGGTTGATTACTTCTTGTTTTCAATAAAACAATGTCATTATGCTTGCCTGAAGGATAAATAAGGGGCAAACACATCAGAATTGGTTGATTCACTGTTTTGTTTCCTGCATTGGCCAGCACCTCATATTTCACAGTAAATCTGAGGCATGACACAGCAGTGTGTCACATCTGAACATAAAACTACTTTCTCTGTTACCTTGCTGTGACTTCTAAGTGCATTTGCAGTTTATGATTTGAAGCTTGTGGCAGTAAATTTGGGGTAATATGAAAATTAAATGAGGAGCAAAGTTTGGAACAAGTCGTAGATTTGGCTTCCAAGTTTGTTGGACCTCTCCCTCCCTGCCTCTGGCTAGAATTGAAGAGAAACTTGCCTGGCTCTGGGACAACTTCACATTTGAGGATTGAGCAGCAGCTGCACACAGCCAAAGTTAATGTTTTGGTCTACAAATGTGTTGACCAATTTGACTAGCTGCAGTTTGGTATTTGTTTAGTATGCTGTTTTCTGCGATGTTACAGAATTTGTCATGTGGTTAGCAGAGAGGATGAAACTAAATATGACACTGATTTGTATGGGTTTAGTTAAGCACAATTTCCTTGCCACATATTTAGCTATAATCCAACAATTCTGTGCTTTCACTGGCAATAATACATAGCTGAACATTAGCTTGTACAATTTGTTGTTTAAACAAGTTCTCATCCATAAGTGACTAAATAGGCAATTTGTCAGTGCCAAACAATGCATAGTTTTTTAATATGGTCCCGTGCCTACTTGTATGTCAACCATCCACCATCAATCATCATTACTCGTGAGATAAAAAATAGTTTACGTAATGAACAGGTTATCTTTTTCTTTTTCTTCTTTTTTTTTGTCAATAAATGACCAATGCTGTTGTGATTCTGAAGAGGACAGTCTATCATTTTGTTATGCCCGACTTCCCTAAGCGTGGATTAACCCATGTGCAACATCATCCATTCATATAAACACACACTGGTATTATTTACATAGCTTAGGCGGGCAATGATCAACCCTCAGAAAAATCCAATCACAACGCAGTTAAAAAACAAAATAAATATTCTCGATTAATGTCCTCGGACTCTAGAATCTTCCTATGTGCACAAAGACTTGAACAGAACTTTATCTGTTCCATTTAGCCTAAATCTAATGAAAACACAACATCATTTTGTGAAATGAATCTTTTCTTTCTTGTAAATTGGCTTTTACATTGACAATGTCAAAGCGCTCCTTTTCGCCTGTATTGACACATGACAGTCAGTTTGGCCTATCAGGTAGACGAGAGCCGAATTAATTTATATTTTGAATGATGGGCGCTGCTATTGTTCTGCCAGGAATCTGACTGAGCTCATCAGTTTAGTGAAAGAGCTCTTGTTAAATGGCTTTCTTCTTGACTGGTCCAAAGGCCTTGTAAAAGTTCCCCTGCACATTTTCCTTTTCAAAGGCTGTAAAGTTATTGATCAGCGTCGTTAATGCTCTCCTGTAACCAGGCAAACAGTCATGCCCTCCTGCCAATGTCACATGCAGACTATCAATCAAAGAGCAGCATTAACAAACAACATGTATTTCCATGATACCATGCATGAAGCTACAAGTCGAAAAAACTGACCAAGTGACATGTACACCTAACAGTTAGAAGGATCTGTTTGGTTTTTCTATGACACACAAGCAGTTGTATAAGTTCTAGTGGTAATGTAGATGTGATGGCCCTCGGCCATTTTGTGTTCTGCTGGCCTCTCTGTGCTCCTTCCGTCCCAGGTTTTCCCTGCCTGTCTCCCTCCCACCTTGTTGGGGAGACTCACCCCACCTGTGGCCTCATCTATAAAGGCATGGCCTTTCCAAGATGGCGCTCTCTCTCCCTCCTGTATGGCTGGTGCCTCCAGGCACCCCAATGTGGTTTTGGTTCTGTTGGCTCTTTTGTTTTCTTACAATTACACACACACACACCTTGCACATCCAACACCTTACACCACACCACTGATTACTGACCTATACTTAAATTATGTTCTTTAGAGTCACATGACCATGCGCGAGAAGATGGCAATGCAATGACAATGACAATACGCAAACACCGGGAACCAAAGACAAACTTAACTCAGCCAAACGGCAAACGCCAAGAAAAATCCCGACCAGGTTGGTTTCATCCCCAAACGTAGCTACACAGATAATATCAGACACTTGATTAGCATTATGTGGGCTACTCGTAATAATGATTCTCCTGCAGCCGCCATTTCGTTGGATGCGTAACTATTTCTTGCTCTGGAGTCATTTGGCTTCAGGAATACATTTATCACCTGGATTCGGCTGCTGTACACTCATCCTAGAGCGGCAGTGTTAACTAACGCCCCAGGCTTAATTTACATAAACTACAAAC
This sequence comes from Diplodus puntazzo, assembly GCA_963678695.2. NCBI lineage: Eukaryota > Metazoa > Chordata > Actinopteri > Spariformes > Sparidae > Diplodus > Diplodus puntazzo. The sequence continues at coordinate 19,111,731 of OZ023159.1, read as the reverse complement.
GCTGGTTGACCAGGGTGGGCTGGGTATTCCTAACCCTGGAACTGCATTGAAAGCACACTCTGCGATGCACTCCCTCCCATCCACTTTATCACAGCAGTATTGTCTGATGAAGCGCAGACCCATTCTATACTTGCAAACATGCATCGATTGGAAAATAATTTCAATTAAGATTAAATCTAACCCCCATCTGAATTTATCAGCAAGCATCTGGCTTAACCCTAGATCAAACATAGAGAAGAAACCATTTCTTTGGAAGCAGTGGGTAGATAGGGGTATTTTGGTACTGGGGGATTTACATGACAAAGGTATAATGAAATCATTGAAGCAACAATTTGGTCTCCACCAGCAGCAGTTTTGGAGATATCTTCAAATTAGACACCTTTAAACTCACACATTTGGCTCCACTTCAACTGCCCCACCTAATTCTGACGTTCTCTCTAATGTAGTTAAAATAGTTGGTACTGGTCATGAGGCTTCCAAATATTACTCCATGCTGCTTAAATGCTTTAATAATCCAGGCTTAAATCAGTCTGGGAGACTGAACTTAACCTATCTTTTACTGAGCAGGAATGGAATAACATTTTAAAGAACTATAAGAAATTATCTCTGGAACTCAGAACTAGACTAGTACAGTTTAAAATAATAAACAGGGTATACTGGTCCACCTCCAGGTTATTTAGGGTGAAATTAAGAGACAACCCAAACTGCTGGAGGTGCGGGGTGGGTGTTGGCACTCTTTTCCACATGATGTGATCCTGCCCTGTTAGTTTGGACTGCTATACATGAGAACATAAAAAATGTTCCATTCTGCCCGAATTTGTTTGTACTTGGTGACCCTCTCCCTTTGAAACATTTACCTATACCACAGGCAGACAGACTTTTAAAGGCATCTTGTGGCTTGCTGGTGTGCATGTTTGTAGCTTAGTTCTATTAGTGAATGAAGATTAGGTGCTGATAAGTAAATACTTGATTAACAGCTGCAACGGCTACAGCTGGTAGGTCTCAGTGTGTGTGTCATTACTGGAAATATGTTCCTGGAGAGACACACTTATAGCAGGAACTACTGCAGGAGCAGTTTTGAGCACTTTTCCTGGTGTTTACATGACTGTTTGCAGACAGATTTTTGTCAGCGTGATAACATTGCATCCATGATTTTTACGGGTGTGTAGTGGAGATCAAAATGAGGCCAAGTTCAAAGATGGGTGACATCTAACCTCTGAGTACTCAGTACTGACGCAATAATGTAGTACTGGCTATTAATAGTCATGTTAACACAAATACCTTCACATTTGTATTAAAATGATTATATAAGGTATCAATTCTCTGTGTCCACAAGTCACTGATGAGGGGGGAGAGATAATTAAATATACTGAGCCTTTGCTTAACTAAGTCTGCTATAAACAAGTAATTAATTGTTTATACACTGTTTATCAATGCTGAATAATGGGAGTCGCTGTGGTTTTTCATCTTGAGCAAAAATAGATAAATAAATGAATGTTTTTCTTCTTTTTTTTTTTCTCTGGAGAACGAGATAAGAAACCAGTAGCATCTTTTCAAGACCTGAAAACATTTTTCTTTTTAACCTTACCCTTCAAGTTGAAAACGAGCTGCTTGATTATGTTTATCCTGTGACAAACATTGTCTGCATTGCAATTTACAAAGAATGCCATGATGAATAGCAAACCACTGGTCAATGTCAAACAAACTTCACAACATTGAAACGATTACATAGCAAGATGCCACTGATTTAAGTTTTTTGACTGCCATTTATATTACATCACAATCAGTCTTTACCGTTGATAACAGAGAAAACTGGAAACTTCTACGAGCTTCTCTGGACATTGATCAATAAAATATATAATATGAACCCAGCCACCTCTCCACAAGCATAAGAAAAATACACAATGGACCTAGAAAAGTACATAACTGCAGCTGGAAAATACTCGAAGCAAGTGTGAACGTGTGTGTAATGAGCATGCTATTCTGTCTAGGACAAAGAGTGGCTGACAGAAAATAAATACCACTATTAGGAGGGGGGGGGGGGGGGGGGGGGGTTTGAATCCCGGAGAAAAGAATGACAGCTGAAAGAATAGCGGGCAGCTGGCTGAGAAAGAGAGATAGTTAGAAAGAGAAAGAACCAAAAAGGAAAAGCACGATAACAGCTGTTTGAAAGGGCGACAAAACAGAGAGCGATGACAGGGGTAATTTTGGAGAGTAAATAGATGAGAGGAAAATAATGTCCAGGCAATATTGTTTTTGAGTGTAACTGTTCATGATTTCATGTAAAAAAAAAAATAAGGTGAAAGCAGGAAAAGCACCGATCCTCAGGACACAAATTCTTTCAGACCATGTTTATTGGTCTCATCTAACGTTCCACATTCCTCCATGCTCATCAATTTGCCAACTTTACGCTAATGTAATTCAAAATACAGATGCAACTGCGGTTTAAAAACTGATAAAATAAACTGTATCGCAACAAGAGTCACGGGTCAGCTGTACTCATTATTTGTACCAGGTACTTTTCTCAGCTTTTTTTCCCCTGGATGATGTTAAGCCAGCGCTCGTAACTGAGAGTCTGGCTATGAATTCGACTAAGGTGGTTTAAACTATCAACCCACTGGGCCAGCTACTGCCTCAATTGGATATTAGCTTTCCTCGGCTGGTACAATAAATACTGTTCTGGCTAGCGACATTGGCATGATAAACTTTTCTTATTGTTACTAGTGCATTGCCCATAGGAAGTATGTATTCCTATAGAAACGTGGGAGGTTAAGTAGTTTTTTCATGAATGGTCAAATGAGGCTGTGTTTGAAGGTGGGACATCAGGGATATTTAGGTTTGTTTTTGACTATTTTTTGATTTTGCCATTATATTTCACCTTAAAAACTATTTACCTTGCCCTGCTAGTTGTCATTATTTTCAGCACAACCTCACATGTGTGACTGTACAGTTATCTTTTCATTTTTACATACTGTATTAACACAATAGACCTAAAATCACAAAAAAACATAAAATCCGAGTAGGAAAAAGTTAGATTTCTCACTATGAAAACCACAAATATGTTTAACGAACCATTTATAATGCAAATATAAATTGTTGTTTGCTAAATTTGTGCATAAGTGTTTGAAATTTACAAAATTATTTGTAACTATTTACATTTAAATGCAGGCAATGCCTCAGGCTCAGACCTCCCTTAGCTCCTTCCAGCTCAATGAGGAGCTGCACTGCCTGCTCCACATTCAGCAGTCTCCTCATTGTTTTGACTCATTAAACAAAAAAACGACTCCACTACACACTAAACACACTACACCAACACTACATAACACACTTACTATACACTCCAAACACGCTAAATGTCCCAAATCTCTCAACTCTCTAAACTCGCTATCACTATCGTTGTCTCTATTACCTTCACTGTCGCTGTCACTCTTTCGCCGCGGTCCCTCCCACAACTTCCCCCTGTTTCTCAGCAACCTCAGCTACGCCATCTTAAATTGGTCACGTGATTTGGAAGCACCGGCGTGTCCGTCGACTCAGGAGGTGGGGCATGGGGGTGGGCTTTGCAGTGATTGGCTCTGTCACATCTACTGCTAACCTTTTCCTCTGCTCCTCTCGCATTCATCACTCTCTGCTGTTCACTCTCTATGTCGCTCAGCTACACACTCACCGAGCACACAAAGAATCTCAACTATTCTTATGACAAGAGGATATTAATCAATCACCGCATGCCACTGACTTTCATGTAAGCTTTTAGTGTCGGCTCAGCTTGCTTAGAATCTCGTCCGAGTTGCTAACAATGAAGGATCAGGTGTTAGGTATCAGCTACAATGTAAAAAAAAGAAAAGAAGTGAGTTCAGTAGAGTGGGTCTGTGCCACACAGTGGAAAAAGGCCTAAGAGAGTGCGATCAGGGCTGAATAACCAACGGCATTAAAGCCAATGAAACAGCAGTTCAAGCTGTTCACAGCTGCTTCGTGGCACAGCAGGTTAACATGCAAGACGAAAAACAAGAAAAGGGAAATGAAACTAAACAAAAAGCAGACCATGGTTTTTTGTCATGGTTAAAAGAAGATCTACTTGGTTGAAATAAGGACATATCAGAGTTGTCTTTAGGAAATGGGACACTACTGTATAGACATGTCCACTTTCAGCTGCCTTCTTTCCTGCCTCAACCATTAAGTAACCTTATTACAGAAAAGCGTCTGAGGTACAACAAAAAACATCAAACTACTTCAACCTTTGGTTCTGTGCCACAAGAGTCATAAATCACAGACCCTGGTCAGGTAAACACAAACAAAGTTATAAGGCATGAACAAAGGACCAATGCTCTCCCTTGTCTCATGGAGGCTGTATACCATCTTGCCAAGAAACCAAGGGGAACATTAGTGTTTTATCCACTCTCTGGTTAAGGTTTTTTGAGCAGAAAACCGGCAAGGTGTGCTATTACTCTGGAATAGGATCCAGTATAACCATGTGCACCCAAAGGACAGAGTCATGGCTGAGTGGGACTCTGGCCCTGCTGTCACCTTCATTAGACTAATTCTCCTGCCGCTCTAATTGATTTATCATCGCCACTCCAACTTCATCCAATTCCATCAGTCATTTCTCAAACACACAGCTCAGACCGAACACATGTGCTCTCGCTCTCTCTCTCTCTCTCAAACACACACACACACACACACACACACACATACACACACACACACACACACACACACACACACACACACACACATTCAGTATAGTATATCATGTGTAGACAAACATAAGTGGTCTTCCTTTCCATTATTCTCACGCACACAATCACCCATGAACACGGGCCACCGCCCTGATGGTGGCTCTACAAGGAAATCCAGTTTGCAGCATAAACAGATTGCTATACAAGGTAAAGTGTTTGCACTTGAAGGCTCTCATGGGCTCTCAAGCAAAGCTGTGAAAGCAGCCAGGAGGAACGCCCTGGCAAGGTGTGTCACTGTCACTTAGCAGCCAACATGCAGAGAGGGAAGGAGGGTTGTTGCGAAGCGGAAGGTGTAATCACTTTCCCGAGCAAATCCAATAAGCTGGGCCTGTTGCCTCTCCATCCTTTTCTCCCTGTTTCCTTGAGTGAGTTCCACGGGCCGCTGCTGGCTGGCCGCCACCGGTAACCCGATGCGAATGACAATGCACCTCCTCCTGAGGCTAATTGATTGAGCTTTCTCTCAGCCATTTCAGAGATCCCAAACAATGATGCTGCTTGGTGTCCTTGGCATTCAGAAGAAAACCTCCGCTCTGAACAGAAAGCCTTTTCTTTTCAGCTGGCTGTGATAAAGTGATGGTTTTGGAGAATGCTGCCTGCAGCTTCAGCTGCTGCTTAGTCAATGTTTCAAACCTGTTTCACATGGTGTTTTCTTTGTCGTTGTGTATTTCATTTTTTTTTCAATGTTTTTGATTAAAATTTAAGTTGTTTTGACTTACAGCATCTTTTGCTTGAAGCCAATCAGGCCTACACTAGCACTAAATTCTGTTGTCGTAAGAAATATTGTAACAGTGTTTGTTTGTTCTAAAGGTTCAGTATGATTTAAACTGCTTCTCGGATTGGCGATCCCTTCTGAAAAACCTCTTTCTGAGGTCAAAAGTATTAGGAGGTTACATCTGACGTTCTTTGGAACTTTCTGAAACTGACAGTCTAACAATCACAATATATTGGCCTAATGTGGGAATTTGAAAAAGGAGGCAGGATTTGAATTTCCTGCATTTGAGTGCAAAAACAATAATACCTATATGGTGAGACTGTCCGAGACGTTATCCCCATTTTTATGACATTGCCATTTCTATTTCGATTGGTGTCTGAAATAATTCAACTGCCCCTCAGCTACAGCTTGAAACTTAGTTCCGCTACGGCCAGTTAATTCTGATCGAGGTGTTGAAGCATTTCATTCTCTTTGGGCTTTTAAACTCATTTTAATCTGAATGGCTGTTTGTAAACACAAATTTTATTATGTTGCTGCAAAACCTTAAAGGAGTTCTGTTGAGAGAGCAAGATTTTGTTGCCCTTATATAACATCATGACAGCCAGTAAACACTGACTGCTTTGATGAGAGTTCCCATTTTGCTTGTATCTCAAACTTGACACAAATAAGTTTTTATGCACTTGTGTATGATATCATTATTATTATGCCGTTCCAACACAGCAGCAGTAATGTAACAAGAATCTGCAAATAACTTAGAAACGCCTTTATTAAAAACGGTTTCAAATGATTCAAAATGCAGGTTTGCGAGTGTTTTTTTTACGCGGCAATTGACACACTTCTTAAAAGACAGCTAAAACACATCTTCACTTTTCATTTAATAAAAACTCCACCTTCACGTCTATCTCAAAAGATTCAAAATCAGTTTAGAGCTGTTTACTTCGTCAAAATAAAGCGTGACCTCCCAAAGAGAAGATTTGCGCTACAGCTTTTCATCAAATGCAGGATCCTACCCTGTATTTGATAGCACTGACTTATAATATTATATCATTTGTATTCATATGCTCATGAATAAATACATACAGGTCTCCTCGAGGAGCTGTGGATTTCATTACTTTGCAATTCCCATGTTTTTCATGAACAGTTTCACGTATAAGAAGACATGAAATTGTACTGAATGCTGCCTGGATACAGACGATACCTGTAATCTTTCCGTCAAACCACACCTCAGATATAAAAGTAGTCCCATACTGCCATTTCTCATCAACTTCTGTCTCCTTCTTATTCTCGTTGCCTCTGTCCCTACAGGAAACAGAGCCGTCCCTCCATCCCTCATCTCATTTAATGCTAAGGCCTCACCGTACGCACTGACCCTTGTTGTCTCTATTTCCTTGCTGCATCTGCTTCAAGACATCCAACCCATTCATCACCTGTCATGTCTGGGAAGGACTAGATATATTCCCACTGAAAACACACTTCCTTTCATTTCCATCCTTACGAGGACTTTCCACTGACTCACCCACAGACATCACTTTCATCAGCAGTTCTTGTACATGTTTTGAACAACGTTCCTCCTTTCCATTAACTTCTAGCAGTGTCATAGTTAAAACTCACTATGTTCGCATCATTTCATCAGATATTTTTCCTGGCCATCACTCTCTTTGTCATTTTAGAGCCTGCTGCTCACTCTCACCCCGCAGTGCTTACCAACGATTCAGTCGTTAAAGGGTAACTCCAACAAGTGTGTTTACAGGTCTTGGGCAGTACTACTGCATATGTGAAAAAAAAAGTTGCTAAAAGCCTTTTGTGGTTCCACAGGAAGCTACATGTAGTCTGATGAAACCCTCCAGTGCAAATCTGTCTTCATTCCCAAAGTTGAATGGTTTCTCACAAGTTTCGATGAACATCAACTCCATAGGGCGAGGCACTCACAGGATGCAGATTTTGTGAACCAATTTCTGCTCGTTTGCATGATTAAATGTCAATGTGTCCACTCCTTAAATGCCCGTACTAGGTAAACCCACCTCCGCAACCCTCGGCCTGCCCTACAGTTCAACCACATGTTGCTTGATTGACAGCTTCCAAATCACAGCGGTCTTTTACCAGGCCGGCAGCTCCCCATGCGCGGCCACAAACAATTAGCGAGGTCAGAATTGGTGTGCGAGCTGGAGATAATTTTCATCATCCGTCAGTCAGAGGAGTACATGTGAAGAGGTCAAGACCCAGAGGGTTTTTACAGCCAGACAGAAATGTCAAACGTCAAGGAAGTATTGTACACAATCTATAAATCTGCAATCTGGTCTCAAACTTGACAGTGAGTTTATGAGTTCATGAGTTTAAAAGAATAGCCTTAACCCTGACATTTCCATACTTTAATTGGCTTTAATTTAATTGGCTGCTGGCTGACTGATACAGAACAATAGTGATTCAGTCTATGCTGAAGATCCTTCTGGAAAAAAACATCTGGCACATATGAAATTATGGAACAAAATCGAGCAGACAAGAAAAAAAAGCTCCACCTACAGAAACTTAAAGCAACATCATGAAATCAAACAGATATCTTACTCCACATCAATAATCCATCAATCCATCCATCTATTATCTATAACCACTAATGGTCTGAAGGGTTGCAGGGAGCTGGAACTGATCCCAGCTGGCATTGGGCAAAAGGCAGGATACACTCTGGACATGGTCTCCAGAAATTACCTCAGAAATCCAGTAAAAAATAAACCAACTGTGTTGTTGTTAATACACATTTTTGTTTCAAGAACTACATAAAAATCAGCCGCCAAAATACAGTTTGTGGCCACTCATTTGTCTGTCGTGTCTTAACTGTATTCCATTCAGTCTGATCTGCTCACATTAAGTTGATAAAACAGTTAAAACACAGTTAAGAGTTTTGAGATGTGTCACACTGTAGGCAACAGACGCTTCCTCCCTGCATGTTTCCCCTCTCTCTGTCATTTCGATGATACATTCCTAATGCTTCTTTCCCCACACCATCCCCAGACCTGCATCAATGCTTGTTCACATCCCTCTGCCCACATCTGGGAGCAGCTGGGATTTGTACTCAACCCTTCAGTCACAAGCTCACTATTTTTGACCTGTAGACGCCAGCTCCCAGTGACTCTTTACAAAAGGAAGCATTAAACACAAAGATGATGAACTTTGCCGCCTTTCCTTTAACACTCATTTAACTTTTACATACTTTTAATTGATGAAAGGCCCCCTGAAGGCTCGTTAGCATTTCACATGAAAAATGCATTCACCGCAAAGATTAAAAAAGGATGATTAAACACTTTGAAATTATAAATATAATCACCCATATTACATAAACCACTCCTCCAGTGTTATCGCACGACCTCCCGGAGGTTCTTAACTGCAGGTTGAGGAACAAATGTAATGATGCAAGGATTTGCTACTTAATTAATTATTACTGATTGGAGCTGCAGCGTGGAGCTTCTGGAGACGCCCAGGAGCTCCAACACCTCCACACACTCACACCCTCCACACAACACGAGTGGGGATCACGACTGGTGTACCTACACAGTGAGCTGTTCTGGAGAGGCTGCTAGAGGATAAAGTACGTTTTTTTTTCTTTTGTTTTTTTCATATGACAGGGCAGATTGGCAGGGGTAGGGAACAAGAGGCAGAGATATTGTATGGTATGCACAAAAATGCTCACTCAGCACATGGAATAAAAAATGACAGCTTAAAGGGAAGTGGGATGGAAAAGTGCACAATTAGTCTGATATTGTATGAGTAGCTGTCTAAAAATAGAACTTCTGACATGACGGGGCGATGTGGGAAAAGAGAGGAAATGTGTTTTCTTTTTTCAGTACTTACTCCGACACTATATATCACACAGACACATCAGATCTTACACCATAAAGATAAGAGGTTCATCACGGGGTCCCCTCAGATCCCGAGGGGCCAATAAGCACATTAGAGCTCCTTAATAAATTCCCTGATTTATTACATACACGTGATCTCTTTATCAACTCCAACCCCTTGAGAATTCCTCAAACATCTTCATTCTTTTTACAGCGCACTTAAAAAAAGTGTCATCTGTCATCTTATCAATATCTCTTTATTCTGATTGCTCAAGTGAAAACAGAAAAACCTACCTTACGGTGCAAAGAGGCTGAGCCAAGGTGGTGGAACAACAAGTTTGACGGCACAATCCAACAGACAATCCCCAAAGAGCACACAGAGATCGATTGCACCTCTTTACGTCATTTTTTTTAAGATATGCAAGACAAAAAAGCTTTGAAGTGACGAGGAAAACCAATTAATTCACTCAGCTCTACAGTAAATCAGAAGATATCAGCCGATCAGACGGGAATCAAAAAGGAATGACATTTGTCAGGTTCTTCTTTTCTTTTCCCATGACCGGCGTGTCAATCAAAGCGCTCTCTGTCACTTTCCCTGTATTTTCCTGTACTCCCCTCTGTCTTGATCACAGCGCTCACTGAGTCGCATCCCAGCGGTCTATTCCACTTCCCCTCTCTGCCTCCACTCGCCACAGTCTCCTCCTCCTCTTCTCTCTCCCTCTCTTTCACTCCATCTCTCTTTCCTCCTGCCTCTCTCTATTTCACATCCTCACATCTCCTGATTGATCTTAATTCCTTCCAGGGTTTTCCTTCTGTTCTCCTCCCTCCCAGTAGCTCTACTGATCGCAGCTTGTTGCGCGGCACGGACGCTCCACTTCTCGTGCGCTCACTCTTCCCTTCTCTCCCCCCTCTCTCTCTTCCTCACCCACCTCTGCCGCTCGCTTTCTCAAATAATTTCACTTTTCACACACTCCGGTACTCCCGACAGCTGCACATACGCTACTCAGCTACAGCACAGTCTGCACATGCCCTCAGTACATGAGATATTTTTAGGGCTATCAGAGTACAGTTTTTACTGCTTTAGCCTAATATTCTTATCGACCAATTTCAAATGCAGCCTGTCTGGTGGTAGATGTACTTATTCCATCTTTTTTTCAATTAATCATTAATTTCGCCAAATTAAGTGAAAAGTGGTCATCACAATTTTGAAGAGGCGACATCCTGAAATTGCCTTTTATATCGAAGCAACAGTCCAAAAATCAAAGATATTCAAATTATGACAGGAGGAAGCAGCATATTGTCCTTTTTGAGGGTATGACAATTTGTAAAAAGAAAAATGACTTAAAAATGACCAGTTATCAAAACTGTCAATTCATTTCTGAATGGTTGACTAATGTATTGTAAGTCGTACCTTTCCAGGCAGCCATTGATTTTCATTTATTCCTTTGCAGTATGAAAATCAAATTACAGCCCTGATGATTACATGCATGTTCATTAATGCAGTGCTGTTACTTTATGTTTGTTTTGTTTCTTTAATTGTGGCACTTTATGTTGCAAAAAACACAGCTTGCCCTTTGGGGGCAAATCAAGATGAACTTTAACTTAATTATTGAAACGTAAGCCGGTTTTGTGAACAGTTTTTACTATTCCAGCTGGGCTGGTAGGTAGTATGACTCTACAACTGATGATTAGTTTCATTAGTGTTCAGTCTATTTTTTCTATTTGTGTGTATATTTTAGTGTGCATATTTTTTAGTCTGTGTCAGAAATTCCATTGCCAGGAAAACAAACAAACCCTCATGTTAGAGAGGCTGGAACTAGGAATGATTGATGGATTGACTCTGAAAATAGCTGGCAATCAGCTTTCCACTGATTTAATTTAATTTACTAATTGTTTGAAGTAGCCAGAACATCTAAAACCTAATAGTCCGTTGGCAAAAATGTTAAGTATAAACGATCTGCTGGAAAATAATGGAAACTAATGGCTGCCTGGAGTAGAAGACAGAAGCAGACCCACATGTTTTCAAGCATGGCCAAACGGTTAGTGATGATGAACAGTATGTCTGCAAGTTTGTGCAGTAATTGGGCTAAATCATTCAAAAAAAACGATATGGTCCCTTGGAAAGCGGAGCACTCTGCATTTGAAACATACATCTATGCACAATGTTTAGTATTTGTAGAGAAGAGACTAAACTAATTACTTGCTATGGTTCCTAACAGCTCTATTTATAAGCTTTAAATGAATCTCTGTGGAGGTGACATGATATAAATATACTATATCACACTTTCAGTGTCTTTCAAATGAAATGCCCACGAGTGCTCATCTGTACAATCTGCTAAATAACAAAGTACTTCCTGTCACAATTATGATAATGTATTCTACTGTCTATATGCTGTGGAAACATCTGAAGCATAAAGGCTTCCTTTTTGTTTTGGCTGAGATGCTGGCACAAAATGCTTTGGAGCAATTGGTTTAGGACGTGACTTATGGCTCATTAAAAAGCTATTAGTACAATAGAGCATCAAAGACAAGGCCAGTGGCTACCCAGCCTTCGGCCCATGACGAGGCCATCAGCCGAAACTCATTGTCTTCATAACTAATCTGATGCTGCTGTTATGAGACATGGAAAAGCACGATTGAACAACATCCAGCATAAATCACATTTAAATACTACAACCCATAACTGCTCCATGTTAACATTGACTACTGTCTGTCACACACCATTCCACAGATGAAATGAAGGGCCGTCATGCTATAAAGTGATCACAGATGTGATCGAAAGACACAATTTCAACAAAGAAAATAGGCAGAAGCTCATATAATTAGCATATTTTCCTATGTAATGACAAAAAACTTCTTGTGCAGAGGGTGGGTGTTCAAACTGTGCTGGAAAAGTGAGGAAAAGGATTATTGAGGGAGAGGCGATAACACCTTTGGTTTGTCATTCATCCACTATGGAGGCAAGGCCCTCAGAACTCGTGGGAACAGACTCTACACTCTATACATTCTCTGACAGGCCTTTGTTGTTAGTGCTGGAATGTTTGTGCCTCCATTTTCTTTTTTGCACAATGTTCAGTGCTTTGAAGAATTAAACATGTGCTCAGCCAGAGCACACAGGAGCTGTGGATTACCTGAAGAGACACTGCCAGCAGGCGTTTAAGTTTTGGCAGATATGTTAGCAAATATGTACATGCGAGCATTTTGTTCAGTGATTCTTTCAGTCCTTTCAACGAAGTTTAATTTTTAACAGTTGGATTTAAAAAAAAAAAAAAAGCATCACCTCACTCTCCCAGCACGATCCTCCTCCTACAAAACAGAAGGTAACGTGTGGCAGAATAGTCACTTTATGTATCAGGTCACAGCATCACTGACTCTTTTTATATGCACGTGGGAAACAAGGCCACTGGGATCCCGTTTTTATGAATTTCATACATTCAGTTTTAAAATGTCTTCACCAAATAACCAAATGTTATTTTGTTATCACTAATTGTTTGGGTGGCTGTGGCTCTGGGGTAGAGCCAGTATCTTGTTATCGTAAGATTCCCTTGGTCTGCACGTCAAAGGGTCCTTAAGGGCAAGATACTGAACCCAAACTGCTCCTGATGTGCTGGTCGGCACCTTGCACCTTGGGCGGCCACTGCCATCAGTGTATGAATCAATGAATGAATTACTGTGAGTCGCTTCGGACAAAAGCATCTGCTAAATGCCCTAAAATGAAAACTGTTTCAGTCTCCCGACCCTTAAGTTAAAATGAGATGCAGATCTTTAAGTTAGTTTGAGAACCCCTGCTCTGAACTGACAATACTACTCATGTCGTCAAAATGTTCATGTTCCAGAAAGAAATCGAAAAAGGTCAAAACAACAATCAGACAGTTGTTTTTCTTCCGAGGAAGACAAAGCTCTGCTGTGCTGAACAACTCAGACGACCAGTTAGATATCCAGAACTGCTCGACTAACAGGAAAAATGGAAAATGAAATTAACATTCTTAATTAAATTATTGGTTGATTAACATGCAATCTTTTCTGCCCTGTTGTTCATGAACATGGTCCTGAGGGGAAACTTCCAAATATGTTTAAACATTTTTTTTAAAGTAAAGATTTTGTAGACAATACAAGATTAGAGTACTAACAAGATCATTTCGACAATGCAAAACACAAGGGATTAAATGTTTCCCTCTTCAACTCCCAGGTCTTTCATTAATCTTTCCAACAGACATAATCAAGAACAGATATCAGAACTACAGCTTCTGTATAAAAAGCTGTTAAATCCCTATGAGCACAGTCATCTCACGCACAAAACTGGTTGTTAGCGGGAGAGGAACCCTTTCATCCCCCCGCTGCACTGTCTGTGAAACGCAAAATTTAACTGCCACTTTCATATACTGAATACACAAATGGCCTTCTCGAATAGGATACAGACTGATGGCTATCTGCTTCAGGGGCTGGCATGGCAGACAAATAAATCTGACATCCTGCTGTTGACCAGAAAAATTTCATCCACTGGGGAATTTATCATGTGGTATATGTATTAAGAAGATAGGTATAGGATTGTTTAGTTTTGTTATTTTTCCTCAGACACTTACGACTCTTATCTACCACATCCAGATGAACAGTTTAACATTTATATGCTGTCTTTCTTCCCCCCTCTGCTGGTTGATTTCTATTATTTTTAAAGACTGAGACTGAGCAACCTGAGAAAGGAAGCTGCATAACATATATGAAGGGTGTATGTGTGAAGGTGTGAGGATGTGTGTTTCTTCACCCCCCGTATCTAAAGTCAGGCACTGTGGTAAACACAGGGCTGACAGTCGCCTCAGGGGAGGGCAAACATCTGATTTAACACTGGTACCCTGGAGGGCATAAATGAGGACCCTGCAATCCCTGTAAGACACACAAACACCTGCGCGCACACACAAACACACGCCGCCCACAGGCCTGATTTCCATGGTGACTTTCAGCCAATGTCACGCTGCTGACGACGCCGCCCCTCTGTCGTTAGCATGCTGAATGGAAGTCGTCACTAAAAGATACAAAGCAATACTCCCCTTGGTCTGTCTTTTAATCCATTTATCCTTTCTTCTCCTCTTCATTCCATTTCTGCTTTTCTTTAATGTCTCTTTCTTCCTGCTGCTGTTCCCTCACTGTAGCACTAACTACTGAATAGAACCATCAAAGCAGGACATCTGTAAAACTGTGTTTGTCTCAAAGTTAATTGAAACCAAATTAGTCTGAGCTAGTTTGACTCCCTTGTTATGGTTTGAAGAAATCCATTTATCAATGAATGAAACCAACTGTTTTCAGCGCATGTTTCAGAGTGTTTTTCTGCTTCTCGTGAATGTCAAACATTGAAAGAACAAAACATCTGAAAAGAGATGAAGACTCAAGTCTTCGACTTAGACCTGAGTTGTATTAAAGTCTCCACACGTAGATAATAAAAGGCTTGGATGAGGGTCTTGGATTGGGACATGGAGAGCACGCCGGACCACATCAAACTTGGTAGGTCAGCTAGTCATGAGCGTTAACTTTAACATCTATGGAGGGTTAGCAATCATGTTTTGCTTTGCGTAATAGGCTACCTTGATGTTAGCTTGCCTGCTAAGATTGGCGCTGGCTGAATATTTGAAAAGATTGCCACTCTTGTTCATAAAGTGCTGGCTTCATCATTACTGTAAAAGTGGTAGGGTAATTTAATAGTCCACGTTCAGTTGCCACCATCTGCCGGCTAAGTAGGTAAGTAGGACCTCAATACAGCACTCGCTCTGTATTGTAGCTGTATGTTCATGTTACAAATCCAAAATACAGATATGAACTCTACTGGAGAGCTTTCATTGTGTGTTTTTTTATATTGAAATGCAAGAAGCCTGTTTAAAGTGATCATATACCAAAAAAAACTGATCAATGCTGATACTGTATGCTAATAGATTAAGGAGCAGTGATAACTCAGTTCACATATGTTCATTCATATATAGTTCTGGAGGGTTATGAGCAGACCAGATGGCAAACAGCGAATGATGCATCTCTGCATGTGAACACCGTTTGTGTCTTTATCACATCAAACATAAAGCACCCTCCTACGTTGTTGGTCACGTCAGAGATAGCAGTTACATGACGCATAACCATCCCCTTCCCCCCGGAAGCCAATCGTCTGTTTGTCACAGCCAACACAGGATACATTTCCAACATAGCCAATCGGGTTGTTGCACTGATGCCAGCGCCATTGAGATTCTCGGCAGCTGCAACCGATCTGATGCACTGCAGACGGACTTCTCCCACGGCAGAGGAGGACATCAGGTTAATGCACAGGAAAGATGAGGTGCAAACATTAGACACTAAACTTCGCATTTGTCATGTTTTTAGGTGGGGTTTATCATTTTTGTTTGGTGATTCTGTAATGCAGCTGTGTGCCACTGACATTTAAAAGTTATGAAGTTCTGGCTCTCTCCCCATTCATTTACACTGGGGGGCGTTGCCAAGATGGTTGCGGAGTGGCCGAACCTGCTTAGAAGAACTCTGGTTAATCTTAATGACAGTCACCGGGTTGGATTCTGACATATCCAGTCATGACATTAAAACTATTTT
This sequence comes from Diplodus puntazzo, assembly GCA_963678695.2. NCBI lineage: Eukaryota > Metazoa > Chordata > Actinopteri > Spariformes > Sparidae > Diplodus > Diplodus puntazzo. Next base: position 19,095,874 of record OZ023159.1, on the reverse strand, counting down.
TAATGGCAGAGTAATGAGGATGAATTGAGGTGTCTCACAGCTTGAGGGTTTAAAAACAAATGCACCAGCCAGATCAAGATGTTCAGACACTGGGTGGTAGTGCTGAATTCGTTCGTGGTTTACTCACTAATTTTCTTATCAGTGCCCCAAGCCAAAAAAATCTCCTCCGAACTCGTTGTTGTTGTTTTGAAATTCAACACTTCACATATGAGCGACTGAGATAAAACTCTCTCCACCAATGGCAGCGGCAGCAGATCAGGGTGCAATGAACCTGCACGACTTGTGTTCATGAATCACTGCAATCACAATCAGAATATTCATGACCTGCTAAATAAACTATCTGTATAATATGGCACAAATCCCATCTTCAACTCAAAGCAGAAGGTTAATCTATCTCTTTGACATCCTTCAGCCTCACTCTGACTTGAAACAGATTCGACTGTGGCATTACTAGAAATATCCTAAAATATTGTAGATTTGGAAAGTACAGCATAGAAGTATTTTCGTTTTACTTTTTCTCTGTTTTCTTTATTCTTTCCTGATGTTATGCAACTTCATCTGAACCCCTGGACAAGCGGCTCGGAGGTGGTCCACTTCCTCTGTATCCAATTATCTCTGCAGATCCTCTCTGTCGATAATGAGTTATCACTCTGCTCCACCCTCCTATTTTTTATTTTCATTTGCGCTGCTTTCTCCCAGTTTCCCTTGATCTCACCCAATTTCACATCTCACTTTCTTCCCCCCTATCTACTGCATGTAACGCACAAACAAAGCTTGTAATGTAAAACCGACCAAAACTATGGAGCTGTTATTTTCTTTGAACATATCTACTGTACAGTCAAGCAGAGGCGGTTTGATTGTGAAAGCAAGGACAAGGAGAGGTGTGTGTTTCTGTTGCCAAGCGAGATTCATGTTGGTCTGTGAGTTGTAGTTTAGCTTTTTTTGTTGCTCAAGCAAGTCATAAAACCCACAAAAACTTTTATAAAAAATGCAGCAGTAGGAGAACGATAAATAGTTTTCTAGGTATTTAAAAACACAATCAGAAACATTCAAATATTTTTTAATCTCCCTGTCTAGTTATATTTTGTGTACATTTTTATCTCAGGACATTTTGGTCTTTGTATGCTTTCAATCCATGCATCTACTTTCACTTTCATTCTAATGGATTCTGTATCTGGAAAATCTAAGATATATAGTTTGAAATCAGCCTTGAATAAATGCAGTATGTTCAATATTTGTGTCATTCCAGAATGTAAAGTGCTATTATTCTTCAGATTATTCTTCTACATAAAAATAAGTTAAATACATACCATGACTAAACTATAGTGCTTCTTAGTAAAATCCAATTTTTGCCTAAAGTTTTGTCTTTCATCAGGTCATCTTTTGGACCTGAGGAAAGACACATACACACAGGTGTTGAAATGTTGGTGAGATAAAACTTCAATTCCACAGGTTCTGAGTCTACTACTGAAACTGGGTCTGTATTGTAACAAACCCCAGAGGAGTTTTGGACTCTTGTGATCCACATCACCTCCTCCTGCTGTTTATGCTCTCCCTCTCTTCTCCTTTCTACTACTCGCCTTCTTATCTTCCTTCCCACAGTCCTATCTGGCTGCCCCTCCTGCTCTGTACTGATGCTTGTTTTGATGTCGGCCTGGTCCAAGCAGCGATCTCATCTATCTTGCGGCCTTTCTTTGGTTGCATGTGTGAATACTGTGAGTATTTGTGTGTGTATGTGTGTGTGTGTGTGTGTGTGTGTGTGTGTGTGTGTGTGTGTGTGTGTGTGTGTGTGTGTGCGTGCGTGCGTGCGCGTGTGTGTCACTGTGAAGTTTTTTCAAGGACAAGGCATATGGTGCACTCAACAAGTCCTGGAACCTGAACAACAAAGTGCATTGTTGCCTTATCAAATGACACATATAGAGTGTTTTTCGCATCTGATGACACTTGCAACCCTGCTGTGGGAGAGAGCGTTAGGCAATTCTGCAAAACGAATGCCAAAACACTTGCCGAAACACTTTTAAAATCCTTTGCTTCTACAATATCTGCACAATGCAGCTACACATCTGTTTAAAGTTTGTAAGCTCCTTCATGTGACACACACATTGAACATATATTCATATATTTTTACATGTAACAATTTTTTTTTTTAATTTGCGCCAGGATGAATGTTAACAGCAGCAACATGACGGTGATGATAATATAGGTCCACATGTTGACACACCGAGTTCGACCTCGAGGGAATACTGTCCATCTACTTTGACTTTGTGTCAGCGCCAAGCATCAATGCTGTAAACACAGAGTCTTCACCTTCACATCTGCATGCACCGCTGTTGCCATAGCGTAACTGTGGACTCCCTCACTGAATTCAGGTGTGCTTCACCACCACCGTGATCTCAACACCCTTACTTCCTGCTTTACATACATACATGATACACTATTTTCCTACACTGTTTGGCAACGTGGAAGGTTTGGACTCAATTAAAGTTAAAAAAATATATTGGGAGGTTTTGTGGTGCTTTATCGATATCCATTAAAACATTTTCCCATTCTACTCATAGCTGATTTTTCTGACCAGTTGGCAGGTTGTGTTTTAAATTGTTTTGAATGTATTGTCTGAGTCACTCTTCAATCCTTCAATCTGAAATGTCTCCACAGGTTTGGCTTCATTGAAGATCAGTCTACTTGAATTAACATTTCCTTCTGAGTGGCTTCATAAGTTGAGTTTAAGGTTAGCTTTTGCACTACACTGCACTTGTTGCAAACACTCTCATGTTTTTCTCGACATTGAGTAAGTTGCAAATGATTATTGATAAACAATAACTGATTTAGAGTCTTGAAGGATAAGAATATTGACCTTAATGTAAAACAAGTCCCCCCTCTCCAACACAACATTCTCCATGCTGGGTCTGACTGTTCAGAGTTGTATTGGTTCACAGGATGGAAAACGGTTTCACAAGACTGAAAATGACCCCAATTAATGGAGGAACTTGTAATCCTTCAATTAAAGTTAAAGCATTAAAACCATCCACATATGTCAGTTTAATATTTAATCGGAACAGAGGTTCTTTGAAAGGTCAGATTTCAAATTATTTGAACACAGTGCACATAAACTCCTGGGTTAGTCAGCAGAAAAAGCTCCTCAAGTAGAAAATGTATTTTAAAGGGAATGATAGTGGCTGGCCATAGACAAAATTCAACTTCAACTTTACTCTCCTTAAAGGGCTCCTTTATTTACAATTTGTGGCAGTATTTTCACCATAAAAGGTGCCATTTTAAGGTGCTCACTGCAAAAGTTTCTTTAACACAACACTCTGGTCATCAGAATTTCTTTTCCTGAAATGAAAAAAAAGGGTCCTTTCTCTACTCTCAGCTGATGTATAATCACATACACACATTTACAGCCTCTCACTACTGCAAGCTAACATGGGAGCTACTGTCTAACATCTGTATTCCAACCATCCATGCACCAGTCACTGTCAACATGCCGCAGCAGACACTGAGCTGCCACCACAGTAATGCTGGCAACACTTGGTGGTTTCTATGGCAGCGAAACACTCAAAATATCCACAGAAACACCTTGATATATTTGTCATTGTGATGTCCATCTTTGAGAGATCACTGTGTTTCAAACAGTCTCTGTTTCCCCAGCCTAAAAACTATATAGTGCACCTCCAGGTCTGCAGCATACTGCACATAGACAGCAAAAGAGTGTTTATCGAGTTTCTCTGGTTGTGCTTTTATTGATTCACTGGCACTGATGAAACAAGACAAATTCCAGACTGATTGAAAGAAAGATTTCAGGAGGGAGAATAACTTTAAACCATACAACTAAATTATGTTCCTGTAGCAGGGTAGATGAAAAGATGACAAGGAAGAGTCCTGCTTTGACAGTCTTCTCATGAAACTTTTCAGAAGAAAGGAGACAACATGCTTTGTGTTAGCATGTTTTGATTCAAAAGCACTGAACCCACATATCAAGACATGATAATAATCTGTCTTGGATTTTGATGCCTCCCTTCATCTCTTTCTTCAACCCTTTCACTTTTTCTTCCTGCTCCCTCTGCTGCGTTAATGTAATATAAACCAGAGAGGTTTATAGTTGCCGTGAGGAGAAGTTGAGTCACTGACCCGTTTTTTGGGTCATGTGTAATATCCCCTAGTTGCCTCCTCTATCTCAGCTTGCGCTTAAAGCGCTCCAGTTCTGTCAGAGGCGTCCAAAACTAAAACCTTTTTTCAGAAAAATGTGCTTTGTTGTCAGGAAATGAGACTGCATGTGGAAATCAAACGGACATGTTCTCAGTTATTCTCTGGTCATTCAGTTTTCTGGAGTCTTATTTTAATGAGGGGTTCGGTCTATGTATTTTGAACTTAATAACTTATTGCAAACATGTATCAGAATCTTGGACTTATCATTAAGGCTCAAGTTTCGAGAAAACTATAGTTTAGACTAGCTGTTATATTGACTGGATATATATAAAATATTTACAATCAAAATATTTGACAGCACTGAAAAATTCTCTTACATGCAGTGTCAAAATCTGTGTTTCTGAGAAAACAGAACATATGATGTATGATATTTTCTATTCAACCTACACAATCCAAATATATCTGGACGTGTTGCTCACAAACAGACATGGACAAAATATGACAATTGTCCAACAATCAATAACAAAAGCTGCACAATAAACAGTGACAACAATCACATTCAAAGACAGACAGTCTTGTGTGGTTTCTAAATTCAATATGGAGCTAACTAAAGCTCAAGCATGTTATATGACAGGGACTTAAGTATGCACTATTTCAGTGAAAGCACACACACATACCATAGCTGCAACAACACCACCCCAATCATAAACAAATGTAAGGTTGTGTTTCCATAGAAATGTGACATCGTTGCCATGGTACAATACTTGCTACAGAGACAAAACGACTATTTTTGTCCTGATGTGGATAACTGCTGACCAGTGGTAAACCAGGATCTATCTTGGTACACTGGAGGCCTGGTAAATTAACATTTTTCTGTATGTCACCTTAGAATAATGCTAGCAGCATTACACAACCTTCTAATAAAGTAATTTTCTGAAAGGATTTATGCAAAGACATAAACATGTAATTAATCGTAGAAATATGTGCCAGTTAAATAATTTTAAATCTACATATGAGAGGAACTATCTCATAGGAAAAAAATATGCTTTTCTACCTTTTCTGACAATATGGTATGCACTAATGCTGAGGGTATTTCATTAAAGATTGTAGATTGTGATGCTGACTGGAACAAATGAGTCTAAGACAGACAGACGGATGGATGCATGGCATTAAGGGAAGCAAGGGCTGCAAACTGGTTTACTAAGAGACACGTTGCATACTGAAACTGATGAAAATGTCTGCTGTAAGTTTATAAGTCTTTAAACTTTAAATGAGCGATCGTCGCAAGTAACATTGATAACTTTCACAAACTTTACAAGGACTTGAAAGGTCAGAGTAATAGAGGTTTGATGATTTTATGTGACAGTACTGTAGAGTGAAAAAGGTAAAAGTGTGAGAAAGAATTCATTTAAGATCTTAATAGCATTGCAATTGATAAATCACACTTTTGGCTTTGGGAAGCAGGCCAATCTCTTTTCACATGAAAGGAGAAATTTTATGGTCACTCAAAATATAGTATATTATTGCACTAAAAGATGAAATAAAAATGGAGGTGGAGCCCAGCTGATACTTGATTTTTGATGCAGATACAGATATAGGGAAGTAAAAAATTCCAATATCGATATATTGGCCGATATACGCACATTGTTTGCAGTGATCCCTCAAATATGGTTATCAAACACTTGTGACAAAAATACGTCACAAAGGCAGGATATTTAATAGTTTGACAATCATCTTTATCAACTACGGTGGCACCAGAAACAATAAACATAGTGGAACTTACTGGGAATTTAATTATCATTAATTACCCAGAGCATCTTTATATGCATAATAATCTTAACAAAATTATTGGACAACATTGGACAACATATATATTTGCTTTTTGGACAACATATATATTTGCTTATTGGACAACATACATGCCAACACCGATATATTTGTAATATGCCATTATGGCAAGCACATGTTTCTGTAAAGAAAAACTCTGCTCCATTTTTACCTGTTTCTGGATGAGCAAAATTCCTTTTTTTTCATCTTTCACAGGAAGAAAAGGAAATACAGGTCTGTGACTTCTCTGCTAAAAGTGGCCTTAAGCAAAATGATCTGGGGTTATGTTCACCTTTCATTTATTGACATAAACAAATGCAACATTCATCTAACTGAATTCAACAAAAAATGCCCTCTAGTCTCTCCAGGCCAGACATTAATGCAGCTGGAAGTGACTTTGTCAATATTGACTTTGATAAATGAGCAAGTATAAAGCATGTTCTTCAAATCAGTTAAAACACAAATATTTTAGGTTATGCTTCACTGTGAATTACAGTTATTTAAATGTTGTTGAAGCAACAACAAGATCTGTTGTTTATTTGTTTCATTGCTGTGCTCCTGTATAAACAGAACCTTTACCTAAAACATCACTTTGTTCAGCTATACTTGACCATGAAACTGAAAAAGCAAGTGGGCGCTCACAATACGCACACGCGCACAAACACACACAAAACCTTCAAATGCGCTCCTGAAAGCACAGCCTAATAAGCATTAAACAGCAGAATGTTCGTGTAATTGGTTGTGAAAGGTGAGCTACCTGCTGTGCCCTCCTCTCCGGGTCTTCCACAAGATCAAAGGTGGCATTTAAAGAAACGATCTATCATTGATAAGCAGCGCTGGACTGGATGAACTAATTATTCCCTCAGATCTGCGCTGTGGCCGGCAGCAGTGGCAAAGGAGACATCGTTACCTGTACAGAGTGGGTGGTCATCTTTTAAGTCTCTCTGTGCTGTTGGTACAAACCAGCTCCACTAAGCAGCAATGATTCAAATTTCTCAAACCTGTTAATGCTCAAAAAACATATGGAAATTCCCAAAGCCTGTGTTTTCTTTTACTAAAATCAATCTAATCCTCATGTTTCCACCATTTTCATTCTCCCTGAGTCATTCCACAAGAAAACAACTTGTGTAAGTGCTGTTGCTAAGAGCTTGGAGCTGATTTGAATGAATCGCTGATAAATGACACCTGATGCTAGGCTATCAAAGAGATAACGTGGGCATGTCTAGAAAGCAATGGAGCATAACACAAAGTGCTGTCTGCTGCTGACCCTGGAATATTCGTTGGGGAGGATTTAATGTTTTGGAACTGCAATAGACCATGTTCATATTCACACGCAGGGTTGGAAGCTCATTTGCTGGGATAATGTCGATCAGCAACTGAGAAGATGATGGATAGTAGTGAATCATATTTCAAGGTAAAATAACATATTTCACAACAGAGCAAAATGGCTGCCATTTAAATATGATCTACTGAGCACTCCAAACTCAAGAATAGAAGTCAGGGGATGGAGTGACAAGAGATTCATTAAATAAAGTCAAATTTGATGTGACAGAGACAGAAAAACCGTGACAAGCTCCAAAAGTACTTGATCTCACACTTTACATAATACAAATCAAGAGTATGTTGCCTCAGACACTCATCTCTTTCTAACTGCACAACTTTGTCACAGGCTTTCTGTTAAAAACCTAAATAACCTTGATGATGATGATGAAGCCATTATTATCATCTTAGACTTGATTAAACTCCCTCACAGAAGGCATAATGAAACAGCTTTCACAGTCTGAATCATGGTCTTCATGATGAATAAACCTATTTCCTAAAATTATGAATAATCAGTGTTAGAGATTTTAAGCAGTAACACATAAATACCTTATTGATTGGGCCTACTTGATAAATAAATAATTGGCTGCTTCAGTCATAACACAGTGGAAGCTTGGACCTTAGAAGTAGAGATGCAAGACATTTCACATCCTGCATATCTGCCTTTGTCTTCCTATTGTCCTATTTGATCATCTTAGCCTTAAGATTCTCTCGTGAAATCAAGCCATAGACTTCTGTCTTCTTTTTTATCTATTGTTCGTAATAAAAAAAGGCCAAAGTTTCCATCTCTCTCCCTCTGGCTACTATTTGTATGCAAGCCTCTCCTAGACGTTAAATCAAAGCTGCTGTCAACAGTCAGCTATGATAAATCCTTTTCCGGCTGCTTTTGTATGACTTTCATTTCCCTCTCGCGTATTTTACATTCCAACACAGCACTGCCCTGAACTACATCTTACTTACACATTTTTTTTCAGCTGTCATGTCACATATGACAGCTGTTTGACTTTTTGAAACCTAGAAAATAGTCTCTTAGTATGGCATAAAGGTTAAATTTCGACAAATTTTCGGCACCACAATACACTACAGTAGGTTCCTGTTGCTTCGAACACAGTCAGACAGGTTCAACAAGTTGGCAAGCTCCCTACTGACAGCAACCTTGCAATTTAATTTCTCTCGCTGCATCGTTTGTTTCCTTCTACTTCACCAGACACAAATTAAGGGGCCATCCACATGGAAACGCTTTTGTGTGTTTGGACAGCAAATCTGCATACTTTGCGTATCGATGACGCCATCACCCCACCCCTCGAACTCTAGCCTTCAGCCTGTTAACCCCACGACGTCTCATAACAACAACAACAACAATGGCGGATTACATGCTTGTGTTCGTGCCGCAGAAGATTTTGAGCCTATTAGGGTTACTAGGGCAAAATATTATGCTCTTCTGCCACTACGCTGAGCAAAAAAGTATCATGGACAACCGCATACGCCACACTAGCAATTTTCCTCTTCTTCTTGTTGTGGACGGTTTCTCCTTCTACTGTCTGTTTGTATACAGTGCACATGCTTTATGCACATGCACCGTCTCTTCTTCTCTGTTTTTGGTGAATTTCAAGCGCCACCTATAGGCCTGGAATATGAACTAAAGCATGTTGAGTTGCTTACAATGGATCCATTTGGATGCAAATACTCAAAAAAAAAGATAGTTTTGGTACATGTGGACATGGACTAAATGTGTAATATCTCCATCTCAACAGATTCCAATTTTAAATAGACAGTGGACATGAGAATGGATGTTCAGGTGTGAAAAAAGTCCAGAAAAAACAAGGAGACACTGGTCTGGACTCCAAGGTAATTATAAGTAAAAACATAGGACCAATCACACAAACAGTAGCCAACAAGAGGAGCAGTGGGGATAATTCTTGGTGTTTGAACAGAATGTGATCAACACCTGGTGACATGTGAGTCTGTACCAATCACCATGTGACAACTCGTGTCCCATCTGGGGACAAACACAAAACACTGTTCACAACAACAATTTATGTAGTTTTTGGGTCAATGTAATTGTAGTATTACAACTAGGTTAACATTAAAGTATGTATGCATGTAGCTTATATGGTTGGTTTAAAATAAGCCTCAAAGGAATGAATATAAAGTCAATGCAATGTGCCCTAATGTGTTATCTCCTCCCGATACTTACACAGATCCCGACACCAAAGTCAACTGCAAGCCACCCCAATGTGGTTTGCTAGGCCTTATCATAATCTAAGGAATCGTTTTAACTCACAGCACTATATCTTGGAACTAAAAATCTTTTTGTAAGAGCTAAGCGATAGCCGGAATTTAAGAGAGACCCATAATGGAAAGGGGTATTCGAGATCAAAGTGGGAATATTTAAGGAGCATAAAAATGGTGCAAATCGCTGTGGCATGCCTGGAAACTCAACCAACCCACAGGGGAAAAGAGGCAGATAGAGTGTCATTCCAAGAGAGAGGGGAGAGACAGAAACAGCAGTGTTCATGTGCTTGTATATGTGAATCTGTGTACTGCATGTGGTTTTATTGATTTAATTTGATTTCCTTGGGTGCCACTGGATAAATACAGTGTAATTTACAAACCATATAAGTATGAATATTAAATATACGTGTGTGAGCATGGCTGTGTAAGAAAGAGAAACAATCAAAGAGAGAGAGCAGTTGGGCTGGGCAGAGAGAGTGAGTCTTTGTACCTCGAGAAGCTGTACTCTGACTTTGTTGTATGCTTTCAGCCAGCGAACTTTGGATGGAGAGCAGGGTGGAGGGCCATCTTCAAAGAAACTGAGAAAGGTAAGGCAAAAAGATCAACAGGTTTAAAGGGACAAATTTCACAAGAATGGCAAACATGAATATTTCAATATAAAATCAACCCAGTGAATGTCGTGGGCAAAGGATAGGTTCACAATTAGTCTAATCAGACAAATTCAGACTACTGAAAGCTCATTTAAGCCTCATTTAACTTAAGAATGTGTTTCCATTGGAAGCTTATGGTGAGCTCGTTCAATGATAAGTAAGCAAGCAACATGTATTGAAAACCTGTCTATTGTTTAAAGACTACATCAAATGTGAACTAATGTGACCTAGCTATGGTCCTTGTAAGTGCTATCTAATTACTCCCTTTCTCTTGTGTAATAAACTCTATCTTTGGCTCGGCTCAAAGCTCAGTACAGCACAAGTATCATTGCTAGTACAAGACCGACGCAGTTGTCATTTTCACGCCCAGTGCCCATGTGTTGTAAATAGCAAAAGCACCTGCACCCACCCCTGGGCGTGATGGTCCTAAACTGAGGTGGGGTCAGGGCCACTGATGGCGCATTGCTATCTTGAGGAGGCAGAAAGAGACAGCACCATAGACTTACAAAAAGCTGGTCTAAAGTCAGAGGCGCAGCCTGTTTCCTTGTTGATTTATTCAGACAATAAGTGCATATTATATGGTTTCTGCTGCTGGAGGATTGCTGCAGGTAAGGTCATTCATATTTTCCTCATTAAGGACGTTTTTCTCCCCTCTCATCCAACCAATTGTTGATCAGGATTATACTTTTTATGACCCGTCTGATCCACAGACTAAAATCCAAGTGTACACACAGAGAGACGCAGCAGCGCTCCTTCTTCTCAGTTAAATATTAATGTATTTTTTGATATGCAGTTAAACAGAGTTGTTGATGGCACAGATGATTGTGAAGTACAACAGCCGAGGAACACATACTTGTCCCTCACGGAAGACTAGTGCTACTGTTTAATATGTGCCAGGTCCTGGTGGACCTAGCTCTTAAAGGAAATGGGAGATGACAATGGGATTGGTTTAATTTATGTTTCGCTCAAAACAAGACTATAACTAATTCAGAGTCTAAATATAACCCCTTTGAACCACACTTGGCGCCCAGATTATACGTTGTTTAAATAGCAAAGTGGACTTCGACACGCCATGCACTAGCACTTTGTGCTTCAGACCATTTGCTATGGACAGTAAGAATAGGGCCCATGAAGTCCTGAGTTGCCTCTTTTCACCCAGCACCACACCAAGACTTCATCAGGTGCTCCTACATCAGTACAAGTTTCTAGTTCAACAACATGTATGTAATCCCTCTTTGGCGTGTAATACAAAACCAAGCTGACACGTGGCCATTCTTAAAATTACATTTTTAGAGCAAATTATCCAAACTTAGATGTCCACTGTTCTTACGTACCAGATTTTCGTGTGAGTCTGGTTATCACAGTTGTCCAACATAGGTTTGGCCAGGATTACTGAAGAGTCCTTCAAATCTTTGTTGGAACCAGGCTCTGGAAGTGGATGCAGCTCTTTCTCAACCTCTTCTTCCTCCCCCTCTTCTTCTTCGTCCCATGTTGATGGCTGGCTGTTAAGAGCAGGACGTGGGCCGCTGGTATCTCGGCGCTCCTCAGGCTCAGAGCTGAGCTGGGAGCTTGCCGGGCTGAGGTTGCCTGATGAATCAAAGCGGCTGCTGTCCGGAGGACTAGAGGAGAATCAGATTTTTATTGAGAATATTTCGGTGATTTGTGAAAGTAAAATGTAGTTAAAGGACTACTGTAGAATGGAACAGTTTTATTCCAAAATGCAGTAAATTGGAAATTGCAACTTGAAATTCACTTGCTTGATATTTGAAAAACTGTAAGAGAAGACAGTGCATTTCTTTTTTTTTTTTTTACAAACTGACTCAAAATAAGGAGTTTCTACTTTGAATGGAGGACAGTGATTTTGGAATAAAACAATTAATTTAATTAATGAAAACAAAAACAGGGAGTAAAAGTCAGGGTAAATAAGCTCAGCATCATGAGATCAAGGAAAGAAGGTCACATAAAACGAGGAAAACTAACAGGGTTTAATAAGGTAACATGAATGCATGAGGCTGAAGGCAGCCAGTGTCAAGAGACAGCACTGGGAGGTCCTTAGCCCTGATGGGTGGTCATACTGCATGTTTAAGGCTGTAACAATGTACTTGTAATAAGACCAGCTATTACAGTTTTTCATAGCATTGAAGGTTGTGTCTAAAAGCCTGTATCTGAGCACAGAGTGAAGACATAACCTTCCTAATTCACCTGCATCTTCAGAAAATTTACAGCACCTACTAATGAACTTTATGATAAATGCACAACATTCATAATTCTTTAACCTTTTAATAAGATTAAGACTAAAAGGTTAAAAACCCTCTTAGTGCAAAGGGGATGCGCTCAACCTGAATGATAAAAACATAAGTGGCTGACTGTGTGGCTGCTAGGTGATTGAGACTGCTAACAAGGAGAGTGGCTCTGTGCTTTATCTGGCATGATTTACTTTGTCTTGGACGAAGGCCAAATTACCTCTCACTGTGCCTTTTATTTCAGTGTCCAGCCTGCCTCCGTGGTGTGCACTGCCACACCATCATAAATCTATCACAGTTTGATTCATATAAACAAATTGGCTGAGGCTTGGAGAATAATTCAGAGAACTACAGGGGACAGGGAGGGGCTTTATACACGCCTCACAAATGAAGAGCTAATAAATAAAAAACATTGTTTTTTCCATTCATTGCATGTCCATCAATGTCAGAAAAGCTATTACGGAGGTTCTTTAAGTACAAATAGCTCCAGTATATTTACACATAATGGTAAGCATCTTTCAAGCATATGTGATCATTTCCTTTCTTATGAATTTGATGATAAAACTTACAATGTCAGATTTCTACTTAGTGGTTTGTATTTATGGCTGACATGTTCTGAACAAGGAATTTGGTTGGTTCAACCAATTCTAAAAATGTCTAAATCTAAACTAATGCTTCGGATTTTAAGTCAAGTTATGAGATGACAAAGTGGAGAAAAAAAAATACAGAGATGCTGACAGGAAAATGTGGTCCAAACACAACCTAAAGATGGGAAAAGTACTGCAATGGAGGGGCTATATACTTGTCTACACTAGCATGATAAATGAACACCACCATTTATCATACAAATTGTACTAGCCTTTTCGCAGCTTCCTTTGCCAACAATTCCTTTGGTTGCTCTGTGTCCAAATCTGCATGCATGGTGTCAGTTGTGTCAGCTACGCTCTTTTCTACCTCACATGGGGTGGTCTTTAACAGCGGTAAACCTTCTGCTAAGGATGCTGAGTCATAGGGGAGTGCAGACTGTGGTGACTGTGCTAAACTGTCACAGCTTCCTGTTTTTGAAGTTTCTGTTGGTCCTTCTGTATCACTGGCATCTGCACTTCCAGTTGCCCCAGAACCTGGGGAAGGTTTCTCAGACTCTGGCTCACAAAATTCATCTGTAGGTTTGGGACTTTGGGACTGAGGTTGGGCTGTGACTACAGGAGGGGTGGATTCAGTTTTGGGAGGCTCAGTGTTCCCAAACATTGAGCCAAGTTTCATGCCAAATACAGATGAAGCAGATGAGGATTCTTCCTTTCCAGTTGGCTTTTCATCCTGGAAAATACCAGCTGAAAGGTTCTTAAAACCGGAAAAGAGACCACCATCTGTTTGTTGTGGCTGTGGTGTCTTCTCTCCAGTGGCTGGAGATGGAGTGGTGGAGAAAAGGGATCCAATAGAGGATGTGCCTTCAGCAGCAACAGACATAAAGCCAAATCTAGTCGTTGTCAGACCTGGTATTTCAAATATACCCTTGGTTTCAGGAGCTGAGGATGGTGCAGCTTTGTTAGACACTGCAGAACCTGGCTCCCCTGAATGCTCAGCTTGCTCATCACCCATTGCTTCTCCCTCAGATGGGGCAGTTTTCATGGTGGGTTCAGTCAGAGAACTTTCTTCTGCCTCTGATTTGTCTGCTTGTTCTGCCTTCTCCACTAATCCTTTTTCAGGAACATCAGAATCCTCACTGCTTTTAACATTTTCATCACCAGGTAAAGGTGTCTTCTCTGTGCCTGTCTTTTCAGTGCTTTCTAAGATAGGGACCTTAGCGGAAGGATCCCCTTGTCCAGGCTCTGTGCCAGATTGTTGATGTTCCTCAGATTTTGCTGTTTCGGGACCCTTGAATATACCAAATAGGTCACTTGTCAGGGATTCTGTACCAATGCTACTTGGAAGTCCAAAAAACGAGCTTTTCTGTTGTTGTTGTTGTTGCTGTTGCTGCTGCTGTTGCTGTTGTGGCTGACGAGGAGCAGGTGATGAACCAAAAAGTGAACCAGGTGAACTTGAGAAAAATCCACCAACAGTTGTTGATTTACTTGGGGCATTTGGGGTAGAAAACATAGACATAAAACCAGAAAATGGAGCTGCTTCAGGGGGCTTTTGTTGTGCTGGCTGTCTTGGTCCAGCCATTCTTGGTCCAGACATCCTTGGTCCAGACATTCTTGGGCCCCCCATCCGTGGTCCTCCCATCCTTGGTGCTCCCATTCTTTGTCCTGGTGGGCCAGGTGGTCTTACCATTCCTGGTGTGGGCTGATGCTGTGGTAGAGGACTTAGAGGTCCCAATGACAGATCTTTCAGAGGCCCCACAGCTGAAGGTGTTATGATTACTGTCGGGTTGGTACCTACAGTTTTTTCTTCATCTAAAGAGGAGGTCATTGCAGCAGAATTATTACTTCCAAAAGGTTTTGCTAATCCCTGTTCCGGTTCTTTAATAGCTTCCCCAAGCTCTGATTTATCATCAACTGGCTCCTTTGCAGTCTCATTAGAGACTGGGGCTTTTATTTCCTCTTCAATAGATTTTTCTGGTTCTGAAATGGTAGCCTCTGCTGTAACTGCACCAACTGTGGAATCTGCAGGAGTGTTCTCTGTAACTTCTATCACTGAATTGGCAATGTTTGCTTCTTCGGATTTTACCACATCTGCAACAGTTGTTTGTTCATCACCAATAACCATTAAATGTTCCTTAGTTAATTTTTCCACATCTGTGACCGCTGTTTGTTCCACACCAGCACTTTCTGAAGGCTCTTCAGTTGATTTTTCTATATCTGCCACTACTGTTTGCTCTTTATCATCAACTTTCAAAGGCTCCTCGGTAGATTTTTCCATATCTCCAACTGCTCTTTGCTCTTTATCATCAACTTTCAAAGGCTCCTCAGTAGATGTTTCCATATCTCCAACTGCTCTTTGCTCTTTATTATCAACTTTCAAAGGCTCCTCTGTTAATTTTTCTATATCTGCAACAGCAGTTTGCTCTTCATCAGCAGCTTTCAGAGGCTCCTCAATTTGTTTTCCTACCTCTGGAATTGTGATATCTCCTTCAACAATGGCCTCCAAATGTTCAATTTCATCAGTTTTTTCTGGTTGGCTTTTAAGTGCACCTTTATCAGTTTCATCGTCTATTCTCTTAACTTCAGAAGTATCTTTTTCTGATGTAGCAGCTTCTATCATCGCATCCACTGTATCTTTGATTTCTTTGTATTCTTTGGGGATGTCCGACTGTTCCTCACTTACTATTTCTACAGCTTGTTGGTCAAGCAGTGTCTCTTTCTCTAGTAAATTACTGGAAGCTTTTGCTGTTACAGTTTCAACCACATCTGAGGAATTTTCATCATGAGAAAGTTGTTTCTGCATTGTCTCTAATTTGTCCACCTCCAAATGTGGATCTGTTGAGGGAATAAGAATTTCAGTAGTACTCTTATTGATGTCCAAGCTTGAATCTTTACCATCTTGGCATGTCTGCTCTAATTGGAGCTTTAACTCGACTGATGAAGTAGAGAGAGGGCCAGAGGGTGCATTTTCCTTGGTCTCAACAAGGTGATCCTTTGCTTCTTTTGAAGAATCATTTGTGTCTGAGGGCTGTATTTGTTCTGAGGCAATCTCCTCCTTCACAGGAACAATTGTTTCTGGCTCTGTCTTGGTTTCCTCCTTGAAAGACATTCCAAATAGGCCAAATCCAGTTTTAGATTTGTTACCGTCAGAAACACCACCAAGTGAAAACACAGAGGAAACTTTGAAAACACCCTCTGTTTCAGGTGGTTTAGACACTGCAGGCTGTGCCTCTGATGCTTGCTGATTTTGTCCACCAAACATGGAGAACAGCCCTTTTCCAGAAGGCTCTGAACCTCTAGTTGGTGGTGTTACTGTTGGTCCTGGAGGGGGTTCTCTAGGTCCAGCCTGGGGTGAAGCACCAAGACCTCCAAATTTGGAAAACAGACCTGCGCCAGGGGTTTCTTTTTGTGCAGTAGAACCTGTAAGAATGCCACCAAATATAGAAGATCCAGTGGAAGGTCCTCTTGGTGTTGCACTACTCCCAGTATAACCTCTTGGACTGGGTGGTTGCTGAGATGCAGATGCACCGAACATGGAAAACAGACCTTTGCCTGGAGGTTCTTTGGGTGGAGGACCTCTAGGTCGCACACCTCCAACAGTTGGACCTCTTGGGCCAGGTGGTGGCTGGCTACTAGATCCACCAAACATAGAGAATAATCCTTTTCCCTGCGTTTCTTGTGGGGTTGACTGTGGCGGCTGGTCTTTAGATGCAGGTGCAGATGGGGCATTTGACCCCGAAAACATTGAGAGTAACCCTGTACCAGGAGTGTCCTTGGTTGATGATCCAGGAAGAATGCCACCGAGTATTGACAGCCCAGTTTGGGAGGGTGTTTGCTGTGGGGTTGCAGTGGAGCCACTAAACATTGAAAGTAAGCCAGTACCTGATTGCTCTTCAGGCTGTTCAGCCTCAGGCTGACTAACATTGACAGCTAAGCCATCGTCCTTGGGGGTTGTGATTTCCTCAGCGGGAGGTTTGACAGGACTGGGTTCAAGAGAAGATGAGGGGACATCTCTTTCAGTTTCATCATGAAGCTGTTGGATTTCCTTGGGTGACTTTACATCTAAGGGTATGTCTTCCTGTGGTAACTTGTCAAGACACCGACCTTCTTCAGGAAATACAACATCTACAGTGGTGTTTTTATCCTTGAGGGGTACCTCTTCAGGAATTCCAGCACCTTCTGGTTCTAAAGTTGTAGTTTCATCCTGGCAGGAAAGGTCACTGAGAGGTTTAACTTCTTCATTTGCTGTTATTTCTGTAGCTCTGTCCTCACAGGCCTCAGTGATATCAGCTTCAGAGAGAATAGATTCTATAGATGAGCTTATCTTGGTAAGGGCTTGCTGTGAGTCATGTTCATCTGCATGTGTTTGATCTGCTGCAGTCAGTGTAGGTGACATCTCTGGTGAGATGATCTCAACCTGCTCTGGCTCAATGAGTGCCTCTGTCCTGCTGGTTTCTGTATCCCTTGCCTCCTCTGATATCATAGACTGTGCAACAACATTAGAAGGTAAAGAATCCTTAGAGTCTGGTTGTGATACTGCAATTGGAGTGGTATCTTCAGAGGCAATTATTTCTGGCAGCTCAGACTTGCTACCTTCATTGAATGGGTGTTGAATTGTCTCTTCTTCTGTTGGACTTGCTGCTGAGATAAAAATATGAGGAAGTCTAACATAAGGCTTTGACTCGCCTGAATCAATCGCCTTTTCAACAGGAGGAACATCTGAGCAATTAATGCCAATGTAGATTGATCTTGGGTGGCTAATTTTCTCCTGCGATATGTTAGCCACAGTTGAGACCTCACCAAATCCAGTGTTGACGTCTGCAGACTCTATGTTTATGGTTAGTTTGGGTTCCTCTGAACTTTGCAGCTGTGACAGTGTTTCTGAAAGTTCTGCTGGGCTTTCATTTTGTGTTGCCTGTGCTTGCTGAGAGCCTTGAAGAACAGATGGAGACTTGAAACTATGCATTGGTGACTGACTGGAGGAAGAAACCAAATGTGATATCATTGGAGGTGTTGGAGGGCTCACACCATATAAAGGTGGTTCTGGAGCCATCTCTGTCTGCAGGGCTGCAGATTGATCTTTGGAGAATCCAGATGGTAAGGAAGCAACTTGTTCACCTCCAGTTGCCAGTGGGCTTGATTCCTGGAAGGATTTAGTTTGTGCTGTTGGAGATTTAAGTGGGCTTTTCATGTCTGATAGATCATAAACTTCATCTGGTAATTTAAAACCAGAGTCTTCTCTGTCTCTAGCAAGTGCTGGTGTACAAGGCCAAGAACTTGATACAACAGACATTTGTGGGCTTTTATCAGTTGTCCCTGGTAATTTAGCAATTGCTGGGACAATTGTCTCTTCAACATTGCTGTGCATGTGTGAAGCACTCAATGTAGATGTATCAGCAGTAACTGCAACATGGCTAAAAGCAGGAGTCTGTGTTGGAGTATTGTGTGTCCTGTTGTCCAAAGGTATGAACATACTCTGAGTGTGGTGGGGTATAACGGCAGCTGGTTTTGTACTCTGAGATGGTTGTGTACCAAAATCACTAAATAATGAAATCAAACCCTTAACAGATGCAGATCCTGCTGGTGTTGAAGATACCTCTGGACCTTGCATTTCAGCTCTAAAGCCTTGGTTCACTGGCCTCTGGTCATGTATTGTTGAGGGTTGTGATATAAGTGCACCAACCTTAGGAACGTATTGAGTTGAAGCGACAGTACTTGTGGGTACAGTTTGTGTGTTATAATGCTGGACAGAGACAGGGGATGGGCATGGATCGTGTTGTTTAGAGAGCTGAAGAGGCTTTTGGGCATAAATATCTGCAGTTGCAGTGCTCTGCACAGGCTGTTCATGAGAAGACTGTACATAAGGATCAATTATGTGTCTATCATGTGGTTGCTGAATTATTAGAGCAGGCAATGACTGAACACTTGAAGATTGTAGGGTAGAAACATGGGATGTACTATACAGTGGCTGGGTAGAAAAAGGAGGCAATGCTTTTCCTTTAGTTGTTCTTGTTCCACCATCTGACGTGCTTTCCTCAGCGCTTGCAAAGCTGTCCACAGTTGGCTGCTTGATAAGTATACTGGGTCGCACTGTCATGTCATGCTGAACAATTGTATCTTGTCTCTGTAACTTCGGAGCCTTTGGCTGAGATCTAGCAACAGCTGATGTCAAATCAATACCCATACTAGGCTGCTGGTATTGCTGTGGGGTTGCATGCTGTGTTTGAATATTGTGATGTATATTTGGAGCAAATTGATCAGGCTTCTTGGATTCAAAATGTACATCACTGATCTGCTGATATGCACTGTTCTGTGAGAATGTAGAAGATGTACTGTCCTGCATAGCATAGGAAGCTATATTCTGTATATTCCTTTGAATAGGCGTCAAAGAAGAAACCGAAGAATTCATTTGCGCAGAGTTCAATCCTGTTCCTGACTGCATTCTTAAATGTATTGCAGGTTGAGTGGTGGCCTGTTTATCAATTGAATATTCCCTATGTTGTAGATAATTCTGAATTTGAGAAAACGCCAAATCTTCTCTGACCTCCTTGGGAGTGGTTGGAGAAATGGATTGCTGCTGATGGTAAAGACTACTCTGAGTTGGAGAAGACACATAGGGAGAGGAAAGATCTGTTGCATCTTGAAGACCAATCAATTGGGTTTTGTTTTGAGGATCCACAGTAAGGTCAACTATACCCAGTATTGTTTTCTTTTGTAATTGCCTTCCAGTTTGCCTTCTTTCAAACATTTCTGTCTTTGCTTTGTTATTAGTGTAATTTGTGGGTTGTCCATCTTCTGGTTCATCATGATTACTTGACATGTTAGTTGTGTTAAGGCTATCTTTTGCAGAGAAGTCCACTGGCTTACTTTGTTGACATGTCTCCTTGAAGATGCGCCTTGAATCAGAAAAGACCACATTACTGTGGTAGGTAGATATCTCACTAAGCAGTGTCTCAGTTGTGTTGACTACACTCAAGGGTCGTCTGCCTTGTTGATGCGCAGATTTATCCACTAAGAGTGGTACACCAATGGAACCATTCCTTGTTACAGCAGCAGTGTATTTGTCCAGTGGCACAGCTCCAGCTGACAAGATATCAGGAGCTGTTTCGGATTGTTTCTGGCGTTGTTTTGGAGACATGTCCAGGAAGCTTTTGATAGAGTTGGCAGGTGCTGATTCTCGCTGATGTATTTCTCGAGATTCACTGCGCACAAATCTTTGTTGCATATGTTGCTGCGATTCTATCAACATCTGTTGCCTTTTAGGTTGCTCCTTGGATTGATGCAATTCCACAATTAGTGGAACACCCACAGAATCTCTTCGAGAAGATGTAGAGCTTGAAGGCCTTGTTCTTACCAGTGATACTGGATCTGTATGCTCTTGAATGGTATCTGATTTACATGTCTTAGTTGACATATCTAACGTCCATTTAACAGAGTTTGCCGGAGCTGTAGAGAGTGGAGAAGATTGGGGAATGGCCTGTGACACACCATTGGTATCACTTACTCTGGAGTACTGCTCTGTCATACAGCTGGGAAGTGGTGGAATCTGAATAGGAGCAATGTTTCCATCAAAGGTTTGCTGGTTTGGCATGGGGATCAAGCTCTGCGGTTGCTTCTGGCATGTTGATTCCAATGGTGCTGGTTCAACAACCAGGGGAATACCAACAGAATCTTTTCGGGCAACTGCTCTTGGACTTGGTTTATTAATAAGCGAAAGTGCTTCATTTTGAGTCAGCTCACGTTCTGGTATATTCATTATCAGTGTGGCTTGGGGTGGCTTGGGTGACATATCCAGTGCTGTAGCTGTGACAGATTTTGCTGAGGTAGCTGTGTAATGTGTTTGAGCACTTGCAGATGATTGTAAAGTATAATTATTTGACTGGGAAAAGACAGCAGGTTTGCTTTGCTGCGATTGTTGTCGATATAAAACAGAATCTGAAAGACACAGATTGGGATTCTTAATCTCTTGCTGTGCATTTGTCGGAGAGCTTTTAATATCACCAAAAGGTTCTTGAGAAGGGATATCTACAACCAGGGGTACTCCGACTGAATTTTTTCGTGCAAGATCACGAGCACTTGGCTTGCCTCTCATAAGTGGTATAGCTTCATTAAGAGAGCCATCTGTTTTTACTTCCGGAACAACCTCCTTCAATTTGATGGAGGATTTAGAAGTCATGTCTAGTGTTGCCTTAACTGTATTGGCTGGTGCTGTGGCCTTCTGTTGTACTTGATAATTTTCAAGGGATTCAGACGACTGACCCAAAAGAGATTGCTGTCTTGGTAATGGTTTCCTATTGCTTTTACTAGTATGAGAATTAACTTTTTCAACAGGTAGTGGTTCAATATATTCTGTTGTTTCTCCTTGAGGCACTGGTGATTCTCCTCTACATGACAAGTCGATGGAATCATTATGACTAGGACATGTGTCAGTCTCCTCAGTTAATGATTTTCTCTTTGTCAATGACAGTGCCTCACAGAGGGAATCCTTTGGCTGCACAACAGTTTGTGGAGGTGGCTGGGATTTTGTTTTAACAGACATATCCAATGTAGCTTTAATTGAGTTTGCTGGTGCAGTGGTCTCCTGATATTGCTGAGGTTTCCCTGTTAACTTATAGCAAGGAAATTGCTGTCTCAAACCAGCCTTATCTACTGGTGGGCTTTGCTGCATTTTTAAATGCAAATTTAATGATGGATTTAGTTGCGGTCCCTGAGGGCCCATTTCTTTTATTATAGCAGGGCTTACCACCGGTGAGGTACATACAGATTGAAGTGATCCAATTTTTGCAGGTTGTTTTAGGCCTCCATCCATGTTAACTGCTTTATTGGAAATATGAGTAAATGAAGAGCTTTTTGTTGCTGATAACTTTACATTACTGTCAACACTCTTTGGTAATTCACCAGATGATCTAACAGACGGTTTGGATGAAATATCTTGTGAACATTTGGCAGACACTGTAACATCAGTTTGGTTTGTCACAGTTATAGAGGTGCTGTGGGAGGCTGGTCGTCTTTGGAATTTCATTGTAGAAGAGTCATGGGCAATTTTAACCTTTGGACTCTCCAATTTTCTTTCTGACTTGCCATGTTGATCAAGTGGCACATATTTGGTTTGAGAAAATGTGCTTGGATTTGAAATTCTTGGACTTTGCTGCAAGGTGCCCTCATTCGGATATTCTGAATGAGGAAATTCCATTTCTTCTTCCTCATTCTGTTTAGTAAGATCTACAGCAATTGCGGTATTGTCAGTCAAGTCCATATTTGCCTCAGCATTCTTGTGCTTTTTCTCTTTAAATCTTTTCAACTTATACTTTGTAAAGTCAACGACTTCATCTTTCTGTGTAGATGCGACACTGGCATCTGTTGTATCTTTTTGTTTGATATTTTTGTTTTTATCAATTGCAGCAGAAAAATCTAGGACTTTAATGCATAGTTGAGGGTCAATTGGAGTGCCAAAGCTGGGATTTTTTTTGTAAAGGTGGGCTTCATTATATGTACTTGAGCTGTCATTCAGTATATGTAATTGAGGTGTAAACTCCTTAGGTGAAACTTGTGGCTGCTTTTGGTCCACTGCTAAAGTACCACCAGCTTTGCTGATGTCACATGTCCCTGTGACCGTAGTCTTATTAGCTTGTGATATTGCTCTGGGTTTGTCTGCTTGCGATGGCTGCCTTGCAAGCTGGGGTCTCTGTGGAGAAACAGAAGGCACACTCACAGTTGTAGAAGATGTAGTGGGCGAACTCCTAACAGAAGTTGGCTGTGCTGAAGAGGCTTTGGTAACAGTTGGTGGTGTGGGCAGTTTCCTTCCCAACTGTGCAATTCCTGGGGTTTTTGAAACTGATGGAGTCTCAGGAAGGCTTCTGGCATTTTTTGAAGTGTCTGAATCCTTGCTTGACACTAACGGTGATGTAGCAGGTGTCGAGGATGACAGTATATTAGCTTTACTTGGATCAGTATTCGGAGACATTCCGGTAGAGCTTGACTTTTGTCTTTGTTGTGCTCCAAGTTTGTCATCTGCATGTGCAATCCTGATTTCAGGAATTGGATAATGTCTGTTGGGAGAGATTTGTGTTGAAGAGCACCTTGGGGAAGGTGAAGGTGAGACTGTTAACACATCTTTTACTCCCTGATTCTTCCAATATGGCCCACCATGTCCACCTTTCAATGACTTTAAAGTAAAATCAGCTGCCTCCAATGGCTCCTCTTGGAAGCTACTACTATTTTGCACTGATTCCACCTTGATCTTTTTAAGTTTATACACACTAAAGTCTACAGGCTGATCTGCTTGAGAAGATACAGATTCCTGAAACATTTGAGAAAAGCTTTCCAAATTCATGTTCATTATCTTTTCACCTTTTCTAAGGGCAGCAGTTAGGTCCATGGGCACATCTGAAAGCACAAATTTATTTTGCTGCTGGCAAGGATTCCAGAAACTTCTGTCTTCGGTGCAGAGGGGTATTTTAAAACCACAAAGGGTTACTTTTTCTTTTTGTTTCAGGATGTTAGCAATATTTTCAGTGATATTTTCTAGAGCTTGTACATCCTCTGGGGCAGCACAGGCATAGAGATGTCGACCAGCTCTGTCAGTTAAAAGGGAATAAATGTATTCCTCATCTGTATAAACATAATATCCACAGTCCCCAGCCTCAGCAGGCCACCACAACCCTTGCTCCAATAGTGACAGCCATTGTTGATACCACTCAGAATCCTGAAAGATCACTTCATCATCCACATCCCCTGTGGCACCTGCAGACCTGCTTAAATCCATAGCACCACGCGTTAAATCCATTGGACCTTTTTTTGTGGCAAGTTGTTTTAAAAACTCAGTTGCTGATTTCAAACCAAAATCTTGATCTTTTACAGCACTACAAATTCCACTTTTTTCCACTACTTTGCTGAGATCCGGCACATTACATTCTGTGAGCGACTGACATCGACTTAGCCGTGTCTTTGTTTTTTCCGTGGACAGATTTAGAGCACAACCTCCTACAATCCAAGGTTTTCTTTTCCCATCAAGATCATTTAGCTGGTCACAGCTACTCCAGCGTTTTTTGTCTCTGCAACTCATGTCAAACAAAACAAGATCTTCATCTTGCTCCAAGAAACGATTTCTGTTCTCAAAAAGCCCAGCAGCAGCATCTTTCCAAGGATGTGAGGGTACATAGAAATCACTGATGTTCATTTCTATAGGATTGAACCATATATTATTCTCCGATTCAGGTTCTCGAGCCATTGGCCTTATATATCCTTGGCATGCCTTGGAGCGTTCCTGAACTTGAGTGGCAAGGGCTTCAGCAAGAGCATAATCATTGAGTTGCTGCCATAGAAGAGCTTCTATGAGACACTGATGCTCATAAAGCTCTGGTGGAATAACACCATGCTCTGTGAAGTTGAATAAAAGATCCTTGTAACCATACTCATGTGCAGTCCCATACAAGAGACGTTGAATTTCATCAAGATAACGCTGGGTTGGGGGAATTGTAGGATCTTGCAAAACCTCAGTTTGCGGAGGTTCTCTGTGGGTAACAATAGCTGGAGTAGCTGCACCAAAACCAGCTGTGAGTGTTGCTGAACTTGAGGGTATATCCTCCTTACTTTTTGGCAGTAGACGATCAAGAAGGCCTTTTTCGGTTTCCTTTCCATGAGCAGAAGTGCTACTGTCATTAGGGCTTGTTTTAAAAATGCTTGTTAACAAACTGGAAGATGTGCTACTTGTGCTGGTTTTTTGTTCCTCCTTCCCAAGCTGAGGACTTGATGGCTGTTGTGTCTTTGATGATGGCTCCTCTGTGACACTAAAAAGGCCTGAGAGGAAACCTTTTTGAGCTGGACCTTTTGCATCCTTATCTGTAGCAACATCTTGGGAGGATTGCACATCTACTGGTTTGGTTCTCTGTATCTGTGGTCGCCCCTGTCCTACACGTGGCTGTTGTTGTTGCTGTGTAGTTTGAAGGTCCACCTGATCAGATGGTGATGATGACTGTTCCACAGTAGCTGAAATTTTGTTCATCAGGCCAGAGAATAATCCCCCTGATTCAGAATGTGCTGGGTTTTGCCCTGATTTAACTGATGGTTGACCTGCCTGAGCAGGTTGAGGTGACTGTTGCTCTTGTGGTACATTTTCACCAGATGCGAGTTTCAGAATACCTGAAAGCAAGCCTCCACCTTGACTAGGCTGTTGGGTTGCTGTATTTTGAGGACTTGCCATTTTCCCAGGCTGTTGCTGTTGTTGAGGTGATGTCTGACCAAATAGACCAGACAAGAAACCTCCTTGCTGACTGGGTTGAGATGGTTGTTGACCAGGTTGAACAGTGTTTGATTTATTTCCCTGTTGAGATCCAGTCTGTGGGGTGGGCTGTTGCGTTGCATTATCTGTTAACTTATTCAACAATCCAGAAAACAGTCCACCTTGCTGTGGCTCTGGTGCAGAGGCAGCAGGCTGTGGAGGAATCTGGTTTTGCCTCCGCAGAGGCTGTCTGTTACCCTGTTGGGGTTGCTGCTGGTTTGGATGACTAGCAGGTGGCTGCTGCTGTGCTGGAGGAGTAGGGCCTGTAGAAAATAGCCCAGAGAGGAAGCCTCCCTGTTGACTAGGTGGTTGCTGGGTTGTCTTAGGGCTTGCTCTTTGTGCCTGTTGCTGCTCTGGTTGACTCCCTACAGTGGGTGTCCCTGCATCTGCAATTTTGTTTAACAACCCAGAAAGCATCCCCCCCGGAGTACTGGGGGGCTGTTGTGGAGGAATTTGCTTTTGCTGTTGTAAGTTTTGTCTATTACCCAGCTGTTGACTAGGTTGATGCCCGGGTGGACTGCTCTGTTTCTGGATTTTTGAGGGCTGTGCTGGATTTACAGGAGCAGCGTCTTGGCCTCCACTTCCAAAAAGGCCGGAGAAAAAGCCTCCTTGTTGAGAAGGTGCTTGCTGCCCTGGTCTTTGGTTACTCTCTCGAGCAGCAGCTTGTGATTGTAGCTGAGATGAAGTAGGATTAGGTTCAACAATCTTGTTAAAAAGCCCTGACAACATGTTACCTGGTTGTTGATTTGGTTGGGTAGACTGTGTTGCCAGAGGTCCTTTTGGTGGCTGGGAAGTGGTTTCAGTAAGTTTCAACAAACCCCCAAGCAATCCACTAGATTGAGGTAATGCTGTTGTTTCATTTGGAGGTGGTTTTCCTGTTGTTGGGTCTGAATGTTGCTGTTGGTCGTCTGAAGCTACAGTTGGTCTAAGTTGCGGGTCAGGTTGATCTTTGTCAGTAGGAGGGGCAGTCCCTTCACTCAAGATTTGTTGAGGTTTGTCCATCTCTGCTGTTGCATCTGGTTGTGACTGTTGACTGGACTGAGGTGGCTGAGACAAAGCCACTGTGTCTGTAGCTTTTTTCAAGAGCCCAGATAAAAGTCCTCCTGTGGGTGGCTGTGCAGCAGCAGGTTGTTCTGGCCTTTGAGTTGGAATTTTTTCTGATTGACCTCCTGGTGATGTTGACATTGACTGATTTGTAGATGCAGAAACATTTTCAGAGGCAAATTTTAAAAATCCAGACAACAGTCCTCCTGCCTGTTGTGTGGCAGAACTTTGCTGTGTCTCGGGAGAGGACTGGGCAGGTGTTGAAAATAGGCCTGAAAATAGCCCACCTTGTTGATGCTGACCATCCCCTCCCTGGGCTTTCTTGTCAGATGACACATCTTCTGTTGATCCCAATTTCAACAATCCAGAAAGAATTCCTTGAGCTTGCGAGGCTTGTGGTTTTGATGTTGCTTGTTCTACAGGCTTGGGAGGACCATGATCTTTAGATGTTTCATCTGCTTCAGGCTGCACATCTGTCTTACACTGGGCATCCTTTTCAGACAGTGGTTGCTCCTGAGACAATTCTGTTCTGGAGACATTGCTCTCTGTGGTTTCAGTGACAATGTGTCCAGTATGTGGTTCAGTTTGCCCACTAGGTTTAGTAAGTGTCACAGTTGGAGTCATTTGTGGTTTTGCAGGTTCCTTAGCAGGTTCACTCGGGCCTACCTTAAATAGGTTTGAAAACCAGCCGGTTTCTGTGTTTCCTTTTGGCATACTTTCAAGAAGTGCAGCACGACTTGGAGAGGGAGTTCTTGCAGGGCTGGGGGATGGACTTTTCGATGGGATATTGGCATCTTCACCAGATGCAAATTTAAGAATCCCTGACAGCATACCTCCTTCTGTTTTTGGCGGGTTTGCTGTGGAAACATTTTCAGAGGAGAAAAATGGAATTTTGAGTTTGCCACCTAAAAATGACTCCTCTGTAGGCTTGGTGTCAGTCTGTGAGGCATTTTCTGGTGGAACAACTGATATGAGGGTAGAAAGAGATTTTTTAAAAGGACTGAAGAATCCTGATTCCTCTGCACTGCTTTCAGGTCTTGGTTCAGATATTGCAGGTGATCTTCTTTGCTGAATATCAGGTAGCTCACCAGATGACTCTGTCTCTGGAAAAAGCTCTACTGACCCACTTCCAGTTTCTTGCAAAAAGTCAATTGATCCACTTCCTGTATCTGGCAAAAGATCGACTGATCCAGTTCCTGAACCTGGTCTTGTCTCACCAGATAACTGTCGCTCTGTTTGTGAGCCCTCTCTAGGACTAGGACTTGGGGTTCTGCTTAAAAATGCTGGTTGGGATGCATTACTTGCAGCAGATGAACTTCTTTGCTCTGATGGCTGAGGTGATGGCTCTCTAGATGACGGTGCACTAGAAAACATTCTCAAAGGACTAAGCCTTCCTAACATGGATTCAAATCCAGATGTGGGTTGGTTAGCAGTTGTTGAACTACCTTGTGCCCCTGTTCCAACATGTATTGGCACCTGATCAGCGTCAACTTGCGGATTGGAGGAGGATTGAAATGGCAAAAGAGACTGTAGGGAAAACTTTTTCTCTGTTGTGGGTTCCTGGGAGGCAGGAGGAACTATGGCTACTGGTGGGGAAGTACCACCACTTTTGGGAATAAATGAAAGAAGCTTTGAAATGCCAGACTCAGGTTGAGATGATGTTTGGGAGGTAGGTGGATCTGCTGCAGCAGTACCAGAGGTCTCTGTGGCTTCAGTGTTAGCTTTAGGGATCAAAGACAGCAGTTTTGAAATACCAGAGTCTGCCTGTGGTGGTTGAGGTGATGGCGTTGTGGCAGGGGCTTCTACCTCAGTTGTAGGCTTTGATCCTGTGATTGTACTGAATAATGAGCTCATGGCATTTTTTACTCCAGCTATACCTTGCTCAACAGCACTGTCTTCCTTAACTTCAGGTTTGACTTCGTTGATTTTACTGTCTCCAGGTTCCATAACTTTAGCCTCAGTTGGCAGTAGTGGGAGTTTTCTTCTAATTGGTTTAGGCATTGACTCATAGTTGTTGATCTCCTCCTCCTTTACAGCGAGGTATTCAGACACAGAATTAACTAAGCTTTTAAGTTCATCCATTGGATCTACAAATTCATCACTTGGCTCCTCTACAGGAGACAATGAAGGATCTTGTCCACGACCTGTTCTCCCTTTGCTTAAATAGCTTTGAGAGATATACTTGCCAGGGTAGTAATAACTTTCATATTCA
Organism: Diplodus puntazzo; assembly: GCA_963678695.2. Classification (NCBI taxonomy): domain Eukaryota; kingdom Metazoa; phylum Chordata; class Actinopteri; order Spariformes; family Sparidae; genus Diplodus; species Diplodus puntazzo. The sequence continues at coordinate 19,067,333 of OZ023159.1, read as the reverse complement.
TAACTAGCATCCCCCTCAGTGAATGTCAGGTCATCTAGTTCCTCCTCAGATCCAAAGGAATACTGCATCTCATCTGAACCAACTGATCCATATTCACTTCTCCCCCTGATTCTTGCAGCCTCTTCCCGAGCAGCCTCCTCTTCACGAAAAGCTGCATAGCTCTCAAGTGTGTCCTCTAAGGCAGTTTTGGCCCACAGTCTGGTCTTGTAAAGGAGACCTTCTCTGTCTGTCTGCTGACGTTGTTGTTTAACAGAGGGAATTATATCAATTTCAGGAGGCGACGATTCATCTTCAAAGCTGCCTGCTTCCTTATAAACTAAACGCACTTCTCCGCTACCAAAGCCATGCCTCTGTCTTTGTGACCTGCCACTCGTTTCCCCCATATCCTCAGGGGATAGTGCATCACATTCTACTGTCTGATAAAACCTGCTGCCTTTGGACTCAGAAGGGTTGTCACTGATCCGGTAGATGATGCTTTTATCTTCGTCCTCCCACATTTTCTGCTCAGCATCCAAGTAATCATCTAAGACACCTGAGTCAGGCACTTTATATTTACTCTCCCAATCCTCCACACCCATACCTGAGTCAACAGGGATTATTCTTACTCCACCCTTACTGTTTGATCTCCTGGATTCAAGGTGGAAAAAAGTGCCATGCGGGAAGCAGTGGAACATGATGCAAAGAAAAAGAAAGAAAGAAAAATTAAGCATCAGTCAAAACAGGAGATCATGGAAAGTGAGCGTTCAAGCAAGTAAAGAAATAGAATAGCAAATGAAAAAAGCCGAGCACAGGTGAAGAAGGTGTTACATTTTTTGTTACAAAGTAATGCAGTTGTTTATGCGCATGAGAAACTCATATGCAGTTGTAAAGAGAAAGTAAGTTGCACCTGTATCTGTTTGTATAGAGATATTTTGGTAGCCTAGCTGCAGCTTTTTGACTGCTTTTCTTCAAAGATTATTTTGTTTAATTTTTTAAATAAAAACATCTATATATAACAGTAACTGGTAAACTGGTACAAGAAACAGATCAAAACACTTTGCTAAAGTCATTAAATAGTTACTGCATACAGTAGCTAGAGGTAAAAAAAAATGTATTCAAGCACAACTATCTAAAACTGTGCAAATTCTTCTTTCAGATGTGACCTTTATAATAACAGTGATATTAATGGATACAGCACAATACGTGATGATGAGGTGACAAGTGTCGTGTCTTTGTTTATGTGTGTCACTAAATGGGTGTGTGTTTACCTGGGCCCCCTAATTTCTCTACAGTCTAGCTCATAGCTTTGTATAGAGTCAGACTCTCTGGACAGGGTTTGATGTCGGACCCTGCTCCCTATAGGGTACTGGTGCACTGATGAATTTGTCTGGGAGGTGTTGTGGAACCGTGGAGGTCTGTTGCCAGTTTCACTGCGGTAGTCACTATCGCGGTCATCCATTGCACTATCGTGGTCATCAAAAGCTGAGCAAAGATAACACAAACAGTTCAGTAAAGCACACACACACGATAATTTCTTAAACAAATGACTGATAACTTTCAAATTATATATCATAAAATAAACACTTAAGACCTCCCATGGATTTTAAGATAGCTCTTGTTTATTCACTGCTCATTATTACTGTTAAACTTTATCCTTCTTCCACTCTCCTTTTTAACATGGCACACCTTTTACAGTGTAACTGTGAAGAAACAAGCAAGAAATAGTGTGTTAGACAAAAGTCAGATCTGTACAATTGTACTCAAGGTTTGATCTGACAGCCAGGCTGCTAAGACACAGCCACTGTATGATGTGGAAGCAGTCAAACTTGTTTGAATAAAAAGCTCCCTCTTGTGGTAGAGGGCATCAAATACAATAGCATGAGCACCAAGCAGACAATGACATAAACACAAGGAAAAATTGGATTGATGTCACAATGTAATAATGTAACTTCAAATGATACATAAATTAAGTCAACAAAACTGGCATGCACGCTTTGCATTCTGACCTAACGGATACAATACAGTGAAATTTCAAACACAATGAAGACAAACAAAAGAGTAGGGCCAGACATGCAGTGGTCCTTAATAAAAGAGAAAGGAAAAAAGCAGCTGCGCCATGCAGATGTAGACTGAATGACAGTCACAGGGGGAAAACAACCACCATACGTACTCTGCTGGTCACTCCATCCAAAATAACTCCAACTGCCTGGTGGCATGGAGGCAAGTGTTCAAAGAAGTCAGGAAGAAAAGTGAACTGTGTTACTGAAGATTCAAATCAGTGACTGTGAATGGTGATGGCCGAATGAGTATGTAACAATGGGACTGAAGACACCCAAATTAGTGTAGCTTGATGGAAATGATGAATGGTAATACCAGTATGAGATAAAGAAGAACTAAGTGAAGCAAAGTGAAGAAGTCACATGAAGTAATGTGATGACTGAGTTAATTTCACTTAGAGCATTACGAGCAACAGCTGTGGGAAAAAGTGTTTTCACACCTGCGAACAGCAAGTAGAAAATACAGCTCTTCATAAATCAGCAGTGGCAGGTGCATCCAAAAATCTTGATTTTAGAAATCAATGGATAAATCAATCAATATATGATACCAACTGCAGAGACACACATGGTAGTGGTAATAAATGTTTATAGGAGAATTATCTTGTGTGCAGACAATGTTTTTGAATTTTAATGTTTCCTTCTGTCCAGCACCTAGTGTTTAATTGTTTTTAAATGTGCACACTGCTACAAACATTTTATTTTTAAAGTATACTCACAGCACTGAGAGGGCACAGATGCCATCCGTCTTCTCTGGACGTCTTCCTGCAGTGGATACTGCCACAAAAGAGAACAGTATAAAATGGTAGTTAATAGTAAATAGAAAGGGAAAATAGATCATATGTGATGTAGTAACTGTTATTTTTCATTAGATGGCAGCAGGGAGCCAATACAAACTGCAAAATCTATGAGAAGGGTGCACGTTGTGACATAATATTTGGTAACTAAATAAATAAAGAAAATGCTCTCAGATGCATACAGATTCTGTGTTTATAATCAAGAGCAATCTTGTAAACAGTACAGTTGAGAAGACTTGTAAAAATGTAAATTGACTTAAATGAAAACACGACCTCAGAGATTTCAGGAGCATTCATTCTTGCTCCCATCAAACCTGCAAACAATTCCTGTCTCCATTTGTCTAACACTTGAGAATATTCACCACCTTCTAACCTGCTCCACTTCAGCTCCAGCAGGGGTCTGAAAATCTGTGAAAATCGAATTTACGTCCACTTCTGCCTCTAATCCTAAATAGCTCTCTGCAGTATGGATGGATACAGGATGCAATGCGTTTTCAAGCACATTTTAATTACTCGTATTATGATCTTTTTACACATAAAAAAAACTAAAGCTATTATCCTGTACTGCGTGTTAAAGTTTCAAATGACACCAGTGGTTCACACTCTTAACACTTCCTCCTCAACTACCTACTTTCAAGGTGAAGAAAAAGTATATTGTTTTTTATCAGCACTAGTAACTCTTTAACTTATTAACAGGACTTCTTTGTAGTCTTACCTCATCATGTATCCGCATGGTGTTGATACGCTCCAGTTTACTGGTCCAGTACTGAGCCTCGTCTTCTGGGATATCTGGACAGATGGATTGGACAGAAGAAGAGGATGGTTCGAAGATGAGAAAAAACTCGAAAGAGTGATGGGAAATTGAGTGGATAAGGGTGCAAGAGAGGGTGGTGAAAGAGAGAAAGTTCAGAAAATACAGACACATGGGATGGAGGGATAGGTAGAGGGATAGATAGTAGGATTGAGGAAAGGATTGTGAAGAGAGAAAGTAAATAATGGAGCAAGAAGGAGAGAGGAGAGCACAGAATGTGAAACAAAAGACGAGAATAGAAGAACAACCACAGGCACTGTAGCTCCACCCTTCCCTCAGTTGCCTCTCCTGTACCCTATCCCATCCTCTCTTACCCCACCCTTGTTGCTTGATGTGTTCCCATCTTATATTCATGTGTGTTTAATAACTGATGAGGAGGTTTCCGTTTGGGGGTCCAGAAATAGAATTAAAAACCACCTCAGGGAGATCGGAGGTCCTCCCCAAAGCAAGAAGGGAAAGAAGGAGTGTGTGGGAATGGAAGAGAAGAGATGAGAAAAGGGAAAAGGTGAAATTCTGACATTTTCTACCATGTTCCTGAGTAAAATATAAGTCAGTCATTAATATGTTGGAAGTACAGTGTAAGCACGTATGTGCATTTTCTATACAAGTACACATAACTCCAAGTATAAATATTAAAGTCATTCATGAGTATTATAAAATCATTCAACAGAGTCACAATTTGCTATGTTGGTGCCCAGCTTTACTGAGCAACTTTTGACATCCTGCAACTTATTGCAGGATGTCAAAGGGTTAGATACATGTTCTGTAAATAAACACTTCATATGTTGTTCACATATTTTATCATATGTAAGCGTTGTAGATGCCAGGCTACTCGAAAGCTGCTACTGGGCCAATGTGGCCAGCGGGCTGCCTATATATGTTTACATTTTGGGAAATCAACAGTAATACAGATATGCAGTTAGCAACTAGCATTTCTTGTTTGCAATGAACCCACGGATGTAAAGATGACTGGATACGTTTGATACTGTAGAAAACTGCGAAATGTGATAATTCTCAGGAAAGTTTTAAAAGAGGAGTTTTTTTTTCTTTGATTTCTAAGCAGAATTTATTCCGATGCCCTCTGAAAGTGGATGTCATACTGAATTTTAAAATAAAAGCACTGGGATTTACTTTTAACAGGTACTTGTGAATGTGTTTGTGTGTTTCAGTATGACTCACTGTGATACATGATGCCCAAAAGGTTGCAGCTCACTATTGATTAGTACCTATGTTGGAAATTGGATGTCAATTACTTTACTTTTTAAAAAAGGATTAGACAAAGTTTGCTAAAGGGAAACTCCTATCTTATCTCCATCTTCAGACCCTGACTTTGTGTCAGCCAGCGACATGAACCAATGGCTTCATGACATCAAGTAAATAGAGTGCCAGGAAGTGTAACCGGAAAAAACAGAGGCAGCTCAAGAGCAGTTGCTTCAGACACCTCCCTGAGATTAAGCACAAAAAAATGGACATGTCACTATTTAGGTGGTCCCAAATAAAAAGAGTAAGAATTAAAAAATAAAGATTGCTGAGGAATATTTAGGTCAACAAAAACATTAATCACAAAGAACTCATGAACCATAGTGTTTTTTTTTTCAACCTGCATCAACTCATGGCTCTGTGGCTGTGTGTTTGTGTATCTATTTTGTGTGCTGCATGTTTTGTGAACTTCATGCGTACCAAAGGGCAGCTCAAAGCGGGTATCCAGCAGCACTTGGTGTGGAGTTGGGTTGCTGGTACCACAGATCTCATCCTCCCTCATTAAAACCTCAGAGTCGAGAGACGTCCACTTTCCCGGTCCCTCCTGAAGAAGAGAAATGGAGAGAACAGAGGGACAGAGAGAAAGAAAAGAGAAATAAAGAGGTCGAGAGGGAAGGACAGGAAAAATTAACACTCACTTAATGAGAATTAAAAGTGTCAACTTAAACTTAAATGAGGCTGAAACGATAAAGAAGTGAGGAGCAACACTGGCACTTCAGACTGACATACAGTAGAACAAAGTGAGCATTTACTGTGCGTCAAACCGAGGGAAGAAGTCAGAAGTTGGGAGAGCTGCATAATTAATGACAGGAGGTGAGCTTGCTTCCACACTTTAAAACTCTCGAGTGAAAATAATGAAGTCTAGAGGCGAGACAAGCCTGCTAGCAGCGCGCTAAAATGAGTTGCCGGCTTCTTCTAACAGGCCACCTGTGAGAATGCTTTCTAAGATGCATCTGACAAGTAAAGATGCTGTTTAAAAAAATAGGGAAAGGTAGGTGGAAGGAAGAGAGTCTGTATTTAAGCTAAAGGCTGAATAGGGTATTAAAAAATGATTTGTTTATCTTGAGGACGAGATGTCGAGAGTGTGTTACCTCGTCAGACTGTCGAATGGTTTCCAGGGGTATCAGGGCTGTACCGATCATAGTGTCCCATATCAAACCTTTATTCCACAGCTCCACCACCAGACCTGACTCCAGATGATTGATCTCACTGTAAAAACGGAAAAATACAGATTAATTTATTGACTCTGACATTGAATCGTACTGGTAACTTAACTCTCAACTCAACTTTATAATTGCATTTTTTTGTGTGTTTCACAGACCAAACTAAAGCAGCAGAAAACATTAAAAAAACTAAAAATTACAACAATAAAACAATACAAAATAAAGTTAAAATTGATACATTTAAACACAACACACAATTACATAAACACAAGGGATAAAAATAGTATAAAAAAACAATTATTAGAATTTAATAACTGAAGAAATAAATGATGAGGCGCCCTAAATAAAAGTCATGCCAAAGGTTTCTTGGGATCTGTCTGACTCCCTGAGCAACACACCACAGGTTGTTTTAAAGGTCTGACATGGAGTGATGAAAAACCATCAAACTGTGTTGAAGGATGAGCAAAAGCAGGGTCTATTTCTTAAATCCATCATGTCATGGGGGTAAACAACAATCCGCTGGACTTCATTGTGGGTTTATGCTGTTGTGCCACACCATGGGATGATGTGAGGATTCTTCCTTTGAGTGCATTGGAGAAACACAGCCTTACTCAAACCTCCTTAAGTTGTCAAATAAATGTCAGCCTCTCCTATTAGGTGGTCTTATTCAATGTTTGATTTTGGTGTGATGTGAGTGCCAGGAAAATTGAAAGGGGTAGTTTGAGAAAGAGGATTTTGAGATTTGTATGCACTTCAATATCACAAGTTCGTCTGATGTAAAAAATGCCACGAGATCAATTTCTAGGAATGCTGACACAAATAACACGCTTGCTTTACCAGCCTGTTTCTCTCAGACACTTTTTGTCTCAAACATCTTTCATTTGATGTTTTAAGGATGTGAGACATCACAGAAATGCTCTTTCCTTGTCACTTTAAATACCTCTACATGATCTACAAAATTAATCATGGTGCTGCAGCTGTTGAAAAAACATTCGGCCCATATTTTACCTATTTAAAATACACATACTGGTAAATGAACTGGCATTTCTGTAGAACTGTTTCCAGTCTACTGAGCGCTTGAAACACTTTACAACACTTGTCACATTAACCCATATACACAAATATTCATACTGATGGCAGAGGCTGCTATGCACGGTGCAAACCTGCTCATCAGGAGCAATGTTGGGGTTCAGTATCTAGCTCAACAATACATCGACATGCAGCTGGGGGGATCCAGTGAATCGAACCATTGACCCTCTGATTGCTGGACGACCCACTTTACCTCCTGAGCTACAGCTGCCATGAAACTACTGGAGTGGTTTGCCATGGCTTTTTTTTTTTTTTTTGCCTTAGTCTTACACAATAATACAGTACCTTCCTTTTCCATCAGGTCAGTAAGAGGGCCAGTCTTATCCTAAAGTTATGAGGGTGAAGGATGACAGCCATCATTCTCTGATGGATCTGTCTTAAAGAGAAGACAGCAGGCAAACTGTCTCCCCTCTTCATCTGCATATTCATATTCACAGTCCCATTCATATTCATACATGCTTCGCTGTCAGTCATCTCCAGTGACACTTCACAGCTGGGATGACGGAGTGAAGAGGGTGGGCGGGAAACATTGTGTGTGTGTGTGTGTGTGTGTGTGTGTGTGTGTGTGTGTGTGTGTGTGTGTGTGTGTGTGTGTGTGTGTGTGTGTGCGTGTGTGCGTAGCTACTTGAATTGCTGAGGAATAAGTCGAGTCAAAATGATGATGTTCCTACATGGTAGCATGATTACCATTAACCGCCTTCATTCATGTGTTTGCTTGTTTACACGCCTGTGTGACTGTGAAATGTTTGTGAAGGTTTTGCAGTGACAGGTACTGTGAAAGAGACAAGAGATCATTCTGTGCCGGTAAAGATTCTGGACATGAGAAGTGCCAGAGTATAAGGGCCAGAGACCACTCTGGGTTTCAGGGGCAATCTGGCTTTTACCAGCAAACTGTAATCAGTATTTCACCCAACATGTACAGCCATCTGCACCCAAACTTCACTGTGTTTTAGACAAAAAAAAAGAAAACCTCTGTACATACCAGAAATCAGCTCCAATCTATATGTGCCTCTTAAACCATAGATGTATTTAATAATAAACACTGAACAGACATTTAAACATGGTGACTTATTCATTCCAGTGGGAGCTGCTCGCCCTGCAGAAAGGACAAAAAACTCTGACTACCATGAATGACGTGAATATAACCAATGAATATACGTTAAACTATTCAAATTCAGACAGTTGGGTTTGATTTTTGAGGACATTTTCTTCCAAGGTTTATACACATTTCTTTTATACTGGATATGTTTGGTGAAAAGAAGCTGTGGATCCCAGTCAGTCCCCATGTTTGATAGGATTGCAACATTTCAGTTGCCAATGCAAGTCCTTGGATGACTTGTTTAAGTTGTTTAATGCAGCTGGACCGAGGATTTCTCTATGAAGGACTGAGGTCGGATTTTCCACGACAGTCCAAAGGATGTGACTTTATCCACGTTCTCAAGTGCTTTGTTTCTCTGTCTCTCTCCGCTCCGCTAACAGAGAGCAGAGACTAATATTAGTTTAGACATGGAGTCCGCCAACATACGCTAACAACCAGGTTCCAGTAGTAAGGTATGACTAGCCAAGTGTATCTGTAAGATGACTGCAGCTGATCATACAACAAATAAAAAAGCAGTAAGAGAAAATGTTCATTATTTTAAAGTTGCATTGTGTATGAATAAGGCACATGTCAAATTAATACTCAACACAAATAGTGGGCAGCATATCACTAGAGTAACCGCTAACTGCTGCTAACTGTAGCTGCCGTCACCTCGGTGAGTCCTGCAGCTAGCGGTCCGGGCTGGGAGCTCAGAGCACAAAGGAAGTCTTGATTTTTCTACCGCTAGCACAGGAGGAGGAAAGGATATCAGTGCTAGCTCATTAGCATGCCAACTTACAATATAGTGTCAAAACTGTTTTCATTTTTGGATTGTTTTCAACTAAAATATTACATGTTGCAAGTACATGAAGTGCTCTCACAATGGCGAACTCTTAAGAAACAAATGTCTCAATATTTACCAACTTGTTTTTCAAACCCAGGTCAAATTTCCATACATTTTTGTTAACATCAAATCGATCTCATCTTGTCCTTAGCACAGATGAAAACTGAAAAAAGCTTTTCATACACCCCTTGTTTATAGTAAATATTGCCCAAACTTTATTTGGACCATTTCTGTGTTTTGGTTGTGTTGTCACATTGACGCATTTTGGAAGAGCGGGTTCCAAAAAGCAGCAGTGAACTCCACCTATCGGAAGTAAATGTACTGCATAACACGACATCAGAACAGCTGGCTTAAAAGAAAACAAACAAAAACAAAAAAACAAAAGGAGTGTCTTATGATCTACGGCCTGATTTTAATCCATGAGATTATTTAATTGAAACCATGAAACATAAAACCCCAAATAGGATTATAAATAGGTCTGACGTTGTCCATCCATGCAGTCTGTCTCCGACCTGTCTCTGACTCACCAACCAGATGTGTGTGTTTGTGTTTCTGTGTGTGCTTATGTGCGTGCGAGATCTTGAAGCTTTACGTTTGCCCTCCATCAAAGCCCATCCATTATTGAGGGAATGGTTTGTGTTGTAACAGAGAATAAAACGGTGTATTTTTATCACTCAGGAAACACGAGCAGGCAAACACATGCATGCACACCTACACACCGCCATCTTAAGATGGAGAGACAGCAATTGAAAAAAAAAAGAGAAAAGAAAGAGGTAATAACAAGAGAGGAAAATATAGCGTGTGCGGTCATGCTGAGCACAGGGCTTAATGGAAATGATGGACTGGAGGCACTCAACGAAACAGGTGAGCGTCACTGTGGCTTTTTACACTTTCCTGCGAGGAGAGCTGTACACCTCAGGACTCATTCATAAAATACAGAATTCGCTGATTAACAACACTGACTGATGCATTGATATTTCCTGCTGCTGAAAACACTTTTAAACAGGCTGAAAACTGAATGTTTTCACAGAATGTATTTCTGGCTTGCAGAATTGATTACTCTATCTATCTTGTCACTATCTTGCTAAGAGTAGTACAAGGCTAGTTTCATGTTTTGTTTTGTTTTGTTTTGTTTTGTGCTTTTTTTCTTTTGCTCGATTTTTCACTGAAATTCAGCTCAAACTCAATTTTACCTGACTTTTATGTCGCGTCCAAGTCAAATGTTTTGTTTACTGCTGGTAGAAGACACTGGTTACTACAACCTGCAGTAAACCAGGTCTGAAAAAGGATTCCCATAAGAACTAAAAGGAAAACGAGGTGAAAGAATTTTAGAAACTAAATTGTTATTATTTTTATTTAATATTTTGTGAAACTAACATTCGTCATCCCTACAATATAGTCGCAGGTACTGGTGGAGCTTTTTGGATTAACATATTGTGACATTTGATTTTGTACTCCAGTCCTCGCATGTATGAAGTGCTATTGAGGACTAATACACCTGAAAAATATATCAATATAATTTTAAGACCAAAGTAATGCAGTTCAATTTGCTATGTTTCTGATGTCTCTCTGAGAGGAGAACTGACAGCGTAAATAAGAGTGAGGGAAGAGGCTTTGATCAGGCAGCAGTGAATCATTCCTGTCATTGTAACTCGATCAAGTCATTGGCCAAAGACTAACAGAGGTTGATGTGGAGGGACGAGACAAAGGTCACCATTTTTTTAAACTTAAATACAACTGAATTGACAGAGAACTTGATGGAAAGGGCAGACTGAGACCTGAATCACCAGGGAAGCTGTGATACGGAAAGACAACACCCCAAAAACTGATGAACTAGGCACATTAAATTCATATTCTTCTATAAATGTAGTGACAGATACCTCAGAACCTCACGAAAAACCCAGACTAGGCCAGTGAAGACATCTTAAGATTATGAGTGGCTGGTGACAGAAAGCCTTTTGACCCGATACTGTAAACCAGGTCAAAAGATTAAGAACTTCAGTAGCATGTGAGGACGGCGAGGAACACACAAACAGAAGCAGCTTGAGAAGTAGTGAGACAACAAACAAGGCCAGGTATAAGGCCTCCCGCTAGTGCTGCGAGTCAAGCCTGCCGTGAGCATACGACTGAGACAGACTGAATCCAAGGATGAATGAGCAGAGCACGTGAGGCCCAGTGACCCCGAGTCTACACTCAGGGATCAACATTCAACTGCTTATCTCCTTATCCCGCTCGCTAACCAACCCACCAATCAGCCGTCACACACACAGACACACACAACACACGAAGGCAGCTGTCCAGGGAGCACCGATGTATCAAGCCATGAGATCTGATGAGTCGATACGTAATGCAGTGGGACAAAATGTGGCACGATCTGATTTCCAAGAAGGTGGCTAACATTAAAGGATGACATTTTGCTTGTAGACAATTTGAGCCTATTAGTTGTTGTGCATTTATTGATGAACCTGCCCATTATTGTGACAATTAAAGGGGCATTATGTAGTTTTGGAGAAGAAATTCCAACATAGAATTTTAATATTGACAATATTGAAGAGGCAATAATACAATCTGAAATATTTATCTTTTCCATAACTGAATAAACAAGGTGTTTTCAGAGAAAAATAAGGTTCCCAGAACACTTTAAGAAGCTAGAAAGGTGGCAGGGTCCGCCACACATAAACAAAGCCAAACAGTATGAAATTGTGTCATCTTTTAAGGTCAGTTTGTTTATTTACTTTAAAACTAACAGAGTTTGATTATTTCAATTTGTTTTGGCATAAAGAAAATCACTCGATGTAGTGTTTTTCTTCGATTTAGAATTTCTTCCCCATAACCACACAGTGCACCTTTAATTGGTAGGCTATAACATGTCATTAAAATTGTCATTAAACCCAAAGAGTCTTCATTTATTATCACAAATGACAAAAGAAAAGCAGCAAATCTGTGTATTTAGGAAGCTGGAACCAGCACATGCCTGACATTTTCGCTTAAGAAATGACAGGAACGATTGATCAATCATTAAATAAGTCAGCGATTAAACTGAAAGCTTGAAAGTTTGACAAAGTGAAAGTTTGACATTTGCAACACAAATCATACAGCCGCATCATCCCATCATTTAACGCCCATCAACTGCGGCCCATAACATGTCACGCAGACGCAAAAAGTATTTGTGGAACAGTACCAGGGATGCGCAGATTGTCGTGCTTCTGGAGTGTCGACGGGAGTCACAGCTGGGAAATAGGACAAAGATGCCTACAGTGTAGGGTTTATATAGAAATCCATGGGTGGAGGTGTTTCAGTAGGCGCTTCGACTCACATCATACACTGGCAGTAGGCTGCCCTTAAAGGTTTAACGCCAGGTCGAGCTGGTGGCCTAGAACACCAGCCATGAACAACTACATCCCTGTTCACATCCTGCTCAAAACCCCTATTGCATTTAATTTCCCATCTTTCTATCTGTCTCTCTAATCATTTCCTATCATATATCTACTGTAACTGTCGAGTAAAGGCATAAACTAACATAAAAAAATGTAAACTCCCCCAAATTACATAAATGGCTTTAATTCAAACCCCATTAAATTTCAAAAGCAACCTCTAATAGCAATCTCCCCAATGCACTGTATTGACTACAGGCGTTCCAGCTTGCAGAAAATACGTTTTGGTTTGAGCCTCTCCAGTCTTTCTCATTTCATTGTCACAGAAAAAGTAAAAAGGTTATTTAATGCCATTCTATAAATTTTATTAAAAACAAATGTCCTCAAACAGAAAGCATTTTCATCAAGTGGAAATGTATTCACCTTGGAGGGTTTTAAAAGTATGAGTCTTGTTCGTCTGCTAAATGAGGATAATAAATTTAATTTGTGGAGTATAATTTTGGGGCAGATGCTTTTCAGGTAGCCCAGTTGGCAGATAAAATGTTGCCACTTAAAGTTACTGCAAACGTCTGATGTGTTCACATTTATACATATCATAGGCTACGCACTAAATTGACATTTCAACAACGTCCGTCACATCTTTATGTTCTGACTGATCTTATGTGCAGGCCGAGAGGATGGAGGAGGAGTCACACATGAAAAGGCTTCCCAGTCAGTGGTCACATTTCAAGCCTGCGTTTCAACATTTCTACATGTGAAACCAGATAGGAGCATGGACAACTTCCAGACGAGTTTGCGGTGACGAAAAAAACGATATATTTGAAATGAGTTTGGGATATCTCGTCCCATTATTGCTGTGACTAGACTGGGTGTTTATAACTAAACTACGGGACAGCTCCTGGCATATTTGTGTCGACCAAAACAGGCCACTTAAGACAAATCATGATCTTTTCCATTTTTGTACACACACCCTGACCAGACCACAGGCATAGCACTGTCACAACATGAAATCGTAAAAGCAGCAATGTAAAGAAATGTAAAGATGTGATATACCCGTGGAGAAACTTACACTGTGGATATTTATTGTGCCTTTTACATTGTGGCAAGTGAGCCGAGGTGATCAAAACCCTTGAAAAAGTATATAATGTGCAAAAAGAAGCAACAATTAATAAGATTCAAGTAAACACAAGTTTTAATTATATTAAGGTAATAGTCTTTGCCAGTTTGTCAGGTTCATTTAAATACTGTCAGATTTGGTTCAGCCAAGGTGTCAAATCATGTGGAATGAATCAAATTGATGGGAAAGACTCCAACGATCTCCAGCTGCAGCTATTGTCCACCACACTTCAGGGTAGCAATTACCGACATAATCAACAATGAGTGTAAATGACACACTTAATGAGCAGTGATGAGCTGGACTTGTTTAGTACCCCGGGTCTGGTAATTTAGGGTGAAACACTAGTGTGGTAAATTAGCATTAAATTAGGGGTTTACTTTAGTTAACATCAGGCATGAAGACTTCTTTCAGACAATTATTTATTATCAGCACCAAGTCAGATATTTCATTTTTCATAAAATATGAGATTAAAACCAGATTTCTACTTGTTGATCTAACGAACTGGCTGGTAAATAGAAGACATTTCTTAACCAGTAAAAGGTGTCAGCATGCTAACCTGATGCTAACTGGGTTGCCCTTGCGGCCTGTACAGGGCTTTAAGTTGTTGACCAAGTATGATACTCCACTGAGGGCGTTTTTATAAAAAATAGGGTTTTCAGATGAGATTTGAAGGAGGACACTGAAGATGTGAGCCTGAGATCCTGAGTTCCACAGACACAGGGGCCATGACCTCAAAAATGCTATACAGCCATTTATTGAAATATCTCCGTTCTGGTGTTGGACTGACCAACTGAATATTACCGTCCCACGATGCTAATGTGGCTAACATTTTACCAAAGTGAGAGTCAAGTGTTTCACAACCTAAAATAGGTAAATGTCAGTTCAAAAATATTTCGTTTTTATAAAAGTCATATACCTTTCTTCAGTGGACAAGAAACTGTTGAGGTGTGGGAAGTACGTGTAATAGCTTAAGACAATGAACATGTTTCCTGGCTGTAAATACTTTGTCTAGAATCTAGAATCTCTGATGTGATGCTTCTGATGGATACGGGGTTCTAGATGAACCCCGTATCCATCCAAAGCATCACCTTTACTTTCATTTACCTACGAATGTACTTCATGTTGAGAAGTGGCACTTCAACGCAGTGTGTGTCAAACTATCAAGCCTAAATGGATGGCTTGCAGCTGGAACAATCATCATTACAGAAAGGTTAACAGCCAGCTGCTAACAGCGAGAGAGGCAGAGGGAGTGCTTTCAGCCAGACAGAGACCGAGAGGAGCTCTGAGTGCAGCCGCTGTTACTATTTTCTACTTTCTTTATATTTTTGGGCAGGAGCGTAAGAAGAGTAGCAGGATGGATGAGTACGAGCCAGACTCAGCCCAAACTCATCTCTGACTTGGACTGAAAATGAAAACCAAATTTCACCCTCCATCCAGCTCCGTCAGTCTCCCGCTCCCTCTTTAATCTGCAGTATGTTCGCCCAGGCCAGAATAGAAGCGTGCCACAGTACGTCTGATAATCCGACAGCCAGGAAACTTCTACCTGACATATATATATATATATATATATATATATATATATATATATATATATATATATATATATATATATATATATATATATATACATATATACATATATATATATAAATATATATATAATATATAACATGATATTATGATAATATATACATATGTATATATATATATATATATCTATATATATATATATATATATTATCATTCAGAATAATTACCGAAAGCACTGTGTAGGTTGTGCTCTTTTTTTCTAATAAGAGAAGAAAATTGACAAACGATAAATTTTGGTTTCTGCTTCCCTAGTGTTGTGGGTATCCTGCGTCACTACCTTATCTTCCAGTGTGTTTACAGTTCTGGTGTGAAGAGGCCTAAGTAAGTGAGTTCAGCCTAAGTAAGTCTCGATTCTAAGGTAACAGTCCATTATGAGAATGCTGCTAATGGAAACTAGCGCCTCATAATGAACTTATTCTGAATGTACTTTCTGTTAGCACAGCAGGGGAGTTTTCTTTACCTTTGCTCAATACTGTGCATTCATTAACATTTTCCCTCCATTCATTCATTTTCTGAATGAGTCTCAAAAGTGCTTCGATGTCAAAAAGATTTTGTAATGATTCATCTTGGCTATGTCTGTTTTGTATGTAATTCATAGTTGCATAACATACAAAAATAAGATAAGTACATGTGATTATACTATGAACTGACTGATCCTGTGTTTCCAACCTCATCATAACTTAATTAGGCATATTTTTTTGTATTGTGATTTTCACATCATGGACATGTGTGTTTTGTTTTGTTTTCATTCCAAATGGATAAAAAGCAAACATCATTATATCATTATATCTGAGAAGGTGTAACAAAAAAACAAACACATTTTGAGCATCTTTTAACTGATAGCCATCAAATTGCTAACACTAATTTTCTGATGTTAAGTTAAGGTTTGCTGTTTTAGCTAACAGATTAGCTATATTAGCTAGCTGGATGCTGATGTCAAACCAAATTGTTGGGATGTAGTTTTTCAGTAGCAACACCATTTATTTAAAAGAGTCATTTAATCTCTCATGAATATTACTAAAACAAGTGTAATCCAAATTAAAAACATTTAACTCAGAACTTTTGAAAAATGCTGATTTACAAACACATGAGCAACGACCACCAAATACCACCAAAACCAAATATCAACATGCCAGTTAACATGTCTTCACCTGAATCCAGATAAAAGGCAGCGTCTGAAGCTCTGTCTCAACCATCACATTAAGTCCCGTCCAAACTAACACAAATCTAATGCAAACAAAAGGCACTTATGCAAAGAGATACCACGTGAGCAAATGAGCATGCAGCGCATATAATTTGGCTAATTTCTCTGTTTTCCTCCATGTCATTTAGAGAGAATGCTCAATGTTTCACTTCCTTTGTCATTTTCAACACTAAATAAAAAACACTTTTCAGCACAGTCTGAGCACACACTTGGCCCCCGTGACAAACATGTTTGTCTTGCTCCTCTTGTTGAGACCTTTCATTCTGGGAACCAAACTCAGTTGCAGTTCCTTCTCGAGACCTCCAGCAGCGCTTCTACGCAGCACGCCGCCGCTGCCCGCCCCCTACCCCGTCGAGCCCGACTGCTGCTAATGACACTTAGGTGCTAATTAGCCATTTAGCATATGAGGCCATGGGGTTTCCTTTGCATGTAATCACTGATGTTTTCCAGTATGGTCAAATTAGTAGTATTTTAATTCAGTTGAACTCTGGATGTGGATAGAATCATCTTCTCGTTGTAAAATAATAAAAAACACGCATTTGTATATTTCTTTTAACAGTGTAGACATGTGTGGCGTTACTTTGTCTGAAGCGGTGAAAGCGGAAAATATCAGTCTGAGTGGATCTGATAGAGGATAGGGTGATAGCAGAGATTACAATAAACATGGAGGGAAGGAGAGCGGAGAGAGGAGAGGGGAGGAGAGTCTTATGTAATCATGTGGACATACAGTCAGTTTATCCAAGCCCTCTAATCAAGTCTAGGGGGATCAGTCTGCAGGAGGATCTGTGTCCATTGTACAATACAAAAAATAACTGATGTGTGTCTGTGCTCGTGTGTGTGTGTGTGTGTGTGTGTGTGTGTGTGTGTGTCTAATACAGACAGACAGAGACAGGGAGAGATAATTGTGTATGCCTTATTTGTGGTTTATAGGTCGCTTAAATGCAAATCTATAGACACATATGATTCCCAGTGACCTTATCAGTGAAAATCATTAAGTGGAATTATATTTAAAAGGCGCCAACATCCTTAACTTTGACGCACATCATAGCATCGCGCTGGAAAAGGGGTGAAAATGAGCATGTCCACCCGGATGTCATGTTTCACCGATGACTGTAGCTGAGGCTGATAAACTACAGTGACTATTGCAGAGTCATGTGACCTAGAACTGGATGCTGATTGCAGCATTCCCCCGTGAAGGCTAAAGCCAGATGGCAGAGGGCATTGGTGGGAGTCTCGTCCAGTGTGATTCTGATTCTTTGAATCAAATAACCATTACACTGACTTCATTTCAACATGGAGTTAGGCTGCTTCACATTCAGTTGCTTAAGTTACATAAACGCCATTGAAACAACAATTACATTGACTGAAGATCGGTCAAATTTAGCTCCAGTTTTAAGCTAGATGTCTGGTCTTCTAGAAACCACTTTGAAAGAATGTACCACTCCATTAGCTGAAAATAGAGCAAAGCCTCATTTTTGTAAACATTTTTGCTTTGGAGGACAGAACAAAATAACAGGAACTGTTCATAAAACATGTTGTAAAAAAAAAAAAAAAAAAAGTGGGATTATTATAATTGCCCCATCTAAGCCTAGCCACCTAACATTAGACATGTCAGCCAGTCATAGTGCTTTCTCATATCCGGCTTATTACATGTCCCTCCACCAACGCCATCCCTACAAACATGTCACCCAAAAATAGGTCATCATGGGTGTGGATAACGGGAGCGGCGCTACTTCCACGAGCACAAAAAGTGAAGTGGGATTTTTACATCAGCTACATCTGTACTTCTTCTCCCCCGTGGAATCAGACAGGGCTGGACAATTCATTAGATTTATCACTGACTCATCCACTTATCTGAGCTGGGCATGTAATTTCACTTTCCATCCATCCAACCTGCTCCAACCACAAATTCCCATTTAGTAGCCCGTGCCAGCCGCCAGACTGGAGTCCCACAGGTGGCTGACGCTCCGTTTCAATTTCAGTGAGGCCTATTAAAGCCAGCTAGCAAGTCAGCTAGCAGTGGATACCTGGCCTGTATTCATCTAAGGGATGACACACACTCCGAAGCTTCAATTTCTAACTACATTTGTCTTAATATGTCCCAAGGGGTTGGTGCCGAACATGCTGTTGCTGGTAATATAAGTGACACTGAGCCGAAAAAGCAAGAAGATTGTGGGAGAAACTGGAAACCAAGGCAAGAGTGGTCAAACCTGGGACTACTGTCACCTATCTTCAATATTATTAATACGCAAAGAGGAAACTGCGTCATACTTTTCAAATTTTAAACCTACAGAGGAACAAATAATCCTTCAGTAGAAGGCCCCATCCATGAACATCACTCCATGCATGAGTCGTCTACATACCAGATATGTGTATATATATATATATATATATATATATATATATATATATATATATATATATATATATATATATATCTGGTATCTGGTATGTAGGACTGGGAAAAAAAAACAGAAAAAAACTTTCACTTGTAGTACAGCTAAAATTGGATACTCTGGACTTTTACTCACGTAATATTCATTTGGGTGAGTTTCACTTTTACCAAAGTACTATTTTTACATGACATCCTCAAGTATGACTTCTGGGTACTTTATATAACACTACGAGTGACAGATAAATGATCGTACACTGAGAAATAAGTACAAAACAGCAGCAGGATACTCACAACATGAAGTCTTGCTCCCAACATGGCTGGTCTCCACGGACTGTGATGGTGGTGCTCTTCACATTCTGCACCTTTAATGTCACATAGGCATTAAACTTGTCTGGATAAGAGAAGAGAAAAAAAAAAACAATACAAATGTTTGGATTAATTCCTTATGGAGCTCCATGTCAGGAGGTCTTTTATGTTACTGAATAATGTATTTGATTGGAAGAAAATGATGTAATTTGTGTCACATATTTACATGTTTAAGATGTTATCCTGTAGCGTATTGAACAGTCCCATGTGACCAAACAAATTTATTTTTTTCTTTTGTGCTGTCCAATCAGTGACTGCACTATAGATGAAAATGTAAATTCCCTCTCTGCAGAACAATATGGATGAAAAACATCATTTTTGGATCAGTAAAGCATCTCTAGAGCTCATGAGAAGATAGAGGGGAGATGACAAAAGATAAAAATCCCTATCATGGGGGGAAATCATTTTTGTTACCCACGTAGGAGAAACAACAACTAGCACACGAGGTTAACTAGAAAACACACGCACACAGTGAGATGGACAGAAGATTTAATGAAGAATTTAATATTATACACTTATACAAAGGAGATAAAGACGTTATCCTCAACCCAGCAGCAGGATATGAACACGAAATACAGAGCTTATGCTAATTTGAGCCTCTGCAATGAATAATGCCTTGTCCTTCAAATCACCAGCCAGTGCAAAGTCAAAAATCATGTGGACAGCATGTTCATGCAAAACCGTCAGAAAGTATTGATGAAGTGCGAGGAGGATTCAAGGCAATCACGATCCAAGCTATAATTCAGTGTATAGGATCAACAAACATACAGACCTGTCCTCAAAAGCACCACAATGATTCAACCCGAATGAACATGCAGAGATTTGAGGAATGTTTAGTGTCTCACTGTAAAAGCTGAAGAAGCTCGTCTGACTCAAATAGAAATTTTAAATGAGACGTAATTTTATAGGTTAATGAAACATTCTCCTTTAAGTTCTTTTTACTGCATTTGAGTTTTGTGTTTTCACATACAAACCAATATCATTTACAGATAACATTATCATTACTTTTATATGAATCATTATTTAATTGCCGCTGTTGTTGAGACATGACCTTTGAAACTTGCAATAGAGACAACGTTTACGTGCAACTGGCGAAAGACATTAGACTAAAAGACCCTGTCTTATGTTCAAATAGCGCATATTTGTTTTGTCTGAATGCCAAAAGACTCAACAACAGTTCAACAACAAACATAAAATTATTTAATTAAAATTAATTAATTAAAATTATTCAAAACAATTATTGAGACAAACCTATTTTTCCATAAAAACGTGTAAGTACATGCTTCTTTGAGAGGAACTGAGAAGGAACTGCAGGGATTCAAGTAGCTATTTTTACAGATATTGAAATGACTGAATTACTTTGAAGTCTTCATTTTGTTTATTTCTATGTTCTGCCTCACAAATCAGCTTTGAAACAAATAGTTTATTAAAAGAATCATTATCATGATTATCAACAATTTGTTAAATGTAAAGAGGATACAAATATAAAGGTGTAAAATTTTCCTTTTCAAATTCTGAATGCTCCGTATTTGGTATTCTGACATAAAACTGGGAGGACGAAGACAGAAATGAAGAGAAATTAACAATCGCACCTTAAATAACTCCACTGTGTGCCTTTTAATAATGCTAATTTGCAAAGTGTCACTGTTAACTGTGGAAGTGCTAAAGGTGGAACATTTTGTACCAAGAAAAAGCTATTTCAGAGACTCATTACATTTTCTCATCACACTCTGATGTCTGCACAGAGAACTATACAACCTCTTTCCTTGTCCATTGCCAGCATTGATCCACGCTTTACATATTCACAATCAGTCTTATTAAGGCTACACGTGGTTATTCTACAGAGATCAACTGGTGCAAAGATAATCACCCGCTCCTTTTTCATGGACATTTCTCTGATATGTTTGGCTGAGATTATTACTACCGTTTCATAATGTGAGCATTGTGAAGCACTATATGGATTTAATTCACGATGTAGCCTGCATCAGAACAAAAAATACTCATGCATTCTGGAGGGTTACAAATTAGTGTATGTATTATTCCACTAAATCTGAAGGACTTGTGGAAATAAAGTTCATATTTTAGCCACCATACCTGCAATTTCAAGGCGTGCATGCTGTACGTTTGCCTTGAAAGCAACATTATCTAACTATTCACCTTTAAACAACACCTATGTAACTTCAGTGAGAGGCTAGAAGACTTGCTCTTAGTCATTGGTGACAGCTTTGCTTAATAAAACACTTCACAACAGATGCCGAGCAGGACTTCTTAGATAGTGAGTAGCATTAGCCAGCATGCTAAGTTATATGAGTTGTGTATTAGCATGTTGTTTGATGGTTGACTGTGTGAGCAAACTTGCTAGTTTTTGATCAAAATCAGCCCATTAGGTTTAGCCGTTAGCATGTTATAGCCAGACATTACCGTCTCAGATAGCGTTTGCTTAGCCTTGCCTGAGCACACGTTTACTTCAGGGCATATGTTTTCAGGATGTAACATTGTTATGATGTGCCGAGTTTCGTCTGAAGTTTGAATGTAACGTTACATTACACCTGAAGACAGAAACCTGGGATTTGAATTTATAATTGTTGTGCTACGCTTTTAAAGGGTGGAGCCCGAATTGCAAAACAGTAGAGCAGAGTAGGTTTTTTTTGTTTTCTTGACTACATTTTTAAAAATAAGTAAATAACTATTTAAATTAAATGACTGGATGACTGACAGATTGCTGATTGCCATGGATTATTTAAAATGATCTCAGTTGTTTCGACATATATTTGTCATATTAGAGGTGCAAAACTGGCATCAGGCAGACAATATGAGAACTCACCGACCATGAGAGGACAAACAGCTGGTTGCCACAACTAGGGACTTTTCAATTTCAATTTCAGGTTTCAAACTTGAGGTTTTGGGTCAAGATTAAGGAATGGGCATGGCAGTGGTTAAAGGTAAGGTTACATGAAGTCTCCAAGGAAGTAATGACGTCAGCAGTGTTCCTAAGAGGCAAGAAGAGTTGTGTGTGCCCTGCTGTCAAACCCGCAGTGAACGGCATAATCAGCATCAACCGAGGACCACCTAATCCCTGCTTGATTACCTGCCTCAAGTAGCCCACTTTTCACATGGACAGAGAGCCTAATGTACACGAGAATGAAGGCTCTTGTGCAGCGTCTGTGTGTATTCGTGTGTCCTGTTACATCTCTTCGTTCTCAATCTCACAAGCACTTTGGTTTTGAAGAGGGCCAGTGCAGCTGAGGGCAATGTCATTGGATTTGGGGTGAAGACGAGGTGAGAGATGTGATCGTTCGGCCGCATAAATGAATACATTACAGCCAGGGTTTGGTTTCGGTACCCAGTTTCTAATTTGGTTGTGGTTCCTAGTTGGTAAGATACCTGGAATCATTAAGATGTGAGTCTTAATGAAGCTATAATGAAACTGCCTAACAAACTGACATCCTCCTCTTTATCAGCAAAGTACAGGCCGCGGAAAAATCTGGTACTTATGTAGCTAAACAACCAATATGTAATGTATTTGTTAAGTTTAAAGGAGCACTATGTTGTTTTGATATACAAATTTTAATCAGAACAGAAAGATCTAAACTGAGTAAACAAACTGGCCTTAAAGGACAACACCATTTCATGATGTTTTTCTTTGTTTGTATGTGGTGGACCCTGCCACCTTCAAACAGTGTTCTGAAGACCTTATTTTTTATTATTTATTTTATTCAGTTATGGAAAAAATATATATTTCTGAGTTTATATTATTACCTCATTAATAGTGTAAACATTAACATTCTGACTTTGAATTTCATCTCCAAAACTACATAGTGCCCCTTTAACTTTAGTTCTTGAAATGCTTATGAGTTTCAATACACACTTAAAGACAAACTATTGATAATTTAAAAAGTTTAACAGATTTGAGAGGGTTTTTTTTTATTTGCTTTAATTTAATCTAACCAAAGCCCAAAACGTGGCCATCCACAATTCTCTGTAAATCAAAGTCATGTTTTTCATCATGGGTTAAATTCACAGCTGTAGCTAAAAGCAGTGAGTTGTTTAGAGGGTATTGAGAGCGTGATGGTTAAACAAAGCAATGAAAGCAGGGCGTTACCAGGAAAGACCTTGTGCACTCAATCAGGTTTCCTTGCAAGAATAAAGGTTAACATAGTAATCACACTAGCCAAACAGTTCCTCTTTCCTACATTTGATCTTGTGTTTTTGGGAAACGCATTGTTGCACACGGATGTGTTTCTTAAGTGTATCCAATTTCAACTCACAATCCCCCTGGAGCTCTTTGTTGATTACCTATTCCTGCTGTAGCAAAGAGAGCAGGGTGGCATTGAGCGAGGATGCCCCGTGCATTTCCTAATCCTTATTTATGCAGTAGGGGTTGATGAAGCACTTGACCTGCCTCACATTCGAATACTAACACACATTCACACACCTGGGAGCTACAGTCCTTTGTTGTGGCCTACGGCTCTACTGGCTGGACGACACAACTGAAGAGCATGTCCGGTCTTTCAGGAGCATAAGGAAGTCAGTAGGTCTAAAAGTTCATTTTGACTTCACTGGGAACGTGAAACACATATACATCAGTCTCCCAATCTTATCAGGTGTGTGAGACACATTCAAGATCCGACATTTTTTCTCATAAGAAAACTGAAGAAAGAAGCCATAAACCACCATGGATTGCCATCCAATTGCTAAAAACCACACTGGAATCTTTCATCCAATTTTTGTGGAAATCCGTTCGGTAGTTTTTGTGTAATCCTGCTCACAAACCAACAAACGAACACACAGACCTCCTTGGCGGATATTAGGATATTGCACTTGGCCATATTTCAATTTCAATAATGTTTGTATTAATTGTGCATCCCTGAATGATATACAACACAGAGAGTTCCCAGGTAGAACTAGGCTCCAATAAAGGTTTGGATGCAATACAGGAAAAGTTTCAACATTTTGGGAGATATTGCAGAGACTTAGATGAGAGAACTATGTTCAATAATTATGAAGCTACCATCAACACCCGGTTAGTTTATCTTAGCTGGAAGACTGGAAATAACATAACAACAACTACACATACTGGCTTTGCCCAAAGGTAACAAAATCCACCTAACTGGGCTGCTTAAGCAATTAACATCTTACATACATATTGTTTCAGTAACAACATTTTTACATTTTTTTCTTTCCTGTGCATCAGGAAAAAGGGGAGCGATACTGACTTTACCAAACCGTTTCCACCACTGCTGACAGATTCATGTTAGATTGTCATCCAAGCATGTCAGGCTAGTGCTGCTTCTATTTTTTTCTTTTTCTGCATTTTTTTCATCTTAATGTTGCCAATAGACACATGTACTATGTTTCTAAATGTTAATCAAGATTTAGGAATTTTATCCAGAAAATGAGAAACATGAAATGTCAAGTGTAAATGTAGCCTATGTCTCTGAGACATGGGGTGAAAGGGCTAATCTGGAATAATCCATCATTCACTTAAGGGGGTTGCCAGGTATGTGATTAAGGGGACGAGGGGACTGGCAGGGTGCAGACAGCCCCATTTACTTCCTGGGCTGACAGTGGTCAGGAACAGTTAGGAAAACACAACCAATGGACAGGCCGGGAAAGAGAGCAAAGACAAGCAAGGAAAACAAAAAGAAACTTAAGTATATACAAATTTAGCTTACGTCTAAATTTGGTTTTCCTTCACTGGGGTTGTCTTAAAAGAATGACACTCAGCAGAACTCCATTAATGCATGGACACACACACACAAACACACACACGCACACACGCGCTCCTCCAGTAAGCAGCAACTAGCTGTGGCGGGGGTGACATATCCCAGCATGCAGCTGGACCCTCTTGGGGGAGCAGTCGGCGTCATTTATAATTAAGTGGTGACGACTTATGAAAATAAATAAGTTATATTCAGTTACACACGGATGTGCGCGGCGCGTCCAGGAGCGATGACATTTACGAGGCTGTCTACAGTAATGAATACTCTATTATGGGACAGGATGGAGGAGGCTGGAGAGTGAGGGAGACGTGTGGGGGGGTGAGCGCTGCAGAGCTTTCGGTAGATGAAGGGAGCTGAAGGAGATATCAAACTGAGACTAATATCTATTGTCTTGCAAGTGCAAACAAACAGAGAGCTGTTTTTATCAACAGCCCTTTCCCCACAATCTCTGAGTTAGCCCCCTGAGATCACTGATTTGGTTTTACACCACAATTAATGTACATGATTGAGTAACACCACACTAAACCACCCTGTCTGAGTAGCGGCAGACAGCTCTTTTACATGCTTTGATAAACTATACACTACCTGGTCAGCAGACAGATAATGAGTTACCAGCTGGTAAGAAAGGATGACATCAGGCAGAGCCAGATATTTTCCTCAAGGGTTGCTGGAGAGCAAGACAGAGCTGAAAGCAATGGTTATTGGACTTGCATTCATCAAGTGGACAAACAACATGACTCCAATTGAATCAAAATGTTGATCTGTGTCCACTTAACATGTCGCTGTTAACTGTAACTAATCGGTATGCAAAAGATCGCGATTTCATGTTTACATTTAATCTGGCAATGGCCATTAAGAAATAATGGTTTGAGTTCAGATAGCCTTGCCCTTCCTCACCCCTTGTTTTTGCATACTTAAGTTACAAAAACATCAACCTTTTCCTAAAAAAGTGTTTCTGGTGCCTCAAAGAATGAAACCTTAGCAGAAACAGACAACTTTCCCACCTTCCAAGCAGGATTATTGTTGCCACTGCTGTTGCAAAGACAGCTGCATCAACTTTAACTCAACAACACAGGACAAAACATGAGTTTATTCATTATTTAGTTAATAATGGAGACATGAAAGCAGACAGAAATGGTGCCAGGCTGCCAGCCTCCCAAGAGGTTTTGTGCCCAGTGGCTGGCAAAATAGCTTTGTGGAAACATGGTTTCTAAGTAACCAATTTAAATGCAGATGGTGTCATTATTCATTACATTGAGCAATTAACAATTACTTCACAATGACACATGAAGGCAAAAAATGCTGTCTGTTGGCAGTTTAACCAAAATCCAGCATCTGACAAACCTCACTCCCTGGCTACTTTGTACTGAATGACCTACAGCTCTGTATGTTAGTTATCGGAAAAAAAGACTGAGTGGCTGCTTAAGTTGTCAAAAGGAAGCTTCACTAAAGAAATTCTAGTGACGGAAAATCTAAGGAAGAGGAAGAAAGCGCAGCGCTGCCCACACTGCTTGACTGACAGGAGATTTTTCTACAGAGCTCTGTGCGGAGACACCCAGCAATTAACGCTTAATACCACAGACAGACTGCATAAACAAGAAGAATAGAACTATTTTCAGGATAAATGTTGTTCAAAAAGGAGACGACAATAAAACGTTGCCTCGAAAAATAGATGGTATTTTCCTCAAATGAAAAACTACACCCACTCCACTACTACATCACCATCTGTCGTTTATGTTGGCGTCGTACCACCGCACTGTTTGTATCTCTCCAGACAGTTTTCTTCTGACTTCAGAAAGCTGAGCAGAAAGAAAACTCTCTTCACAGTTCCTCGCAAGGAAGGAAAATACTGTGACTTTTTTTTTTGTGGGGGGGGGAGACAGACAGATTACATAGAAAACATCTTCTTGAATGGCTGCCTACAAATAAACTGAGTTGCTTCAGGAGGAATTCACCGACAGTCTACAAGTCAAACAGCACAGCGCTGAGACAGGGCTGCCTCATTACACCAACGCCACTGCCTCGTTATCGTCAGGGATTTCTCTGCCTTCATTAAGCTGCAGTGGGCCATCGCAACAAGACAACAACTACTGCTGACGAGTAATGCCTCAGCCTGTTTCTGAAGCTTAAGAATTTATTATAACATATACAGGTGCAATTTTCTGCTGCCTGCTTCCACTGTAAGGGCACCCTAGAGAGCACTATATCGTGTTTTACCTACCATAGGGGCATCCAAGAGGGTACTTTCAGGCATTTTTTTTTTTCGAACACGTTAGCCAATCCCTCCTCCTACATTCACATTTTATGCCAGATTTGTCTTTCCAAAGCAGTTTGAGAGTCGGACTAGTTTCACTCTGATTAAAAACCCAACTTCTTAAACCTCTTATCTGGAGATTTGAGAGCACAGTAAGTGGTGTCGTGACACAAAAGGTCAACAAAATGCTACCAAATACTGAACAGCTGATATCACTGAGTTGCATCCCTTAGACTAAAGGAAAAGGAAGTATTCAGTTTAAGGGGCACTGTGTAGTTTTTGAGGAGAAATTCAAAGTCAGAATTTTTTAATATTTACAATATTGATGAAGTAATAACACACATTCTTTCCTTTGACTGAATAAGCAAGTTGTCTTCAGGAGAAAATAAGGTCTCAGAACACTGTTTGAAGCTAGAAAGGCAGCAGGGTCCACCACATGTAAACAAAGTAAAACAGTATGAAATTGTGTCGTCCTTTATTCAGTTTATTCAGTCGTGGGAAAAAATGGGTCGTTTGTTGTGGATAAATAAATCAGTCAATGGAGATCTTTTCTAATCTGATTACATTTCCGTCCCCAAAAGTACATAGTGTGCCTTTACATGACCTGCCAACATTGCTGTCGATCAACAATCTTACGGTCATTTTGGGATCTTACCAGATGTCTACTTAAAAGTTCAGTTGACCAAAATAACCAAGGAATTGAACATATTGTACCACTAGAGTCTAGCGTTTTAAAGCCATGCAACATCCTACGGTGTTAAAAACTGTATGTATACAGTTACACATAGCATTTAGTTGATGCTGTCCATATTTTTTTTTTTTTTATAAAAAAGTCCTTGTCATTTTTTCATTTTTTAAGGCTATGAGAAAAACAAACACAATTCAGGTCACCTCCACTGGATTGGGATGGTAGCAGATATCTCAAAGACTAGGCAAATTCAAAATGACGAGTATAGCATTAAGGTTTACTACATAGATGGAAAAACTGCTGGAGGGGTGAAAAATGGGTTGACAACTTTGATAGCGGATCTGAATCACTTGTGGGGCAAATATGTTTGGCCTGAATGTGGTGCCAGAGGAAAGGCCATGTTTTTACCTTTAAATCAGAAAGGTTTTTAATCCATACAGTGACCATTTTAGGACGGGCTCAGACAGATCAGCTCTGTATTGCCAGACATGGCTGAATTTTGCCTCAGGGATCAATGTTAGCATTCTACATTTGCACTAATCTGAATGCGCTTTTGTGGCTTATGAGAGGTGGACAATTGTTCAAAGGGTTTTGACCTGCATGTGGTGCTAGATGAAAAAGCTGGGAATCAACAAAGTGAGTCAGTCAGTCATCCACAGTGATAGAGAGAATGTCAAAAATCAGGATAATGTGCCTTAAACCTTCTAAACTAATAAAGTGACACATATACCAGCCGACATCTCTCAGGGGTCGATAAGCAGTGGGGTTTCAGGAGGGCCTTGGGACAGAAACCAGCCCCCCCAGGCGGATAAAAATCTATGGCTTCTTATTATTAAGATAAATCAGATCATGTTTCCCAAACTGGGGCATAAGAGTGGGACAAACTCGACGAGATGTGCCTGACCTGAGACTAATAATCATGTCACATGACAGAAATGCAGTCTGGGTATGCTCACTATCGCTAACTTGACTGGGTGTTACAGACCTGAGGAAAAGTAGGTGTGTTGTTTTGGCTTAATTGCTTTGGTCAATTTGTTTTAGATTCCGAACTTTACAGCAGTTCTTTGTTCATCCTCTGCCTCATTCTCTTATTGAGCTTTGTCACATGAGCACTAGTATTCTCAATCTTAGTCTTATTCTGGTTTGGTTCATATTTTTGACATAGGATGTTTGTATTATATCTACCATACAGGTTTCTGATCATCCGGTGCCGTGCTGAGACGCTTCAACTCCTCATGCCGCAAGGGGCCGATCGATACTTTTTTTTTTTTCTGGGACGATACCAATCATTACTAATCAAGGAGACCGTTTACCGATATGTGTGTCATTCACACTTGCACACAGAATGCAAATATTACACAGGAAGAAAGCGACATCAAATTTTTTTCTGTACGAACTTGATTTTTCAGAGCTTTCGCAATGTGAATGAAGGCATCAACCAATCCTGTTGTGCAAAAGGGATGTCACTTCACAGTTTATGAGAATGTCGGACCTTTGATTGTTTACATTTGTCAGCACCCTGTATTGTATAACAAAGGACTCAAACTTATAAAGAAAGTATGACAAAGGTGAAATGGGATGAGTGACCTCTCTGCGCAGACAGGCTGCTTTAACTGCTGCTGTTATATCCACCTGCGCTCCCCTCAAATCCACAAGATTACTTTGATAAGAACAGTAGTTTTACCTTGAAAAATTTGGTCCTGATCGACTGCAACCTCGATCGGTGCGCTAGTTTGTTACTTTGGTCTGTGGTGACATAATACTACAGTAAAACACCACACAGCCCCAGGACAGTCAGCTCTGCTAAAGCTCTGCAGGCTCTCCTTTTACAGGAAGCTGAGCAATTTTATTTGGTATTACAAATTAGTTTAATAACTCTATAACATTCAAAGGGACGATTGCTAGTAGTAGTAATTCAGGAGAACTACACAATAAATGAATTAAAGGACATTTCTACAGTAGCCATGCCATCGCTCATGTCCTGTTTTATGAACCCCGGGGAGGCCAATCAAATCTCCTCCTTCCGCTCTGAAAGTCTGCCCGGCAATCGGAGGCCAGAGGCAAGCCAGTGACAAATCATCTCCTGTATCTGGAGTCTGTCTCTGTCTCCTAAAGACACTGAGGGATTTGTCTCCATCTTCTCCTTTATGCCCGGATGACAAGTTGTCATTTCAGGCTAGCAGGTGGCCTTTTGTCTGTGATGATCTATTGATTTTCTCCTCGCCTCCTCTGGCTTGACTTTTCATTCTCCCACTCGTCGCTGTTGTTCTCCCCCTCATCATCGCCTGGAGAGAGGGTGGGACCAACAGCTGCAGGCAGCGAAGAGGTAAAAAAAAAAAAGATGCAGAGAAAGAAAGGTGGATGGGAAGACGGAGTTCCACTTCAGGTGTTCTCCTCCGTGACAAATCTATTGTGGATATCCAAGTACATGACCATGGGGAGACTCAAATATGGGCTTCGCAAGAAACACTGCACAGGAACAGAAACAGGACTCACCTTGACACTAACACAGTATCTGGGGAAAATAACTACTTTCTGGCCCACGTGAAGCTCAACTGAACTGTTACGGGACATCGATACCTTGTTAAGCTCAGCTAAATTGTATGCTACAAGTCCCCATTCCTGAATGACAAAAAGGTAGAAGTTGAGGTTTGGGTTAACGTAACAAACATCACCAACAACTGTTGACAGGATGCGGGATTTAGTATGATGTGTTCGCTCTTACCTGGAGGCCCATGTAGTTTGGCTTTTTTCACTGAAAAGGAAATGAGAAAAGACAGATTAGTCACAAGGTAAGTATACACCATTCTACTCCTTGATGAAAATGAAATGTCTGATCTGGAATTGTTTGAAACTATTCATGGGTCTGGTTAGCAGAGGGTTGACTGACATGATGACACAATCCTTATCACAGACAGTGAACCAGAGCCATTGAATCAGAATTATTTTCTGCCCACAAGCCGATTTCATCACGGGATTTCTGTTCGAATCTTTTCACTTCGCCTCTTCCAACAAATACTGAGGGATCGTCCATGCCTTTAGCTAACAGGGTAATCGTCCATTTAAGTTCCAGAAGTGGTGATCTAACTGGTGAATGGAGGTATGAACCCAAAATAAAGATAATCTTGCTCTTTGTCTGTTGAACGCTTACTTCTTCTGATAGTATTTCGGCACTGCAAGTTTTTTTCTTATTGCCCGAAAGCTGTCAAAATCCCTGTCCCTTCAAATACACAGCAGACATTGTCAATCACAGGTGTCCCTAATAACACTGTTGACTGCTGCATTGAACTGCTGGAACACAGCCATTAATAATGTTGATAGTAGCACCTGCGCTCCTCCTGCCGTTTGCTGCGAGAGACACATTTTCTTTGTGGTATATACTTCATTCAATTTATGAAATATTTTTGTCCTCCAAAGACAATGACCAGAAGATGTTTGAACCCACTTCTATAGCATTAGATATAACTTCTATAGCATTAGATAACAAAGTAGTTCTATGTCTCAGAAACGGGCAAAAAAGTCCACAAAAATATGGTGAGAATTGTGTAAAAATGAAGGAATCTTTCAAGAATAACTTGAAACATTAGCAGTGAGATCTCACACACAATGCCACGCAGAAGGTCTTGAAATGCCAGAGTGCCTTGAAATGCCAACGTGTGCTGGGCTTTAGGCTAAAAGTGACTCACTGATATTGATCAAAAATGCAATTAAGGCCCCAAAAGATATGTTATTGTCATTTTACTATGCAGCAGGATAAAAGCTGGTTGCCTTTTTATTCAAATTAGGTTTCAATGCATATTGTCACCAAAGGAGATCGATACATAAATTCAATCACAGGCCAAATGTGCGAGACGTGATGAAAGAGACCAGACGGAGAAGAATTCACAAAGAGAGTGAGAGAGAGAGGGAGAGAGAGGGAGAGAGAGGGAGAGAGAGAGGGAGATCATTAACAGGTCATTTGTCTTGGGCTGTCGGCGCAGCTTGCCTTGTGTGTCACTCGTGCCAGCTTGGCAGAGGCTCACAGGAAGCCTGGTGGCCTCGTTGATCGAGGTCCAGGCTCTGACAATACCTGTGTGAATGGCCTGACGCTGTTAGAGAGACTCACAGTGATGCTACAGAGAGTCACGGAAAAAAGACAAGTTACAGAGGTGGCCCGCGCTGCAAATGTTTTTTTCAGCAGCACAGAAGTCACTGATACGGCTGCAGGCTGCTGCTTGACTGCAGGTTGTTGACTGTCACTTTCCTCATAAAGGTGACATTACTCTATAGAGGTGAAATTACAGTGTAGAACTGAGTATTTATAGGATGTAGTTAACGAATATTATAGATCTAGGAGCAATATGAAAGAAGGCAGGCCTGAGAGGAAAAGGCACAAATACAAATCATGGGCAGCACCATGGATTTTTTAACAACAGCAGTTATACCACAGATATCTCGAGCCTGTCCTGATCAGAAAAACAACCGTATAGATCAAAAATGAAGGTAGCTTTTCTCATTTAAACCATATTAATTATTACAGCTGCAAAGAAGCAGGTGAGAAGTAGCAAAGGAGTGAAGAATCCATACAGAGAGGAGATTGGGGACAGACATTTCATTGCAAAACCAGAAGTCAATAGTGAGTTCTTCAAACTTTTGCAGTAAGTGACGTCATGTACATAAGATGACGTAAGTCACTTAGTTATCGTAAGTACATTTGTGACAGAGGTTACAAAGGCGTTGTGGTTCTTAAACCATGATGTTTTCTATTTGAACTGCAACAGTACACTGAAGGTATGTCGTTGAAACGCTGCAACACCGTTTTGGAAGACAATCGACCTATTCGTTCGTTTAGGTATCAGTCAGATAAAGGATCAGTAAGTCAGGAAGACAAGACTAATGCTAACTAAACAATCACTCTGTCCCTGCATTCTCTCTGATACTAGGGGATGCAGAGGAGGGATGGATTGCAAGTCATTTCCCATTTATCTCTCCCCTTGTTTCCTGTCATCCCTCTGCCATCAGCTGTCTAATAAAGAAATGAATTAAATGTACCATCATGCTGATTCATTTCCTGGAGGAAACATTTAAAAAGAACAGGGCCCGGGATGTTTCCTCGAGGAAGACCATGGTCAATATCAAATGTCTCTAACAAAAAACTACCTAAACTAACAATAAAAACTTTCTTCCTGACAAGTAGGAGCAAAACCATTCGAGCCTACCCTGTCCTGCACAATTTATTTTCCTCAGCAAAAATACAGATGTTGTTCAGGCATCTTTGCCCACTGCTTGCAAGCTATTCATGCGGCCAATAATGTAAAGTGTATGAGAGAAAATGACAAATCCTGTTTAAAATCCCTCACACTAATTAGACTGTGCCGAGCACTTAGGGACGGACTAAGTGGATACAAATGCTTAACACCTGAATGTTCCCCAGAGAGAAGCTGCGTAAAGACACTGATCTCTTTGAGGCTACTTAATGTTTCTCAGGTGTTATATTTACAAGCAAATGGACAGTTTAGTTTAATATCATTTAACCCAGGGGGGCAATTTACTGTTTTCGGTTAAGTGGAGAGTAAGGTCAGACTTAGAGTGTGCCATTGAAGCTGCTGGGTATGTTCTGTCTAGCTTTCATTTGTGTTGAGATGTTTTACAAGCCCCATGAGAGCGTTTTGTCTCACCACCATGTGATTTTATGTCATCCTTTATGTTTTATCACTGAACAAATGAGTAAATAACAGGATCCCTCCTGTGTCCGCAGACAGTAAATCTTCCAGGCTAAAGACAAGCAAACTGCAGTTTTCTGTGAGGTCAACAAATTCTCTCCTCTGCAAACAAAAGAAAGACAAGAATGGGTCTGACAACCAACGATGTCACATCACTCATATGCCACCTGTTGAACTCGATGTGCTTCTCTCAGCTCTCCGCTCAGTCATTCATTTCCAAACAACAGCAGACAATGCAAATGACTTGGCTCACGCTTCCTTTTCAGTGCATTTCATCGCTGAGCGAGGACTAAAATACACATTTTCTATGTTTTTTAGGAGTTCGACTCTGTGAAATTGCCATTTCACAGATGAGAGATGCCAGCTGCTCTGATCAAATGCATCACACAATGTATTTTGAGCATCAAGTGGGTTACACTGGTCACACATCATCCAGCAGCACATCAAAATCAAAAGCACATAGAGCTGAGAAAAATCACAGATTCTTTATTACTGCTGCAGCTTTTTTATTCATACTGGTCATAAACTGATATACTGTATAAAGAAAATATAACTGTATAAGCCCTGTTTCTGGCATTTTGTAGGAAGGTGAATCGTTACTAAGGTTTTTACAGAGCAAGTTAGTAATTTGGCCGACTTACACCAGTTTTCCCCATTGGCGGGGTTATGGGATGGGGGCCTCCAAACATCCAACACAAATGTGGGATGATTCCTCTTTAAAATAGTAAGGATTGAACAGTTGCTCACAAGTAAAATCTTTCAGCCCAATCACCAGGATATTACCTTAACGTTTCTGCAAAACACAGTAACGTCCTAGGTTAATGTGTACCAAACATAACATATCACGATCACAATATTCACTTATTGGCCGCCTGTCGCAGCAGGAGGTGGAGGGGAAGGTGCTGGCGTTACTATGAGCCAAAAGTTTAAGTCTCACTACCTGGAGACATTGCCAGCAGTCTTTGTGATACCAAAACCGTCTATTTTTCATGGGAAGTTGGACCACCTCCATCAGTGAACATGGCGACCAAAGCAGGTACTTAGCAGGTAGGTACTCCTAACCTTAGCCAAACCATGATGCTTTCCCTACTCTAAGTGTTTTTTGTGCCAGACCAGATTGTAAGTGTATTCAGGTGTAGTTTTGTAGCCTGGGAAACAAAAATGTCTCCTTTAACATAGCTTGTAAAAATGATGTTTTGCAGCTACTTCTCAAATGCTGTCAAACTGGACAACGAAGAATCACCGATATTCATGAAGATTATTTTGTCTGTTCTTACTTTTAAATGTGCCTCGTGTGTTCTGTATCAGTGATTCTCTTAATTGTGAATAAAAATATAAATGGAATTACATTTTATGTCTAATTATTGTCATCTGTTGTGCCTGGTCACATGTCAAATGTATTCAAATGTAAAATCAAATGCTGGGGGTTTCAGACACATGAACATGGACATTGCAGTCATTCTGGTACAGAAAATAATACAATGGTCAGTGTCACATCCCTCTGAGGGAGTAGGAGGACAAGCCTGATCAGAGGTAGTAAATCAGGCCACATATTGGACACGTGTCCGCCAAACTGATTGTATGCGAAGATGCGTGCTGCTAGTGACAGAGCGTTTGGCTGGTGGGATAATCCCTCGGAGTTAAAGCCCTAAGCAGGGCTGAAATCTACCAGACCCTGCTGCATTGTACTGTGGATGAATAACGAAGAGAACATGTTGTACATCAAGGAAAGGAAAAACACTTTTGGACGGGCAAGACTTAAGATTTGACCTTACGGAGCATCCAACGCTTTTGGCACTGCTCTAAAGTGATGAGGAGAGCCACAGAGGGTATTAGTGGAGAACAAATGATGCTGATGCTCACGTGATGCATCCTGGATCAGACTAAACCTGCTGCTGCTGCTGCTGCTGACAATGATGTCATACACATCTGTAACATTTCAGCACGCTCCTGATTCAAATTAAGGTTGATTCTATTGACAGTACACTTGGCTGTGCCACTGCATAATGTTACTGTTTCACTTGATAATTTGAGGATTTATTGATTGTAATCCTACATTTTTGAGTCAAATATTTTAACTGAGGAGCTTCAACAAACATGCTAAAGGTCACCCTCGCACTGATTTTCCCAAGAGAGATTGCACGTGTTTCTCCTCACTTATTGATTTAAATAAATCTTCTGTGTTTGTGCAAGACCAGTCCGATCAATGTGGCTAATGCCATGTCTGACTTTGCTTTGGCGATGTTGCAACGTTCAAACGATCAGTTGAGTTTGTACGTCTAATAAAGCATTCGTGACAGGTACAATGAAAGCAAAAAAAAAAGCCAAAACTACAAAAAATACTTGAAGGATAATAACCAGCTGTTAGCCTTTGAGAAGTAAAAAAGTGTGCGTGAAGAAAAGCGTGACACAACCCTAAATTACTAGTTTCTTACTTGTAGAAATGTTAAGTTAAAAAAACGTGGACAAAATACAGTTTTGGCATTACAGTTTTTCTGTCAACTCAACTGAAACAACTCAAGTTTATTCGAGAAAGTTGCATTTAAAAGTCAGCTTTCAAGTTTATTAATGTGAGACAGTTCTATGATTAGATCCACTCACTTTGTAACTAGGATAACATGTTGAGCATATT
The DNA here is from genome assembly GCA_963678695.2 of Diplodus puntazzo. NCBI lineage: Eukaryota > Metazoa > Chordata > Actinopteri > Spariformes > Sparidae > Diplodus > Diplodus puntazzo. The sequence continues at coordinate 19,031,213 of OZ023159.1, read as the reverse complement.
ATGTCCTCTGTCACACTTACTTACTTCCTCATTGATGTTATTGGAGCTTCAAGAGTACAAAACCCCCTAAAATGACACCACACATGAATGCAAGTGTTTGAAACTCAGGTCCACAACAGCAAGCCAATTTTTAGCCTTACTTTGAAGAAGGAATCAAGGGTCGACAGCATCACAAAGCCAAAATGATGATGTCATTTCCACTGTGCACCTCCGACATCCCCCTCTTCATTAGGTTGATGCTCCGACTGCGAACCCTTAATGACTGCCTCGGTGGCTCTGGTCTGATCTCTTTGAAGTGCCATGTGAAAGTGCAGCTTTGAAGCTCAAGGGTGGAAATAGTGACGTTTTTGTGCCTCTGAAGCCTCGAGTCTACATTGACGACACCAGGCCACATACAGTGAGAGCTTCTCACTTTGTCCGTTTTTGAACATTTCAAAGAACGGTTCGGATTAATGATCAAATGTTTGTGTAATGGTTGTCGAACAAGGCGGGATTCCAAACAAGGGGAAGGCAAAGGTGAACACATTTTTTACTTATACAACTTAGTAATTTAATTAAAACTCTTCGCAGGTGCGACTATGTGCCGATTTCAGCACAATCCAGCACGTAGTTATTGGATCATATTAGTTTGGATCAAAGTGGTGGACCGGTCAACAGAACACCAGACAAACGGACTGGCATTGTCTCGGTATAAATATACAGAATATGATATAAAGATTTTGGAGATGTCTTCATTACAGTGGTAAATGTGACGAACTACCTGCTGGTTTTTTAACTTGATGCTGTTGAAGTGTCTCTGACAAAATCCCTACCAGCTACTGTGGACTGTTAACCTCTTGATCTCCTCGTGAAGTAGGTGTGCGAGGGGTAAAGAGAATTTCTCGGCTGGTACAAATAAAGTAAAAAAAAGTACTTATCAAGCCGCGCTTTAATCTCGTGTTCTTCAATCATTCATTTCTCTCAGGTCCACTGAAACCTTAAAAAAAATCTGCTGAACAGGAGCAGAGCATCAGACATGCTCAGCAGGCAGACAGACGCGGACGAGAGCAGTGTCATTACAAGAGGCCAGACGGTGGCTCTATTTTTAGCTCCGGTCCTTCGACTCACGGTGGGTTTGAGTGTGTGGAGGTTGGCAACCTTGTGGCCATGTCATTAACACCCTCTCACTTCCATTAAACGACAGCCCCTGCAGACCTCGCCAGGCCAACGTTTTAAATGTGTGACGGAGGGTGTGTTTGGGCTTGTTACTTATGCAATTGCGACAATGTCCATCCTACTGACAGTTAAGTTATGTGGACAGTCTGATTCCTTATAGTGACGCAAAAAACATTCAAAAACAAAACAATATGGACAGCATGATACTACTAATGCCACCAAGCAGTGTACTGAATGGTGGAAGATCTATCAGCTCGCAGATAATGTGGTATTGACGTGTATATAGGTGGTGACCTACAGTTCACAATCCATATGTTTATGGATGTGTTTATATCAAGATAAGAGTCATATCCAAAACTTGATATCATAATATTGTCCAGCCCAAGCATTCCGATAGACAATATTATCATCGCTCGATCTGCCAAGGGTGAGGCTGCAAATTTGTGGTGTTGTCCTGTTTGGTTTACAACTGCTCACGGCAAAGACGACATGCAACAACATTCAAATTCTTTGGATCGTCATTTTTCTTCACTTTAAATCCCCAGATTCTGTCTACATCAGGGCCAATTAACCTGAAGTAACCTCCCAAATATCGATCACCGTGGCCTCTGCTGCCACAACAGCTCTGCGCGCATTTTCTTTTGAAAACCTGTTTGATGGTCGATATTATGAAAAAAAATCACATATGACGGCAGATATCAGGATTTTTGATAGCATTGAGAACTGGCCAAAGACTACCACACTATCAAACACCTGTGCTATTATATGAACATCACCACACACCTTCACACACTAATACTCAACCTGTTTTAGGTCTAGTACCCATCCATGGAAAGAGCAGTTGACAAAACAATCCACCATGTCCATTTAGGAGCTTTTCTGAGACTTCCAATCAAATAGCATAATCTTTATCAGTAGACAGGATTTGTCCAGTTATCTTATGTTATACATTTTCTTCTTCTAAATCATCTGCATATTGAGGACCTCTTGGCTTTGTTTTTTTCTGAATCTGTTTAGCTGCTCTAGAATACAACTCTTTATCTTAGCAACTCTATGGTAACTCCGGTCTTGCTTGACTGATGTAAATATTTTTTAATAAGGCTCTTGGTAGACGCATTCATTCATTTACAAGCCCTAATCATCCTCCATCTCGTTGTCTCAGTATCTTCATAAAAGAGAGTGGCATGACATATCTCACATCATCATCCTGCATAATCACAAATTAACAGAGATGTCTCCCACCGCCGTGTGCCTGCTTCACCATACCATAAAGAGCCAATTAGAAATGCCTCAAGAGGACCACAAGTGATCGACTAGGAGGGGGTCCAGGAACAGGGCTTCACAGATGAGTGATGACATTAACCACAGGCACACAGTCAAACACACATGCACACAGATACTGTAGCATTATTTCCTACCGTAATTGCTTCTCTTATAACTGTGTGTCTACCAACTCCGAAACAACAGTGACATTTACAGTATGCTTAGATGACATTTGGCAAAAACCCATATCATTTCTTGCCCCCTACAAATATGAGTGTTACAAGTAAGAAGTTCACGCCACACAGCAGTGAGCTACACTTGATCAATAGTTTGTCTGTGGTTTAGCACAGCAACGGTTCCATTATATGCAACAACCACATGTTGCGTATTAAGTATCGTTGCGAACTTGATTCCAGAGCCCCACAAGTTGGGAGTGAGAACGTGTTGATCATTAGCTAATTGTTTAAGAAGAAAAAAAATCTTAACATTTCCTGGATCCAGTCTGAGAGGTCACCTTTTTCTCTTTACTAAAAGTTGGCTTATCTCCATCTCCTGGCTGCAACTAGGTGGTTTTACGAGACAGGGACGGGCCAAGGCTCGCTGGTTAGCATGCTAACTTCACTAGATATCTCTGAAACAGTACAATGAAATGTTTTGTCATAACATTAAGGATGTTAGTTCAGCTATTTATAATGGCATTTTGAGTTTGTAACTTCCTGAAAAATCATTAGAAATGTTGATGACTCATCCTGCACTCAGGGGCGTATATTAATCATGTTTCCAACAAACGCTTGCAGTACATGACGTGCTATTGGCTGCCTGTTGTTACCAGAAACATCTAAACAGAAGCTGAAGCAGTTCATTAGCGGTTTCATGTGGACTTTAAGCTAAACGCTAACATTTGCATGCTAACATCACAGCTAACAATGACAATATGACCATGCTGATGCTGAGCAGGTATAATATTCACCATTGCCATGGTTTGGCTCGGGGGCACGCTGATATGTTCTGATTAGCACAAACACAAAGTCCTTGTCCAATCTGTCATATTTTGTGCAATATTTTCTTTGTATATCATCATTTCAAAGTGTGAGGGAGCGCTTCTGAAGAGAAAGGTCCACAAAGTGGCGAGCAGCACAGATTAAGTGTAAGGAGAGGCCGTCAGTGTCAAGCGAGTCTCATACCAGGAAGTAGCATTATAAAGTAGAGGAGGGAATGAGAAGCAGGAAGTGATTTCCCTGTCCCACGTGACTCACAGCCCTACACACACACACACACACACACACACACACACACACACACACACACACACAAACACACACAAGCATAAACACCCACACAGGACTGCAAAAGCAGCAGATGGCCAGAGGATTATTCCCCCTCTATCCCCACCCCCCTCCCTGCAGACGGCCGCTGAAGCTTTACTCATGTCCCTGTCATTCCAGCACAGTGTGCAGGTGTGTTCGCTGCCTTGCCCTGTCCCTATGCCCCTTACCTGTGGCATCTGGTGGCCTACAAAACGCTTTCAGATATTACCCTATATGAATCCGCACCATTAAAAAATGCAAAATCGCACAAGCTCAAGTTTTTATGCTGACCTGCATAAATGATGGAGCAAGTGAATCCTACGCTGCTGCCCCGACACAGCCGTCCACCTGCATGTACTGTGTCATTTCTTCTAATGCAGTTATTTCACAGTAGCCTGACTCAACACACATGCAAATTATTCAATACCATTACTGTATGCATTTATTCTCCTGTTAATTACCATCTAGAAATAGTTGAGTGTGGGTACAGACTGAGCTGTCAGAGACTGTGTCCTCCCATCTTGGGCTTTTCACTCAGCAGCCATTCACTCTCCTTGGAGGACTGCCAGGCACCATGCGGGCTCTAAGGGCCCTCGACACAACAAGGAACAAGGAAGGCGGAAAATGGCCTCAGAAGAGTATTACAGCTCTCAAGAAAACAAGGATGCAACTCCTCTGGTTTGTCTGCATTTTTTCTCAATGAGACGGAAAGTCTGTGTTACTAAAATCAGGGAGAGAACTTCTGCTGTACCAGGTCTATAAACTGAAAGTCTAGGTTTGGCTAATCAGGTTTGTCATCAGGGATGAGGGGATATAAAACTGTCTCTAAAATGTTCGATACACTTCATATCAGGTCGGTTGGCAAAACAAAAAAAGGTCAACTGCGTTCATGGTTTTAGCAAGTGCCTTAAAATGACATTTCATTTAGCGATTAACAATTCCCCAGCTAGACTTCTCTTGGGAATACAGATTTGCTGCCCATTAATAAACGCAACTGGCTTTTTATGCAGGCTTTGAAAGGGAAGAAGCATGTGCAAAAAATCTCTCATCTCTCTTTCTGCTGTATTGATTTTGATCATTTGTTTTTAAATTGTACACAATGAGTCCAACCGTGTTAAAGCAGTGCATTGATAGACCTATGGACTGTTTTCACAAGCCTGGTGTCTAGATTACCCATAATGCAACTGAGTCACTAAATGACATCCCTGGAGGCAATTTATCAGATTACATGCAGCTTCCTCTGGAGCCAAAAAGGTTTTATACTCATTTTTGCATTAGCACTCCTCAACATCTATAAACACACTTAAATGTGTACAATTGGTGGAGTTGCCCTTTAAATAGCCTACATGAGCTACAGCTACCCAGCCTCTTCTTCAACCTGCCAAGTGTAACAGTAACATGCAGGTAACCCAAAACCATTCACCACTTTAAAACAAAGAAGAGGCAATATCTGCTTTATCAGACAGTGTTCTTACAACTTAAACAAGTATATTTTAACTTCACAACCTCACAAGGTTTATCAGATCAGCAGTCTACTGTCTGGTTTGCTAGTGAATGTAAAAAGTCTGTAGATTAAAGCTGTTGCATGTGCAAAAAATGGGGGCCCTTCATTAAAAAAAAAAAAAAAAACAATATTGAAACTGAAAATTACCGAAAACAATAGTATTGAATACACCACCCTCATCAGAAACAAATAAGCCTAATACAATCCATAATTACGGATGTTGTTACGCAGCAACTTCTAGCAGAGGTACATATGATGGAAGTAGAGGAGATAGACAGGGGAAGTTGTGTAAAGTAGGGGTTTTAAAATAATGTGTCATTTTTACATAATTTTATTTCATCCGTGAAGCTGCTTTTGAGCATCTATCAATTAAAAGTGTAGCCTTAAAACATCATAAAAAGTTGTGATAAATGCTCATCGCAATTTCCCTGAGCCCAAAGCAACGTCATTTCGTCTTTTGTCCAACCAACACTCAATAACAACCCAAACCCAATTTACTAAACTTAATTCATCTGCTTCCAAAACCAAAACAAAATGATGAAGGTTTGGTATGACGAAGGCCCAGTGCATCTGTCACAATTAGTCTCCAATGTTCATACATCATGTGTAGAGAGCATCAACACATATCAACAGCCATAAATAAAGACATCATCAAAAGTCTGGAAAACATCCAACTTGGATGTTTGAATCCAATAAATTCTACCCAACAGTTACTTGTTTCTTTTAAAAGCAGAATTCGGCAATTGTCGCAAAAATGTATGGTTGTGAAGACAAATGTGAGGAACTGCATTGATATAGATTTATGTATCTCCATCTAACTCAGATGAATGCAGCAGATATTCTGTGAAACATTCAAGTTTGTGTGCAAGACTCTGACACGGGTGAACATGAGCTACGCTCTCCATAACTCTGTCCAGCCCATGAAACAAATGACGGCCCTCTTCATAATTCCACATGGCTGAGCCCAGTGCGACCCAGCTGTGACTCACCCCCCTCCATCCCTCCGAATCTCCGACCTCACCCCTTTTTCATCATTCTGTAATAGACGGTGGCCCTCCAGCCTCGGGCGGCCCTCGCACCCAAGATGAGAAATGGTCAAAAGCGATCAGTGAGAAACAATACGCCAGAGGCTGAGAGTTAGAGATAGGCAGACAATGGTTTGATGGTGCGAAAATCAATCAGCTTGTGAATGAAAAAAACGAGCAATTTGTGATCTGGAAAGGAGCCAGAATGTTAAATAAACTGGTGGCAGTGTGGGATGTTATTTTATATTTGTTTTATTTTTTTTAACATTTCATTAACTGTATCTGTCTGAATACACATGTTCGTTTTCAGCAACAACTTGTTTCTTACTATTTCAGTCACACACCTGTCCAGTACACACACAGTCTCCTGCGTGAGGCCACTGTTCAGCTTCACTTCAACAGCTGCAGCTCAAGTGTCTTGCTGAAGGGCACCTCAGCAGTGCATGTAGCACTGGAGGCAATATGTCATTCAATTTCACTTCATCTCCACTTACAATACTGTATCTCTCTTCTACAGCAAAAGCAGTGGGCAGGTCTCATTGATTTTTGAAGAAGCCGATATATATAAGATTTTGTCAGCCAGTATACAAAATGCTTTGTTAGCTGTTCAAGCACCTTTGTTCCATCCAGAACGCAAAGATTGTAGAAGAAGATCAACAGACACTGAAGCTATCTACTGAATGAAATAATATTCATTATGGAATAGAAGCCTCTTAAAGGCTGGTTCAAGTTTTTATGTGTTTTTTTAACCTTGATTTTCTTCCCTTCTTTGATCAACACAATTTCATTAAAAACGTCCCAGTGGAGCTGTAGAGAGAATCCAGTTTCAGGCCAATCATCATTTACAGCTGAGAAATGTTGGCTTCGGTGAACAGAAGCAGAAGAAGGTGACACTTTGTCTTCATATAAAGATCTTCATGTGTGTTCCTTGTTGAATCGTTTATATTCTATGGGGGAATTTGGAGTTTTGGAGATAAAATCTTAACTAAGAATTTTTATATTTATTATATTTATTAGGTAATAATACAAACCGAGAAATATGTGTCACTTTATATATTTGTTTTGTTTATGCATACAAATCTTTCTCTTCTAATTAGAATTTCTGCTCCAAAACTACAAAGTGCACCTTTGATAAGATCAATAGTTGGAAGCAAAATTACTATTCATCTCTAGCGTTTCAATACACTTTGGAGAAGTGTGCATATTTTTTTTTTCTGTTTAGGCATGAGTTCAGTGGAAATTAGCTCTTTTAAATATCCATGCTTATTTAATCTGTAAAGGGCAACCAGCCTGAGGAACTAAAGTGTAAACCACAAAACAATTACTGAACAAAGAAACTGCAAAGAAATACAGCCGTACCGCTGTAATCAAACGTCCAATAACTTTATCAACATGTATAACAAATTATAATTATGAAGAAATTTAAATCAGAAGAGATAGATCTTCATTAACTGTTTTTTTAATGCCTTTTCAAACTAAATGAATTGACTCTCTTTGTTTTCATGACTGAATAAACCGAACAAACAAACAAACTTTAAAGGACAACACAATTTCATACTGTTTTACTTTGTTGATATGTGGCGGACCCCGGCACCTCTCTAGCTTCAAACAGTATTCTGGGGACCTTCTTCTCTTCTGAGAACAGCTTGTTTATTCACTTATTGAAACATTAAATATTTCCCAGTTTGTATCATTACCTCAGTAATTCTTTACTTCAAAACTACATAGTGCCCCTTTAAAGTAGTCAAGCCTAACTTGTCTAAAACTCAGTGACAGGAAATTTCCAAGAACTAAACCATATCATATATGTAACTATTAAAGCTGCAATGACACTCTGATGTAAAGAAATGCGTTGTTTCAGTTACACACACTCAAAATAGTGTCGTGGCTGTCCGCAGCACTCACACATGGTCAAGGTGCTTCTGTCCAGTAATAACTGGGATCACTGTCTCGGAACACGCACACGCTTCACAACCCTGACACGGTTTGAGAAAGGTGCTGTTTGGTCCGGAGCCGCTTGTTATAATATCGGACCAGATTCACGGAGTTTAAATTAAAACCTCATAAGTTTGTTTATTTTCATGCGACTTCAAATATTAGCCCAACTATTAGGCCTATTCAAAGCTATTATTCCCCTGTAGATTTAGGTTAGATCTTTACGTCCATAACATTTTGGGATTCTTGCAATAATATTCCCACAGGATACCACGGTTTTACTATGATAGGCTGCACAGAGACACAACAAAAGAAAATGTTGTAAATAGTTTTTCACTATTCTTGTTTTATTTCTTAAAGCACAACCTGCAGTGAGAAGTGAGACCTTACCTCTGACACACAGCAGGGACATCGCAGCGGGATTGTGTGCAACAGTTCCTCCAAAGCCGATGAGCCTTCAGTGAGTTTGCAGCACAGTTGCCTGTTGCACAGCAGACATTTAGACAGCTCCTAGATGTCGCCTACTTCCCGCTTCATCACGCCGTGTCATTTAAAAAAAAATGTACAGATGTGAGCCAGGTGGGTTAGTCCTGAGGGTTTAAGTGATGACTGTCAGCGGCAGACACCGACTAACTACCGGCTGAAATCCGTTGGAGCGGGGCGGCTCTTATGCTGCATTCAAAGGCTGCAGGGAAGGTGGGAATTAGCAAAGCTCCACAACAAGCATGGTCTGGTATACATCACTTTATATTCATTCTTTCCAACTTGGCAAAAAAAAAAAAAGTGATTTACAATCAAAAGAAAAAAAACATTTGCACAATGAGGTAACTAAAAGTGGCAGGGATAAGAATTCTTATTTGACGTTCCCCTAACTCAATACATACTTAAACATAGATGGTCTGTCAGTTACTCAGCAACTTATATTTAAACGAGGTGAAAAAAGTCTCAGGAACTTCATAAAGTTAACTTCAAAGAATGTTTTAAAAACCATATAACCTTGTAATATTTGCTGTCCATGTTCTTGTGATGTCACAATTCCAAAATAAGGAATCTTTCAGTCATTAAATTGAGTTTAATCCACCAATGATACTGTATGGTATTAAGGGTTTCAGGGGTGTTCTTCAATGGACACTTTGATAAAGTGACTTTGGCACATCTGGCCAAATTTTAAACTAATGCTCAAATTTCATCTTGTAATAAAACATTCTGCTGGGAAACCCTGGGTCAACCACTGTTGCAAACCAAGTACACCCTGCTGATGGCAATTGTGCTCCATGTTGGCCAAAATTGCTCAGGAATGGCCTGAGGAAGGCAAGAGCTCATGGTGTTGACTTTAACTCCAAATTGCCCAGCTTCCATTGACTCGAAGGATCTGTCGGCAATGCCTTGGTGCCAGATAGCACAGGCGGACAATAGAGGTCCTGAGTACTTGCCTTGATGATTTAGAACAGAGTCTGATACAGCATTGGGCTCCTATGGATCAGATGTGTTCAAGGACATCTCATGAATGCATGATCAGACTTTTTCCCCTGGTGTGGCAGGAGTGTTGTCCTACTTGTGAGAAGCCACTGGTGCCATGAGAACTTTGTCTGCAATGGCATTAGGGTGGATGCTACATTTCAAGTAGCATCCACATGAATGCCAGTGTCAAGTGTTTAATGTTTGTAGACAAGAGACTCTGCATTGTTTACAGGCTAGCAATCTTCATTGCCTCACTGGCAGTTAGAACACCTGTTGATCAGGTGAGTAGAGTGAAACCATTGGCTGAACTGTCAGTCACATATGCATTAACAGCCACGGAAGTGACTGGTTACTGTCAAGCTCTTGATAGTTTGAATGGCCAAAGAGCAACAGGACCTTGGATATGAAGCAAACAAGTTCCATTAAAAATGCAAATAAAGTGGATTTCCACACCAATATAGTACAAAGTGCATTTTATTCTTTAGGTTGTCCCTGTACAAGCATTCAGTGAACAATCCCCATAAGTTCTAGCATTTCCAAGAAATCTGAAATGAGACAATTCAGTGGTCAGTATTTGTTTCACCTAAACAGGCAGCATGAAGAGAAAAGGGCAGAAAGTTAAGGCAGGCAGTAACCCGACACTTACCCTTCAATCTGTTCCTTAAGCTCTAGTTGTGGTTGAAGGCAAATCATCCTTTGCTTCCGTAGTTTGGACGGGTCCCACTCCCTCTAAAAGAGAAAATCATAATGCATGTGAATGAAGCAGCAACAAATGGATGGCAAAGAAATTACAATAATGCAAACCCACCTTGCAGCTTCATTCCGGGCTGTAACACCCGAGGCAAAATTGTTGCTAAACTGGGGCTGGGGCTTGGGCCGGTAGCGGGGAACCAGCGGCTGAGGCTTGGGCTGGTAGCCGGGCTGGGGCACGGGCTTGGGCTGGTAGCCGGGCTGGGGCACGGGCTTGGGCTGGTAGCCGGGCTGGTAGCCGGGCTGCGGCACGGGCTTGGGCTGGTAGCCGGGCTGGTAGCCGGGCTGCGGCACGGGCTTGGGCTGGTAGCCGGGCTGATAGCCGGGCTGCGGCACGGGCTTGGGCTGGTAGCCGGGCTGATAGCCGGGCTGATAGCCGGGCTGCGGCACGGGCTTGGGCTGGTAGCCGGGCTGCGGCACGGGCTTGGGCTGGTAGCCGGGCTGCGGCACGGGCTTGGGCTGGTAGCCGGGCTGGTAGCCGGGCTGCGGCACGGGCTTCGGCTGGTAGCCGGGCTGCGGCACGGGCTTCGGCTGGTAGCCGGGCTGCGGCACGGGCTTCGGCTGGTAGCCGGGCTGGTAGCCGGGCTGCGGCACGGGCTTGGGCTGGTAGCCGGGCTGCGGCACGGGCTTGGGCTGGTAGCCGGGCTGCGGCACGGGCTTGGGCTGGTAGTAAGGTCCCTGGGCCCTTGGACTAAAGAAATTTACCTGGGGCTGGTAGCGGGGAAACTGGGGCTGAGGTTTGGGCTGGTAGCTGGGAAACTGGGGCTGAGGTTTGGGCTGGTAGCTGGGAAACTGGGGCTGAGGTTTGTGCTTGTAGCCGGGAACCTGGGGCTGGTAGCTGGGAAACTGGGGCTGAGGTTTGTGCTTGTAGCCGGGAACCTGGGGCTGGTAGCTGGGAAACTGGGGCTGGTAGCTGGGAAACTGGGGCTGAGGTTTGAGCTTGTAGCCGGGAACCTGGGGCTTGTAGCCGGGAACCTGGGGCTGGCGGCCTATGTCCACATTGTCAGACCCATATCCATGATTGTAAGCTGTTGATCAAGTAAGACATAAAATGCATACCAACTTGAATGCCCAGGGTACCAATTTCTGATTTAACACCGAGGTTAATGTTACTTCTAAAGTATTTTGAAATGTTACTTTGAATATAATTGTAATCTGTGGTCTTACATTTAATGCTCGCCTGAAGCTCTCCAATGAGCAGCAGCCATAACAGCACCACACTGGAAAAGAAACTCATACATGAACTACAATTACAATAATTTCAACATTGGAAATGCACAATTAAGCACAAAAAGAACCTTTAAAAGTTACCGTAGAAAAAGTCCCATGGCTTCAGCCAGAAAAAAGATCAAATGCAATCTGAAATGCCTCTATCTGACTTGTGCTGACCCAACACAACACAACCAAAAGTCTGTCTTCCTTCCACAGTGGTGCAGCAGCTGAAAACCTGCAGTCCAATTATTTTTAATGGTGATGACAGCCAATCACAGCCTTGTCTTCCTATACAGTTGATTGGAAACAGCCTTGATTTTTCATTGTCAGCTGGTGCCATCCTGTGGCAGATAAAAGTATTTCATACCCTAATAATACACAGGCTTCTCCTCATGGGTTAGGTGACAAACTAAAGGTACAACTGATGGGCACAACAATCTTATAAAGGAGTTAAAAAAAAATCTAAAGCTGTCAAGTAGGGGATGATCTTAATCCAGTTGAACTCCAACATTATCTGACAGCTTATAAGATGGATTCTTTTGGAATGTATGGCGTACCATCCCCCCAGTGCATTTTCACAGACCTGTAGAATTTGTGACATGAGACATAAGGACACATGAAATAGAAATGTATAGTGAGAATTTGAGTTTCCGTTCCGAGTTTTTAAATATGTTGATGCAAGGAGGGGCTCGTTTTGTGGTCCATATAAACCCAAATACTGACATTAAAACAACATAGTCAAATGGATAATTGGCTCTACTATATCACTTTCCATTGTCTACATCATTCCACTTGTTTAGAAGAGCTGGTTTTGCACTTTAGGATATCAACTTGGCCCAGTGATCTTTTTACAATATTACATGTCCAGTGACTGTCATGCCATAATTCAACCCAAACTAAATCACAGCAGTTTAATGCATTGCAGTGATTGAAGAGGTCAAAACAGTACAAGACTGTAAAAGTAGAGCATGCTTTGTCCACCCAGCCAAGGTATGAAACATCAAAACCATCTGAAACCTCACTGTAAGGTGAGCTGGGTGATTTTCTAGAATTCGGAGCCATATACCTTACAAAGAACATTTTCTATTAAACTGCTGGGGTGTTGGCAAAAATGTAGGCCTCCATTGAACACATATTTTGCAGCACTAAGCTCCAACGACTATAGGGAGTTATCTATTGGAATAGTCTAATAATATGCTCTTTGGTAAATGCAGTAACACCAGATAACCAGCAGATGGAACTCAGCCCATGCAAGGGACAAAAGAGACATGCAAGTATCTGAATCCTGCACGTTTAGGCCTGACACTGCACAGGCCCTACAAGTGTTGCTACAAGAGTAATCATTATTAACCCGCGATAAAAAAAGACAACAAGAAATCTATGTTTTACATATAAGATATAAGACATAATTTTGTTTGTACTGTGCTTTTGTATGTGTCCATCAAGTAGTGTAAGTCTTACCAATGAGTCTATGAAAAATCTCTTATAGATTCCCACGTGGAACATATTTAGACCGTGTTCTCTACAACTGCTGACTTTCAGCAGGACTTGGAGGGAGAGGAGGGGGATAGTGGGTGAGTTAAATGGAGAGAAATCAAGATATTCGATATTTCAAGAAATTAGATGAGATGAACATTACAAAGTATTAGATTACTAATTCAAACATGCTGCTTTGGACAATGCTAGGTCTGATGACATGCTGATTAAGTCTTGATTGAAGATAATATTCTTTACCATAATGATTTGTGGCGAATCTTCAGATTTGCTAATATGTTTGGCTTTAGGTCTTGTTAAAATCAAAATTAAAGACAAAATTATGTGAACTCATATGTTGACCCATCAAATGTAAAAGCCTACTTAAAATAGATTTGACAGTACCACGTAAATTACATCTTTAGATAAACAGTATTTCCAGCTCTTCAAGGATCGTGTAGAGCTCCTTTGTCCATGGGAAAGTGTCATTACTCTTCTTATTCATTCTATCATCTATGCCATTTTGAATTAGGTGACTCCACACATAGATGATTTCACATTTGTAAAGAGCCTGGTGCCCAGCATGTCTCACTAAATTGGCGAGAAAACACCTCACTGCTTTGAGCTGTATCAATTCCTGCTGTATGCTTCAGTATAGGAAAGGTGCTTTTTTATGAAATGGTGTTGTACTAATTAAGTTTTAATAAACTGCAAAATAACCATGACAGCCATACCAAGGACTCAAACTCCCAATCCCCTGTATTGTAGCACACTTACCCATGGACCAATCCAATAACTATAAGCTTCAGCATATTTATATATATTTGTGTGTGTGTGTGTGTGTGTGTGTGTGTGTGTGTGTGTGTGTGTGTGTGTGTGTGTGTCTATATATATATATATATATATATATATATATATATATATATATATATATATATATATATAATTTCATTGTCATGCAAAGAAGCACTTTGAACGATACAAATTAAGTTTTAATAAATTGAACATGTACAATAACCAAAGAGAACCAAGCCCAGGGTTTAATCCCCTAATCCTATCAGTATGTGTGTATATATACTTTCCTTACTTGTAGGCCTACTAATTATGTCATATATGTTTATGTGCGTTTAATATCTGCCTCATATTCTGCTGTTTTATCGTCATGCATAAAGACTCTTTGAATGACTTCTTTAAGAAATGCTGCTGTCTCAGTACATTATAATCATTATAATTTGTGTTTGTTGATATCTGTACAGTTTTCCGATGAATAACGCTAAATAGGATCCTCCCTGTCCGAGGTGACAGGCCTAATGAGTGGCAGCCGACCCACCCAGGGTTAGATAATCCAGTCTGGGACCAAACTGTGACCTCAGGCTGACGTGCCGCTCCGGCCCTGCCCATCCGGCGATGCACCGCCGCTGTCTGCCCTGCAGTCTCTTTCCCTCACAGAGACAACAAGGACTAGCAGCAGCAGCAGCAACAGCAGCGCACCAGTCCGGGTTCTCTACAGCTGCCTATGCTTTGTACCGAAAACAGACCTGCTGCCGACCTACTGCGGCAAGGTGAGTGTGTTTAACCGTGGTTCTGATGGGGTTATTCGGTCAGACCTGGAGGAGAACGGACGGAGGGGGAAGGAATAAAGGCTCGGCTGAGCAGCATCGCGTCGGAGGCTGAAAAAAAAGATGCCTCGGTATGTCATAACGGGGAAGACGCAGCCTCGGCTTTCAAACGATGTTTTACATATCTAATTGCAATGCTGTCTTATGACGAACTGCTATTTTCCGTATTGAGGGGGAAATGATTCAGCTTTGTTAGTGGCGTTGTGTATTTTTTGTGATTTATTTGGTTTCTTGTTTATCGCAGTGGCACAAAGGTAGCCAGCGACATACCATCGGTGTTTCATCGTTTATATGCGGGTATAAAGGCTGTGTACACCGGATGAACATACATATATTAAAGACAGTAATAGTCATTCCTCGTTCTTGACAGACTGGACTGCGTTAACAGTGTCACAGCAGCGGCCTGCACCCTGATTTTATCACCATATTGACCCGATGTTGCTCGAAACAACGGCGGCGCACAACCTGCGTCAAGTTCAGCAGGATGAGGAGGCGCCTCTTCCGGTCTTACTTAGCAAAATAAAAGCCCCGTCACTTTGAGGAAGACTCGAACCACCAGCTGAGGTTTTAGAAATACTGTTTGGAAAACAATACTGTAATGAAAGCTTTGTTAGACGTATCTCATTTGACACTCAGAGCTACAAACTAGAATAAGTAATGATAAAAATAAACGTTATATTTATAGCACCTTTTTAAAAACAGATGTTTACAAAGTGCTTAGAAAAAACAGCAAACTTAGTGAGCCAGTTTAACAAAATAAATACTGTCAAGCCAAACACAGGAAAGTCCTTGTCCAAAAACACAAAAAAAGAACACAAAAAGTAAATATGATTAATTATGAGTGAAAGGAGTAAAATAGTTATAAACCAGGCAAAATTAAGCAAGTGTTTAACTTCGAAACAGGTCGCTTAATTCTGACTAGGCAATAAATATTAACAAATAACAAATACAAAGGAAATGGGACACAAAACCAAAGTAAAGCATCAAAAGTATTAGGAAATGTAAACATTCAGTATGACATAAATAAATAAAACCAAGATAACGTCATAAAAGTGATGCCTACATCAAGGGTGGAAGGCATTTAGGTATAACGTCATACAAGACATTGAATATGTTAGAATATGAACATATTCATCAGAAGACCCTCGGGGAATACAACATAGTTAACAGCATAATTGCTTTGTATAGCTACAAACATGAGTTGAATTGACTACTGTGAAGTGACTGCTTGTGACTACAGCCATACATGTATTATCGTTTTGTCTGTAGTGCACACACCCAGGCTTTTTTATTGTGAAGGGAGCTTGGCTGTACTTCCTGGTGTATTCTGGTTGATGTTGCTGTTTGGTGCCTTGAGGTGCATTACATGCAATATGGTGGGGATGCAGATTAGGCTAAACAGCAATAATAGCATCTTGTCATGTCTACAGCATCAACCTGTAAGCTTAGCTCTTTACATGAATTCATATGAAATGCATCCTCCCTGTAAGTCACCAATGTAATAATGTAATAGTCCTTTATGGATTCACAGAACTCAGTAATGATCTCTCAGTGACATGTTGTGTGCTGTTGTGCTATTTTTATAAGGACGATATGATTTTCTACTGTTTATATCACATAATTATTTTAAATACAGCTGTTTTTTAAGTGTGTATTGCTTGGTTTGTATCACATTTGACATTAGACAATACTTATCCAGGCTGGTACAACATTTAGGAGTGTGTGCCATGGTAGGTGGTCTATTTACCTAACTCACCATTTGCTGCTAGAGATGACCTGGTGGATAATCTCAGGAGGAGATGAGAGGGGAGGAAATACTTCAATGCATGGTTATTCTCCGGTTATGTAAACTCTTATTTTCTGCCTTGCTCTCTGGTCTCTAGAACTTGAGTCAGATTTGATTATAGTGTCAACATTTTTGGCACCCTCCTTACCTCGCCAGTATAATTATCATCCAGTTCTTATTTTTCAACGAGGCACTGCCTGAATATAGATAGGGAGCTGTTCTGTACGGGCAAATTGTACTCGAGATGCATTGTAAAAGCTGCATATAAAAGTTGTAGCAGCAGTTGTTGTAATAATGGCAAGTGGACATTTCCCTGGGACTGTTGAATACCAGACAATTGAGTAGAAATTAGAATACTGGTTGAGAGACAGTACAAATGTAGTGATCTGATTCTACAGCAAAGCATTGTAAATTAAGATTTCCTGCAGGGATATACCCTGCCTCGTTAATGTTTGGTAGAAGAATCAGAATGATTACAATCGCCGTTGGTGTTTTGCTTTCAGCTAAAACCTGTGCACAAAACTGCACCTTCATTCAGTCAAGCAGAAGTTAACTGAAATCACTGATTAAAGACGGAGAGAGATCAAGGGAGAGATTTGAAGATCAGCAGGCTTAGAGCAACATTTAAGGTCACAGTAACAACCCAAATCAACACCAGGGCTCAAACTGCTTCATTGCTTTTTTAATAGTAAAAAGTCAAGCTGTGTTTAAATCTGTAACTTAATGACAAGGATGTGTCAGCAGAACTGCAGTCAGTACCTTTCCTAAGCAATACGCAGGTGTGTTTGTTCGGATCCCTTCTGGTTAGTTAGTGCCTCTGTCATTAATTCTTCAAATTCGGTCTTGCTAAAGTAACTGTCCGAGTCCACATACAGACTGGTGGTCTCTACTTTGAACCAGGTGATGGTCAGTGACAGAAAAAAGTGACAGTAGAAATTGGATGCTGCCTTATTCGTTTTTAATTTGTCCCTTTAGGTCTAAAGTCAATAAATCGCTTACTCTATTAGATATAACAAATATTGGATCAAATATTTTTATAATCGATTAGATGTTCTGGGAATTTTTCAAGCAAAAATGTACATTATTTTGATTCTCACCATTAGTCGGACAAGTCAAGCCAATTAAAGATTTGTAAACCAAAAAAATGACTATAATCATTGAAAAATAAACAATTAAGCAATCAGGCTTACACTTTGGCCTTCACAGTTCTTTTCATTATCGTCTTATTTCTTCACTAATGGTCGGATGATCTGATGGATGATTTTGTGTGAAGTGCATTATATAATTCCCATAGCTCAGGTTGGGTCATTAAATTGTCTGTTTTGTCCAACTCTTCTAAACCCAGTGTCCTCACACACCCTCATCAATGACAAATTAGAGCCAGTAAATGTTTTTAATGACTTAAGCACTATAGTTGTTGTTGATTTTGTGTTGACTGACAGAAAGTAGCTCTATTAATTCACAGTGAATATCATGTATAACAGCAGTGTCATTGTACAATCTGATGCACTTGCATTATTTCACTTTTTTATGTTCTTTTATGAGACCAATGTCAGCGTCAACAGTCAGTGTGAGTGTAGCTCACCATCGTGGCATTACAAGTTTAAAGCTTCAACACTGTGCTCATGTACATGTTTTTAAACCACAAGTAATTCAGTGTGTCAGGCGACGTGCCTGCTCTCAGCATTCAGCTGCTCTTCCCGATCTTAGAATGTGCCTCTGTGTGCTTATGTAACCGAGGGCCTGCGGAGGCCGGATGTGCATAGTTTCCCTCTGCGTGTGTGTCATGCGTGTGTTTGATATGTTAGTGTGTATTATCTGGTCTGAGTATCTCTGATTTGTGAGGCACTGCATGCGGATAACACACAGCTCCTGTAGCGTGTTATCCAGTTTTCCTGAATAGACTTTTTCAACTCTGTTATCTGCAGCTACACTCGGTGAAAATAGTGTAACCTCAACGCTTTGCTTGGCTGGTTTGAAAATTGTCCAATGTTTAAAGATCACATCCCAGCCACATAATTATATTGAGAACTTTTCTAGGCGTGCCAGCATCCTGAAAGCCTTTTTTTGTCCTAACTCTATTGATGTTGTTCAAACTCAAAAAACAATCACGCCACACAGCTTGCGCTTGTGTAACTCAGAGATTGGACAACCCTATCCTCCCTAGTGCCAGTAATGATAGGTATAGGCTGCAACCATTTAAAAAAGTGTCTCACTCATTTATATTTTTATGCAGGTTAAAACATTTAGTTAGAAGTTGAATTGCAGATTTATCGTAAATTTAAGTTTATAATTGCTGTCATCGTGTTCTGTTACAAAGGCATTTAACCTTCAACAACTCCTGTGCTTAAACTAAAACAGCTCCTCACTGAAGTGCTGAGAAAGAGCACCAACCCCTGCAGATTTGCCCGTTTGCAAATGTCTATCTGCAAGAACTCGTGTTGACTGTGCAGGCATTAATTTCATGAGTGATCATGAACAGACGTTCAAGTAAAATGGGCTTCTGTTTGACAAAGCAGTGGATTCAAAAGAGTTGTTTTGAAACATGCCACTGAGACAGCACTATCAAGTGCTAGAACCTTCGGTGAACTTTCCCAGTTACAGAACCCACTGATATTATTCATATGACAGTATGTCCCCACAGCCAGCTGAGCCCACGTGTAGTGTCTGCAGGCCTTCAGTGGTTTAGCCTCATGATGAACCTTCTCGTGATGTTGACACAATGTTTAGGTCAGGGGTTTGTGAAAGTATTGTCGACGTTCTCTGAAGTCCATTTGCTTTCGAGGCAATAGTGCAAAAATAACAAAAGAACATTAATTTATGTACTTGTAATAACTTTTCTGTCGTAACTTTGTGTGGACAACTCCACTGAACTCAAACAAACATTTTTAAGCCTTCCACCACTTTGAGGATGAACAACTGGAACAGTGACAGGAAGTCAGTCACTTGCAAAGTAATGACAATCAAACAGACAACAACGCTGTGAGTACAGTACAGTTACTCCTCATGCAGAGTGACAAACATGGCAGAGGATAGAAATTACGTTATCGGAGCACAGGTCTGTAATGTCTGTTTGCAAGTAAATCTCTGAAGGCTATCCACCACAGATGTGGGTAAATGTTTGGAACAGACAAGGTCATGTCAAAAAACTATGATGAAGCTTTCAAGTGCACTGTGTAAACTTGAATGGTCACAAAGGTTTAATTTGTGGAATACTGAAGTCATACCCTAGATTTACACTGTACATTTTGGCTACTTGGCCCAGTGGATTTATTTATCTAACAGAGTTAAAAAGGCAATATCAGACACTGCTCTGACGCAAGCTAGAGGAAACACTGTTCTACTTTTGATATTTAAGAGCATTTGGCTACTGATACTTTTACTTGAGTAAAATTGTATTTGTTTATTTGTTCTTTTTGTCTTTCTAGTATCTCTTGCTTACATAAGATACGAGTCAAAGTGTAATAACATGGCCATAAGTTGTGTGTCTGAAAAGAAAATAAATATGTTCATGGTGGATATGAAGCTGTCCTTTATTAAACTTTTGAGTCACACACACACACACACACACACAGCTTTTGCCCTCTGGCTTGTTATAGAAGTTCTGTTCCTTTCATGGCTCTCGGCCTGCAATGCTTCACTGATTAAAAGGCACCCAGACTGTATGAGAGCTGTGAGTGTGTGTGCACGCCTTATTTCTGCAGCAGATGATTGTTGCCCAGGCCTGCTCTGTGTTTTGTGCCCATTTGTCTGACTGTGAAAGAGCACTGAGAGCTGGCGGGACACTATCAATATACTGTGGACATTTTCACTGCACTGTTGTGTAGAATTGAACACCATTCTGGTAATTACACGATGACTGGTGGTTTAGCTACTGACTCCGATACCGATACCGATGTTTAACATAAGAACTTGGCCGATGGCCGATGTTCTTTCTTTTTGTTATTTATTCCTTTTTTTTGTGCCACAGAAACATACAAGTCTCTCAGCTCTTCATAACACTATCCTTGAATGAGCACAAATCCAATGAGACCAATTTATGAAACAAAAACAACCTTTAATGTCACTTTCTGGTTGACATTTAAGATAATCTTAGTTCACATGACAAGCTTTCGGGGAGTCTTCCTCGTCATCGTTTTAAGAATATTTGCGTCCACATGGACCCACTGAAAATGAGCAAAAACGCTGTAGTTCATATTCCAGGTGGCGCTTGACATTCACAAAACACGGAGAAGAAGACACGGAGCATGCACAGTAAACATGCGCGCTGTAAACAAACAGACAGTAGACGGAAAAACCGAACACAACAAGAAGAAGAAGATGAAAATGGCAAGTGCAAGGAAACCGGAATCGTTTGTGTGGACCGTTAATGAGGTCGAACTGCTGCTGAGACTCACACTCAACTACAAGGCGGGTAAGTTGCAAGAAAGGCTTGATTTCTCTTCTGCGGCACGAACACGAGCATGCGGTCCGCCACTGTTGTTGTTATGGGACGTTGCGAGATGCGGCGATGGCGTCATTGTTTTGGAAAGTATGCGAATTCGCTGTCCACATGAAAACGGGAGGGCTGCGTTTCCGGATTTCTCCAAAAAAAGAGGGAAAAAAGAGTTTCTCCATGAACACAGCGTTCATGCCGCAAATCAAGATATAGTCATCGGCCACGGCCATCGGCGAATGTCATTTTTATTTGCCGATGGCCGATGGCAGTTAACGAGGCAAACATCGGCCGATACCGATATTCAGCCGATGCATCGGTGCATCCCTAATATATATTTATAATATTTTGATTGAAGTCGACTGCCATGAGAATGAGAATCCTTCGAACCTATAGTTGAACTGAATGCATCACCGGTTCCCTGATATTTGGCTCCACAGACTCTGCTTCTCTGCTGCCTTTGCAGTTCCAGAGTTACTGGCAGAAACTGGCATAAAGGGAACTGCGGTAGACATTGAAACAATTAGCTGATTAATTGATTATTCAATTTGATGACTGTATTAAGAATTTGGGCTCATGTAATACATCAAATTGGAAGATTATTTTATTCACTGAAAATTATTTGGATTACTGTAAATGTGATATTATATGTTTTTTGTGTATATTTGCTATATCTAGATACACATACATTTCAGGAAATATACCAGGATGCCAAATCAGTGTCATGCTATTCGATACCATATCTCTCACCCCCATATACTCGTCACCCATCATAATTATTTAATTATGTTTAATTATGTACTTATTGATGAATATTCACCAAAAACCTTACCACGTAAATATTTTGTGAAATTACTAATAGTCATATATATTGTTACCAAATCCAAGTCCTAGCATTGAATTGCTTTGGAAAAGATTTCAGAATATCAAGATTTATACTGAGCCTTGCGTCACAGCTTAAATATTTTGCAATAACATTTATAGGCCATATCCCCCACCCATACTACATTTGAGCTGAACTGATACTGTTCGTGTGGTTCAGAGTAAAAAAAAAGCTAATATATAATGCAAGAGTGAGGTGTGTCCGGGCAGAATAACATAATCTTAAAATAGCATTCCACAAGAAGTGCTCAGCAAACGACATATGTGCATTACACATAGTAAAGGCAGAAAATAAGTCATTTTTTAATACCTTCCTGAGATCATCTGGGGTGCCTGCGATCAGAAATGGTGCTGGGGTGACACTTTCCCTCGCCTCCTGTGTAAATATTGTTAGTTGCCCTTGAAAAAGTCATTTAACCAATAACAGTTGTTGTGGTGTATTGGGATGCTTCCTGTTTTCGAAGTACTGAGAAAGAGCTCCAAACTTGACACATTTTCTCTGTTGGTAATTAGCATGAGGTCGTAGCATTTCCACTTAACTGACTCTCAAAGGGATCGAGGTTGTGAAATGTGCTGATGAGCCCTACACTAAAAGCACTGTGGGATTGTGAAGTGATCTGGCAGAAACCATCTGCATCTCCATGTTGGTTGGATCTCAGTGTGTGTGGCAGCATGGGAGCAGAGAGAGGAGCAAGATGAAAGAAGGGAGGACGATGATTACAGAGGCTGAATTGGGCGAAGGAAAGACGTATTGCACTGCAGTGAGCACAGTGGATGGTAGAAAAGCAGAGAGAGTAGGGGAACGAGGATTTAGTGAAGCTGGAGGGGGATGGGAGAGAAAGGGGAAAAGCATTAGGGATCAAAAGAAGGCTTGGAAGGGAGTGAGAGGTGCTTGGAAATGGACCAGAGAAAGAGGAGAAGAGTGAGAAGGACAGAGTCAGCAAAGACGGAGAGAGAGAGATGTGATGGCTGCAAGAAGAGAACTGCAGCTCTGGAAACAAGACGTTTGCCTCATGATGTTTTGTATTAACAGAGCTTGTGTATTCGTGTTACGTAAGCCTAGACGTGCAGCAGTGTTTAGTTGTATTCTAATGATAAGATAAGAGGTTGAGGTTGCTCTGCAGACTTCAGCAATGGAGAAAAGATACAACACATGCACAACACTCAATTAAGTTGAATTGAACTGATTAATTGGGCCACAGATACTGAATCCCTTGTTCCTGCTTCTCAAATGTGAGGGTGTTCTGCTTTTCCTTCTCAAACATGAGAGTGAACATATTTTCGTTTAAGACATTGGAATGTGTCTCTTTGGGCTACGGGAAATGATAATGAATAGTTACAGCCAAAAGCTTAAACAATACCAGATACATGAGAAGCCGTTTTCAGTGATATGATGACACATCACTATATGAAAGTTCCAATTTGTAAGACAGTTGATTTTTGAGTCTCATTCCCAATTCATCAGAGACTGATGCTTTGGGATGGCCGACGACCTGACCTACAATCAATATTTGACGAGTTGGGAATAAGACTCAAAAATCAACTTTATTACAAATGGGACCCTTTAATAGCACAGGTGTGAATAATCTAATGAGTAATGGCTGAGTCCTGTTTAGCTGTGCGTGCTGACTGACAGTCGTGCTGCCGTGGCTTAATGGGACACTTGAATAAATTAGAGCCTTCGTTGATGTTATTGGTTACACCTGTGAACAGAAAACCCATCAACTGCAATCTTTGATAATTGATATTTTATCAACATTTGCATTCAAGCATTTTCTGGTTCTTAAAATGATGTTCACCCTGTCGCACAGATTACAGAAAACACACCGTATCTATCATAATTACTTATAATCGGTTCCTTTTTTATTGCAGAATCTAAAAGCTATTATAGTTGCATAATTCTTTGTGAAAATTAAGCTAATCTGCAGTAAATTTCCTTATTTGCATTCTAAGCAATCAGCTAGTGCCTGCCACATCCCCGCTACTGCGGCTGGATGTGAGCTCACACTAATACCTGTCGGTGGTGGCAGCATGCCGGTTCACTGTTACGCAATCGTCTTTAAGCTCCTCAAGTTCAGGTGGAGGAACAGGCAAGGAGGGGAAACTGTCACTAAGCTGTCACAGGGATCAAGGTCATGTGTTCATCTTTAGCTTGCTGAGAGCACTCAGGTAGCTCAAGGGATTGACTCGTGTATTAACTGTTTGTGTTCAGAGGTTAAAGTTAAGTATTGTGAAATTGATTTAGGTAGGCAGTATTTGATTTATAGGGGGAATTAAGGTATGATTAAGAATCGTGGGGTAAATTGAAATCATCTTTATCATTCATGTGTAACTCTTCAAAAGATACATCCCATTTCATTTAAGCCTTACGTCTGTCATTCCTGTGAGATTAATCTTTGACTTCACTGAAGAGACTACAAGAAGAATGCTCTTGTCTCATTTTTTGCCAGAAAGTTCACACCCCACAAAAGCAAACATCATTTCATGATGTGAAATCTGTGAAGGTCAGCGGAGGATGGCGATTGATGGTGTAATTCTATTAATGACTCACTGTCAGTGTAGTAACTTACTGATGATTTACTGTACTAGCTTCAGCAATGATGCTTCCTAACTGGCCGAGACTTTTGACCTGTGAAGGAGGCAAAGGCATGGGAGCATTTTCCTAATCGGATCAATAAGGCTTCACATTTCGCTCTATCAACGAATACGTCAGCATTGGTTCACACCAGCGTAGTCACAGGGCCACCTGAGTTGGTTTTTTTAAGCTTCAAGGCTCTTAAACAAATAACAGTTGTAAGAAAAAAAGGACCTGGCAAAGACTAACTGAATGTTGGAGTGAAAAGGGCAGTAGATTACATTTCTGGGGACTCTTTTAGTGTGGTGTTTTTTATTGTCTCAGAGCAGGAAGGGAGCTGAAGGCAAAGGTGGAATTACAGCAAAGTTGTCTGTTAATTTTTCCTTCATTAACATTTTTGTTTTACAGCCCCACTATGGCTGTGAGCTAATAGCAGCACAGAAAAACAATATTGTGTTGTTGTAAGTATCTATAACAGATAAGGAAATATGCCAGAAAAAATTGATTGAATTGAGTGATGCCTTTAAAGGGGCACTATGTAGTTTTGGAGAAGACGCTCAAACTCGGAATGTTAATATTTACAATATTAATGAAGTAATAATACAAACTGAGAAATATACATTTTTCGTTTTTGTTTCTCAGAGGAAAATAAGGTCCTCAGAACACAGTTTGAAACTAGAATGGAGGCAGGGTCCACCACATATACACAAAGTAAAACTGTATGAAATTGTGTTGTCCTTTAAGGTCAGTTTGTTTATTCAATCGTGTAAACAAAGAACACTTGTTTTATTTAGTTTGATTGTGTTGTATGCCTTAATAATAGTTAACAGTTCTGTCTTAATTGACAATCTTTCCATCACTTGTCCAGTGTCGGTGCAAAAATTCTGTAAATTCAGTATGGCGTGACATTGGGTCATTTCCTGGTTGTTTCCTCTTTTTCTCTCCTGCTTATCTGTCCATATTTTTTGACATCCTGTATCTTCCTGGTTAGACAATAACTGCTTAACAAATTGTGATTTGTTGAGATGTAGGCAGTGATGTGAGACAAACCCAAAGTCCCAAGAGACATTCAAGGTTGTCAGGGTTAGTTCCTCCTTTTTAGCTCTCCCACGCTTTTTTGTCAGGCTTTATTTGACACTGCCGCGAGATGGTGAATGTGTGCAACAAACAAAAGCCCTTTTCATTCAGTCAGCACACACACACGCACGCACGCACGCACGCACGCACGCACGCACGCACGCACGCACGCACGCACGCACACACACACACACACACACAAAGCACTGAGCCTGTAACTCAACAACCAGACAGCTACAGACAGTACCACTGGTGCAGGAGTCGAGAGAGAAGCAGAGACTGTCTGAACAGAGGATCAGTGCAAAATGAGTTCACAGTGACAGTGTTGTAGAGTCACCATCAGTGAACGCAGGGTGTGTAACCAAAAGCTACATTCAAGCAGGTAACCAAGTCAAGTTAAACTATTTACACAGACTATAAGATATCTTATAAATATCAAACATCTGACAGATGACAGAATACATGAGGTAATTTATGACCCACTGAGTTACTGTGATGCAAACAGTTTAGCAATATTGCATCAAAACTAGACCTAACAGTCATGTAAAATAAATTGAGGTAATGCTGTATGATTACATAGAATGTTAGTATTTGATTAATTGATTTTTGAACATTTGTAGCTCAAATTTTTGTTGTTCTTAACGTTCTGATTAATGTTGAATAAGGTGGACTCTTCTTAACCCAAAAGAGAATGTAAGTTATGACGGTATAAGTCTTGTTTAGTCAATAAACGTATCAACCATCCACAAATAAATCATGTTGATTTTCTGCTACCAGTCAATGAAAATTTGACTTGACTTAATTTGTCAGCTGTTCTGCCTTCAACCCTATTGTGTTGCACAAATACTCACAAGATTACAATAAACGCTCAGTGTGGACTACATCCATCATCGTAATTGCCATCTCTTTTGGCTGCATCATCGGCCTCTGCCTGGCAAGGGTGCACCTTCCCTCGGATGCCCCCCCTCCCGGGCTCAGACTTATTCCTGGAAGTACAGCCCAGATGATATAAGAGGGAGGATATCCTTTGTTACTGCCTTGCTTTCCTTTTCCTATGTGTGTGTGTGTGTGTGTGTGTGTGTGTGTGTGTTTGTGTGTGTTTCATAAATAGGTCAATTTCCTACCCTACTCCAAAACGATGACATGTGGGTTTACCAAGGAACTCAGTTAAGAACGTGTTGTGGAGGAAAATCAAAGCTAATTGGCTCCTATGAGAACCCTCAGTGAATCCCTAGTTAGATTATTGTCATGGATAGAACACTCTGGTGGTATTTATCCGTCTTATCCCTTTTTCTTCTCTTCTGACTCTGTTCTGTTGGAATGGAGGACAGAAGACAAAGCCGATGTGAAGCTGAACAAGACCAATGTAGGAAGCAGGGTTAGGATATTTCCTGCTGCTTGTATCAGTTTTTAAGTTTTTACATTTTGCAGTCCGTCAGGCAAATTTCAAAAAGGAGACATCCTACAGCTCCAAGCCAAAAAGGCTAAACCTCACCAAGTTTTACTTTATTCCCCACTCGTGAGAGGAGAACATGACCTTTGAATGATACTTAGAGGTTTGTCAAAGCAGCCAACTGTTTCTTTAAGCTTAAAGGCCTCAATGTTTTCTAAAATGCTGCTGATCCTTGTTGGTTCACCCAAACCACTGAGTAATATGTGGTTTGCTTTGTCATTTATAACTTTCCATGTTGAAATATTTTGTTCTAGCGATTATCAGGGATGCTCTTAAAGCAGTAGTCATTGCTTTTTGCTCACTTTGAGGCAGCGGGACAAGCTATAAAAACAGCTGTTATGGCAAAGTTGTTTGCAAACAGTTTGTATTCATATATCCAGCAAGCACAGGAGCACCAATAACCTTAATTTGTATTTGAGGCCACCTCTTGTCCAATATTCATTTCTTTTTTGCCTTTAGTTCAGTCTCCAACATGTCTTGGGTATGTGACTCTTGAACTGCTGTGGCTCTACGTTCACCAGCTAGTCACTTTATCTGTCTTTAACCTCATCCCTCCATAACTTTATTTTATCTGCCATTTTGTGCTGGGCAAGTTGTATGTAGTGGGTTTACTAATTTATATTAGTGAGGACAGGTTATTATTTATTTAAGTTTTTTCTGTGTACATCAATAAGTGTTGCGCATCGAGAACATAGTATTTAAATTGTATGGGAAGGAAAGACAGACCAGGTGATTTAGTCTACATTTCTGTACATGTGTCTCATTTCCCTGTTGCTTTTCTCACCACACCGGTTTCCATGGTTACTTGAATTGTTTTTGACACATTCATCATTTGGCCTCCTTGGATTCTTCTTATAGTTGTTTTCTCTCTGTCACGCAGCATGCCTCCCTCTGACTGGCTGGTGCTGTAACTAGGGTTTCTGATGTTGCGTGGGAAATGAAATTTGATTGGCCCGGCTCAGCCTCTTTGTTCTTGTTAACCCGTCATCCGATCTGATCTGCTGTAATCTGGTAATAACACAGATCTGAGTGGTGGTGTTATTGTTGTCCTTAAAGGGAGGAGGACATTTTCTGAACCTTAGAAGTCTGACCTACTAAAATGCACTCAGTTGACTGCTGCTGAGGAGCTGAACGATACAATTTAAAACATCGGCACATTCAGTTAAATGTAAAGGAATTTGTTGTGGTGGCATTGATGCAGCCCAAGAAGTGCACTTGTCTCCTGTCTTTGTTTTATGTTCAGATGATTATTAGATACATTCCAGCCAGTTTATGTGCATGTTTAGTATGACATCCTTTGAGTTGTGTTCTAGGAAGATGGATGGTGCCTCAGGCTCTGGTGGAGCATAATAGCAGGCAGCATAATAGCAGAGTCGACTCAATGGTCCCATTCACGAGTTTCTCTGTTTCAATCTTGTGTGTGGACTTGAATACTTGAATAGCTCGGTAGCCTATATGCATCTATCCACTGTGCCACTGTTGTAAGGGACAGCAGCACACATTGCTTTACAGCAGCATCACGCTTTATGCATTAGAATTTTTACCTAACTTTAAGGAATGCTTAACGACATAATGCAGATCATTACAACATCATCACAGCCCAAAAAAGGTTTCTGAGTGAATTGACAAATGTGATCACTATGCTGAATATGGTTCATAAAATCTTGTCATACCTATATTAAAGGTGCAATATGCAAGACTTACGATTCAAAACATTAAACATTTAAACTAAGCTCATCAACAAAATGTGAAGAACAGTGTTGACATTGTGTCAAAGATGTATTGTGTTGAAGAGATAGCCACTGAAGTTAGCATGTTAACCAGCTAGCCACTGATCTAAAAACCTCTTTCTCCCAGCGGTCCAAAGCTCCTGTGGTGTCAGTGTAAACATTAACACTCCTCTGGCAAACTAAGCTAACAAGCTAAAGTCATGGATGTATAAGCAGTTAGCAGTTATTCTGGTGATACACTGTCCCTGTTTGTTGGTCATACAAATTCAAGGAGGATAATTCTCATGTGTTGCACCATTAAATGGTCGAGGGTGTAATCTGAGGTTTCAACTCCTATCTGAAAAATACTTTTTTAAACACAGGTCATTTTCCTGGCTCTGCAATTGCAGCCAGTGGAAGCCAACTAAGGATTTTGTACAATTATAGTCCAACCCACTCAGGACATTTACTGTCTTATCTTACTGAGAGCAGCGTCATGTAGGGACTTTTGGTAACTACGAATACAGGCAAGACTCTATTGTGCTGGAAGAGTTTAAATAAAAAAGTGAGCCAAATCTTAATCCTAATCTTAAAATAGTTTTTCATGATGAAAACCAAACAACATAGGGGAAATCCAAGGTGCCCTTTGCCTTGCATCTCTGAATTTACTGACTCTCTGTGTCTCTCTTTCTGACTTGCTACTCATATCCAGTTGAAGTGAGTGTCTGAAGTGAAGGAGGAGCTTCTGCAGTTGTTCCACTTGGCACTGAGTTAACTAAATTTACTGAGAGGAACCGTCTGGGATGAAATCAAGTTTTCCACCTTCAGTGAATGGAAGAATTTGTGAAGTAACAAGCTGGTGTAGCGAACGAGAAAGTACTGACTATGATGTCTTTCCTGTAAAACTTGGATTGTACTCCTAAATAAACTTGAACATGGACATCTGCATATGCAAATGCATAGTAATTATGTCTGTACCACTTTCTGGAGTCTGGAAATAGTGCTGCAGTGTACTGAAAACAACTGACATTACAATATTTTTTTCTTTTTGTGATATACATTGCAATATGAAAAAATAAAGACTTGATAAAATGATAAAATATTCTGAAATAGCAATAAAATAGCTCACCATGCAGAACACTAATGCTAATAGCAAGTAGCATTGAAACGCATTCAAAAACCAGCTCTGCTAAAACAAATGGACCACAACTCAATTCGGTATTGGTGTGGGTCCATTTTGTTTTCTTAACAACCCCAAAACAGTTCAGTTCCAATCCAGGTCACGACAAGAAAGAAAGACGGCTCCAAAATTCAGCAACAAAACAACAGCTAAACCACTAAGACAAGCAACTCCTGAAGAAACTCAGACTGGGAAAAAACAGATTATGCCTCCTGCTGACATGAAGTCCAGAGACCAGGCTTATGTTTACCATAAGCTGACTAGAATGACATAGACTTGAATGTTGCCGTGTCTCACCAACAAACAATCCAAAGATATGCAAAACAGGTTGATCAGTTACTCTAAATTGTCCGTAGATGTGAATGTGAGTGTGAATGGTTGTTTGTCAGCCCTGTAATGAACTGTCGTCTTATCCAGGGTGTACCCCACCGCTCGCCCAATGTCATCTCCAGCCCCCCAGGAACCTGAAAAGGATAAAGCAGTTTCAGATAATGGATTGATGGATGGATTAATTTTATATCAGACCTTTCCTGTAGATCGGTAATGGATGCATGCAAGTTTTCCATTTGAATCAAGCAGCAAACTTTGCATGACATTGTGCTGTTGATATGACACTACTACTATACTCTTCCGGTGTAAAACATTGTGGCAGTCATTGGTGTGCAATGTTGTGCTTGTTGCTGTACTGGGTAAAATATGCTGCTGACCAAGGAATGTCTTCGATTTAAGCAGCCTTTTCGCAGAACCCTGGAAGATTAGATGTGAATGCTGCTTTGTACTGACGGAGAATGGATGCAGCATCTTTCTCTGCGTGTGTGTGTGCTTTTGTGGTCCCACTTGCTGCGTTTACATCTATTTTGTCTGCAGCTGTCCTGCTTACCAGGCTCTGTACCTGCAAATAGAGCGCAAACAGTTTGATTCTCTGTGGACAACACACAAACAATAACCTCAAAATGCTTTTGACCATGACTTTTGCTTTGATTAGTCATCTATGGTATCGGTGTGTCTGCAAAACAATGATTTAATTTCTTGTCAAGGACTAATAAAGTACCCAATTAATCAATCAACCAATCAAACATACCACAAGATCAGTTGATGAAGAAAGACTTAAAAGTCAAAGATGAAAGAAACCGCTGGCAGTATTGCTACTAGTCTATGTTAACACCAATTCTCAGGTCTGGACACACATTACACAAGCTAGTCTTCCTGACCCTGCAGCTAATCTCTTAAACCAATTTCAGTTTCCCTTGTCTGCTGTTAACATCACCTCCACTCTCCATTGGAACCATTGAGCTGATCTTGTTAATGTCGCTTTCCTCTGACCGGAACCATCACACTTCAGATACAGTTAAAGTAATCTTGGTAGGATTGTTTTGGACACAATATAGACAGAGCGTCCAGATTTGAATAGCAAAGCCAGTGCGTAAGTGCCTCAAACCTGCATTCTTTCTAATGAACAGCAGGGTGTGACTCCACTGGTGTCAAAAAGATTTTATGAGAGTTTATGTTTAAGTTTATGAGAAAAGGACCCTACTTCTTACTTGATCTATCACCTCAGTTAACAGTTTCCTAATGAGTTCATGGTCTCAGTGGCTAGTTTCAAGTCTTCTTCAATACAGCGTGATGTTCACTTTTTGTAAATCATGGTCCCAATTAGAGTAAAACAGACAATAAAGCAGGGAACACTTTAAGGGGTTGCTGCTTTGTTAATTACCTACCAGTCTCACACAGATCCAATCATCATATCCCTCCTCGCTCCACCTCTCATCCAGATATGATCTCTTCTGCCTCCATAAAACCATGATGGCATGAGCATAATGCCAAACTCAAGGCTTCAGAACATGAGTCCACAAACCAATGGATGACGTCATGTGGGTTTACACAAAAATCAGCAGTAGATAAGATAAGATAAGAAAAGTAGACTTAAAAAACTTAATTCAGAGAGGGAAAAATCTGCAGATTCACTTAAACAAGCTCAAGACAGGTGACTCAGCTGTTGTGACAAATGAGATGGAACATAGTGGTTGCCTTCCCTCAATAATTTATCATGTCAGGATACTGAAAACAGTCAATATCTGTCAAAGGTCATGCGTGTTGTTCATTTACGCTTGCAGCAGGAGGTCGTGAGCAGCCAGCTCCTCGGTTCAGAGCTAAAAAGGTTGAGCTCCTCTTCATTGTAGGTGAGGCTGAAGCCTCTCTGACAGCCAGTACCATTCAAGTCCTGCATTTAAAAAGGTCATTTGTCAAGAGTGGCATCTCAGTTATTACCCTGTTCCTAAGTGATCCTGTCTCATGGCGCTAACATTTAGCTTTAGTCCTGCAGTCTGCAGCCTCAGCTGGCCTTTCTCTTCTCTTTATTTAGCAATAAAGATAATGCAGCAGTGCTCACTGTGCACCGGCTTGTAACAGAGCACCTGAAGGTCTCATTATCTTTTGCATATTATCTCCAATTGATATTTTTTCTATTGTACTGTAATATCACTTGGCACTTTCTCTAATGTCCTGCTCATCTGTTAGTCCCTAGAACTGATTTTCTGTTTCTTTATTCTTCAAATCTTCTGCCATCTTTCTTTCACTCATCATAATCACACTTGAAAGAAATGTTTAAGAACCAAAACTTCATTTCAAACTTGCTTTTAACCTCCTGTATCTAGGATTATGTTTCACTAAGCAGGTTTAATTGAGGGATTACTCCAAGCCTTAGTTAGCACTGAACTGGTCCAGGTCATGATCCGGTGAGCAGACTTCATTCCTAATGCAGCTCATATTGTACATTAAAATACTTGACTGAAGAAAATTAGATATTACAAATGATTTACACAAGGCAAATTTGATTAACCTGAGTCTGGTAGGATGGCCAACAGACACTGAGGCTGCCCAGTAACCTGGGCAACAGATATATCCATGCATCTAAAAACAGTTGATGGCGATAGGTGATTCATGCAGTATGAATAAGTTATTTCCACATTAATTTTAGATAATAGTAAGCCTCTGACAGTTAAACTGTGTTCAAAACTTTGTGTAACCTTGTGCAACATTAAACATTGTCTTCTGCATTTCTACATGCTTATCTTCCTCAGTTAGCCACTTAAGAAATCTGTTACATGAAGAAATGACAATGTGGAAAGCATTGTGGAAAATGTAAAGGCTATCTCCACCAGTGTTACACATTGAAGTGTGTTTACAGGTCTTGGGAGTACTACTGCATTTGTGAAAAAAGTCACACTTTGCCTTTTGTGGCTCCAAAGTAAGCTGCATGCAATCTGATCAAATGCCTTAAGTGATGTCACTCAGTGACGAAGTTGCATTAGGGGTAATGTAGGCGTCAGGTTTTGAAAAGCAGTCCACCGGTCTATCTTTGCATTCCCATAAAATTGTTGGACTCATTATGGACAGTTTAAGAACAAATTATCCAAATCGATAGAGCAGAAGTAGAAATATTGCCTTTTTTATTCCAGAAATTCTTCTTCCTTTTCAAAACTTGTTACCTATATTACCCACAATGCAACTTTGCGACAGAGAAACATCTCTTGAGGTTACTTTTTAAGATTACATGCTACTTCCACAGGAGCCCCAAAAAAGGCTTTATGCAACTTTTTTCACATAAGCATTAGTACACCTCAAGACCTGTAGACAACACACTTAAAAGTGGAAAAACTGATAGAGGTACCCTTTAAACATAAGAAATGCAAGAAGTCAATAACACCTCTGACATAAGATAGAAGCTATTATTTTCAATATGATATTTTGACATCTAAAACCACAACTTCTAACTCCTCTAACCTTTCATCAGTGTACACCTTGTTACCCTGCAGTTTTAAGATGGCAGGTTTGATACATTAGCAGCCAGTGTGTGATTATCTGCAACCGCATATACTGTCAAAGTGTCTTTGAATCAGAACGCAAGGGGTGTAAACTGTTCCATAAATTTAAATCATCTATTTAAATAATCTAAAGATCAACTAAATTGTATTAGCTCAACAAAGTGTAAATCTCAAAGCAGAGAGGTGTTTTTTTTATATGTAAAGAGACAGATGCTGCACCCTGTGTGTATCAGTATGTTCATGTCATTTAGGGTGTAATATGTGAAACAGGATGAGATCATAGCCCTGTTTAAGAGGCAGCTGCTTGGTGTGTGTGTGTGTGTGGATGTCACTATTTCCACCTCATGGTGCTGACTCACCCTGCTCGGTGTACAGACCAGACTAGAAGGATGTAGTTCTGCATTGTTACCAGAGCTGTTTTAGATATGTTTATTTTATGGTGCGCTTAGTTCACAAATATGACTTATTCAAGGGAGGAATGGAAATGAAGAGTTTGTGGAGTATTTAAATCCTATATCCTGTCAAAGTGACGCTAAAGAGAAACTTTAATCCTTATGGGTGAAAAACCCATGGTGATGTCATTAGGGTGATCTCAACTCTGCAACTCTACAGTTTTTGTTTTTCAAGTCCCCTAACTATATGGAAGTGCAATACTGAATTACCGGATTACCATTTACAGTTATAATTTGTTGAACATTTCACTGAACGCTCTCTACATTCTCCACTCAACTAGGCTCATTTAGGAACCCATATTTTTGCAGGCCCTTGAAGATATTGTGTGGGTGACCTCGACATTAATATCTGATTTCAAAAGATGTAAAACACACAGAAAAAACGTGAACATTTTGCTTGTGAATGAATGAGCCAAAATCATCTCGCTCAACATAAATGTTATGTCCATGTAGCCTGCATTTAGAATTTGTGAGTGTGCATGCTTTGGTGCCTGTATATGTCTGCTTCTATAACGCTTTCCTCTGTCTGTTCATATTTTCCAGATGTACCACTCTGACCACGCTGTTGACTTCCCCGACCTCTCCTTCCAAATCCCTGGCAGCCCTGCAAAGCTAGGCCCCGCAAATAGAGTGTGAACACAACCCTCAACACAACACACATCTACCTTCCCCTTCACCCACAAAGGGCTTCCTTCTGCTCCAGTTCCACCCTCTTTCCTTCTGGACTATGGACAGCCCTCCCAAGCTGTCAGGGGAGACCCTGATCGTGCATCATATCCCCCTGGTGCACTGCCAGGTGTCAGGTGGGCGGCAGGGCGGCTGTGGAGGCTCTCTGAAGAAGAGCAACCCATTTAGCCCACCAGAGAACTTGGGCTTGAGCCGCACCACTTCCCTTCCCGAGAGAGATGTCCTTCAGAGAGAAGCACTACTCTACAGCAGCCTGATCCAGAACTCCGGTGGCTCCTGGTCCTCCAGTAATGGAGGAAAAGAGAGGAAGGGTGGTGGGAGAGGAGGCAGTACAGCGAGTGATGATTCATCGTTTACCTCAAGCAATTCAGAGGACCAGCTGATTACAGCTCACACATTACCCAGAACAAAACAGAGGAACAGGAATCCATTGCGTCATAATCCATTTCTGCTGAATACTGAAGATGACGAGGAAGAGGAAGAGGAAGAAGAGGAAGGGGATAACCTCAGTGGTTACCTTGAAGACTCTTCTTTTCACCTCCACAGTGACACTAACTCTGGCCTCGATGATGGGATGACTTCTTTCCACCTGCACGACCTTGGCTTTGCTTCTGAGCCCTTTCTTTTGCACAGCTCGGTGGGTGGAAGGAGTCGTGAGTCCCTGAGGGGTCTAGCCTCAGATCTGTCCAACCACCTGGACCTGGACATTCTAGGACTGGACAGCCAGCGGCGCCATGGCAGCAGCGGTTCCAACATGTCCATGGATTGTGGAGAGCACGACTGGGGCGATGATGACGAAGAAGATGAAGACCATCCCATGAGGTGTGGTCGAAGCAGCAAGACGGGTTCATACTCCTCCAGCTCCTCCACACATCACTGTCCCTGCTGTGTACTCTCCCAGAACTACCCTCAGCACTTCCCTGAAGCCTTCTCGGAGCCTTTCTCAGAGTGCCAGCAAGGCTACGGTAGCGACTCTTCTTGCAACAGCTCGGATGGCGTCCTTGTAAACTTCAGCGCCATTTACAACAAGATGAACAACGGCGGCCCGGAGAAGCCAGCGGTCCCTGGACACACCAATCTCAACAGCTCCACTGACCACTCCTGCACCTCGTCTGTTTCTGATCCATCAGGAAACAGGCGAGACTCAACCAAAGGGGCTTTCTATTTGGACCTCCACACCTCCCCAACTGAACCTCCCTCATTACAGCAACAGCCACCCTGCCTAGGCAGTACTTTCCCCCTCATCCGCGAACCGAACCTATCAACGTCCTCCACGTGCTCCTGCGCCTTGGAGCACCAGGGGGCTCTTGACCTCGATGCCAATTGCAACTCTTACCACCCTCCACATTCCGGGTCGTCGGGAGACCTTTCATCCTGTCTGCAGAGTCAGGCTCGGCTGGTTGTCGCCACCCAGAACTACTACAAGCTGGTCACCTGTGACCTCTCCTCTCAGTCGTCCCCGAGTCCCGCAGGCTCCTCAGTCAACAGCTGCTCCGACGAGCACAGCAAAGGCAGCCCCACCCCGACCCAGCCCAGTGAGTACTACCTGTTCAGGCAGCGAGCTGATGAGGGAGGTGTGGAAGAAGAAGACGAAGGTGGCGAGTCATCAAGGGTAAGTGGCGAATGAGTGAGAAACAGTTCATGAGCAAAATACTTAATAAAGTATTGCAGTGTGATATTCAGACTTTCAACCAGGTGGTTAGGCTGATCAGATACTGTCTGATTGAACTAAAATATTTTATTTTTAGGAGTTCTGAATTTTTTAAAATAAAAGTACCTATTTGTTGTCTGCACCAAACCTTAGATATTATGGCGGCATCAAAATATTTCAAACAGTGTTACAGCATTTGCGACACATCACAACAAAGTCATCACACTTTTAAGACAAAAACCTAAGTAATTGATTTTCAAGTTTTTAATAACAGGTTGTTTGGAAACTTGCTGCAACTTCCTTGTTTCATCAGTTATCGTCTTCATTAGTCTTAAAGTTTAAAATAATCTTTACTTCCTGCTCAGCCATTATTTTACTCTGTGCTTTTGGATTTCTTTTGTGTGGGCTCAATAGCTGTTAGTTTGCATGTGATGTTAATGATCACAGGAACTCACACAGGAGGAACTTGTGTCGCTTTTGATGTCAAATGACAAAACACAGAGCCCAAGGGTCCTTAGAATAAACTGACTTTCTCAGTGTAGAGCTGAAGATTGCTCATTCAGAGAATTCACATGCTTACATAATCCAAGCAAATGACAAAAATGAAAAATAAACCTTCTAAATGAACTTTATGCAGCGCATGTAGTTCATTTACTCCAACAAGTTATTATTACTTTTGTGATAAGAAATAAAGTCTGAATAGGTTAAGTAGGCAAAATGTAGGAGATCAAAATAGCAAGCAGAGATACACGTGAAGGGATTAATGCATAAACAACATAAGGCTTAAATATCAACCTAACTAAACATCCTGTGACAATGACAGAAACCGATGACTTTAAATAGCTGTGACACTGGTATTAGTCTGGCACTGGCTCATTTTAGATCACAGCCACTGTCTAGGGTTATCTGATGTCATGTCTGAGGATTATTTAAGCAGATATGTAGAGCTAGAGGCTACTACTGTCACTCAGTAACAGTGCCACTGTGTCAACTCAAATCTGGCTTGAACGCAGATTTGGTCTTTGGTTTGCTGTGGTTTTATTGTTATAAATAATTATTTATAATGTGTATTATCTGATAATCTATTAATTAAAAATTGACTCTTGTGTTCTTAATTTCTCTCATTCAGCGAGATGATGATGATGATGAAGATGAAGAGAATGAGGAGGAGGAGGAGAAGAAGAAGAAGAGTCAGCAAACAGCCAGTGGAGCTGAAGCTGCTCCTGATGTTATTGAAGGCCAGGTGTACGTCAACATCTCCCCTCCTGTGGTTGGCCGGGCTGCTATCGGAGGTGGAGCCGCTGCAGGAAGCCGTCCACGCTCTCGCAGCTACGACCGCAACCTGGACAAGTCTCCGTCTCCCCGCCTCGGATCTCTGGAGCGTATGTTGAGCTGCCCCGTCCGGCTCAGCGAGGGCGCCGCCCCGACCCCGCCTCCTCCTCCACGGGTCACCTCCTTCGCAGAAATAGCAAGAAGCAAGCGGAGAAACGGGGGGTCGCCATCGATGAAGGCAGCTGCAGACCCTTTCTCCTCCACTTACTCCACCCACTCCCACTCCTCGGTGGATTTCTCTCCGATCCTGGAGCAGCGTGTGGAGGTTGACAGTCACAGCCTGTCACCTGTACCCTTCACCAGATGTTACAGTCAAGGCAGCATTGAGCGACACCTGGAGGGGGCCAGGGAGACAAGAGCCAAGGCTGAAGGTACGTCACCACTGACATTGTTTACTGTATTTACGTATTGGTTTATTTAACAACGGAAGAGTACTGTTAACATTGCTATTAATGCACCAGAGTGAGCCAAGAGGCTTTTTTAATTTACCCTGTATATGGCATGGGTTACTGAAACACTCTATAACAGTGATTACTGTTACTACCTTTTAACACTTATTCTTATTAAAAAAGAAGATATAACGTGCAGCAGCTTTGACATAAAAAAGCTCATCAGTGGAGCTTTAAACTTCACTTGAAAAAGAGAAGCATTACAAATTGTTAGAAACCATCAATGTTGGTCAATTCATGGGTTCTCTGCAGCATTCTGTTTTTCTTACTTCACCTACTTCTGCTGTAATTGCTGATGAGTATTTTTTTATTGATCCTGCTGACCTTATTTAAAGTATAATCTGCCTTCTGGCTGCACTGATGACTATCATCCACCTCTTTTTGCTGAATTTGGCTTCGTACATATTGCTGATTTTGGTGTTGGTTAAATGAACGAAGAAAGGATAAAGAATATTGTTTCTTATTAACAGATACGCTACAGAGTGTATTTAGACAATTAAATATGCTTAGGATATCAAAGTAGACCTAGAAATCTGCAACTGCTACTCCCTTTCAGAGGTTAACAAACATATCCAATAATTTACATCCTGACCAGAGACTGCACCTTCTGAAACTGGAAAATACCCTTGTGCCAGCATGTATAGTTGTGCTTGGAAGAGACTGACGCAGAGTGTGTGTCCTCAGCTTTAGAGGGAATGAAGGGTTGAAGTGGGCCACACGTGTTCTGAATAACAA
Source organism: Diplodus puntazzo (assembly GCA_963678695.2). NCBI lineage: Eukaryota > Metazoa > Chordata > Actinopteri > Spariformes > Sparidae > Diplodus > Diplodus puntazzo. The sequence continues at coordinate 18,992,282 of OZ023159.1, read as the reverse complement.
TCAGGTGAGAGAGGAGATAAAGATGCAGAGAACCCCCCCCCCGCTGAGCTCGACACCAGTATACCGAGCTGTGTGTGTGTGTGTGTGTGTGTGTGTGTGTGTGTGTGTGTGTGTGTGTGTGTGTGTGTGTGTGTGTGTGTGTGTGTGTGTGTGTGATTCTGATCCAGAGGCCCAACTCGTCCCCAAAACAAAGGAAGGTTAGAGAAAGTTACAGAAGCTCCTTCAGGCAGACTGGACAAACGTCTCCTCTCTTCTTCTTCTTCTTCTTCGTTTTTTTGGTTAGCAAATTAGTGAGTCGTTGATATATTGCGACACAAGCTTCCATTCTAAGCATTTTATTGTTTCCCAAAATTAAGAGGTCTTTGTCAACCGATTCAGCAGTTAACAGTGCTGTCAGAGATTGCTGTCTTTAATCATTTTATTTATACAAATGTTGAGGAAGTAATTACTTGGTGTATACTATTCAGTGTCCACTCAGTCATTACACACTAAGATATGATTATATTCATGCCACATCCGCTTGTGCTGTTCTGCAGCTAAGTCTGAGTTCTGAAAGGGATTTCGATAAATCATGATACATGTATTGTCATCATAACTGAAAACAAAACAAACAAAAACTTGGTTATTATGAGCACACATTATAGTTTTCAGCTCAGTCTCCTGTAAAAAATGCTCTGTACTTTTTGAGAATTAGTTTTACATCCAACTATACAGTGTGAGATTAAAAATGTAAACTCAGAGCACATAACTTTTCCAAGACCCAACAGCCCCCTTTATTTCAATTAAACTTATTCCAGTATCAAATACAACATATTTAAATCCGCTAGATCTGGATTTTTATTTGGATGTACATCTAATTGTAGTCACTCATAGATACCAGCCGCTTAAATAAGCCGGATATTTTTCATAAAAATCACAGCATTATTCCCAGAGAAACTACTGAAACGCCCTATCTTGCAATGTGAGAAGAAATTCCCGGATCTGGGCTTTATCCAGATCAGCCGCAAAAGTTAATGCGGTCTATTCTCGGCCAAGACCCATCCTCTATCTAAGTTCTGCGGAAGTCTATCCAGGGTGAAAACACAAGTCCGAAATGTTTGGTGTGTACATTTCTAAATACAGGAAGTGCCACTTACAGAAACTTAAACTTGATCATCTATTTTAGAGACCGCAATGACTGAAATTAAGGTCTAAAGAAAAAACAGACATGACAGTTCTGCCCACAGCAGTTCACTGGGGAAACACAACATAAATAATTTAGCATCAAAGATGTCACCGACATGAAAATAAAGAGCAAGTATCCAGAAGAAGAAATGTTATAAGTCCTGAGAATATAACCACTTGCAGTCGTGTGCAGGCGAGTGCATGAGGCCATGGGAATATTTGAACAAGCTGTAAAATGTCAACAGGGCTGGAGGCATGCGTTTCATGTGAGGACGACTGCGTTGGTTTGACCAATAGAGAACATAAAGAAGCAGGGTCACAATGACTAACACAGTATCTTTTAAAGGCTCATTTCATTAGATGACAGTAGTTTTCAGCCTGTGTACCTTGCTCTGACCTTCATCAGCACTGATGACACTGATGGATGTCTAACTGTCCATCGTATCATTTAATGAAGCAGTGAAATATTGTCTCAATCATCTGTCTGACAAGACTTTTTGGCTGAGCAGACGCCCCCATCACCTTATGTAGCTCAGTCTCAGCTGCTCACTGTGTGTGTCTGTTTAGACAAACACACACACACACACACACACACACACACACACACACACACACACACACACACACATGCACACACAGTGAGAGCTTGAAATTCCATTGGAATAACACCAGTGACAGTAAAGAGTGAGTGCGCCAGGAGAAGAATGTCCAGGAAGCTTCAGCTGTCCCCTTTTACACTTTTATACAAGCTAGAGCTCCCAAAATCTTTTAAGAAGCATTTGATGAAATTGAATCTCTTTATACGAATATGTCATGATATTTTTCGTTTACAGACTCCCTCTTGGCTTCTTCAAGTAATTATTTAGACAAAACAGCTTAGAAATGGAAATCAGCTGCCAGTTGGTGCCAGCTTCAACATTTTGTTAACACTTGTAAAAAGGAAAAGGTGTTAGTGTAAATTTCGATCCAAACCCCTGAAAGAGCTAACTAAAATGGCCCGTTTATGTGGTGGTAATCTTTCATTTAAAAACAAAATCCTAAGAGCAAGTGATTTTCAGTGAACTCAAGAAAATCTCTGTATATAATGATTTAAAATGCATCACAACAGCTTCATAGAAAACAAACCCTCCTGCCCTCAGGTCTCCATTACCAGCCTCCACAAGTGTAAACAAACCATTTTCTGCTTCATTTAACGGTTCTGGATTTGTTTGCTAGATTATGGAAGGGCTTTTTTGTAACTCAAGCATTAAATGACCACGGTAAAAACAGTATGGGCTACATGTAGTATGATATGCAGGAATGTAGGTACGCATTCCTAGGTTGACTCCACCCAAAAACCACTATGGAGAAAAAAATTCCAACTATGTAGACGTCTACCCAACTCTTCCAAGCCACCCCAACTGAATCATAATGTTCTTTACTGCTCATGTCATAGAGGAGTAAATAACAAGGGTTAGAGAGAGATTTTTTTTTTTTAAGTCAGCATTTCTATACAGTTGGTTACTGTTGCTGTACAGATGCTCGAAAAAACAAAAGACTGGACTGTTGAGGTTAGACCAAGAAGACAACGTTAACAATGAAGAGATAAACAGATTTAAGGAAATGGGTCATCCCTAACAACAATGTGTGTCTTTCACATGCCTCAAAAACATCCTCTAACATTGTATTCATACTGTGATGATTTAAGATTATAATGAGAGGCTGTGCAGCTTCTCACTACATATATTATTCATCAGACTTCACTGGAGTCAGCTGCGTTGTTTCACCGCAGCGTAGAGGCCTCTTTAAGAGCCTTTGGGAAGCAGTTGCTAATGATGCTAACATGAAGCATCGGAGCTGCAAAGGAAAACCCTCAACCGTCTAATGGATTCATTTGTGAGAAAGGAGAGGAGCTGAGGAGAAAGAGGGGAGGACAGGGAAGTAGCAAATGGAAAAGGGAGAGAGGAGAGGCGGCTGAGGAGAGAAAATATGAGATGGAGAGGGGAGGAAAAGGGAAAAAATGTCAATTAAAAGGATGACGGAGCAGATATAAGAGAGACAAGGAAGGGAGTGTTTGTCTCCTCCATCCCCAGTGGGAGCTCAGGCCTGCTGGGTGTGTAGTTCCTCCCTCCCTCCTCCTGTAATCGTTGTTTCAACAGTAGCTCAACGTCGCCCTCTGTGGCAGAGAGGCGTGACTGCACCCAGCTCAGGTGGCATCAGTGGGCTGGCCTTAGGGTGTCAAACAGCTTGCGCAACACCGTCGACGTCACACGCGCTTCTGTCTGTCAAACACTGCACTAGATCTAGGAACACACACACACACACAAACACACACAGATACTGACTCAGAGGCAGAGAACAAGAAGTGCAGAAAAAGGCTTCTCCTCTTCGCTGGTATCCCTCCTGACGCCGTGACTCCAGGTTTAGTCTATGTGTGTGTGTTTCTCTAAATGTGTTTGTGTGTGTGCGCGTGTGTGTGCACGTGGGCCTGTCAGATCAATGTCTAACAGCAGCGTGGTTGTGTATGATAAGGTCTGCTGATCTTTGTGACTCGTGACTGGGCAATTTTCTGCTAAACTTCATGTTTATAGTGCTAAAAGGATTTGTGGATTAGCCGATGAGTCATGAACTAGAATTCCAACTAATCATACTTATAATTTTGTTCATTCACTGGTTCAAGCTTCTGAAATGTGAGCGTTTAACTTTTTCTGGTTTATTTACTCCACTATGACAGTCGACTGTACACTGTATCTTTGGGTTGTGGGCAAAACAAGACTTCTGAGGATGTCATCATAGGCTTTGGGAAACCCTGATCTACATTTATTTCACCATTTACTGACATTTTATAGACCAAACAACTAATCAATTAATCAAGAAAATCATCCACAGATTAATCAACAATGAAAATAATCATCACTTAGAGCCCTTTCCTCTACTATAGCAAACTGTTCATATTTAATACACATGTCCTGCCATAAATCCTCCCTTCATGAAGGTTATATTGTTCAGTTTTTGTTCATAAAGTGTTGATTCAATTTAGGATTAATTAATGAGGCTGTAGTTTGTGTTGCTGATGAGTTATATTATATTGTGTTTATATGTCATGATAATGTAAACAGCCAGTGCCTGCTTCTCTTCTATGTGTTTCTTTGTAAATGTTGCTGTCAGATGTGACTTTTCTTTTATCTTTTCTCCATCCTAATTGTTCTTCTTGTGCTCATCCAGGTGGTCTCTCTAGTTCTTCAGACAGCCGCCCAGCAGTGGTCCGCTACAGGAAGGACCAGCGTCCCACCACCCTCCCTATCCAGCCCTTCACCTTCCACCACCAGTTCGCTTCCAAACCCCCGCAGCCCAAGCCTCTGCTGCCCCTGCTCACAGGCTACGTCTCTGGGATGCAGGCACGCTCCAGCTCTGGCTCTGGTTCTGACTCTGGAGGTCCGGTGGGTGAAGACAATGAAGATGCAGCTGAGAATGTGCACAGGCACCAGGGGGCTCTGGCTGTAGCAGCCCCTCCTCCTGGATCAGTACGACCTTCACCTCTCGGGAGCTACTCCCCGGTTCGGGTCCAGGGTGCTCCCAGCTCTGGGACCTGCTCCACCTGCACCCCGAGCCCTCAGCCGGCACACAGCCTCTCCTGCCCGCTTTCAGCAGGCCTCGGCCACCTGCACACCCCACCAACAGGAAAGCAGGGAGGGGGCTCTGTGCAGCTGCCATCTACCCCTCCACCTCCATCCCTGGGGGTGAAGAGAGGGACAGTGCCACCAACGCTGCCAGCAGTGCAAGGACACTGTTTCCATGGGGGAGCGCTGGCCAGTTTACCAGCACTGAACAGTGACACACTGAGCCCGCTGGGCTGTCTGGACTCTGGGAATCATGTGGAGGGAAGCAAAGGACCCGGAGCAAGGACACATAATGGTGGGTTCCAAAATAATTATTCATAGGATGCTCTCACAATAAAATGTCATGAAGAAAATGAAGGTTAAAATCTTAAAGGTCCCATAATGTAGAAAGTGCCTGCCTTTTTGGTTATTGCTCAGTCCACTGATAAATGCACACAGCCTGTCTTCAGACAGTGTGCCTTCAAATGAACCATCAGGACTTCTGTAAGGTAGTGATGGCACGATACAATCCCCATTACCACGGCTGTGGTTGCAAAAACAATGACAGAGTTGCAGTGGAAATGGAAATGTATTCTAAATCAAACACCATGCATTTGCATAAGAAAAAAGCAACAACACTGAAGTTATCTTCATCAGGGTTCACAACTGTTTTAAGGTTTGTAGGAAGTTTTGAGTCGCACAGCAACAACTCAGCTCTCGGTGTCTGACTCATTTGTTTTGAAACCCGAAAAAATCTGATCCTTTGGAATCTTTTTGTTTATCGTTGGTTGTTTCTAAGGATGACGCTAAAAATGCGAAACAAATGAAGACAAGGCAGTGTCTGTTGATGTCAGCCTCATCACCACAGTAAAAACTGTGCACTACATTCAATACTTTACCTGCTACTTTTTCTTTCAACTTTATGACTGCTGTTTTGTTCCTCCTCTTCATTTAACTATACACAGATTTATATTAAAAGGTACTAAAGTCATGTGCAACTTCTTTTGCAAAAGTAGTCGTACATGTAAAATAATTAAAAACACCTGGTTTGAAGTCATGTTGTGGTGCACATGATGGAGGTTTCAGCCTGCAGAGCCTCCCTGTCAGATTCTGATTTCACGCATCCTTTATGTCAGTTCATCCACATCCACCTTTCCCGAAGAATGAAACACATAATCTTTACAGTATAAGTGTTTTGCTGCATTGATAAAACAACAGATGGCTGCCTCGGGTCTCACTTAAGTGAAAGTTATTAAGTTCTGTGTATTACAGAACTATTTGGACTAAGCTCTGTCCTTTTCTCTTTCTTCTCTCCCATCATGCATGGACCTAAATCTTCTCCTGTCCTCCCTTCACCTTTTCCACCTACTTCCCTCCCATTTATTTCTTTTATCCTTCTACTCAAAAATCCATCCTCTAATCCTCACCTAACCCTTGATCATAACCTTAACACCGCCCCTCCACAACAGCACACCACCTCTCTCCCCAGGCTCTCAAATGGAGGGAGTACCGTCGTCGAAACCCTCTGGGAGTGGAGAGGGTCTCAGGGGGCCACACGGGTAGCCTGGAACCCCGAAGGGGCGGAGGGCCGCGGCTTGCCAGACGAAACGTGTTCGATTTCCCGTCAGCCCTCTCTGGTCATGCGCAGGGACGGCTCAATGGTGCTCATGATTTTACTGACAGTGTTGGAACGTATACAGGGTTATGAAGAGAAAAGTAGATGTGGATATGTAAAGTAGTAATGTTTTTTTAAGGAGGTTGAGGTTCATGGAATGTCACTGGCAGAATATTGGTGTAGGGGCCACTGGAGAACAAATATGTTAGAGATGTTTCTCAAAAACTCAACTGGAGTTGCATACTTAAAGATCTCAAAAGGCTTCTCCTGCTTTTAGAAGTGGTAGCATGTGTTTTATATGTGTGTCTGATCATCTGTGTATGTGTGTGTGTGTGTGTGTGTGTGTCTCAGCAGTTGGCCAGTCAGCTAAGCTGCAGCAGAGCTACAGCGACTTCCTGCCGGACTACTTCTCCCTGACCGAGAAGCCTCCGGAAGAGTTCTGCCTCTCCCCTGATGCTTCAACCTCCTCCTCCTCCTGCTCCTCCTCTCAGTCCCACATCTCTGTGGATCTGACACAGAAGAGAGGTGAGGCGCTGTGTGTGTGTGTGTGTGTGTAAATATTTAATCGTAAATGACTAAAACGGTGAGCTGTTTTTCTAGTATCCGTTCCCTGCTGTGTGAGAGTACTGATGCAGTATTTGTAATGATGTCTAAACAAGGCCATGCAGCTGACTTCTTTTACATTCAGAAATGGAGCAAGATACGTAGAGATAAAAAAGAAAAAAGCATGTTGCTCGTACTCTGAAGAATTACAGACTTGGTGTGATGTGATCAGATCTTTAATACATGCAGTATGGAGAGAGGACCCAAGCAGAATGTTTTATCTAGATTTTCAGATTGTCTTCACTTGTCAACACTTCTCAAAGTTAGTAAGGGATATTGGGATGTGGTTGCCTATAATTTGCCCAACAGTATATTTTTGGGCGGTCCCCATCTCTCTTCTGACTTCCTGACATGTTCTAGTCCATACAGTGAGTTCTGAATCTAAAAACTGTTAAATTCCCTCAGTGTCTCATTTCGTTTTCTCCCACACATCACATTAGTAACATGGAAACAAAACTACAATGACTGTAAAAGATGTGTCTCAAACAAACAAACCCATTGAAAGGATCTGTTTGTCATGATTTATCCTACAGACTTGATTGTCTTTCTAATACGCAGATCTGCCTTGAACCATTGCCAGTATAGGAAGACAGTGGTTTGTGCCATGAGCCACAAAATAATACTATGACGCAGCAGACAGAATCATATACAGGGAATTAAGTGATTTTGTTGAAAGATGGTTAAATCAAGTGCCTCTTACTGCAGACAGGTATACTCAACAGTGGGGAGAGTAATTTTGGGCCTCTTGAAACAGCAGGGTGTCACATAATGATCCTTCAAGTGAATCGTCCAGGTTTACCTCCCTATGTGGACAAACACCTACACTGCTGAAGTGTACTTGAGCAGGACACTGAGAGACAGATTCACTGAGCCTGTTCATCTGTCATTCTACATATATTGCCTCCCAAAGAAATGTACTAAATCGATGCACTAGACAAAAAGCCCAGTTTGGCCCTTATGTGTATTATTGTATTTGTAATTAAGGCTAAACCACTATGTGCTCAGTAGGAGTTAGATTTTGTAACTGTTTTCTTGCTTTGCGATTTCAGTACATTTTGCATCATTTTCCGAGCAGGCTGATAGCAGACAAATCCCTAGAAGGCAGTCCCAGCTGTTCATTGCACAACGAGTGGCTGCCGTAGTAAATCAAACAGTGAAATCATGCAGATTGCGAGGAAAAATACCACAGCAAACTGAGTGCTAAATTTGGATCTTAATGCCTCTCACCTCCCAGCAGAGGAGGATAAAACAGAAGACTAAATCATGGATTTAAAAGACACTTGCATACAGTGACATTTGTTGCAAAGGCATTTGGTGCTTGTGGACAAAAAGGATAATTAACAAACAACTTCTTCATTTTTTTCCTCTTTAACTCTGTCAGGTTTGGTGAAAGCCGTGAACACAGCGGTGGATCTCATTGTGGCACACTTCGGCACCAGTCGAGACCCAGATGTGAAGGTAGGAGATTTATGTAGATCGGATGACGGCTACTAATGACTGCTTGACTGCTAATGCACGGCTCTTCGGAAGGCTGATTCTACTGGCTGATGAAAGCTCACACAGCAAGATTTAGAGGCTTTGAGCCACAACTTATTAAAATGGCTGCAGTGTATTAAAGTACAAGAGAACATAAAACCTTCCAGTTGGTAAATTGCATTAGTTTCAAGTAGAGATGCACCGATCCAGTTTTTTCCGATCCAATCCCGATACCGATACCTGGACTGAGCGTATCAGCCGATACCCGATACCGATCCGATACCGTTGTTGAATTAATAATAAACTGTATACCTTCCACCATGTGAAAGGGACTAAAGGCACCAGACTTTCCTAACTAAGACAAAATAATCAAACAGTTACCGAACATTGTAAACGTGTAACATTAATATTATTATTAATAATAATAATAATAATAATAATAATAATAATAATAATAATAATAATAATACATTTAATTTACATAGCGCCTGTCAGGGTACCCAAGGACACACGTAACAATGTGGAACAAACAAAACAAAGACTGAATGAATTTAGCGCCTGTCAGTCAGCACGGAGGGACCACTAGCACCGAAGTCAGTAGCACCGTATGTAAACAAACTAGCGTCTGGAGGCTCCGTGCACACAGCGGGGCCGACCATTCAGCATCGCTGCGAGCCGGGGAGACTGCAGCAGCAGAGGAGGAGACAAAGCAGCCCGGCGGTGAATAACCCTGAGGTGGTGGTGGAGGGAGGACCAACGGAGCAACGATGGACAGCCCACATAGTACTGAGTACGTCGGTTTGAAAGTTAGCGTTGCTAGGCTAACAGCTGACCGGTGAGGCTAACAGCTGATGGCGGGGCGACTAGCTAATCAGCGGAGAAATGTGACGTGAGTACGTGTAACGTCCTGCAAACAGGCATACAAAATAAAACATAGCAGCTGAATCTGAGAATAAAATGATAAAGAGTTGGTCAAACAACAACTTGCGCTCTTCCAGCATGCGACACACTGACGCTGACGAATGACGTAATGTGCTGCGACGGCGAAAAAAAAAAAACTGGATCGGCCGGTGGATCTGTTTCATTTTACCGATCCCCGATCCAGCCGTTTTGTCAATATCGGAGCCGATATCCGATCTTAATATCGGATCGGTGCACCCCTAGTTTCAAGTTAATGTGGAGCCTTGTGTTTTCTTGTATTCACCATTTGTCTTGTGTGCATAAGTTTGTTTGAGGTATGTGTCCTCTCTGTTATTTGATTAATTGTACAGCACACAAGCCACAACAACACAATGAACATTTTCAGAAATCTAATTGGTCCTTTGTGACTTTAGCTGCAATTAGCTGCGAATAGGAATCAGAATTTCTGTTGCATAATGTTTTGATTTCCACAGAGCTTTATTCCACAGACACTTAATAAAGCAGGCTACAGATCAATCGAATCCAGAGAACAAATAAGGCAAAAAAAGAAGGCTTTAATCATTTGTTGATTTAAAGCTGAAGCAAACAGACAGTTATTTACTTTCTGTTTTTAGTTTCGGATAGAAAATGGACTGAATGTGTTGCGTCATTCTGTTTCTCTGATCCCACATCCAACCCCCCAATTCACTGATTTGTTTACTTTCATTTTCATCCTTTATTCCCTAATGTTTCCTCGCCACCCTGTCAGGCTAAACTGGGGAACAGCTGGGTGAGTCCCAACGTGGGTCACCTCATCCTGAAGTACCTGTGCCCGGCCCTGCACGAGGTGCTGCAGGACGGTCTGAAGGCCTACGTGCTGGACCTGATCATCGGACAGCGGCGCTGTCAGCCCTGGAGTCTGGTGGAGGCGTCCACACAACTGGGTGAGAACAACCTTGCATATTTTCTTAGTTTTTTGACAAACTGGTATGACTGCCGTCTGTCCACAGGAGATTGGTGACATTTGGGTTATGGTAACATATGTGTGTTTGTGTCCATCAGGCCCGTCCACACGTGTTCTCCACAGCCTGTTTTCAAAAGTGAGCCAGTACTCAGAGCTCACAAGCCACAGCATGAGACTCAACGCCTTTATCTTCGGCTTGCTCAAGTAAGTCATTTTTCTTTATCCTGGTTTGTACTGTCATTGTCATCCATATATTCTTTACAGTGATGGCTCTCATCCTAGGTGGATCTTTAAAGTGGCTATAATCAATCATTTTTAAAATAACAATGTATTGACAGTATGATGTTAACAGTGTGACGATGTGTGCAGGCCACAATTTTACTGTTTTGGTTTACTCGCTCTGCTCTCATAGTGTCGTTTTCATTAGCAGCAGTCAGCTGTTCTGAAAAAGCTCTAAAAACCCAGTCAAGGACTAGCTGATAAGGGACCTGGTAGAGCATTTAGCAGCTAAAGAGCCAGATATTTCCCTCAATATTTCAGTGTTGTGTTCACAACTTGTTTCTGCTGCCACCAAGTGGCCAAAAATAAGTTATTGCAGGTTTAAGATCATATAGAGTTGAAAAATAAACCTGCATGTAAGTGTTTACTAAGGTCTCAAGTTTAGCTACTTGCTTTGTTACATTTTACGACCTAGAGTGTTTGACTTTGTAAGGACCAGCTTTTTATCCCTAGTTAAAATTTCCGTTTCTTCATATTTACAGCCTAAAATCTTTGGAATTCTGGTTCAATCACCTCTACACACACGAAGGTAAGTTGTGCATCATCTGTCCATCTCCAAGTACCCAGATAGTGTCAGCATTTGAAGCCCATATTTAAATAAAGTCATAGTTCTTCTCAATCTTTTTCTGATATTCTTCCTGTTTTGTCTTCTTTCCCTAGATATCATAGCAGCACACTACAACCCGTGGGGTTTCCTTCCCCTGTCGCAGGGGGCGTGTCAGCCGCTGTTCGAGGAGCTCCTCCTCCTGCTGCAGCCACTGTCGCTTCTCCCCTTTGACCTGGACCTGCTGTTTGAACCACACCTCCTGCAGAAGGGCCAGGAGCACCTCCGTCGCAAGGAGCAGCTGTGCTCTGCGGGCCAGAGTGTCGACCACTCAACACGCTCCACCTTCCAGCTCATGAGAGGATGGAGCACCACTGTGAGTGAAATGGTCAGAGACTCGAGTGCAGAGGTGAAGAAAGAGAGGGCGGCGCTGAGACGAGAGGGAACATGGCCCAGGATGGAAGGGGTGGGCTCAAGAAAAGAGGGAGGGAATTCAAGGTTGAGGAAGGACGGGGCGACATCTGAGAGCATGAACGCCGGGCCTGCTAGCAGACAGGCAATGATGGAAGTAGGGTTTGCAAATATCTTGAAGGAGAGGGGGATGAGCGGGCAGAGGGTGAAAGGCGTAGGACAGGAGAGCCAAGGAGAAGATGAAGAGCGAAAGGGGAAGGACATGAGGAAGGAAAAAGACAAGGACATGTCTGACGAGGGGCGTCAGCGGCAAGACAGACAGGCGGGCTGGTGGTACCAACTCATGCAGTCCTCCCAGGTTTACATCGACCAATCCACTGAGGGGTCAAAGTTCATAAAGACTGAGAAGAGGAAGAAGTCATCAGAGAGACGACACTGCCAGCTACCGCCCACCAGAGAGGGAGTGGTGGAGGGGGCAGAGTCGAGCCAAGAAGGGGAGGGGTATCAAAGTAGGAACAGCAGCAGCAGCTCTAACGGTGACTCAGCTGGATCCCGGGGAAGGGCTTCATGGATGGGCAGCCCACCAGAGTCTGTCGTCAACCAGGAGAAAGAGACAAAACCTCTGAAGGTTACAGGGTCTGGGGCCGAGGCTGCAGCCCAAGAGGAAAGCCCCTCTCAGGGACAGGCTCTGCGCTGGGGAAGGCTCTTTGGATCCAGTGTGGGTTCTCCTTTGAGGGGGGAGGGAGCAGAACCAAGGGCGAAAGGTCCCACGACCCGGTAAGTTTAAAGAATGAGTCTGATATCACTGTCAACAAATCCCATGAAAGGACCAAAACCAGCAATGAATTTTTCTTTGCCCATTAGAAACATGATTTAAATCAGCCTTATCTTAAAGTAATGATAAAAATATTTTTTTCCAAAACTTATTTAAGCTATGGCAGTAAATTTAATATTTTCCGCTGTCCTTCTAAGGCCACCATCAGGCTGGCTGTCTCTCGATCGGTCTGTCCTTGACCTCGTTGCTCAGACTATTGGAGCAGGGAGTGGGAAGAAGGCAGAGTATCCGACCCCAGCCACTCACACCCAAAGCACACCTGCACCAAGGTCAACCCAACCAGCTGAAGCCAAACTACAGTCTCAGTGGTAAACAAATACTATTGTACACCAATCCATTCCTGTTTTTATACTGAATAAGACCAGTGGGTGAACTACTACCTGAAAAGTATCCAAACCAGATGAATTTATAGAAAAATTGTAGTGACAAACTGGTCGACCTCAAATGGATGTTTTATGATTAATGAATGAATCAGATTTTTCATTTTATTATTTATTTAATCTTTATTTAACAAGGAGTGAAGTGTCTCTGAGCTTAAAAAGGTATTTTTCAAAAGAGACCTGACCAAGACAGGCAGCACACTTACAAGGTTGCAGATATTCAACAAACATACAGTTAAAGCAAAACAAAGAGCAGAATTGAGAAGCTTCATCTAGGGAATGTTTTGCAATTGTTCTTGAAACATGACTGTCCATTTACTAATCAATCAGCTACCTAAATCATCCTGCTCACCTTTTCTCCATGTCCTCTGTCATCCCACAGCGAAGTCCGAGCATTGTGCCACCACATAGCCACAGAGCCTGGCCAGCTGAGCTTCAACAAGGGCGATATCCTGCGTGTCCTGACTAAGGCCGATCCGGACTGGCTGCTCTGCTCCCTGGGCTCCACGAAGGGCTTGGTTCCCATCATCTACGTCACCCTCAAAGGCATGGAAGAGAGCCACGATGCTGCTGGACTCGGGCAATGCTGAGCGAAAGCTACCCTGAGAGAAATGAATGCAAGATCAAGACAAACCTCGTTGGAGGCCGCATACTGACAAACACCTGTTTGAAATAACTGAATATTGGGAATGATTCCTGAAAAAACATTGTAGAAAAAGATTCTGAAGACGATGTATAGATACATGCAAGGGAAGCATGCAGGCTCGAACACAAGCTCACATCCACTTCAAGAGTACATCCAGACAAGTATGCATGCATACATCCAAAAAACCAAAAGACCAGACATGAAACAAACCAAAAGACACTCCAACACACGCTTCTCTCTCTGCGTGATATTCCGCTACTAGCTTAACTATGTGACTGTCCAGTCTATATATATCATCCATCTCAACTTTCAGAGGGGCTACTCACAGACGGGACAATTCACAATATAATATATACCATGCCTAGCTGCACTTTGCTGTATTGTCTACACATTCACCTAGCTGTGCCACAGTTTGAACACAGTGCTCAGTTATTGCCCTCAGTCAAACACTGGGGTCAGTTTGATGTCCTGTCGCTTACTTGGTGCAGACTGATCCTTTAAATTCACGTAGAAAAGTAAATAAACATTGAATCTACTTTCGTAAAATTAAGGTGGTTGATGTAAAAGCAAAAATTGTTAACTTTTTAGTCGGTGTCTGCTGCAGTTGTAGAGGTGTGATTCGGCATATTATTAAAAGAAGAGTAGAAAACCACAGGAGTTTGTTGAAGTAGCTGTCCAAGTCAACCGAAGAGAATGCCCATCTGTACTATTTGATCACCTCTTTATATGGGGAGCAAAATTGCTTTTTTTTCTCCCTCATTCCCTCACAAGACCCACCGCAGCTGGGATGAATCAGTGGTTGACATTGTTTAAGTGCATGTAACTTTGCCAAAATGTTGACTTTTTCCCCTTCAACCCCCCCTCAGTCCCACCTTAATCTCTTGAGGACACACTCACTCAAGTGAGTGGCCACAGCGCTGTACATATGCATTTTGATCTATTGGTACATACTGTAAATGCTTATATGACTTACACATGTGGTGAGTTCTATTTATTTATCAACCAGTCCAGTTAGCTGAGGGAAGCATCTAAGTGGACGGTTAACAGAGAAACAGGCAAGGATGTCTAATGAAAAGCAAAGCATGGCTGTGGAGGCCTTGTTGAATGTGTCGGGGGTCGAGGCTGAACAAAGAAATCATCGCTAATTAGTTGAATGTGCATTCAGAGAAGGGGTAAATGATCTTATCTATGCCTTAAAGCGCTTGGGGGGGGGGGGGGGGGAATGGCCCTATTGGACACTTCAAAGCTTGTGACATTATATTTTCTATACGCTGTGATGTGTCTAACCATTTTCAACAGATTTATGTCTCCAGAGATTCCTGTTGACTTTGAAGAGTATTGTGAAGAAACAGAGATCATATAGAGGTGATATTTTTTGATGCTTAAAGGGAAACCCCGACATATTTTGTGATGGCGGCTCTGTGGTGGTAGTACGTACTGTACATGCAGCCTGTCACGCCCAGCTGTAAAATGTTGCCTTAGGTTCCAGATGAGTTGACCAATAACACAATTTACGGCTATACACAGTAAACCTGCATAGAGTGCAGACAGATGCCCAATCCAAATATTAAATATTACACACTATGAAATGGTTTAAATCAATGTACATTTATTAAATAAATGAATGCTTGTGTAGTTTTTGAAAAACTTGCATAGGATATAATTTTACCATTTAAAATCCTCTTTTTGTTGCATTACTGTACAGTTTATAGAGTTGTTTAATTTCAGAAAAAAAAAACAATTTAATACTTAATTTTCATTGACCTGTAAATATATTTAAATCTTTCAATGAGTTATATGTATGGATGTTTACTGATTTATTAATGCATTTTATGTTAAATACAGGAAGCAGGTATAAGCTTTAGTTTCAGCGCTAACACACGCGATGAGTGTCGGGCTGTGGTCAGCGAGGTAGGGGTCGCTTTTGGTCCTCCAGGCAGTTTGCTGTTCATTGACATCCTGTTCACATGGGACAGACAGAAACAACCACATAGTAGTGATAAAGCCAGAGCAACACGGAGGCTCAGGGGTAAGAGGCGAAGACAGATTTCTATTTGGTGACGTACGAGCTGAAGTGTCGTGATTTGAAAATGCTACACGTGAAGGAGACGACATAAAGGAGAGAAAGAAAGAAAGAAAGGAAGAAGCCGCGCTCCGTCTGTCTTTCTTTCTCTCTCGTCTATTTTTTAATCTGCTCTCTCTCTCCCCAGGCTACCTCCTCCTGCCTGTAAATACCTTCAGCATCAGTGACACTGCTCTTCTCTCTGTGTCCAGGCTATGTGACGTATACGTATGACATTATCAAACTACTATGGATGTGAAATAACAAAGTGCTCATGTGATCACAAACTCCAACGGCTCCCGTGTCTTTTGTCCTTAACACAGTGTTCTGTTGAAGTGTCTCTCTGCCCAAAACCTCTTGACGATGAAACACTGCCTGCGTAGAAATGAAAGTGACTTTCAGATGTTTTTAATTGTTGATTTACAGAATGTCTGCAGAAAGGTGTCAAAGTAATTCCTAACTTTTCCCTAAATACGGCTTACAACAGTCCTTGTGTTGGTCAAACTTTCTCTTATCTAGGTGACTACTCAAAACCTGACCTGACAAAACACAACCTGGTTTGCATATGTCATTTCCCTTACTGAGAGTCGGTTAGCAACTCATCTTTTGGTGCATTGTTCGTCCCTCGATTTCTTTTCGAAAAGGCTTCCGTGTTCAGTGTAATGGCAGTCTCGTCGGCAATATTGGTCGGACCGCCCCCGTTTGTATCTTGTGATTTAAAAAAATGACAATAAATGTACCGTGTACCATGATATTATCAGTCCCTTTCAATCAGTCTGGAAAGAAAAGTCAGCCATTAACCTACTCTCTGATGTGTGTTCTTTTATTCTCTGTAGGCATTTCTTCATCAGAAGTCATACCACATAGATTTGTAGAGTGTTTCTTCATGCATTACAGTCGAAAAATGCAAGATTCACTGCTTAAAGATGCTTCCTACTTTTCTAGGCAAGGCAAATTGATTTGTGTGGCACAGTTCAGACACAAGGCAACTCAAAGTGCTTTATAGGCATATAAAAATTACATTAAAAAGAAATTCAAAAGTGCATTTAAAATACTTTCAAAGCAAGTAGGAAGACATCAAGGAACAAAACATTAATACTAGTTATGAAATAGGAAAATTAGCTAAAATATGATGGGTTTAAAAGAGACAAGACTGGAAAATTAAAGTCACAGTGCAGTTTAAATCCTTGAAAATGCTCCAGTGAAATGCTGTGTCAAACAGAAAGTCTTCAGTCTTGATTTAAAAGAGGTCCGAGTTGGAGCAGAACTACAGATTTCTGGGACTTTGTTCCAGATATGTGGCGCATAGTAACTGAACGCTGCTTCTCCATGGTTAGTTTTGACTCTAGGGACTGAAAGCAGTCCTGTACTGTAAATCTCAGAGGTCTGGATGGTTCATAACGTGGCAGCAGATCAGAAATGTATTTTGGCACGAAACAATTAAGTGCTTTATAAACCAACAGCAGGATTTTAAAATCTATTCTTTGAATGACAGGAAGGCCAGTGTGAAGATCTGAGAACTAGAGTAACGTAATCTACTTTTTTGGTTCTTGTTAGGACTCGAGCAGCAGCGTTCTGAATCAGCTGCAGCTGTCTGGTGGATTTTTTTTAGAGTCAAGTCTGCTGTAGATAAATACATGGACACGTTTTTCCAAATCTTGCTGAGACATAAGTCCTTTTACCATGGATATATTGTTAATGTGATAATAAGATGACTTTGTTATTTTCTTAGTGTGGCTGCTGGAATTCAGGTGATTACACCTGAGTGAAAACACTTGAGCCACCAGATGGTGCCAATGTGTTAAAAGTTAAGACAGATCAGTTCACTGAACTGCAACATTCAGTCTCTTCTGCACAATCCAAACTTAAAGTGAGGACACATGATATCCATTTTATTTCTCCTGAATATATTTCCAGGTAAGCTATGGTGTTTGTCTCTATCCCCTCCTATGACACTCAGGTCAGTCTGAATAGCCTCAAGAGGTCATCTTTGTGTTCAGTGCCTCACAGGATCATGTTGACTGTATACTTATCAGGAAGTACAAGGTGGCAGAAAATGGAAATACTCATGTGGAGTACACATACCTCGAAATTATACTGAAATACAGTGCTTGTGTAGGCTAAATTGTACTTAGTTGCATTCCATGACTGCTTGAAGCAGCCAGTCTCTGGTTCCTTGGAGCTACTGTTTCCCTAAAGCATTATTATTTGAGCAATATAGCTGAGCATTATTCAGTATTATTATTGAGCTTTACTTAGTTTGGTTTTAGCTCTAATTATTATCTCAAACTGCAGGGATAATAATGATCAAACTATTGAATTATAGTATGGTATTACATCAATCAGCAGTTGCACCAGTCACATACAGTTATGCATATATTATACTCAATATAGTGAATTCATTCCAATTTAAAAGACACTTAAGGGCACATTTAAGGAGAAATATGGGAAGTTTGAGGTATCATCTGCCCATTAACAAAGGGCTGGTACAAATGCCAGGATGTGTAATTTAACACCAGCTCAGTCTAAGTGTACATTTGTCCGCCCTCAGGCGAGTTCAACTTCTCGAACTCTCGTCTGAAGCATGATAGAAATGCTTGCTTGTTTTTTTTAGATAATCCAGGTGGTTGCGCAAGTACTTTTTTTGGCCTAGAAGCCCTGTCAACCACAGAGCATCCAGTTCAGCATTCACCAGAGTCAGTGTATTGTGTTGCATGGTAAGCATGCAAACCAGCTAGTTCATAATATAATTATGATTATATGATTATTAAAATGTCAAAGTGATATCTATTAAAAAGTGCAAAAATGGCATCAAACCTCCCATAGTCGGTCCAAATGTCTCTGTTCAACATGTGCCCTCTGCAAAACCCTTAAAGGTGCACTATGAAGTTTTATGCCCAAACAAACTAAACCCTCTTAGTCTTTGTCTTAATGACTGGATAAACTGAATAAACACGTTGACCTCAACAACACAGTTTTATACTGTGTTACTGAGCGGATGTTTGACATACCCTGCCACCTTTTCTAGCATCCAACACTGTTCTGGGGACCTCGAAGAACAGCTTGTTTATTGATGTTTGTATCAGTTTTGCATCAGAATTTCTTCACCAAAACTACACAGTGCCCCTTTAATAACAAATTCTGTTCTAGTAGGTAATAGCTGCATCCAACTGCTGGAAATGTGTTTGTGATTCCTTCTTGCAGCAACAGGACCAGACCTGCTTCAGCTGACACGCTATTTTATTGTTTGTTTTGCCTTTGCAACACTGTTCATTATCTGTAATTTACTCATCACAAGGTTGTCTTCAATCAGACTACCTTGAACAAGGAAGACACATATTTCCATGGAAATCCAAAAGGTGGGCTGCATTTCCCAACATTCAGTTGGGCACGTCATTCCTGTAAGAGAGCTGAGGTATTTGGCAACATGGGAAAATTTCAAATGAAACGGGTCACATACAGACAGCTTTTAATTCCACCAAAATATTGGAACCTCATCACCTTTGTTATATTTCTCTCCTGGTCATTTCCATTCAGTAATTTACTCTAATTTTCTGGTATTTGCTTCTTTGATTCTTGTTGTGCACCTGAAATGGTTACGGTTAACAGAGATAAGAGGCTCTGCCAAAAACTCTTGAAAATCCTCTGTTTATCTTGGAAGTTTACAGGGGGATTGAGAATTTAATGGGTGACTGACTGTGGCTTCCATAACCATACAAACCATAACAACAACTATAACCATACAAACACAAATCTAAGCATTATTAAATGAACACATGTCCAGATATTGTGGCAGAGGTTAAGCAAATTGTTGTTTTTATTTACATATTTTCAAGGAAACTCTTCCCCTAACCTTTCGTTAAATTATCATTTCTATAACAGTTTGGAATAGAATAAGTTTACATTATTTAAAGCTAAATAAACACATCAATTTGTTCACACTGTCCAATGCTGCAGCTCTGTATTCACCCTCTGTTTGAAATGCTTTGTTTCAGCTCCTGTCTCTTTAAGTCACCCCCCCCCCATCCGAATGTCCAGTCTCCTCTGATTGGTCAGCTCACACATAACTGAGCCAGCACCGCAAACAACAACAGAGCAGCCGTGCTAAATCCATTCTTACATACTACACTGGCATAAATTATGCAGACGAGTGACTCTGTGACTTTGTGATGTCATGGAGTTAAAGGCGGGACCTCGACGACGCGTTTCAGGAGCAGTGTTTTCTGTGGGAGAGAGGAGCTTCTGTTGGTGCAGCCTTTGACCTTTTTAACTTTTGAGATCATTTACATGCACAAGAACATGCAACCCCTGAAGGAAAGGAGAAAAAAAAGCACAATAGCTGTCCCTTAAGTAAACCATTCAGTGCCTCCAAATATTAGGTTGATGGGGAATTTGGCAGCCTGTAAATGTGCATTCATCCGTGTATTGTTCTCCTTGTCTGTATTTATCTATACAAACACCTAAACAGAGACGTCCAATTACTGTCTCGTGTTCTTAAGGTTAAAAAGGTTTTAAGTTACTGTGAAAGTGAGAGTTGTGTTATGTCACAAAAGATATCAACACTGCAGCCACAAAAGCTCAGATAAACTGGATCTGCTGGCTCACTTATAACAAGCTTCTCTCTGAAGAAATGGACTCCGCTAACATAAACCAACGACTGGCCTCCAGCACACAACAACAGTTCAACAGAGCCCCTTTAAAAAAAGTGAGCACGCAGTTTCATACAAAGTCATTTAACAACAGGCCCCTTTAAAAGTATAATATCTGAACACAGTGTTTGCCGACAGCGTCCTTTGTCGAAGTGTTGGCTTACAATGTGGCTTTTCAGCCTTTCCCGTTCTGTGCAGAGATCCCTCTAGATTCTCTGAATCTTTAAATACTTATTCCGAATGTTGAAATACTTCAATTTGTCGCAATTGTATGTTGGGAAACTTCTTAAACTGTTGGACCATTTGCCCACATGGTGAGCCCCCCCATCTCAGCTGTTTGAGGATGCCCCCTTCACATCCAAGCGCGGTACTATCACCTGTTACGGATGAACCTGTTAACCTGTGGAATGTTCCAAACAGGTGTTTTTAGAGCATTCTACAACTTTCCCAGTCTTTTGTTGCTGCTGTCGCAACATGTTTGAAACATGTTGCCGGCATCAAATTCAGAAATAGCATATATATACAGCAATCAATTAAGTTTAAGAAAAACACTTAATTCAGTTTTATTTTTGGTTTGGTTTGGTTGTGATAATTGAAGGGGAAGCCTGTGGGCTGATGCATCTGATCAGTTTAAATTCTTCATTATTTATTCACCAGAAAAAAACAGATAAAGAACAGTAGCTTACAGCAAAGAGCAAACACCATCACGCTCATCTGACAGGGGTTTGAATTTTAGTTTGGATTTGATTTGATTGATTCAGTTTAAATCAGTTTACAGCAGCCAAGACACCATATGTGTATGCCGGCATGTCGCTGCCGATCTCTGACAAACATTGCAGGTAATTACAGGAAACCACCTTTTGTTATCTAGTGTTAACGGGTTCATTATGTGTTATCTCAAGATGACAAAGCTTGTTCTCACAAAGTAATCAACCCGTGATCTTGACATGACAGCCTTTGCAAACCAACTTTTGCAAACCTTTCTGTAAATGATTATAACAAACCACACCAGCTTTAGTGATGGAATTATAAACAAGACAAAAAGAAAGACAATTGTCTATTAAAATCACCACCGAAAGAGTTGAGAGTGTCATCAAAAAAGAATGAGAGAAATGATCAGGATGCCAAAAAACACAACTTTATTTTGGAATACTTCAAATAAATCCGTACAACAACAACAAGAAAACGCGCTGCCTGAGAAGTTCAGAGTTAGATTAATGGGCTACATACTCCTACATCAGTTCACATTTTACACTTTGATCATTCTACCCCATTTCTATATCTTCTTAAACAGAAATACCACAAAATATAAAAATCCTTCAAAATATTTTATTTGCATTGATTTCCATGATTTAAAAAATATAGAAAATAATAACAAGAGGTATCATCATCATGATCCTCATAATATTTGTATATATCTCTTTATTGGTAGGATCGACCCCTTCTCCCTCCTGGCTTACAGTGGTCCACCCTGTTGTCGTCGCTGAAGGGGTCAAAGGAAACTCTCAGTTTATTCAGGCTTCACTCCAGTGCAGCGTTTGCCCTGCAAACACAAATATTCATCAGAACCACGTCAATCAGAGGCTCCTGCCCCGAGAGGATAAGAGATACATGACATACTGCACACTTCTGGATGGAATGCTCTATGAGCTCTTTAAAATAATATTTATACATATTTAAAAACAGGGAGGGGAATGGTGAAAAAAATAGATGCATTCCATTGCAGGAAGCTGTTTTTCCTCTGCTTTCAGTGTTTAGATAGGCCGTTTTGAAGTGCAGAGCAGCTTATTAGCTGAAGACCAGTTACCTTGTACTTGACTTGCTTGCAGTGTGTCCTCAGAGAATCCACGTGCTTCATCACGTTGTAGACCCACAGTTCACCAGCAGGCACGCAGAGTTTGAAGTCATTCCTGGTCACCAAACTGCAAGGACACCAAATCATCCACATCAGGGTGAGAATGTGACGACTTGCAAAGACGGTGTTTGTGTACCCATCCCATCTACTGATTAGATACATCATTCAAACTTACACAGTGGCAGCGAGATTGCAGCCCTGTCCGCGGGCCTGTTGATGGTAGTTTGCAACAAGCCGTGGTGAAATTGTTTGGTTCCTGACGGACAAGCAGCAGTCCATGGGTACCTGAGCCAAAGTCACTGAAAGACAAAGAAGATAAGGTCATATTTTTGTTAAATGATGCTTGGAGCAAACAACACATGTGTTCACAGTAAAGAGGAGACGTCTTGATTCATGTGCCTGCAAGCACATATCAGTGTTTTAATCCAGTGCTAGCGGTACAAAACGCTGACTACAGCTGTTCTTCCCTTCATAAAGAGGGAACTTACAAATTTCCATGGCCTTCTTTAATGGCTACAGAGAGTTTCACGCCTAAAGGTGCGATCACTGTCACAAGTCATAACTTGATTCACTTACAGGGGAACCGATTTTCTTTTCTTTTCATGCTCAAGTTCTGTCATTTATGCAGCTGTTATGCCGCCCAACTTTTTGAATCTTGTCAACATAAAAGCTCTGGCAGTGTTATAAACAATTAAAAGTACAACATAATGACTATATCCCCAAGGTTTTCATTGTGAGCTCAACTCCTGCAACTGCGATCCGCAATGGGAAATTCATAGAGGAAATCTCAGTGGCTCAGAGCCAATTGCTCGAGGTCCGCTTTCATCACTCAGTCCGCTCTGAGTGACAAGTTACCAAATTGCATCATCGATTTTGGCACTTGACTGGGATTTCCACCGATTAACCATTAACTTTCACTGAGCAGTTAGAGCCAAGGCGAGGGAAATACCAGCAGCACGCCCTGCTTGAAGGTAACTCACCACTCCTTTGACACCATTAATGTTATTTGTATAAATATTTACCTGATGCAATATTCTATAGACTCTATTTTACCTATTTGCTTCATATCAGACCTTCTTTTTCTTGATTTTTTAAATCTACCACCATTGTGGCTACTTTTCCAGGTACCTGTTGCATGTTTGTTTGTTTTAATCCACTTTAAGGGTTTTTCATGGAGTATTTCCTTATTTGCATAAGGAGTCTAATGACAGAGGGTGTCATATGTCACACAGACTACTGATTATAAAGCTCTGTCAGACACAATTGTGATTTTGGAATTGAAGCTGCAACATGCAAACAAGTGAAGTGAAGTGAAAAGAAGAACCAAGTGTATTTATTTATTTACTTATTTATTTATGTTGTTTATTTCGGGCATGTCAATTCATCATCATCACATTTCATCATTGTTCACATAATACAATACACATGGCCGAAAGGGAAAAGCGGGAGAAGCCAAAGCTTATCTAGTCCCGCCCCCATAAGTCTCAAACATAGACCCATTGAAGAATTTCCTCTTTTTCCTGCTCCATTTGTAAACAACTACTCCTTTTGGATCTGTTCCGAGTGGATTTGCTAAGTGTTTACATCCTGTTATCTCTTTTGGCTTGAAAAGACTGATTTGGCACCGGCTCATTTCACAATATAAAAAGCATGACTTAGATAGATAGATAGATAGATAGATAGATAGATAGATAGATAGATAGATAGATAGATTTTTTTTAAAGTAAGAAAAAGTAAGAATAACAGCTAGCAGTTAGTAATAGAGTCTGATGGTGAGACAGGAAGGATGTGTGATCTTTTTTTTTTTTGTTTTTTAAACTCACCAGTGCAGCAGCAGGTGATAAAAAGGATGCAGAAGAAGAGCTTGGCATCACCCCTCGGAGCCATGTCTGGTAGCTGAGCTGGCGAGGTTGTCTCTTTGTCTCTCTGGAAACTTGATCAGCTGATGAAGAGGCTGCCCCTCCTTTCAGCACCTGCAGTGGCAAAGGAAGTGAGGTGACTGTCTGTGTCTGGTCTGGTCCCTTAAATAGTAAACAGTTACTTTCACTTTTAGTATTCTCTCCCCCCTCCTCCTCTTCCTCCTCCTCCTCCTTCTCCTCCTCATCACTCCAAGTCACTCCACCATTTTCTTTTTTAAATGTCCCTCCCAATTGGAAAGTCCCCTCTTCTTGTATTTCATTTATCAGCTCTCATTTCAGTTCCCAGCACGTCTTGGATGGTTTTTCTAAGGTAACAGGAACAGATTGTCGCACTTTGACTCAGGCCACCTCTCGGTCACAAGAGCACTTCTCTAATCCTTGAACAAACACCAGCAGTTAGGGAATTAACAATCTAGAGAACCACTGATTAACATGTGCACCTCAATACACCTTTTAAAAGATGACATGACCATGACCTTGTTTTTATGTGCCCCACTGGGGCATTTTGGAACATTTTTGGCCTCTACTTTAAGTAATTCTCCAGAAAAAACCTATGTCCTCTTTACACTGTGGAGGAATGTGTTCAGTGCTACATTTCCGATGTAGCTTTCTTCTTTTTTTTCTTCTTTTCTGTGTTAAGATGTCATATGGAAAAGCTATCACAATCTTCAATATTCAACAGCTGAAACAAACAGAAAAAGAAAAAAAAAAAAACTGTCAGAGTAAGTAATTCAGAATGACTCACACGTATCAATAGATAAACATGCACATGTTCATGTGTTTCACTGTATACAGAACTAAACTAAAACTGCACTGTCAGTTCTCAGGAAAATCTGCGGTTCTCCTTTTGATAGCTGCCAAAACAATTGAACTCGCTGTTTTGATTAGTAGGTATTACGTAAGCAAAATGGCTTGAAAAAGCACTTGAGGACCTGTTTTATTTATCCCGTGGATTTGGGGAGAGGACAAATAAAGAACTGAAATTTACATAGGAAAACTTGTGGAAAATATGGTAGGAATTACACTTGTACAGTACTAATTTGCAACAATAAATAGGTTATGAGAGAAACACAAAAAGAAATTGCCAAAAAGGGACTGCATATTGCTCACTTCAGGCCTCATCCCAGCTGCCTTCAAGACAGCTACAGTAAAGCCACTCCTAAAAAAACCCAACCTAAACTCAACTAACATCCGAAACTACAGGCCTGTATCTCTTCTTTCATTCCTCTCTAAAACCCTGGAACGTGCCGTCTACAACCAACTATCCTCCCATCTTTCATAAAACGACCCTCTTGACCCCAATCAGTCAGGCTTCAGGACTCCTCACTCCACTGAGACGGCCATCCTCACAGCCATATGGAATGGCTCCTTGTCCAAACCCTGCTTTCTGGAAAGTAGTGTCCCTCAAGGCTCAGTACCAGGACCACTTCTGTTTTCATTATATGCTAGATCACTAGGCTCGGCAATCACATCACATGGATTCCCTTACCACTGTTATACAGACGACACCAAACTGTTCCTCTATCCTCCGACACCCACGTTGCAACGCGCATCTCGAAATGTCTGGCAGACATCTTCGCTTGGACAACTGCACATCACCTCAAGCTCAACCTTCATAAAACTGAACTCCTCTTTATCCTGGGGATGGACTGTCCTCACATGGACCTTTCAGCCACTATCAAGGACGTTGCAGTGTCACCTTCATCGAGTGCAATAAACCTTGGCATTCCACAGCGACAGATTATCCTGCATCCCCAACATCACTGCTGAACTACTGCAACTCTCTCTTGGCTGGACTCCCAGCCTCTGCGACTTAACCGTTGCAGTGTATTCAGAACACTGCAGAGCGCCTCGTTTTCAATCTACCCAAATTCTTCCATGTGACCCCCCCTCCTCCTTGACATCTACTGGCTTCCTGTTGCAGCCAACTTCCGATTCAAGATGATGGTACTGGCCTTCAAGGCTGTCAATGGAACTGCACCCGACCAATGTCAGGACAGCAGAATCACTCGCCATCTTCCGCAAAAGACTCAAGACTTACCTGTTCAGACTTCACCTCGACCCTGCATAGCATGACTCCCTCCCACCCCCCAAAAAAGAAAGAAATGTATATGCACTTGTATGTTCTTACCTTTAGCACTTAATTCATAACACTTATGTGCTTAAGGTATCCTTGATAAATAGAAGCTACTATGCTCAGATGAGGGCTCGAAAATTGTTTCAAGCTTTTCTTTCTTACTTAAGGTGAAACTCTCACCAAAAAGGCTTTATTTGTGATTGAATATGAGTCAAACCTTCATGTAAATGCATAATTACGACAAAAGAGGCACTTTTAAGATTTACCGTAGTTTCGTTTTCGGGCAAGCTAATTTTCAATTTTTGCTTATTTTAAGTAGCTTTGGGCAAAAGAGTCTGTTAAATGTCCTTACCACTGTTAAAAGAGGGAGAAAGTGGGAGCGGGAAAGAGAGAGAGAGGAAGAGAGAAAGAAAAAGAGAGTGCGCAGGGAAAAAAGATGCCCTGATTGTGATTATTCTTCCTATGTCTGTGACATTTGTGTAAAACGCTGGTATGATGTCGATTATATTACTGTCAAAAGGTTGCTTTCAGGTTGTTGTCTCTCTCTGGAAGCTGATCAGCTGATGAAGAGCTGGTACTTCCTCTCTGCACCTGCAGTGGCAAAGGAAGTGAGATGAATGTCTGTATCACACCTGGTCACTCAAATAGTGTCCACTTACTTTCTCTTTCCTCTCATCTTTCTTCCCTCCTCCTCCTTCTTTTTTTTTTTAAAAGGCCCTCCATATTTGAAAAATCCCCTCTTCTTGTTTATCATTTATCAGCTCTCATTTCAGTTCCCGGCACTTCTCGGACATGCATGGCTCTTGAAAGGTAACAGGAACTGTTTGTCACAGTTTGAGTCAGGCCGCCTCCCAGTCACAGGACCACTACTCTAATCCTTGAATAAACACCACTAGTTAGTGATTTAACCTTCAGAGAACCACTGAATAAGATGTGCGCCTCAATATAGAAACATCATTAAAGTGGAACTCAAAAAGCAACCAAGGCCTTATTTGGGATTGAATATGAGTCAAACCTTCGTGTAAATGCATAATTACGACGAAAGAGGCACTTTTAAGATTTACCGTAGTTTTGTTTTCGGGCAAGCTAATTTTCAATGGAGTGCAGGGGCACTTTAGCGCTAGCATATCGCTATTTTTAAAACACTAAGAAGGCTCGACACAACATGAATTTTTGCTCGTAGTATCACCAGGGTCTCTACACATGAACACTAGCATTGAGAACATTGTTTGTGTATGCAGAGTTTAATAAAAAGAAGGTTTTTGAACTACTCATCGTAGGAGCTGGATCTCCAGCACGTCGCCGTCATGGCAGACAAAAAGTGTTGATCCCCGAGTGCGACCTAACAGGCACGCTTGAGGAGCAGTCCATCATTACTCCCCTGCCTGTTAGGTTACACTTGGGGATCGACACTTTTTGTCTGCCATGACAGTGATGCGCCAGAGTTGCAGCAGCTAACGTGAGTAGTTCAAAAATCTTCTTTTTAGTAAACTCTGAGTACACAAACAATGTTCTCAACGCTCGTGTTCATGTTTAGAGACCCTGATGATACTACGGGCAAAGATCATGTTGTGTCGAGCCTTCTTTCTGATGCTAGCGTAAGAGTGCCCCTGCACTCCATTGAAAATTAGCTTGCCCGAAAACGAAACTACGGTAAATCTTAAAAGTGCCTCTTTTGTCATAATTATGCATTTACAAGAAGGTCTGACTCATATTCAATCACAAATAAAGCCTCAGTTGCTTTTTGGTGAGAGTTTCATTTTAAGGCATAATGGATTCTTGCACTGTGTAACTCAGTTTTATACTTGGATACTTGGATTATACTTTTTGCTGAGAACCGCTCAGCGCCACTGTAAAAATAAGCAACACTCCAAATCTCATGCAGCCAGTGTCGCTGCTCCAATCTGTTTACATGGATGCCAAAATGAAAAGCGACACACAATGCCACACACACACAAACACACACACACACACACACACACACACACACACACACACACACACGATGCTCATACATTCAGTGTACCCAGCCTGTAACTGTTCAAAGGGTTATTTGTTTCTCAATATAATACGATACGATATGAGAGGACATATGATACGGTGCAAGGTGAAACAATATGACATCAACGATATCATAGGAAAATGACACGATACGATATGCTGTGATATGATGATATGCTAGGATATAATACAACATGATACTACACAACTTTATTGTCAGTTGACATTGAAATTAATTGTAAATCCTGAGATACACGTATGGCACTTTTCATAGATGCACGTTACATTTTTACCACATGGAAGTCAAGGAAAGGTCATCATTTTTTAACACTGTCACACCCGAAACGGGAGATGATGATTGCTTTGTCACTTCCATGATGTTATAAATATTAAAGACTAAGATGCTGCACCCTTGGCAGAGAACATGGCAGAAACTTGTTCATGGAAAGATTTTTTTTCACAGTCGTTATCACTGTGAATCTACACCCTCGAGGACTTTTTTTTTTTTGTCAAGTTGTTTGACCTGAAATAAGTCAGATCAAAACCCAGAGGGAGAACAAACACTTGCATTATTACACAATGTGTGTGTGCTTCCTTTGTTTATTTAGCTTAATGTGGAAGATGTGTGAAAATGTTCTGGAAAAACATTGTTTCCAGTGAAACTGATACAACCTCATTTGTCGATCAAGTTTCTCTTCCCCACTTATTGCATTGAGGAAGTCCACAGGTTGTGGTCTCTCTGTGTTGACATAAAAGCGCCAATATTGAATTTTCTCTTGCTATCAGCTAAACCTTTTGCGTCACCAGCCGCACTATTGACACACTATTAGCCATTTAACTATTAGCTCAGTCACACCCTGTGAGTGGCAATGGAGCATTTGCAGAGAAGGTTTCATTTTCTTGTAAATCACTTGTTGGCTGTCTTCCCTGTCGCACTTACTCTCTTGGACTTTCCCTGCTTAAGCAATTACAGGAAAAAAGAAGAAGCTGATGGACCTGAATTACTGCCTTAGGAGGGAAAACCTGGCAAGAGGCCAGACAGCAGTCTGCATCCAACAGCGTTATCCAGCCAAGTGTGTTAGGGGTGAGCATGTTATTGCATATCTGCATCCTGAATTGGAAGAGACAAGGTTTACCTTCCCTGAGATGCCTTCGAGAACTACAATAATGACTGTGCTGACATGGCAATTAGTGAAAAAAGTAAAAAGCAAAAATTACTTATTTCAGTTACGTTTGTACACATTCTGCAGACTTGGAACGACGTTATCATATTTGCCAGGTGACCAGAAACTGTAAATGAATGAGTCTGATATTCAACCTCTTTTTAGCTCTGTGTTTGGTCTCCACCAACAAAAAAAGATTGCTACATAACTATTTACATAATACAACAATAAACACCTCTGACTTTGCAGATCCTTGAAGTACAATCTGTGTTGAGCAGTAAAAGAACTGTAAAAGGTCAGCTGATCAGACTCGTATAAATTATGTGTGGTCTGTGGCCCCACGTGAATTGTGGGAAATTCCACAGGATGCTGTTGGATATTAGGAGCCTTGTTCTTTGGCCATGGGGACAGTGAACCCAGGGGCACTGTCTCGACATAAGGTCAAACGACACTGGAAGGGCTTCCTGTTCTCAAATGCTCTCACACAGCCTTCATTGAAGTTTATTTTCATAAACGTTAGGGGTGAATACCAACAGTTACTCATCACTCACAGCACTCAACGCAGAATCACGTTTTTACACCAAAGTTGGCACCTGTTTAACGTCTTGTATCATGCATGATAAGTTATGATGATAAAGTAAAATCAGAGCTCAGTGGGGAAAATAAATGGTGCCAAGCTCAAATGATAAAATCAAAAAAACATAAGTAGCAAGTGCCTCAATCATTCCATAAGTCTGTATGTGTAATCCTTAATGTAAACTCAGGATCTCTTGAATCTGTAAATGGAAATCCTCCAACTTCCCTTAAAGCAACATTATGTAGAAATGGTCAATTTGTGCGATTTGGCGGCCGCTGCAGTTTCTATGTGGTGCATCGCCATTCTCAATACAAATCTCAACTCTAAACAATTTGTCAGATGTAATGAAGGTGCTAACTACAAAAAAAACTCTTAACGTCAAAACAATGTTATGTGTTGAAAACTTGAAGTAAACATGTATGTAACGCTGTGATCCTTCCCTCTCACGGAAGTTAAATAGTGCAGAAACAAGTGATAGAGACAGAGACACCATTCACCCTGTTGCAAGACACTGAACCATCAACATGACTTCGAGACTGTTATTTTTGGGTAAAGAAGTTACTTAATGTTGCTTTAAGTGACCAAGGTAGGCTAACAATTAAGATTAGATCATGTTTGAAATGCTGTTAATAATTAGGATGAGAGAAGACTGACAAAAATAGCTTTTTAATTTGTTTTACCCTTTGCAAAAATTCTGATTATTCATCAAGTTTATTTTTTATTTTCCCATTTACACTGCATTTAATTTATTCACATTTTTATTGGCATTTTCTTTACCTTAGTTTATTGCATTTGTGGAATCTTATTGTACTACCTGTCTTCCTGGAGCTTTGTTTTATTATTGTGGTGCAGATTTGTTTTCATTGTGTTCCTCCTTTGTAAAGCATAATGATAATTCATGCACATGGTGATGCCATGTTCTTATTTCAGGATCATATTTCCATTTACTAAAATAAAATCTGTTAAAACAAGATTCATATGTGTTTCACCTTGTCATACAGAGAAACCTGTGCACAGGATGCAGTCGTGTGCTGTGTTTCAGCTTTAATGAAAGCCAGCGACTCAAAGTTAAAAAATGATATCAAACTTTATTTTTAAAGTAACTCTGAACAGCAGTTTTGACACACACAAATCATCTCAACACTTTGTACAACAACATTGAAATTTCAGAACATCGTGATACTTGTCAAACATCATTTATCTTACAACAGACTGAAACAAACACATACGGCAGCGTAACTTTTCCCTCAAGGCAAGATAAGGCAAATATTGTTTCTCACAAACAGGGATCATCAAAAGAAAAGGGGAAATGGAAAAAGAGAAAAGTGAGTTGGTCACCACAAATGTGGTAAAACATATACAGATCTGTACATTTTCTGATTCACTGGCATGAATATCATCACAGATAAGACAAAGGGACGATTCCTCAGTGATCCTCTCAAACTGTTCGCCATCTACAGTAGAACATCTGAGAGACTGCGTAGAAACTGAAGTGAAGCTGGCTCCCGTCCTCAGCTCTCAGTCTGGAATCCGCCTTTCTTGATCGTCAGCCATCCTTTCAAAGAGTCCACTTCTATTTACACCTGCAGAAAAAGGAAGTGATGAGCCAGTGCACTGTTGAAGCATTTAAAGTAAAATGATTAGACTAAAAAAAGGTGGAATACAAGATTTGTTTTCATCTTTTACCTGATTTATTTCTTTGCCTGCTTTCTTGCCTCCAGAGCCTCAATGTGACTTCTCACCCATTGCAGTTTGCTGTGGTGGGAAAAGCACAATGTTCTTCCAGTCTTTGTAATGAACCTGAAAAAGCAGATCGGAGACAGAGAAGTGAGACTAGGTTGCAGACTGCTAAAAAAAAAAAAGCTACGCAACAAAAAACAATTCACATCCATCCACTTTAGTTTACCTTTACTGTATTGCAAATTGAGATATAGCAAAAAGAAAACAAACCAGCGACTGTAACCATTTAGCAAAGGATCCGAAGAGGGAAAGGTATTTTGCTTGAATAATTTTCACTTACACAGTAGCGCTTTTGTCACAGCCTTGCCCAGCTTCCTGGACGACATAGCCATTAATGCGACTGAGCGGCAAAAACTTGTCAGTTGTCTTCAGACAGCAGTCCACCGCAATCTGACCTGCAGGAAGATGGAGACACAAATGAATCAGAAAATGCAGAATGGTTAATGGAAAAGTCACCGGCACCTTGAATCTTCACTCAAAGCACTCTGAAATATGAGTCTGTTTTATTGTAAAGTCTGTGTCTTACCTGACGCTAACCCAACACAGATGGCACCCAGCAAGAGCAGAGCTGCAACTCCAGAGGCCATGTCTCCGTTTTTCTTTCGTGGCTGTGAGCTCAGGTTGGCTGCTTCTGTGAGTCTCTTCAGGAGAGTGAAGGTGTTGCTGTGAGGAGGCGAGCGGCAGGTGTACTTATACCTGCTAAAGAGAAAACGAAAGTTTGCCATGCGCTCGATGACTGGAAATCAGAGAAAGTTGGCAATGGTCTCACGCGTGTCCGTACTTCACCCCTGCTTTCTCTTTGGTTGCTTGCCAAAATCCTCCCGTGTGTCTTTTCAGATGATTCCCTGAGGCAGGTCTTTATCCCAGCATCCTTCTTTTGTGATCAAAAAGCCTTGCGTGCCTCACACAATCCATGCATCTCAACGATGTAGTCCATTCATGAGCACAAGCACAAATGAACACACACCAAGTTTTGCAAGGATTCTGTTTCTTTCAAAAATCAATCTCATCAGTCAAAATAACTGTGCCAGTTTAATTAATTCGGTGCTCTGCAAACAATGCAAAAAGTAAAGTGCATTGATTGATTGTTGTATTCTGCACACTGTGCGTAGCCTTATTCATACATAGTACAGAATCAGAGAAAAGCACTTGATAAAGGTAGAAAAACTACAACAATCTACATACAGTATATAATGTAAAAAAAAAAAATAATCTGACAAGTTTTCTCGTAAAAAAGGCTGTAAGAGAGTTGAAGCACTTACAGTGGAATTCCAGTATTTTTAAACCTGGGCCCCATATTAACATGTTTTAGTGTTTCAATGATTCATATTTATCAAAAGTTTTGGAATCAGTCCAGCAGATCACCTCAGCTAGCAGCGACATGACACGGCTGCAGTGGCTGTTGTTTAATCCTTTGGGGCAACCAAGTTACGTCCACCAAAAGTGCTTCTTCTCAGACAGAGAGTCCTTTTTGTTAAATAATCAGATCCAGATGAGCGGAGATGAGGTCTCAGTTTAAGGAGAAGTCTCGCAAAGAAATCACACAAGATATGAGTTGTTGCAGGAGGACGAGGGTGGTAAGGTGAGTCAGATCTGGACAGAGGAGCTTGGAGTTTGCCTTGAAAAACTGCCAAAACAAGATTTATTTTACCAAAGTTATGGCTGACTATTTATCCAACTTTGACTATCTGGACGAGCCAACGACTGGAACAACTCACCTCGCTAGACCTCGGAA
Organism: Diplodus puntazzo; assembly: GCA_963678695.2. NCBI lineage: Eukaryota > Metazoa > Chordata > Actinopteri > Spariformes > Sparidae > Diplodus > Diplodus puntazzo. The sequence goes on along the minus strand of OZ023159.1, from coordinate 18,959,109 downwards.
TAAGAATGAAACTTGAATGAAACTTTCTGGAAGTCAACTCTCTTAATGGTGCGCTACCTTGGCGAGGTCTCCCCTCGAAAAGGAGATTTTGAAAACGAGGTAAAAAAAAACGTAAAACAAACTGTGTTTCTCGTACAAAATAGATCTCATTATTTGATAAAAAGCTCCATCTCCGAAGGAATTGTTTCAGGTATTGTTGTCAGACTCTTAACCTCAGACTGTCAGTGTAAGAGCTGAAAGTAGTTGAACTGTCACTCGCAGGTTTTAAAAGGTGCTTCTGTGACCTTGCAGCAGCATCATACGCACCAATATATCAATCTAAGACACGTTTAAGGCCTACAAATGTTTGAGGTTTGAGGACTTGCTTAAGACTGTCCTACTGCATAAGTTAATCTAAAGAGAGGTATAAATCAGATTTTCCAAGGAAGGAGTGGGAGGGCTGTTCTCACGGTAGTTATGTAAACTTTGGCTAAATCTTTATCTGTCTTGTATTTCAGTAGTAATGCCCATTTCATAAACTGGTGACAGCTGGGTTTGGGGATTTCACTTGGAATGCATGCGGGAAGCACAAGTTGGTGTGAACGCCGCCTGTGGGAAGGTTCGTGCATGTGTGTGCATGCATCCAAGTGTTGGATTACAATCTGCGAGAGTGGGAATTATTGAGCAACAGAAGACAAACTTTTCCCGCCAGAAGCAGCGTATTTGCCAAGAGTGATGCAACCACTGGGGCCGTGAGGGTAAAGCTTATAGTACAGGAAGTATTATCACCTAATTTGGTTTGATTTCCCATCAGCCTGACAGTTATGATCTGTCTAAATTGTCTCCAAAGACAATGTGCAGTGCATCAATCTGTGTGTTCAAGTGACTATTACACCTATTTTAATAATAGCAATGCATCGAATGACTGTTTAATAAAGACAAGAAAGCACAAATTTCAAATTCTGCAAAAATGCACCACGCAATGTAGCAATAAAATGCAGCCCTGCTCTCACCGCCTGACAGTTTTATTCCGTCTAGCCTGTTATATTTAGCTTGTTCTGGATTATTTAAAGAAAGACATCCTGTTAAAGTTACTTTCTGTGTCATTTGTTTTCTATAATATGTTCTAACAGCCCCTCTTGACCTTTAACCGAGGTGAATGCACACTGGACACACACAGGAAACACATTCTACTCAAGGATGTTACATTAGCCTTGTTCATTCCTACAGTATGGAAGCTGCTCAGTGGTGCACGAAGCCAAAAAGCCCAATTTCCCGGCTATAAAATTACCCAGATGATTTAATTGCATAAATTATGATCATTTTGCAGGGGTTGGCTCAAAACAAATGATCCACGCTATACCTCTTAATCTATACGAAGTGCTGTATCAAAGTGTTGTGATTTTACAGGGGGCTGTGTGTGGGACTATTTCTCAAAATGGTGCAATAACTTCCAGGCAAACAGCAGAAAGAGAATAAATAAGCTTGTTGCCCAAATGTAAAACTATTCCTTTAACACAGAGACATGAGACACATATTTCTTTTGACTGCACACAATGCTACGCAACCTAAGTAAATACAATTTAACTTCCTGAAATTACTGCTGAGTTCACTTTCACATGCGTCATAATTAGTCGTCATCAACTCTTACATATCATAACGATCAATGCATTCATTCTGTTTGGGGGGAAGCTGCATTTAAAAAGGAAGTGGAAATGGCACAACAGAAAAATGACTCACTTACAAGTCAGTGTCAAGGCTTCTTGCTCTCGACTTAAACAACAATAGTTTTTTTTTTTTCACAGTTAAGCAGCATATCGCAATAATTCATCTGGGAGAATTCTGAGTAACAAGGAAGTGAACAAAGAAAATTTCCCCCTTAACCACTGAGGGGTTTCTGTTGTAAATTCTGCTGAAAGATTAGCTTGCACAACTTTAAAAACAAAGAAAAAAGAGTACAAAGAGTTTGTTGAAATTACAAAAAGCTGAATCTCTGCCAAATATGCAGATCTTTAATCATTACTCTTAAAACTGGATTGAATTGCATGTAGATACTCGATGCCACAGGGCTTGAGGCCAGTCAGGTGCTACCCGAGCAGTCAATTATGTCAGCATACCACATGAGGTGGTGTAATTGTGGATTTATTGTCGACGGTGGGTAGCCATGTGAAACTGGATGTTTCAGAGCAAAACTGAGCGGATGTCTGGAGAAAAGCATGTCTGTTAAATTAAATTGGACGTGCAAAAAGTTCTCATTTTTACTCGCCTATGTTGTTCTTTGGCTCTGATCTGATCTCATAAAACAGTTTGGAAGAATTATATTCTGGGGGAGTTTCAAAATGATTTTTTTTTCTTTGTAGAATTGAAGGACAGACAAAAATGATCAATTATACTCATTCCATTCTAAGTGTGCACTCTTGTAGATTTGCTGTATTTTCACTGACATCCACACTTTTAAATACCAATACTATTCATCAATACTAGTCCAGTGGTGGTGAAATGCCTTGCACGGTAACTGTCATTTCTTATTCTCCTGATATTCACTATTGTTTGCCCCACCAATACGCAGTATTTTCTGTGCACCAAAGCATTTCTCCCAAGAAAGACCAGACACTGGGCATCAAATGTATGTTAACGATCCTTTGACTTCTCTTAACCGCAATCAAAGTCAAATTTATACTTATTTAAAATATCTGCAAAATAGCTCGTGCTGTATGCAAGAAATGGCCACCTGTCAAATTCATAATCAAAACACTATGGGGTAGCATATCACCAGACTAACTGCTAACTTATGTTAGCAGTAAGTGCTTTTGCTAGTTAGCTCAGTTAGCCATGCAGCTAGTGGTTCAGATTGGGGGCTCTGGGGACCATGGGAGTGTAAGTGTTTTCACTGTTAGCCCAGGATTTGGACTGGAACAGACCAGGGCTGGTTGAATCATGATCAGTAGCATTCTAACCGTGCAACACAATACATGACAATATCAGAACTGCCATCTGTTTACCTTCTGTTGGTCATTTTATCATTTTCAATTGAAATTCTTTGACTTTGCTCTCAAGGTCTGCTTTATTATTTGTTGTGTCTCTTTTGACCTGAAAAATGTAAGTTCAATAATCAGTTTATTCTTGTTTAGTCGCCCACAATCTCCTCCTCTTTAGCTGCCAGGTGCACAACCACAAGCTATTCACTAACTTTGTTGTTGTTGCAGGGCAGTCAGCATGCAGTGGGTTTATCAGGGCAAAACAGGTGTCTGCTGCTGCTGGAAACAGTGTTGATGCGTGAGTGGAAAACGCTGCACTCAACACTCAAGGTGCAATACAATCAAAACATTGGATAGAGAATTAAAAAAGCTGCACAGAGGCGCAGTGATGGGTGATACTCCTGTGGGAATTCACCCTTTGCAGAGTTGTCATTGGATTCATTGTGGACACTTCATAAAAAGTGAAACCTACAAATGCAAAAATGTATTCAGACAGAAATGTCTTTATTGTGGTCAGATCCATGGGTGCATTCACTGCCCACAACCACACCCACTGCTGGTACAATAGACCCTCCATGAATACATTTCTCACACTGGTGAACATGAAGGAATGGGAGTGTAAACAAGTCCGGGAACCATGTGATTTTCAGGAAAGATGTGACAGACTTCAAATCGAGGTCAAGATTTAGTGCTTAACTGGAAGCGCCCACTGCACCTGACTGATGGATCAAAAGAGATAAATCGAGACCTTTATACACAGAAAAAATGCAATCCTGGCTCCAGCTTCATATTCAACAGACACACGAGAGTGATATCAATCTTCTCATCTAACTCATGGCAAGAAAGAAAAGCGTCCTTCCCTAAATTTTGAGCTGTTCCTTTAGTATGAGTTAGCGGCTCATGCAGTGTATTTAGCTGGACAATTGAATAATGACGGAATCAGTTAAAATTCTGTATTGGAACGTTGCTGTCATCCTGCTGGAATGTAGCCTTCAACAGTTGTTTTCACAGATAACTGACAAAACCAGAAGTTATGTCTACTTGAAAAGCAAACACTACACAGGGTACACTTCTGGGATGAAGCATGCCTGCCAGACACACTGAGAGTGAAAGTAGATACAATCTAGTTATGTTATGCACTGGTGAATCTGTCACACTGTTTTGACATTCAATAAGAGGACATCCAAGAATTTGGTGGAATATCTTTCAACACCAAGAAGGCAACAATACAAATCTCCCTCTGACAACAAAGATGTTTTCATCAAAAATGCAAATTTTACATTTTAAATAAAGACATTATTATTATTATTATTATTATAATTGTTATTATTATTATTATTATTATTATTATTATTATTATTATTATTATCATTATTGCTGTTGTTATTTCTGCTGTATATCAGCCCTCAGTTGACCTTAAGTTTGTCACAGTAGGTCAACTTCTCTTCTGCTGAATGCTGAAATGAAACTCCTCGTGTCTCGCTCTGTTTTTCATTAGAAAGGGGATCAACTTTCTCTGATGTGCTTCCAAATGTCATCATTCTCCGTGAGTCAGCAGAGGAAGCTCCTTACAGGATTCAACCTACACTATTGTCTCCTGCTGAGAAATTCCACTGATCGACAGCACTCTGCAATTAAGCACGTGCACCTGATAATTTGTTATAATAGGTGTTGGCACGTGATGGACAAACGGTAGTAGCATCTCCACAGGGTGCTGTGACAACACCTAAAGTTTCGTTCTCTGTCATTGTTTACCCATGTTGCACACTGACAGTAAGCTTCGTGTTTGGGCTTGTTTAAGTGGTTGGAAGTGCGGCCGGTGGCGTCTGTTGTAGATTACGGGAGCTTTATTGTTTGGGGTTTTTTTTTTATTTACTTGAGCATTTACTCAACCCCAATTCATGGGTGGAAAATTTCCAGCAGCTAAATCAGGTCAGATGTAGCTGTAACTGGCAGGGCTGCAGCACATTCAGTCCGGCCTTGGTTTTGTGCCTGGTCATGAGAATTTGTGTCTGCATGGTATTTTGGACTTGTTGGCACATAAACTTGCCTCGGTCTTGGTCACGACTACATTTTCAAAACCACTAAGAGGATCTATCGGGACAAAACTGAACATAATATTCGTAATTCTGTTTTGACACAATTGCCTGAAAGTAAGAATTGGCGTGTTTTCATTTGCTTAGAATTCATATCTTCATATCTACAGAGAAAGTGAGTCCTCTCCCAGGACGTCCACCATCTTTCTACAGTTGCCCAGGATGTACAAACCACCCACTGGCTCTAGAGAGGGCCTGTTCGCTTTAAAGTGAAGGCTACAGTAGAATCTCCTACACACTTGGAAAGGGAAGGATGATCGGTAATCAGCTGGTTGCAATCTGCAACCTCAACCTTTTCGTTGGTTAAGTTCGTCTCTGTGTCTGCACATTGTTTTCTTATTTTTTAAGTTTGAGGGGATCAGCACACAGTGTATCTTTCTTAACCCTCAGACACTGTTATTACTCAAGTTTGGTTTTTAGGCTTACCTCAACCTCGAACACTTTGGACGTGGACTAGACCTGGTCTTGGACTTCAACAACACATAGGGGAATCGGTCTAGACGACTGAACCTACGGATGCATCTAGCATCAAACGCTCTCACTACTATCAGCGAATTTAGAAGGCCGTCAGTATCAGTATCATTTAAATTCAGATTGCTTCATTTTCTTTTTTGATATGAATGCTCAATGGCTTTAAATTAACCTACATTTCAATATGTTTCAATGTGCAGACCATAAGTACACAACGGAACATAAGCTCTGCTGTAAAAACTTTTTTGCAAATCTTTAAAACTGTCGAAATCAACTGTTGAACTTCTGAAAGTGGCGAGGGAACTCTTGCAGCAACAAAGGATGTGGTCTCTTAGTTTTGTTTTCCGCTGTATTGATTTGAGTCCATCTGTTGCCATGAATATGCCCCCACCCTCACCCCATTTTGATATTTTATTCTTCATGCATGGGAGGAATCAAAACTTAAGGCAGACTACACTTCTTTGTCTCTGACAGCAGCAGTGAACGTTTCATCCACAGAGGAGCAACAATGGATGAACTCTATCCCCAACCGCCAGTAAAAGGTAGACTTTCAGGTCAGACAGGCCAGCTACATCTTTGACTATTGTGCAATAATAATATCGCCCACTCAGGAAACTTTCCAGCTGTAGAAACATGAAGCAACAAAAGAGATCCGGCTTTTCATTTAAGGCGTCGGTGCACAGAAGATGACACAGCTCCAACTGACAAGAGTCACTGTTTCAACTGGGATGGGTGGAAAATTTAAGAAGGAAGTGTGACCTTGTGAATATGTTTTTTAATATCCAGAGCTTGTTCTATTTATACCATAAAACTACTCAGGTACAAGATCAAAGTATCACTATCACTGGCTGAGGTTGGTTTGTGGTTTATGTTACTTCAAGCAGAACAAACCAAACCACCCACACAGCGGCGCTGATTGCATGTGTTTTCATGGCTCAACCGAGATCTGCTGTCACCTAGTGCCTCACACATGATATTACAATGTGACTGAGTTAATGTATTCAGATTTCTCCTGACAGCGAACCCAAGTGCCCCCTTACTTGAGATTATGGAGTTGGTCCAGAAGCGGACGACCTGATTCAGCACTTTAAAAAAAAAAAAACGAATGTGACACACTTAGTAATCTTGTCAAAAAACTCCCCAATGGTTCTGGTTGAAATGACCGTGCACTATTTTAAAATCCCCTCAGTCACAAGAATAACACTTTTCAACTTGCACATTAAATACACTTCAGCCAATGACTGATGAGTTACTTTTCAATGTCATCCCCTTACTGCTGCTGCCATGATGTATTTTCTCCAATCTAAAATGTGGTTTAACTGTTTTGGGCAAATTTGGGCCCTCATTGCAGTGCAGATATTTATGGACAATTCTGTAACCATGTCATCCGTCTGCTGGAGTTTGGGTCACAAGCAAGCTGTGTGCAACAACTGCCCCAACAACTGATAAGAAGAGGCAGTGATTTTAATTGAATTTGTCCACTAAGTGATTAAAAGTAATGTTTGGAATTTTCAAAACTGAGCAAACCAGTAACAGTTCACTGGCATCCGCCTTTAAAGAAAAAAATAAATCATACAATTACTGATATCAACTGTCACCTCTTAAGTACACACATTAACACAATTTGTGACTGAAAAATGTGTCTAAAATATAAATGTATAATTCCTAAATTGAATGAATGAACTTACCACTCAAGCAGGAATCAAACCTTTCCATTGTCACAGAAAGTTTTTTTTCCTAGCTAGCTATATGGAGCTATTGTCCATGTATTTTCCATTAAAAGCAATTAAGGGAGACATTAGGAAATAGGTTATTTACTGTCCATGTTAGGCTGTAACGTCATTTGTCATATTTTCCACTAAGACTTGCAATCAAAATAAATAGAAATTAGTCCCAAATAAAACATGCCTCTGTCTTTTACATCAAATCCATTGTCTTCACTGTCAACCCAATCACTGAGAAATACAGATAGCACATCATAAAATGAGCACAAACTAGATTTGATTGAGAATGCGCCAAAAAATGTTAAAGGGGCACTGTGTAGCTTTGGAGAAGAAATCCAAACTCAGGATTGTAATATTTACAATATCAATGAGGTAATAACACAAACTCAGAAAAATATATGTGTTCCATAACTGAGCATAACTTGTTTCATGGCTTTTGACTGTACTGCAGAGACTCCATCAGCAGATATAAAGCGAAGAATCATTGGAAATGTGTACATCTAAACTTGTGAGACCGCTGAACGAACTTTATCTGCCAATGACTAACATGTTTATCATTTATTTGTGTTCCCTGGAAACTTGTTTAGAAGCATTGCTGTGCTTTCTTGGGTTTTCTGTGGTTTGTGCATATCTTCATGCCATGTATACATTGTTCAGTTACTTGCTTGACTTGACTACCAGGTGATGAGTAGCATCCATTCAGATTTATACAGGTGGTGTAGAGTTCAACCTTTATCATATGATGCTTTTCACTATTGCTTTTGCTAAGTTCTAGGTTGGCTGTACAGGATTTGAAGGGGCTCTGTGTAGTTTTGGAGAAGAAAACTCAAACTCATCATTGTAATATTTACATTATTAGTGAGGTAATAATACAAACTCAGAAATATATATATAAATATATATTTTTCCATAACTGAATAAACAAGCTGTTCTCAGAGGAAAATAAGGTCCCAGAACACTGTTTGAAGCTAGAAAGGTGGCAGGGTCCGCCACTTAAAAACAAAGTAAAACAGTATGAAACAGTCTTGTCCTCTAGGGTCAGTTTGCTTATTCTGACTATATTTCTCCTCTGGTTCTTCATGCATTCAAAAAAAGACCTTTCTCCCAAAAACTACACAGTGCACCTTTAAGGATATTATAGTTAAACCCTTTTGCGGAACATCACATATTATGAAGGTAAATATTTATCTCAAAATAAATAAAAAGCTGACTCAACAAAGCATTTATGGTCAATCCTGTTAGCTGTACTGTAACGGAGAAGATTAATTCAATCAATGGTCCCTTTAATCCACTGCATGAAGTGCCTTCTTCCATTTATCCAACAGATGTCAGGTTTGTCTTTCGGATGTGGTCTCCGTCGGGGCTGCTGAGAGGGAGAGAGAGGGAGAGAGAAGAGGAAAATCACTCTGAGGAAAATCAGCGCTGCCTGGGACGCTTGTTGTATTTTGGGGGATGAGGAAAAATGGCTACCAGAAGGAAGCAGTGACTTTTGGAGTAAAGCATGATTTGTGACATATGGATACACTCGGAGTGCCCCACGTAACTGACACATTTGGGGTTATCATCAGTGTTAAAGCCGAAGGATTTTACTGCTCACTGGTAAGTGGATGGCGGACACACAACAGACAGTGGTCACTGGAGTAGCTAGCTAGCACTGCGCTGCTAGCTGCCTAGCATGCGAGTTAGCTACCCTAGACAGGAATGTGCATCTCGGCTCGCGTCAGGGTTATTTATTATTATTTTTTAACTACAACAACGTTTAAGTCAGTGTCAGCATGTCAGCAGCAACGCCGAGAAATACATTGCATACCCAGTGTTATTAGTGAAACACAAAGCAGCTTCTTTATTTTGCAGTGTAGTCATTGAAGGCCAACGTCACCGTTTAGCCTGACAGTTGTCGTTCAGATGCTGCGATGCTAGTGCTGGTCAGCTGGTCGTTAGCTGATGTGAGCTAACGTAGCTGCTGGAAGCGTTTCGGTAATACAGTACAGGTTCGCTACAGTGCTGTGTTTTTCGTTTCGTGTTTGGTTGCTTGGAGGACTTTTGACTGGTTTACATTCATTGGGAAAAACACATGAGGACTCAGACCGGTGTAAAATGAAGCTAACCGCAAAAGGGCACCGCTACAGTAACGCTATGTGGCGTTGGCTGGATTTCTCACTCCACATAATATTATGGGTGGCTAAGCAGGTTTGCTGTAACGTTAACGTTACGACTGGCCAGCAATAGCCAAGGTGCTGCTACTAAAGTCGCAGTGACTGGCATATTTAGTGCTATCACATCGGCTTCGTTTGGTGCTTAAAGTCTCTTGTGTGCGCCTGATGTGCAACTTAAAGTCACCTGTGTGTGGCCACTGGCCAGTGCATTGTTCTTGATTACATGGCTGACTGACTGGCTGCCTGTACAGTCACCCAGCTACCTGACAGCGGCTCCATCTGGCCTGCAGACTGGAGCTGTGTGTACAGTGGTGCAGCTGACATTATTACAAACTGCTGTCGTGCTCTTGCAGTGTTTACTGTGCCTTTTGACATAGTGTGTTGTGAGATGGTAGACAGACAGATCACATGTTAGGTATGGTTTTACTTCTGCAGACTGTACATTCTAGATAAAGGTGCTGGTTGTGTGAAGAAGTCCTCCCTTGGTGTGTTTCCAAGCAAATTTTTCTTAGGTATTTATGTAGTTTTGGGGAAGAAATTTTAACCAGAAGAGAAAGATCTTCATTGACTGATTGAAAAAGAAAAATGTTAATGCCTAAACAAACAAACTGACATTAAAGGACAACACAATTTCATACTGTTTTATTGTGGTTGTCCCTGCCACCTTTCTAGCTTCAAACTGTGTTCTGGGGACCTTACCTTCCTTGTTTCTTCAGTTATACAGGAAATAGATATATCTGAGTTTGTGTTATTACATTTCTTCTCCAAAATCACATAGTGCCCCCTTTTAAATTAGGTCTAGCTCAGATTGCAGGCAGAGCATTGGAAAAGTGGTTGGGAAAATAAGAACTTCCTTATGTAAGGACAAAATAACTTTTGGTGAAAAACTGTAAAACGTGTTTTCATGCTGTCATTTGTGTCTGTCTCTTGTCTCTTGCCTTCCCCCACGGTGTAACAACTGCTATGAACCCAGTGCCTGAGGGCTGTAGCTGTTAACATGTTGCAGACAGGACTGAAAAATAGCATCACATCCAAAGCCAACATGGTCCATCTGAAAATTGTATTTAAAGAAAGATTGATCAGAAATCATTCGCTCGTTGGATGGTAGAGAAACCTAGTCAGCCACAGCCAACATTTACCTGATTCTCCCCACCTAGGTAAACATTACAATGAGCGAGGTGTTTCCTCTGTGTTCAGAAAAGGCTTGTTAATGTGGTCTGAGATACTCTACTGCTACAGCGGCTGTGGGTAACATCTTAATCTTTTCCAATTACATTCCCGTTTCCCTTAATAATTCACACTGGCATGTTTAATTTACATCCTATTCAGTCACACTTGATAGCAGTGTAAAAGATGTAAGGTGCAGCTCAATTGTTTATCCTGATTGTCTCATCCTTTTTATAAAACAACATCATGCCAACTCATGACTCTTTGTTACAGGTGTAGAGACCTGGATTGCTGAACATTTGACCCACACAGACACAATAAGGATAATAACTTGTCTAGTAATTTTACGTCCAAACAGGGCCTTGGAAACCATTTTCACAGCAGAAACTGAGTATTATGAGCTTTATGAGCTTGACCTAATTGGTACGGTTGGGGCCACTGCATTTTTAAGAACCTCGTGCTATTTTGTCCACCTGAAAGAATACAGTTCTGTTCAACAAATGCAGGTTATTAAAACAGTGTTTTGAGCACTAAAAAAAAAAAGTTCAATTTCATACGATTTAACATATAAACACATTGACTTAAAAATTAAAAAAATGACATTTCTTAATCATAAATGTATTATCTATGATTATTAGATGCAGCATACATTAGATATTGGTTGCTTACCCTCTGTCTATCCAGACTCCTGATTTAAAAACAGGTTTGTCCAACCTGATGGTAGCTGAATGTATTTAAGCAGTTGCACTGAACGGGTGAAACACCCAGGCCGTTTAACAGTTTAAACCGTCAGGCATGGTGAAGTTGTTGGAAGTCACCCAATGTCAGTATATTGGACCGTATTAACTAAAGATAAGGCATGCGTCGCCAATGCCATGGCTTCAAAGAAAAGTAGGGCCTAAGCAGACTCATGACTGACTGGCAGCCATCACCATAATGCTATAAAAGCATTGAATTAAGCTACAGTCGGTCTGTTTATACTGTCAACCACCTTTGAATGTGGCTGATTATCATTTGAATGTCCTGATCTAATATAGTTAGACCTGTAGTAATATGATTAGTTAAAGTAGCTGTTGACATGTGGACATTACCGTCTTCTGGAGCGAACTGAATGTTTCTTTTGTGAGCAGGAAGCTCCAATTTTATCCATTTTCATGTTTTGAAGTTGTATTTTATAACACAAAGCTAGCAAGTAAGCCAATTAGGTGGCATAAATCCAGATATACAGTTCAAATGATGAGTTAATTCACTAGATGGAATGTCTAATGGGTTTCAGATATGCAGTTAAAAACCAAATAAGCAAGCAGGACTAAATAAGCAATTTGATAAGGCCATCATGATCGCTAGCAAACTGTTATTCAAATATTCAAGTAACTCTTCATAGACCTAACCAAAAATAAATAAAAATGTTCAGTAACAGTTAGGCAGATTAGTGCCTCATTGGAAAACAAAAAATCATAGCGTCATTTAGCGTATCTAAACAGCCCTCAGCTCTTGAAAGAAAGTGTACAACAATCCTAAAACTGTGTTACAAATAATGGTAGAGAACATGATACTACCTTTCGCTGATCTTCACTGCCAGGCGATGTCACTGCCTGAGGTAGTGACATATTAATATGAAGTGTTATGGTGAGTCTTAACCTGGACAAGAATAATTTCCCCTTCACTGTGTTTGCCACAGAGGACTCTGGATGTGCTGTGGATGTTACTTCGGAGATGCAACAATGCCACCTGAAAATTCTTATGAAATCTTATTAGACAAAATAATGTTGGAGTTGGACGTTAGATATGTCTAGTTAGTTCCTGAAAGCCATTTATTATTTTTAATTTCACAATACAGTATGTTAAGCTAAGATTGTAATACCCATTACATGTTTTTCCCCACTACAGAAATGAACTGTTGAGTTCTCGTTTTGCGGTAATTTACTGAGATTATTTAAAAACTGTGGGTAATTTGTGCAGTGAAGCAAAGTCATAACTGTAACCATGGAGCCTTCATTTGTTCTGCTTTTCTCCCACTGTGCTTTCAGTGTTAACAGACATCAAAACGGTGCAACAATTATCAGTCGCAGCTTGGTTTATTCTCCAGGGCTAAAAGAAGATTTGCTGTGACTGCATTCTTACAACATATATTGCTCTTTCATTTACCTCCAGTCATCTTTGGTATTAGCACCTGTTTTTTTCCCGCATTTTTTATAAATTGTTGCATATTGTTGCAAGGGGAGATGAAGTATTTAGTCCAGTAAGAATACACATTATTTTAATCTCCACATTGTTTGTAGAGTCATTTATGAAATTACAAATGTCAGAAATAACTGCTTTTATCCTATTTATCAGCTGCTTTATGTGGAAATTAGTCACGCTTATGCCGGATCAAGGTTCTGTGATGTTTTAGCAACAGTCGAGCTATATGATATGCCTATGCCCATTTTTAAGAAAGTTACGCCAAAAGGCCAACTTTGATCAAACCCTGTTCTGTGAAAATATATGTATTTGCATATACACACAAGTCCTTTTATCAAAGCTTTAATAAGCACATAAAGACTTAGTACACACACAAATCAAAGATAAGCATCTGGTACCACCATCTATTTATGCATTTCCCTCTCTGTTGTGGGATAGGAGCAGTAGTGTGTATTTTGTGCTTTGTGAGGCGCTTGTCATTGATTGCATGTAGCTAGATATCTACATTAAAATCTTGTGGATAATGCAGTGCAAGGCCAATGCTAATTTTCTTTTCAATGCACCAAAGTGAGCTTTCTCAGGCCATGTAAAATGCATCAAGAATAAGACGGCGTGTCTTGTGTGTCTGTGTATGAGTGAAGATGTCTTGTCAGACACAAGACTTCAGTTGCAGTTCACCAGTTGTTGTCCTTGAGAAGAAGTAGCGTGCATTCAAATTGCAGGAGGGGATTATTCTTAATTAGCCCCCAGGGAAACGGCCTGCATGTCATATGAGCCATTAGAGCAGTGAAATCAGCATGCACGTATGCATTTCTGAATGTGTACTGAATGTTTGTAGCATACTTATATTATAAGTATATTTGTGCTCATGTTGTGCACAAATTAGATATTGTCTTACATTCTTTTTTTCATGATAAATCTGACAAACTAAATTTTTATTGTCAACAAATCTACTGAAAAGACCAATCAACTATAAATTGATCCTACTAAAAATATTGCCCGTGTAGCCCGTATCTGTTGCATTAGGTGACATGCTCTTTTATTACAATGAACATAGGCACTATGTACTCATTTATTTTGGGTCTACACCACACACATCTCCTGTTGTTGTGAACACTAACTAGATCACCCAATGTGTATTAATCCACTGTTAGAAATTGGCCACCAATAAATCTATTATTTCCTCCTCTGTCTACATAATATTGGCATTAAAAACTACAGTTCCACGCTGTTTGAGGAGATTACTGATTGCTTTTTGAAAATGAAACTATATATTTGTGACTTATGTCTTATCCCCTAGATACTCTAGTACTGAGAGCCATATAGTATTGAGAGATCGACATACGTGTTGTAGTTCTCATTCTCTACATTCAATTTGTTGACACTGAGAAAATAGCAGTCTTTATAGTATTTATTACATAAAACAACATCTGTAGTGGTTCATGAATTATGTACACCAGTTAGTTCTTCCAAAAGTCTCAATTGTTGGAAGATATATGGTTGCATTTCCTACTAGAGTTTCCTTAAAAATGAAATGGGATTTGGTTGTTCATGCCAGTTTTAGGGTTGGAGGATTAATCATAGATGAACTGTAGCGATGGCTTATTTACTGTATGTCATGACGGTAAATGGACAGAGTGAAGGAGAGATATTCCCAGCTCTGTTGATTGTTCGTTGGCTGTGATTTTCACAGACTGCGCTCCACCTGGGTGGATGGTAAGAAGTGTTGGGCCCCTTGCTGATCTACAGTGTTTATGCTTGTTTGTGGTTTACAGTTGTTGGTGTTGATCAACAACAATATTTTACTGCATTATGAACATACTGGATTCTTGTGTTATTTTCCCCCACACTAGATAAAATTGTAGTGCATGATTAGCAGTTAACATATTTACAGAACAAGCACAGTTTTATGTGGAGAAGAGCTGTAATCACATTTGTGCTGTTCTCTTACTGTCGAGTGATTCCAGTTACTGAGAAACCCCCAGGCTCTTATAACACAACACATCTCTGTGGCTGCAGATTTTTTCACTTTCCAGCTTATATTCAACCATGCCACTGGTGGTATGTTGAGTAGGAGATTGTGTAGCAGGCTTCATTCACTGAGGTGTATGATCTACATCCCCTGCTGGCCTCATTTCCATATATCCCAGCGTGCCCCTGCTAGAAAACACTTTAGTGTCTTCTTAGGGAACCAGAAGACTCAGTGGTTCTCAGAACCTTCCACTACAGTCTCCAGGAGAGGGTTTTTGAACTTTCTCAGGGCTGTGATCCTGTTTACAGGTTGAGAAATCCAAAAATCCAATCACAGCAATTAAATAGTATGAATGTGAGAATGTCGTAATCAATTTGCAACAATTTGTAAATGTCAATTAAATTTCCCAAACCCCAAGTTGAAACTTTCACATGCCTTTTTACTTTAGTCAGCCGACCCAAAGATATTCAGTCAGAGACGAGAACCATATTCTCACATTTGAGAATCTGGAACCAGAGAATGTTTGGCCTTTTTCATTATTGGAAGCAATTAATCAAAATAGTAACCAATTTCTGTCTGCCATGTAACCAATTAGTCGACTAATTGATTCAGCCCTGGTAATCTGTTTTCAAGAACATTGACGGAGCTCAAAATAGAGTGCCTATGAACAGTGATTCATCATTGGATGTTACATTTTTCCACAAGATAGGCATCAAATATCAGTGGCCTATGTCAGTGTTTACGAAGTGCACACATGTAAGATTGAGAAACTGCTCTTGATAAAACCTTTCCATTCCCTATATATGTCTGAAGTCATGTAATGCAAAGTTAATGTGAACACACTGTGCCTGGATAATGATGTAAAAATCCCCATAAAATGAATATTTAATGGTGCTCACTACTGTGAGTTCTGCATGTACTCCCCCGTTATTCTGGAACTAAATGGTATGCCCCTCTCGCCGTGACGGCCACAGTCCCCCCACACGCCACCCTCCCCTCCTCTTCCTCCAAAGCCCAGTACACCCCACCCGGTGTCAGGGGGGGATCAGCTGTGCCAGTCCCGGCAGGCCACACACACACACACACACACACACACACACACACACACACAGTGCGCTGGTTGGCGAACAAAGCCCCTGGTACTGCCAATGAAGACAAGCCATGCCTCCGCGCTTAGCCTCTCTTCTTTTCACTCCGCAGTGAGGAGAAGGCATGACACCATTGTTGTTGCCTTTCCTTATCAGAAAGAAGACAGTTTTTGGAGGGGAAGAGGAGCCGCTGTTGGTTTATAGTGGAATATTTCTGTTTTATCTGCTGCTGATGAGTTGAGATGCTGGCGGAGCGCAGAGAGAACAGCAGGTAGGGAAAATCATGAGCGGGGGGGCTGAGCTTGTCTCCGCGGTGACTGGGAGTTTGTTTACTGTTACTGGTGAACCTGACCTTGGTGGCTACAGTATAGACTGTTAAATGTTATTATTGATGTAAAAGCACTGCTCCTCACCATCAGTGCCAGACTCATTTACATGTATACCTAACATATAAGCAGTTTGGTGGATGTTAACATCCAGAATGACTGAGTGCGGTCACGTAATATGCTTTGATAACAATCATTGCCACCACTGAACACTGAGGGATGCAACAGTCGAAGCTACTGTATATGTAACAAAATACCCTGTTGTCTTTAAAGGCGTCGTGTGCTTGATAAAAAAGAAGCAAGGTTGCTAAGCTCTGTGTTTGACTTTGTAAAGATCAGAGCAGTGGACTATTTTTGACTAACGTCACTTTTGTGTTATGATATAGCACACCTCCTTACGCAGTAAAATAGAAAAGTCACTGCCTGATCTCTCTCTCAAGAGTGTCACATTTTTTAGGTTGAAACATCAAAGTAAGCCGCTGTTCTTTAAATTGAATGAGGCACGTAAATCATGTTTAAACTCAGGATTAGTGGGATATAGGATTAGGATTTTTGGGGGGTATTTTGAAACTCACATTTGAGATTATTAACAGCCTCCTGTACAAGCAACAAATGAATCGACCTTTGAAAAGCTGAGATGGAGAGGTAGTCATCTCTGATGGAACTGAAAGAAAAGGAAACATCACAGAGACTCTTCAGAAATAATAGGGAACATTTTAACTCCTTTTCTAGGTGTTCTGGAGGTTAAGATTGTGTGTAATTTTCCACTGGGTTGTAGCTGACTTCAGGGTAGAGAGATGATACTGCTGTAGCAATGAGTCTTAAACCTGGAAATTGGTTAGCATTTTTGCACTTGGTTCACTTGTATAAAGTCAATGTTTTTTTTTTTATGGATTTGGGTTGAATGCCTTAAATAAGGTCCATGGTTACCACAGGCTTAAATTATTTACACGTTATGTTCTAAGACATAAAATACATCATTAAATGTCCCATGATTGAAATATAAAGCAATTACATGTCTTAAAAATGACAGTTGCTAACAAGTGGCTAAAAAAAACTACAGAAGTTGTCAGGGACATTAGATGCCATCAGGCCGAACACAGATACTCATCTACTCACTAGCCCGTCTTTGCAGGCCGACTTAAGTGCTAATTTCCAGGTTACCCCACAAGAAACATGTCATCCCTACAGCACAGTAAATGGACCACAAAGACTTGTTGCTGATGTTATATAGATATAAAAAGACAAATTTATAACAATATGTGTAATATAAATATGCTGTATGTTAAAGTCAAAATATGTAATATCAGTATGACTGTTATAGTATTTCCTCTTATTTGGGTTTGTTAGTATTTTGTATATGTTTTGTATTTATTATATTATAGTATTTTTTATGGGATCCACTTATTGTTATGGTTACCATTCAGTGATATAACCAACACATTATCATAGGGCTGCCACTGCACAATTTATCCAAATATTATCAAAATTGTATGATGTTTGATAAAACGGCATCGTAATGAAGTACAGTAGCACTGCAGGGATGCCATGGCTTAAAGATCTTGTTCTCCAGATGTAAGCTATATATTTGACTAAATGTCACATTATCATCATTTAAATAGTTTTACAGTAATAAATTAAAATCAAAAATGATCATTTCTACTTATTGTGACTCATTACCAATGTATTATCCATAAAAATAAAACAAGTTATTGAAAATCTACTGCCAAAGCAACACTACTGAGGTGGCCTCAGGCTTTCTCGCTGATCTCTGTGAAATAAATCACTTTCTGTCTTCCCGTCAGAGTTGCTGCTGCACTTTAACATTTACAATGATGCCTTATCTGCCAAAACAGCTGGGAGGGGGACACAGGTAGAATTTACCAGCATTTAGCTGGTGGCTGTGGTTAAAGCCCGTGATGATGACACTGTAGGTGTTGTTTACTGGAGGCCTAAATAGATATCCAGTGAGGAGGCTGTCAACTCTGGTCGTGTCTGGGCTTGCTTGGCATGAGATCATTTCCTGCCCTTCTGGCTCTTGTTACGCTCATACGGGTCATGCATCAGCTGTTAATCAAAACCTGCTACAGAAGGTAGAAGATGCCCATTGTAGCTTTGTCACACTAAATCCATGATGATTCAAGTTCCATTTTTACTAGTGATGGTTTTGAAAATGTCTCAGAATGTCAGAATATTGTCCAAGTCTTCTAGTCTTCTTGTCAGTTAACAGACGTATCCGTAAGTATCCGTTGGTGGATTATATGTCACAATGGGTTGCAGAGGAGACAGTTTATCACCCGTAGCAATATTTGGCTGGAGGTTTGTGGGAAATCACCACCCTGCTTACATAGCCTTTTACTTTCTTCAAATTTGCATCTTTGTTTTTAACAAGTTTGGATTTATGTAACTCCTGTCAGCTCAGTTTTTTTTCCTTCTTCTCTGTGGAGCTCCCAGCTTCCACCTTCCCCTGTAAACCGTCAGACAGGAGACATTTCTGTGATTACATCACTTTCTCCAGAGGAACAACCACACAAGCCTTTGAAGAGTTGGGCTTTTCCAGGGCACTGGCTGCCTTCATCTCCCAGGAGTTGGCGCTAACTCTGTGAGATGTTCATTGAAGCTGGCGTCCGCTTAAAGAGAATGCTTTGAAAAAGACTGGAGGGCCAAGAAAGCTAGCTCAGTTCCCCACTGCATAGAAGTCGACATTCCATTGATGCCATTCAGTAATTTTCTTTGGTTCAGCTGTGTCATGGTTTGATGCTGTTTCTGCTTTGAAACGGTTATTGCTGTAACATTCGTACACTTTTTACTGTGGTATACTACACAATTTGTGTAAAAATTATCATTAGCTTGTAGTTGGCAATAACTTTGTATGATGATGGCGTTGTGGGTTTCTAATCTTCATCAAGGCTGCCATCTTGATCCTCCTTGTTATGTCACTGCTCCCTAAGGTTGATCGAGTATGCAGTGAGCTGTCTGCTTGCATATGTCAGCTGTTGGACAAACTCACATCAGGGCAGAGAGAGATGCGTTATGAGCCAGCAAGGTTCAGACTTGTTTGGTTTTGTTAGAATCTAAAAAGTAGAAATGCACCGATTGTGAAATTGTGGGCCAATACTGATGCTTTAAATAACAATTTGGCTGTTTTTTTCTGTTTATTTTGTTTTTTTTATCTGTTTCCCCTTTTTGAGCCACAGAAACAAACAAATCATTATAAAATTACTTGGCTCTTTTCAAGTTATTCGGCCATACATTACACTATCTTTGAAAGAGAACAAATTTGATCTTACAATTCTTGAAACAGCCTTTAATATCTTCCATTTTTCTTCCTTCACGTGAAAAAATATTTATTTTAAAGTAGCTGCTTCAAAAGCAATTTTAACAGCTGTTATTGGAGGCAATAACAGCAAGATTTGGAAGCTGTGGTAGGGATCTAAATAGCTCATTTTCGCAATTCACAGTCCTGAACCGTTTCCAGCATTCTTCAGGTACATACATCCCCTCACAACACATCAACACATTTTGGACCAACAAAATAATGTGGCCTCATATCTGTGAAGGAAGTAGGAGTGCTCTGTTCCAAATGGTGTGGGCATCTTGTTTTACTGGCAAATTTTCCAGATCTGAACTAAAAAAATAAAAAAAATGGATTGTGTTCATTTAGAGAAAAACACTTGAAATAAAGCATGTCCTGCTGGTGTATTTTATATTCAATAAATGTTTTATGCCCACCTGCTATAACATCAACTGCTAAATACAAGTAGAGTTATATTGTGTAGATCTATATTACACACAATGTCTCAAAGGGCACACAAGCTTTTCAAGAGAAAGGTCAATTAGCAGCTTGGTTGTAATTCAGGCAGTGGAGTCAAATGAGAACAGACAATGTTTTGATACTATTTTTTGTCTACACTGTAGTCACGTTTGTCTATTCATGGTCCAGCAACTTTCTCACAAAAATGCTATTTTGAGTCTTATTTTTTCAAACCAGACTGGTTGATAAGATTTAGAATATCTTGTGAGATGAAGCTTCAGGAAGCCAATCAAAAACAAACTGTGGCTTTCAGGTAAAGATCTACTCTTCCTTCAGATTATAGTCAACACAATTTATTTTCCACTGCACCTTGGAGCCCAGTGTTGAAAGGGAGATGCAAAACAAACTATCAATGTGTCCTAGGCCAGGACTCTGTGGTTTCTTGATGCTCACTGCTTACCAAATAGGTGGAGTGAGTTGTATTGCTACATTTGTCTGTGGGTCACTGCCTCTCCTTTTGTTGATTTTCCAGCTCAGCCTTATGCTGAGTCGTATGACATGTGTTTGCCCCAGTTTGTGGTCCCAGCCCTGCTGCGCTCCGACTCTACCATTCTCTCAGCACTCTTGTCTGCTTCACTGACTCTCTGTTGCACAGGACCCAGTACAGCAGTTCTAACAGTCAGCATTGTTCAGAGACAAATGCTGGCTTTGATCTGAAGTAAGGCTACATTATGGCACAAAAGATAGGTGGGCTGTTTCAGCTTGAATACAGCTTTAGGGATAAATCTGTTGTTAACTTTAAATTTGATGTCAAGAAGGGACATTGTTATAAACTGTCCTTTGTGAATGTTCCTCACTGTGTATAAACTGACTTGATTCAATTTCCACCAGTATAATAATGGATTTATTGCTGTCTTTTCAGTAAGTGCTGACTTTGGTTCAACCTCCAAATAAAGTAAAACCTAACTGTTCGCTTGTTTACAACCTGTCCCAATGTTTGAATTGCTTGTTCAGTTGTGTTGTTCAGTTCTGTTTCTGTGTTTGTTCCCAGATCTCAGCTGTTTGGTGACTACAATCTGAACATAACATTCATATGGAAATTATGTCAGAATCCATGAAAATATAATCCAGAGTTTTCCCGTGGAAAAGGTTTTCTTTTTCCTGCAATGTGAACAACGTAATCAGTCAATCACTCATCAGTGAGCTCCTATTGCATTCATTCTCCTTAATAATGTAGTAGTAGACAGCCAAAACAGTCAGTGTGTGACAATATATGTGACACAGGCAGCACACTTAATTTCAGGAATCATTAATAGGAATCATTTTTGTCAGTTCTCTCTCCTTGTGACCCTGGATGATCTGACATTGTCTGGTTGAAGGCAGAATGGTTCAGTTCAGAGTGTGGATCTGTTTTTTTCAAAGTTTGTTTCAGAGTCTCTCCAAACTGCATGTCTCTAAAGAAGTTTCCACCAGTTTCGATCATTCATGTCTCCTTTTTTTTTTCACTGAAACCTTGAAACAATGACTCAGGAACCTGGCCCACTGGGCTGGATATTTTTAAACCGGCCACAGGCCAACTGCTTCTGCTTTTGGTTTCTCAATTTCTGATATCCAGCAAGATTTTCTCCTTGACTGGCAGCTTTTCAACAGGCTTTTCTGTTGCTCAGCCTGAATTTTCATGTTAGCCAAAAGCTGCAGGTTGGCTTTTTTGCTGATGCTGCTGAGGCTTGTACATCTTGATCACTTTATAACCCAACTGCTGGTGTATTCGCTTGGCCAAATGTGCAGCGGATCTGTTGCTTTTTCTCAAAGCTTGATATGGGCCTTTTGTTTTCCACTACAGTGGTATGTTCATTCATCCAGTAGAGGGTTTTATTATGATAAGGACTTTTGCCTTTTGACATGGATAACCATGTCATGAACGACAAGCAATTGATAAACATAAATGTGTCAATATAGAGAGGGGAAGGATGTTAGCCGTGCAGAGTGCTGATAAGGCTGCCCAGAATAGCTTTTCTCATCAGTGTTATAACATGTCAGAATGGTAATGAACTTGTACTTCCGTAAAACTTCCCTGTTTAACAAGTTACGCTGAGGATTAATAATTGGTTCATTTGATTGCAGTCACTGATGAGCTTCAGTGCGATTGCAAACCTTTTGAAACCATAGATGTCATTCAGAGGACCTCCACTATTCTTTAAACATAGTCAACAAGTAAAGTTGTCATTCTGTCTGGTGAAATTGGTCTTTTCAGCAGCAAATAAACATGAAAGTTCATTTTTTCGGTACAGCAATATCCTCTTCTAACTTCAAAAAAATTACTGAGTCTCGATTTGTGATATGCAGAGAGTGAATTTCTTCTGAAAACAAGACCGTGTTTCTCTGGAAGATAAAAGTTTCTGGGTCAGGTTTTTACTGCATGCGCTATTAGCAGTTCACTCTGATAAGTTTAATGGTGGTGTTTGTTGATTATGACTCTCACTTGGCTCACACTAAAAGTAACAAAACAAAACCGAATAAATGATTAATTGCTCGGTGACACATAAACAGTTGTAGCTATTGTAAACATCAGCCCTGGATGCAGTCCACAATAATATTGCAGAAGTGTACATTTTCAATTTAATAGATTCTAACCGCATTTGTCTAAATTTGTATTTTAAGGCGTTACTCAACAGTGTAGTTAATCAAGCCTCCCCTTTCAACTTCCTCTGGCTCCAAAGACTTCATGTTCCATGGTCACTTCCTCTTATGAATACGGCAAAAGTAAATCCTTAGTGTGTTAGCAGTCAGTTTATAGAGAAGTGTATATTTTAACCTTTAAAAATATAAATGCCCCCACTGGCATTATTTAATATGTAGTGTATCTTTGACTCTTAGTTTCTTTAATTGCCTCATGGAAATTATGTCTTCACTCATGTCTGTTTGACACAAAAACTACTAAACAGATTTTTACGTAACCTGGTTTAGTATGGGTCTCAGTCTAGAATAGACCCCCATTAATTTTTGTTGTGTATCAAGGATGTTTTTCTCACTTTCTTTAACATTGCAAGATAGGGTGAGTGAGTTACAGGGGACTGTTCGGCCTTGATAGAGGTATGTGCTATTCTAGTTTTATTTTATATTATAGGTAGGATTACCCTGTCAGTAATCATTTAAATTCACCTTCACATGTAATCTCGAATAGAGTGGATGCAGTAAAATGGGATTGCTACAGTTTACAATTGCTGCATCTTCAGGCCTTTCACCTCAAACAAAATCCCCTGTCACACGTTACTAAACTTTATCAGCATCTGCAGCAGGCAGTGGTATAGTTTAGTTGTTTTGGAAGGATATATTCTGTAGGGCTTTCTCTAATGCCTTATCACAGACAAGCAGAGCTGGTGGTTAGTAGAAGCTGAATTGTGGAATGTATTGCTGCCAACACAGGCTGTATTGTAAATGTCAAACCCTGAGCCTTCCAGGTCTTGTCTCATTTGATCACCATCATGTGTCTAAAATGGGTCGGAGATTAACCAAACATCATACCTGTCTTTAATTATTTTCTTATGAAATTTTCCTTCCAAGTGAGCAAAGGAGCCAAAAGCACTGACGCGACAGAACTAGTTGCATAACTCAAAGCCTGATTGCGGCGGTCGCAAAGCAGAGCCATAACCAGGTAAAGAAACTAAAATCCCTTGAGACAATTCATTCTGAAAACATATATACACTCATGGACTGTCAGGCATTTAAGATAAAAGTGTACCAAATGGCGGATGTTGAATGGAGTTGCTGTTTGAGTGTGAGTTCATGCCGAGGGCAGCCGTGCTGTGTGGGCAGGGTGAGTTACTAAAGCCTTCAGTCTTCAGTAACTTTGTTAGTTCCACAGATGCCATGTTCCAATAAATCAGAACAACACTTAGACGTGTCTTTGTGGCTGCCTGTCCCTGCCATTATGTTTCTTTTCACGTTCTTGCTGTCTTTTTATGACAGTCCTTAAAGGAATGAGTAGGATGGAGCAAAAGTAGATGTGGGTTGTTGAGAACCCAGTCATGGCGAAGCAGACCTTGAACAAGAAAGCGCTCAATAAAAAGCAGACCCTGTGGGAACAGCTAATAATCTTCCCACTTAGCCGTTACAGTCACTGCCAATATCGTATGTCGTATGTGACAAAATAGTGGAATAGGAGATGGTTGCCAAAGTGTCATCAGTTGGTGGCGGTAGGTGAAAGTTCATAAAATGATTGATTAGTGAGGTTTTTTATTCTTCTGTTTGTAGCAGTAGATATTACATTTAATGAAACCAAAAGTAAGCTGTCAAAGTGAGACTAGAGAAAAAGGTCACTGGTCACCAAAATCAGTATGCTATATCTCTTGTGAATGTTCTATATTACTGCACATGACTACGTTTTCATCAAGTAGTACAATCAGTCAGACGGATCCTTTTCATAATCAGATTACAGCAGTCTACAATATAAGAAGCTGAATCTTTTCAGCCCAAGTATCTGTCTGACCCAACTTAGTACATACACAAACAAACCATATATCTTCCTGCAGTACATTACAAGCGTGCTGTAATCTATAATCACGGTATTTACACATAGCAGCTATATGACAGGCCACTTCCTGATTGTGGCAAACATCACAAATATGACTCTGTGGCACACACCTCTCTCAGAGCTGGATGGCAATGTTGAAAACAGATGATGTGATTTGTAATTGTTGTGATATTCGCTGCTGATTGTTGCGAGAGTGACACCCTCTGCCATGTCTCCCACATATAAAAGTTTAGCTTAATCTTTGCCCACAGTGTTGCAATTTTATTTTATTGTATTATGTATTTTATATTTTATTGACCAGCTGAGACCTGGAAATTCAATCATCAACATGAGTAGAATATATTTTTGTATAAGCTGCAAACTACTGACTATGTTCTGTCCACGCCTCGATGCAAAGGTTTACACGTCTAAATAGCATTGCATCTGAGAATTGAGATATTTCCAGACCTTTCCATTAATTGATTGTTTGGGGATGACTTGGAGAATATGATGCAAATTAGAAATAGTTATTACAGCCCAGAAGACATTTCAATAAACATTTGTATAACAGACAATGGGGAGGAGCATCCCCTGTGAAATGATTCAACCATCTGTTTTTGGCTCAAATTCAAGTCTACAAACTACTTTAAAATACCCGGATATCTACATAGTGGCAGCACTTGTGATATCACAACAGAAGAATCAAATGTATGGACAGCCAACAGACGGAGAGGCTTGCCAGGAGTGAATTAGCCTGTTCAGAGGGACTCTTACCCTGAGGGTGGCTGGTTTGAATCCAGATTTGTTTTGACTTCACAGAAGCGGCTTAGGAGAGGGTATGAACAAATGCTTTTCTCAGTTGTCTGTGGCTACTTCTGAGGTGCCATTGAGCAAGTAGATCATCACACTCCCATTTACTGGCAGGTGTCAGAAATGTGTGGCACAGTATGAATGTGAAGCAAAGTGGTGCCTTTTTGATGTAAATGAGGGCAAAACACTTCTCTAGTGACTTGTCTCTTTGCACGGGGATACCACCATTTACATTAAGCGCATGAAAAATTCACCTTTAGGCTGACTTGCTAAGAAGTATTTCAAGAGAAATTATATGACATGTACATTTTAAGTAATTTGTCATACAAAAATGTTGAAATACATGATTTTAACAGAAGTTTAGATCCAAATGGTATATAAAGAGCCCCTTAATTAGAAGTGAATTAACACTCACAACCCATTTAAACACCCTTTTCTAAAAAAAATATTTTGAAGGCGTGTCTGGTTTATTGCATTATTTTATCATAGTATATTAATTTAATTCAGACTTTGTAAAATAGTAGAAAAAGACTGAAAAGAGAGATGTGACAGTTGTCTTAGTTGTCCCTGTTGCTGTAAAAGCATTTTCTTTAACACAATTACTTTTTTGAGTTGTATTCGTCAGGAGGAAATTAGGATTTAGTTCATCTGAGTGATAAGACTCTGTGAAAAAAAGATGATGGTTTAAATTGTTGAATCTTTCAGTATGTTTTAGTGTAAAGAGTAGGACCTATTTATGTCTAAAGTGAAAGTAATCCACTGTGAGGAGTGCACTTCCTCCCCTGTGAAAGGAAGGACTACACAGTAGACCGTCATGTCACCTAACTGTCCATGTTGCTTTCTCCAGGACTGGTAGTTAACTGTGGGTGCTCTTGAGGTGCACTTCACCTCGGCAAAGGTCTGCAAGCTTATAACCAAGGCCAGAACTGTTGTATATACTGCACCTGATCTTCAGATGTAAATCCCATTGTTTGTGAAGGTGTCTTGTTCAATGCAGTAATTAACTGATAAGGCAATCTGATGTTCACGAGCAACATTTCAAAAGTAGAACATTGCAGCTGCTCAATCTCCACCTTTTCAGTCTGAGTCCAAGGGTCAGAGCCAATGAGCTGTCATTATTACAGTGTAACAAAATGTAGGCTACTAATATCTCAATAGCGATTATGTGCGATTGAGAATTAGAGCTGAGAAAACTTTTACATATGTCTTTTAGCAAAACATATAATGTCAAGCGTCCCTAGAGGCCTCGTACTCTATCATGTGGGGAAAATAAATGAGAGATGCTTTTCCCTACTACAGCCACCACAGTCAGTGTGCCCTTGAGCAGGGTACAGTGCGTCAGTGCAGTGGCTGAAAATGAAACTTGTATTTGAGATTGATGAGCATCTTTGTTGCAAACGTTCCGTGCTGTTGGTTCTGTTATAAGTGGATGTTTATTTGTGTTGTATGTAGGCTTTGCAGCTCTGTGAAGTCTCCTAGCAACCATCTTAAAGATAGTCTGGAGAGAATTGGACGTGTGAAAATAATGGCTAAATATAAAACAACCACGCTACAAAGAAGCAAATTATAATATTTGTACTGTTTAAAGGGAATTGTCTAAAGAAACACAGTAACTTGAGCCAGCGACACATTTATTTGACTTTATTAGCTGGTCAATGAGGCAGCAAGCATTTTGTAAAAACAAAACCTAGCTACCAGCCACTGCATATTCACGTGCCACTATTGCCATAGCAAAAGAAAATGTCTCTCTGAAACATGTGCCAAATTTATCAGTGCATCAGCTGTATAATCACTTAAAATAACAGGAAACTACAGCGCAAATCTGACCCAAGTGATGCAACCTTTCAATACTTGCAGTCACAGTTTTTGATGCCCACTCTATTTGGTATATCTTGTTTGGGACTCCAGAGAGTTTTGATACTAAGCCATGACGAGCCACTTCTGGATTGTAGCAGGCCGTTGCAGCTTTTGTGTTAGGCAGTGGTGGTAGCAGAAGAGCTAGCATGTTAGCAGTAACTTGACCTTGTGACAGGCTAAAACCCTTCTTTGTATTTATTCCAAGAAACAAAAATTAAAATGCAAAATTATTTCTAAAGACGGATGTGGATGTTCAATAATCCGACCTTAACTACATACAGTGTGATTAAAGGAAAAGTAAAAAAGACAAGGATTCTGACCAAATGTGCAATGCCATCTTTGGCTACTTGACTGTTTAAACACTCAATGCTGGGGACACAGTGTAGTTGGTACCTAATCAAGGTACGACACTTAGCCCAACAGGAAGTTTTAAGTGTTGAGCTGCTTCAATGCATGTCTTTAACCTCCCCTCTCCTGTCTGCAGGACCACCTTTGGTCTCACAAAGCCGCTCAAGATGAACATGGTGAAGAGGATCATGGGTCGGCCGAGGCAGGAGGAGTGCAGCCCCCAGGACAACGCGCTGGGCCTGATGCACCTGCGACGCCTTTTCTCCGAACTGTGCCACCCTCCTCGCCACATGACCCAGAAGGAGCAGGAGGAGAAGCTCTACATGATGCTTCCCGTATTTAACAGGGTAAGTCACACTAGGGCTGGAGGCGGTCCAAACACAGGCAGATGAACATTGGCAGTGACTAGGGATGTAACGGTATGAAAATTTCACACCACGGTAATAGTGACCAAAATTATCACTGTTATCGGTATACCGTGGTATTTTTAAAATGTCTTCAAAATGTTGAAAAAACACTGATACACTGATAAATTGAAATCATTTAACCAAGATTTATATTTAAATGGATTTATTATATATTAAAATAGTCCAAATCCAAAACCTTAATGAAAGACTGCACTATCAAAACTGTGCAAAATAAACCTTAAACATAGTAAATAAAAGACGTATTAAAACTGTGCAACATTAAAAATGATCACAGTAAAAATGTATCAAAACTGTAGAGGTAGAATGAGATGTACTGGCAGTAGCACTTGATTGGCCAGCAGAAAAAATCAATAGAAAATGTCATTATTAATTATTACTGTCATTGTTACTTAATACTAAGGGTGCAACCAACAGATCACAAAACTGACAATTTAGATCATATCACTTTTGTGAGAAAGAGGTTGGATAATATTTTAGATCCAAAGAAAAAGGATAATTGTTAAATTAATTATGAATGCTCTATTTTGGCTCTTATCTCTGTCTAGACACTTGTTATATTCACCATTTTATATTATTCTTTATATAGGATATCAATCAAGAGTAAAATTATGCACCCCTTAGGCACCTTTAGCTAACAATATATGGCAATTTCAAAATAAATACAATATAATAGGAACCCAAAAAATAGAAAAAGCAGGATAAGCAGTACAAAATAACAAATGATAGCAAATATTTTAAGTTATTGGACCTCGCTGACCACATATAGAACTCAACTTGAAGGTAATAAATTGGCAGTTGACTTGCAAGTTGACTTGATCAATCACATCTGAAGTAATAAGTAGTAATTATTTTCATATTGACCAACTGCCCTAAAACTTAATGTATCGAACAGTGGTTCACCATTTGAAAAACAAATCTGTGAATATTTTTTATTTGCGTTTTACAAATAACTAATAAATAATTTCCAGCACCAGTGACAATCAAGACCACATGTAAACTGGATGAATGAGTACTTGCTAGTTGTCTAAGCATAGGAAAATGCCTGGATTCATGTATCAAAATGACTGTGCGTCTGTTGTGTGTGTCCAACCAGTCTGATAGTGCAGATAATTACATTTCATCTTTATATTAAGGTGACAGAGTGCTTAGCCTCTTTGTTTTGTGGCTGCTGCAGCAAGCAGCCCTTTTGAGTGTTGTCATCAGACTGGAGTACCTTACCAAGGGTCTCTTGACTTGTCAGCTAATTATCCAGTGCTGGCTATGATTCACTCACTGGTGCGGTAATTCATGTCACAATTCATAAGTAGAGCGCTCCCGGTGCAGCAGGATGCCATGCTTGGGGCCTTCTATCATGTCAGATGTGCTGGGAAAATAAACACATGATGAGTCGTAGTTCAATAAAGTGTAGTTTATCTTTGCCTTGCTCCCACAAGGGCTCAGGCTGCAGTGTGCTCTGTGGCTGTAAAATCAGGACATGCCAGGAAGAACCCAGAGATATAGTACAGTGTAGCTCCTCCTTGATGACTCCTGTGTGTCCCTGCTTGATGCGATTACTGCCGTAATTGTTAGGAAGGGCAGGCTTTGATAGCTATTAATGTTTAATTTATTTGATTTTCTCTTTTTCCTCCATTAAAGAAACAATCAGCAACCTTTCCAAATAAATAAATGACAGATAATTCTCTTTCTATAGCCGGTTTATCCCTTGTTATGATTGCAATAACCCTTTCCTCGTTTTAATTTAGGGTGACATTAGATGATTATATTTGATGGTTCCAGTTTCTTAAATGTAAAGATTTTCTGCTTTACTATGTTATTTATGATAGTAAGTGAAGAGTCTTTTGGTTTTGGACTGTGGGGAATCCGAAGCTCCCACTACCGGGCAGATTGATTGATAATGAAATTAAGTTTTCTTGAAATTTCTCTTCTTCTTATTTAACCAAAGGTCATCTGTCTGTTTTAGGTGTTTGGGAATGCTCCACCCAGCAGCATGACGGAGAAGTTCTCCGACCTGCTGCAGTTCACCACCCAGGTCTCACGGCTCATGGTGACGGAGATCAGACGACGAGCCTCTAATAAATCCACAGGTGAGCCCTCTGACACATGGATTTATCACAGTAAAGATGTAAACACCAATTATCATTACTTAGTGACGGTTGTGGTTATTTCCCATAACCTGTTTGCTTCTTGTCACAGAGATGATCTCCTTTTTACCTGTCATGGGTGTGTCTGTGCTCTGATAAGGTAACAGTTGGAAGGGATTTTTTCCCCCGTTACTCCTTCAATTTTCAATTATAGTTAAATTCATAATGCTGAGATTGGTTTTATTTTTTCCTGTGACACATATCCTTATGCCAAACAGTAACTGTTAACTGATCGTAACTCAGTGGATATTTTTGTTCAAAGGAGCAATGCAAGTATATTAAATCTGACATGAAAGGTTAGTTGTCACTACAGGTGAGCTGGCACTATCTCCTCAAAGCTTTGACAGTAGTGGCAGCTTTGACTGCGGCTTCCCCGCAGGACAGACGTTACACAGGCTGACAGACGGTGCACACATACACACACACACACACTTGCAGGCACGTGCAGACACTCACATTGTCGTACGTCTCCAGCTTCCCTCCTCTGATTTCCCCTTCTTTATCATCTCTATCTTCTCCTCTGTCTGAACATGTGATGTGTTGTTTTCAGGAGAGAATAGCTCTGATTTCGCAACACACACTCCTGCAGCTGGTCACCAGGCCTCTAGATTGAGTCAGTAGTTGACTCATGTCTCTCAAATGACTGTGCAGTGCTCTGTCATAATCAAAACAACTAATTTTGATTTGCTCTTTACAGAAAAGAAATGGCAATAGTGAGCTAGAACAAGACTTAGGTCGTGGCTACGCTCACTTGCTAACATTTGCTAGTTAGCTGCTGGTGCCATGTTATGCCATGCCCTGCCATGTTGGTTAACATGTTAGGTACTTTCTCCTCCTGTCACAAACCAACTATAATATATGCAGATGATTTATGTCACACTGTCATAATGTCAATAGTATTATCTTTAAACATTTTGTCCACTAGAGTGTAATATACCATGTTCTAATTCACCTGCAAACAAATTGGTTTCTTCTCCTCCTTCACTGTATATAAAGCAGGGGAATTAAGTCTTCAGGCAGGATTTAATCACTTGATATTACCCCACACGCTAATAACATTCTTAATATGTACTAATGCAAATTATGTTTCTTTCATCCCTACATCAGTGGGCTGTAGACAAGACTCATGTCACATCCACACATCCAGATGAATTATCTGTTGCATAACTGATCATTGTTCCAGCAGCCCATCTGCCTGCCATAATGAGCTGTCACTTTCCTTCTAGTTAACCGTGTGTGTGTGTGTGTGTGTGTGTGTGTGTGTGTGTGTGTGTGTGTGTGTGTGTGTGTGTGTGTGTGCGTGTGTGTGTGTGTGTTTGTGTTTGTGTTTGTTTCTCCAGAGGCAGCCAGTCGCGCTATAGTCCAGTTCCTGGAGGTGAACCAGAGCGAGGAGGCAAGTCGTGGCTGGATGCTTCTGACAACCATCAACCTGTTGGCATCCTCGGGACAGGTTGGTAGCGTAACACTGTACTTACATCACAACACTCTTTTTGGGCTCCATCTTTAGACTGTGGGTACGTTATTAGGCCTGTGTTTGTAAGGATGGCCCTAGTTTGAGCCTAGATGCACAATGAAATCGGAGGAAACAACTTGTGTTTCCCAGCGTTCTGTCTCTTCTTTGACCCATTTGCATCTCCCCTCTTTGATCTCCCAGCAGAAAATAGCATCAGCTTCTGTAAGAACTGAGTAACAGGCTCTTGAGTACGAGTAAAAAATCCTCACCGGTCTCATCACACCCTACTCTCTCCAAATACAGTCATGTGTTAAGTCTGCTTCACTGCACTGAATGGTAGACCCGGTGCTGCTCCTGATTTTTGTGACTTGATATTTGTTTTCATCTCAAATTAATTGCATCATTGTCATATTTTCAAAATTGGATTTTTGATGCATCTCTCACTGAACTGACATCTTAGCACGGCAGCTTTCTCAGGCTCCTGGTTTAGAGGTTAGACAGTGAGGTCTTGGTCTTGCATTGTGACCAGCAGACATCTTTTGAACTTTTCGGCCTGCATTCCTTTGAAGGTCTTGGGGCGAGCATCGCTGTCAGCTGGTCGGCTGCTTTTCCTGCTCTGCTGCACATCAGAAATTCACCCTTGTTGTTGTTTTTGAGTCAGATGCTTCCTCCTCTCCCCTTATCCACTCTGCTTTTCCTTTGAGTTACAGAGAAAAGCACACACGAATCACATTTTTATTTTTTTAGAAGTATTTTACTATAGGTTTGCTCAAGCACTGCTATGTTCACATATAATTCACCTTTAAGAGTTTATGGAAATTAAAATACTTTTCGAGGCTTGAGAGAATGGTGACATACAGTCTGTGTTGATGTTGGTTTGTGTCTGCTGCATCGTGATTAAGACAGTGTTCTGCTGCTGTAAAAAACTCCTCGTCTTTCAGGGGATAAAACCAAGATTTTTTTTTTTCTTACTTTAATTCACACTTGTCTGAAGTGGCCTCACTGGTGCCCACAACAAACACATGAGGATTGAAACCACTCGCACTTCACTGAAATTAAGATTCCTTTCTGTGAGGAGCTTTTTCAGATTTATTGTCCTGGCAGTCTCTTCAGAGTGCATTCTTGTGCATTTCATTTAGTTAAAGGATCGTGTCTGATTTAAGTAATAATATTTTCTTTTCTTGTTGAACCAGGGAAGTGTTTTTTCCCCTATGAACATATGAATCTCGAGTAAGTTTGACAAGTTGCATCCGTCATTTGCCATTTAAATGTGTTATTGGTTTAAAGTGCCCATCTTTGAGCTTTAAACTTGATGGTAAATACAAAATGAGGCAATCTTCACAAGTCTCAACACAACTTCACAGCTTTTGTTTCAGCGAGTCGGAAATATCCCACTTATTAAAATGAATATGATCAGATGTTAACACCCGATCCAATCTGATCACTTACAAATAACAGTACAGACACTCCATCTCCGAGATCTGACTTGAGAAACAAATTCATTTGCCTGCAGTTTGATCTGCCATAGAGGCTAATGCTGCCTGTACATTACATGGTTTGCTTCTGTACTCCAAATTCAATACAGTGGCAGCTGCTGGAAAAGGTAGATGGATTACATCTTTTGTGCAAACGATCTTTTCCAACAAGAGATGGAAATTTTTAAGAACTTGATAATATACTCATCCCTACTCACAGATGTATTTTATCCATCTATTATAAACAACAGAATAATATTTCTGTTGGATCATCTTTTTGGGTTGACAACACTGTGGCAATGCTGCGGTCTCATTTAAATAACAATAATAAACTTCCCTTCCACAGCCAACATTTACCAGCATTTGTCTGTCACTTCAAAACCTCCAGCCTGCACCTGTTTCTCTGTTACTCTGATAGTCAGGCAACACTTTCATTATACTGCCATAGAACCGTTTGATATCAGTGCACAAAAATTTGACAGGAAAAAGAATGACCTATCATCAAGCAGGAAGGCTCACTGTCCTGTTTGTGTGTATGTGTGTGAGAGACAGTGAGTGACTGGATTTAATGGATTTGTATTCCATTCCTCCTGTGTCTCAGACAGTAAAACAAAGGACTCTGTTGGCAGCCGTCCTCCCATAAACCTTACGTCACTCCCCCCCATGCAGTCACCCTCTCTCTTTTTCTTTTCCTCTCACCTCCCACTCTCGTCCCTTAGATGATAAAACAGCAACACTCGTATTTGTAGCTCCATCTCTCTACCTCCTGTCCGTCTACGTTTTTTACAGGATGCCCTTCACGCTCTGCATTCCCAATGTACTTTCCTCTCTCTATCATTCCTCCTCTGTGTATGTGTGTCTCTCTCTCACTCCCTTAAAAACACATTTGCTCTCGCACACACACACACACACACACACACACACACACACACACACACACACACACACACACTTACTATTAACTATAGACCTGCTTCAACTGTCAGTGTCTCCCTCCCCAACTCCTTTCCATCGATCAGCTGAGGGACCTTTTGTGTGTGTGTGTGTGTGTGTGTGTGTGTGTGTGTGTGTGTGTGTCTGTGTGTGTGTGTCTGTGTGAGGGTGCATTTGTTGTGCCTGCTGTGTATGTGTGTGTGTGCATACTGGGCTCTGCAATCCATCCTACCGAGTCCACCATCTCTCTGCTGTGAGAAAAAAGAGCTGGAGTAAATGGGAGGGTCATTTCAGCCAGCCACTGCGTGCGTGCGTGCGTGCGTGCGTGCGTGCGTGCGTGCGTGCGTGCGTGCGTGCGTGCGTGCGTGTGTGTGTCTTATGAAAGCTCATGTGTGTAAGTGAAAAAAGGAGGAAGATAATTTGTCAGTGTGAGCTTCTTGTCTGTGTGTGCGAGTGTGTGGGAGGCAGCGTTTGATTATCTGAATCATTCGCCTCAGTGAGCACAAACCCCATCTCTTTCTTCAGTCATTTTCCTTGCCATACACATACAGACACACACACATACACATACACAAACCCTAAAAGCTACTGCTGCCGCTTTTTTCATCACAGAAGCACAACCATGAGTCATATCACAACAAAAATGCCCGTTTACCAAACTTTAAAACGAGAAAACATTTTCATCTTTATGCATTCAGTAGATGTTGTTCTGCAGTTCAGGCTGGTAAATGATGGAATATTCCGAGTGGACTCTTGAGTGGAGTCAAGATGACACTGACACGTGATGATACAGCACGTTACTGCAAACCTCCTATTAAAAGGTTGTTTATATAGCACCACCGAGGCCCCCTGAGTTCTTTTTTTCGTCGTTCTGGGCTCTTTTTTGAAGCATCTGTCTTATTCATAATTCACAATGTCTTTTGCACTCCCTCCCCTTTCATTCCCTCTTCCCTCACCTTCAGAAAACGGTGGACTGCATGACAACTATGTCTGTACCGTCCACTCTGGTCAAATGCCTCTACCTGTTCTTCGATCTGCCTCACATGGCCGAGGCCCCTGTGGGACCCACCCCGCAGCCACCTCCGCCACCACCACCAGCCACCCAGGAGAAGACCCCAGGCCAGGGCCACAGCCAGCAGGAGCTTCCCCTGGCTGACCGCAGGGTGCTGCTCCAGAAAGTCTTCGTCCAGGTAAAATATTTTTTATATTTCATTATGAATACACTCAGGACTAGGTGAATTCCTCAGGTGAATACTTAAATTCACAAGTGAACTAATAATCAAAGGATTGGTGATTCCTTTACTGTAAACATGCGGTTATCTAATTTACTCTGACTGCCAGTATCCTGAATACATTTCACATATTAATCATAGCAGTTGTAAAAGGCATTTATTTCCAACACTCTTTTATCTTCATGATGACGAACTTAGGCTTGACTTGCAAGTTTTATCAGCTCACTTTCAGGCTTATGTGTTCGCCCAGAGTACATTTCCTGTCCTTTACTCTCCTGCAGATCCTGGTGAAGCTATGCACATTTGTGTCTCCAGCGGAGGAGCTTGCCCAAAAGGACGACCTCCAGCTGCTGTTCAGTGCCATCACCTCCTGGTGCCCCCCTCACAACCTGCCCTGGAGGAGGAGTGCTGGTGAGGTCCTCACAACCATCTCCCGACATGGCCTCAGCGTCAACGTGGTCAAATACATACACGGTATGCTCATATGCACAGCCCACAACTTCATCAAACACAATTACTACTCAATTTGTAATGATACTACCCACAATACATTGGAGTTCCAATCATCCAAACCACAACTGGACTTTTTATGATGTGCGTTTGTGCCACATGAAAAATAGGAAAATGCAGTGAAATCCACATACTGGAGCTATAAATTTTGAATCCACAGAGCCGACAAGGAGGTGCATGCAAGACTAATATCTGTCATGCACCTTCGTAACAAAAAAGGCATTGTGAGAATATTAGCAAAGCAAACCAAAGTTTGCTTGCTGATATTTTTAAAACACACAAATGATTTAGTAGAATTTACAAGTTTGTATTCGGCATATTGAACTGAAACAGTTTTTTGTTTCTCTGAAACAGAGACTTACAATAGGGTGATTTATATTATAAAACATGTCGCTTCCATTTTTACTTTTGCTATCCATGAGTCATGAGTTTCTAGCATTAGCATAACACATTTAGCACAGAGCACGTACAAATCTTTTTGCAATGTTGTGCTTTAGTTCTAGACACGAATAGGGAACAAGACTCACTGAAACCAGACTTACGAGCCGTTGTACAGTCTTGTGTCCACTGGAAACGGGGAAGTGCAGTGGCTGCGCTTTGGCTTCTCGTAATTTCTCTGCAGCCTCGATTTCCAGAAATTATACATTGGGAAGTGGATAGCAATATAAATAACTAAGATTTTAATCTCATTAAAGTATGTACTAGTCAATGAAGTTGATGTTGGCTGATCAAACAGCTTTGAACTGGCAAAGAACAACGTTCTCTCTAGTCAAAGAGATCAATAAGAAGAGTACCACATCTTGTATGGAATGTATGAAAATCTAATTTCTGTAACACATCTGAAATCCCTTTTTGTCCTCACTGTTAAACCCTTCTGTCTTAAACCTCCTTCCATTCACAGAGAAGGAATGCCTGGGCACATGTGTTCAGAACATGCAGCAGTCCGATGATTTGTCCCCACTGGAGATTGTGGAGATGTTCGCCGGCCTCTCCTGCTTCCTCAAGGACTCCAGTGATGTGTCACAGACCCTGCTGGACGATTTCCGAATGTGCCAGGGTTATGCCTTCCTCTGCGATCTCATGCTCAGGTACAAATTTGAACTTCACTACCTCAGCTAACATTCTGCTTGTTCCTTAAGTGTGTCCAATGAATATTCATATAAGTTCTGTCTGGATGCAGACTGGAGCAGGCCAAGGAGGACGAATCGAAAGATGCACTGAAGGACCTCGTCAACCTGGTCACCTGCCTAACTACATATGGGGTGACAGAGCTGAAACCCGCAGGCCTGACAACTGGAGCCCCCTTCCTTCTGCCTGGCTTTGTTCTCCCACAGCCCTCTGGGAAAGGTATGTTAATGGTAGCAACTGCAGCTAGCTGATCATTAAAATTCATTTTTCTGCTTTCATAATTCCATAACTAGCTGCACTTTTATTGATGAACCAGACATGTACTTAGATTTAGCGGTCCTGGGGCTTGCTCACAGTAATAATTAGCTGGCACTGGAATGTCAGTGACTACGCAACTCAAAGGTATCTGTCCTTGATCAGTTTGTTTTGCTTCAACGAAAAACGTCCCCTCCTTGATAAAAGGAAACATTACACCTTCCTGTCTGTCACTTATTCATCTCTCTGATCTGAGTGGAATGCCCGTACTTAAATGAAAATATGGCAAACCTTCCACGAAGTGCTCCAACTTGCATGCTACATGCAAAGTGTTCCCTCAGCCAGCTATACTTTCATCCATCCACTTTTAGATCTTACAATTTCATTTTCTTTGCACTGAGATGCCAAAACTTGAATTTTGCAATCTTTTAATGTCAGTTGATGACATGTATCTTGAGTCATGCGTGCTTTCCCAAACAGGAATTGGTAGTTACCTCACACGCTGCCGTCCATCAGTCTGTCCATCCAAGCGTGTGAACACATCCAAGGATTTTGTACTTACATGCTAATAAACACACAGCAGTAATCCATCAAGATCATTGGTTTTACTGATATCGAGCCTTAAGTGAATGTCATTGCAACATGTGACAACAAGCTCTCTATCGGTCCTCTGTACGCCTCTGTAAAAATAGTCTCCCAATGAAGACTGCATGTTTCTCACTGCCTGAGAGAGTATTAAGAGACAGACTAACACATTGTTGTGTGTTTTTTCATGAGATTGAATAACAAAAATATACTGTAGAATAGCAAATCTCTCCAATCTGCTATCTCCACATGTATCAGAGAAGGTTGAATAAGGGGAAGGAGGTGTCAGATATTTCAAATATATGTTGTGACACTTTGTAGTGGACACAAGACAACCAAAGCAAAACACCAACACCCAACGGCAGACTGATTAAAGACATGGTATAGTGCATCTCTCATATTGTCATCATTGAATGAATGAAACTTTGACGGTAAATGTCAAGGAGTTAAGATGTTCTCTCCCTCCCCCATCCAGGATACATCCCAGTGATTTTCTGATCACAAGCTTGTCTCTTAAATCCCCACACTCCCACCAACTCAGTTTACCCAAAACCCTGAAACAAGAGACGAATTCATTGCGGCAAAGACTTCTTGTCTACCCCTACCGCCGTATCGCCCCGTCAGATCTTAATCCCTGAAATGACTTTGATGCTTGGCTGATCTCAGTCAGCTTAACCTGTTGACAGACACCATGGCAACTCTGCCGCCTGTCACACTGCTGGAGACGAATGCCTGAAGCCTCCTGCATACAAATGGGCTCTTTTGAGTCCAGAGACGCTTTAGTGGTTCAGAGAATTGTCTTGGGGCCACATTTTTACTTCTGCTGCCCAAGAACTTGTCCCCAATGTCCTTCTGTCTTGCATCCCCCTCTTCTTTTTTCCAGTTTTTATGTCAAAGAAACAGAATGATATTTATATGGGCAGTCAGATCCACCTTACATCCAAAATAATTATAACGCATTCATGCTTCCTTTATAACAGCACAATGCAAACAAGCTGTGAAATACAAATGGAAGTGCCTCCGATCTTTTTTACACATGTGACACAATAATGTTTTTTTATCCATAAAACAA
Organism: Diplodus puntazzo; assembly: GCA_963678695.2. Classification (NCBI taxonomy): domain Eukaryota; kingdom Metazoa; phylum Chordata; class Actinopteri; order Spariformes; family Sparidae; genus Diplodus; species Diplodus puntazzo. The sequence continues at coordinate 18,920,474 of OZ023159.1, read as the reverse complement.
AATTTTAAAATGGGAATAGAGAATATTGAGATACCTCTGACAACGCTACTTCCAACAATATGTGACTCTGGAGCTCATTATTCAAATCAGCAACTAAAAATAGACCTGACAAATATACTGTATTATACTCTGAAATCTGAAAACACATCCCCAAATATTATATACTTAGATACTCCCAAAGAAATACAGAATGTAAAAAAAAACTAATACACCGAAAAAAAAGAGCTCAAATTTATTATGAATTATATATAATATATATATATATATGAATGTAGAAGGAACTTGGATCAATAAAAATAAAATAGAATTAATGAAATAAATAAGAGATGATGTTGTACTTAACACAGTACAAAGCCCTCATTATATTTATTTGTCAAATATGTTATACTCTCAATGTTGAGTCAGTTTTCTCTGTGTTATAGAATATTGTTATTATATTATCAAAATGTAAAGTTGTTTTGTGACAATGCTTTTGTTAAAGAGAGTATAAAGAGTTTAAAGTAGACTTTAAACGCGTAAAATTTTTCCAGTTGAACAAGTTTTAATGCTTCAAGTAGCTGTACAGTGTTGTGACCTCCCACTTTCTAACCTCATACACTCTGGCAATAACAGAGCCAAGCTCTGCCGCCTATTGAACCACACATAGACACACACACACACACACACACACACACACACACACACACACACACACACACACACATACACACACACACACACACACACACACGAGCACACGGGCCACTCACACATATACACACTCGTGTTTACCCACCAAATGACAGCTCCAGCTGTGTGCAGAGTCATTACCAGGAGCCATCATGGTGTTAGGGTCCGCTTACACGCCTAATTAGTCCGCCACATTCACTTAACGGCTATGTGTGCTTTGGTGTGTGTGTGTGCTGATACACGTCGGTGAGACTATTTTGTACATGTTTGTGTGTGTGTGAATTATAGTTTGTAGTTTTATGTTAGCTACTCAACCCCAAAATGAAGGTCAGATTATATGTGTAATGTAGTTCATGGATAGCATCCATCCATCATGCTCTTGCGCTTAAACCTTTCTCTGTATCCTTCTATCCTAAATTAAGGACACACCACCTCATGTTTTAATTGACTCAGTATTCTTGTGTTTTTACCCCCAAAACACATGGGACCTAAATAAAGAACTGTCAAGTAAATGTTGCCATCACAAAGAGGTTTTTACCATCGTGCATTATTACTAAAATGCTGCGTTGGCAAAGCAAAGTGCAAACATTTATCTTTAAACGACATAAATGTATGATGAAGGTGAGGGATCATGTTGAAGGAGCATTACCGCAAGTTAGACCAGTCCTGCTGCAGTGTGAAGCAACAGATGTCATTTTAGTTTCTTTGAAGTCATTCAGAAACATTTTAAGGAACAATTTCATGCAAAATAAAAAAGGGTTCCTCTGTGTGATTTTATTATCATTGTTCTGTAACTGCAAGCAGGAATATAATCCTTCTGAACAAAAGGACCACATAAACCTATTAAAGGACTGAAAACACTCGAGTCATTTACTAAATAGCGGCAGTCAAGCTCAGCATACGTTCATTGGTTAGTCAGTAAAGATTTGTTTATGTATCTAATTAAGAAGTGTAAAGAAGCTTGACAGAACTTTTATATAGATAATTCATCTCAAAACTCCTGATTGTTTGACTGCTATGCTGCACAGCCTTCTGGCTTACTGATGCACCCCTTTCAAAGCAAATTAGGGCACCTTATTGTGTGTTTTGTGGGTTAAAGCATCTTAACAGGGTTTGGGGTTTCCTTTGACTAAATACTAGACTAGATGCTATGACAAGATGCATAACTCCCCTCTGTGCCATGAGATTATTTTTCCCGGTGTGACTCTCCCTGCAGTGTCTGCTCTTTGGGTTTAATGCACCTTTAGGGCATTTTGGTCTCATCGCATGTAACATTAGGAGTGCTCTCAGATATCTGCTTTCAGTGTAGCCAGGGAGGTTTCAAGGCCAAGGATCTCGTTCTTGTATCGCTGGATCGAGACTAGCAGAATCATATGTAGGTCTGAGTGTGAGAAATGTAAATGTGTTTTCAGCTTCCATCTTTCCACTCTGTATTTTGATACTGTTGTGCTTTAAATTCATACACAAAGCAAAGCAGAGGGATGTTTCCACCCACTTTGTTTTTTGCTTCCATTATTGCCCCAACCAGGATGATTATACATTGATTTAATTTTCTTTCTGATCAGTCAGTTTTATTTGTTTTTTCTCTTTGTCTCTTCTCTCTCCAGGTCACACAGTGCGTAATATTCAGGCTTTCTCTGTGCTACAAAACGCCTTCCTGAGGGCTAAAACCAGCCGCCTGGCCTGCATGCTCCTAGATGCCATCGGAAACATCTACGCAGCAGAGCCTGCCAACTACTTCATCCTGGAGTCTCAGCACACCCTGTCACAGTTTGCAGATCGTGTGGCCAAGCTCCCTGAGGCCCAGGCCAAGTACTTCGAGCTGCTGGAGTTTGTTGTCTTCAGCCTCAACTACGTGCCGTGCAAGGAGCTCTTCAGCGTCAGCGTGCTGCTCAAGTCGAGCACGTCGCACGCCTGCAGCATCACGTCTGTCCGAACGCTGTTGAAGCTGGCCAGGCACGACCCGGTGTTCAGCGATGTGCTTCGGGAGGTCGGCTTGCTGGAGGTGCTGGTCAACCTGCTGCACAAGTATGCTGCCTTGCTTAAAGACCCAACCACGCAACAGCAACCACACAATAATGACCAAGGTAAGGAGTGTCTTTGATATTCTTTCTTGATTGTATTTGTAACAAAATGTCTTGAAGTGTGCTACATGTAAAGTTTTTTACCATAGCAGTGGCAGACAAAAATGTGATGAGGTGATCCAAACTGTGTCTAAAACATACATGATTAGGGACAATGCTAAATTTGGACCAGCTAAAATTTATATTATCAGCTTTTTAGTGGTATTGGTGAAATTCCAGCCACTAAAGAGCTGATAATATGTAGCCAAATTGCTTAACACTCAGATATAGTAGGATGTGGTTTGCACCTTTAAAGTTGGTTTGTGATTTGCCAATAAAAAGAAGAAGAAAGGAGAAGCGCAGGCCTTTGTGCTCATGATGTCAAACTGTTGCAACAGGGTAAGAGCAGTATAGACTAGCGGGCCAAATATGTCATTACTGGTGTGGATGTTTTTCACAGTTTCACAGGAAGATAGCAACATGGTAATTTGCAACACATGTTCCACAAGGTTCCACAAGTTGAGTTAAGATACAAACAAGTCATTTATCATATCTGCATCTGCCATGAGAAGCAGGTAATTACTATTGATTTGTATCAGCCCTGTTCATAACTGACCAAACAAGAAGTTAACACTGTAGATTTTGCAAAATGCAAATATGATTCCAATGACTGCTTGGTTCAGAAATCAGTCAGTGAGATTTTAAGGATTAACCTATAAACAGGCACACTGTGTGTTTTTAACAGGTGCTTTTTAAAGAGCCTAATGGTTTCAGGTCAGTATTATTGAAATAGTTTTGTAATAGTGCTGAGGAAAAATATAGCACTCCATTTTACATCTGTAAACGCTGACCACAAAGTCAAATCAACAGTCCTGGACTAAAGACCAATTCGGTGGCATCATACACAATAATGTCTAAGCCTTGAAAAAACCCACAGGCTGTTTAACTCATTTAGCTACAAGCTAAATGGATCTTACCAACTACAGGCTTGACCTGAGATGCACTGAGCTGAAACAAGAGCAGATTATAAAGCCATTAGAGCTAAACATGTACATTTCTACAAATACAGACCGTCAGAAAATTAAATTCTCTTTTCTTTCTGTTGTGTTATTGCCCTTTGGTAAAAGTATTCCTCATCCTCATTTTTTTACTGCACGCCCTTCATTATATCATTAGTGTTATTCACTCATAGTGTGTATTTACTGCAGTCATGATGTCATCTGATCCTCACCTTTGCTTTCCCTCCGTCTTTAGCTGACTGTAAAAACAACACTGTGGCAGAGGAGCAGAAGCAGTTGGCTTGGCTGGTGATGGAGACACTGACTGTGCTCCTGCAGGGCTCCAACAACACTAATGCAGGTATGCACACGCGCACACACACACTTACAGAGGATTGGTAGTTCTCAGAATGTGTCTTAACGATCTTAAGATGGGTATTAAAGATAGGAAGAGGATATTTTTTGATAATTTAACCAACTGGACCTCCTCTCCCTTAATAGTTAAATTCCAGGTACCCTTTTTGAACTTCTTTAACTTTTTGATTTCAATCAACGGGCCACACTACATAGTAGTCCTAGGGACTGCGTTTTTAGGGGCGCGCCATGGCCGACACCCATAAACAAAGCTAAACGTTTGAATTTTGTGATAAGCGATGAGTTTTTAAGCATGTTTATGCCTTCAACAAAGCAATATACTTCAGGCATAGAATGAAAGAGTAATCATTCCTTGCATTTCAAGAGGGCCTTTGCACCGCTTGCTTCTTTGGCCCTAAAAAAAGCTTCAAAAGAAACTGACCTCACTTTAAAGGGTGTTCCCTTACCTCATTCAGTGTGCTGATTTTGGCCAAAACAAGTGCAAATGGCCATTTGTTTCTGCATGTATCCACCTTACTGAAGTGTCCTTGAGCAAAGCACTTATTCTCTACCATCTCTAGAGATTCTGACCTCTGATCTATCTGTTTAGATGGAGGGGAAAGACAATTTTCCTCGATCAATGAAGTATCCTATTAAAATTATTTAAACATTTGTCTAATCCCTCATGCCTGCTGACCGTGTGTGTGTCTGTGTCTGTGTCTGTGTCTGTGTCTGTCTGTCTGTCTGTCTGTGTGTGTGTGTCTGTGTGTGTTGTTGAGCTGTAGAAAAATGTATTGATGAGTCACAAACACAACCAACAGGTTGCGCAGTGACAGCTCACAGCCATCTTTGACCTTGATGATGACTGGTTGATGAGTGATGATGTTTGTAGCCCTCCACTCTGACACATTGATTACATTTACATTTTACGCTTGAGGCTCTCAGCTCACTTGCCCGTCTTATCTCGAGAGACTTGAAATGCGTGCAACTGTAGGAGGAAATTCAGTGTGTCAAGAAATTAGAAGAATAATACTAAAAGTTCAGGTCACAGCAGCAGCGCATGGTCAGTAAACAGACTAAGATTTCAGATAAACATAGATCAGCAACGTCATGAGCAACCAGTTTTTTAAAGAGGGTTTATTCGTTTACAGCATCCACATGATGAAACTTAATGACAAAGCTCAGGCTTTCAGTTTGAATAAAAAATGAAAACCTCCCACTCTTTTGTGAAGGTCTAAAATAAGCATCCACACACTGGACAGTCTGCAGCACAGTGGGTGCCAAAACAGCAGAAGCCAAGGTCAGATTTTTATCTCGCCAAATTCCACCAAAACCCGAACGTCACTCTCACTTTGCAAAATGACATTAAATACATTTTCAGTCGATTTTGCCTAATCAATTAAAAGGGAATTTATTATGAAAACAAAATAAACACATGTAGTTACAAGCCATTATTTAATCATCATAAAACATCTTAAATTATCACAACTACCTTGCAATCTCACAATTATTAACTTGGACGGCTCTGCAGAGTTTGCTGCTTTGTGTAGACAGCAGCTGTAATCCACCAGGATTCCCACAAAAGTTGTCCGTGGAGACATCCTTAACCATTCCTGCAGCATGATAAACTTCACCTCCTCCTCCTCCTGATTTGAACTCTGTTCCAAATTATGTTCCAAGCAACACAGTCTCTGATAAATATAGATAAATTAGAATAAAGGGCTAAAATAAAGCATACAAAAGGATGTAAAATGTCAAATCATTCCCTGGTTCCAGCTTCTGATGTCAGGTCTTGCTGCTTTTCTTTACTTTAATATTACTGTATTTCGAATATCTTTAGGTCTTAGATGACCACGTGGGCTCTGGGAAATTGCGATTAAAGAAGCACTGTGTAACTTTTTTTTAGACCATGCCTCAAAATAAAAGGCTTACTGCTTTCATGTAAAACTCATGCTAGCATGTTAGCTCCTGCACACTGCATTTCTTGTATCAAGAGCTCCATCTATGTTTATAGGCATCTAAAACATTGGATATTGCACCTTTTAATCATAACGAATATAACGGCTTGTTGCAGCCCAAGCTAAATACACGGCTATAAGCAGGAGAGAGTGCAACACAGTGATTTGTATTTAGCTACTTTGAGGAGAAAAGATGAATGTTTTGTAATATACTGAATAGACCAGTCAACATTACTCTACTGCAGAGGTTCTCAACCGGTGGGGCACGGACCCTCTCCCGGGGGGGCGCGAGTAGGCTACAGGATGGGAGGGAAAAAAAATCTGAAAAATTAAATAAAATAAAAAAAATCAGGAAAATTCCCCCCATGTCGAAATGCAAGTTGTTGGACTATTATAACACACAAACAAATTATCCTCCTACGACTTTTTTTGTCAAAAGCGACTAGCGACAAATCTAGCGACTTTTACTGGTGTTATTGGAGACTTTTGTTGTGTTTGGAGACTCGACTCGGCTAGAAAGCACGTATCACTCTGCAGTCACTGTGCTTAACGAGCAGCAGGTGCTGCCGTGAGTCCCTCCCCCGTCCAAAAGCACTCACAGGCGGTCAGTCTCTCAGTAGCCTCGTGCAGCAGTCCAGCCTGCAGTCAGAGCAGAGAGGAGACACACACACTCCACGTCCAGGCTGCAAATGAATCGTGGATGCGCATGGCCGCCGCCGTTCCCGCCCTGGCTTACAGAGTGGGGTGTAAATGTATCGTATCTTACCAAATAATAGCCGGGTTTCAATTAACCGCAGGGTCCCCTTTAAACGCTAGGTGCAGGTGTATATTTTGATAAATAACCTCCGGTTCCAAATAAATGCCGAGTCTAATTTATTTAGTTATTTTTTAAATGAAGGAAGAAGACGTGACCACTGACATTGCATGTTTTTCTTCTTCGCCTTGTTCACGTATTGTGCATTGTCAGTCAATATCACACTGATGATCGCCATGGCTCCGGTGCAGCAAAAAAAAATAAAAAGTACGACTTGAAATTCAAACTTTCTGTCGTAAGATATGCAGAGTAAAACTCAGGAGAAGCAGCCGCAAGACGTTTCTCTGTCTGCAGACACAGCGGAGAGGTGACGAGACGTGACTCATCATGACTGACAGGCATCAAGGCCACTCAGCGTTACCTTACCGACCCGCCCCCAGATATTTCATTCACAAAAACAGGGCCTGTGGCAATTCTGGACAGCTGTTTTTTTCTATTTTTTTTCTTCTTCCTGGGGGGGCCACTGCCATGAACCAGCTTTGGGGGCGCCCAGCTTGCAAAAGGTTGAGAACCCCTGCTCTACCGTATTCCTATAAGGGCTGACACATTATTGTTGGACATCACTTTTTTTGTAACAGTATGGTCATTATATCCTGGCCGAAGCTCAGTTAAAAACTTTAAAATGACCCAAAAAGACAACATTTCTGTGCCTGTCCGCCTCCTCTGACCTTTCTGTCTGTCTGTCTCCTAGCTCTGTTTCGGGAGTTTGGTGGCGCTCGCTGCGTGCACAACATCGTGAAGTACCGCCAATGTCGGGAACATGCCCTGCTCATCATACAGCAGCTCGTCCTGTCGCCCAGCGGAGACGACGACATGGGAACACTGCTGGGCCTAATGCACTCTGCTCCGTCCAGTGAACTACAGCTGAAGACGGACATACTGCGGGTAATGGCAAACTGTCCCTGTGTCACACACTCAGTTACTCAAATGATTCTTGTCAGGTTGGATAATTTTAATCAGTTTTAAATATATATCATCTTACTGAATATTTAATTTGTTCCAAAGGCTTTGTCTCATGGGATTATATTACTTATATTGTTAATATTTAGACTATAACTCTTTGGGGAATTCTTGAAAAAATGTATCTTGATGGAGTGTAATGTATAGGAAGAATTCAGAAAATGTCAGCACAAGCTACCTACAGTTTTAGTGAGAACACTGAGCGAAAGGAAAGTCTGTAATTTAAAAAATCAATATGCATTTGAAGCCTTGCATACAGTAATTGCTTCAAACCGGGGGGCAGTAAGTGCAAGGTGCGCATTAAGGCACATACACACACGAACACACACACACGCACACACACAGGATGAGAGGCTCATTTTCTGAAGCATAATTGCATTTTCAGATTCCTCTCCTTTAGACGAGGTTATTCTCACGCTTTCTGAAAGCATCTGGATTAACCCTTTTATCCATTTTTCCCCCGATTCCACTAATCAGGGATTTTAATTATCACCTCCCAAAAAATCTAATGACTGCAAAGAATTTGCATAAAATCCATTTTGAGTAAAATCTTTTTTCCTCGCTTGTCATAGGGGTTTATGTACTGTTGACAGGAACACACTGCAGACACACAAATAGATCTCCAAATTAAGCTGATTAGTCTTGTGAATGTGCACACTTAACCCTGTAATCTTTCAGGAGGGCACAGACAAAAACCTGATGTGTGGTGTCTAATCCTCAAGGCCTCCTCATGGCTGGTCAGAAGCTAGATTTTACCAGCATACATCGCAGACTGGTGGTAATTTCCCAGTTTGGAGAACAGGAAGAGGATGTGTTCAACATCCTGTCAAAAACAGACCACTGTGCTGAGACTGGCGGTATTTTAATGCAGCAGGAAACAGCTGGCTCAGCGGTGCTACGTATCACTGTTTTTACTTCTCATTTGTTCTCTCTTCTTCCAGTGGGATGAATCATAATATCTTAAACTATCTCAATGACTTAGCACAATATAGTTTGAGTATAAGTTTCACATCCATTCCATTGTAGAAATTGGCAAAATGGATACAATTCTCTATTAAGATATAGGAGTATCAAATGTGTTAATAATTTTGTTTTCTATTGGTTTTCTATATTTAGTTGTATCCATCACTGAGATTTCTGTTGCCACTGCAGTGGAGCAGAATCTAAAGGCATTTTATTTGTGTCTCAAAACACTGAATATGTTTTTTTTGTATTTTCAACAGCAGCATGTTCTTTCCTGAAACAGTGTTCCCATAATCCCACTGCTTCTGCTGTTGACAGATTTCATCAGAGCTACCTTTTACTGAAGAAATAGTCCTCATGACAACTGTTTACAGCTCGCTCTGACAACTCATAGAAACAGAGACACAACACTGTCTTGGGGAGAGAAAATATTGCTGTTAAGATTTTCAACATTCACCTATTGTTATTGGTGCCGTGGCCTACATTTTAACAAAAAGAATGTCTTGCAACCTTGGTGAATGGTAGAAATAAACAATCTTCATTGCGTTGAGTAGTGAGAGCAGGTTTTTTTAAGACTATGATGAATTAGTGTTTCTGAAGTAGATGTTGCTGTAATGATAAAATGCTAGTTTTTTTTATAATAATCTATAGATACACAACAAATGAGGCTATCTGAAGTGAAGTGACATCACAATGGGGACCAAACTGAGATTTTTGGACTGTACCAATGTTATACTGTTATACTGATAATGTGGTGATGTGTTTACAATGCTTTGAAGTAATAAATTACCCTATCATATAATATTGTATATAGTCTTTGACCGATCATTCCAACATTGTTTGTATCAAAAATAGAAGCTTGGAAGTTTTTCCTGCAAAGTGGTACTGAGCCCTGCTTAGTTTCATGATCCACTTCACTTTTGTCATTCAAAAGCTTCATCTGCTGTCGATCCCAGACGTTTTCTCCACTTTTCAGTTGCCAATTAAAACCTGTTTCCTGTCGCAGCCATTTTCTGCTCTCAGGCTTTTTTTAGGTCCCCAAACTCATATCTAGGTTACAGTTTGATGTTTCAGTTTAGGTTGCTTGCAAATGCGAATAATAAATCTTTGAAAAATGTAGGGAATAAAAAACACTCACCCGGTGCAGCGAGACAAAGAAACCCAGAGGGGCTCATAAATGTGTTTCCCTGCCTAAGAATAATGGAAGGAAAATGAGTAAATGAATATAGATATGACTGAATGAGACGACAAAAACCAACTGACATGAAAACTCAAAATGGGGGAGAATCATTTAGTAACAAAATTTAAAATAAGTAAGTGATTAAAATGATGTTAAACAGGGTTTGTGTGACTTCATCAGAATAAACTAATGTACCTCAGTGTCAGCAATATGTAAACCAGTATCCGAAAATCATACTCGAATAAAAGCAAATATATCATGTTAAAATGTTATTTTGGTAAAAGTGAAAGTCACCCATACAAATGGTTATGAAGTAAAAGTCTGATATGACATGTACTTTAATAGAAAATGTAATTTTCTGGTAATAAATGTACTTAAATTTCAACACTACAAGTAAAAGTAGGTTGAACGTACATTAACATAAATGTATAAACTGTATATTTAGTGTTGACTTGGCGTTATTTGTGCTGGTTGTACTAGCTTGGTCATTATTGGATCTAATATTCAGCATTTTTCTGATTTTCAGAAGGAGTGTTTTTATCTATCAAATTGCGGATTTAATAGATTGATTAAAATGTGCTACCTTGGCTCTGATGCATGTACAATACATTTAGTGGCATAAAAAGGAGGTTCCCCTCCAGATGTAGAAGGCTGGATGTATAACACAGCATTAAATTGAAGTACAAGTACCTTAATGTTGCACTTAAATATAGTACCTGAGTAAATGTACTTAGTCATCTTCATCACTTACAAAAACAAATTATCTCTTTTCACTAAATTTGCAAACGGCTCATTATAGTTGTGAAATAAAGAATTTAAACTCCAATCATCTCTCTCTCTCTCCTCTTCAGGCTTTGTTAGCGGTGTTGCGTGAGAGTCACCGCACCCGGACAGTGTTCCGCAAGGTTGGCGGTTTTGTCTACATCACTTCTTTGCTGGTGGCCATGGAGCGGTCACTGTGCCAGCCGCCACGACACGGCTGGGACCGTGTCAACCAGAACCAAGTCTTTGAGCTTCTGCACACCGTCTTCTGCACACTTACTGCCGCCATGCGCTACGAGCCTGCAAACTCACACTTCTTCCGCACAGAGATCCAATACGAGAAGCTGGCCGATGCTGTGAGGTAAGGTCTACCTCCTTAGACCTTTGTCAGTGGATGGAAAACTGTCCTACAACAGTCCTTTAACTACCAGGATAACAAACTTAACAATCTGCTGATGAAGGCCAAAAGGTATGATTAAAAGCTCAGGAAGAAAGAAATAGTCGTGAATTTAGTAAAGATTTTTTTTTGGCCAAACTATTCAGCCTTTTTGTTGTGTGAATGCTATTATCACACTATTGTAGTGTAGAGGCAGGATAATTCTCAAAGAACCTCTGAAGTGTCTTTGGTGGTTTTTTTCCCCACTGTAGGAAAATTTACGACATATCAAAGTCCAGTTCTGTCGGTAGTCAAGTCAGTTTAATTTATATAGACCAAAAATCCGAATTGACACACGGAGCATACAATCTGTACAGTGTAAGAAACTGTCCTTAGACTCTAGATTCAAGTAAGGAAAAACTCCCCCTACCCTCGCACCAACAAAAACAACAAATAAACCTTGTGGCGGTCTGTCCTTGTCCTTTTGTAAAACCAAACTTTCCTTATGTCAATCACTTCTCTCTACTTCCCACCAGGCTGCTGGGCTGTTTCTCAGACACGAAGAAGCTCGGCCCCACAGGCGTGTTCCCCTCCAATGCTCAGCCTTTCCAGAGGCTGCTGGAGGACGAGGCTGCCCCCGGAGGCTGCGCAGGAGACAGTGTCTGTCCTACACTCAAACACTGCAGCAAGCTCTTCATCTACCTGTACAAGATGGCCACAGACTCATTTGACAGGTAAGTGGATGTCAGGAACTGGGCATGTTGATGCTTAGACATGAAATGAAACCATAACAAAATGGTCAACACATTTCACACTACATGTCTTATGTAGTTTTATCCTACAGCTAAATGCTAAAAGGTCACCACCTTATAGTAGGAAATCAGTCTCCTCTGTTCAGACAATAACCAGCAGTTAGCATGGCTCCCTCAGTGGTGTATACAGTATGTTGCACCACAGATTACAGCAGAAGGGTCAAACATAACTTGGAGGCTGTCATCTTTTTGCGTGTAGTCAGGATATTGAGCCCAATTTATGAATTATGCTAAAATTTTGTCAACACGTTTTTCATCTTCTGCCAGTGGTTTAATACATAAACAGTTTAGTAAGTATTTTTCCTAATGTAAAAGAAAATCGAGGAGCTCAGTAGATTGCTTCCACATGTTCCTTGTGAACATTTCTGCAGTAGATTAAGGACCTCACATTTTTCTCTTCAATCCTTTAACATGTTGGAATTCTTAATAAAACCCACAACTTATTTTTCTTCTTCTTGTGAGCATCCATTGTGATCCTTTTGGCCTCATTTGAATCTTGAAAGAACCCTCTATGAAAATGTTTTTGACATTCAGGATCCAATTTATTAAGCCGGAGAGGAATTATTGTTAAAAAACACAACTTGCAGATCAAAACATTTTTGTACAAGTGAAAAGAACATTTGTAGGCTGAGGTCAGTCAGTTGTCTCTCTGTGTTCTGAAAGTATCAAGCAGGTCCACACCCGTGTTGACCTCAGTCATGTCATACTGTACAGTCACACTTCGGCTCTTTAGCTGAGACACACAAAGCTGAGCTCTGGTAGCTGAAAACGTTAATAAAGTAGCGTGCTGTGGCTCTGACTCAGTTGCACAGCCAGCTAGAGTTGTCATGATGGCAGTATGAATGAAATTTCAGAAATATTTTTGACTGTGACACCAAAAAAGATGTAAAAATACACATTGTTTAACTATTTAAGGTTTGCTGGGATTGAGCTGAACATATGTCTCGATGCTGTTCTTAACTGGTTGATTAGACTTGATCACCGGTGCAGTTAAGACACAGACTGCTCAATCATGGGTTACAATTCTCTTTTGCCATTTCTTCTTCTGTGCATGTGTGCACCACCTGGAGGCAGTTTTGCTTGCAGTGCTAAAAGTTTCAAACTCCAGCAGTATTACATTTGCAGTCCTTGGTCACTATGACAACACTACACACCTTTTTCATGTGTAGTTGTAGCTGGCGTCATGCATGTGCTCCAGCTGTAGCTCTGATCCTGTTTCTCCTTTCAGCTTTCCACTAACAGCTTCTTTCCTTCTTTTCTCTCTTTCTCTTTTTCCTCCTCTAACCTCTGGTGCTGTCTGGCTGTTCATCCTCGGCCCGGTCCATCTGCGCGGCTGCATGTGTGGGTGTGTGTGCACATGGGTGTGTGAATGCCTGTGCTTTCATGTGTGCGTATGTGCATGCATGTGTTTGAATGTGTTTCTATGCCTGTGCTCCTTATCTCTGAATGTGTGTGTGTGTGTGTGTGTGTGTGTGTGTGTGCGTGTGCGTGCGTGTGCGCTGCCATGCAGTCGTGCGGAGCAGGTGCCTCCCTGCCTGACTCATGAGACCTCGCTGCCCTCGCCGTGGGGCACGCCAGCACTCGCCAGGAAGAGGTAGCTACAGCGCTCTGCCACTTTTCTCACCCTCATCCCTTCCTCTCCATTTTCCTCACTGTTAGTTGACACTAAGGCCTTGTTCAGACTGCCAACCCATATCTGTATTTTGGCTAAACAGGATAATGTCCAGATTGATTTTGGAAATCTAAACAGCAAATCAGTTCCGAGCCACATTTGGAAGTGTTTTGGAATCCGATTTCCTTGGATAAGTGTAAATGCCCAGGTTGGCTGGTAAATCTAACATTGAGGACTCACTTACAAAGAGACACACAACATCATCACATCCAGAGTAACGGAAGGGCATCAGAGTGGTTTGGTGTGGAGGACAACAACAAATTAAAAAAAAAAATAGTATGTCCACAGACTCCCCGAACTCGGCTTCTGTTCAGGCAAAGCTAGAAGCTCATGACACCTTAACACAACACTAATGCAGTTAGGTTGGTGATGTCTGGATACACAGATCTAATCTGATCATTTGCAAATAACAGCCCGAACAGTCTTGTCACAGGATCAAATCTGGTTGGTTGGCTGTCTGAGTGATGCCAGAGAGCGCACAGAAGTGATAAAATGAACATGAACCATTCTGCTACAGGAATCAGTTAGCAAGTCATGCAGATGTGGCCAGGTGCTAACCATCAGCCAAGTTACTGAGACTATGCAGTTTACTATGAATCCAATGGGCAAGTAGAAGAAGGAAGTCAGATTTGGGCACAGTGTTTTCATACATCGTCCAGCCAACATGCCAAATATTTGATCGTTCCTACTTCTAGAATATAAGGATTTGATGCTTTTCCATGTCTCAATTTGTGAAATTGATTGCCAATATATTAATTTATTGTAGAGATTTATAAGCAAATAATTCAATCAAATAATTCAGATAAGGTTTAACATGGATAATGAAAATCATGAGTTGCTGCCTTTAAGTGATAGAAAATTATAGGAAATTCAGCAAATCCTCACATTTGAAAATTAGCTCAATCAATAAAGGAATTATCAAAATTGCAGCTAATTGACTAATTATTTCAGCAAGAGTTTCTATTGCCATGAGAGAAAGATGGATTCATCAGCTATAACACAATCTGTCTCATACGTTTTTGCTGTCATCTTAAAACGTGTTCTTGATTTTAAAGTGTTAAATCTGAGATCAAAACCTTGGATAATGGATAAAACAATCAATATGACTCTCTGGAAAAAATGTGACATGGTCTGCTGGACACAGCGGAAAATCACTCCAAAATCAGGACTGTGTGACAAACCAACTTAAATTGAGTTAAATGAATCACTTTGTGAGATATATTTTTCTGGTCAACCTAGAGAAATGTCAGTCTCATCAGTATTTGTATTTGAAACATTTTTCCATAGCCACTCTCGGGCAATGAGAAGAGTACAGACTCAAATTACTGTTCGTCTAAAGTAGGCATTTTCCCCCCTCATCACATTCCTCCTCACTCTCCTGCTCCTCCCCCTCCTTTTCTTCTCTTTTCTCTCAACTGAAGCCCCCCCACATGCACACAAACCCAGACTCTGCTGCTCTTTAAATTTAATTTATAAAAAGAAAAAAGGTTGTTTTAAGTGTACCCTACCTTTAGTTAGCTGTAATAACTGTCAAGGTGAATCTGGGGGTCTCCTCTCAGTCACCCCTTCTGTCTGCCTGGATCAGCTCCAAGGCTGCATAATGAGGTGGACTAATTTGGCAATAGGACATGATGAGACCCTCATCCTTGTTTGTGAACTTCACTAAAAGCTCTTCCTTTTGTTTTTACAGTATTTCAGCTCCATTACCATCATTCAACAACCATAGAAGAGTCTCTGATTGTGTTGTGATTTCATTGGATTGTTAAAACTGTTTTCTGTTCTGTAAATTATTTCAGAACATGTAAAATGTGGTTTGATGGTTTGATTCAAATGAGAGCGTGTCCCGTGATTTAATCTCCATTCAAATAATACTTAGCAGCCCCAAAACATTGTGTGAACTGAGCTTTGCCTCGAAGAAAACGGCAGCAGTTTGCGATACAAATGCTGCAATTATTGTTGTGATTACCCAGTTGACACAGCAAGAGCTTTAGATATAACTAACAGTGGTTAGTCTGAAAACTGTGTGTTGCATGTTCGGATATTTTTACTGCTGTCCCCTTAGATGTCCACACTAAGGTGGTCAAATCTAAAAACAGCGGTTACTTGAGAAAATAGTAGAGTTTTTAGATGATTTTCGTTAAGACCGCCGTCCAAAATAAAACGCTTGATTACGAGGTAAAAAAGGCTAAATTGCTCAAACAAAACTATTCCATCATAGCTAATCCTATTTTTTTCTAACAATGTCTTTATTGATTTTAACAACAACTGATTGCATGCTTAGAAATATAGTATATACTCACTCAACAGTATATGTTCTGTCTAAAAAACAGATGAATAAAAATACAGGACATCTGGACAAAGTTTCTAGCAACTGACGATTAATGCTAAAAAGCTAAAAACAAAAGAAAATGAACCAAAACATTTATTTTTTGTTGGGGATTATATTATGGTGACACACTTCAGTTCAAGCACAGTGTTATGAATTAAAGCCTTTGATGAATTTGGACATCACAGAATGCTACTTACATTAATTCACTGGGCGCTTCCATCATATGAGCCAAGTCTGTTATTTCTGCATAACAAATAGAAAGACAAGTTGCATTTTTCATGTATGTTGTGGATCAACATATGAAACAATAGTTTTGAGTGTGCAGATAAAATAAGACTGATTGTGAGTCGTGGTAACATAGCATTGTGAACACCCCAGAAAACCAAATAACTGTAAAGTTCTTAGAAAAACATTTGGATGTGTAGTTGTAAGGTTTCATTTGCAATGACATCTTTAATCAGCAGTTTGGTTTCTTTGTTTTTCTTTGCTTTTCCCATGTGCAACCGTTTCCCTGACTTTGATTTCAGTTCAAACATACAGCAGTTTGTTTTCTCTTTCATTTGGATATTTAGTCATCAGATTTGTTGCAAATCCTTTGACGCACTTGTTTATTGTCCTTGTTCATGATATGTGGACAGGAAACCTTTTTTCTAATTTTCTCATCTACCACTTCCCGATAGCATAGCACAGTTCATGTTTATGTTGCCACTGCCAGATGCAGGTCAGCTGTGTCTGTGGCCACAAACTTTATCCCCCCTTGTTTTACAACGCAGGAGATAATACCTGAGAAGTTCAGTTGTATTCTAAAAACAATTAAAGTGGTTTCTGTGAACAAGAACAACCCAGTTAAGTTTCCTGCTCCACATCCAACCCCTCCAGCACTTTATGCTGACTCCAGCCCTTTCCAGCACGGCGTCTCTCCTGAGGGGGGATTTGCCACTCTGTAATTTGCATCGCAGCAACACGCCTATTTTGTCTAATTGCCTGACTGCAGGCCCCAGCAGATATCCTGCTCTCTGCTATTTGCACATGAGGAAGGGCTCTGTGGGTTGGGTAAAACAGTAGCTGACTGACACCCTGATGTCTGAAATGTGAGGATAGCTGAGTCATGTTAATTAAAGTTGGAGTGTTAAATACAATTCTTATATTTATTCAGTGATGTTATTATTTCAGTTGTCATTATAAAAATTTTGATAAAGCCGTGAAAGGTTTTTTGCTGGTAGGATTTGTGACTGTAAATCTGAATATTAAGCAGCCACTTCCCTTACTTTTGTGAGTCAGTTACATATTTTACACTCATGTAGTGCCTCCAGATAACTTCAGATAACTTAAGAAGTTGTTCATGTTTTTATGTGGTGTGTGTGTCCGTATTGACTCCACTGGACTTAACTAAGTGTGACTTTTTCCCTCCCTATGCTTTCAGACATGGCTACTACGGTACATCAGGCCCTCCCGCCCCAGTCAAAGTCCTGACAGACCTGAAGCTCCACCTAGCCAACCCCTCCCATCCCACTTCCTCCTCATCCTTGTCCGACATGGTGGTCATCCACCCAGGCGCCGTCCTGGCCATGCTGGACCTGCTGCCCTCTGTCTCCTCTGACAGCCAGCCAGAGGTAAGGAAACACACAAAGGAAATGTGCTGACATGCACTTCCTGTTAAAGTGGCTGAAGAGGTTACATGCAGGGTAGGAAAGTACCTTTTGTTTTTTTTGTTTCTTTTTATGTCAGTTGGCCAGACAGCCTGTTCTCAGCATTCATGTATCTTAAAGAAGACCTGTTATACTTTTCGTTTTTTTCTTTTCCGTCAGTGTTTTATATAGGTTTTTATGCATGTAAAAGGTCTTTAAAGTTAAAAAGTCCACGCCTACAGAAGCTCCCCTCTCCCACAGAAAGCACTGCTCCTGAAGTACTCGGCTGGACAGAATAAGACAACTGATTTGTTTTTTGAGCATTAAATCATGTAAACCTATTCTAAAAGTAAGCCAATATAAAATGATAAACCTGAAATGGACTTAATATGTCTCCTATAAAATAAAATAAAAACGTTTAGTAAATTAAGAGAATAATAATCACATGAATAATTAAGTAATGTACAATTAAAGCCTCATAAATCAAGGTAAATTCCTCTCTCCCCAGCATGCCCTTGACCTGCAGCTGGCAGTGGCCAACATCCTCCAGCTCCTGGTGAACAGCGAAAGGAACCAGCAGGTGCTGTGTGAAGCTTGCCTCCACCAGCGGCTGTTGCAGCGCTGCAGTCAGGCCCTGGGTGACGAAGACCATCCACTGCACCCACCACTGCAGAGGATGTTTGAGAGGCTGGCTTCACAGGCTCTTCAGCCAATGGCACTCAGGTACTGGCAATTTGTTTACTCTATACCTATCTCATTGTGGCCTCTACTTTCCTAAAATTAATGTTACTAAAAGGGACCATTTAAACTCCAGTGTGACTTCATTATCTCTGAGTTCAACATAAATATCAAGTTGTCCCTTTTAACTGTCTTTCTGTCTCCCTCATTGGTTAGGTCTATTCAAACAGACAGACATGCTGATTGGTGGTTTGGTTAAACTGGCTGGAAGACATTTGACCTGAGTAGTGCCAGTAGAAAGACAATGTTGTCACCCCTATTAAGAGTGTGTCATTTGTATGTTGGCCATTTTAGGGCATTTTGGTCTGGCTCACTAGATGTACAAGCCTGTAATAAGCCTCTCCCTTCTGCTATCTGCATGTTACCATTTTCAAACTCCCTGTAGCTACATAAAACGACAAGAACAATCTCTAATCTAGTGATCTACATGCTAAAATTGGCAAGTTACTCGAACAGTAACCTTTTTGACAGTACAAAGATTAACAAGCTAGCGGCTGTGTTACCTTTTCTTTTGCATAGATTTAGCCATTTTATTGCCGGTGCTCACTACCCCTTGTTGCAAAACAAGTTCGCCCAAACACTATTTTTGTTTGAAGGTGCACTGATGTGACATCCTGGGTTTAGCTTGCACCAAGACAATTGTGATTGGTTCAAGGAATACAGACAAGCCGGAGTGTTCTTCCCCTATACCAGAGAGATAAAAGTTGAACCGAGTGCTGACAGAGCGCTAGAGAAAGGTCCCTGCAAGACTCTAGCTTGTCACATCCTGTTAAGATTTTCACTACTTGTCACGCTAAAGGCTAGTTATTTCAAGACAGTGTTGTGTATACATACAATGAGTTTTTGAAAGAATGAATGTAAAGATGACTTCATTTATTTACAAGAAATCTCACAAAATTCCTCTAATCTGCCTCTGTCGTACTTTGAGCTGAACTTTACTGTTAGCATGCTAGTAGGCTACCGCTACCACATGCACGTAAAAGGAATTTGAGGTTTACACGCTTACATTTACCTTGCAACATGAAGCATGTTAATGCAAATGTTTAATGTTGTAATTTTTTTTGTCAGCCCAGAGGCAAGCTATCATGCTTTTTTAAAATATTATTCTTTAATGATTTTGTGCCTTGGTTTGTTAGCCAACAGCACAGCGATGAGTGGAAATCAGGGGACAGAGATGGGAAAAAGATTCCCTGCCAATATGTTGCTGTATGTAGCATGGTAATGTGCTAACTCTAACTGTTGCCTAATGAGCTAAATGTAGAGGTGCGGTTTTTCCTCCAGCGGCCGAAACGACTTCTGGGAAGGGTAATCTGCTTTGACAGGTTTCACTGTGTGAAGCAGGGCTATGTTTGCCGACAAAACGGAGCAATTCTCATTTCCCGCTTGGCTAGTTTAGTGAGATGGGAGGTTGGGGTTGAGGAACCGGGGGGAATTTGACATGCACATGGATGGTTCTTTTTATATGTTAATGTACCTTCTCCCTGCTTGATATTCTTCCCCCCTGTAATTGTGCTGGAGGTACAGCTAACTGTAGCTGTCAATCTGTTTCCCACCCTCCTCTCCTGTCTCCCCTCTCTGTCTGTATGCCTGCCTCACTCTTGTGCTGTCACTCTCCCTTCATAAATCTGCTCCTCCTCTCAACTCTGCTCAAACCAGCCCTAGCTAAACACCAGAGTCTTTCTGTTTCTTTGGTGTTGTTCTGAGGCTGTCTGGTTTCAGCCGCCTGTTTCTCTCAGTCGGGGCTCTGAAAACTCACATAAACCCCCCTCTGGGTCTCTCTGCATTTGAGTCACTTACATGCCACTCAACCTTGTCATTGACTTTTAAACAGACTAGAAACATGCTGTTAACCACAGCTGTTGAGGACTCGGAGTCAACCCGCAAAGTAACTGCTGACTTAACATACTGTATACATTTAGGTGCAGGCTTTTATCCAGAGTTCTTTACAGTTTAATGAGGAAATATTGGACGTGTTTACGATTGGTGGTCCCTCTGGGAATACAGCAACTATACATGGTAGTGTTGGAGCCATATTTTGCCTACTGAGCCACTGCATACCTTAAAGATTGTACATAAAAATGATTGTTATATGTACATTTTTTGCTGAGAAATAATCTGACCGGTAAGAGACCGGTAACATTGTAATGTCTTGTTTTTATTTTTTTTCTTTGTTGGTATGTTTTTGTTCTTGACACTGGTTGTCTTCCCCTCCAGGGAGTTCTTGCGTCTTGGAAACCCTCTGAATTGCGGTGCCTGGGACAAGAAGCTACTGAAGCAGTACCGGGTTCACAAACCGAGCTCTCTCAGTTATGACGCGGAAATGAGAAGTAAGACAATAACAACTCTCATCCTTGTTTCGACCACATGATGGTCACTGTGCCACGGGTTCCAGAAGACTGCTTCTGGTGTTGTTTATGAGATCTGTTTAGAACAGAAGATTGGCGGAGATTCATGGCCTCTGGCTGTAGCACTGTACAGTTGACCCATTATGACCTTAAATATTACTTAGCCACTGAATATGAATTTTGTTGTCTCTTTATTATTTTAAGTTCCAAAATTTGCAGTATTTATCTTATGTTGTAGCTGCATTAGATCTCTCAAAACTATTGGTACATTTAAGTAAAAGTAATTCCAAGTAAAATAACAACAGCAGCATACATTTTATAAAACACAGCTTGGAATTTATTTTTATCACAGATTGTAATATGTTCTTTGAATTTGTGGTAAAAAAAATGCATCTTTACAAGTGAACCTATGACTTAGCTGAGAATAGCTGAGAATTGAAGAGCTCAGTCCACAGCCGTCCTCCAGTGCGGTTATAAAAATGATAACGTCATTTGGGAGCCACCCTCATCTGCCACAGTGATTCCAGCTTCCTCCTGGGAGAAACTTTGGTTCTGAACTAAAAGCTAGACAAAAAGACCATCAATCTTCGAGCAATTCCGCTCCGTCTCTTTGCTCACTGACTGTGAGCATATTTGGATGATTCCTCCTGTGAATAGGCCGTGATTGCAGAGGATGAGCTTTCCATCGCCATTTAATTGCAGGTGGAAATTACGTGCACAAGCTCCGTGATGGAAAGAAAGGCGATCCTATAGATTTCAGAAAAGTTCCGATGATTGCAGAGTCAGTGGACAGCCTGACTTTAGTGTGTACAATCCTTACAGTTTGAACAGTGAAGCTTATTTCCTCTGCAGAGTTCAGAGAGCGAAGGTAGACTAACCAAAACGTATCACAGTTAGATACATACTGTATATACAAACATTTTGCATTAAAAGTACACACTGCAAGTAGACTAGACCTGTCATTTTTAAGCTAAGTAGCAGGTTAGCAGTCTACTTGGCCTGAAAATATCCAAATAATGTGTAAACTGCCTGTTTAAACAAAGATCTGCCTACCACCATTACTCTGTTGCAAATAGTTTGTTTTCTATTAGCAACTGTTAATGTTTGTAATTTTGTTGGTTCCTCAGCATGTCCTAATTGCTTATTGTGTCTCCTTCCAGCTGGGAATGGATATTAAGTCCCTACTAATTACTGCTCTTTATAAGCTGCCACTGTTAGAACACACAGTGCTTATCTTTCTCTGTCTGAGAGGAGAATCCAGCATGGTTTATTAGCTGACATTGCTGGGTGTTTGTCTTTGTAACATGTGCTTACTCTTAACAAATAAGAGAAGTAATCCATGTTCTTGGTAGAAGGTAAAATATTGTACCTTACACCAGGAGTTTTTTTCTTATCTTCTTGACAGTTGACACCTGAACTTGATTTCATGCTGCCCACTCTCTGAGAGTTTGACTGTAATCTGTATCAGGGAAGTTGGCTTGGCCAGATCCAGCTATTAGTTTTACAGGAGATATATTATGCAATTTAACTATCTGAGCACAGGGAGGTGTCCGACAAGCAGGAAAGCAGGTATTGAAAGTGAATCATCAAGTGATCATGACTGATTTGGTAAACATGCTTCGCTCTTGAGTTATGATTTAGCATTAAATGTTGCCATAACCTGTTTTTGCAGTGAATGAGTTCAAAATAACCAAACAAAGAGGGCAAACCTTAGTTTTTTTTTTTATATATAATATGATAAAACAAGCTACACAAGACTAAAGTAGGCTGGCAGCTACAGAGAAAGAGGATGAGAAAGCATGAAGCCTATGAAGTATAAAGTTAATTTGTGTCTCTTTTTTTGGATCACAGAACAAGTTGACATAAAAATGCTTTACACACAAGTTAAAACTAACAGTCACTCTCCTGCCCTGGATGTTGGATTGTCATCATCATTGCTGTGGTTGCATACCCTGAATGTAACCTGTCCTTCCTGACTTTACAGACAGTATGACCATGTCCATGGAGGGCTTTGGTCCTGACAGTGTCTTCGCCACGCCTGCAGAGGACAACGGGCAGTATCGCATCAGCCGCAGCCTTGTGCGCTCCGCAGAGGGCAGCACTGTACCCCTCACCCGAGTCAAGTGCCTGGTGTCCATGACAACTCCCCACGACATACGCCTGCATGGTTCTGCCGTCACGCCTGCATTTGTGGAGTTTGACAGCTCGCTGGAAGGCTTCGGGTAAGTCAGCATGAACATTAAAAGTTTGAATTTGAGTGCTTACATATCTGGTTTTCCTTGCAGTATGCAGTGACAATTACTTTATGTACACTAAATCCACAAACATATTATTTTAGCTTGTACGACCAATAATGATTTTCTTATTTGCGCATCCAGCAGACACAGAGAAACATCAGCATTCATTTGGAGTTGTCTTAGTGTCCACAAGATGAATAAGTCTTATACGCATTCTCCTATTAGCTCTGGTTTGGAGAAAAATATCTGGCTTTTAAGGTGCTACATGTTCAACTTTTTTTTCACCAGGTTGTTGTTAAACAAAGAGAGTTGCCTTCTGCGACTGGAAATAGAGCTGATGAGAGCTCTGAGACTCAGCCAGACAGAAGGTGTGCTTTAAAGCTGAAAGAATGAGCTAAAAACCTTTGTAAAGCTGCTGCACAGAGTGGAAATTCTTTGTTTATCACTCTACAACACCTTTCATTTAGCCATTTATTACATCTAGTCATTTTACTTCTTATTAAGACTATTTATTTGAGGAATTTAAATAATAGTTATCAACAATGCAAACATAAAAGAGTGTTGATAAATGGATGCAAGAGGGGTCAAACTGCCCCTCAAGTCCCCTTGTTGTGTTTTTGGTCTTCATCCTTTGTAGCTCCAGGAATGGATCGGTATTCATTACATGCTTATAAAAATACGGTTACAGCAACAGATGATGCCACTCTTCTGCAGACTACTTCTCTCTAAATATTTCTCGTAAGCATTCAGTTCGCCTCACCAATGACACACCTCAGGGTGCCACGTTTTTTCCCTGCAATTAAACAGGTTGTGTGTTTTTTACCTTTGAGTCGCACCTGCAACTGTCACAACAGGAGACTGTCACTCGCTTCCAGTTGTGGAGCGGTGCATACAAATAGGCTTATTTTCCGCCTTTTATGTGATACGACACTCTTAACTGCACTTTGTGGATGCTGCTGCTGACGGGGTGTGCTACGCCTGGAGTTTAGAGTTGTTTTTAAGCAGCCCTGTGAATGTTGGGCTCCGATGAAATAATGGCATGTGGGATGTGACCTTGGCAATTAGCCCTCACCTTTTTAACAACACATACATGACACATGCACACATGTTACGCTGACACACAGTAAACAACTACTAAGAGAGACTTAAGATAATGATATGTTGCATTCTTCATTAATATTCATAAGGAAACAGTTTTAAGGTCATTGTAAACGCTTTCTGTCAGATCAGTGGCAAAATGCCAAAGGTCATTGCCTCTGATTACCTGGCCAACACTGAATCAACAGATAGCTTCACTGATTATGTTTATTCATGATTATCCTGTTATAGACAAAGGCAGCGAAGGAGGAATTATACATTTGGAAATTCACTACTTATCTGGTTCTTTCCAGTTTCCCTAAATCTTCTGTGCTTTGCTCTTAATATATACACTTTCAAGGGCAACACACACCACATATGTTGCATAGTATCATTTCAGAGGATTTGTTAGATACTGTCGATTTATTTTTCAGACAGAGGCTGAGCTATAGTGGCCGGGATTTGCCAAATAACTTGATAAGACTACTGATATTCTTGAGCTGGGTAAAGGAACAGTGACATATCTCAATGTAGCACAAGGCACCACCTTAGTCCAACAATATTTATGTGTTAGTTTGCATAGAAAACATATATAGCAAAATGTATATTTTGTGATCCATGTCTTTTGCTGCTCACTTGTGCTGCCCTTCATCATTTTATGTCATATTCTGTAGGCACCAACACTCCCCTGCTGCCCCAAGCTCACAGTCTGGACCACCAGCTGCGTGGCTAAATGAGCTAACTAGCCAATGGCAACTGTTAGCAGCAGTTAGCGGTTACTCCGGTGATGGGCTGCCCCTTGTTTGTTTTGAGAATGAATTTGTCAGATGGCGACATATTGCACCTTTTAAGGTTGTTTTGTCAAACCACGCGGAAGTTTATCTACTGAGAAACTGGACAGAACAGAACTTCTTCATCAGTGCTACTTTTAGAAGCATCTTTGGGTTAGGGTTCCCTTTAACTTGCTACTTTTATGAGCCATTCACCCCTCCAGTGATAATAATTCCTATAATTTATCAGCTTTTCTGTTTTCATTTTTTTACCCATTCGAACCCTCTTGACTTTTCGTGAGCAGCCGCCTCAGATTAGAACATGGAGTTTCTCCTGAAAACACAGCAAAGCAGCAGCACACGGGCAGCTAGGCAATGGCCCACTTTCTGCTCAGCATAAACACAGGACACAGACACCCACACACCCACACACACACACACACACACACACACACATACACACACACACACACACACACACACACACACATACACATACACACACACACACACACACACACACACAAAGACTACCCCTCCTTCCGCTCCCATCTGTCACCATGAAATATTGATGCTCCTGCTGCTGTTCGCAAACACAAGCACACGCACACGCACATGCACACGCACACATATCCACTCTCTATCATGCACAACATGCTTACACACTCTCAGACACACCACTGCACACTCACCGATCCAGCCATCTCATAAGGGACGAGGAAGATGCTATGAGTGTGGGTGGAGGGGGTGCGTTTCATTCGGACTGTAAAAAAGAGAAATTAGCATTTTGTCAAGCGGCTGGATGTTTTTTTTAAATGTTTAACCTAATCAACTTAATGACTAATGGGGAAAAAGACAGCGTACATGTTTTCTTTGTGAAGCAGCAGGGGGGTGTCCTTGTTAGTAAGACAGACTGTCTCTTTAACAGAAGACCATAGTGTCTGCCCTTGAGAAGTGTCCTTGAATAAGTCATTGAATCCCTGCCAGCTTCAGGGGTGCTTTCTCATAGCTAACCCTGACCTCCGCCCTTCCTGTCCAGGTGGAGAAACAAAAAAAAGAAAGCCACATTAATTAAAAAAGATTTCTTTCTTTTCTTTTCTTTATAAATCAGATAATATTGTGGCTCAATAAATCTCTCTTAACAAATGCATCATTCACAAAGAGCTAATCAAAAGATCTCATAGTAATAGGTTTTTGTTATGGCTGCGGTTAAAATGGTTACTATCAGTCATTGTATTCTATGCGTATAATCTATTATTAATTACATAGAATGTAAAATATGCCTCTGTCAGTTCTCCAAAGCCCAGAAGGGTGTTTTCAAATTGTGTGTTCTGTCCAAACCAAACAGTGCAAAACTTTAAGATATTCTTTTTACAATGATATAAAACAGATTAAAACAGCATAGGCATATTCATAGGTCTGAGAAGCTGAAAGCAGGGAATGACTTGGAACAGCTTAAAGGATAATCAACATACCAATGATGATTGTCAGTGTTTACAGACTACTATATCTAATTCCTATGTTATCTCCTCCTACCATAGAGCTCCATCTTGTCCAAAAACTATTAAAAACACATTGATATTTACACACTTTGATTCAATCCCACCATCCTGCTGTTGGCAACACTAACTAGAGCACTATATGTTTATTACGGCTGAAAATAATAAATCCACTCATGTCCAGGAAATGACTGATTCATTATTAAAATCACATTATGACAATTACACATTCACACCTGGAAGCTGCCCAGTTCAACCACAGTCTGATCTGCAGCTTCACTGGAGCAGTTGGGGTTAAATGCCTTGCTCAAGGGCACCTCTGTGATAGTAATGAGGGAGGGGAAAGGTCTGTCTTTTACTTTCCTCACCTTTGATTAATCATGCCAGTCTGGGGGACTGATTGGGTAACCCTCCTGTTTCTTTTTGTTTTAATTGATTAGCATATCATTTCAGCAGCAGCTGGAAGTCCTTTGTTGTCCTGGTTTAGCCAACTTTGTCTGAGTTTTTGACCGAAGCATGAGTTGCCTTGTTGTCTGTGTCTAATGTGATGCACAGGCGCAGGAGCTTTTTCAGCAATCTGCCAATTTTCTCTGATTTGTCCTGAATTACTGCTGCAGTTATGCTTTCTTTCCTGGAGAGTATTACATAAGAAAAATGACTTGCCTTGCTCTGTTTTTAGAAGGAACAGGAAACTAGAAGGAATTAGTTAACAATTAGTTTGTTTGCGATGGACATTTTTAGAGCAAAACATTTCAAAGGTAATTTCCTGTATTATCAAAAGGAGGAATTCATAAATACGGATACAATAGCTGAATTCATCATCCTGTAGTGTTTTGTATGTATCTTGTTATTGCGATCTCCTGTCAAAAGCTCTAACCAAGGATGTCCTCCAGTGTGGTTCCTTCCAGGCCTCCCAGGTTTCTGGTTGAATTTGCCACGGTCCCTCAATACAATTTGAGGGCTTTTTGTCTCTCAAATATGAAAAAAAAAAATACAAATCCCCAGAGCACCAGTTACCTCAGTGCTGGTTCAGGATGATTAGAGAAGGGGAAAACAGCATGCTCACCGAGAGGCAGTGAGTCAGCACCAATTTCACAAATGAAATTCCTTTTGTGGAATGATTGTCTGCTGTAGAGATCCTTGAAAAACAAATGACAGTGCCTCCAGACATTAGCCTTGAATTAAGTTTCGTACAAAATAATGGTCCATCATCTTAGAATCATTGAAGATTTATAAAACTCTTATATTTGAGATCTTTATGCAGTCATCATCCTATTCTTTGCAGTTAATTGTCAAATTATCATCAGAATCAGCATGAATTGAAGCTAACGTGTAAGGAGATGCTACTGGCTGAGTACGAGAAGATTCCTTTTTAAAATCAGCCTGAATGTATGCTTTCATCCCACCTTTATCCTGCTCGCATACATAATTAATCATTGAGGCAGTCAAAATTTCCATATTATAATACAACCTGCTGTGTCTCCAGCGCTTGAATTACCAGACTGTTCTTTGTAGCTTAAGGTGAGTTTTTCTAATAGTTAATCTCAGGGATGGAGCCAGACTGCAGCAGTAACTCAGCAAACCTGCAGTAAATCTGTTGTACAATAACTACCCATGTAAGCTGACAACATGTTTTGTATCTGTTACAGCTGTTACCCCGGATAGCAGTCATTAATCTGTCCTCTGTTGTGCTGCCTAGGTGCCTCTTCCTGCCCAGCCTGGCGCCCCACAACGCCCCCACCAACAACACTAACACCTCAGGTGTCAGCGACGGAGCTGTGCTGAGCGGCATGGGTACAGGTAAAAACAGCTGGAGTATATTTCATTGGAGAAAGTTATGTTGTAGTTTATATAATGTAGTAGAATGGTTACAAATATAGCCTGTATATTTCAACTTGAAACATGCAGACAAAGTGGCTCCTGGCAGGAAGGATTTCAGGGGTTTGAGATTGCCATGGTATCATTAACATTTCAGAAAGTCTCAAGAAATACCGTATTAAACAATTCTCATTTACAATAACTGTAGATTTTTATTGTTTAAGCAAACACTTCTTACTTTTTTTCCCCACAAGCTGGCAACTATCAAGACTATTGGTGATGACAAAACACAGATACAGCGTGATACCAACAGCGTTATACTATCGGCCCCCATATTTTGGCAGAAGCAGGAACCAGACATCCGAACTCTCATACAGAACTGAACCTAATGGTTAATAGTTTTCAAGGAAAGGAAATACTTTAATTCTGCACCACTCTACAAGCTCTGTAGATGTGTTATTAAAAAAGGTTTTCTACATAAAAATGTTATCAATATGATCTTAATACTTCTTTTACGTAGTTGGTCCTGACTGAAGATGTGTTCAAAATCGATCAAAAAATCAAAATCAAAATCATGTCATCATCATTTAGAGTTGAGGTTTAGCAGTGACAGGGTGTTGAAGGACATTTTGTTAGATTGTTGGGACATTTCATTGGCTTTTCATTTTATTCAAAAAGATTGCATAACCCTGGCAAAGTCTTTTTGATATCTGGGTGGGATTTAACCACCAACCAACAGCCAATTTCTGGTACATTTTTGTCACTTAACCAGCTACTCTGGCAGACAACACGCTTTTAGTTGGCAAAACATTACTGTTTTCCTATTCCCATGGTATTAGTATGTTCCATCATTGTTTCAGAAATTCTTAGGTTGGAAAACACTTCGTTTAACTGAAGCAACTAAAAAGTAAAACTAGATTCTGATGGTTTGAATCCTCATATCTCCTCCTGCTGCACGTCCCATATAATCTTAACTCACTGAAACACACACACATCAAAACATTATATCCCGCTTTGAACACTAACGTGCACATGTTTCCCCACACACACACACACACACACACACACACACACTCCACCTACGTTATTTTGTTTAGTTTGTCACATCCGTAGTGTTTGTGCACCACCTTCTTTCTCACTCCCCCTTTTTTCCCCCAGCTCACCTGCATTCTGTTTGATCATCTTGATTCTCACTTTCTCACTTTCTCTCTTCGGTGTCAAGCTCTCAGGATTTCTGCATCTAACCTACAAAGCGTATATTTTTTGTGATGATTTCAGGTTTTATCATTCGTGCAACCAAAAGAAAAACTCAGACAAACTGTGTTTCACCCTCCCATGTCCTGGGGCCTTTGGTTTATTGCTAACTGGTTATATAGTGTATTGAAACTAAATATTTTTATACAAAATGCAACATTCTATGGAGATTTTACAGAAGAGACCTAAAGACAGAGATACATTTAATCTATGACGTCATGGTATATTTTCTCATCTGTAGCCTAATTTAGAATTTATGAAGCTCCTCTCCTCTCCTCTCCTCTCCTCTCCTCTCCTCTCCTCTCCTCTCCTCTCCTCTCCACACTATAATTTCTCCATCTGTTTACCTATTCATCCGCTTCCTCTGCACTTACTCACCCCACACTGTCCTCCTCGTGTCTTTTCCAGCCCAACACTATTTATAGACCTCGCTCTTTTCCTCCCTCGTCTCTTCGTGTCACTCACATTTTCATTTTCTCTGTCCTTTTCATCTCTCGTCTCAGTGTCCAGCCCTCGATCTTTCTTTGTCTGCCGTCCTCCATCACTGACTTGTCAGTGATTTCTTTCTATCTCTATATCCATCTATCCCCCCATCTATTGTCTCTTTACCTCCCCCCCCTTTCTTGCATCGTTTGTCTCAATCCCCTTCTCTCCCCCTCCTCCTCCCTTTCCTGTTTCCCTCTTCTGTCCCACTCCTATCTGACCCACATCCTTGGATGACATCACCAGCCCATTCATCAAAATATCTTCGCTCCACTCAGGAACTCATCTCACCTCGAGTGAATCATCCATCTACAGATATACATTAGAAATGGATGTATCAACATTTTCAAAAAGAAACACAAACCAGTTTTCATCAGTATCTCTGTTCCTGCAGCAGTTTTTCCTGCAATATTAATGTTTTCTTTTGTTGTTGTTGTTGTTGTTGTTGTTGTTGTGTGTAATCCAAGTCCCACAAGTCCATAATCGGCTCCACAAATAAGGAGTAATGCAAGTTTGTAGTTTGGGCTCCCTTATATTCAGGCCTAATGCAAAAATCAATCCATGCTCATCCGGTGGACCGGCAGCAGCCAGTGAATTGTGGCAGTCTGGCCAATTTTGATTTAGTCTAGTCTGATAACCTGTTGAGTGACAGAATGATCCTGACTCAAAGTGAGTTTGTATTGCTGCAAGGTGTTAGTTGACCGAGCTGCTGGACAATAAGGCTCGAAGACTCATTTCTGCTTTCAGGCTTTGGCAGCTCAGTCCAACACAGTGTCACTTGTTTCCATATGGCTCCATAATTGTACGCCTTTTTGACACAAGACATTGTCTGTATAATTCTGCCCCAAAGGCTTGGTTTACACTCAATGTGCCGTCATGCACAAGAAGCCGTACTGTATAAATAAACTTAACATATTTAGGTTTGGGGTTCTTTGCGGGAGATTAAGTGCTAAAGTAAAATGAGTATGTGCAATGATAAGCCAGAAAACTGCTGAATCACTAGAGAAAACTCATTTGCACAGGTGAAATAAGATGACTCAAGAGGAATACTGATGTATTTCACCTCAAGAGAAAAAAATGTAAGCACGATCTTCAGGGTCATAAATTGCCTTTCGAAAAAATTAGAGTGGTAATACTTTACAAAATAAAGTCAGAGCTGTAACTCGTGAATAAATTCACACACACACACACACACACACAAACACTTCGCCACTATTAGCAAGCAGGTGTACCCACCAGTGGTCTTGAAGGGAAACTAGTGGAGAGCATTGTTTTGAGCAGAGCTTACTGTTCTTACCTCCACAGTATCAATATCAGGATAGTGTGAAATTTTGAAATATTAATTGAAATTGAACCTCCTCATAACTATTTTCCCTTCACTTTCTTCACCTCCAGGGGAGCGCTTGTTCCCTCCTCCGTCAGGTCTGAGCTACTCCACCTGGTTCTGCGTGGAGCGTTTCAGTACGGCTCCTCACGCCCACCCAGTGCGTCTGCTGACCGTCGTCCGGCGGGCCACCTCCTCGGAGCAGCACTACGTCTGCCTGGCTGTGGTTCTGTCTGCCAAGGATCGCTCACTGACCGTCTCCACCAAGGAGGAGCTGCTGCAGACCTACTGTGAGTAGAGCAGTGACATTAACCAACCTGTATCATTCACTGTATCAGGTGGTGTTTTTTTATTTATTTTTTTCCACCAAATGAAGTTGAAATAATTGGCTATGGGGACATTTATAACAGCTTGACACAGTGGGAAACCTTGAGTTAGGGAAGTCAATATTTCTATAAACCTGACATCCAAACACTGCATGGCTGTTGAATGGTTTGGTCCGTGCATATTGTAGATTTCAGTGATGACATTATGCAATGTATGTTCTCATGGAATGAATCATCTGAGTATGTGTTTGAATGTAGAACATGTTTGTGTGTTTTTTCAATTTTTTGAAGTACTTTGTTAAAATTGGGTTGGGGGCAAAGCTAGGGACAAACTTGAAGGAGGGAGGGAGGTAAACTTTATAAAGCTGTTCCTCGTTGGATTTCAGTCAGTCGGAGTTAATTGTTTCTACGTCTGCTAAAGCCTGCTGACTCATCGATATCACCCCCCCTTCCTTCCGCCAATCAAGCAGCGGACGAGTCAAGTGAGGAAGCCTCCTTCTATGAGATCCTGCCCTGCTGCGCTCGTTTCCGCTGCGGAGAGCTGATCGCCGAGGGCCAGTGGCACCACCTGGTGCTGGTCATGAGCAAAGGCATGCTCAAGAACAGCATGGCCACGCTGTACATCGACGGGCAGCTTATCAACACTGTCAAGGTATGTTATAGACTGAATGATGTCATACATGCTAGTATATCCATTGACCCAATGCGCAACCGATATTGTAAAATATTTCTGTTTTGTGGTGTTATTACTGTTATAGTGAAGTTGTGCTCAGGTTATAGATCATTAACTATATAAAACTGCTCATCACAGATTAATAAAATCTAAGCACATGGCTTTAGATTTATCTGATAAACAGTCAAAAACCCAAAGATTTTAATTTCACAGTAAAAAGACAGTGAAGAGATACAATTGTCACACTGGAGAGCATACGTAGAGAATTTGGTATCTCTGTTTTATGAATGACCTCAATGACTTCTCTGTTATCAACATTCAGTCAACCAAACTTTATTGATATAGCTTCCAAACAAATCAAAATGCAACTGAAAGTGATAGAACAAACACAGTATATTAAGACAAAAGTGGAGGATGGATCAATTCCAACAAGATGAGTAGTTACAATAAGAAAAGGTAAAGATTGAAATATAGATGCAAGTAATTAAATACTATTAAAATTAAAATTGCTATTACATATTACACCTAAAATATGTTAATAAAATAGAATATGACAATGTTAATGCTAATTGTTTTTGTTGATCCAATAAAAGCTTATTGCAAACCTAAAATCCCTTTTTTAAGATGATGTTTAGAATTTGCTTTTGTCTCTCATTTCTATTCTAAAATACAGAGCAGATATTTGACTGCATCATTATCTCCTCACTTACACTAAAATCTATATACAGCAGCTGAGAGTGAGTGGGTGTGTGGAGGCTCTTCATCCACAGATTGCACTCCAGGTCAGCGGATGGCACGGTGCTGATATTATTGAAAACAGCAGTGTCAAATAAGCTTTTAACTTGAGTTATTTCCTCTGGGGTGAAACCTTCATTAGTCCTGCCTTGATGAGGAATATCCATATCATACAATGAGTTCAGCTGTTAGGATCACTGAGTTGTTAAAGAAGCACAGAAACACATTTCTGAACCAGGCTGAGCACAGTCATCTTGCCACACAGTAGTCAGCGGCCTGTGATGTGGCTTGCGGTTCGGCGACTTCAGATTCCCCTTGAGATTAGAGAGCAGAGCGGGGTAACAGCTTGGCAGACCGCAAGTCTCAGCTTCCTCTCAGCACTGCTGATAACAACGGCTTCATTTCCTGCTGAGGTTGTCATACAGGAAACAACAAGCCGGTCATATGTATCTTATGTGTTTGTGTGCTTGTAAGAGTTTACATGTGAGTTTTTTCTTTGTCCTTTGTGAATCGGTATTTGTAAAGCACAGATATCTCTCCTAAAGTGCCAACTTTTTGTCCCCAGTGTGTCCAAGTGGAATTATTCTTGGCGTGGCTTTCGTAAAGACAAGTGCTTTTTGTTTTCCTCAGAGGAGCAGCTACCAGCAACGCAGGACAAAACAATAGTTCATTATTTTATGTAGAATATAGTGGAGACATGAAAACAGAACGGCTGCCAACACGATCGCCAGTTAGACTTTGTTT
The DNA here is from genome assembly GCA_963678695.2 of Diplodus puntazzo. Taxonomy (NCBI): domain Eukaryota; kingdom Metazoa; phylum Chordata; class Actinopteri; order Spariformes; family Sparidae; genus Diplodus; species Diplodus puntazzo. The sequence continues at coordinate 18,886,913 of OZ023159.1, read as the reverse complement.
TCCCAGAAGATTTCATGCACAGTGTCATACAAAATAGCATGGGGATAATTACAGTGAGATTTACAGGGAATCAATTTAAACAGTAATGCTGTCTTTGTTCTGTAGCCACAGTCAACATGTACTTCATAATGATAAGTTAGATAAGTAAGATAAAAATCTGTTTATTGCCAGTTTAAGTATAAAATCTCAAAAGATTTCGTTGGGTGCTCTTCATAGCAAAAGTATCTGCAGTATTCTGTATCAACATGAACAATGGTAGCATCCATTAAGCCAATGAACCCTGACCTTAGATTAACACAACTCAAACCTATGGCTGTTTGCGCAAAGAACTGTTTAATTTTTGTTGGCTCCTTTTTTAGTTTTAACCCTCTGTTTACCCTGAGCTATAAGTCCAACCACCACCACCATGTATCATTTAGACCCAAAACCAACAACTATTTTCACCTTATTTCAATCTTATGGTGATTTTTCCACTTACTGGATAAATACTTCTGTCAGAAAGTGTCAGAAAATAGTGAAAGAATGGCTGTTACATGTACCCATGCCTCAAAGTGTTCAGATATCCAACTAACCCTTTAAATGTAAAAGTATTCAGTTTGCAATTATACAAAATATTTATCACCTGATAAAACAAGTAATCATTCAGCACTCGTATAATTTGCGTTGGCAATAATAATTGAAAATAAAGACATATTTGTGACGTACCTTCATACAAATCACTCATTTTTATCATTACTGTCCTCCAGCTTCACTACATCCACAGTGCACCAGGTGGCTCCGGCTCCACCAACCCCCCCGTGGTGAGCACTGTGTATGGGTATGTAGGGACGCCACCTGCCCAACGACTGCTCTCCAGCCTGGTGTGGCGCCTTGGGCCCAGCCACTTCCTGGAGGAGGTGTTGCCTGCCACCAGTGTTGCCGCCATTTATGAACTGGGACCGAACTACGTGGGCAGCTTCCAGGCTGTCTACCTTCCCTGTAAGTGTCCCCCTTTCCTTTTCAGTGTGGTGTTCAGAAAAGCCTTTACCCCCTTATATGACCTTGAAAAGTTTACTGCAAGTGTCACTCTTGTTTCCTTTAGTTCACCAACTCTTTTCTCCATGTCCTTGACTGTTCTTTATAACAGCTTCTCTCTTTGCTCACACGTATCACCTCATCTGACTTTTTATTGTCCCAGGTAAAGACTCGAAGACAGAGGTTGCACCTACCACCCCAGTGGCGTTGGTACCAGAGGAGAAGGTCTCATTCAGTCTCTATGCACTCTCTGTCACTACACTCACCGTGGCCAAGATCAGGAAAGTCTACAACAAACTGGACAGCAAAGCCATCGCTAAACAGGTCAGGCATGCCACTGCTCAGTAGAATAGAAGTCACCATGCTAGTCGTGTGGTGTTAATTAAAGTCGCTACGTGTAGAATTGAACGTTTCACCTTATTAGGGACTAAAGTCTTGTGCTTCCCCCAAACTACATGGTGCACTTTTAATATACAACTACTGGAGAGAGCTGGCTCCACTTCCAATAGCTGCTGTTTAAAAAATGAAAAGCTAAGCTTTTTTTCCTAAAAAGGCAGCATCAGGCGTAATATCAGGCTTAATCAGATGAATATTGTAAATTCTTGAATAAAAATTAGAGTAAGTAACATCGGACACAAATCGATAAGTTTATTATTTTTTTGTTTTTTGTATCAAATATGTTCAGTTCTTTTATTTAACCTCTAGTGAGTGAGCTGGTGGAAAGAAGAGTCTTTTCTGGGTGGATGGTGCTGGAGCGTTGACCTCACTGACTCATATTACATCATGACAAACTGATGTAACAGACCGAAAAAAGAAGCGGCCACTTTTCCTCAGCCACAGCCAAGACTGATGTTTTCAGTTCAGGCCTTTAGCGAAATTGCAAAGTTTGCAGAGAGGAAAGATTTTATCTTAAATAATATATAAATACACACATAAGAAATTCAGATTTTTGTAACCATATACACACACGTATACACTGGTGTGCAAAGGTCAAACTCAACAGAAAATATGGATTTGGTCTGCCTGCATGGTTGTTCATTCGTTCATATTCAATATCTATGAATTAACAGTTTCTAACACACTCCTTTTTATCACACCAAAATGATGTGATAGAGCTCCAAATGAGCTCCCTCCACCATCCTTATCTTTCTCCCCACCTGTCTAAGTTATTTCTCAGCCTGCATTGCTCTTTGCTTAGTCTCGGCCTACGGCGACTTACAGCAAGTCAACGGCAAAGAACTGCAGAGGCAGCGTTTCTGCTGCAGCAGGGACCTGCTGTAGAATAGGAATATGTAGTTTATGGGACTGGCAGTTAAGAGAATCTATTGTGTTTTTGTTTGATGAAAATACAGATTGTAACATAATCAATTCCTCCTCATTAAAACCAGGAAAATGCAACATGAAGGCATTTTTTTTACATCTTTTTCTCTTGTTAAATTGGCCATCACAGTAAAAGGAATAAACGGAATGTGGTCCTGCTTTTTCTCCCTAATTGGTCCCACATTTCATTGTAACTTTCTAAAAGCCTTTGAGAAAGTTTAGACCTTGATACAAGACAGCAGCTGTCAACCACAAATTCTGATGCCCCTGAAAAATCCACATGAACCGTTCAAACGCTGCACAAAACAAAAGCATTTGTAGTCAAAGAATATCTGAGTGAAAATGACAATGACAAATGAGAATGTCATGCAAAATGCTGAGAGAGTAAAGGAAATGAATAATAACATAGAGTGAGTGTGTGTTTTGGTTGGGATTTCTTTACTGAACCTCTTCCCTCCCTCCCTCTTTAGCTCGCTGTGTCCTCTCATGAAAATGCCACTCCGGTCAAACTGATTCATAACGCTGCCGGTCACCTCAATGGGCCAGCGCGTACCATCGGAGCCGGAGTCATTGGATATTTAGGTAAACGAAGCCGGTGAAATAATCCGTAATATCAGCAACAAATCCTGTTTTATACAGTATTTTAAGAGCTCAGGGACTCTTGGTGTGTTCAGTATGATCAGTTACTCTCCTGTGCTGCAGAGGAGGAAATTCACCAATACAGAACATCAGTCCTAGTTAAACCCTTATATACAATTACTCTGTGAAATGCCCTTGAATACAATTTGAAATAGTCACATTCATACAGCAGCTTTTCAAAGGAAATCGCAACCTTTCCTTCTTTTCATACCTTCAGGGGTCCGTGCCTTCGTGGCCAAACCTGTCGCCACCAACCTGCAGTATGTGGGTGGGGCAGCGGCTATCTTGGGCTTGGTTGCCATGGCGTCAGATGTGGAAGGGCTGTATGCAGCTGTCAAAGCTTTGGTGTGCGTTGTAAAAAGCAATCCATTAGCCAGTAAGGAGATGGAGAGAATCAAAGGATACCAGGTTAGTAAAGTTGAAGACTGTTAATAATCTGCAATTTACTCCTTTCACATTGCCTGCGGAGAAGTTGCTCTTATGTTTTTTTTCCCCCTTGTGTGTTCTGATCGTCATCACGACCGTGCCGGAAAAACAGGGAAAAGAAATCAGTAGATCATAAACCGCATCAGAATACATCCAGAAGAATTTAAACTTGTTTTAAAAAGTCTCATTCGGTAACATTGTGAATTAGACACATCTTTTTTTCATAGCTGATAATGGAAGTTGCTAAGGAGAGGGACATCTTGCTTCTCTCTGATTTCTGATGAGTTTCAGATGCACAGTACCAGTTAAGTAGCTGATGAGGGTCAGACCACAGAGAAGCTACTAGCAACAGTTACTTTTCCAATATCTTTATCTCTCTCTTGCTGACTGAAGCATGTTCAAGCGCTGCTTGACAGTGACGGATGGAAAGATATTACAAAGCCAGCAGCCTTAACTTCAAGATGTGTTCAATAACATCACAGATGAATCAGAGTGATAAATATCTGTGACTACTGCAGGGTTAATTGCGCCAGCAGTAAACCTTGATAATATACATTGGCACTGCCTACAAAAGCCAGATCTTAGTGCGTTTAAGTGTTAAAAGGGCATTGTAGTGCACTGTACTTATTTAAAAAATAAAGCAGATGCTTGCTTGACCATTTGTTGCTACTTATGAATTTCACTATATGCGAAACACTCCACAGTATTCTACTGTACCTAACAGCTGTAAGATACCATCAATAGATCACACACCTTTTTGTAAAAATGCTTTAGATAAAATCCCCCTGTGTTGCCAGTTTTGGAATCTATACTCATTAGTTTAATGTTTATGTTTTATGTATTTCTGCTGCTGACATTTATTTTATTTTGCTAATTCTTTTGTCTTCTGTTCATTTAAATTCTTGAATATTGTCATGCCATAATGGCCGTGATCATAAGCGAATTTCTGCAGTTCAACTTAGTCTGCTGTCATCCATCCCTTGCAGCTGCTGGCTATGCTGCTGAAGAAGAAGCGCTCGCTGCTCAACAGCCACATCCTCCACCTCACCTTCTCCCTGGTGGGAACAGTCGACAGCGGCCACGAGACCTCCATAATTCCAAACTCCACCGCCTTCCAGGACCTGCTCTGTGACTTCGAGGTGAGGGCTATAGAAACTAAAGTATTTCGATTCTGTAGCGTTATTGCAGTCTAGCAATTGAAACAACGTAGTCTGTCATTTTGGCAGCTGACCAGCCATAAAACCATACCTGACTGATAAAACAGTGAGAGTTGCAGGTATATTATTGTGACCATATGAGAAAAAGTTTCTTGCTCAACTGCTGATACCTCTGAGAATCTGGTGTGCCCGGCATGGCCACTTCTCCTTGCCAGTATTGTGTGTTGCCAAGCACAACTTGTGTCGCAGAGGTCTCAGTCTGGTCCTTCTGCTCCTCAGGTCTGGCTCCACGCTCCCTACGAGCTCCATCTGTCTCTATTTGAGCATTTCATCGAACTGCTGACAGAATCCAGGTAAGTGTCAGAACGTTCTTTTTCCTTGAGAGTGCCCTGAATAAAAAAGTTAATGTTTATGAAATTTATTTAACTGAAAAAAGGATTTTATCTAACTGTATACACCACTTTCTGTGTTGAACAGTGAGGCAGCGAAAAATGCCAAACTTCTGAGGGAATTCCAGCTGATCCCCAGACTGCTGCTGACCCTGAGAGACACCTCACTGTCCCAGCCGACTGTAGCAGCCATGAGTAACGTGCTCAGTCTGCTGCTGCAGGGCTTCCCAAACCCATATGATCTGCTGCGGTAAATGTTCAGACATTCCTGTCCAAAATTAGTAAACTCTATTGTACATCTCACTCATAATGGGATGAGTTAATGCAGAATATGTGAACCATGTATGCATATTGTGTTTGTTTTATTGTATGATTGATGCCAGAAGCTGAGCAATGGAAAGCAAGTATACAAAAAAACTAAAGTTGCCTTCCATCATCTCACAGGTTTGGCCAGTTCATCTCCTCTACTCTCCCCACATTTGCTGTGTGTGAGAAGTTTGTCGTCATGGAAATCAATAACGAGGAGAAGATCGATGGAGGTAACAATAAATGAAATCCAATATCATTGTTTTGCCAGTAAAATAGATACATATATATTAAATTGTTTTCCATGTCAGCCTGTTGTGGTGAGTGGAATCAGTGATCGCTTTCCCTGTGAAAAACACTCTTGTGACAGCAGGTAATGATGACGATTTCGGTGGTCTTCTATCGGCCAGTCTCATTCTGCTGAGAAACCGACTGCTGGACAACCTGCTCAGACTGCTGTTCACCACCAAAGAGAAATGTTCTGTCAATGCCCAGTAAGATAAAAGTCTCGCACCATATCTGCTCTTCCTAAAAGCTCCAAAACAAAATTCATAGTTAACCCATTAGTGTTAGATGTGTTCAAGTCTGATGTGAATTCTCCTAAACATTTTTACTACGAAAGCAAAGCTGCTCTGTTTTTCTTTTCTTTTCTGATCTGACATTAACAATAATCTTAGATTGTCATGAGATTAATGAAATAATGATGAAAAATAAAAAAAAATGCTATTAGACTGCATTTTTTGGAAGGAAGGAAGGAAGGAAGGAATACAGACTGTGAGTCGCCACTTGAGCTCATTTGCTCTTCGTGTCCCCCTGCAGGGCATGTGAGGAGCTGGTGAAGACGCTGGGCTTCGATTGGCTCTTGATGTTCATGGAAGAACATCTTCACTCGAGCACGGTCACGGCAGCCTTGTGGATCCTGGTGGTGCTTCTCTCCAACCAATCCATCCTCAACCGCTTCAAAGAGGGCCTGTGTGGAGGCGGCTGGCTGGACCACACAGACTCCGTCCTGACCAATAAGATCGGCACAGTGCTGGGTGAGTACACGAGCCCGGAGCGGCTTCGTAATTGAAAAAAAAAATCTGCCATACAGTATTAACACCGACATTCCCTACCACAAGGGTCAGACACATGCAGTAATAATGTGCAGTGTAAATGCTGTATGTTGTAACATGGCTCAGCAGACGCCTCTCCTCACAATGGCAACGCTTTCCGTCGGAGTTGGCCTTCGTTCACTAAACAGAAAGCTGCGCAGTTTGTGCGCCGCACAGCCAAGGGTTGGTCATCTCATTTTCTGGCTCCCTGCTCTCCCTGCTGCTGTGACCGTAGTCTCTCATGAGCTCAGTGGTTTTCAACCTCATCGGTTCGTTTTTTTACTTCTACCTCCTGATGGTTTTTATTTTTCTCTTTACAGGCCTTTTGGGCTCTAAGTATTCAAGGGGTACACCTAACAATTATTTTCATTGTCAGTTAATTATTTAGTTATTTTTTCCAATTAACTGAAGAGTTGTTCAATCTGTAAATTGTTAGAAAATTGTGAAAAATGTCTGTGTGTTTCACAAAGCCAGAGATGACATCACATGTCTTGTTTTGTCCACAACCCAAAGATATCTAGAGCTACAACGATTAGTCGGTAAACTGATTACTTGATTAAAACAAAAGGAAAGTGCCGGCTATCTTGAGAATAATATTTTGCTTCTGAAATGTCAGATTCTTTTTTTGACTGGTGGCTGGACAAAAGAAGCAGTTTGAAGACGGACCATTTTTCACAAATTGTTTCACATTTGATTAAGTGATAAATTGTGGAAATATTGGGGTAGATAAATCGGTAATGAAAATAATTGTCAGTTGCAGCCCTATTACTGTGTTAAAGAAGAAAGCAAACCAGAAAATATTTACTTTTAAGAAGCTGAATTCAGAGATTTCTGAACAAAATTTACTCAAACTGATCATCGTAGTAGTTTGCAAATAATTGATAAATTGACTTATTGCAGCTGTCTTTTCTTTTTAAATGAATTCAACTACATTACAATATCATTTTACCAGCCTCAGGGTTGAGAACCATTGACCTTGCTTATGTAAACCACGCTAATTAGTGACATGGCCGTACAGAACTAACACTGCTGTCAGAATGTGTGCTCTCCGGTTGAAGCCCTTAGTTTAATTCAGATTTGGAGTTCAGCTCAACCAAATCCGTATCTTTTGATTTATTTTGTTAGTGTGCAGTTTCCAGTATAAACCTACCTGATTAGCTCAGGTATAAGATAACAGTCCTGGGTTATTACTAGAGCCTCTTCCTTCATAGACCCACCCCATTAAACCCCAAACCAAGTGCAGCAGCTGTATTCAGAGTTGCCTTTAGGTGCCATAGTCAGAGGGTGTGTGCGTTGTAATGCCACCTGTCTACCTTCATGCAGTATTATTCACATTATTCACATCCTCCCTCAATCCCCCTCCTTAGGCTTCAATGTGGGCCGCAGTGCCGGCGGTCGCTCCACGGTGAGAGAGATCAACCGGGACGCTTGCCACTTCCCAGGATTCCCTGTGCTGCAGACACTGCTGCCCAAACACACCAACGTGCCGGAGCTTTACTTCCTGCTGATGGCGTTGTTCCTGCAGCAGCCTGTCACCGATCTGCCAGACAGCCTGCAGGTACATGTTAGTATACCCTCCTTTTTTTCTTCTTCTGCTTATACTAATGAATCTGCTCACTTTGCTTTTGATCGGAATTTTACTGGACATCTTAAAGCAGCTTTTCATTATTTTTTCTCTAATGTCGGTGGATGAAATTTAAAAAGTAGACTTTAAAGGGGCACATTTACAATATTGATAGCCAATATATTATTTTTAAAAATGTACATGTTCGAAATAAAGATTTCAATCGATCAACATAATATTAATTGTTTACAATCTCTTTTCCATAACTGAATGAACAAGTTGTTCTCAGAGGAAAATAACATCCCAGAACACTGTTTGAAGCTAGAAAAGGTGGCAGGGTCTGCCTAATGTAAACAGAGTAAAACAGTACGAAATGTTGTTGTCCTTTAAGGTCATTTTTTAATTCACTTTATTCAGTCATGAAAACAAAGAGTTTGTTTATTTAGTTTGTGTATATATTACCCCCATGTGTGCGTTTGTCTTCTCAGTTTGACCTGGACTCCATTTGGACGTTCATCTTCGGCATGCCAGCCTCCAGTGCAACAGTAGTGGGCTCCATCCACAATATGTACCCTGATGCTGCCTTCCTGCTGCTGGCCATGCTGCGCAGCATGCTCAACCTGGTGAGAAGAACCACAGTTTAGTCTACACCGTCACCAAACCTTAGGTTTATTTTGAATCTATCTTTATTGCCATTTTCAGGAAGAATATGATTATCATGGCAGACAGATATCTGTAATTTAACACGACCAATAAGGTGAATAAATGTAAAAAATCTAAAACATTCTAACAAAAAATCCCCCAAAACAACAATATATTTAAAGCATAATTAGCTGAGTTCTTCATCAAAAAAGTGATTTTGTTTTTTCCCAAAATCTATAAATCTTGTTTTTTACTTTAAATATTTTTTTCTTAAACAAATCGTATACAGGAAAATGACCTTTAATTTATTGAGAACATAATGCTCTCATGATCATTATTCCAATCACATATTTAAGGCTTAAGAGGAGCCTCTTTAAACATAATTGGACTAATTAAATCCAATATCTTTTCCCTGAAATCAGATTACTTTTTAAGACCCACTCACAGAGAGCTTATGTCGAGGAAAACGTGAGAGATTGCTGGTGTACATCTGTCTTTTTGAAGTGCTTCTTTATGTAAGATTTCCCTGCAGTTGCTGCCTGGGTTCGTGCAAGGTGTCTTCTTAAGCTCCATTTATCCAATATACATGACTGGAAACCACACAATCACACACAGAGAGTCTCTCAGTGAGCCGTTGCTGGTTCCTGACAAGCTTCACTTGACCTCCTGGGAACTAACTGCCTCACTGATGGCGCGGGCTGCTGCTTGACGAGTTCCACTTCGCTTAGATCCCCCAAACCAGCCTGAGATTTAAACAGAAACCCAACACCTCCACTGCTTCTAGATGTGTCTTCTTGTTTGTGTCTTCCCAGCCCTGGCAGTCAGAGGAGGAGGGCTCCTGGCTCAGAGAATACCCGGTCACCCTGATGCAGTTCTTCAGGTATCTTTACCACAATGTGCCTGACCTGTCACCAATGTGGCACAGTCCCGAGTTCCTCTGCGCCCTGGCAGCAGCCGTCTTCCCTTTCAACATCAGGCCCTACTCTGAGATGGTAAGGCTCTACATTTTCTCCCTTAATGAACTGAATCCAAATTAAATTCTAACTCAGGTGAAGAAACGGTAAGAAATCTTTGACCTTTACTGGAGACTCCAAAGAAATAAAGCAACTTTCACCTTCTGCACAAATCTCTTGAGGAGTTTTTTGTTCTAGGACTGGAATTGGGTTTAGAAGCAAAAGAAAATCTCATTACCTGAACAAGTAATTCGAGGTATTTATCAGTAAACCTATCAGCCCTCTGAAAATATGTTGTGATTCTCTTCTGTGGGGCAATAAACTGAAACGTATTGCCCTTTTGGAGTCTCATTTGCAGTCAAGAGCAATGCGATCACTGTGAACTACTGCAGGGCAAGACACTGCAGTTTTTCTCAGAGGAAAAGGTGTTTTCAGAAAGTTTACAATAGGATAACTACAGATTGCCAAGCCACTGAATGAAGCTGTGTGTTAGTAAAAGATGTCAGAGGAAAGAACACAGAGGAAACAAGGCTGCACTGTTAAACTGGAAAACAAAGAAATGTCTCCATGTTAACTGCTTGCATGTTTTGTTTTGTTTTTTTTTTGATAGAACGTCCTCGTTACTTGCTTAATTAAACATTAAAACTATTGGTATATTGTCTCACTCCATCCGTTCTTCCATTCCAGGTCAGTGATTTGGATGATGAGGCGGGCTCTCCCACTGAGGAGTTCAAGGCCTTTGCTGGAGACTCCGGTATGAACCGCAGCCAGTCAGAGTACTGTAACGTGGGCTCCAAAACGTCCCTGACCAACCACCCAGCCAAAAAGTACGTCTTTGATTTCATGAGGGTCCTGATCATGGACAACCTCTGCATGACCCCAGCCAGCAAGCAGACACCTATCATCGACCTGCTGCTGGAGGTGAGGAGACACTGAATTTAAAGAATGGACTAAATTGACCCATGTAGCACCTTAATTAACTGATAACCACCCATATTTCTTTGTGTTTTCTCTTATTTAATTAAGAAAAAGCTTTAATAAGAATAATTTTCTTAGTAGTAAATACTAGTAAATACAGTAGCTCACTGATTTAAATAATAGCAAACGGACAAACATATTTACCCATCCTAACTCGTCAATGTGTGTGTGTTTTGTGTTACAAGGCCTCCCCAGAGCGCTCCACCAGAACTCAACAGAAGGAGTTTCAGTCCAACATCCTGGATGGTGTCATGGAGCACCTTCTAGCCGCTGATGTCCTTCTCGGTCAGAACAAACTCCTAAACCTGATACAGAGCCAGCCAGTGTCAGTTTGTTCAGTTTATCTGCCAGCTTCATTATTTTCTAGTAGTCGAGAGTTTTAGGATGAACATAAACCTCCAAATAATTTCCTCGTGCTGCTCACTGATGTTTCATCTGACTTTAATGGCTCACTACCTGCCAAAGTGGCTATTAAGAAAAAAAAATAGCTGATGATTAGGCAGAAAATGGCCCTGACAAGCATACTGCAGGACAGCTCAGGCTGATAATCTCAGTTGGCTCTCTGAGATACTCGGATGGTTGCATCATGAGTCAGCAAATCACAGTCTGAAGCCGAGAGTAGCGCAGTAATCTTCAGCATTTAACATGGCTGCTTGTGTTATATTTAGTCTCCAGTGTGTGGTTGTTTTTTATATGAGCTACTTATGATTTTTTAAATGATAAAATAACAAAATGTATGTTTGATATGTTTTTGTCCTTTGATCACTTCTGATATCACCTCTAAAATTGTCCAAGCTAGTAACCTCTGTTTTAACTTGACTTACATTATCTGTTACATCATGAACAGAAAACAAAAGACATTATAGGCATAAAAATATACTAATAAAAAAAAACCTGAGAATATAAAGAAGAATTGCTTAGTATCCAGCAGAGTAACATTTACTTTTGTTTAGTAATGTCATTCTTTTGTAAGATGAAAAATCCTTCATTACCACATTTAGGATAATGCATCAAAGGAGACATTATATATATATAATAATAATAATAATAATAATAATAATAATAATAATAATAATAATAATAATATGTAACCACGTCTGTCTTGCCGCTTCTCTCCCTTCAGGGGAAGATGCCTCTCTGCCCCTCAGCAGTGGTGGCAGTTATCAGATCCTGGTCAACAACGTCTTCTACTTCACCCAGAGGGTGGTGGACAAGCTTTGGCAGGGCATGTTCAACAAGGACTCCAAGATGGTGGTGGACTTCATCGTGCAGCTCATAGGACAGGTACGAACCAAACTGCCTTCATAAATTACTACATTTATCACTGAAATAACTAAATAACATTTTTATTTCACTAATAAGGATATATGGCACTAAAACAATTCCAAATCGTGTTGAAACAGCTGGACAAGAGAGATTTTCAGATGGTAGGTCATAGTTAGAATCATTGCACAGTTATCGTGTGCAAAAAAATGTTTTGAGTCAGTGTTAACTAGTTATCATTGATTGTAAACTCTAAATGCAGTGTTAAATGTGCTCCATGTAGTTTGGGGGAAAAACTTTTTTCACATAAACAGTGCTTTCAAACAAAACTAAATCAACAAACTCTCTTCTGACTTCAAAGGACAACAGAATTTCATAATGTTTACTGAACAGCTTGTTTATTCAGTTATTGAAATAATAAATAATGAATTTATACTATTACCTAATAAATATTGTAAATATTACAGTTCTGAGTTTGAATGTCTTCTCCAAAACCCCTTTTAAGTTATTAATGGTCACTCCTTAAATCCTTGCTGAAGACTACTTGGAATTATGCGCTGAAGCACTTAATTTTCACTGAAAGTAAATTGGATTTTCCTTCGTCTCTATCAGACAGTGTACACTTTCCCTCCCTGTACCTGTAGAATCTTGCTGGAGGCATTTAGACTTTAAAAGAGCTGCCTACATTTACAATAGAAATGTCTGGCTGCGCTCAAGAGTTAAATTATAGCACTCAAATTTATCACACCCAGAAAGAAGCACCAGCATTTTGCTGTTCCCCACTTCTTGTAAACAGGCTGCATTATCAGGCCGGAGACTTTTCTCCAAAGCAGCCTGAGGCAAACAGACGGCGTCTATGTGCTTCCCGCACTGGAGGGAGAAATAAAACGGTCCTTCGGTGAGTCTTTTTCGAGTTAATGTAACCAGTGAACACGCTCAGGATTATATTAGATAAGCAGCGTCCAGACTGCAGGCCTCGTTTACTCATTTTAGCCCATGAAGGCACATAAATTAGATATGGCTGTTAGTGCATTTAGCACCTTGCAAACTGACTGACAGGTGTGTATGAGGAGTGTATATAGCATATGTTGTGTATGTGGTGTCGGCTGCATGTGAATTTATTTTTAAAAAATGTTATTGGACGAAAGAGGGAAAAAAAAGATTATTTGCCCTTTTTTCTGATTCAATAAGAGATGGTTTCATGAATAATTGACCGTTTATGTTTCAACTCCCCAGTTTAAAAAAAAACACAACATGAGCTTGAGTGCAGAGACTTTTCAAGTGAAGTCATGTGTGTGGACTTTGTTTTCTACTTTTTATGCAACGCCCTCGACACACACACTGCAGTGCAAGCGAGAAGATTAGGAGATTATCCTCGGAAATTAATTTCTCCAACTATAATGCACCTTGGAACTATCCCAGTGTGATTAGTGATTTCATGCTGAGGCATATATGAGGAATAAGAATGTATTTACTTTTGATTTCATTCAGTTGACTTGAAATATTAATACTCATGCTCATACAGCATGTGCTCGGAAGACGCTCACATTTTGCTCAGAAACTGCTCTTTAACATTTTCGTTTGTTTTATCCTGTTGTCTCGGGCAGACTATTCAGCCAAATGAATGTGATATCAAGGAAAATTTGAATGTATTCCAAGCAAGTAGTTACTGCACTACCCTCCTACAGTTACATAATATAATATAGAGGTAGTAGGACATTGACTCTAAATACATCTTTACAACTAGAAGCTTACTTCAGTTTGCTTGTTCAAGTCTTGTTGAAAAGAAGCCTGTTTTATTTTTAAAAAATAAAATCCCAGTTGAAGTCCTTAAGCAGTTCTCTGCCCAGACACTAACACAACAACAGAAGAAACACAAAGCCACATTCACAACCCTCTAACTACTTAATCCACTTCAGTCGGAGTTGCTCAAACAAATCTCTCTGCTGATGTATTTCAACAGCAGCTTTATTCATATCCGGAGCACAGCAGTGCAACAGCTACACAACATCAAATCCTGTTTCTTCAGCTGTATTTTCCATCGTTCTCTTGTATTTAGCACTTACTGAGATGAAAATACTTTCATTCTAACCTCCTTCACCTGTTTGATTTCCTACCTCTCCTTCTCCAGTCAAAGAGGCGTTCTCAGGGTCTTTCCCTCGACACCATTTACCACTGTCTGAACCGAACGGTGCTCTACCAGCTCTGTCGACCCCACAAGACGGTAGCTCAGCAGGTGGCCCTGCTGGACGCTCTACGTGTCTTGACCGTCAACCGCAACCTGGTGCTCGGCCCGGGAAACCACGACCAGGACTTTGTGGCCTGCTTGGCTCACTGCTTCATCTGCCTGCATAGCGGAAGGTAAGATGACTTGAGTGGTATGGTGGTATGTAAGGGGAATACATGTTTTTATTGATTTTGCAGCTTGCTCTTAGGTCATGCTGGGACACTTGGGCAGGTTCTAGTCTAGTGCTTTGACAGTAGCAAATTACATTATTATGCTTTGTCAGTGTTGTTATTGTTATTATGATTTACACCTGCAAATCACCACTAGAAGAAATTAACTTTTTGTCATATCTCAAAGGGGATAGATTCTGTCATTCCAGATGTTCATGTCTTTGTCAACCCACTCCTAATGACTTCATAGTATTGTTTTCTGTTCCTATTTAAAGATGCAATTTTATCTGGGTTTTAAGTACTTTCATTACTGTGGATTGATTTGGGGATTGAAGCTGCAGTCTTAAAACGGGCTCTGTGGAACTTCTGTGTTGTGCTGGAAGCCAGCCGGTGGTGTGTGTTAGTGGACTCTTTTTATAACCTAGTGTTAGCCGGAGTGGAACTCGAGAACTAAATAATGTCACATCCTTTGGACTGTCATGGAAAATCTGACCCGAGTCCTTCACAAAGAAACCTACAGTCCAGCAGCACTAAACAACTCAAACAAATCTTTGGGCTTGTATGGGCAACTGATTGAGACACAAGTGTTACAATCTGCTCACATAAAGCCACTAAAACCGTGATTTTCAGGGCAACATGTAAGAATTTGAGTTGAATTAGTCAACAATTGATTTAAACTATTGACAGAATGTGACAAAATACTAGTTTTGGCTTTATGATGTCTAAATATTGTTTTGCAGAGATATCTACTGCAATTAGCATGCTAACAAGGTAGCCCTGACTGTCCTGGTCCAAAAACTCTGTGTTAGTGATGTTAATGCTCACGTAGTCCCCGAGCTCCCAGTATGTGTTGCTAGCTGCATGGCTGACTGAGGTAACTAGCTAACAGCAGCTATAGTTAGCAGCAGTTAGTGATCACACTCTGCTAATGATTAATTGTATTGTTTGAACCATATCGGCCTACCCCCACTTTGCGGTATATAGCAGTAAACGAGCAACGTGACAAATTCTCATCCTCGTTTGTTCTGTCAGATGAAAATCTGTGAAAGTGTTACATTTGGTTGTGTGAAGCATGCATGATTCATATCAGAGTCATCACATTGCCTCTGTATAGTGTGGAGGATGAGATGACGGCTGTGCAAACATGTAACATGTTCCTGACAAAGACACGAATCGCATAGGACTAAAGGACACTGAGTGAAACAACGTGAAGAGAGATCGTCTAATAAAGCATTTTTATTATTATCCAGTCTTTCAATTTCACTAGTTAACCTATCTTACAGCAGTTAGTTGATCTGAATGGGAGTGTCATGAATGAAAACGTGATCACTATTTTGATTGTAAATGGTTTGCATTTTTATAGCGCTTTTCCAGTCTAACGACAGCTCAAAGCGCTGTACAATATATGCCACATTCACCCATTCACACACACATTCATACACTGATGACAGAGGCTGCCATGCAAGGCGCCAACTGCTCACCAGGAGCAATTTGGTCACTATCTTGCTCAAGGACACTTCGACATGCAACTAGGGGGAGCCGGGATTCGAACTGGTGACCTTCCGATCACTAGATGACCTGCTCTACCCACTGAGCCACAGCCGCCCATATTGTATTTTGTCAGTAGTGGTACTAAGTGGTTCTTCAGCTCCATCTGGTTAACTCAGTGTGATTATTCCTGAGCAGCTCTGCCGCTGCGGATTGTTTGTGGAATGAAAAAGTGGTTTACTACAGAGTCTTACACCTTAGTTTTTTTATCTCTTGCGACTCAGACTGTGCTGTGTGCTGCTGAGCGCAATTGTGGCAAGTCTCTTTTTTCGTGCACGTGTCCTGCCAGAAGTACTGATAGCTTCCAAAACTGCAGCAGGTGGGGGACACACTGAGTTTCCTACCATGCTGGGAACACAATATGCTTTTACACGACACACTGTACAACAGCAGAGAGCAGACTTATCTGCTGCAGGGAAGCCAAACAATCCAACTCTCCCTGTGATGCCCCCCCTTCAGGTCTCTGAGAGGTTGGTACTAAGTCCCTATGTGTCTGTCTTTGCAGCAGTGTGGAGGGCTTCGGTCTGGAGGCGGAGGCCCGGATGACAACCTGGCATGTCATGATGCCCTCAGAGAACGACGCTGACACTACGCACAGCCATGACGTCAGCGAGGGTGAGAGACTGTTATGTGTTTATGCGTGGGTCGTCAAAGTATTTTAACGCTGCTAACTGTTTGCATGCGTGTTGAGGATTTTTCCATTTTACGTAAATTGAATGGACTCATTTTAATTTATTTGTAATGGAAAACAAATTCTATTTTGCATGACTGAACACTGTCGTTTCTCTCTGCAGGCCGGCAGCTGCTGCTAAAGGCGGTGAACCGAGTGTGGACAGAGCTGATGCACAGCAAACGTCAGATGCTGGAGGACATATTTAAAGTGTCCCTGCCCTGCAACGACAGAGGCCACGTGGACATTGCAACTGCCCGCCCCGCCCTGGAGGAGCCTGCCCTGAAGAGCTGGCAGACCCACCTGGGTGAGCGACACTGGGAAACATACACATACTGAGATATCCCTACCCAGACTTGCTGTGCACTAGCTGAACATTTCCTGAGCTCCGTCTGTGTTGGATTTACATAACTAGATCAAGTGTTTGGAAGCTCCTCGTGTTGTTTTGCAAAGGAAATACTTTAATCTGGTGTCCTGCCAATAGGGCCTATTATTGCCGCTTCTCTGAGTGTTATACTTTTGTTGATTACGACCAGCCACCTGCCAAAGTTTTGACTCAGTCTGCTGAACCAGACATCTTGGCACGTAACCAGATATTGTTAGAAGAGAGAGATGAGAAAAACTGATGAAAGAAGTAGAGGTGTCCATCTTCGCTGCCCCCACGATTCGATTCAATTACGATTCACCAGTCTACGATGCGATTCGATTCGATTCTACGATGCATCTTGATGCATCTCGATGCATTTCATCCTCAATTTTCTATATTACCACACATGGCTTTTTCATCAATTAACACAAACAGTCGGATAAATATGAACTCTTTATTTAGAAAGCTGCTTTTAAATTCAGATGTAAACAAATTTCACATGTTTTGTTACATTAAGTTGTAAAGAAAAATATAATTATAGGCCAAGCCTACCAAGATGTGTTTAATTTAATTTTAATTCCTCAAAAATGAAGTGTTCTGTTAATTAAAGTGCAAAAAAATACGACAAAATATGACAATGTCCCAGTCGTCATTAAGATAATGTGCCGTTACCGTTAAATAGAACTCGGTGGCCACACTAGTCCATGAATCGCATGTGACTGCTACTCGGCAAGCTTCCCTCATTGAATTCATCACCCGGGCTTTTGTTTCTCTGTACAACGTCGGCACAACCGTGTCTGCAACTGTTTGCCGAGATGGAATCTTGTAATCGCGGTTCCAGGGTCTTAACCAGCTGGCGAAACCCGGCGTTCATGATGACGCTATAAGGCCGTAAGTCCTTCGCTATGAAAGCTCCTACACACCGAGTTATCCTCTGGGCTCTCTCGGACTTGGATGGCAACTTTCTCACGGACTCGTCGATCTTTGGCTGTGCTGGGACAGTAGTTTTCTTTCCGTTGTGACCAGAGGCTAAAATTTGGCTCAGCGTGCCATCGGCTAATGTGGTTCCTCATATTAGTGGTGTTACCGAAGTATTTGATTTTAGCGTGGCAAGTTTTACAAATAGCACGGGTCTTGTCCAGTTGTCGTCGCGTCCCAGCAACTTCATGAAATCCGAAATGTTCCCAAATTGTTCCTAAATGTTTTTATCGCGTATCGGCTACCGCTACTGCTTTCCTCCATGTTAAGATGGTGGCTTTACTGTGTTCGCTCGCTTGTCCGTCCTTAACCCACAATGCAACTTGAACTTTACAACTTTATTGTCCAGCAGAAACGGGAAACGCAATAAAAATCGATTATGTGACGTTACTGCATCGATTCAGAATCGTCCCATTAAGCATCTCGATGCATCTTTGAATCGATTATTTTCTGCACCCCTAGAAAGAAGGAGTCTTTCCTTTATTAAAGGGACTATTTCTGTGGTAGTTCCAGAAAAAACAAGACAGCCTGTTCATTGGATTTTTTTTCTCCTTATTTTTTAAAAGTCATTTCTCAATGTCTTAAGCACCAAAACACATTGCAGTCTCCTTCGTTTTATTGTGCTAGAGACCAATATCTAATCCTCAAATATCCTGTGCTAGTAGTGTAGACACCAACACTTCTTCTGGGCTTTGAGTTCCCAGTCAGGACTGCTAGCTGCACAGCTAGCAGCAGTTAGCAGTTACTTTGATCTGCTGACTCATATTTGTTTTGAGTCCAGCAGGTGGCTAATTCTAACATATTGAACCTTCTGGTTCCTTGTCTTTCTCTGCTGTCTGCTCTGCTCTTCAGTGTACGAGAAGAAGTGCATCAGTCGTGGTGAGGCAGTGGCACCGGCGACTCAGTCTAAACTGTCCCGAGTCAGCAGCGGCTTCGGCCTTTCCAAGCTGACAGGCGTCCGCCGAAACAAGAAGGAGAACAGCCTGAACAAGAACAGTCTGTCTGCACAGGTGCACACAAGTGATAGTCTACTGTATGACTGTAGAATATTAAACTATGTGTTAATCAGCTTTCATTGCAATCTGCTATTTCTGATCAACAGGAGACTTTCCAGTGGATGTTCACACACATTGCTGTTGTTCGAGACCTGGTGGCCATGCAGTACAAAGAATATCAAGAGGTACCGTCGTTACCAAACACTGTGGTTGCAAGAATTCTAGCTAGTTTGTTGGATATGGTATGTAAGCAGCATACTCAGAAACGAGCTGCAGGAAAAAACAACAGACTGTTATATAACAGTGCAGTCAGGATGTTGCTGCAGGACAATAAGCCAAATAAAAAAAGAAGCAAAGGTACATTTTCTCAGGCTGGTGTAACAGTTGTGACAGTGTGTATTTACACACTGTGATTTATAGCAACATTTTTAAAGTGACTCACCACTCACACCTCACCCAATCCCTCCGTCCCCCAGAGGCAGCAGAACGCCCTCAAGTATGTGACCGAGGAGTGGGCTTCCATCGAGTACGAGCTTCTACGTGAACGGGGCCTCTGGGGCCCACCCATCGGTTCCCACCTAGACAAGTTTGTGCTGGAGATGACAGAGGGGCCGTGCCGGATGAGGAAGAAGATGGTCCGCAATGACATGTTCTATATCCACTATCCATACATCCCAGAGATGGAGCCAAACACCAACTCTGCACAGGTATTCAGCCACACAGCACCTTTAGCTAACACAAGGGCCTCATTTGAATAGTCCTTTCCTCCACAAAGATCTTGTCAGTTTTAGACACTTTAATACATTTATTAAATGTTATGTCTTTAAAACGGGAAAGGATTATATGTAAAGTCATTGATAAACTGCCACAAGTACTAATATACACAAAATATAACATTTCACAGTAGAAATGCGGTAGAAATGCTTACAAATCATGTGGAGAAATTCATATTCTTGAAATTACTTCCGCCATAACTCCAGAGCAGTGAACTTGTAAGAATAGCTCAGCTCTTGGACAAGCTCATCGATGTCATGTGAGGAAGTGACACCAGCAGCCGGTGGCTCTCTTTTCCTGGCACCACCGAGACACATTTAGCTTTGTTTGTTCTGCAAATAATCCCTCCTCTCTGTTTGCCAACGGGTGCCTCTCTTCCCTCCACAATGATTTATTTGGTGAGGAAGATGCAAAGAGATAGCTAACAGGCATTGGGTTTTATTTTTGTCTGCCCCTAAAAAGCCAACACATTGAAACCTTTTAACATTTTTACTTATTTAAGATTAAATGTCCGTATTACAAACAATACAAGCAACCAAATGAAAAAAAAAGAAATATATATATATATATATATATATATATATATATATATATATATATATATATATATATATATATATATATATATATCTCTTCAATACTAGTTTTCTAGATGGCTGTTTTAATAGTTACCAAGAATGGAAATATATATTTGGCATACAAAGAAATGTGTCAAATTCAGAATCATGCTTCCAGATGGCATTTCCCCTGGCATTTGTAGAGCTAATCTCTTGCAGCAGCGTTCTTAATTTGACATTCAAACAACCACAACCTCCATCCTTTTCAATTCTCTAGCCTTCTTCGCCCCCTCTGGTGCCCCTGGTATCCTCAGCCCTGGCTGAGGTCCTTGCTCGTGCCCAGGTACCTTTGATGCCTGGTGTGACCGCATGATCGAAAACAAACATGCTTCCAGAGCAAAACAGGGGCTTGGACATGATTTGAAGCCTTATCTTATTTTTGGTGTGAAAATTTGTTTGATCTTTGTTTAAAGTGCACCCTGTGTGATGTGTGCTGGCAGGTAGAAAGGTGTTGTAAAGTTGATGTTTTGCTAAATTCATGGAACAGGGGATTTCTGAGTATTTTTAAATGTGTTTGGTTGTATCAATGTATCGGTGAAAATGTGCATGTAGATATGTGTATGTGCTGTTTTGCAGTGACTTTGAAGTTGTATTTTATCCAGTATTAAGTATACTAAAAAATAAAATACATAAAATGTGTCTGCCAAGAGAAAATGCACTCTAGCCTTTCTACTGTGGTGTAGAAAATGTATTTCTACATAGACACCAAGTTGTGTGTTACAGATGAAGCCATTGATAATCACAGATAATCCTTGGTTTTCACTTGGTTTGGACCTCATGTCCATGACATCCCTGCAATGAAACTAACCGTGACTGACCGTTGTCATGTCTTTTGCATGTAATTGACTGCACATTACTGGTATTTCCTCAGTGATTCATCGCAGATCGATATGTCCCTCAGCTAAAACTAAATATGATCAACATTGATCGGACCGGCTTCTGATTTGAACGCACAGCCTTCAAAAAATGTCTGCCTTGGCTTCTGTGCAGTTATTGTGACTACAGAACCTCCTGTAATGCTTTTATTGGGTCATTTGAATTAAAATATAAGAAAAACATACTTGATTATTATTATAACCAAAGCCATCTTTCCCCCTCTTAACAATGACTGATTTTCGATGACTTCACCTATTTGTCTTTTTTCGGCCTCCCTGCAGAAGCCTCTCCGCTACCGGCGAGCCATCAGCTACGACAGTAAGGAGTACTACATGCGTTTGCTGTCTGGAAACCCTGGCATGTACCAGCACTCTGTAGAGCACACCACAGAGGGAGAGACCACACAGCATGAGCCTGAGCACGGAGAGGACACTATCGCTAGGGTCAAAGGTACAGAGACAATGCCTTGGAGGACATGCTATGGTGTCTAACTTCAAAAGCTTGTTTGGAAAGCACAACTTGTTTTTTGTTTTTGCTTCTCTTTACTCCTCTTCTTGGTACTGTTTCTTTACCTGAAAGCCCTCTCTAATATGTTGCTCTGCTCTGCAGGCCTGGTGAAGGCTCCTCTGAAAAGGTCTCGGTCCACAGCGGACGGGGCAGACGAGGACAGTCAGGATCAGCTTCAAGAGCAGCTGTTGGAGTCAGGAGGCCCTGAGGAGGAGCAGAGGACCGACAACACTTCCCTGCTGCGCCTCCTGGAGGAGGGAGAGAAGGTCAGGGAGGGATACAAGAGCATAAGACTGGACAATTACAATTATATAACAATGGCAAAGTTTCCAGAACTCTGTAAAGTCTATTTTCATAAGTGCTAGAGGCTACTATCAGTTTCCAGTGTCGGATACATATATATGCATATTTGAACTTGAAAATGATACCAAGCTTTCAGGAATAGTGCAGAGCTTTGATGCCATTTTGACATAGTGGCCAAACTGTGTAATTACAACATCATTTGGTGCACACTGGCCCAAAAAGACTTTCTCCCATAAGCTGCCGTTGTGACATTGACATTGCTGACATTTTTTGAAATGTATTTTAAGCCTCACAAGCTTGTGAATTGACATTTTGATCCATTCAGCCCTAAAAGTCCAGAAAATCTGCATCATTGACTCATTTTATCCCCACTGAAGTCGGCGGAGGGATTTTGGTTTCATGTGCCAGCTCTCTTTTGAATGAATGGAGCCACGCCTCCAACAAGTGGTGACATGATATGTAATGAATTACACATCTAATTTTGACAAAATAGGCCTCATAACTTAAGTTAAATTTCTGGGTGACGTTTCTATTCTGTATTGTCTTAATCACACAAAAAGTAACTCGGCACATTAACCCTCTAATCAAGTACTGCCATGGTCTTTCTGCCACTGAGCAGCTCAACTGCTGGGCTGAGGGATTAAATCCTTTGCTCAGAGCTCTCCCTACTTATTTATTTGTTCCTCACAGAGTTTTGGAGGAATTCAAGTGTGACCCCTTTATTAGAGAATTGCTCTCTCCAAACTTTAGGTAATTAATGCTCACTTGTTTTATGCATTCACTGTTCCAGATTCAACACATGTACCGCTGTGCCAGGGTGCAGGGTCTGGACACCAGCGAAGGTCTGCTGCTGTTTGGGAAAGAGCACTTCTATGTCATCGACGGCTACACCATGACCGTCTCCAGGGAGATCAGGGACATCGACACGCTGCCCACGAAGTAGGTTCAGTCTTCTGTGTCGGTCACTTTATGTCAGGGTGTAGGCTCCTGTAGGAGAATCTGGAGAATCACACCATGGCCACGTAATTTATCCTCAATACATGATGACACGGTTTTTGTATTGTCCCTCCCTGAATAAGAGATGACATCATTCCCCCTGGACGCTGCAGTGCGAGTTTCTGCAGCTGGAATGATGTAATGCTGCTGATGGAGCATGCGTTGTAGAACTCAGCAGAGATATTACGTATTTATCTTTTGAGGGAACTATCTCAGTCTTTTCCTTTGAGACACGCAGGTGCTTCTTTGATTTCATTTTGTTCGCCTCAGGCGTTTTACCCTTGTACTCTCTCATCAGCGCCCAGACAAACCTTTTTAATCAAAACATGCTTTTTGCTCAATTAAGAAAAAACATAATTTCATTTTCATTTATGAAATACTACAATGTAATTTCTTTTTTTTTAAATTTTTAATTTTAGTATTTTAATCAGATTAAAGACGTGTAGAGACACTTAAAGGTCCACTGTGTAGTTTTAAGAAAGGCATTTTAATCGGAAGAGGAAGATCGTCATTGCAGCTCTCTTTGCTGATAGATGAGGTCACATTGGTAAATGTTTATGACGTGAACTTAAGCCTCTGTAGATACAAGTGCTTTATCTGTACAATTGTATATTAATCTGATTTCATATGTGCTTCACTGTCTGTTTTCCGTGTCCAGTTTACATGAGGCGATCATCCCCAGAGGAGCGAGACAAGGACAGAGCCAACTGAAGAGAACCTGCAGCATTTTCGCCTATGAAGACATCAAGGAGGTGCACAAGAGACGCTACCTGCTGCAGGTAAGATTGCAGAGAAACACAGACAGATAGAGTTTTAGAAGAACTTTGTACTGAGTAGCTTAAAATATTTGGGTTTCAACACACCACAACGTTTACATTTCTGATGCTTAACTCATCACGTTGTGATCTTTGATTATTAAATGCCTTGTGTGTCATCCCCTTTCAGCCCATGGCAGTGGAAGTCTTCTCTGCAGATGGGAGAAACTACTTGTTAGCCTTCCAGAAAGGAGTCCGCAACAAAGTTTACCAAAGGTACTGAATGCAAATGGAAACAAATAGCTTAACCTGCATGCTGCTGAGCTGCTGCTGCTCTTACATTTCAGTAAAAGAAAGTTGTGAGAAAAAGGTTTTTGTTCCTTCTCTCAACCCTCAGAAAAGACGAGATTTTTAGAACAATTTACTTAAAGCCAGTGCAGTTTCATATTAATAAAATTCTTTAGTAACTGGTAGTTGGGATCCAGGGTGCTTGCCTAAAGGAGGGATTTCACAAAGGTTATTACAACATGATATCATAATAAAACCCTCAGACGAAATCATAAGCCTCCCAAAAGCTTTGAGCAGATCACTGTAATGCTAGTATTGTCATTTATTTCAGGTCACACTGGTTTATATGCAAAGTAAAAGAACTTCTGAATATATTTTTTAAGAATATAATGACATCCCTGCAGGTTCTTGGCCGTGGTGCCTTCGCTGGCTGACAGCTCAGAGTCGGTTTCAGGCCAGAGACCCAACACAAGTGTCGAACAGGGGTAAGTCCTCATCTATGTTACATTCAGCACACAACCGTATTCGCTGTTGGCTGCATAACGTTTCTGATTCCACTTGTGTTTAATCTTTGTGTTAAATAGATTTTCTTAGATAACATGTATTGGCTTCTGTATTGATTATTCAAATGAATGAACTAGAAATGAAATAAAGAAAAAGATGTGTACAGACTGTATGATTGCATCACATGCAACAACTGCTTTTCACTTCCCACGTGCTGCTTTAACTAAAATTGCTCTCTGTCTTGGTGTTTGTCAGATCTGGGCTCCTCAGCACGCTGGTCGGTGAAAAGTCAGTGACTCAGAGATGGGAGGTAGGAAGACTAATTGGTCAAACCTTTCTGTTCAGTTGAGCAACACAAAGTGAAGAAGTGTCATACTCTGAGCTACTATAAGCCTTGCTCATATGTGAACCATCTTTTTTCCAGCGAGGGGAGATCAGTAATTTCCAGTACCTGATGCATCTGAACACGTTAGCAGGTCGATCGTACAACGACCTGATGCAATATCCCGTCTTCCCCTGGATCTTGGCCGACTTTGACTCAGAGGTGAGTGTTAAAACAGTTAAGTGTTAAAAAAGAGTACACCTGTTCCCTCATTAACCCTGTTTTGGTAATGGTGGTGATGTGTGTGTTGGTTTATTTAAACAGGAACTGGACCTGAACAACCCAAAGACATTCCGTAACCTGGCCAAGCCTATGGGCGCACAGACTGATGACAGACTGACGCAGTACAAGAAGAGGTACAAGGACTGGGAGGACCCCAACGGTAAGATTTGTTGAATCAACAAACTGCATCCAACAGGACTGAGTCATTCAGATAACTTTTAATTATGCTAATTCAAGTTAAATAAAAGACATGAAGAAAAACAGATCCAGCTAACCAGGTATCTCTTTTTAACATTTGTATGCTTATTCTGTAATCCTCCTCCAATATGCCACATTTTAAAATGAATACATGAAGCCTGTATCAAACTACGAGTGTTATTATGGTTGTTTTACAAATATGGAATATGAACACTTCAAACCTTGCAACAACCAGAATCAAAATTTAAAGGAATGAGGCACATTTCTCATTTGACTTGTCCAACCTGCACTTTCCAACCAGGTGAAACCCCAGCGTACCACTACGGCACCCACTACTCATCAGCCATGATCGTAGCCTCTTATTTGGTCCGGATGGAGCCCTTCACACAGATTTTCCTCAGACTTCAGGTTTGATCTGAACTCTCCTAGCATGTTCTGCTTGTCATCCACATTTTCACTGACAGTAAGAGTAAGACTGAACATTTTAAATGTTATTCTGACATTGAGCTGTCAGTGTGAAAAATTGGTTTATTACATTTGGAAATACAGTTTTATGTTCGATAACAGATTAATTTACCTTTTTTGACAGAAGTTGTGATTCTTCTGCTTTAGGCAGATTTTTAGGCCTGACATAAAAGATGATCATCTTTTTAGCTCCTCCAAAAAGTGATTATTTCACGTTAGTAACAACAACAAACTGTTGATCCTCACAAGTGTCTGGATCTAATGACAAACCATCTGCCTTGTGTGTTTGTGATTACCAGGGAGGTCATTTTGACCTGGCTGACAGGATGTTCCACAGTGTGCGTGAAGCCTGGCTCTCTGCGTCCAAACACAACATGGCCGACGTCAAGGAGCTCATCCCAGAGTTTTTCTACCTGCCCGAGTTCATGCTAAACTCCAACAACTTCGACCTGGGTCAGTTTTGGAAAGCATCATGAAAGTCAAAGTCAGACTGACCAAGATAATTGAGTGCATGAATATTAATGTTCTGTCTGCCTTCTGTTTAATGTCCCAGGTGCCAAGCAGAATGGCACCAAGCTGGGTGACGTCATCCTGCCACCTTGGGCCAAGGGCGACCCCAGGGAGTTCATCAGAGTCCACAGAGAGGTAAGAAATGAACCCATGTCAGTCAATTTGATCCAAGTTTCAGTGCGAATGTACAGTATTAACCTCAGTCTTGTCTTCCTGCCCGGCTGCAGGCTTTGGAGTGCGACTACGTGTCAGCGCACCTCCACGAATGGATCGACCTGATTTTCGGGTACAAGCAGCAGGGTCCACCGGCCGTGGAGGCGGTCAACGTTTTCCACCACCTGTTTTACGAGGGTCAGGTGGACATCTACAACATCAACGACCCACTCAAGGAGACGGCCACCATCGGCTTCATCAACAACTTTGGACAAATCCCCAAACAGGTCAGATACTGCTGCTGTATCAGTTGTGATACTGTCGAAGTGCAAGTGCTGCTACCACTCCAACTTTGATTACTACCACATGCTTATATCATAAAACTACTTCAGGCTGAATTAATGCAATGACTACTCCCACTAATAGCTTACATGTACAGCTTGTACTAAAATATAATCCTGTTAGGAGTAATACTGCTTTTTCAGGGGCAGCTATGTTTCTAGCTCCATTGGCAGCAGCTGACATGCTGTTGGTAGCTTAGTGCTAATACAAACTTTTTTTGCAAGTTGTTGTCTTTCTGTTTTCCTTCCATTCACCAATAGTTTTTATTGAGCAGATCACAGTCTCACAGGGCTGCTAGCATAACGTTTATCTTTTAATCGTGCTTAAAAAAAACTTGCAGAACCGTAGTTTTCATACCTATCACAGCCATAATTTACTATCATTTATCAGCTGACTGTTGATGTTTGTGTGTGTGTTTCAGCTGTTCAAGAAGCCCCATCCTCCGAAACGGGTACGCAGCAAAGCCAACGGTGACGTAGCAAGCGTTCCTCCGAGCTCCAACAGCGACAAGATCTTCTTCCATCATTTGGACAATCTCAGACCTTCTCTAGCACCTGTCAAGGGTACATGCACACACATACCCAATCACAAATACACAGACTCTTACACCATGTCTTTTCAGTTTAATCTACTGTATGTAATAACAGTTAAGCCCCAACAAACCAGGTGGGACCGAAACCCTGACAGTACCACACTCTGTCCATTACATGAACACTATCTGTTACTCCCTAAGGAGCATGAACCCCTTTAGATTCAGCACCACTCACATATTTCTTTACATTACCTGATCTAGAGCTGAAGGAGCCTGTGGGACAGATCGTGTGCACAGACAAGGGCATACTTGCTGTGGAGGAAAACAAAGTTCTGGTTCCCCCCACCTGGAGCAAGACCTTCGCCTGGGGCTACGCTGACCTCAGCTGCCGTCTGGCGAACTATGAATCTGACAAGGTTGGTAATAGTTAACACAACTGCCACATCCTGCAGAGATTTACACTTTATTTAAAACGTATTTTATTCTCCAGGTGTGCTTGTGGGTGTTTTAATGTAGCTCAACACTAGCACTTAATTGAAAGATAGACCGCTACTTATTTCACCTTGAAGCTGACATGTGAATGTGACAAATGATCAAAGACAATGTTTCCCCCTGCTGGTGCTGGAATGATGATGCAATTTTCGTTCTGACCCCTTAGTTTTTACAGCAGCAGCCATTACAGGAGTCTCTAATGCAGTTCTTCTGCACCTGATGCTGTACTGTTGTCTATAGAACACACAGATCAAATGTTTGGTATAAGAGCTGCTCAAGGGTTGTTGGTTCTAGTTGTTCATGTTCTTATTCTACATAGTACAGAATTAATTGTCTTACTCGCACAGGATTTGTAAATCAGCTCAGACCTTTAAAGGATTTATAATGTAGCCAGTTGCATGGGTGTTGATCAGGGTGAACTTGTTGGTTGTCAAGATACAGACAAATTCCTCCATCTTCATTTCCCCACCTCTGCACCCCCAACAATCCAATCTTCAAGCTTAATCTTTAATCTCCTTCTCAGGCGTTGGTTGTATACGAATGTCTGTCGGAGTGGGGTCAGATTCTCTGTGCCATATGTCCAAACCCGAAGCTGGTTATCACTGGTGGCACCAGCACCGCCATCTGTGTGTGGGAGACAGGAACCTCCAAGGAGAGGGCCAAGTCACTTACGCTCAAACAGGTAAAAATACACACACAACCTTTTCTAGAAACATACAACAGGGTGCTGTGGCACTTAACACAAAGAACCCGATTCTTAGGAGTCAAAGGTATAAGAGTGCTAGAATATACTAAAAAAGTGAACCTGAGTTCAGTGACAAAGTGTTTTGTCATTCACAGATACAAAGTTATCTGCAGGGCCTTCTGGCTAATGACATGAGCCCTTGACAACTGAAAGCATCCAAACTAATGTGTCTAACTATTGAAAATTGTTGAATCCATCTAATGCCTATGTCTTTGCTGTTTCGTTGTAGTCATTACTGGGCCACACAGACGCAGTAACATGTCTAACAGCGTCGTCAGCATACCACATTGTTGTAAGCGGCTCGCGGGATCGAACCTGCATCATCTGGGATCTCAACAAGCTTTCCTTCGTCACACAGCTCAGGGGACACCGAGCGCCCGTCTCTGCTCTGTGCATCAACGAACTGACGGTAGGTTGGAGCTTAAAGTTATTTTAGTTCAGGACAAGAAATACGAGCTAAGGAAGAAAAATCGTAGAAAGGAAAATTTAGCACAGCTTAATGCAACATACATTGTGTGTGTGTTTGTATAGGGGGATATTGTGTCCTGCGCAGGCACATACATTCACGTGTGGAGTATTAATGGCAGCCCCATTGCCAGCGCCAACACCTTCACGGGACGCAGTCAGCAGATCCTGTGCTGCTGCGTGTCGGAGATGAACGAGTGGGACACGCAGAACGTCATCGTCACCGGACACTCAGACGGCGTCGTCAGGGTAACCACGCCCATTTTAATCTAACAGAATATCAACTTTGATATTTACAATACCTTATTGTGCATTCTTTTTTGAATCATTGTTTTTTTATGTTGTTGTGGGATCCACTGCAGACAGGTTTATTTACTTGCAAGGACTTTTGTCCAACTATTTGTCAATGCTTGTGTAATAATATAAGAAAAACAATAACTAGAAGTTATGAAGAGCACTGCATATTTTTTGTTGTTATCCCTCCAAGTTAAAGAGAAAATCCGCCATTGAGAAGGAGCTAAAGTATTTTTTTGTCACTTCTAAACTTCTGTATTTAAAAAATGTGCTGTCACTTAATTGAACTAAACGATGCATATTCAAACCTTTGATATCTCATGTAGTTTTGGAGAATGGAGTTCCTCCAAGTCCCAGAAACCCCTGCCCCAGAGCCAGTAGAGCCAGATGTGCCTGACCTCTGTCCGGAGGAAAAGATTGGTGAGTCCTAATGGGGGAAAAACATTGATTTAAGCTGCTGGACCATGTACAAGTTACTAATTTTGTGAAATTGTCTCGGTCTCACAGAGGGTGGTGAGAGTCACAATGGCGAGGATGACAGCAGCGACTCAGACGGAGATGAGCCCAGTCTGAGCCAGGAGCCCAAAGCACCACGCAACCCCTCAACAGGTGGAGGCAGCCAGCCGGGAAGCACTGTGCACAGACCCAGAGGTACTTAACACACAGCTCCACTTACATTTACAGTTCATTTTATACTGTTCAGCCATTTTAGCTGCTCTTTTAGAAACAAACACAAGTGCTGATAGCAGCACACTCTCTGTATTGCCGGCTGAGAAGGAAGCCAAACTTTCTTTTTAAAAAATATATAAAATTATTATATAATTATAATTTTGCTGAAAATGTAACTTTTTTTAAAATTGAAGATGAACAAGTATCTTTAAACACATAACACCTACATTCCTGCCTTCAAAATACCTCTAAGGTCCTTCAGCCCGAGCGGGAGCCTCGTGGTCGATGGACAGCAGCTCAGACGACTCTCACCGTTGGTCGGACACCCTTAGCATTGACGAGAAGGACGGCTTTGTGTTCGTCAACTACTCAGAGGGCCAAGCTAAGGGCCCTCACCCTCAGCCTCACCCTCACCCTCACCCTCATCCACATCCAGCTCATCCAGGGCACAGCTCAGTGCCACAGCCTCTCCAGCCCTCCTCCATGGACGCTCGCACGTATAACCAGCTCAGGACAGGTGGGTTTTTCAGTTTAAAAGCCAGTTAATAAAGCACTACAAAAGAACTTGTGAAAGAAAGTGTTTGTTTCTGTGTGTCACAGGCTACAGATGGGAGCGCCAGCTGGTCTTCCGGAGCAAACTCACCATGCACACGGCGTTTGATCGTAAGGACAACGCTCACCCAGCCGAGATCACATCCCTCGCCATCTCCAAGTAAGAGAGATTGTGTGTGTGGCAACAGACACTTGCGTGGTTTAATTTCTATATTTAGAAATGGTTTTATGCATCTGAAAAGCTTCTTGTTACTGAATAGAAGAAACTATCATCATACTATTCAACACAAACCACAATTCAAGTCCAGTAAAAGCAAACTATTTTTCGAAAAGAAAGGCATGGCGAAGAATTTCCCCTCCTATTCTCTCTCTTATCTGTCTCTCTCCTGTGCTTCTTCCCTTCAGGGACCACAGTAAGATCCTGGTGGGCGATGGTCGTGGTCGAGTCTTCAGCTGGTCAGTCAGCGACCAGCCGGGCCGCTCTGCAGCAGACCACTGGGTAAAGGACGAGGTGGTTGACAGCTGCTCCGGCTGCACAGTTCGCTTCTCCCTTACAGAGCGACGCCACCACTGCAGGAACTGCGGGCAGCTCTTCTGCCAAAAGTAAGCAAATTAAGCACTTGCCTCTATGTCATTTGTCCAGTTCCCTGAACCCAAACTTCTCCTTGAGTGAAATATAACAGGAATTAAAGACGGATAAAGCTCCTTAATAGTTTGTCACTGAGACAGTTTCACCTCTTCCTCAACACCTTTTAACTCTGGTGTTCCCCAAGGCCCAATCCTGGGTCCTCTGTTATTTTGACTGTACACGTTTCCATTGGGTCATATAATTAGCATTATAGCATATGTTGCCATTGTTATGCACA
The DNA here is from genome assembly GCA_963678695.2 of Diplodus puntazzo. Classification (NCBI taxonomy): domain Eukaryota; kingdom Metazoa; phylum Chordata; class Actinopteri; order Spariformes; family Sparidae; genus Diplodus; species Diplodus puntazzo. The sequence goes on along the minus strand of OZ023159.1, from coordinate 18,855,706 downwards.
TAATGTTTAACTGACTGAAGTCTAGTTCATTATTTTTGATAATAAAGCATAATGTAAGCCATTTGTCAAGCCACAGTATTTGATATTTAGTTGGTTACAATGTTAGGATAAATGAAAGGGAGTCTGAATATTCCCCAGAACCACTGTAGTGTTTTCCTTTCCTTTCCTGTTTAGATTATCACTTTTTACTTTTTCTCTGTGAGAGCCCGACCTCACTGCCTACCATTTTATACAATTTCCACACCTTTACCTTGTTTTGCAGGTGCAGTCGCTTCCAATCAGAGATCAAAAGGCTGAAGATCTCGTCACCAGTGCGGGTTTGTCAGAACTGTTACTACAACCTTCAACACGAGCGAAGCGTTGAGGACGGCACCAGAAACTGATCTCCATCTTCACCTGCTGCCGATAAAAGAAGCACCTCCGCCTGAGGACTCCAAACTAAGGAGCACTTCATATCTCCATCTGCCTTGTTTTTCCCTGAACATCTCCCACATATCCCTCAAAACCCCCTCTGTCCTCTCGTACGTCCAGTAACCACATGTACTGTAACACACTGACAATACTGTAACAGGAGGGAATGTCGGCTGTTTCATCACGACAGTAGTAAAGCTCAGCGAAGGAGGTGCATGGGGAAAAAGTGAGGATAACAGATGGAAAGAAAATAAAAAAAAATAAAAAACACTCAGTCACCACTCTTACCACCTGCACTCAACACCTGGAGGAGAAAAAAGAAGCAAAAACAACTCTGATGCGGCACGCTTGAATCAATCACCCGCCACCGCAAGACGTAACAAACTTGTTTATATTGTAAATACTTATCATGGCCTTTTTAACTCTAAGAGGAACAAACAGAGAACATTAAAAAAAAAAAGGTCAATGAGAAAAAAACAAACTAATTGCCTGTAATATAGCGTTGTGACTAACCACTCCTGGCTTTAAAAAAAACAAAACAAAATCAATTGTGTGTAGTCTGCGTCACGAGTCACGGCGAGTCCAGAGGAATAACACGGAGCGAAGGAAGGGATATGAATGTCAATAATTAATGTCTGTGGGTTGACTTTACTAGTGGGTCTAGTTATGCAAAATTACTTATTTTCTTTCTAAGTTCCTGATCATTTTCTTTTTTTTTTTTGTCATTGTTGTTTACAAAAAATGTGATTCATTTTGTGAGTGTGTGTTGCCCACAGTGTCAAGCCATCACCATCAGAGAGATTTATTATCAGATTGTCTTTACCTTTTTTTGCCAAGTTTTGACGTTATCAATTATGATTTTTTTTTTAATCTATTCTGTCCTTTATATGAATTACTATTTGGAGATTGTTGTTGTTGCTGCTGTCTGAAGACTGGACACATTATCATTTCAGATTTTTATCTCTTTCTTTTTAAATCATATCACTCCATTTGTTTTGAGATTTTTTTTCTTTTATGTTTTTTTTGTCAAGAGATCAAAAAACATCATGGGTTCATTTGTGAAAAAGTATGAATTAGGTTTAAAGCAAATGTGTAATGTTGCTCCACAGTTTATTTTCCATTGTGTCTCCTTCATGTAGCTTTATTTAGTTACTGTAGCGGCTTGTTGAATGCACACAGAAAAAGGGACTCTTAGTATGTACCATGGTTTTTATTTTCTCGTCGGTGTCTAGTTAGAGTTATCGTTCGCAGACTTCAGTCTGACCCTGTGGCATTATTACAGCAGATGAGTAAATGTTGCACTCCACACACTTTATCCTCAGTCCTTAAAGGAGATGTTAAACTGCAGGAGCAGCAGCTGTGCATCTTTCAAACTCTTTGTTCAGCGTAGAAAGAAATTGTTAGACAAGATGTAAGTAATCCCAGATCAGAATTCTTAAATATCTTTGGGTGTTTATTCTAAAAAGTCTAATACATTGAGGCAATTAGACAGAACTGATGTCTGAGCCACTTTTTACGCTTTATGTGCGTACATCATGATTTCAGCACATTATAAGGTGCAATATGTAAGAATTGGCCACCTTTTTAATTCCTATTCAAACCAACTGGGGAAGCATATTACCAGAGTAAACTCAAACTGCTGCTAACTCTTGCTGCCGTTAGCTCAGTTAGCCGTACAGCTAGCGGTATGGACTGAGAGCTTGGGGACGAGGGTTAATGTTTATACAGCCAGCACAGGTGATTTGGACCAGGACCAGTTGGGGCTAGCTGGCTAGCATGCTAACTTCAGTAGATACCTCTGCAACACGATATATAGACTTCATAATAATAACAACTTTTATTTCTTAATCTCTTTATTTTTACATATTGCACCTTTTAAAGTAAAATGACTCACTTCCTGAAATTATTTGTATAGCGAACGGGTTCTTTAGTCCTATTTTGTTGGCTAAAGATACTTTTAGTTCATTGATATTATGGAAAAAAAAAGTTTTTAATTAAAATGCAGGTCACAAACAGTTCAAATATATAAATGAATCACCTGTGGATACATCTGTGAGGCTTAATTTGTGCCAGAAGTCACAGAGAAAAAGAAAGCAACATGATTAGACATCTTAACATCATCGTTATGTTGTCAGAAAAACAGATGTCGTATTTCTTTTAGACAAAAATGACATTTTGTAATGTCTAATGCGACCACAAGGCACCACCAAAGCAATGCCAACAAAACAGTTTTGGCACAGTTTGAACCCCATACAAAGCTGATATCTGACATGTTGATATCCGAGGTGTTTCATGTTTTTTTCTGTTGTGAACATTGTGTAATAGTCAATGATTCGGCACCACAAACACCCTATTGTTACTACAAGATGGCTGCTGCAACTGCTACTGAGTTTCATAATTGGACATTAAGGATTTTTTTTGTTTTTGTTTATATGCATGTCTCATTTTCTTTCACATGTCACTTCCCTCCTCTCTCTTCACAAACGTAATCATGTTGTTTTGTTCATAGAACTGTGGGCAACGACTGTGCATTCAAGTGCTGCTTTCTGTCTTTCCCAGAGAGAATTATTTTTTTGGTTTACCACGAGTCCTCACAGTCTCAAACAAACAAAAAAAAAAAAAGGCAACGCTTTTCAGAAAGTACTTTATTATTCACCCCCACAGCTCCCTGATATTGTAACGATAATAATATGCACTCTTGTTATTGTCCGTCTTATATCATTCTGCATTTATGTACTGTAATTTAGCGTGCAATCATGCCACCTAGCTGAAAAGGCCGAATCGGCTTCTATCAATCAAGAGTTCCTTTGCACCTTCACGTGTACAAAAACCGAAAAAAAATTCAAGAGGAATCACAGGTTTTTATTGAATGCAGTTTTTGCGTTGTCATTTTAACAGAGAGGTGCATCTCACAGCGGATAAATGAACTGTACAAAGTATTTATGCAATTATAACTGGTTTTAGATTTTTTTTTAATGATTATTGCGATTTCAGCAAGTTTTGTTACTTGTCGCATGTCTATTAACACAGCTGACTTTCTGTGTCAGTGCATTGTACATGTTCTCGGCATTATGTTGTTTTTTTGTTTATTTTTTAAATTCCTTTTTGGTTTTTTTTTTGGAGACGTCTAATGAGTTGTCCCCGACCGACAGGTTTGTGTACAGAGCCGGAGATTGTGTCCCCAACTCTGGGTGGACTTTTGTACTCTTTATGGAGAAAAAAAAAATTAAGGACTAATGGAAGAAGAAGAAGGAAAAAAAAAGAGAAATCCTGGATTATTTTGGTGGTCTTGTATTAGACTGCATTACTACAGTATCTGGTGTGCAATCTGTGATAGCTGAATGTTCCTTGTATATTTGTGTTCACTTCATCCTACAAGAGAGAAAACAGTAGAGTAACCCCCCCCCATGGAAACAAAATGTTACAATAATGCAATAGATCTGGTACTTATTCTTTTTAATTTTGTTTCAATAAATAATTGCTGTTTACCACCAAATACAGACTTGAATTTTATTATTGCAGGTTTCACAGGTGACTTGTGAAGAGTTGCGTTCCTGTCGGCACTCAGGTGAAGAATGGAATTAGAACTGTGCCTTTTATAGGAGTCACCATCATCACCATGACTGCCAGTGACACGTTAGACGACTTCATATTATTTTATTTATGATAAGATATTTGTATTTTTTTGCCAAACATGATTTCAGATGAAAGGCTGATTCCATCAGGGCTGAAACTATTATAGTCACTAACTGAGGAGTAGATTATCAAAAAATAATGAGCATTTTTAAATATGGTCAATATGGAAGATTTCAAGGATAAACATACGGTGTGGTCTATATGATTTTCATCCTCAGTGTCACGCCATGACTGCCTGCTGTCAGCTCAGGTAGAATTCAAGAGGAACTCCTGTGGCAGTATCATGATGGCGCACAAAATGACATACAATAGCAAATTTCTTCATTATCAAATGTGTATAAAACCACTTAAAATAGGTAATATGGGGGGGGGGGGAACAATGACATCATCCACAAATTTGGAAGGCTGTATACTGTGTATACAACAACATTGTTGTACATAAATATTTCTTTACAACTCAGCCAGCCAGCGTGCTATCACACCATATTTACTTTTATATATATTAATGGAGCAAGGCAAAATCCTCCCTGTCCTCTAAGACAATTGTATCTTATACTGAAGGTTTTTCCTTTACACTGGTCACTACATCCTTCTGAAGGCAGAGTATCAGTTCCATCTGCGCTGTCTAACCAGAGCTATGCGCACTGCGCGCCACATTTACGCACAGCAGACGCGCTGTGTGAATATTGTGCAACAAGCATCAGACTGTTGTGAAATAACCACAGACACCTGAAACTTGTGTTCTGATTGATGATTATACAGTTAATCCCAGTTGTTTGTTCTCGGGACCACGTTTATGTAGCAATACGAAGATTAAAGTGGAAACAACCCCGTTCCCTTATTAAGATAAATCGGTTTTGAAAGCAAGACGCATGTAGCTGAATTAAATCCATCTGTGCCTTCATGTTCATGATGGCAGGGGTGGTATTTCACTGCAGATGTCGTACTTGCGTATTACGAACTGGTCTGCACCGACACAGACAGGATGTTTAGATTCTGATGAAAATCTGCACAAGTGAAAACGTTTGTTTTTGTTTTTGAAGAGATGAGAGTGTGACAACAAGCTCGCAGGTGATCTCAGCGGACACAAATACAAACACACGAGGACACTTTGGTCTCCACATTATCGCTGCCTTATTCGATTGTCCTGTCTCCTCGGTATCTCTGTCCATGTATGAAGGACGAAAACAACGTCAAACTATAAGTAAGTTGACAATACTAAAATATTGATCTAGTAAACGTTTCAATTAACGAAAAAGATCGTGGAGATGCCGGGGATTGAACCCGGGGCCTCATACATGCAAAGCATGCGCTCTACCACTGAGCTACATCCCCTGGTGGTAAGGCAGGGAAAATATTATTAACTTATACCAACTACACGTGGTGAATGCATTGTAATTTTAGTTACTTGAGGGTAGTGTTTGTCCTTCTCGCTCTCACAGACAGACACATCTATCGATATTTATATTACACTTATTAAACTTATCTACCAAAGCATCCGGCACTTAATCAAGTTTCGTATCCAGCATGGGGGCATTCAAAAGGGCATTTTTTCAAACATGGGGCCTCCCTGCACAATTCCTGAGACCACCAGTAAAAAAGAGTCATAAATGTAATAAAAAACAAACAAGTGTTACACAATAATTCAAGAGAGTCTGGCTGCAGACTCCTCTCCATTAATTACCATTAACATTAACATTAAACTAGAGATCCTGGTCTAATGCCATTACTAAAGCTCTTTTTTCTTGATGTTGTTGTTATTGTTGGTGGTGATGGTATAGCCACGTGTAAGGTAACTGCTGTAGTAAAACACACAGCACTTGTTATTGAAAGAGCAAAATATATATAGAAGCATTACATCTAAATGTGTTCAATCAGACTGTAGAATATAGTATATCACATTTGGTTATGATATTAAAATTGGATCAGTTATATTCATTTACCAAAAATGTCAATTATTAGATATGAAAAAAACAACAACATTTTAATCAAATGTATCGCTAAGTGTACTCATTCATTCACATTTATTTATGTTTATGAATCAAAAGTAGCCCCATACTGTTATTTTAAGGTCTGATGGATCAATCCCGAGAGGGAAGTTACTACATTCTGGTTTATTTTCTTCAGAGAAATCCAACAGTGAGGGAATGCACAGAGATAATGTGTATGGACAGAACACCGAAGTCAGTGATGTGTTTACAGTGTTACTCTTGAACGCAACACAACATCGTCAATGAATGAGTTACATCATTTATTGACAGTATTACACCTAAAAATCACACCGATTTACATGGCGGGGTTGGACACTGGTCCTGTCGTCTACCGCAGCAGGACTGGTCAACCAAGTATTCAAATGACTGCTGGAGAGAGAGAGAGAGAGAGAGAGAGAGAGAGAGAGAGAGAGAGAGAGAGAGAGAGAGAGAGAGAGAGAGAGAGAGAGAGAGAGAGAGAGAGAGAGAGAGAGAGAGAGAGAGAGAGAGAGAGAGAGAGAGAGAGAGAGAGGCTGTCTCCACCGCAGCAGCAGCACCAGCCCTGTGTGAAGTTAGATAGAGAAAAACAGACTGGGATCGGAAATCATGTGGCTTGTACTTCAAAATAAGACCCCCTTTAAATAAGCACTATAATATTACTCCACACAATAACAGACTGTCGATTTAATTGATTGATTATAAACCACACACAGTGAATTGTATTGTGGTGTGTTAAATGATAGTGGCACTAGACTTAGGCCTAAATATTACTTTTGTAGACAATTTCTAATTTCTTCCTGAATTCCAGAGGGAGATCAGTTTACTGCACTAGTTTATCTGACGGTTGCCAAGTCTTTAAATATGGAAAAAGTTATACAGTAGGACAAAAAATAAAACACAATCTGTAGTGATCCGGGAAAAAACATCCATCCAAACATCCAAGGACTATTCTTCACAGTTAGCGCTTTTACTCTAAAGTTTATTCCTTGGGTTCAAAAGTACAAAGAAAAAGCTTTGTGCTTTACTGAAGCAGCTATTCCTAAGATGTTAAGTTTTTGTATTTTATTTATTTATTTATTTTTTGTAAATATTCGGATATTTTATTCATATAAAGCTAGCAAAGTAGTTGTGTAAAATATATGAGAGATATGAGTTTATTGATCCCTCACTGGGGAAAATTCACCTTACAGCAGCGGTTGAGTGCTGGATTAAGAAATTAAAGACAGGACAAAAGCAAGACAAAATGGAAACATTGAAATTCAGGATGAAAATACTACTGCTGATAATAAAAAAAGAAAAAAAAAGACTATATACACCTTTTCTCCACACTTTCTACATACAAATGACCAAGAGGGGCAATTGCACAGGTTAACTGCACCCATGTAATACACACATAGTATGTAGTAAAAAATACTGCATTTAAGTCCCGATCTTATCAGCAAAAATATCATTTAAGCATGAAAAGTATTTGTTATGCAGACAAACGGCCCCTGTGATTATTACATTGTTATATACTATGTATTTGTACATTATACTGATGCAGCAATGCGGAAGCAGCATTTTACTGTTGTTACATTTCATTTATATGTTGCCCAAGGTGGGGCTATTTTTAACTATGTTATGTTCTGGGTATATAAAGTAATTGTGAGTTAACTTCCAGGGATGAATACAATTTGTATTTCAATCAAGAGATAATACTTCATCATTTACATTTCAATTATATTTTATATTATTAATCTCAAGTCATCAAACAAAATGTACTGAAGTATGACGTACAATATTTCAATACAAATATTAAGTAGCGTATCATACTCAGGTAGAGTAAAAGTAATTCAGAACTGTACTTTACTCAAGCACTTTTTCAGCCAAGGATTCTAAGATTTTTTCCAGCGAAGCTTTTACTGTGAAATTTACTACTGGAAGCTGTGTGTGCTTGCTTTATAGACCTTGACGTGCTGTAGGAGCGGAGCGGAGCGGGGACTGCGGTGATAAACAAACACACGCAGTGAAGTCGTCAGTGTCTCGTCGAGCTCTGTTGCAGCGCTTCTGCAGCACCAGCCGACTTTCAGGAAAGCTGATCTTCAATAACCGAGCTGTGAAGTCCGAACTGGATTAAGAAAAATAAAATACATCCAGGACTTTATCTGAAAAACACCAGGATTTTATCCCCGTCTCCCTCCTTCCCTCCCTCCCTCCCTCCTTCCCCCGGGGTCGGCTTATGTGACACATTAACGTCCCGGCAGCGACACGAGCGAAACATGACGGAGCTGAGGAAGCGAGGCGGAGGCGGAGGAGACCCTGACAGCACCGACAATATCAGCGACAAGGTAAAGTGCGCCGTAACGAGCCAAAAGGTGCCAGTCTCCCTTTGGGACCTCGCCCTCGGAACAAGTTAGTCCGGTTGTTGACAGACGCTGGCCAAGTAGCCAAGCTAGCTGGGTCGTCAGGTTAGCAGGGGAGCTAAATAAGCTAGTTAGTTAGCCGCTGCTGGCTTCTGTAATCCCGCAACTACACGCACACAGTCACGCAAACCGCTCCGTGTGAAGAAATAAGGACTCTTCTAGTTGGTTTGAGCTTTACGTCCCCACATCGAGGCTGGGGACGTTTCCACACTGTCGTTATGAAACAGACTGGTTAAAGTCATCAGTCCAAACCGTGTGTGACAGGTGAATGTTTAGCTTGAAAGTTGGATTTGTTTTGAGTATTAAGAGAAGATAAAAGGCTCGGAGGGCCTCTTGGTTTGTAGTGTCAGACAGATGAGGTCTTGTCATATCCAAAATTCGATTCATAAGCCTTGAATAATCTTATTTTGGATGTGTTGTGTGTCTCTCTGCTCACTGATTTGAACTATTCTTATCAACATCAAGATCAACAAATGCTTTTCTACCTGCATGTCTGCTGCAGCGACAGATGGCAGGCATACCTTCCACTACAGCGAGTCAATAATTAATTAAGAGAAATAAAAAGGGTTGAATCAATTCAATCATTCATTGGCAAGATTTTAAAGGCATAGTGCACTTTTACTTTGTTTTCAAGGATTGATTGTGATGCTAATTGATTACAATGACCTATAATAATAATAATAATAATAATAATAATAATAATAATAATAATGATAATGACAGAGCTCAATGGTTCATTCATATTCTTGGTAAGAGCAGGTGACAAATCTGCCATCCACTGAAGGCACTCTCACTCAGTCAGTGCTGGAGCCTTCGACCAAATCACACATACCTTAGTCGACATCCAGGAAACAACATCTATCCACAGACTCATGACGGGGGAAAAAACAGAAAGGTTTCTTCATTCAGGATTGACAGTAGATGTTGAAACTATTATTTTGAGCATGTTCATCCACATTGGCTCAAAAGTCATCCTGGTGGGTTCGTCGCTAATCAGTGGGTCATTTTGATGGTTGATTAATCAGTTGCTGTCTTCAGCTTCTTACCTGTGAGGACAACTGATTCTCTGAATTTCTTTGGGTTTTCTCGAGCAATGTACTGAGCTAAGAAATCAGGAGATGTTTCCTTCCTCTTCCTCTTATATGTTTTACTAGAGAGTTAATCAGAGTTTGGATTCCGGTCGGATGCCGTTACTAGAGCTCTTTTTTCTTGATTTTGTTGTTGTTGGTGGTGATGGTATAGCCATGTGTAAGGTAGCTGCTGTAGTAAAACCACACAGCATGTCTTATGGAAAGAGCAAAAAATATATATAAAGTAGGGTTGTCACGATACTAAAATTTTAAACTTTATACCGATACTCGAAAATATTCGATACTCGATACCATTTTCGATACCACAAGGATTAAAAAAAGACCCCAAAATTTAAAAGAAATATTATTATTAGCAAGAAAAATGCAAAAATAACCTCTCGGGGGTGGTATCGATACTTTTGAAAATGAGTATCATATCCGGATACAACATTTTAGTATCGATACTTTTTTGAGTTTCGATACTTTTGACAACCCTAATATAAAGAAGCATTACATTTAAATTGTTAATAGTCAGTGTAACCTGCAGTACCTGCAACTAATGGCAGACCTACAGTTAATGTTTCCAAATGAGATACTGACATTTGCTTTTTTATTTTTATTTTTAGGTTTAGTTTAAGCATCACTTGAAGCAGCTTGAAAAATGAGCTGTAACCCTTTGGCCAAGTCAATCTCGGCTGTAGACCATGAAGGACACTGACTTTTTTTTTGACAATTTATAGAGCAAACAATCTATCGATGCAATTATCAAGATTTTAGTTGCAGCCCTAAGTGTACGTACTGTAATGATATTCTTCAGAGTTTATGTATGATGATCAATCTTCCTTCTTTATATGTTTGTACGGATGCACATTTGACGTTTAAGTCTCACACCTCATTGCAGTACAATCACAGTCATTTTCTTGAAGCCAGCCTTTTTGGCATTTTGAATATCTCCATAGGTCTATAGGCTGAATGGTGCTTTACCTCTATCAGCTACCACACATTTATAGACAACTTTACATCTCCTTATTCCCCAGAGTCTTCACCTCAGTGGGACAGTTTCAAAGGTTAGACAGAGTTCACCCAGCAGCCCCTCTGTAATGTATGCACAGGTCTTTGAACAATCCCACCCGGCCCCCTTGATTAACCAGCCTCACAGAGAAAAGAACTCGCTCACCGATACTATAATGTCTTTGAAAATTTGCCAAGGAGTTCAAAATGGCCCAGAAACTCTGCAGACCTCCTTTAAATCATACTGTATATAAGTGCTGCTGCATGCCTGCTTCAGACAAGGTCACGTTTTCAGGAAGTCTGTCGACACAGTGACCAAAATCACCTTAATACTGAAACGTCTTTGAATTTCAGTCCAAAACAAAGAAGAAGAAAAACGGAATATATTGCACATTACAGCATATTTGGTGCACCGAAATAATTAGTCGGTTAAATGATTTGTTGATTGACGAAAACTGAAACAACAACAGTTATGATTATTTATGCAAGTTATTGAAGAATTCAAACACTGACTGCTTTAAGCTTCTCAGATGGGAGGATTTGCTCCTGTTTCGGTTATTTAATAGCGTGAAAATAAACAACCTTAAAACTTTGGATATATTACAGACTAAAGTATGAAGGACATTATTTAAAGGCATAACGAGATGAAGAAAAACTATTGCTAGAATATAGAATTAGTTGACTGAAGCCAGTTTTCACCGCTGTGGTGTTTTTTTTACATACTCCAACTATCCATTCAGCATGGTCAGAGCTCATGCCAAGTCTTTTTCCTTCTGTTGTTGCAGTTTGACTTGCTGCTCTTCTTGTCTGTTAAACCATAGTGACTAAAGTTCCAAAAACTACCCAGGTCTTCAGTTTATTCCAATCAAATTGCTGGTGTTATCAGAAAAGGCTTTATGGGGTGACGGATAAACTGATTTCATGCGTAAATGTATCCATGTGTTGTTCATCACCTTGACCAACGGCTGGTGTAAATCCTGTTGGCTAGGTGTGGTTGCATCATGATGGTCCTCCTTGTGCAACACGCACAACCAGGAGCCATCCAGCCTCTGACTGACAGTGTTTGGAGCTCAGTTCCCACTGAAGACACTCAATCTAAAAACAGACTGACTCATAAATTTATATCGACCACATGACAGCTATGTATTTGCTCATGGTTACTGTTGACCAGCTGTGTGTGTGTTTGGTCATTCAGGCTGATTGCAACACTTGACGCCTTGTTAGTGTCTCAACTTGTTTGTCCTCATCTCCTCCAGAGTCCGTTTTTGGTGAGCTGTGGTCCTCAGCTGTCCCAAGGAAGCCCTCTCTCTCTCAACACAGGAGAAAGCATGGCTAGACAAGCTGGTTTATATATTTACAGAAGCATTAGCCTGTCTCCATTTAGAAAATGAAAGATTTTACTGTTCACATACATGTTCGGCATGTCAACTAAGTCGATTTATGTCAGTTTTTGGGACGTTTTATAGACTTATTTATTTCTTGGAATTAGCCTGACCTGACCACTACTTTTATTATCCTAACTCTAACCTTGAAAGTCAACCTAGGCCAAAGTCAGATTTCAAGGACACTGTTTCGTCCCTTATTTGACAAACTGTCCCCAATAACTGATCTTGATTCTCAAATTTTGTCTCTGAAATTTAAGAAATACTGTTAGCGAGCTTACAGCTAACATATACTCACTTGCTACATTGGCTGTTCGGAGCTACTGAAAACAAAAAGTCAAAGTAGTCAAATTAGTAAATGATGTTTCGTTTCACTTTCTGTCGGAATTCGTCTTTAAAAGTGCAACCTGTGAATTCATACTCGAAACGTAATCTAAACGTATCACAAGAGTAACTGTTAACTGCTGCCAACTATGCTAGCTAGCTGCTGTAAGCTAGTTAGCTCAGTTATCCCTGCAGCTAGCAGTCTTGACTGCAAGCTCAGAAGACCGGAGGACTGTTGGCATTATCAACGCCAGCTGAGAAGCCTTGGACGGGCTGTGGCTAGCTGGTTAGCATGTTAGCTTAAGTGTGTATAACATCAAAACTGTGATTTGATCACATTCTGTTGATCATTTTAGGCCATTTTCTTTATGCTTTTAACAACATTTTTACATATTGCACCTATTGCTGTTGTTCCTGCCCTTTAGTTTTGGATGACATGCTTTTCTTTGTTAACTTCTTTCTAAAGTCATGACACAAATGATCCCTCCGCCCAACCTGACACAATTATGGACAATTTTAATGCTTTGAGCATTTGAGTAATAGGTCATGTATTTTTGTGTTTTGTTAGGTTGGCAAATGGCCACTCAGCCACGAATAAATGCCTCTAATATGTGTGGCTTTGAAAACACTTTGGCAACCAGCATGTTGCCATTTGGAGGTCCGCCTCTCTTGAAAGCACCCAGCTGGAGTCTTAAATGAAAGCAGTTGAAGAAATTAGGATACACCAGCTACTGGGGGTGTCAGCTTCTGGCTTGGTTGTTATTAAAAGATGCATTCATGTCTAGCACATTTGGAGCATTTTTTTGGAAACCTGGATTACTCAAAGAGAAATCCAGTGTTGTCCACGAGGGGTGAAAATAATTCAGTCATTTGAGGAAGTGACTGCAGAAGGACAGTTTTCAGGGGTAAAAGAAGACGGATAATGTCACTTGGTTGGTGACTCAGGGCCAGAACTTTCTCATGTTTGGAAGGCCAAGTACAGCTGAATTAGAAATGCTTGTTTTGACTTCCTGCCACCAAAATCTCTAACTTGGCAGGATGACAATGTGCCAAACCTCCGTCATGTTAATTAGCTGCTTGTGAGTCCATGTTACTTTTGTTTACAAGCCCTGTCTGGCTTGTAGTCACATGATATTAACCTATTTTTTATTACATTACATGTTGCAGCAAAATACAATTTTTCGATAATGATTCAGACCAGGCGGAACAAACTAGGTGTGATCCACTCCAAGAAACCAAAAGAATAGTGTTGAGCAACACTGGATGTGCACTGCTGTACACTCTCAAACCGTTGTGTCTGACAAACCAAGCTGTATCTCCTCTTTCTCTTCTGAAAGCATTTAAAATCTGCAAACTGTCAGAGAGTGAAAAATAAAGCCATCAATCAAATGCTGGCTAATGAAACTATGGTTTCCTGTGTCAGCTACTTTGATATGTTCTCAGTAAGAAGCAGCTTTTCAGTTCAGAGCTGACAGGGTTTACACCAGGATGAGTCAGCCCTATCTATGTCTTGAGGTTAAAGGATCAGTTTGTTGTGTCACACACCATGCAGCAACACCCCAGAAGATCATGTTCACATGAGGCACACTATCTTTAGTCCGAGTAAAAAAAAGAGGCTCTTATACAGCTACACGCTCCCATACAGTCACACCCTCCCTGTTTATTTTCTCCAAGGCTAATATTTACTTTCATTAATTAGTGAACCACACATCCAGACATACATACCCAGCAAAGTGTGTTCGACTCACATTATGAATCAGCGCTCTTTACATCACTGCTCCCCCTTCATGGTCCTGCATACTGTTGCCGGGGCAGTTAGCTGCTGCTCAAGACTCCACATGACAGTTGACCTTGGTGGGCTGTCTGCTGGCCGGCTGGTCGTCAGAAGCCTCCGGCAGCAGCACCAGTGGTGGTGGCAGTGGCAGCAGGCCGTTTAACGCTCTGCTGCTTACATCTTCCTACTGCACAGGCCTGGTTAGAAATGTCTTTGAACAGTAGAGGAGTCTTTAACCTAGTTTCTCATGGTATTCAACCTCCGCTGCCCAGATAATTCAGATTAATTTGAATTTAGAATCTGACACTGGTTAAAAATGCTGATTGTTCGTATGCTAACTTGCTAGCATTAGCTTTTAGGTCAAATAGCCAAAGCAAGGTAAGGGTGAGGCTGACAGTGTTAAAAGTTGAAATGACAAAGTGAAATTGTGAGCTGGACAGCCACTGTTCTCCACCTTTTTTCATCCATCCGACACTACTAATTTGTATTTTAGTCCCACATAACCATCTTTGTGCCTACAGACTGTTTCGTCTTCTGCAAAATGTCTCTTTTGCTTTGTGCAGCAGCTGGGTTGAAAAATGCTGCTGAAAGCTGAATGTCGCTGCTAGCAGCAGTGCTACTTCAGGTCAATGCTTGTTGGTGATTAGTCTATTAAGCCCTTGTAGGTGATCCTTTCCCCAGTGACCAGAGCCAGACACGTTCTGGTGCTGCCTGCTGGTCTGGACCTCACAGGTGTGTGTGTCTTGTCTTGCGGTGAGAATGTGGCTTTGTTTTCCTCCTCTGCTATTCACCCTTCCAGGCTAAATTAGGGCTCTCTTAAGTGAGATGAGACCTCTGATTTCTCTTTGTCAAGCTGAATGCTCATACACTCATACACCGTGACTGGTTGCATCACAACTGAAGGCACCGCTTTTGTGAGGTTATTTTTTTAGTTTTTAGCAGTCATTCAGAAATTTGAAGCCAGGTTTTTGGTGGGACTGATGAAATTGTTCACTGTACTACCAGTTGAGACTGTTTCAGAGAACCTGCTCCATTGTAAAATGACAATACTGGTGGTGGTGTTTGACAAGTTTATATTTTTGTCTGTTTACTGCACCAAAAATGTTATTTTGCTATCCAAACAAAGCAGATGTGTGCCCCCCAAAAACAAAGTCCTCCTACCTTCTGATAAGATTGCAATGAAAACTTCTCCTTTTAATTGACAATTGACAAAGTTCTTTAGAAATATAGATATATTTCAGTACAGTAGAGTTTGAATAAAGAAAACAAGGGTTTGAATGAGGTGAAAATCAACTTTCATTCCACCTTTGCAGAAAGAACTGAGTCACCACAGTAGGTCGTATGAAACTTGTGCTACAGGCACCGTACTGTTTGTGTGCTGTTATTGTCGGTCATCCTCTTGGCATTCTGAGATAGACATGCACAAAATCAAACACACATGCTTAAATTACACACAGGAACAGGAAACAGCTCTTTATCTGCAGGGCACAGTAGCATGACTAGTTAATCTACTAACTCTGAAATGGTCTGTCTTTATGTTATTAGTTCTGCCATTATGAAAGGCAAAGGGCAAGGTCTCATCTGACGTGTTCTATTTCTACAGCAGACAATTTGAATCCTCACTTGAAATCATGATCATTTTAATTTGTTACAACCCTCTATTAAAGTCGAGTCATCATTTTTGTTTTCAGCCTGTGGGGAATTTGTTATTATGTTACGACTGGAGATGTATTTTGAGATTACTTAATTGCATATTGGTCATTATAATCTAGGTTTAAGTCAGAAAATGTTTTTTTTTTCTCTCTTTAAAAATAGTTGAAGAATACTAACTTAGCTCTGGTATGTTAACTCTTGATAAAGAACTACCTGTGCATACTGTACAAAGAGCTAAGGTCTTGCTCTAGAAAGCACCAGCTGTAGTTATTTTCTTCTCTTTCTTTTGGGCTGTCAAATGGTGTCTTTGTGTGGAGCTGATGCTGCTCGTTACCTGTCCTCTGATCTGATCTCCTTCACACACAGAGGTGATGTTGGAGGTCAGCTGAGCTACAAGGGCAGTTATACTGCCTTTGCTTTACTGTCTCCTTGTATGCACATAGTGTAGAAAGTCAATATTTTGGATGCGCCTCCTGCTATGGCTGCTTAATTTCATGCGCTGTTAGCAATGTTTTCATTTTGTATCTACTGGTTACATGTACTTACATGTTTGACCCCACAGAATAACTTGGATTGTTACGGCACACATTTGCAGCATTGTTTGAAGTGTTGGACTGTGAAGTATTTGCACTGTGGTTAGCATACCTTACTAAATAAACAAAAGATTAACATTGTTTGGCCATTTAATTAACAGACTTGAGTACATTCACCCAGATTAGGCTGTAATACTGTAGCTCTGCGTGTAACACATTTGTGTGTATGGATTAATGTGCCGACCAAAGCTCAGGAAAGTCTAACACTAATTGAACTGTCGACCAACTGTAACAGTGAAACCAGAGTGAGAAAGCACTGTTAGCCACCAGTCAGTGGCAGATTGAAGTTTTCTGTCTGCTAAGTTATCAGCTTTCAGGTTGTCATAGTAGCTGTGTTGTTGTTAATCAATTACAATGGTAGGAGAAATAGAATAATAAAAATAACTGCTGCTGTCAAGTGATACTTGCATTGGCGTACCTTCCAATCAGAGTCAGACAGTGACTGTCCTCAGGAGGATTCTACAGCACAAACAATCAAGACCCTTGTTTTTTTTTATATTTTTAATTAGATAAAAATTGACATCATCCCTGCAATCTGTACTACCATCCGTTTTCAGTATGTTAATTTCTTAATCTTTGCTATTTCCAAGCTTTGAAATTTAACAAAAATGCATTATTTGGTCTTCATTATAAGAGAAAATGGTTCCAGATGCCACAGTGAACTGTTTTGTCTGACTAATGGTGGAAAACCCTGAGATATGAAATGAAATTCTCACATATTAGGAGAAACCGAAGAATATTTGCTATTTTTGCTCGATAAATGACTTCAAAAGATCTACTAATCAATCGATCGAATTGTTTCACCTCTAACTGTCTTCGCCAAGGAGGTTATGTTTTCACCCATATCCATTTGTTTGTTGGTTGGTTGGTTTGTCAGCAGGATTACACAAAATTACTGAACAGATTTCTAAGAGTTTTTTTTAGGAACGACTGGCCCCAGTGCAGTCTTCCATAGTGGCTGTTGTGTGTCTTGTGTTTCCCTCTTTCAGTCAAGATGTGTGAGGTACAGATAGGACCCTGTAGCTCTCCACAGTCTCCTCATTAAAACCTGAGTAGAAATCTTCAGTTACACCTCCTCTCTCCTGAACTCCCAACATAAACTTAAGTGACCCCCCCTGGCTCAACCTCAGCCTGCTCCCACTTTCAGCACTTTTCCACTTAATTACAGCGTCTGACCAAGATCAAAGTTCGTATTTCTAAATGAAAAGCTCTCTGATTTAACCCTGATGCCCCCACTGACCGTATTTAGTAAAGTTTGAGTAAAAGGAGCCATTAAAGGAAAAAAATGTCCAGGAGCATCAGCGAGCCTCTCAAGTGCAAAAAGGAACAATCGGTGTATGAGCTCGGGAGGAATTTCGCTTGGTTGTAAAAATAGCCTCTTTTGGGCAGGAAAGGCATCTTCACTCGCTGCTTTGTTACATGGTAGACCATTACTGGTTTTAACTCAAGAACAAAAGTGTTGGCCTTAACTTCTAGCATGTCACTGTTACTTATTAATAGTGTCAAAGTGTCCATGCCCACACTAATGCTAAATCTGAAAGTGCTTCATGTTTTCTCAGTTTTGGCCCTCTGCGTTACTGGGTCAGCGTTTTTCAAACCCAAAGTGCTGATTTCTGACTTTTGTAAATATGGCAGATGTTCTAGCAGCAGCAGCAAAAAAGATGTCAAAGTTCTGTTGTCTCAACATTTTGCTGACTGTAATTGTTTGTAGTTGGCTATCATATAGACAATCAAAGTAAAAAAAAGTATGCAAAGTTAAAAAAAAAAAGAAGATGTTTGAAATTTGCAATGGTAATTTTAGATATCAGAAAACAAGAAAATGTGTACGTATTTAATAAAATTAGTCTTGGGACTGGTATATAACCAGCAGCTTATTTACATTTTCTTCCAATTTTTGTTTTTACTTTTTGTTATCAGACGCATTAGCTGAGTTGTAATTACTGTTATACCAGCAGACGACCTTGTTTACGTTAAATTCTGGTAAACTACAGTAACACAGCAACATTCAGGTGTGTTGGACACAAACAAATCCATGTAGAAATCTTATCAATTTTATTTATTCTGCGTTAAATGAAGAGGTGAAACTTAAAGTAACACAAGCTGTGTTGTAAAAATAAATGATTGATCTTAAATTATGCCACATAAAAACTGAAAGAGAACAAAATAGATTGAACTAAAGCAGGTGGTGAATCAAGAATCATTATGCAGCTACAACAAGAAAAACCCAAGAGGACCCAACAGATGTGATGAGCAGGTTTATAATTTATGAAGTGATCAGACTGCTCCGTGTTACATTTACCCAGGACAGCAACTGAGGAATATATTCATATTATTTTTCAACTAGTCATTCAGTATGCTGCAGCACCACTTTTGCCCATTCTGTGTCACATTCAAGAAGACGTATCTACTATATGTTGCGAGCACATAGTGTAGAAACAGAGCACACGTGGAGGCTGTGTGTAGACTGGGATTAAATCCAGATTAAAGATTCATTAACCCTAATAAAGATGTTTGCCTCCCGGCCAGCAGCCTGTTAACCTGTCGACGGCAGGTTTAGACTTTCAGCTCAGTCAGGCTGAGACAGTGATCCTCGTTTCCTGATTGCATTGAAATCAAACTCTCTCCTTTTATGGACTTTTTGAGTATTATTCGTTTGCGTTGAAATATGATGAAAGGGTGGAATATTTATGTTTACTTTAAGATATATTATAGGTCACTAGATAAACATTAGTATGATAATGGGAACAAAATGCTTCATAAAAGGATTTGGAAAATAGTTTTTTTTATGATTTAGTTGATCTGTAGCCTCAAATATTAAGATGTATTTGGTAAGATGTCAAAATGTGGGAGTATGTCTGAACTTATTGTTTAAGCAGTGAAGTCACACTGACATCAAATGATGATAACTAAATTTAGAAATAAAAGAACCAGCTAAATAAAGTTGAGTAAGTTATTAAGATATTGAGTACAGATATTATGTTGGCTTAAAGTGTCTGACAGTCGTCTGGTTTTGAGTCACTGTGGGCTGTCTCTGGTGCAAAAGAGACCACTTGTTATACGCGAAAACAAACACATGCAGACTTCCACATACACTTGCAGACCTACTTGAGTCCCAGCCAACCTCAGAGGACATGCTCCAGTTCTGTAGTGTCCCCCTCTCCCAGGTGAGAGACTAAATTCTGTCCTAAATAAAGGGCTGTCTGCTGAGACCTGTCTGACTCCTTACACTAGACTCGACTATACAGTATTTGACTACCTCAACATTTACTTGTCGTTTGCATCTCAGAGGCGCTCGCAGTGCTCATCCTTTCTCTTTATAGGATGATGCAACATCATACTCCTCTGTTATCACCTTGTGCACACTGACCTGCTGTCTCTCTGTGCTTTCTACACAGTGAACGCTCACTATCTCAAGTCAGTATTTGAATATCTGGGTGCGTCTGTGCTTTTCCCTGCAGGAGGGTGATGGCGATGACAGGCTGGGCCTGCAAGGCAACGTGGAGGGAGAATGTGACGGTGACTCCAAAGCAGACACTCCAGATGTTCCTCTCTCCACAGCAGACACAGACAACACTCCACAATACCTGAACAAAGCTCTGGAGGGCCTGCCGCCCAGGTACAGTACACTCTGCTTAAACGCAGATGCTCACAAGAGATGGATGCCGACAGCTGTTTATTCTTGAAGTGCACCCTGGTGTAGTCACTGCTTAGAGATTTCACAGGAATTACTCTGTGGCCTGATTCTGCCACTCTGCTGTGTGGTGTGATGATGGTACAAGGATCTAACATTTAGCATGTACTTATAAATACTCAGAGGAGTCCATTCTGGCTAAACTGGCTTTGGCCAAGTTGGTATCGACCAGTAAAAACAGGGGCCCACTGCTGAACTGTATCTCATCATCTTCATGTTGAAACAAATAGCCTCAAATGGAAGTAAGTGCATACAGTACAGATTGATTTTTAACAAAATGGCTCATCTGGAATTTAACAAAGATTGGTTTTGTATGCATGTGTGCTGGTCAGCTATGAGATTGTGCTATTTGAACAGCCAGAAACTCAAAAGAAGTAGGAGAAGTGTGAAATCTTAGATTAGAAGGAAACTTCACAGGCTCGGTGCTCAAAGCCTTAATTTTACAGAAATGAAAAAGCAGGGTCTAATTTGACGTACCTTTAACGTAAGATGCTTGAGGTTTAACTGTACGTCATACCACCATAATAATAACCATAATAATATGTATCCCACCATTTTGCTGTTAGAAGCAGTTTTCCCTACGTTGTTCATGAGAAGACCCTGACAGAGTGATTGATCATCTCTCCCCTATGCATGTAGGTTAATTGGACCAAAATAGACTGGAACCTGCAGACATGTTTGAACATGGCCTTATTAATGCAGTTAGTAGTACTTTTACAGCCTACCAGAGTTAAGAAAAAAAATGTCCGAACAGGTTCTCTGCTTTTGATCAGAGACTACTGATGATTTTGTTCCCTATATCTTTTTTTATTCAGAATCACAGGATTATATATTCATGTTTCTTACATTTAACGAACAGTCTTAGTTCAAAAATATTTCACAGCAGTAGAGTAAATCGCCATGTTACCATTTGGCACCATCATCCTTCCTTCCATCCTTCTAAGTAGAGGTGTGAAAACTTTTTCTCCTGGATTACTAATAATCTGTATCATTATCGTCCCTGTAAAAAACACAACTGTCAATCCCTACTTGTTACTTCTACAACACATTCTTAACTATTTGGGCCCACTTATTAATTCGGCAGATGTATGTATGTAACCGTTTATTCCAGTGAGGTGTATATTTGCAAATAGAGTTGTGAATGGATCACCAAATATGCACAGCCTCAATAAGGCATGTTAAATTCCCCAAACGGTGGTTTAGATCGTAGGTAGATTTTAAGATAAACCCACCAGTCGGGTCTGCACAAAGGAACAGATAATCCAGTTTCTACAAATTGACACACCTGCGATAAGTCACTGAACCGTCACACATTGCTATATTCAAGTATTTCTTATGCACCTGAATGTGAAGTGCTGACAAACCTGTTGGGCGAAGTGTTGTTGTTACTTATGCAAATAGTATTTTGCTTGGGATGATTTTATGTCATGACCTTTTTAAAGATGCTCAGAACACGTACAGCTTAACCCTATTTTTAAAGTAACCAGGAAAATTATTATATTTTAGCGTGACATTCAAGGCAAGTACCTTTTATAATCGAAAATTTTGGAGATATCTGCTTTTATGCACACAAAGCCTCTGGAAAAAGCCTCGCCATTTCCATCATACTTTCATGTCTGCGCTTAATGGGGACTAATCATCATAATCTTACATGGCATAGTTAGAAAGGGAAAGTTTATATATACACAACAAAGTAAGTTGTGTGAAACGCATTAAAGGCTGGAGTTAAATCTTTACACAAACAATAATTAAAATAACTATTCTTGCACAGTTTACTGTCTTGTGGAGTGGGAATGCTTCTTGCCAATACTTCAGGACTGGTACACTTGTCAATCTGTGCCAGTACAAGTCAGCAGCACCACAAATGAACGTGGTGGTGGGTGTGACCAATGAGTGACGAGCAGGTCACAGGGCTTAAAGGCTCACAGGGAGGGAAGCACTAATCCCTGCAGGCTCGAGTGCCATAAGAGCCGGTGTGCTGCAGAGAGACCTGGGGACGAACAGACTGCAGAGAGAGGGAGAAAGGGGGGAGGGGGGAACGTAAGGAGAAAGGGGAGTAAAGAAATCATAGGAAGGAAGAAGAGAGAGAGAGATGAAGAGACAGATGGAGAGATGAGGAAGATGTACTAGAGATGAGGAGCAGCAGATGAACAAAAGAGCAAAATGACACCAGAGAAAGATGAATAGATAGTCTTGAAGGTGAAGGTGGGAGGAGAGGAGGTAGTTATAATGACAGAAAGTGAGTGATGGCGGGATGGAGTCAGAGAGAGAGAGAGAGAGAGACCACAGTGGCGAGTGGAAGCAGTAGCGGCTTTTTTTTCATGATGCAGCTGTTTTTCTTCTCCATTCATACAGCGGGAACCAGGCACTCTGCCCTGCTTGGCTCCTGTGCAGCTTTTCGCTGTCTCCTCTCTTTTGTTTTGCTCCCTCGCAGCAAGCAGTGCAGCAGTTTGCCTCACAGCAACACATGCTGCATGGCGTGTTGTGAAAAACACTCAGAGGACGAGGCCTCATTCCAGTCTCTTAGGCATGCTAGTGTGAAGGCACAGGTAGCACTGGTTTAGTATTTTTTTCAGGATGTATTACTATTAAGCCTTCTGGCTGTACCAGTTCGTAATGGACCAAATATACGCTGAATACCTTGATTGAGTCCATTTTGGTTAATGCAGTCTCTAATCTGTAGCACGTCCACTTGTGCCTTCATTTGTTCTCTCCTCTGAAGTCTGCCTCCACACTGGCGTAAGACCGTCCTTTTAAGGTTGACAACCAATTAAAACGACAACTTGTAACTATGACGCTAGCAGCATGGAAAAAGTGCATGTCAGCCTACATGTTGATCACTTGAAGTCTGGACAAAAAAGGTTTCAACAATTATGATTAATTGAATGAGTTACCTTAAAAGTTTGTGCAAACAGTCAGTGTTGCCAGAGGATGAATCTTTTCAAATATCTGTGTCATAGTGTTGTCACAATACTTGAATTTCTAACTTACATATACCTTAACGATGATATTGAAATTAGATAACATGGTAAAAGGTTAATATAACATTAAGAACATAGATAGATTTTTGGATGAATATAACAAGCCTCAAGACAGCATTTGATATAAATTATTTCTGATCAGCCAGAACAGTGTGAGAAAGTGGGCCTATGTGGACACTGCCGCAGTGTATGTCAGCTCGCTCTCAGAGAGAAGAGAAAGCGAGAACACACAACTAGTATCAGTTTAGATACTGTGGAAAATAAGTTCTGATTCATATTTTTGGATATTGGTCATACTTTTCACTTTCTACTCTTTTTTTTAAATGAAAACTTAAATGAAGCTTAAATTAATTGATCAAATATTCATGTAATTTTAAGGTAGTAATGTAAGGTTTCTATTCTCCACAGATGGAAGAACTACTGGATACGGGGGGTTCTGTCTTTAGCCATGATTTCAGGCTTTTTCCTCATCATCTATATGGGACCTATCGCTCTAATATTAGTGGTAAGTGCATCTATCCTATTTTTTTTTATTTAAAGCTTTGCTAACCCTTACCCTCTTACATTAGTGTCAGCACTGACTCTCAGGCCTGGGCTCATTCATGTCTTATTTCTGTGCTCTCCCATCATCTGATGTAGGTTATGACCGTCCAAATCAAGTGTTTCCAAGAAATCATTACCATCGGCTACAGAGTTTACCATTCCTATGAACTGCCCTGGTTCAGGACACTAAGCTGGTAAGGAGAATGGATTACACAGTAAACAGCATTTTATGTCATTTTGTTTGTTTGTTTTTCATTTTATTTATGTCCTTGTGTGGTTACTTGTGTTTAGACAGTATTTTGATATAGATAAATACAAAAACAAATTGTACAGCAACTGAGGTACTATTTCAGCACTCGTCAAACAAAATTGAAATGATACCTAGTCCTACTTTTACATCTCAACCACAGTGGCACAGTGTAAATTAATGCAAGGAGATTAAAAATCCCTAACAGGTAGTTTCTCTTTTAAAGGTAGTTCTTAGCGATTTCCTCTGGCAGCCTCACTTCATTTAACTCTATTGTTCCTTCAGTAAAATACTAACTCAAACCAGCTTCGTCTGCAGGTAGTGGCTGAATATGCAACACCCACCAACCACCTGAGTTAGCTCTTATTTCTACTTTTCCAGTGTTTTTGTTAACACGTCACCTTTGCATACACACCCCCACAGTATGTCCCGGCGGCACTCAGTGCAGCCAGGAGCAAAGATCACTGCCATGTTGGAAGCAAATGAAGGCTAATTGAAACTTGCCCCTTTCACCCACTCACACACTCACACACACGCACACACACGCACGCACGCACACACACACACACACACACACACACACGCACACACACGCACACACACACAAATATCTGGTCAATGTACAGCAAGAAAGTGCACACACATGCTTTCATACATTAACACATTTTAGACTGAAGTGAACACTGCCTGACAACAAGGCTCCATGCCTAGAAGCACAAACTGAGGAATAAGCAAAAGTAAATTCCTTTTTTTTTTTTTGGTCTAGGTACTTCCTGATTTGTGTCAACTACTTCTTCTATGGTGAAACTTTAGCAGATTACTTTGGGGCTCTGGTGCAGAGAGAGGAACCTCTGCAGTTCCTGGCTCGCTATCACCGCTTCATCTCCTTCGCTTTGTACCTCGCAGGTTGGTCCCGCCTTCAAGACAATACACCTGCTGTATCTCGCAAAACACACACACTTTGCCTCCCCTGCTTCTACTCACTATTTCTTTAGAGGTGGATTAGATTTCACCAGACACTGCCTGTGTGTATGGTAGAGTTAAGTTACACATAACATTACTGGGGAGAAATTAAAGCAAAAAGAGAATTAAAGTCCTCAGGGAAACCGTATGAACTCATGAATTTACAAACTGATTTACGATAACATGAGCTCCTCTTTTTCTTTTCACTGATAGGATATTTTATTGCTCTGGTAAATTGCAGCCAGATGTGACATTAAGCCAAAAACATTGAGCTGTTGCTTGCATCAAGCTAGTTGTTGCTAATGATACAGTGAGCTGCATATAATTGACATTGATGCTGATTAAGTTGAACAACTACCATAGTGTTTTAAATTACTAATGGAAATAGGTAATTTCTAACTGGAAAAAACTCATTTCTATTCCTGTCAATACACAATAGATCACCTAACATCATTTTGAAAGTTATTTGAGTTAATCCAACCTTGACAGGCAATTTCCTGAGGAATTCAAAGTAGCATCATCATTCTGCTTTTGAAATAGGTTCAACATCAACACCTGGAAAAACCAATGTCAAGGACGGGCAGAGAAAGAACAGCAATTTTAAAGCTAGCGGAAGCGTAGAATTAGAATAAAGTAATAAGTTACTTAAGTAAGTAAAGTTAAAAATAAACCGGAGAGGCAGGAATAACCAAAGTCCGATCTGCCAGCTGGAATTTTCCCAAAAGCAGAAGAACATTCAAAGCCAAGATTGGTATTGTTTGCCTTTATTTTAGTCAGTCTGTCAGTGTTGTCGTTGCGTGGTAATGCACTGAACACACTTCAAACCAGTTCTCACTTTCAGCTGCATTAATACAGAACTATAAGTTTGATCAAGTTAAAAGCAGACATGCAACAATGTTCACTGTGATTGTAATGGTGTTGTCCTTTATGGTGAGATATTCAGTTTATTCAGTCATGAAAACAAAGAGGGTTTGTTTATTTAGTTTGTTTAGGCATAAAACATCAGTCAATGAAGGTCTTTCTCTTCTGATTAAAGTGTCTTCCACAAAACTACATAGTGCTCCTTCAACATTAAATAATCACAATCTATGAAGGAACATTTAATTAAGTCATGTTTGGTAGTGCTAACAGCTCATGCAAACAACATAGCTGTCATCACATTTTAAGTTGAATAATTCTGAAATCTTGATTTGCATTATTATAAAAAGCTGATTGAGGAAATATGTTTTGAGGGCCTTTTATCATGTGTTAGAAAATGATCAAAAGTAACATAGGTATATGTGGATAATATAATATGATATGATATGATGCCTATGGACCCATCAATTATTCATATATCAAATGAAGAAGTGTTGAATATGAACACACAGATCATACGTTATCAGTAGCTGTCACATTTTACTAGCTGCTGCTGTAACAATAGCAATAGCATAGTTGACCCAGCCAAGCGTCAGCTGCAGTTTTAAGCCCCAAGGACATTGTGAAGTAGACAGCATCTTCTCCATCTGTTGGCAGTAACAGCTCCCCAGAGAGCCCTCCCAGGTTTTATGTTGACAAACCTGACACGGGAGCTTTCAGCCGTCACCTCTCCTCTATTCAGATTCATGCGTCTGATTTAAAGTCGGAACCATCAAAGAATAAAATAGCCCGAGATGTTTGTGTTTAAGAAACAATTGTTCAGTCACAGGCATGTTTCACACACCTCCACATACAGTGTACAGTAAATCAGATGTTATATGTGATATGTGTTTTTTTTAATCTACCGTTTACTTTTTCCAACTCGGAGTAAAAAAACTGACAGCATGTTGTCTACTCTTTCACAGGTTTCTGCATGTTTGTGCTGAGTTTAGTGAAGAAACATTACCGCCTGCAGTTTTATATGGTGTGTATAAGCCAAGTAACCCTCTCCTCCTCCCCCTCCTCCTCGTCTTCCTCTCTACTCCTACACTAACCTCACTGCTCCACCTCCTCCACTGCTTCTTCCTTCCTGTTTTGTTCTTTTTCACAAGGTTTTTGAAACATCTTATGGTATTGCCATTGTAGAAGTCTTTTTTGGACATGACACATTTTTCTCATGTTTCATTTTTTTGTTAGCTCTGAAAGCTTTACATTCATGTTGTACTGTGTTACTCACAGATTAGCTGTCCACATTAAAGTGTAGATCCTAGATAAATGCAAGACTTCTGCAATGGCTTCAGCGTTATTTCACTTCACATTTGTTGTTTTTCTGACATCTGTGGGCACCTTCATGCACAACAAAACATCATGGCCCAAACTAACGTCATTAGTATGTTTTATTAGCATTTATTGTTGTTTTAAACTTAAAAGGATGTATTGAATTGTTGGATTTTTACCTCTTAATCAGTTATTTTTCAGACAAATTTATGCAAAGAGCAATTCAAAGTGTCATGGTTCAGGCCCCAAAATACCATTAGATTCCTACAACTACATTATCATGAAGCAAAAAGTTAAAAGGGAGCTAGGTTTGGTAATTATAGAGTAGTAGAGTTACTGTTTGGGTTCATTATGTTGCTGTGTTGTGGCTTATTTAAAGTTTAATAATTGTGGCGCATGTATTGTCTTCATCATTCTTTCCACTATGTTTGACAAAGCTATCCCACCTGCTGCCTGCTCTTCACACACTATTACCTCTTTGCCTCGATGTTTTTGACATGTGTATCATCTCACTCTGCAGTGTGGTTTTCAATGGTGTCATTCAGCTTGTCTGTCTGTTCGTTATGAATCCACTGTTTTCTGACGCGAGCCAACTTCTGAGCAGGCGTGGCTACATTCCAGTGCAGTGACGCTGTGGTGTTTGTGCTTGTGTTTGCCATTCCAGTTTGCTTGGACCCATGTGACCCTGTTGATTGTGGTAACTCAGTCCCACCTTGTCATTCAGAACCTGTTTGAAGGGATGATCTGGTAAGCAGGAAGCAGTCAGACAGTAGGAAACCTGGTTTTGGTGCTCTTCATGTAGGCTTGTATGTTTGGATAATGCTACAGAAAGTTACCTGAGGCAGTTAATTTGAAAGTCCAAGTAATGTATCGAAATATAGCATTTATCTTTTTAATTAATGGGACACTGTGTGGTTTTGGAGAAGAAACTAATAATCCGAATCAGTATTAAAATCTTTAGAATATTGCTGAGGTAACTCAGAAATATATATTTTTCCATAACCAAATCAACAAGCTATTCTGAAAAAAATCCTTCAATAATCTTCCCCAAAACTACATAATGCACCTTTAAATGTTTGAGTGATTTATTAAAATAGATTTATAATAGTTATCGCTGTATTTTTTACAATTTTTGTAACATGTTGCCACGCTAGATTACCACACAAGTTATTTTTCCCTGCTACAGTGGCAATTCATAGTAGAATTAGTCCGATTTTGGCGTAATATTGTTGAAATTCCTTCCCTCCAGGTTCATTGTCCCCATCTCCATTGTGATTTGTAATGACATCATGGCCTACTTGTTTGGATTCTTCTTCGGGAGGACTCCACTGATCAAGGTATATCATACACTCTTATGTTGTTCTTATTTTAGGGATTTGCATTACATTTAGTGATTTTGCTGTCTTTAAGAGGTGCAAAAGTAGAGAGAATTTCCAGTAACAGATCAGCGTCGCTACAAGAAACCAGCAGTAGAGATTTCTCTGTGTTGATGATTGCAAAAATACACAAAAACTAAAGTGCCTGTAAGAATTTTTAATTGGTTTATATGGTTTGAACAGTAGGAATGCTGGTGATGGTTTTACAAACTGAAGGTAGACATCATTCAGATAAGCATAATGTTTGTGAGTAAATCTAGGGGTTTGAGATGCATGAGATGCTGTGAAAAGTGTAAACTGACTCTGAATTCATCACAGTAAATTGATCTTCAGCAAGGGAATTTAGAACTTAGATTATTTAGATTAAACTCAGGGTAGGAGCGTCAGGCTGTGCATCTGTCCACACAGAGCCATTCAGTAACACAGAGCTGAGGTTTATTTTAAATCACATGTAGCTCGTAATGAGGCTGATGTCATGCTGATGTGAAAGACGGCCTCTGTTTCTGTCTCTGCTCTTCCCCACAGCTCTCGCCAAAGAAGACCTGGGAGGGATTCATCGGAGGGTTTTTCTCCACTGTGGTCTTTGGCTTCATCGTGAGTTCACATAATCTGTTTTTCACTCACATGGTCCATTTTTTTCCTCTACTCACCGTTTCCAAGTCCCCAAAGCTAGGAATCATGTTTATTTTTGTCTAGAATCTTGCAACATTTTTAGAAACATCTTAATTGTGGTTGATTGGATAAGAGACAGCCATTGAATTGTTTGGATTGTGACATGGGTAGCAGTTTCCCAACAAGCTCCCTAACTGCGAGACAGTGCTTTCATAACAGTCCATCACATGCTATATCACTTCCATTTCAACAAGGAATGTCAGATATTCTTTGATGCTGTTGGAAATTAGATTTTTGTAATATAATCACACGCTAAACGGGACAGAGAATCATTTTTTGCAGCATCTCCACATATACTGACCGCTTTGACTCAGTAATTGATGTTTATCAACATTTTCAAGTTTGTACTCACATGGTTGCACAAAATCATGATCCTTATTTCAGCAGTTTTGCTGATTTAATGTCACACTGAAGTAACACAGAGTTAGAAACTGATCTTTCCTTTCTGTTTTGTTTACCACTCAGCTGGCCTACCTCCTGTCTCAGTTCCAGTACTGTGTGTGTCCTGTGGGCTTCAACAGTGAGACCAACAAGTTTACGGTTGAATGTGAGCCTCCTGACATCTTTGTGATGCAGGAGTACACTCTACCTGCTGTGCTACAAAACACACTGAAATGGGTAAATTAAGTATTTCACTATTGTAAACATTTTGTGTACATATCTTTTTCCAGATGGCAGCAGACACTATTTAGTATTTCAGTATTTAGCATAATGAATCCCAATCTATTTTAGCATTATTTAGATTATTTCTTTCGTGTAAACATTTGAGTGTTAGTGCTTTTTGCTGTTAATCAAATCACATTTCGACATTTGTCCCATGTCTTCTGGTCTGTCTTTTAGAAAACGGTGAACCTGTATCCGTTCCAGATCCACAGCATCTTCCTCTCGTCCTTCGCGTCTCTCATCGGGCCCTTCGGCGGCTTCTTTGCAAGCGGCTTCAAGCGGGCCTTCAAAATCAAAGTAAAGGAAACATCTTAGTTCCTCTCTCATTTTGTCTTTTTAATTTGTGATTTACTTTTTCTTCAGCAGGGGTATTTTTAACTTGTTTACCTTTCTTGATGTTTCATTTTATTGTTTGAGCATCCTCCACTAGGCACAGTTTTTTAAATGTCTTATTTCCATTTTATTTTTACAAAAAAGGAGCTAACTTCTCTGCAGTCTGTACCTCAAGTCTCTGCCATGACTTGCTCACATACAGAGATCAGTTTAAGGGAGGAGGGAAGAACATTTGAATACTGCAGTAACTGGTTGGACCACTTCAACTGTGGTGAGGAGCAGAGATTTTACCTAAAGTGACAGGTAGCTCAGCAGTGCTTTGCGTAATCCCTGACACAGCAGCACATTCTCATTACTGCACGCTGTGGAGGTAAAGTGCAGCCTGCTACTGTCAACCGCTGAACAGCACCACTGCTCTCACTGGGGTCTCAGCTCCCTGTTGTGGAAAGTCTTGACTCAGACAACTGAGCTAGTTAATGTTTGTGTAGGCAGTGCTTCTGCAATTTGTTCACTGCCATTGTAGCACATCTCCACCTAGTGACACCAAATGTGTGAGAAATCTTTATCAAATTGCAGCATTGAAACATCAGAGCAGCACTGAAAAAGAAATTATTTTTAAAAAATCTTATGTTCTACATTTGAAGAGGGAAAACAATAATCAGGCTCAGTCATACTCAGATAACCCGGTCCAGCAGGTACCTGAGTTCTGTTGGTATTACCTCCTGTTCTCTCCTCTTCTTCAGGACTTTGCCGACACAATCCCCGGCCACGGTGGCATCATGGATCGGTTCGACTGTCAGTACCTGATGGCCACCTTCACACACGTCTATATAGCCAGCTTCATCAGGTAAGAAGAGGAATGACGGCTCAGAAGAAGAGCTCCTTACAGTCACTTAATGTTTGTTGAATGTAAACGGTTCTCAAAGAGCTTTAGATAGCTGTGAAATCAAAAGAACTCAAACTAAACAAATTTTAGACCTTCACCGACCTTATAAAAACAGAAGTGTGCATGTACATCCAACCAAAAATGGGCAAGTGAGCAAAACAAGAAATAAACTAATCAACTGCTGGCACACTGCAGTGCTCCAATTATTGCCTTATTTAATTCACCAAAGTATTCCAAAGTAGTGACGTTGCAACAAACTCAATCAACTGCAATAACGAGGCATCATGAGACCAATGGAGAAAATCAAAAGCATCCCTGAGCTACTTTTTGGTAACTTTGCTTGCTTGTGTAGAGTTACTTGCATTAAAGAAAATGTTAACCAGTGAAGAAACGCATGACACAACTGTCAGGAAAATTAGTAAAACACTTCCCAGTATAGGGAAAAGCGCAGTAAAGCTTGTTACTTAACCCGTCAAATCTATTGAATCGAAGTGTGATTTGCACAATGCAAAACAGTTTAAATGTAATAAGAATGATTACTGGAGAAACAAACTTAACATACCTCCAAAATATGACATTATACCCTCCGTAAATATATAAAATCTAGTTGATCAAAATCTTTCCTGAAATCCTTTAGAATGTATGTCTGTCATCTGTGGTCAGCAGTAAACATGCAAGCAGATTATTTCAGCAGCTGTAGTGCTAGCTCAGCTACGCTCATCTGCAGTGTGACCCTCGACTTTCAGTTCCCGTCTATGTAGCTGTCTCAGTCGCTTCAGGGGAAAAAAAAGAAAGAGCAGAAGAGAGTTTCTGTTTTACTTCCTGGTTTGTTGATGTTAGAGGCTGTGATTCTCTTTGCTGTGTTTATTTTTTCTTAGTTTCTCCAGTATCTCAAATGTATTTGTAAGATTAAGCAGCTTATTGTACTTCTTTTTTTTCCTGCTTTCCATTGTGGTCCCATTTCTAATTATTGTCTTGCAGGGGACCGAACCCAAGCAAGGTGCTACAGCAGCTGTTGATGCTTCAGCCTGAACAACAGCTCAGCATTTTCCACACTCTGCACTCCCACCTGAGAGAGAGGGACATGCTGCCCCCCGCCGCCAACCAGGCTGAATAAAACACTGTCGGCTTCTCAGGGTGATGACTGGAGTGTGTGCGCGCACGCGCGCGCGTGTGTGTGTGTGATGGCTTTGAAAGTTTGTGTAAGCATGTACACACCAGACACAGGCTGTATGGTGTGTTATCCTAGGCCTCTCGCAGAGCTTTCATCATCATCCTGCCGACTTTCAACCAGCTCAACATGATGACTTTCAACCTGAGGTGACTCTCCTGTCTACGTGGATTAACCTTGTAGTAAAACAACAAACACACAAAAAAAAAAAACACAGACAATGCCATCAACAAGAAGAAAAAAATAGGTGGTTTTGTTGCTTTGCACATCAACTTATAGTTACAGACTGAAGATAAATTGTCTCATCGAACAAAACGGACTCTGAAGCACATAGCTTTCTCAGCGCTGGCGGATGGCGGATGTGCAGTTTCCATGTGGATGGCAAATATTGCACTGACTTAAGCTGAACAAACAGATTTAAGAAGCTTTTACCAGCATAAACTGGGCCCAAAGTGTTGGGCACGTGGACCTGAGCTACAGCAAATGGACTGCTGAGACTTATCTTTCTGGGGTTTGGGTGTGGGTGAAGTAATGACTGAGCAGGGTTGTCAAAAATACACTAGTCACTGTTTTATAGACTATGCTCTATTTATTGGTCCTAACCTCACAGCATAACTAAACATGTAGCATGTGCGCAAGTCCTGTCGTGGGCTACTGTTAAACTAAGCCATGTTTGTTCTCCTCTTCCACAGTGTGAACTTTTAGCTTTTAGTTTTCTGTCTAAATCGAAATAACTCGCACAATTCAAGTCAATAAGTATTGACTGTAGGCATGTTAACGCAGAAACTAGAGCATCAGCACTAGAGCATCAACACTCAAGTTACCATACTGTACATAAATATACAGGAAATATGTAGCTGAGCAAATACCTAATAAATACTATAAGTACTCGTGTGACCTACTGGGGAGAAAAGAAAAACTTTTAAGCTACTAGAAATGATATGCAAAAAAAAAATGTAAAAAAAAGATTTAACTCAGTTGTAGCCTTTAGCATGAACAAATTAGATTTTTAACAGGTAGGGATGTAGATTGGTTCTGAGGTTGCTGCTTTAGAAGGTGTGCTGGGTGACCCTTCATCAGAGATTGTAAAAAGCATTTAAAGGCTTAGTTTAGCTTTTGGAAAATATTCTCACAGAGAATTATATCAGAGATCAATGGCACACTCATGTTTGTGGGTTAAGTACTGTAGGGGCTAGAGCTGGGAGGTAAATAGCATCAAGGCTGGAAAGAGGGGGGAAAACCCCACCAGTGTGCATCTACAAAGCTTACTAAGTAATGCGTAGATGACAAACAACAGTTTCATACAGTAATGTCCCTTGGGCGTCGTAGTGACGATCAGAAACACACAAAAGCTGCACATGATTTTTCAGAATCCCTTTCAATGCTGAGCTTATGTTGGGTCAGAATTTAATTAAGTTGAACATTGGCTGCAAAGCATAGTGGAAAATCTGTGTAGTGCACGGCTATGGTTCATGCAGCTTCCTGGGAGAGCACAGATGATCTCCTACACTGGACATAATGATCTTTTTCAGACCAAACCCGTCGGTATGGAACAGTGGCAAACGGCAGAGACGCTGCACTGAAAAACCACATCTAAAACTGCGTCTACTACTGCTACAAGTATTTTTTTCTGAAGCCGTTTCCCCCTCCCCGCTGTCCGTCTTGATGTGAAGCTAGGCTAATCACCAGCTAGCTCTCGAATCCATCTAAAAGGCACATACATGTGTGTGATATTGATCTTCTTATCTAACTAGGGGTAAGAAAGTGAATGAGTATTTTCAAAATAGTGAACTGTTCCTTTAAAAAAAAAATACAAAAAATACTATGCTTCCTTTATCGATTTAACCAATGATTTTAGTTGCACTGTAGCAGTGGGGGTGGAGGGGGTGGATGCATCACTCTGGAGGTTCCCACATCCTCGTGCTCAATGTTTGTTGAACTGTTTAAAAAAAGATCTTGCTATTTCTCCTTATGCATTAAATCACTTTTAAATTATTAAGTTTTGAATGTAGTTTGCAAAATAATGTTATCAATGATAACAAAAGATTTGAGTACATGTGGAGTCTCTATACTTTAAAATGTGTGTGTATATACAGTATAAACTGTGCTGTATTTACATATATCTACAAGTATGTAAAGATCTGATACTCTGGGAGGCGCTTTGTCAGCAATATATTCATCATGTGCAAGTTGCAGTTTGATTCCTGATTATAAGCGTTGGATAGTTTAACTCGACAGGAAATCTGTGGCATTTGTGATTTCTCACTCATTCACCAGTGTGATAAATGAGACGATGCATTAAAGCATTATCGGAAAGCTTCCTCCGCAGAGCCGTGACATTCTCTGATCGAATCCAGATCTGCCCAGAGAGAAATGTTTACCAAAGCACTGTCTGATTAACACTGATTTCTCTTCATTTATTGGAAATAGCTCCAGGGCCCGGGGCCAAACAGCTGTCTCCTTCCCATTTCAACATTCTCTCTTTGTTCTGAAAAATGAAAAACAAAACAAGGAGAGAGTTTGGAAGTGGTTTACATTAGTATCTGAGGCCTGTGCAATGTGTGTCACTGTATTCTGTTCACTTCCTTCAGTTGTTGGACGACAAGGATGTTATAATTTTTTTGTCTGGTTTGTTCTGTTCATGTTTTTCTTTCATAGAAGTGCATTTTAGCGTGTTTTCCCCATTCGAAATGAATGGGGGGTGCTGGGTGGAGTTTTTTGGGACCAGCTGTATTGTACTGTATGAATCTATGACTCTAGTGAAACACACACTACTGCTTTACAGGCTCTTCTGTATTCAACCCTTTTCTGTCCACTTCACATACTGAGCAAGATGAAGCAAAGCATGGAGACATCTGGGCAGCGTTCAGACAACAGCAATCTGACCAAAAATCTACACAAACAGCAGATGTTAGAATTATTTAGACTTTTTTTTTTTTTCAAGGGCTGTGTTATGTGGAGTCTAGAGTGTGCCACTGGAATAACTGAAAGAAAAAAAAATGTCAGAACATTTGTGAAAAGCACAAAGACAAACAATGAATTGATTATCAAAGTAGTTGGTGAATTCTCTGTCGATCAGCTAATCAATCAATCGACTAGTTGTTTCAGCACCGGTAAAAAGCATATTGCAAATTCCCTGAAAAGTCTTTAAACAGTCTTTAAAGGGTTTTGCAGTTGTTTTGCAGAGACATTTGTTGAAATTGGCATGCTAACCAGCTAGACCCGACCCGTCCTGGTCCAAAAAATCGGTTGCACGGCTAACTGTAGCTAATGTCAGCTGCAGTTAGTAATTGGTGGTTACTTTCCTGGTATGCCGCCCCTTGCCTGTTTTGAGTATGAATTTGACATTGGCCAATTCTTACATATTGCATCTTTACACAGCATTGCTTAAATACATTATTTGATTATTTATGAAGTGCATTATTCCATGAGAACACTGGAGACTCCACAGTTTTACAGTTGTTTTTTCAGTTTGGATCGAAGCTGTTGTGTGGATTACTTTATATTTTTATTCAAGTTATGAAGGCTGTGGTACACAAACGTAAAAAGTCTGAAGGACAAAGGTAGTTTTAGTAGCCCAAATGTCAGGAAATGATGCACTGCAGATGTTTGGTTGCTTGTCTTTTTAATTTATCATTTTTGTGTATATGTTGTGTGATTTGCTTTGAGCAGAGATGTTTTCTAACGGAAATCTATAGCTTTTGGAGTGGATAATATATTGAAAATTATACAGAGGAGGTATTCTGTTAATATAGGGGGCAACATAAGGTAATGTATAGGACACACATGGATATCTTGTTAGGGATATTGTAAAGCTGTTTACTGTACGGAGGTGAATAAAGTTTGTTTTCTTTAAAATGTCTAGATAGATAATGTTTAATGTGCTGTTCATAAATGACAAGACAGAATTCACTTTGACATTGAAGGAATGACTTCAGATTTATTCACAAAACAAAGCTCAACAGTTCGATTTCACATTTTATTTAAAAAAGAAAAAGATTTTGAACAGTGTGAAAGAGCAAATGCAGCGTTGGCACTCATCTAGACATTAGAGACTGAAAACACCGAAGCACTGAGAACATAAATCTTTCAATGGGAATATTCAGAGAGGGTCTCCGCAAACAAACCACCATGTTGGAGGAATTTACAAAAGCAATTTAAAATAAACCTTCTCCATCACCTGACAGGTTTCCATTAAAGTGCATCACAGATCTAAGTTCCCTTTGAGTCAGTATCCAACACAGGAGTGTACAACAAAGCAGAACACATCATCATCAAAATCATGAAAATGGCTTCAGCCCTCAGGACTGTTTAACAGAAACAACAGTGACCCCTTCTGGACAAATGTGACAACTTATTTTACAAACTTCTCCATAAAAAAGGACCAATTTTCACAATTAAAGTAACTTGAGGTGTTCTGATGTCAATTTAATGCAATAACATTACCTTTTTATAAAAAAAAATAAATAAATCTATTTAACAATATCACAAACTAAAAACAACAGCAATGCACAATCTGGCCTTTCTCTACCTTCAGACATCCAGTTATAGGGGTCATTTAAGTGCACTGTCTTCCTGTTAGAAGATAATCATA
Source organism: Diplodus puntazzo (assembly GCA_963678695.2). Classification (NCBI taxonomy): domain Eukaryota; kingdom Metazoa; phylum Chordata; class Actinopteri; order Spariformes; family Sparidae; genus Diplodus; species Diplodus puntazzo. Next base: position 18,819,185 of record OZ023159.1, on the reverse strand, counting down.
GAAATAAAACAACATTGTGACAGAAAAAGATGATATTACATTCCAGTGGGCCTTACTCACAAATATCTGAATCAAAGTATTTCAAAATAGTGCAACTGGAACTTTTATGGCCATACCCGTTCACTACAATGTTTAAAGTGCCAAAAACTACAGACTCAAACCTAGTTTGTTTGCTGACATGTCACCTCGAGGCAAAAGGAGACAAATTTGAGAAAACCAAAAAGTATTTTTGTATCCATCAGCTCTCGTTTATACATTTCCGCAACTGTCTGAACATGGTTTGAAACTTTTCCCCGGGTAAAACAATAATTATTAAGTCTGGATTAAAACCTTAACAGCTGGACGGTCTGTTCATGTGACTGAACTTGGCACAGAAATTGAACTATAATTATGAAAAAAACTGTTTGGTCTGTTTGACTGAACCTTCAGGGCGAGGTGTAATCAGCACGCATAAATTAGCTTACATTATTTCAAGGCATCCCTGAAAACAGAAATTGTCAGAACTGCTGTAAATGATTTATTTTTTCATGAAATTAAGGGGTTGATCAGCTCTGTATTCCAGAGGTACGTGATATTTTTAATGCAAGACTTTAAAGCTGCTGTAAGTGATTTAAAAGAAAACTAGAATAATTAGTTAAATCGCTCTGTATACCAACAGCAATCACTGTTACAGAGTGTTAGACCATTAGCTTCTGAGTCCGTGAAGATGATTGTTGATTATCCGCAAATCAAAACTAGCATCAATATATTCTTCAAGGCATCGTGTAAAAAAAACAAAAGAAATGTGTGAATGGGCTTTGGCTGTCAGTATATTTCATAACTGTATTTGTTGGCTGAGTGCCCTTTCTCTACGACTTCCACACTTTGCCTTCATCGTGTGAGGTCACATCTAATCCCATCTGCTCTGAATCCTTCTCAAGATCTGGACCAGTTTAGAGTTGAAAATAGTGCAGTCTTCTTTTCCACGTGGTTACCAATTCAATCCAAGTACCTCTTTCAGAGACCACGCATTTTAGCAATAATGCCCCATTCCTCTGTCAGTTAGCTTTAAGCTAGCTAGGTAACTAAAGCGCTGAATGGCACTCTTGTCTCTTCATCTTCCTCATCGACTACTGACCTCGGGTCGGGCCTGTCGGGACAGAAGAGCAGCCGCAGCAGAGATAGCCCGACGCGCACCAACAGCCTCAACACGAGAAAAGAAAAAGGCACCAAGATCTGCATCAGGTGGAAAATTGGGGCGCTAAATTTACTCAAAATACAGGTGAGGAAATATGTCCCCAGAGCGACGCAGGGGTACAGAGCTAGCTTAGCTAGCATAAACACGTGCTCGCGCCCGCCATAACGCACATAAGGGTGCAGCATTTCTTGTTCATTATAAAGAGCGGCTACCCAAATAGCGAGCTGAAATATACCCGCAAAGAAAGTGATCACACAGCTGATCTGAATGGCTTCCAGTTCGTTGCGAGTGTTGTGTGGGAATTCGTGCGTCAGCTGGTAGGCTAAGGGCAAACCTCCGACGAAGGCCAGCGAGAAGGTGTTCAGCAGGCCCATGAAGCGCGTCACCTTCGTGACATGGAGGAAGAGAGAGTGGTGAACGAACCAGAGCAGGCCGACGGTGACGAAGGAACCAAAGTAGGCGATGTACTCCGGGCCGTTGTCCTGCAGGGCTGCGATCAGGCTGCCGCCGTACTGCTTCTGCACGACGCTCGGGTCGGGTACGTTGTCCTCACTGAACGGGAGCGACCAGAGAGGAAGAACATGAGGAGATCTTTCAGAACACTTAGAAGCGCTTCTCTCAAAACTATAAATCCCAGTTGACAACATTTTGTGTGAGCGCAAGTCAGTGCATGTAAGTCTGTACATTCAAGGAAATCGAGTGAAACAAACCATATGTCCAGGATGAGGAGCGTCGCTACAATGGCATAGACTCCGTCACTGAAGGCCTCCACTCGGTCCTTGCTGAGGGGCTCGTTGGGCAGGTAGGTGTAAAACAACATGGAGTCCGGAGTCTCCTCCACCTGACCTGAATTGGACAAGATTTGCTTTATGACATAGGAGGCACGAATCGTTCTGATCTCAATCTACATCCACAACCAAAGCGTGTTTGGAGGCCAGTTAGCAGGCACACATTCATTCCTCCCGTCCGTCACAATAAAATCTAGTTCTCACCTATCGCTTTGCTGCGACACCACTTCAAAAACTGGGAGATGTACGGTAGGAAGATGACAATCGTCAACAGCATGTAGGACTGGAGGACACAATGAAAATGTCACCACGCAGCGTCAACAGATCATTTGTTAACCGTCATCAATCAAGCACAATGCCCAAAGGTTTACTTGTTCCAGGAGCTCAACTGAGAGGATTTTCTGTTTTTTCACAATTTTGCAAAAGCGTAAATCAATTATCTTTGTGTTTTAGACTGTCAGTCGGACAAAACTCGGGCTCCAGGGAGTAGTGATCGGGATTTTCATGAAGAACTTCTCTGTCTAGAAATCTAATAAATAATCATTTGTTGCAGCCCTAAATCTCTGACAATAAAGGTGTAAAATGTAAGAATTGGCCACCTTTTGTATTTATACTCCACACAAATAGGGCGCACCAAATCACCAGAGTAACTACTAACTGCTGATAATTGGAGCTGCCGTTAACTAGCTCAGTTAGCCAAGCAGCTAGCGGTCCTATTGGCTGACCCTGCCCGGACTGTGAGCTCGGAGCACCAGAGGAGAGCTGCTGTTGTTGTTTGCTGTCCGACTATCACCTCTTGAGGTACACAGTGGCTCAAAGTGGGGCCCAAGGGCAAAAGTTGGCCTTTAAAAATGAAAGGAAGGCGATACTGGAGAAAGACATTTGACTGCCAAGTCTCATTCAACAGGACATCAAATACCAAAGCTTAGGGTTAGAATTTCAGGCAGAGTACCGATCCACGGCGTCAGTATTAGACTTCCTCAAATCGATCAACTAGCTTTCTCCAGAATCGCCTTCCCTACCTTTAAACTGGTACCTCTCAGTATAATCAATGTAATAATTTACGAGTGTTAAAATTTAGCATCATTACACGGTTGAAGAAAACAGTAAATGTCACCTACCAGCTGTAAGAAGATGAAGGAAAAGATGGTGGCGATGAAGCACATGAGAGGAACCCGCATGATGACTTTGAGGATGTGGTGTTTGTAAAAGGTCTGGTGCTCCGATATCTGGATCTGCTCGTTCAGCAGGAATGGACGGCTGAAGGCATACAACACGATCACCGACTACGGGAAACAAGACGTGCACGATGAAGATACATTGTGCCAAACATGTTTTATGCAGAATGCGGGGTAAGAAGTTGGAGGTAAATAAGTGATAAGCTAGTTTTGTGTTTTGAATTGTGACAGCTCCACTAGCAGCATCACCTGGATGACGCCCATCACCATCACACAACTGCAGAAGAGTAAAATCCCCAGGATGTTCTCGGGGAAGGTCGCCATCAAAGAGAACTGCAAACACAAGTCACGTGGTAGATTAGAGAATCAGGTCAGTCAACTTAACTTGTATTTGTGCAAGCAGTGTGTTTGATTCAGATTCTGCTTTATCCGCCGCAGTGACTCATACTCACTGTGTATGGCAGAAAGGTTATCAGCATCATGCAGGCCTGGAACAGAACCGAAAGCAGAACTTCACATCAGAAAGAAGGAAACGAGCTCGACAGAGAAAACAGGGCTCATTCACAAGTCAGACGTACAACAGCACTGATGACGTTAAAATGATTATTAGTCTAGAATAGTAATTTGTGTGCATTTGTCTAGGAAATCAGTTACAGACATTCACTAATGTAACACACACTGGACATCTGAGTCTGAGCTCATGTGCAGGTGTCAGAAATCCAACCACAAGCCCATTTATTACATGTGTACCTGCAATCTAATTCTTCCTGTGAAATATCCAATACATTACGCTACTCAAGAAAACAGAATTCATATAGATTCATAAATATTATTGATTTTAAACGGTGTTTCATATTTGCGTCGAAGCTAACAGCCTGAGTAAAGAAGCTGCTTTGTATTCTGGTGGCTCGGCAGCAGATACTTCTGTATCGCTCGCCAGGCAGCAGGCAGAACAGATTATTGCTTGAAGACGGACTTCAAGTAACACGATCGCACAGCACTCACGAGGTTCAGCAATGCGAGGCAGTCGTCGATGCGTACGATTACTTGAAATAACCTGTCAAACACAAACAGGAAACACAAAATAAGCCTCAAAGCTGCTGTTACAAGCCTCCTCCCCCTCCTCCTCCTCCTCCTCCTCCTCCTCCTCCTCCTCCTACTACTACTACTACTACTAATAATAATAATAATAATAATAATAGTAATAATACTACATCTCACCTGATATGAGCAGCCCATGCAACAGTCACAATCAGGAATGTCATTAAGTAAACAGCTATTTTCGTTGTCAGCAGAAGCTGAACACTCTCCCTCAACTCCTGCAAGACAGACAAACATGTTTATAACATTTCACAATCTTCTTTTATAATGCTGCTGCAATAAACGTGTTAAATCTGCTAAACTCCGTGCTAAAGTTCAACTGACCTCAACCCAAACTTGACAAAGCCTGAACAGTGTCACTGTGCTGCCAGTGAACAGTGGGACATTTATAGCTTTGGTTTAAAGTGTGAATAATGACGTTATTGTCGAAAATTACCTCATTGTCTTCCACCTTCGTATGGGCAACAGGCAATATCTGTGAATGAAAGGAAAATGCATTTAAAAGAAAGCATCGTAACAATCTGATTTCCAGCCGACCAGTGCGCCTGTTCTCTGTGTAATAACATAGTCTAGTGTTATTTCTTCTCATTCTGCTGAAAATCTGACTTGATTTTTTGAATGTTTCAAGCTAAAATTCTTATGTGGTTAAAGGTGCATTATGAGCCTTTATCAGAAGAGAAACATCTTCATTGACTGTTTTTTTAAATGCCTAAACAAACTAAATAAACAAACCATCTTTGTTTTCATGACTGAATAAACAAACTGACCTTAAAAGGACGACATGTTTTCATACTGTCTTACTTTGTTTATATGCGGCGGACCCTGCCACCTTTCTAGCATCAAACAGTGTTCTGGACCTTATTTTCCTTTGAGAACAGCTCGTTTACTTAGTTACGGTAAAAATACATACATACATACATACATACGAATATTACATATTACCAACTGCATATTGCCCCTTTAATGACTGAAATGATTAAGCAATTATTATTAGTATTGTTACTATTTCTTTTAAACAACTGATTTATTAAGTTATACATTAATATGTTTTGGATTATAGCTCAATGTGGTAGTGTACAGGAAACGATTTTATGTGGTGTTTGGTTAGGGTGGGGCCAGTTTTCAGTAATCTACCCACTCTGAATAGTTTTATTAGTTGCATTGTGTTTTATTTTCTAAGTTTATCTATAATGTATAAAATTAAACGTACATTATAGATAAGATGTAGCTGAACAACAACCAAACATAATACAAGAGCCTGCTACAGCTGTCAGATAAACAGTGAGGTACAAAATTAATATCTTCCCTCAGACTCCAACCTCTCAGGGAATAATAATAACACAATAACAATACAAGTGACTCTCCATCACCCCTCCTGTCATGGGGTCAGAGCCCTCTGCAGCACGCTCTCCTCCACATGCACACTTCGCTGTGTTACCATGACGGTGGCGATGATGGAGATGAGGGCATCGCTGTAGGCCAGCAGTCTGTGGGAGGACTGGGTGCCGCTGTGGCCCTCTCGGTCGGACGGAGTGACGCTCTCCGGGAACGAGGAGGAGGAGGCTGCGTGGCTCCTCGTGGCCCTCTTCTCCATCTCCTCCTCGACGTGGTGCTCGATGATGTCGCTGTCGTCGTTGGCCTCCATGGTGGAGGAGCTAGTGGCCCGCAGAGGACGGAGCAGGGACCATGGACCCGGCGAAACGGAGCTGTTTGCAAACAGCCGAGAGACAGCTGACTGAGAGGGGAGGAGGAAACCGGAAGTAGATACCAGGTTGTGCTCCTGTTGTCCGCAAAGATCGTTGATTGACGGTGAGAGCTCACACTCCGTGGTTTAAAACGGATAGAGGTCTAGGAATGATGGAATTGTATTTTACTTTAGTATTTATATCTTACACTTCTGTATACTTCTTCTCCTCTACATTTTGGAGGTCAAGTTTTTCCCAGCAACATGCATTTTACAATATTAATGACTTTGCAGGTTGAAATTGCTGAGACAAAACATAAATTAGCTGATGAATTATTACGTATTGTTAGAATCAAACTACCCAGCACTATATAATGTAATTTAAATTGTGCCCCACGATTGACAGCTGAGGCATTATGCTTACACAGAACCCATCACTCTCAAATGGGACATTCTGTATATCAGACCTATTGAACTGGTGGCCAGTGGGCCAAAGGTGGCCCTTTAACAACCTCAATATGGCCCTTTACACATTTTGTTAGTAGGCTAATTAGCCCATTCATTATGTCTGTCGATAAGTACAAAACTACTGAAGCCCTAAACAGTCACGGGTCAAACATATTATTTTTTCCTTGTTTTCTCGTTATTTTATGTCATTATTACAGAATGACAAATGTTATTTTCCTGAGGTAACTAGTTAATTTTGTCTACCTCTTGATAAGACAAAGTTTGTTTGTATATGAATTAACATGTCTGACCCTTTTAAAAAACTAGTTGAACAGGCCGGCTGTGTAATGAGGTACTTTTAGTTCTGGTACTTTCACTTAAGATTTTGAATGTAGAACTTTTACTAATAACAGAGTATTTTTACGCTGTCTTATTGATTTCCTTTTAGTAAAGTAAATCTGAATATGTCTTCCACCACTGATGTTATGGGGTTATGCCATGCACACACCCACAAGATCATGGCTGTATGAAGGGGATACAAACAATATGGGTGTCCGCTCAGACAAACATGACTCTATAAAAGGTACGAATGGTCAAACATTTTGCAGAGCACCTTTGACACGCTGGTACCATGTTGAAAATAACTTCAACTTGTTAAACTTTGGATCTACTGATTGACTGATAAACCTCAGCTAGTGTAACTAGCCTACAATTGCATTTAATAAGCATGGTTCATTTAACAGGAGGTTCTGCTACTTTTAAGCAGTCCCCCAAATGTTATTGACCGCAGGGCTTCAGACAGGACGCCCTCATTGTCTTCCTCCTTTTGGTTCTGGTACTTTAGTTCCTGGATAAAGAGTGAGAGTGGGATAAAGACAGAGTGAGAGCTCTGTAGCTTTTTATCTCTTCTCCGATGACTTTACTGTGATGTGCGTCAGTAGGCATAAGAACATAAAGCAGGTCTAACAGTTTATGAGGAGGTTCCAGGAAGTCTTGGTTTCAGGCAAAAACATTCATGAGAACAGAATTTTGATTTGCAATCAGTCATTTAAATAGCTTTATTTTATTTATAGTAATATGTTGTGGTAAGAATTGTCAGTAGCATTGTGTGAAGCATTGTGTAAACCAACAGTCAAACCTCAAAAGTGTTAAAAAAGATAAAAAATAAAAAAGGAAAAGCAGCAACTCTTGGCATATGTGTATGAATAGATGTTTCAGCTGTTTTCATATTTTAATGTGTCATGTTAACAGTGCATACATTCGAGGTGTGAAGCTCTCTTCCACCTCTAGAGGGAGACATTACACAATACCAGGCACTGCAGCAATTGGGAGATATAGTTTTCTGTCCTATAGCTCATCACAGGTTATCTGCAGAACATTCAGAGACTGAACACGTGTATCCTGACTACAGGTACAAACATAATAAACAAAGGGAACCGAATAACAATGTTGTTCCCATAAATTACTGATTTGTCCCTTTACATCCACCGTTGTATAACAATATGCTGAACAGTTTAATGGTGGAACAACGTCATGAATCTCCCACTAAAAAAGAAAATGTTATGGTAACACCAACAAATACCTGTTAAGACTGATGATTTTCCTCCTCCCTACACGTCCCTCTGCTGTTGGCTCAGGAGCCCCACAGTAGAGCTGTAAGCTGGGGAAGTCAGGGGTGGACAGGCCAAGCCTGGGGCGAGTCTGGAGTCTGGGATATGGCTTCGGGTCACAGAGTCTCTCCGCTTTTCAGGCCAGGTTCACACAGTGCGGCCGGTGCCTGAGGCGGCACCTTGGGCTGTCTCTCCTAATGATGTCTCTGCATCCTGGGGTCTTCCTCCGTGAACCCTGCTCATGCAAACTAGTGTCACATCTCTTCACTGATACACCAGGATCCACTGGTTAGTCAGGCAGCCATTGTAAAAGGGCCAATAAGGAATATTGTACTGTTTAGCACAGCTGCAGGGGTGTGACCACTGCTGGTGCTGGAGCTCAGCAGTGATCAGGCTCTTTATTGATTTTTAGACTTTTGGTCTGTACTCTGCGTTTTAAACACACAACTCCCAGTGTATTGTTTTAATATTCATATATAGAAACAACCACTTCTTCTCTCTCTCTTTTCTTTCGTCGTGTGCTGCAAGTCGAAGAAATGAAACTTTATCACATCCACCAAGGAGGTTATGTTTTCCCTCGTGTCCGTTTGCTGGTTTGTTTGTCAGCAGGAATACACAAAAACAGTAAGATACAGGATTTTTCTCTTTCTCTACACTTTCTTCATTTAAAGTTCTCTTGATTACCAATATGACTCCTTTAGAAAAAACGGGCAGGGACTTGTTGAGGACATTGCCGTTTATTGTAGCTCAGTAGCGTTGGCGCAGGTTGTGATTTACTCCCCCTAAGATTCTCTAATTGCCACCTCATGAAGTCTTTGGCTCTCCTGTTTGGCCTTGCAGGTTTTGAATTATATACAGTTTTGTAAGGCGATAATTTGTCCTTGCAGGCTTTTTATCTCGTCCCTGGTTAGTTGAAGTAGAATCAAGCGAACCAATCACGGCAGCACAAAGGGAAGTAAGTGGCTGACATGAAAAAAACACCTTTTACTGTTTCCAAAAGACATATTTAAAGGGTGTTAGGGCATTCACTGCCTGCAAATGTAGCCTAGCAACTAAGAGCTACCAGCAAACCCCATACTGAGGTGTCTGCGAGCAAATCAGAAGACATGCGAGTCAAATCACAACTTAGACAGGAAAGCTTGTCAAAAGGGGCCATTTTGAGGGCCCTCAAATTAAATGAGTGAGATGGGGATGCTCTAAAGTGTTTTAATCCAAAATATGTTTTAATTGTTAAGAAAACAAATCTGAAATTACATCCTCAAAACGTCAGACATCTAAAATACTCCAATAATAACTTCCACTCTAACACCACTCACAGTGCTAATTTACACATCCAACAGGTACAGAGGGACTTTATCAGCCATCTGGCGTCATATTTCTTTCCACCTGATTGTAAGTCCAACGTTCACTTTCTTTTACCTCTGTCTCTACTTACTCCTGAGAGACATTTCTGGCTTTTTAGCTGCCAAATGCACCGCTACGCTGACCAGCTAGTCTCCAGCTGTGTGTATCTGCCGCTAGGTGCTGAGCAGGTAGTGCAGGGTGGGGTTTGCCTGCTGACCGCTATGCAGCAGTGACACTGAACTAAAACAGTGAATTTGTGGGCTGCACAGCTAAACAACGAGCCGAATCTCAATGGGGAGCTGCAGATTCTATTGATTATTCCCAGTGGGTTCATTACTATGAGCTACTATGATCGTTACTATCAGTTTTTACAATTATATGTGAGTTTGAACTGCATACGCAAGTGGTTTCCAACATTTGTGGTTTGCGTAAGCAGTTTAACCAAAAGTGTGGAGTAAGGTAAAAGAGACATTTGTTTGCCGTTTGCTTTATAGGCTTGCAATCTCTTCATTTTGTGGAAGTGCCCTAAAAAAGTCCAATTTAATTTGGTGCTTGTTAAATAGGTTCAGAATAACTTGATCATCGTCATGGGCATCGATCAGACAGCAGGGAGAGCCAGGGGAACATATCCATTCAATACATTTACCACACATTTTTTACAGTGTGTGGGAGCTGATGATTTTAGTTATAGTGACTCACAACTCAGCACCTGGATGTAGGTGTACAGAGATCACTTCTTTGTACACCTACATATCTCAACTCAACTCAACTTTATTTATAAAGCGCTTTAAGCAGCCAAAGCTGGGACAAAGTGCTGTACAAGAACATAAAACATAAAAACATAGGAGACAGAAATAAAAACAATAAAACAATAAAAATATTAAAACAATAAAAACAGTAAAAACAATAAAACACTAAAACAAGAGCAGAGTCTCATGCTGGGTTAAAGGCCGAAGAATAAAAATGGGTTTTAAGATGTGTTTTAAAAATGGACAGTGAGGGTGCTTGTCTGATATGGAGCGGGAGCATATTCCAAAGTTTGGGACCGGCAATAGAGAAAGCTCTTTCCCCTCTGAGCTTCCGCTTAAACCTCGGTACCTCCAGGAGCAGCTGGTCAGCTGACCTGAGGCACCGGGCAGGAGCGTAGGGATGGATGAGCTCAGAGAGGTAAGGCGGGGCACTTAAAATGAACTTATGCAAGTTATGCAACAAAAGTTTTTTTTTCCTGTCTTAATGTCTTTAATTCTTCGCTGATTTATCTAAAGGAATCCTGACCAACAGGTTAAGAGACACTGCCCGACAACTTCCTGTATATTTCTATGGAATATGTGATTTACAGAGCAAGTGAGAAATAGTAAAAACTAAACCTGACCTCCATCAGTGAGCAGACAATTACATAACCTGACGCAGACTGTGGATTTCATGGCTTTACTCGGTCCTCCAAACTGCAGATTAATTCAAGCTTGTTTTCCAACATGTGGCGGAACATTTGTGATGCCACACATCTGGTCGGGCTGAAAAACAAAACACCACATTTGTAGCATCACACTTTGTCTTTGCCCCTTCTCATCTGAGCCCTAAAAAAATTGTGTAGTTGTAACTTAATTGAAGTGCACTTTAGAAAGCACACTGCTTTCCTGACTGTTACCAAAACTACTACAATGTTGAATGAGTCGGGGATTATTTTGCTCTGAGCCAGCTGGCATGTAAAACAGGAGGTAAACACACAGCGCAGCCTCTTACACTGCTAAGCTAAGCTTCTTTTGCCATGAAAGAGTTTTTTCAGGACATGCTGCTGCTCAGAATGAAGGAGTGTTTTCCTGAAATCGTTGAACCATTGATGGGAGCCGTGTGGACAGAGAGAATCAATGCAGCATGTCGTCTGATTGATGAAATATTGCTGATGCAAGCTGCTGTTTCCCCTTTAATTCGATAAGATAATGATTTGGGATGTTTTGCTTCTTGAACATCTCATGTGGTCAAAGAATCGACACACAGCTACAATCGGTGTCTCTGGTTGGGCAGCTCAGTTTGCTATATATGTTAGGTTATATATTTAGGCTTTAGATCACATTTTAGAACACAGATTAATGCCTATATTTATTTTCCAATATCACCAAACAGATACATTTTCTCAACACATTCACATATTGAAATTGTCGTGACAAACTACTGGTGGAAACCGGGTCAGCCACCAAACTGTCAGTCCCAACTCATCAGAAACCATCTCAAAACACGGAAAACCCAACAAAGACAGAAATAATTCACCAATAACATCCGAAATCTCCCAAAAACATTGACCACTGAAGCAAAACAGGCCACTGAAAACACCAAAGACCCACAGAACATAAAGAAAATGGCTGAATCGCACCAGAAACCATCAAACCACTCTGCGGGAGACGTCTCCTGACCTGCTGCCCTCTCCTCAGTTTTTGACTTTACATCAAAAGCTATCTCCCTGGAGAGAACCCCAGGTGGACGCCCATCTGTCGAGGAGTCATCTCTGTGATAGCGCAGCGCTCTTCGTTTTCTCATTTCCCCCTCCTCATCCCATCCTCCTGACCTCTTTCCCTCCTTTCCTCACCCTCCTCGTGCCACCCCCCCCCCCCCCCCCCCCCCCCCCCCACCCCACCCCCCCATCTGGGTGCTCACGTCCCATGATTGAGACATTACTGAGACAGGGCTATCGTCGTCTGACTGTTGACTGTTTTCCCTCCCACAACCCTCGCTTCCCCCTCCCCAGACATGAGCCCTGATACCTTAATCAGTTTTGACAGGAGACGTGGCTGCCATCACAACCCCTGCTGTCTGGAATTGCAGCTCATCACCTTGACTTAATAAACCCTGTCAGATGAAATGGGCCCCGCTGATGGTCGGCACCCTCCCTCAAAAAACACTGTTACGACCAAAGTTCATTCAACACAGGCATGTTGGCAATTCATGTCTTTGCATATCAAGGACACGTTAAAACTTAACTTAACTTAACGTTTCATTATGTTGAAACATTGTTTCTTTAGGCTAAATTTTCAATTCATGTTGTAACTTTGCTGTGCTTATGCTCTGGTTAGCAGAAAACACTGGGTTAGGGTTAGGAAAAGAACATATTTGGCTAAAAATTCCTGTTTTGGTCACCAAAAACATGGCTGGAGATGTCCCGAGTTCTTGTAAAAGAAAGTCTCTAGCACAGTGATTCCCTTCTCCAGACATTGACCCTGATAAATGCTTTCCTCAGAAATATCCAGTGGCTTGTACATCCGCTGTGTAGTATTTTGGTAGCTGACCCTAACCCTAACCCTAACCCTAGCATGATTATGCACTTCAATTAAACCAACCAACCGGCAGAATAATTGTTAGCCAAGTGCGTTTCTGCAAAATCCCAGATAAGTTAAAACTGAACACGTCTTTATGTCTCAACTTTCCGTTTGTTTGGGTTGAACTGTATACTTCACCACACTGTGCTTAGGTTTACACACAAAAAACAACCTGGATAGGAAAAACAAATCATGCAGCAGATCTGGGAAATGGCTGGACTTCCTGTGAAGAACACCCTGTTTTGACACCACAATAGTGGCTGGAAATGTCTTTAAAAGTATCCATGGTGTGACTCAAACTACAATCGACCTTTGGCAGCCTTGTTGGCTCCCTCTTTCCAACAACTGCTGCTGATGTGCCTTTAATCAGTTTTACCTGCAGTTGCATTAGGAAAGCAGCAGTGAGTGTGAAACAAAGGGCTAAAAAAGAAACTTTAATTTATTTTCCTACAATGTAGACGTGAGTAATATTAATGACGCCTTTGATTCGCCTAAATTGCTGCTGTGTGTTTCCGTCCGGTCTTTCATCTTCTCATTTATGTTCCTGGTCGTGTATTGATGCCCAGCAGCGCTCTGACTGGACAACACTTTCAATTCTCTTTCTGTCCCTTTGTAATATGAAATGTCAGAGCTCTCCAGGTGTGATTATGAATCCCTGCCACTAGTCAGGCTCTGAAAGTGAGAAACAGAATTGGAGACATTATCACAGAGAGAATAATGACTTGATGATTTCAGTTCTGTCATGAATAAAATTTAGGGGATATAATCAGTAGATCTCGGCGATCTTTGTCATTTCAAGTAACTTTAGTGATAGATTTTTGTATTAATGGCTGTAATGGAAATTACTATTACAGTCAAACAGTTAAGCATTCAGCTCCTCAATTTCACAGAAAGAAATGGATGAGATACACTTGGCTGACACGTATTTGGCCATTTTCACAATTAAACAAATACTCATACCTCCAAAAATGACTATAGGAAATTGATTGTCAACAACATTTTGTTGCTGTCCATCATTTTTTCAAAGTGACTCACTCTCCTGCTCAATGATGATGGTGATAAAAACTCCCCAAAACCCAGAATCAGCTACAGCGGCAAAATCTACGACAACTGCCACATTGATATTGTGTTTGTATTGAATATAAAAGTCCACAGCAGCCGAAAAAGACATCTTCAAGGAGAGAGTGAGGTGCGTCCCTGCTGCTGCAGCCGCCGGACCTTTATTCACAATCTGCTGAGTTTGCAGTCCGTGCTGCACTGGCCTAGCGTAACGGATGTTATTGATGTGTCTATTCGTGAAATGGGAGCGGATTGGCGGTGGAGGTCAATTCCATTACACCTGGCTTGTGTAGTGTCAACAAGCCTCGGCCTGAGGCAGACGCTCTGGGAGATTGTTTGGAGCCGAGATGAGAGAGGTTTGCTCTTTTGATCAGAGCCTGCTGGGCTACACAGAGACTGAGCTCATCGCTTTGACCTGCATCAGCTTCATGGACGAATGAGCACGGCTCAGATATTAGGTTGGACTTTGGTGGCACTTGAGCTTGTGAAGCACGCTCTTTGTCATCGCAATCCCTGCTTTACATTCACACAGCTGGCATGTGGTCTCACCTGGAAGCATCCAATACAACCACAGTCCTCTTTAATGTTTACACATTTGTGCCTGTTTACATCAGTTTACACAAGTGGCAAAAACACTTGATGTAGAAAGACTTTGGTTTATTTGCCCAGTTGTGCAATGGAGCCGCAGGAACATCATTTATCGTGCTCACAGCAGTGAAAAAACATCTGAGGGATATGATATAATAATATAATTCAGTTAGAAAATAGAAATTCTAATCAAAAGATCTTCCTTGTCTGATTTTTTTATTCCTTAGCAAAAATAAATCAATAAACTGACCCAAAAGGACAACACAGTTTCATACTTTTTTACTTTGTTTATATTGTGGCGGATGCTGCTACCTTTTCTAGCTTCCAGCAGTGTTCAGAGTTAATTCTGAACTGATGCAGTTTTGAATATGTATAGAACCTAATCACCAAAATAAATGTTGGCAACATACATTTCTGCAAACCACTATGTTGCATCTTTATATGTTTTTATGCTGGAGCTTGTACTTGGTTAGGTTTAGGCACAGAAAACACTTAGGGTTAGGGTCAGAAAAAAATTTTGGGTTGAAATTTTGGGTTGAATCTTTGGTCGCCGCGAACACGACTAAAGATGTCAGATGTTCCCACCAAAAAGACTTGGTTTTGATGACCCAAGCACATCTGAAAATTGTCCAGAGGTCTCTTTAAAAAAGGCTGTTCAAATCAGATGGAGGTTTAGATTTAAAGGCACTTTAACACTGAGAGCAGAAGAAGGTGGACCAGCTGCAGGACGTTTATTTAATGACAATGGGAACAGGATAGATGAGCAGCAGGTTTAGGGAAACACAACAGTTGACTCCACAAAGACTGGACCTGCAAACTACACCAACAAGGGGATGAAGTGCACGTGGAGAGAGGTGAAGAAACACAGGCGAGGGGAATCAGGAGAGGAAACAAGAGCGCAGGGAAAAACACTGGGAACAGGGCAGGGCTAATGAGGCTGTTGTCAGACAGGTGTGGAGGAACAAGGGTGAGCAGGAAGAAGGGTGGCAAAACAAAAGAAGACAGGAAGTGGGACGTAACACTCGACACAAAAGGAATTATAACCAAACCGAAAACCCAGATCATGACAGGCACCTCACCCAATTTCACTGGGAATTCTGGGAACAAAGAAAAAAGGATGATTCTTGATTATAGATTATAAACAACAAATAATCCGTGCATAAAAATGTACGATCAACACTGAATTCCTGTGTTTAAGCACATTTTTTAATGCTTTTAAGTGTATTTATTTTGTACAATCAGACAAACTGCCTCAGTTGCTCTTTTTGCAGATCTAATTGATTTATCATCCAGGTCATTGTATTGAATTTTTCATGTAAAAACACTGCAGCTGTTTTTACATATGTGTCTATAGCCCCTCCTAAATGTTTAATCTCAAGAGGTTTTCCTTTTATTAATTTAAATTCAGTTGAATAATATGGGGGTAATGAAATGGCCTTTAAAAAATACCTCTATTTTGATTTCAAGAACTTAAAGTGACTAATCTGACAACGAGGGAGGGTACATTTGCAAATGTATGTTAAATATCTCAGAGAGACTCCTGTGTAAATCTTTCATTTTATACAACCTAATGTGCAAATCTTTCTATTTTTTCCGCAGCATAACATTTGACTTCAGCTCATCTGAGCCACACACACATCTGGTTCCAGCCTGTGTTTCAAAATTACCCAGAAGGCCTGCAGTGTGTTTTAGCCAGTGAGAATGAAATAGAGGAGGTAATGAGCCTTTACTTCAAACCCTATTACCCAGGAGCTTCTGCTGCGACCCAGCCCAAACCACGCTTGGCTACCTTACAGTTTGGTCAAATGGAGAATGAGACGGATGAGACATTCTCCTCTCTCCTCCCTGGCTGGTTAAAACAACTCCTCTGAGAAGATGGAAGAGAATAATTTGGCAGGAAATTGAGCTTAATGAGATCAAATCTTCACGATCCTGAAGAGAATATATGATCTGTGTAGGGCAGATTTAATGATTTTGGTCTGTGATGTGTGAGCAAAAGTGAAAGGGATGGAGAACAAAATATGCACATCACCATTGATCTGTAGCTTCTGTGTATGAATTTATAGATTTGTTCTATCTTAGTTGGGTTTTGTTGTCTCTTGGTTGAAGATCCAGTTGAAGTTTTGTCAGGTGACATTTGTAAGCTCTGTCATTTCACAGACTGTGATGCATGATGCTAGCATCGCCAGTGTTTCCTGTTGTTAACTTTTCAGTGAACTGGATTACTGGCTCTTTATGTGATTGGAGCTAAAGCTTTGTGTGCCCCAGATAGTCCATGTTTATGCAGAAGTTGGTGCAGAAGTCCCTCTTCATGCATTTATCAGAATTAATGCCGAAGACACTTGATTATTATGCAGTCAATCTTTTCGTTTGGAAAGGTAGAAAATTAGAATTTCCTTGAGGAGTTTGTGGAGCTCATGTTATCTGAATAATCCAATCTTAGTTTTGAGGATTATGATGATGATTAAGTTCCCTCATGAACTGAGATAATTCTTCAGGACCATAAATCGAAAACGTATCCCAAACACCAATATAAAAAGGCATATCTGCAGCTGGTGAACTTCCACACTGCGCACACCCTGATTTTATGATTAAAGAGGCTGCTTTCAGTCATTTTAAATGTTTCCATGCATGCAGTGATGTCACTATAACAAATATGTGGCACATTTAAGCAGGTAAAACCAAAAGCATTAGTTATAAACTTAACAGGACAGAGGACAATCTCCGGACGATACGGCATTAAACTTTTATCTTGTGAAATTAATATCTGTAGACAGCTCTGATGGGGCTCTGGATTTATCAGGATACACCTGTCTGAATCCATGCTGGATCTGATGCTGATATTTGAAGAAGCAGTCAGGGAATGCAAAATAGCTAATTAGCATCACTGCATGCAGTTGGCTAAAAGTGTTGAACCAACAGCTTGTGAAGGACTTCTCTGATTTGATGTCCTGTTGGTCAGGTCTAAGCCACCACATGCTCGCTGTTGCCACCTGTTGGGTGGTGGTGTAACCTCAGCTAAATGAAGTTTAGGGAGTGAAAAATGCACATACAAAAAAAAGCAACGGACTCACAAGTGGCCAAAATTAGGACTTGAGCTGTTGAATACAATCTGTTACAACATGTATAGGCTCTACAAGCATTAACTATTCCTATATGTTATCTCATGCGAGTTAAAGGTGGCTTGACCTGTACAATCCTCACACAAGGTCGCACCATTTCTATCTTTAGCACTTACAACAACCATTAAGCCTTTAGCTGTGCTCCGGTGACACTCACAGCCGTCGCTTCTCTCACCACGAGCCGAGCTTTATTAATCGTCAAGGGGATTAAAATTATGGTGCCCATAGGCTGTGAAAGCTTATCGGTAATATTGTGTGTGCGTGTGCGCTTGCCTGTGTTCCAAGTTTACCACGATCATCAGCTCACTTCAATCAATCATGATGCTTTGAATAAATACAGTTGTGACATCGAGATTAAACCCTGATTTGTGACACTGTGTGACATTAATTGAAGTGCCTGTAATCCCAGTAATAGTGACAGATTTCGTCACTGAATCACGTTTCAAGGTTTTCTAAAAGTTTCACACACACACACACACACACACACACACACACACACACACACACACACACACACACACACACACACACACACACACACACATACACACACACACACACACTTACTTTACAGTACTCTAAATGCTGCATTGTTAACATCCATGTTTACTTGCTGGCAGTCTGCACTTGATGGGGCATGCATTTTATTATGGCATGATACCACCACCTGTTGTTCAGTAGAAGCATGCATGTACGCTCCGAAAGGGAACCTTTAATTGTGCCATCAGCAGACCAATCGTTATGTGATGCAAAGACACATCAGCACAAGTTAAAAATGTTTCAACTCAAGTGAAAAGGGAAAAAAAAGGTACAGAGATGAGAGGAATGAGGATAGACCGGAGGGAAAAAAAACAACTTGAGTTTCTAGTGAGTTCTGAGTTAAGTCAGAGGCTGAAACAAACACAATATAGGCACACAGCACAGTTGAACATCTGCACAGGCAATAATGACACCTAACTTACTCACTATCATCACCAAATGGCAAAATTTTGTTTTAGCCAACACTAGATGATCACTCCGAAAATAGTGTCTGTGCAATCTATGCTTTAACAGTCTTCCTCTCCTCATCATCTTCTTTTTGTACATTTGTTCTCCACACACAGTTTTATTCTAAGTGTGGTTTTGCTTCCTCTATTCCTTTCCTCTTCACATGCCTCTCGATTTTATCCCATCCTCCTCGCTTCTCTGCTCCTCTCCATCTCTTCCCTCTCCTCTCTCTTAGAAGTGGGTCACCATCACGTTGACTTCACTACCAATTTATCACTCGGGGAGTAGCTAGTAATTGCTCTTTAATCTTGACACCATTCTTACCAGTAGCTTGTTGAGAAGTAGCTGTAGACGGCTGAGTGTGTATGTATATGTGTGTAAGTCATATGTAAAAGCCAAGCCATCTGAGGCAGCAACCATTAATGGAAGGTAAATCCCCCCCCAAATACTCAGGCCTTTCACTCTCCACTGATGGATAAGATGCGATCATCCGGAGGGCGAGGGCCAGCCGGTGAACGGGTTGCGGAAAGGGCAGCGACAGTAGGGTAAGACAGGATCAGCACAGAGGATGTTATCATTAAAGAGCATCAGGGGAAGGGTTTTAGCATCGCACAGTGTGACTGTCTGCCCGCATCTGATGTCTGGTTTTAAGATATGATTACTGCTATAAATGTGACTCAAGGATGCCAATAGTAGAACGGTCGGATCAGTAGTTTTCAGTATCCAGTGCACATCCTTTACAGTGTAGATTTATCAAAAATCGGGTTTCTGCGATAATGTAAAATGCAGAATTTGGGAAATAATGTAATTTCTTCTCAGGTTTTTGTTAATAAAGACTTTGTTGACACCTGATGGCATGACAGGCTTGTTTGAGCATTTGGAATCGTTTTTACAATTCTCGTGCACAAAGAAATTTTGTAAAATAAACATTTCATTAATTTGATTTAATTTTAGAAAAATATCCTTATACTTGTGGACAAGATTTAAATTTAGGACTATCTTGTCAGTCTATGTCACGTACAGTCTGGGTCTCGAGGTCCTCTTCATCACAGTTGTGACCTCTTCCATTTTATAGCCGACTTATACAACTCCCTATGTAGCTTTCAGGTAGATGTGAGCAGTAATGAAAAAAATAGCTTGTCCAGTACCCTGACATTGACATGAAGCTTGTCTCAGAGTGAGGGCCCCTGTAGGAAATATACTTCCACGGAGCGCATGAGTGAAGCCGCCGGTTGATTTACTATCAACAGGAATATTGAGATAACGGTGAGAGAGAGGTGGAGCGTAATAGCAGAGTTAATTCGTCGGCTGTGTTCAAGGTAGACCGAACAGAATGAATTGCAAGGAGATAAAAGTGATGAGCAAATACCAACACACTCTGAGATGATTAAACGTGAGAGCTGATACACACAGAATCCTTCGAAAAAACAAAGAATTGATGAGGGAAAATAGCCTTTTGAGGCATCAATAAATTCATCAATTAAGGACTGGAGCATAGATTTGATCATTGTCACCTTTTTGTGTTATCTTGGTGTGATTACTGGAAACAAATTAGATATGGAAACAACTCACCTGCAACAAATGAATCATATAAGCTGCAGTTACTTGAATATATGCATGTGTTTGTTGGTTGATTTAATTAATACCCCCTTTTTCTTGAATTTTATTATCACCATGGAGATGCCAGTCAAGTTTAAGTTTCAGCATTCCTTTAAAGATGGCGTATGGGAGTTTTGGATTTGTGTTGATGCATAAACTGGTCTGCTGTTTGCCTTGGATGCATTCTCAAAACTAAAAATTGTGCATATTTACAATAAGACAGTGAGAGACAGAGAGAGAGAGAAGATGCTTTCTATATATATAGTGTGCTCTCAGCAACCTAATGTCGTAGAGTCAATGACCAAAGCTGACGTGTGGCCACAGTGTTTTGTCTGTCATGTGAAAAAACACAGACGTGTGGAGCCTCATCTTGCTCCGCGGTCAAACGCTATTGACCATCCTGTCGCTTAAAAGCATGCTCAGGGAGGAAAAGGGGAGGAAGGAAACACGATGAAACGATGACGGGAAGTAATTATGCACGAGACAGCACACTACGTCTTTGTTTATCCCTTTTTTAATTTGATTCACTCTCTCACTCTCTCTCATTCATCCATTGTGTGTCTCTGTGTGTGTGTGTGTGTGTGTGTGTGTGTGTGTGTGTGTGTGTGTGTGTGTGTGTGCCTGTGTGTGTGCATGAGGGAAACCATGATTGATAGAGGATGGGGAGATGAAGGTAATGAGGCTGAGAAAGAGATGAAGTGAAACAAATTGGTATGGATGGTAAGGGAAGAAAGAAAGAAAGAAAGAAAGAAAGAAAGAAAGAAAGAAAGAAAGAAAGAAAGAAAGATGTGTGATCTTTCCCTTCTTGTAAATAATCTAAGTGATTGCTTCTCCAACTACAGTGTTGATTGTTTGATAGCTCAGATAACAAATAATTATCTGCCATGTAATTGCTTCTCCATACCTTCTTATCTACAACCTAAAGAAAAAATGAGAGAAAGATAGAGAAAAAGAAAGCCAAGGAAGTGACTGCAAATTAGATTTGCAGAATATGGCACATGTATCACATGTTTATGAAACACCACGATATAAGACACTACTAAAGTCTAAAAACAACATACTGGGAAATTTTTGGGAAGCCAAGAAACCACACAAAATAAAGCAAGCAAAATGATATAATTAGCAGCAAGGAAAAGTAGCTGTAACATTACTTACTTAAGAAGAACAACGTTTCATCCATGGATTTCTTTCTGTTCAATAGTTTGTGTTCAAAGCCCACGTTTACAACTCAAGCAAAGTTCTCACGCATCAAAGTCTTTTCACTTGATATTGATTACTTTAACCTGTTACCTGTGTGAATTTGTGTTGACTGACGACTCAAGAGATGAATCTTGAAGAAAAAACAAAAGGGAGGAATTCAGCCTCTCCATATGTACCCAGGAGATTTCCTTTTGTAACACGAAAAACAACTGAAAGCAGAAATCTCACAGCAGACATGTATCTGTGTGTGTGTGTGTGTGTGTGTGTGTGTGTGTGTTTGGGGGGGGGGCTCTCTAATAATAGTATTCCTGCATCCAGAAAAATGTGATAACATTTGCTTTGACATATTTTCCTGTGTGTGTGTCGGTGTGTGTGTCGGTGTGTGTGTGTGTGTCCATGCCTGTCACTCAGCAGCCCTGTGGGGAAAAGCATGGAGTCGAGGATCCATCTGGTTTCAGGCGATGCATGGAATGAATCAAAATTCACATCATTACCCGAAAAATTGCCTGTATCTCACTTACAGTGGGACCACCGTCCCAGAATCAGAATTTTTTAATCAAGACTCCAGCTCCCTGCGATGAAAATTTCATGCAAAGGGAAAATCGCGTGTGTGCGCTGGTGTGTTTGTGTGTGTGTGTGTGTGTGTGTGTGTGCACGCGTGCTGGAGTGTTTGTCAGCTCAGCTGTCTGTTTGATGTTGGGAATGATTTCATCTCCCACAACACAACATCTGAGGTCTCGATCAGCCTCCCTCTCTTTTTTCCACTCTTTTGTCACACGCAGATATCAAAAGCTGTCTTGTCGTACATGACAAACAATGAGAATCACATTAGACAATATCACAAGCCTATTTTCCCTTCAGCCTCACCCCTAAATTCCACTTTGACAATTTCATACATTTTTAAGCAGCATTAATGCCTGGGGTATAAGCTCCTTTAAAGCGTGAGCGTCACTGTTCACAGTTTATACCAAAGAAGAGCATTATTTAAACTCAGGACTTGACTTGCTCTAACTGAGGACCTGACTCAACTTGACTTGACTTCACCCGACATGCTCTGTGACTTGATTTTCAGAAAACAAACTGATGGGAGGAAGACTTAGAATTTCCTCCGCTGATCCGCTGAGGTAACCTCCATTGTCAGTCGTTTATATGCGAACATTTTTATAGGTAGGTGGTTGTGTTTTGGGTTTCTTTGTCACAGAAATCAGAGCTTCTTGAGGGGTTGGTCAGAGCAGAGTTTTAGCTAATAGCTACTTACCTTGTCTAATACAGTACTTTTTTAAATATGGCAAACACATCCAAAATGATATTCGACATCTGGACTTTGTCTTTTCTATACAAATCAGTTCAGGCAATAAGTTACGTTTACATTTGGAAGTAAGAAAGTTTTAATATAGATGCTTTTGTCTAAAGACCACTTGTGTAAAAATGAGCCAACTGTGCAATCATTATGACTAAAACCTAATTTTTTGCTCAGGTCTACATTGAGGGAATTAAACTACAGGTGTGAACCCGCCCTCAGAGGGAACAATGAACAGGTCTGGTTAGCTGGCTTCAAATTGCAGATCCAAGTGGGGCTTAATTGTGGCTACACATAGAGAAATGAAATAAACGACCTTACATGATGGAATCTCGCTAGCTTTTAAATCAAACCTCTTTTAACTGTATTTTTGAATCATTTTCCAAAGTATATTTAGCTGAGATGCTGAAATGACACCTATGGCTTGCCGGGAAGAAGCTTCCTGATCAGCATTGGCAATTTGGCCTTGGGCTGTGACCCAAGAACTAAAAGACTAGAGTGTGTTCTTTGCTGTCTGGGTGAATTAGGGCTCATTTGCTAATGGTGAAGCCCGGTTCCCCCTGGCAAACTCATGGATAAATCACACCCTCCGTTGTGCTGCAGTGCAGAAAGGGTGCAGCCGGTCACAACGGCTGGTCTCTTCTTTATTTTCCTCTTTTTTATCCTCTGTTCTCTCTCTCTTACATTCTCTTCTTCTCTGGAGCTGAGTAATAGTTCATGTGGTTTGATGATGGAGCTGCAACTTGGCATGTGGCGCTAACGCTGTAGAGATCCATCAGACTCAGATAGGGTGATAAAAAAAAAAAAAAAAACTCCCCATCACAGGCTTCACTGTGAGCGGCTGGCTCTTTGATGCAACATTAGGCAGCTGCTGCAGTGACCAGAGGGAGGGTTGTGTGAGAGAGCAAAAGCGGTGTCAGTGTGACAGCGTGTGGATCTGGCAGCATGTGTGATGTGTGTTCTGGTTAGTGTTTGCTGGAAAAACATTTATTACTTTTTTTTTCTTTACATCCCTGAACCTCATTTTCATAGCTGCAGCCCCAATTCCTCTCAGCTGTATTTATTTATTTATTTATTTTTACTAAATTACAAGTCAGCTGCTTTTTAGAAACAGGGACACTGAGGCATCATCAGATTATCTTTAAGCAAAAAATTGAATAAAACAAACAACTGAACTCTCGTTAGGTTGCGGGGGACAAAATTAGCAACCAGCTGGTGAACACAGTGGAGCATTTAGCAGCTGAAAAGCCAGAGATGTTTCAGGGAGTCGGTGGCCACCAAAATGGTGCTAAAAGGTGGGTGAGTATATGCTAATGATGTTCCGTCTATAGGCAGCTATTTGCTAAGACACTCGACACAATTTCTGATGATATGTTGTGTTTACAGATCGCTGCGCCCCAAGTGGCCTAAAATCAACTATTGCGCCTTTAAACAACACTTTAATTTCACTTACTCAGAGTAACGTATCAGAGAGTTTCTGTGAGTGTTTATGAATGAAAGTGTTTTGATTGTACACATTGAAACACTGAATTCAGGCCCTTTCTTTGACACTTTTGCACTTTAACCAAAGCACACCAACATTTCTGCTACTGAGCGACAGAGGGTATAGTCGACAATGACACAAAGCTGCCAGAATCAGCATTAGCCTTTGAGTAACAACATTGGTTATTTTATATTCATTGGTTGTATAAAGAGTTTTACGATCATGACATTGTTGATTAAAACATATATTGAATTAAAGCAAAGTGTAAAATAATCAAAATGCACTGATGCAAATGCTGAAAGAAGAATGCGAGCCACATTGACAAAGCAAATATCTATATAAAATAGGTTTTGGTGTTTGGAAACTGTAGAGAATGTGATATAAATAAGAGCCTTTGCCTGCTTTATGTGTTAATCTGTACAGTCACATCAGGTTCAAGTGAAGATGAGCATGTCTTTGTTCTTTATTTGCACAGTGTGGGCACTGCAGGCCTATAAAACCACAGGCACTGCAATATCAACACATTCACAGGCTATTATTATTAACATGCATGCACGTATTAAGAGACGTCTCATACTCATTGGCTCAGCAGGCAACTCACCAGTTAAAAATACAGCTCCTCAGTCAGTCAGCATTAAAGTGACTTTGAGGAGGAAAATTATTTCAACATCTGTGCTAACACATCAGATCTGATTCTGAAATAGCCTGGTTATTTTCCCCTGAAGAGTGTAAACAACGATAGATTAATATCCAAGTTCTATCTTATTTAAACTATATTAAGTCTGAATTCTAGTTCTTAAGAAAAAAGTGGCCATGTGAGGCTGTAATGCTCAAAGTAAATCTATAGGATGCTTTCCTGTAATTTTGGCAACCTATGACCTATGAAGGGATGGGCCGGAAATGTGTCTAAAATGGAGGAAGCACCATTCGTCATGTCACGCCATCAAATTGGCATCACATGGTAACCATGTTGCATCAGCATCAAGAGTCTTGGTAGTTGCCAGTTTGCGAGAAAAAAATGTCTGGCTGGACGCTGGATGCATGCTGTACTACACTAACAATAGCTAGCTAGCGGGAATTGCACATGTAGTGGCTGAATGTTTTTTATAACACCTTTCAGTTACTTCCCTTCACTTTGACTCAATTCATTGATTGTGGCTGAATGCTTAGGCTAACGTGAACCAAGAATGTATTGAAACATCATACCTACAGGTGTGTTTCATGTATCAAAACATATTTCAAGCCTATTAATGAACAGAAATATGATTTTCAGAAATCATACATGCTTGTTGCAGCCTGGTCTATGTTTCTTGTAATACTGTGATGTGCTCGTGTCTCGGCTAACAAACAGCATTTTAATGGAGGAATTAAATCATCCTGTTGAATATGTGTATGTTTGCTCATCGTTGCTCATTGCCCAAAATATTTAGTGGCACTGTGGTAGGGGTTTATATTTTTAGACTTATACCTTTCAGTGGCTCTAGACATGTATTGAACATTCGAGTTTGGTTTCTGCATCTGGACCTGATCTGAGTGTAAGAGCACCAAGGAGTGATGGAGAAAAGAAAAGACAAGAAAAGAAAAGAAAAGAAAAGAAAAGAAAAGAAAAGAAAAGAAAGCCTCAGCACCTCAATGATCATATGTGCTAGAGAAACGCTTATAAGTGAACTCAAAACTTGTCTTAAGCACATTTACCATATCTATACTTCAGCACAGAAACACACAAGCCAGTAAATGAGAAAATAAAAACATTAAAGGGAATTCTCTGGAGGACCAAGTCAAGTGTATTTCCAGCTTGCACACACACACACACACACACACACACACACACACACACACACACACACACACACACACACACACACACATACACATACACACACACACACACACACAAACACAAATACACACACATGTAAATCCCTCTATCCCAGCAGGGGGAACTGCTCTGAAGCTGTGTAGATCATGTAGATTCTCCGCTCCCCACAGCTGTAACAACATATGGAGCTGCATTTGCCAGCCAACATGGAGCATGTCATTAAACAGCATTATTAAAATCTAGTACAACAGCGGGGTGTCAATGAGAGGCTCCGCTAGCGCCAGCTGATTGCTTCATTAATTTTTTTTTTTGTCAACAATTGGTTACACGGGAAGTGCATGCTGTCAATTTGGCGGTTTTGTGTCAGAGGTTAGATGATGAATACGGTTTATTCATCTCAAAATTGACTAATTAGGTTTTGAGGTGTGGGAGGTCTATATGTGTGTGTTTGGGTACTCTAATGTGGCACAATCGGGGCAGCAGGCGGAACAGCAGGTAGTCACATCAAAGGCATTTGTGTCACACTAATGCAAACATGCTGAACCTACATGATGCTCTAATGGGTTGAGAGACTCATTCAGCACCAGAAAGTTGCAGCAAATAAAGATGAACTGCGCAATGCCTACATTGGTTATACGTTGTTAAACTGTGAAGTTACATTATTCCAAATGTTTTCAACAATGTTCAGAGCGAGGGTGAGGAAGGAAGTCAGAGAATGAGACTAAACATAACGTGAATAAATCTTTAAAACATTATCTCTTCATACATCTGTGCCTGAGTCACAGAGTCTCACAGATAGACTTTCATCGCCATTGGTGGTTTAGTGGGGTGACCACCACCAGCAGTGACTTTGATTGTGGGATTGAGTTCATTAACGTTAGTTGAGCAACAACTGTGTCAAAAACTGTGTCGTCGTATGATCGTACGCACTTTTTTTATCACAAAAGTTTTAGTGCAATCCCTGAGCTCTCCTTCCGTCAGCAAACAGCTGCATATCAGAGCAGAATCTCCGGTATCTTTGGGTGTTTATTCCTCCAGAAGGTCTGGCTCTACACCCATCTCTTTCCTCCACAGCTAGCCTGTTCTCACACTTGCCGGACTCTCCCTTCACGACACTTAGCAAACTTCTTTTGTTTTGTTTTGATTGAGAGACGCCTTATAACACAAATTACACATTGTGCTTCAAGCTGATTAAAGTGGACTTTCTTTGCTCAAGGCATGCTGCGCTAGACGTTTTGCGCTGCATCCGTTCCCGATGTGGCCTATTTCAGTCATCTCTCTACAACCAGGCTCTTCCCCCAAAACTAACATCATAACCTTCCTAAATTTAGCTAGTAAGACCAACACAACTGAATATAAATTAAAAAATTACACTCCAGATTTAACCGCAGGAGTCTTTATGAGCAGATTTTGAGGCTTGTTTAAAGAGGAGCTGATTATGGTTGGGAGGAAGGACGCTCTCTATCGAGCGATGACACCTGATGTATGGAAAATCCCAGCAAAGAGAGTCAAAGTGTGTGCCGCTGAAAGATGTCCGTCGTAATGATCAAACTGAAGTCCGACACAAAAAGATGATGAGAACCAAGTTCCAAGAAATAAAGCTGACAAAACGATTTCACCAAAGCATTCTTGATATAATATTAAGGGTAACATACTGTAAGTAGGAGAAGGGTTAGAAAAAGGACGAGGACTGAAGATTGATGATGTGGTAAAGGCTCTGGATGGGGAGAAGAGGTGGTTGTAACACAGATGATAGAGCTGATCTGCCACTGACATTAAGGTTGCTGGTTCGATCTCCTACTCCTGTCCAGAATTTAGTGCGATGACGACTTTAGTATCATTTTATGCAGGACTACTACATCACCTGTCTTTGTAAAAGGACCCTGACTCTTCAGTCTTTTAAACTTCAGCTCCCTCTCCCCGCACAAAAGATTTATACGTTGCACAAATTACATTAGGATAGAGTGAATCTGCCTCCCTGCACGTGTTGAGTGGGAAGTAATCTACGTTGAAATGTCTCGCGGAGTCATTTGGCTCGGTGTCCACAGCCATTTAGAGGGTGGAAGAGAGTCCCCCTAGATAGGCGTGATAGATGGAAGCCATTACAGGTCCGTCAATTACGGCAGCGCTATGGAGACGGAAATAGTAACACAATGAAGAAGGTGTAAAGAACGTATGCGTGAAGTGAGACAAAAATCGTTCTCACAGTCGATTTAATTGGAAACAACTGTTGCGCTAATTGTCCTGCAATTTGTCTCAGTGACGCCGGCGCAGGGACATTTTGACGAGGGAGACCGTGACGGACATTGTACAAGGTGACGAAGACCTCATTACACCTACAAAGGGTCATTACGAGAAGTACAAGTGGACGTGGACAGCAAACATTGCGCATCGCTCTAGACTACTAGTACATTGAATCTGTGTGCACTCAGGAAATATAAAAGTAGTTCAGAACGCCTTCAGGATAAAAGCAAATGTGTGCAATAATCAGTTTGAATATTTTGGTACTTTAAAGATAAACCATATCATTTCCTGACCGTACACTCAGTTTGTTTCACTGATTACTCAAAATCCAGACGTCCAGTGACTAAAAAATTCTTTATCCACCTAAAGATAGTATTAAACGCGTCCAACCTTTAAAAGAAGCAGAGTAATGAGTAGCTTAAAACTGGTTAAAGTTAGTTTTAAGCATGTACACTATGTTGAAGTGATCGCAAAAAATGAAAAGGATAAAAAAAATTGACCTTGACAGAAATCGTACTGTTGCTGTCTCTAAGATTCTTGTAATGCGCGTCCGAAACAACATCTGAAGTCTGCAGTACAGCATCCATTGTGTGTATTTGCTACGTCATCTTTGGTCCTATGTTGTTTATTACTAAAATTTAGTTCTTCTAGAAAACTGACCTTTTCTGCGTTCCACACTCTCCCTCACGTTTCCTCTTCAGACTTCATGATCCCTCATCGACCTCCGCTGTCAGAACAGTTACATTCGCTGTCCTTTGTGGCTCGAGAGGAGACAAGAGGTGCCAGCGTTTTATTTCGCTCGCATCTATTCAGTTTGACAACATCATGAGGCCTGAACCTTGACCTCTCTCACTCTGACAAGAAACTCCTATGGCTCCCACGGCGCCCAGGAGTCAAAATGAGAATCCTTGACAGTTATGAGAGAGAGAGGGGGGGGAGACAAGAAGTAGAGGGAAGATCCTTGACAGAATAAGAGCATACCTGGGGAGCAGGAGCAGCATTTGAACGGACCGCTGCTGTTGGATCAAATAATATCTGTATTCATTCTTAAGAAAAAGATTTGAAATGAACTGAAACTGAAGGGCTTTAAAACCCCAGTTGCTACAGGACAGACTTTGTGTGACCTGGGTGTAATTTAATCCAATTAAACGGTAGAAACCACCATCACTTGTTTAACTGGACTGGGTGTTTCTAACGCTTTTCTTTTCGGGTGGTTGTGCTGGCTGTGGCTCAGAAGGTAGAGCGGTCTGAGGTGAGCCAGGGTGATACTAGCTTCCTGGTAATTGTCGTAGTTAAAATAAGAAATTCCTGCAGCACTCAAACAAATAAAATGATGTAAAACATCAAAGGAAAACTTTTGCAATGAAACATACAGAAGCATTAGTACAAAATGTAGACTGCATTGTGATAATGACAGTAAAAAGTTCAACAGAAGACGCAACTCCAGACTAAAATGCAACATCCAAACTGCAAATTCACACCGGGCACTCCAACTTCCCAGAACGAGACATCAGTTGAGAGAGTTATACGAGTGTGAATGAGCCTTTTTCTGCAGGAGCAGCTGGTCGGCCCGCCCACTCCCCCTCCGCTCGGCCCCACCTGCGTGAGTCCACACCGCTGCTAATGGTGATTTCACCGACACGGGATCTGTTGGTTGGAGGACGGCCTCCAGGCTTGAAGCTCCACATCCAGCGGCTGCACCGGGCTGTGTTGGCGTGTAGTTTAGCGCCTCTCTTCCTGCGGGCACATCTCCTGCTCCTCTGCCGGGGTTTGTTCGGGCAGCTGTGTGGTTGGGGGGGAAGAAAAAAGGGAGGAAGACGGGAGGGATGCGCGCAGGGTCCTTGAACGCCACACACAAGTTGCCGGGGCTGATTGGAAGAGGACCCTCCTGTTGATCCAGCTGCTTCTTTCTTTCTTTCCACCAAGCACGTTTCAGGGAATATTACAGGAGCGCACTTCTCACCTCTATATGGCAAAGTTCCTGGCTGAATTACTGGGATGCACACTTCCAGACAAGGGCACTCCACCTTTGTTCGAGGTAAGGACGCTTTTAAAACGCACTTAATAAGACAATGCAGCGTGGAGTTATGATCTGGTACCTTATGGAGAGTTTGTATTCACGGAGCTGCCTGTTCGCCACATGAATTCTCTATGGCAACAGGAGGCTGAGGCTTTGTTCATCAAGATGATTGACAGTTGCCATGCTGTAAAGCACTTCATCAACAGTGATCCCTGCGGCTGCAGCTTTAAAAAAAAAAAAAAAAAAAAGTAAAATGGGATCTGCTCCGTGCACACTCACCGTTTCATACGGTGACAAGATGCTTATCCAGCGCGCTGCAGGCTGCGGATTAATATTTGCGTCTTTACGCGCACGGAAAATCACTGCAATATTCCTAAAGTATCAGCTTATGGTTTATCTCTGGTGCTCATAATGAGTTTGTAATGACCTTGTCTTACTTTGTGGTGCGGTTTTGAAATCTCCTCTCCTGTCGCTGCGCTGCAGAGGAACCTGCCAAAAACACGCTGGAGCATGATTATAGACACTGCGCTGGTTTTTACGCTGTAAGTCGAGCTGCATGTGATGCCAGTCAGTGGCATTTCCTAAGAAGTGGCTGAGACTCAAATGCTGCTCCTATTTGGGTCAGTGTGCCACACACACACACACACACACACACACACAAACTGAACCTGTTGCCTGAGGACGCTTCACATATTTTCAGCTCCACACGGATTGATGGACAAATCTGCTGTGAAGTAATTGGGTTTTTACCAGAAAATGTTTTTTTCCAAACTTTTTGTCCCTTTTCATCTGGTTCTCTGCAGGACTGTGATTGTGTCATGAAGTCATACAGAGAGCAGGCTCCTTACTCAAAGGAGCCATTTGGAGACGGTGGCCAGATTTAAAAAAATAATTTACATTTCTAGACGGTGTGAAAACACAATTTTATTGAGTTGAGCACCGAGTTGAGTTGAGCCGTGCCCTCGATGGTCCTGCTATGGAGTAGGGAGGAGCTGGGCGCGGTCAGTCTTTAAGTGAGCTACGGTGACGTCTGGTGACTGTGACCAACCTGTGTATAAAACTGTGTATACCCACTTTTAAATTGCTATCAGCAGCCTTGTGAATTGAGCAAAATCATCAATGAGTGTGTCTGACTTTTGATAAGTTGCCACCAAAACAGAAGTGTCCTTTAACCCTATCAGCATCTCTGCTAAGGTCTCAAATCCGTGGCATAGAGCAGATTTTACAGCCCCTTCCTTAAAACCTAAATCTAAGAAACGTGGATTCTTCCCTCCAGGGCATCTGAATTTTATTCAAACATTCTTTCTCCTCTTCATTTCTCTGTCCGTTTCTTCCTCGCTAAGGAGGATGAGGCGTGACAGTACAGCAGACTACAGGCAGTACAGGGCCAGAAACAGGTTATGATAACTGAAAGGTGAAAAGTGTGAAGAATTGGGCGAAATACGGCAGAATTGTGAACCGGGGAGGAAACTGGGAGAGGGCAATGAAAAACAGGAGTCTAGTGGGAAAATTAAAAGGTTTAGGCAACTAAAATGGTCTTTTTTAAATATTATTTGATGCATTCCGTGGTCAACACCTCTCCGTCAAGAAAGATATTCATATAATTTATTCATCATTACAGTCACAGGTTGTTGTTATGAAAGACTGAGGTAACATGGACGAATGGGGATAAAGAGACACGGAAAATAAACAGATTAGGTGAGTTGCGTGTTGTTGTGTAATAATGTGACATTTATGTCCGAGTCAATTGAAGAAAAATGTCCCAAAGAGGAACCACGATTCATCTTTGCGTCTGTGATTTCTGTCTTGGTTTAAAAACGGGACCTGACGTGCATTGCATAACATCAGCTAAGCTATTAATGAAAAACTGTTTTGGATTTTATTCTCATCACACACACACACACACACACACACACACACACACACACACACACACACACACACACACACACACACACACACACACACACACACACACACCAGGCGTAATCCAGCGCCACCACATGATTGTGAATCCATCAGGCATCATTTCAATCTGCCTAACACACACTGTGTGTGAGTCACGTATTAAATCATCTCAGAAATGTGTCAGAGAGGATCATCGTAGTAACCTCTGGGAAAATGAAATGATGACCTGCCCAGTTTGGCTTTACCGAGGACGAAGATTAGATTCGCAGACTGTTGCGTAAAGCCTGATCTCCAATTCCACCTTAAAATTTGAATCTATTGAATAGATGCACCTCTGACTGCAGGCAGCAGGCAGCACAGGTTTGCTACAGGTAGAGACGAGCAGCAGTGACAGATCTGAGGATATGTGGCCAGATGAATTTGAGGGATCATTATATAATTATTGAAATTGTAAAAGCACAAAAACCTGGTTTCTAGACAATTATGTTAATTTTTCACATCTGCTTTCTCCTTTCAGTTCATTTTACATCAATATTGCTGTAGTTTTGCACCGCTCATCGAAGTCTAAGGCAGCCGTTGCCTTTCGGCCTTTGAGCAACTTCATCTTCAAATAAAACTCTTAACTTGAGCTTTAAATGCCACCTTACCAAGACGAACAGGGTCACTGCTGAAGCACCATCTCCAGGCTGATGGCACAAGAAGACACAGAGGCAGAGTCACGAGCAGCTTTATTACGAGTTGCCATAAAGTGGTTAAAACAAACGACAATGGTCTGAAGCAGCGGTGAGGAGAATCCAGTGGATCCCAACATGGCTTCAGACTGAAACAAAAAAAAAGTTGAACCTTGCCTTACTTTTGCCCCGGCCAACTGCAGTGTCACCTGAAAACAAAAGATAAAAAAAGTAAGAACAGTTTACTTTTCATGGCACTAGTCAGTCTGTAAAAACAGTTGTATAATATCGTCTGTGGCTCTGAAAGGAGTTAATCGATTCTGAGAAAGAAATTCTGAAGACGTCACCACTGCAGCTCGACCATATCTCGGATTGTACTTCCCATTTGTTTTGTTTTTTTTAGAGAGAAAACAGTGACAAATCCTCAGCTGAAAGACGTTTGCCAATTTCCACAATAACGTCATTCATAGCGTTGGGGTATCTCTTCCTCCGCTGCTTTAATTTTGATCGTTCTTTATCTTATTTACCTTTTGCGAAGACCAGACAAGACTAAATCACAGAGGTATTCTTTTAACCTCATGTAGATCTGAGGAGTATTTTCTCCTTGCTGTCCTCACATGGCACGTGTATGCCGATAATGCCGCTATTTTTCTAATTGAAACATAATATTTCAGAAAGATCAAGTAAGGTCCAAGATGCAAAATTCTGAAAGGAAAGTTTTAGAAAATCATGCTTTTATTTTCATGTCGTTTTAAGGGTTATAATGAATCGGTCATGTGCATCATGTGAACATGAGACAAGGCAGAGGGCAGATGGTGCGGATGTGAAGTTCTCAAGGGATAGTGACAGAGTGTTTATACAGGTCCAGCACATTGCTCTGTCAGTGTTTCATGTAACATTCACTGTCTGTATCTTAAAGGAAGCTTTAACTTTATTGCATTTATAATGGTGAATCTTTGTCTATTGACAACTTAGGGTTGATTTCCATTGTGTTGAATAGAAAATCAAGTTGCAGCTGATAAACACATTGTTTAATAAAGCTCACTGTGCTGTTTTGCTGCAACTGAGCTTTGATAGCTATCCATCAGCAAAAACTGAGGTCACATTTCTTAGGCGTTTTTAAGGGAAAATTAAACAGCAACAAAGTTTATTTGCATTTTCCTTTTCAGCTTTATCATTTGTAAATCACAACTGTCACACCCACGTTGACAGATTTCTATGAAAACACTCCTGTCGTCTAAAATGAAAGCTTGCGTTTCATCAAACCCGGCCTTCTCTGACTCGCTGTTATAAACGTTTCCCTGCATCTCTTTGTCTTTCGCTCACTTTCCTCTGTGCGCTTTGCCACATTTCTCCCTTCATGTTCCTTCTCTCTCAGCTTGCAGACTCGTCATTCACTCACGTACTGTCTGTTGCCGCTGCCAGGCCTCCCTTCTTTCTCCTCCCTCTCTCCTCTCTTTATTCTCCGCAGCCTTTAAGCGAAGCTTTATTCAAGATGAGGGAGCTTGTTTTTCAAGCGGTATGCGGTTTTCAAAGGGCAAAGAAAAAGATTAACATCACTGTACTCTCAAGGCCTGTCTGCGCGTTTGAAAAGATGCCTGCGCAAGTTTCAGAGAAATCCACAGTACTGGTTTTTGTATGTTCAGTGTGTTGCCATGGAAAACTCAAGCGTGTACAGTCTTTTAGTTCCTTATTCACTGAGACACTGAGAAACCACAAAAGTAACTTTCGTAAACACCTGCTTTTGTTCTACGTACGAACACGCTCATACAGAAGCAGACTTGGGTAGTGATGGAGTAACAGGAATACGTATTTACGCCACTGTATTTCAGGAAGACATTCAGTAAGAAAGGGGATTACTATCAGGATTACAATTTTGAAATAAAGAATGATATGTTAGTCTCACATAACATCCCTCTGGTCTCGAGTGAACCCAGATACACAAGTGTGTATTCTTATAGATGACACGCTCGTTAGCGAGATTACATAAAAGTCATGTTATTGATTTTTTTATGTTCTGGATTACCTCAATGCCAATCAGAAGTAATGGAAAGCAATTAAGTTACTTTGATATGGTGATACTTGGCTGACATTACTGTCTACATTTTTAATAGGTTAATAGTAACTAACAGAAGACATTTCTAAAATAACTTCCCCATAATCATAAGTGGACTCAGGATGTTTGAGGGGCAGGGGCAAAAAAAAATAAAAACACATTCCACTTTTCCAACACATCAGACATCACTAAACTGTCAAATATAATCATCAGGGATGATGTGTTGCATAACTGTCTGCTCTGGGTCCAGAGAGGTTTTGTGTGTGTGTGTGTGTGTGTGTGTGTGTGTGTGTGTGTGTGCGTGTGTGCGTGTGTTAATGTATTCAGAAGACAAGGACGCACGGTGCAACAGGGCATCATGTTCCCTGTAATTAAATTCTAATGCTTCATCTGTTGAGATTAATTTTGTTTATGATGTTTATGCCAATAAATATGCTTTTGTAATTATTTGTGACAAATCAAGGCTGCAGCAGCATGTTGCTGAATATGAATCAAGTGGTAATGAGTAGAAAATAAGGGGGACAGTTGTTGGAATATCAATTGGACATGAGAGGAAACGACCTTTCCACCACAGACCAAAATCACCACCACTTAGTTGTCAGTTGTTTTCTGTTCCTCTTTCTCTATAACACATAATCTTCCACAACATACATATATAGATGAACAATATGTTTTTTTTATGTTAATACAGCATTTTCCTCAATGTTTCTTTTGAATACAATGGAGGAATATTAGTTAATTTGCCATCGCGGATGATATCATTCGATGGGACAGATTTAAAAAAGTATGAAATGCTAAAATGGCCACCAAAAAACTCCATCCATCCATCCATTGTCTGTAACCTCTTTTATCCCTTTTATGGGGTTGCTGTTTTTTTTGCTGGAGCCAATCCCAGCTGTCTCTGGGCGAGGGCAGGGTACACCCTGGACAAGTTGCCAGCTCATCATGGACCCACCATACAAGGTGCCAACCGTACATCAGGAGCAATTTGGGGTTCAGTATCTTGCTCAAGGACACTTGGACATGCAGCTCAGCTCAGCCTGGAGCTGGGATTTGAACCAGCGACCTTCCGATCACTAGCCGACCTGGTCTACCCTCTGAGCGACAGCCGCCCCCCCAAAAAACTTGGCTTCCCCAATTAAAGTCTATGAGTGGGAAA
Source organism: Diplodus puntazzo (assembly GCA_963678695.2). Lineage (NCBI taxonomy): Eukaryota > Metazoa > Chordata > Actinopteri > Spariformes > Sparidae > Diplodus > Diplodus puntazzo. The sequence goes on along the minus strand of OZ023159.1, from coordinate 18,783,330 downwards.
CACTGCAATTCCTACTGATCACAAACCAACGTAAAAAAGTGTGTTCGAGTGTTTACATGGTATGTATTTTCACGACGAGATGTAACCGTTGGCACAATGACTCTGTATGCCTGTGTGTGTGTCTCCGTAAGCCTTCAGACATGAGTGTCAGCCACCCTTTGTGTATCTGAGCAAAAAGCAAGCCAAAATATTTGTTAAGTGGTGGAAGTTTGCAGGCGTTCGTGCGTTTGTTTGTACCATGTTTGCAAGTCATTTTTTGTGACTGCGTGAGAGCAGGGAGGGAGAAGCAGAGAAAAGGAAAGTATCTGGCAAGCAGAAAAGAAAGCCAAAGAATAGGGAGAGCCAAGGTAGTCTTAAAAATAAAAATTTTAAGGGCTCCCATCACTATGACAACCATTGAAATCGCTGAATGGGGCAGAGACACGACAGCTTCCAGTCAGATAAGGTAGATGACTTTCACTTTATATTTCCTCACGGGTCGAGTGGATTTGAATTCAAATCGCTTAAGATGCAAAATGTAAGAATTGAAGTTTACATAATTCAATTATTAGCCAAAATTGTCAACATAATATTAAGAAATAACAGTTTTGATGTTATATCGGAGGCATCTTTGTACTGTGTTGCCAAGAAATCTACTTAAGTTAGCATGATAATCAGCCAGCCCTGGCCCGCCCTGTTGCATAATACAACTCCGACATCCCAGTCCAGACTGGTAGTTGCACGGCTAACTGAGCTATCGAACTGGAAGTCTATGGTTAGCAGCAATTACTCTGGTGATATGTTGCCCCTCACTTGTTTGGAATATGAATTTGACAAGTCTTCAGTAACTACTGACTTCGTAACAATGGAAGGCAGCTTATTACTAGGGGTGCACCGATCCGATATTAAGATCGGATATCGGCTCCGATATTGACAAAACGGCTGGATCGGGGATCGGTAAAATGAAACAGATCCACCGGCCGATCCAGTTTTTTTTTTTTTTCCGCCGTCGCAGCACATCCTACGTCATTCGTCAGCGTCAATGTGTCGCATGCTGGAAGAGCGCAAGTTGTTGTTTGACCAACTCTTTATTAGTTTATTCTCAGGTTCAGCTGCTATGTTTTATTTTTGTATTCCTGTTTGCAGGACGTTACACTTACTCACGTCACATTTCTCCGCTGATTAGCTAGTAGCCCCGCCATCAGCTGTTAGCCTCACCGGTCAGCTGTTAGCCTAGCAACGCTAACTTTCAAACCGAGTACTCAATACTATGTGGGCTGTCCATCGTTGCTCCGTTGGTCCTCCCTCCACCACAACCTCAGGGTTATTCACCGCCGGGCTGCTTTGTCTCCTCCTCTGCTGCTGCGGTCTCCCCGGCTCGCAGCGATGCTGGATGGTCGCCCCGCTGTGTGCACGGAGCCTCCAGACGCTAGTTTGTTTACAGACGGTGCTACTGACTTCGGTGCTAGTGTTCCCTCCGTGCTGACTGACAGGCGCTAAATTCATTCATTCTTTGTTTTGTTTGTTCCACTTTGTTACGTGTGTGATTGGGTATCCTGACAGGCGCTATATAAATTAAATGTATTATTATTATTATTATTATTATTATTATTATTATTATTATTATTAATTATTATTATTAATAATAATAATAATAATAATAATAATAATAATAATGTTACACATGTTTACAATGTTCGGTAACTGTTTGATTATTTTGTCTTAGGAAAGTCTGGTGCCTTTAGTCCCTTTCACATGGTGGAAGGTATACAGTTTATTATGAATTCAACAACGGTATCGGATCGGTATCGGGTATCGGCTGATACGCTCAGTCCAGGTATCGGTATCGGGATTGGATCGGAAAAAACTGGATCGGTGCATCTCTACTTATTACCATCAATTATTTAGACATTAGTGACATGTAAAACAGTTTACCGTTAAGCACATTTACATCACTTTAAGGGCAGTCTAGTTTGTTTTATTGTCAGGTGTTGTAGAAAAAGAGTTGAGCTCTGCTATAAATCATCAACAAAGATAGACACTACAGTATGAGGTGAGGCACAGATCATGTTTTACTGCCGGTCTTCTGTGCTTTGGAGAGGGATATCATCCCAGGAAGTCGATCCATCTCCCCGACAGCTCCATCTGTATGAAGTTGATGCTTATATAAAGAGCATATATAGAGGAATAGTAACAGACCAGTGTGTAATAGTTGTTGTCAGTCTTTCATGCGGCAGAAGACAGGAAGTCATTTTATTAACAATGTTTTATTTACTAAATTTGACTTCAGTTTTTGTACAGAGCAAATACCTTATATAATGAGCTTTAGAAGTGCCGGTAGGTGGATTCTGTTCCTGCTGGACGGAGCCAGGCGAGCTGTTGGCACCTTTTTTCGAGTCTTTGTGTTAGACTAAGTGAATCGCAAGGATGAGAGGAAAATATACCTTCATTCATCTCAGTAAAAAAGCAATTTCCCAAATATTCAAGATACCTTTTAAAATAGTAGTTGCAGACTATATTTGGAAAACTTGTGCAAGTCATTAGGCGTTGCAAAGCACAGCTCTTTCTATGAAGTAACTGGCTGTAGCTACTTTTGGAGAGGAGCTGCTACCTGCAATTGGTTTTGTAAGTGTGATCAAGAAGGAGTCTAGACAGATTTGTTTCATTCAGTGTGTGTGTGTGTGTGTGTGTGTGTGTGTGTGTGTGTGTGTGTGTGTGTGTGTGTCTGTGTCTGTGTCTGTGTGTGTAAAATGTCTCCTGGTCTACAATTTATTTTATAGCTGCAGCTGTCTCACCTGTCAAGAAACGTGTCAAAAGAAGAGAGGTTTCTGTGGGGTTATGATCAGGAGTTCTGAGTGAGGAAGACAATCCAAAAGCACAGCAGGATCCACCATGTAATGACACTACTGTATATGCAGGCATCCGTGTGTTTATGGCAGCGTGACACACACAAATGCACAGTCTTATATTCATTGTGTACGGCTTCGAAATGTCCTAGAAAATCACAAAGATCGTGTCTGTCCTCACAGGCTGTTGATGTGTCCATGACCAGCACAGTTGGACTACACACATCCAACTGTGTAGCAAGTGTGTGTGTGTGTGTGTGTGTGTGTGTGTGTGTGCGTGTGCGTGTGCGTGTGTGTGTGTGTGTTTGGTTTCCCCGTACGTGAGTCTGTTTGATCAGGACCAATGCGTCTTGTCTGAGCCAGTTGCAGAACACAGTTATTCAGCAGAAGGTCCCTTTATACTAAGCTGACAGTCAAACCAAACTGCTAATCAGGGAGGTTTTTTTCCTTCCTGGCAAAGGGATGACTGTGTTGATGAAGACTGTTATCAGAGCCTCCTCTCTCTTCATGGCAAACAGCTGTGCTTCCTCTAAATTTGCCAAACACAAGGGTGACCAGCTTTCCCATTATCCACAGCTATTTGTGGTCAATTATCAACCACCACGGCTGAATGGCGAAGCCCATCCGGAAGTCCCTGAAGATACAGTTTCACTAATAGCTGCTGGATACCAGCTCTAAGAAAAGTGAACAGAAATCAATAACACCCCCAACTTTCCCAGGAGATGTAACTCTTTTCCAAAAGCTAGGATTTCAAAGGCTAATTTGACTTCTTTTATTGGGCCTTGGAAGCATTTTTCGAAAATTATTGTAGCCAGGGGATATTAAAAAAGTACATTTTTGGGCAATGATTGCCTCGGTTGACAGGCTGCCAGACTGGCAAACCTCAGCTTCAGATAAGATACACCATCTTACCAAGATTTGGATTTTCTGGCTGGAAAAACTGGCAGTATAGCAAGTGGTTAACATCTTCTTAGACACAGAGAGGTAAAAGAAAAAGGATTTTCTTATACCAGTATTTTTTTATTTTATTTTGATATATTCCACAAACGAGTATTTGTAACCAGATATCTTTTAAATGTATCTGTGCCCATCTCTGATTGTCCTTTAACAGATTTTTAATCAGTAAAATGAGAGTTTACTGGTATTTCTCGTTAGAATGAATGAAAAGAACCTTGCTTTCCCAGGATGCACTCCTCTACATATTTCTGTCAATATACAGTATACCTTAACTTGGCCTCCTCACTGTGGTTACCCAATGATAGTTTAACCACAAGGGGGCGGTGTGCTACATATAACCAAGTGCAGCTCACTTTTAAACTGATGCCAGTATGTGGCCCAGAGTGAGAATGAGGAGGGGAGGGACTTTGATTTCTCCACTGACTCATAAAAACTACCATTGCACCTCCTTATTATTGGTCCCTTATCCCTTGACATGAGGAGAGACAGTGAATTATTGTTCTACTGATGGTAAAAATATTACCTTAGTTCAAGACTGATGCCATGTAACTTTTAGAAGGGGTCAAATTGCTGGAATAAAGCCATATGAACAGAAACATAATCTTTACTGCAAAAAAACCTGTTAGCAACACTTCCGTTGAGCATGTTTTATATTATCTTATGGGACGATTTAGGATGAATTAAGAATATAATAGCCTCAATCTGTAGAAAATCCTGCAACTATGTTGCAAGAATAAGAACCTAAGGTCCGTTTTTGACATGGTTTTGTTGAAGGTGCAAAAAGGTGTAAAAAAAATCCTCCATTGCATTTCTGGCTCAAAACACATGCTTTGGACAATAATTGAGAGTATGTGAGGCTGTCAGAAATCGAAATCTTAGTCAACTTGCCTGGTAGAACATGCAAAAAATGACACCATATCATATCAGTGTGAACATGACAGTGGAGTGGATAAGGAAAGGAGGAAAGGAAGGGAAGGGCAGAGTGAAGGAACCCCACTGGGGGTTAGTCATTGAAGGGCTCTGCAGGGAACAGAGCAATGAGGAGTTTCACACGGCAGTTTTGGGCGTCACCAGCTGTCAGTTATGTATAAGCAGTATGTTACTGCGGCTGGTCATGCATGCTCGACAGCATGTATGTGTCATTTATTCTGACCCTCCAGCGAGGAAAGGTCAAATAAACTTCATTCTGCAAACAGGGATCAGGGACTCTAAAGTGTATGTGTGTTCTTGTCCTACTATCCTTGTGAGGATTTTGGGTTTTTAGACATCAAGAGAGAGGACTTCACAGAGTGCGAACATTTGTCAGGTCATTTCTCCTTCAAATGGTTGAGGTTTGGTTTAGGAGTTGAGGTTAGATTTTCATATAAGTTTGGCATCATAGCGTGTCTCAGCGCCCACATCGCTGCAGTGTCCCCAATTTGATTCCAGTCAGGGATGTTTGTTAAAGTCATGACCCTGTTTCCCCAGTTTATTTTGTTACCTTAAGAGTCTTTTGTTTATACAGAGGCTTCGAGTCCACAAACTTGCACCGCCATGTTCCCACAGTAGCCCAGAAAAGACAAACCAAATGTGGCTCTAGAGACCCTTTCACAGTTTGGTTGGTTGGTAATCTGCCGCTTAATGCCACCAAGTCAGCCACCTTAGGAAAAGCGGTAATAGTGATCATCAGAAGCAACACACACCAACTCCAATTGGCTGCCAAAAATAATCAAACGTTTCAGGTAAATTTAATATCTCTACTAATAATCTCTAACCAGCATGACTCTGTAGTCCTCTTGTATACCCACAGGCAGGACATCATAAAGACGTGCACCAAAAACCTCAACTTGTCCTCTATTCAAAATGCAGAACAATTTCTAATCTGCAAAATCCACACTGACAATTCCACCAAAATCAAAGAGGAAAATGTGCGCCAATTACATGATTGCATCCACCCACGAGGCAGTTTTCACCTCATTAGCTTAAGTATCTGTCAGCAGGCACTTTCTATGTTTTTATAAAATTCCTAATTGCCTCTTCTTGAACTTATTCTAAAAGACCTAACTTCAACTCATTGGTGTGAGTTTACAAGAAATCAATGAATCAACTTACAGTAACTTGACGGCAGCTTTGAGAATCTCTTCCATAGCTGGTGGAGACTGGTGGACCTTGCTTTGAAGTTTTTAATCAGTTCTGTAGCTCAAGTTCAAAGGAGAGAAGCAAAAGTTTGTGGAATGAAAAAGCCAGACGGACGACGTGCTATATGCTCAAAACACTCTGTAAGGATGGCAGGAACGTCTCCCTGCCCCCGTTGTTCAATAGTTACTCTGTAAACATTAGGCGGCGTGATGGAGTGTGACAGATTTCATTCAGGGGGAATCTCGGCTACATTTCTCTTCCAGTACAACATGCATTTTAACTCTGTGCAAATATGCTTTTGGCTGCAGTTTGATTCAAGGAGACTCATTCACATGAATAGCAATGAGACGCTCTGGATGCGCTCTGCATTCAGGAGGAGGACACCCCCTGCCATTCGTATGCACACAACAGTGTCTCATACAGTACACACCGAGGCTCATCGGTAGTCACACACACGTACTTACTCACCCAACCATTTGCTGATAAAACTATTGCATACATACACACGCATACATTTTTGCATTCACACAATAACGAGAAAGAGGCCTCAATATGTGCATGTTAATAGCAGCTCGAGTCTCGAATGTTTTCAAACAGTGACTGTTGTCCAGGTTGAGATTCAGGGGTGGAGGGGAGGGTTGTACAAAACCACAAAAACTCACATGTTCTCGTGACTCGACACGCATTCTGCCACCAGCTACAACAGATGATAGCACTCATACCTGTGGACATGCAGGAGTTATAGGCTGCAGTCTGGTGTTTATTCACGCTAACAAGCATTGGCCGAACGGTACAACCCTGTCCAAATGTGCCTTTCTTGTCAGCCGCTGAGGGTCTCAGTTACTGGACAGCTCTGCAAGGGAAATCACAGAGGAAGCAGAGGCCTGAAGTACGAAGCCAGGTCAACGTTCCCAGGATATGTTTTTCTTTTCCTCTTATCAGGCTTCACCAACCCTAACAATCCCGATCACGCTAAGCAGTCACACGGAGCTGGTTATTGACTCGATGAGTCAACTCAGGTTTTCCACATCTAGCCATGAGTATGTTCACACAAAGGGCGAGGTGTCTGAAAAAGGTTTCTGAAAAGTTCATAAAAATCAATGAATATTATGAATAAATATATTATTATAAAGAAGAGCTTTGAGATTTGACAAATGGAGCAAGAACTTAAGTACATAATCCAGGTCAAACACACTGTCACAGCCACTGGTGGACTAAACTAGTGCACAATACACATGGAAATGTAAACAAGAACAATTTTTCGAATATTTTGACGTTAAATGATAATTATTTGCCGTTGTGATATGTAATGAAAAGGTTGACATGTAGGAAAATAGATAAGTAAACCCAATGCAGGACATAAATGACAATTACAACAGCCCCCTTAGTTCTTACTAGGTTTTCTTGGCTCAGTACTGAATATCCCAAGGCCTGGCACCAGTCCACGACCCCGGGGTTGGGAACTCCTGATCTACGGTGCCCTTCCAGTGAGCAAACCGTGACGAAGAACTCTCTCTTCATGATAAATATATCATCACTTTTTGTATGCTGCTCTGCCCCCCTCCCTCTGGCGTACATGTGGTGCCCTTTTTATGTTTTTCGCCCCTGCCCCTCAAACATCGTGAGCCCGCCACTGGTTACAGCTGCCAAAGTGCAGGAAGGACAGCTGATAAAAAAATTCCCGACTGCGTGAATGTGTAAAATTATGTATTCCATTAAACGATAGTGTTGCCTATTGTTATGATGTTTACATTTACATTAAGGGCATTTAGCAGATGCTTTTGTCCAAAGTGACTTACAGTAAGTGCATTTGTCACAAGAGAGAAACCACAACATATTACCGTCGATAGAGTAATATGACAGTTTTCTTCAGCTGCAACCCCCATGGTGTCAAATGGACTTGGGAACAAAAAAGAGACGTAAAAACACTGTATTAGTCTTGTTTCATTCCTTTTCCTAGTGAACCGCACAACCTCAACAGGCTACATCCGTATCACTTCACACACACTAAAACACTCATCTGCATTGTCTGTCTGTGTCAATAAATCCATGTGACCAAACCCTATCAGCTCTGACGTAAATGCTGTTAGTGAACACTGTTAGTCAACACTGTTAAGAGGTCAGCGAGTTGAAATTGACCCCCCACTGCACGCAGGACCGCCGTGACCCCATTGACACCTCATACCTCATTAATACAGTGATGCACTGAGGTCTCGTGTGACCTTTATACGCACCCCCTCGCTCTCTCACACACACATCTCATCATCTGACCTTCCACGGCGGTCGAGCACTTTTTCTGATGAGCCCGTGCGACCCACTGAACTGGCTAACCTGCAGGGGTGAGGGGGGCTCAGCAGGGAGGGGTCACCGGAGTCGTTGAGGTTAGAATGGTTGATTCGAAATGACGGCCATATACTTCGACTGCTGCAGGATCCCAGACAAACTGCTGAAGTGATCAGATTCCTGCGTTGCTGTGTAGGATGTATCTAAACTATAAGCTGCTTATCCTATGCCAATCCTGTTATACCTGCCAAACAAAGTTCAGAGTTCAAGGTTAAACTCATTAAAATGGCATGATGTAGTTTGAGAATAAATTCAAATTGAGGTAATAATACAAACGTAAACATATTTATTGTTTCCATAACTAAATAAACAATCTGTTCTCAGAGGAAAATAAGGTCCGCAAAAACAAAAACATATAAACAAAGTAAAACAGTACCAAATTGTGTTGTCCTTTTAAGGTCACTTTGTTTACATTTTATTCAGTTATGAAAACAAAGAAAGCTTGTTTAATTAGTTTGTGTAGGCATAAACAATGATGAACAAGGAAATGTCTTCCCCAAAACTGCATAGTGCTTCTTTAATCTAAAAAAAAAAAAAATAAATCATGGATATTATACTGAATCCCTTCTAATCAACCGCTCACCGCTCACTAAATGATAGAAGATCTGGTTAAAAGGAAACAATTACCTTAAACATTTCCTCACAAACGTCTTCTTGTTCTGATCCCCTGAGTGAAAACAGAGTGAGAATACAACAGATAAAGAACAGTATGTTGTGTTTTCACCCCTGTCAGTTTGGTTGTTTTTTGTCTGTGACCAATATAGAAAAAGTCGGACATGTTCACGCTCCCAAGAGAAAGAAACCAATTGATTTCGGTGATGCTGTGACCTTCCCTCCACTTTTCACTTTGGTAATGAGTGTTTCTCCTGACCCGACAGCCACAGAGACCATAAAATTGGCGCACTTGTTCACACCCCTGACAGGAAGAAAATGCAGTGGTTACCTCACCGCTTTAGGCCAAACTGTATTAATCTAAACACCAGCTACCCTGTTCTCTAAAACAAAACTACATGTTTAAGAGAAACATGTCAATATAAGCTAATGTGAAGATTCGAGTCAGCAGTTACACCTGTCTGGTCAGATATTTGACTTAAAATATAATATGTAAGATGTTTACATTAGAGACAGTTGTGTATTTTAAGAGTAGGTGTGGTTATATTGTCACCAACAATGTTCAAATCTAAAAAAAAAACATTATTTTACTCAAAGTTTTATCTAGTTTTCCAGTCAGTATTTAAGCAATTTGTTTGACTTGTAAATAACTACTTTAAATATCACCTAAAGATAAAATAAAGGTAAGATGAAAAGGTCTGGGGAGGCATGATTCTTAGTTGTTGTTCAGGTGATGATGATCTGTTGTGACCTGGCTGAGATTTATAACTGGATATTTTTTATACTAACTGCTATTTATGGTTTAGGAGTAATCAAGCATAATAATAATAACAAAAATAATATAAAAAAACTTCCACCTTCTTGTATTTTTCTCTCAGTAACTTGTATCTTCAGTTCTTTATTTTTCTGTGTGTCTGTGCACCCAGCGATCACACTTTATAGCCTATTTTCCTTCTCATTTGACGCAAATCTTCTAAACCTGACTGCTGCCGACAGATGACAAAAATCCGAGTGATGGATGAGATGCCTGAAACTAGAATGTCAGAGCAAAATGTCCCGCTGTGCTTGTGATCAGACGGGATGGACGCAAGGTGATTAATCGCAAATTAATCGCAATTTTTTTTGGCACATTTTTTTCTGTTCTAAATGTACCCTAGTGTATTTTTTTCATGTTCTTAATACTTTTAACAACATAAGAAAGGGCAAATATGCTTGCATTATGAAAATGTTTATTCAACACTTCAAATCATGCAGGAAAATAAATCCAGGGTTGTCTGCTTTTGGCGAGGGGGGGCGACGGGCTCCCTGCATCTGCCGTCTGTTTGGCTTGCAAGTGGTGTCCACTGACACTGCACGTTTTTCTTCTTCGCCTTTTTCACGCAGTGTGCAGCTTTCTGTCAGTCAGTATCACACTGATGATCGCCATGGCTCCGGTGCAGCAAAACAATAAAAAGTACGACTTGAAATTCAAACCTTCTGTCGTGATATATTCAGAGGAAAACTCGGGAGAAGCAGCCGCTAGACGTTTCTCTGTCGACCCCACGAGAGTGAGAGAAACGGAGCTTCAGCGTCTGTCCGAGGAGGACAGCAGCGGCAGGCTGCCTGCTGGAGGGAGGAAGAAGGCTAGCGAGGAGCCTGAGATAAACATGCGGGGATGAGTTATCAGCAAACGGGCATGCCACGAGAGAGTGTCCCGCAAAATGATCAGGGCGATGGCGAAACAAATGTCCGCCACCGTGAGTGACAGCAGAGATGAGGAGTTTGCAGCGAGTGCTGCTTTTCAGTCCGGCGTGTTTTTAACGAACCGCCAACCCTGCTTCTTCTTCTTCTTCTGATTCCCTTTCTTATTCTATTTCTTCTGCCACCCTCTGTATCAAGACTACGGGTGCCGCCGACGGCCGTAAATCATACAATGCGCTTTTTTTTTATATAAACTGAGCGTTAATCGTGCGTTAAAAAAATTAACGGCGTTAAGAGGACGTTGCGTTAAAGCATTATTAACGCGTTAACTTTGACAGCCCTAATATATATATATATATATATATATATATATATATATATATATATATATATATATATATATATATATATATATTATATATATATATATATAGTTCATGTTTCAATGGGTTTCAATGTGGATTTCTTTCTGTCTGAGTGAGAGACTGATTTGCTTGTTGACATAAGGTAATGTTAGCAGAATAAAGGCCTTCACTTCAGACAGTGTCATAAGTGATGGATGATGTGTTTTCTCTTTAGATTTCAAAGAATTAACAAGATCATGACAGTGAGTAGGTTAAAAAATTAAGTTTGTGATGAGACAGTCAGTGATTTTAGCATTCCTGGGAGACATAATATTTGAAAAGAAAGATATTTGGCAGATCCTAGAAACCAAGTTAAGTTATTTTTGTTCAGTACTGGTGTCATATCATGTGCCAAAGTGTCTATGTGGCTGTAGGAGGATTGGTTTCAGAGGTCCATTTGTTTCAATTGTCTCCCACCAGTTCTTGTCCTTTTTGCTCCCACCTCTGTACATTACATCACCACTCAGACAAGTAGTTAAAACACATTTTTTGCTCCATCTAAGATGTTTTCAGCTTGAGCAGACACATCTTTGCCCCAGTTTGTGCTGCCTAGCGTGAATCTGCCTGTGCTTTGTTAATTTGTGGGAGATTGTATAAATGCAAGTGAGGTTGAAGAATCTGGGAGTCAGTGTTTAATGTTTAAAAATATGCAGACCGGAAATTAATTGTTATGTACTATACAGTGTGTACAGATGTGTGTCAGCAAAAACAAGAATATATAGAAGCACTTTGAATGAGTATCATTGCAGGATGCACAGTACTGACTACCTCCTCTTCAGCTGCTGGGGGCATCGCGTCAATTTTCGGAAGGTCTGAGTATTTCAGATTATGTGAGTAAAGTTGGAACAGCCACATGCATACAAGACGCACTGGTCCCCATTATTAATATTACAGCATTATGTGTATCAAATGCACGTTTCCAAATGTAAACCCCTGTCAATAATAAGACATATGGTGAGACTGGGTCCGCATGAAATATATTTCTTAACAGATAGACCGGTTTATCCTTGAAAACTCCAGGAACATGCATCAGCATTTCATGTAAGAAACCAGTCTGTCCAGAGTTACAATAAGCCAGTAGAAAAGATGCCTGGCTTTGTGAATCAAAGGTAAATAGATTTTTTATCCAAGTCAGCTCGGGGATAGATAAATCACTTCCGTCCAGCCCTCGACCCGTCAGCTGAAAACCTGTGCCATTCGCGTGCAGCAGAAATGTGTGCAGCATATGACCACCTGCTCAACTGTCACCTTTACTCCCCCTCCCGTACACCCTGCCTCACCCCAATCTCACACCTACTCTCCCTCATAACCCCCCAAAAAATCTCCAGATGGTGCAGCTTGTAAAATAAAAGCATGCTTCCTCTTGAAGGTTTACTGCCGCTTCCTGCTTTCTTTCTTTCTGGATCAAATAATACCTTTGTTAGGCTAAAAGGTCTGTGTGTGTGTGTGTGTGTGTGTGTATGTGTGTATGTTTGTATGATTATGTGTATGTGTGGGTGAGAAATAATCTTTATATCAAATCATCCAAAGGTTCGAGGGCATGTTTTTGTGTGTAATTCTGTGTGTGTGTTAAAGAAAAGGCAAGACTCAACATCAAACAATATCTTTGCTGCACTGGAAGATATGCTGTGCGTGTGTGTGTGTGTGTGTGTCTGTGTGTGTGCTGCATGTAAAAATCTGAGAATCTCAACATCAAATAATGTCTTTTCAGTGTTCAAAGTGTGTTTGTTCATTTCTGTGTGTGTGTATGTGTGCGTGCACGTGTGTTTTTCCCCATTTGGGAATTCATTACCATTCTGCAGAGTTTTTTTCTTTGTAAATAACTCCTTTGGGAGCATCACGTCGAGCCTTTTAGACTCATTAGGATTCGTTGTTCTGTCGTCTCCTGTGAAATACTCTCTCCGTGTTCATCTTTAAATACCACTAATGGCTTCTATTCGTCTTAATGCTTGCAGTTTAAATGCAGCCATTTGCATTTTGCATTCGCAGCATTTAGGTGGACTTAACGCAACAAAACATCTTGGATTGATGGCAGCCAGGAGGGAATCCGGCTCATTTATCTTTTTTTTTAAGGGAATCAAGTTGTTTTGCTTTTCTCTACAAGATTTTATGTTCTTGATATTTTCTATCATAAAATCAAAATCTGTCTTTTTCTCAGATCTCTTGTCACTGTAATGAGGTTCTGGCCTTGTTCTTGTTGGGAGCCTAACACCAACCACCAACATGGATGAAAGCTAAAGCAAGTGTATCAAGTTGCGGTGTCCACTGACAATAATAATAACATTACTAATGAAGTTTGTTTTTGTAGTGCTTTTCAAAACCAATGTAACAAAGTGCTTTACACAAAAACTTAAAAAAAAACAAAACAAAGACAAAGTCTACATAATTTCTCCCATCATTAACCCTAACCCACAGGGAAATGTTGTAAAGGTGCATCATGTGACTCTTCTTCTATTCAGATGGTGAGTCACTCAATAAGGGTTTAAAATCTACCTTCATCCAAGGATGAAGATTTACTTTTTAAAATCAGAATCATATTCATATCCTATTCAATTATAATATGACAAAAGTTATATAAGTCACTAAGCAGTGTTTCCCACACATATAGTTTACCGCACAGGTATATAAACAGGTGCCCAAGTGTGTTTGATGACCCATTTAAGCATTTTATGTTCTACCTTTATCCCCCACCACCACCACAGGTACAGGTACACAGCCATTCTTTGCATTACATCCATACCTAGTACCAAAGTTCAAACTACTTGTTTGGAATACAAAGTCAATTGTTCCAGTTGGTGTATGATGGACACATTGCAGATGTAAACAGCAGCAATTTGATCTCATCTGGTCTTGTCACTGACACACACCTGTCCACTGTCTACATAGTTTGTCTGGTGTGTCAATTGCTGAGTGTTTATATGATAAAAACTGGTGGTACTATCAATGAAAATCAAACATCAATGCTTGCTAATTCTTAAAAACATGCTCAAAAATATGATATATTCACGTAAGCGCTAATAAGCCTGGTCTTCAGCTTCAAGGCATCATTATTTTAATGTGACAGAACAATTTAAATAGAGTATAACAATGTTTGTCAATGGTATGAAATAACACATCTTTCTGATGACATTTTATTCTTGTTGTTCTCATTAATAGTTTTGTCTCCCCTTCCCTCCCTGCAGTGTCGAAGCCAGCCCCATCTTGGACTGAGGCCTTCCTCCAAACAGCGGGTAGGTAAACGCTTGAGACCTGAGATGACTTATTGTATCTGCTGTGTGTCCGTGTCCTCAGCGCTGAAGGAACAGTACGTCCGTGTATGCGCACAAAAAGCCGACTGTACAAAACATGCCACAGAGTTGGCTCACTGCACACAAAACACTGTGTGCTGATAAACTGGCTGAAAACATCACATGAGCAGCAGGCTGTAAGTCTGTGTCGCTGTGACATTAAGGAGGATTCATATGCAGCCAATGCTGTGTGTTCAGATGTGGATTACACATCATCTCCAGACATCTTCAGTCTGTACAACCCACAGAGTCTCGGCAGCATAAGTGAAAACACCTGTGGGGATGGATCATGACCGTGGAGAGGTTTTACCTGTATCTGAACCCATTGTGCCTGCACAGGGATTAAAACAGGAACAACAAATTACTCAGGTGGCTTTTGTCTGGTTCAGTTGTAAAACTAATAATGAGAGTGCCGCACTGAGTAAAAGTTAACTGTCTGAGAAGTGAGAAAATCAGGTGCTCTTCAGGGATGAGGACGGAGGTTGAATACAAATGGCAAAAAACAGTGATTGTCCAGTTTACTTGCAATGAAAGTCCATAATGTGTGGAGGCAGTCTGACTGAAAATCCAAGGCACTCTGATACGTCTAAAAAACCTTATTTGTGAATGGATACGCCTGTGTGCTTCGACTACAGAGAGTCTTCATCAGGCCATAAAATACACCACGACAAACACATTGTAAAATACCAAAAAAAAAACAAAAGAAAAAGATACGATTTTTCTAACTATAAACTAACCACGATAGACACAAGATACTTGTTTTTACATTGCTTCAGCCACGCCCTCAGCACAGCTGTGCTTCCAAATACACCGGAGAGAGAGCTGATGTGGAAACACGGTGGGCGGTACCTGCTCAGGCCTGTGTGAGCTGACCAATCAGAGCAGATTGCATTTTTTTTCAGGAGGGAGCCTGAAAGAGACAGGAGCTAAAACTGACAGATTAGATGGAGGCTGAATAGAGGTGCTGCAGTGATGGACAGTATGAGAAAAGTAATGTGTTCTTCTAACGTTGAGGCCTTAAAAACATTTTCTTGAAGACGCCTTAATAGAAGTATGAATCATAAAATATCAAATATGGGGCCTTTAACAGTTTAGCATTCAGTGTTAAGTTACAATTTATATAAACAGAATACTACATATTATTACTGTGTACTACTACTATTTTTAAAGAATGCATGAAGTATAAAGGCTGTCACTAAACATCAACCTTTTACCGATATCTATTTTAATGTTCATGCACATATGTAAAAGTCCATATTATTGCCAATATTATTATTTTTGAAAAAGTTTTGCTCATCAAAATCTTCCCAAATCTGTCCAAACAAAGGAGTCTGAGTGGAGAGATACCTGATATGATAGCTCTCAGTCACCCACGCCGAGCTGTGAATCATAAAGTGTATGTATGCTTTTGTGTAGAGGGCCTCGTAAGGTTAGCAGGGACAGTGGGCAGCTACTGAATGTCTTTGAAGATGGTATAACGCACGCACGCACGCACGCACGCACGCACACACGCACACACGCACACACACACACACGCACACACTTTCCACTCAGGACTGAACACTGGAGGCCACTGCTTTGATCTCCTCTGTCTGTTAGACTGCCCCCTTTTTCTCCCCCCTTGTTCTCTCTTCTTGTTCAATGTCATCCTCTTTATCTATCGCACCATATGATAAATTCAGAAAACCTTCATTAGCGCGAAAAGATAATCATCCAACTGCAAACCATGCCTAAAACATCTGTCCATCTCACCCTGAAACAAATTAACCGGACAAATCGGCCATGTGATCAGTACAACACATAAATACTAATCCGGACACTTTAAGCACTTTAATGAGTTAATTCCTGTCATTCCTCTGTCTGTGTCTCCCCGTTGATCACAGGCTTGTCTGAGAATGCAGCCAAACACATCTTTCATCTCACACTCTCGCCTAATTCCCTTTGACAGTCTAGTGAGTATTAAACAGACCTGAATGAGTTCGTGATCCGATGGTTTGAGTTTCACCGAGCGGCCCTGTGAGGTCGCCTGGCACAGAAGCTTCGGAGGTGTTCGCTTGCAGTTACCTCATCCAGGATCAAAGCGCTGGGAAGACGTCCTGCGCTGATCATTCGAGAAGTATGAGGTCCGCACTGGGCTTGTTTTGTTCTCTGGCCAGGTCTGCTGAAACCCCATGAGGGCCATCGACACAGGAGATGGTTCTTTAATGCTGCGTTTCCTGTGCCAAGTAAACATTTCGAATAGATGCAGCCTGGCCTGAATGGCTTGTATGTCCTTGCCTCTGCTGTGTCAAATGCTTGAAGCACAAGTCTTGTGATATTTTGCATTTTTCTGACAGTCAACAAACCAATGTGATGTCTCAAACCAAAACAAAGTTATCCTACTTGCCCAGATGCTTTAGGAAATAATTTAGTTAGTATTGAAACAGTATTTTATAATTTACAACACACTCTACATATTTACAAAAACATATCTATTCATTTTTCAGAAGATTGGATCAATTTGAATCTGTCATGGATATAACACACATCCACCCTTGTAAACAAAAGCCCGAAATGTTTATTTCCTGCATAGACCAAAAAGGATACTAAAAAACAACATCTGCCTCAGGAAACAGTCTGTTGATCCTGCTGCCATCTGGCAAAAGATACAGAAGTATCTGCTGCTGTAGCACCAATCTACAGAGCAGCTTCTTTCTCAGGCTCTGAAGCTCCAGATTTCATCCTTTGCACTCCATCTTAAGTCATTCGTTTTTAAGATAACACTTTATAATAAACATCATCACCACCAAATATTTGTTTAAACAATGACAATTTTCAGATGAATCTCCCTGAGGAATGATTCAGCTGTAGCTCCAAATCTCTAGCAAAACACCTCAACATTACCTCTGCCAACTTTTACGCTAATAAAGTGAATCAGAACAAAATTAGAGACTCAGGAAGAATCTCCAAATGTGCCATTTTGACAATTTTTTGTTACATTTTGGCAGCGTCTGTGCCATTTAAAATTTCTCAGGTACCAAACTATATATTTCACTTATATGTTACCTTAGGTGCTCCAAAAAATTGCCCAATCGGGCTCTGCTCGGACTTAACCGGGTAAACTAAACATGAATAACTTCTTAACTTGAAAGACACAGGTCTAACTGGGCATAACTAAGACAGTTGCCAAAGACTGTATGCTGGCACAGATCAAAGGAGATAGCTCTATCCTGTCATATGCACAGAATTGACTTTGCATACCTTTAATGTCTGCATTTGCATATACACTGTCTGTACGGTATGTTACACTGTCTGTACGGTATGTTATACGGCTTTAGGTTTAGTTCCTAAGCCGCACACCGATAATGGAACTGGGAGAAATACGCACTTCAAAAGAGACAAATATAACTGTGGAGATGATGCAAAGAAACCTGTGGTGCTTCATTACAAGGCCTCATGCCTCAGGCCAAGAAATAATAGTGTTGTACTGTAGGTAGGGGTAAAACACAGAACCGAAACCAAATAACATGAAGTCTTAACATGGAGATGAAGCTCACACAAGCAGCTAAATCGATTGATAAAATCAAAACTGGCTCTGTAAAAGTAGACATACGGTCTCATTTGTGCATCGTGAGACCTAAATGTACGAATGTCTACATTGCTTGCAGTATCTGCTCGCAGATTTCCCACATGCTTAGAAGACTGCCAATAAAACTGCCTGGGAAATAAAACAACAAAATTGTCACGTGGTGTCAGACCAGTTTGTGTGTCAGTGGGTCACAGGTGAGAAACATTTTTGCCGTATGTGATCTAAAAACACTTAAACTGTCAGCTGAACAGAAAGCAGAACAGATCAGATAAGTAGTTGACCTTATTCCATTATAGTTAAAGCTGGTTAAGACTTGTGGGGGAGGAAGTGGATACAGAACTGCTTCTGTTCAGTTTGGAAGTCTGAAGGCTTCATGGCTGTTACAAAATTCTCCGGGCGATAAAAACACAAGCCAGTGGAGGAGGACAAACCGCTATGCCACCCACAGACCTCAAGTCAACAGAGACAGAAAGTACTTCATGGGAAAAGACAATTTTCACACAGATGTCCTGAGTCGATATCACAAGACACCTCCTCCGGTTCTGGCTGCAGCGTTTATAAGAAAGGGACACGTGTAAAAGAGTAGTCAGCAAAGTTTGGAACTTGTTTTGTGAAAGTATGCAAAATGTACTTGTTTTCTTCACTTCTCATGTCTGAAAAGATTTCTTCTCAGGATTGTGTGGATGTGTGCAACTATTTGGCTTCTCCGGTCACACTCCTGTTTGCTTTGTCAACACTGTTAGGGCCGAATAACTGATCATCATAAACTGCTTTTCCACTTTTAAAATCACCTGTTGACCCCATTCCCACCTCCTGCAGGCAAAGCAGCCCATCTGTGATTTTTATCTAAAGCATTACGATGTACGCCACTGATGTCACAATTCACGTCACATTCATTCAAAGCACCAGAAACGGTTGTGTGAAAGAAGCGCTTGTAAAACAATGGTTACAATCTTTTGAGTGTCACAACCTCGGTGAAATGACTCACTCACAATCATAATTCGAGCCATTTGGTCAGTATCATTTGTAAAGTCTAGAAGAGCCACAAGATTAAATTATTTAAGATTAAAAAGTATTTTTAAAATTTCAGAAACATAGTTTACAGCTTTACTACCGCTCATTAAGTACTCTTTTCTGTTACTTTTACATTTCCCACTGGTTGTGTTTTTAGGGGCGTCTCCGGTCAGTAACTCCACTGGGTTTGACCCCTTTTTCCTTAGCTAAAGGCAAATCCGCTTCCTCCAAGGCTTTCTGCAGAGGCCTGCTTCCATTTTAATTTCCTCCCAGACCCACTGTATGCATGCCACCTCCGCATTAGAGCCCACAAGATTATTTTCCAATTTAAACATTGTTTAGTCAGCTTTGTTGTCATTTTATAGCACAAGGTAAACACTTTCTGTCGTGATTGTTTCCTCTGAAAGAGCTGATCCTCAGTCTGCTGCAAGGTTGGCTGAGCCTGTTGAGGGTTGTGTTTTAACAAGACAACATGTAGCCTGAGAAGTCTGTATAAGGTGCTGATGAGCGATGCACTGTTTGAATGATACAGTTTTGAGCTGTTGCATCATTATGTGGTCTTTCGTTTTGGTTTTATGTTTGCTTCAGAGTCAAGTATTTTCTTTGAGTCAGCTGAACTGAACTGAGCCTGTTGTGTGTACTAAAGTGGATTATCCTCATTCATCTGTGGAGAGAAATAATAGCAGGGAAAATGGGATTACTGCTCACATGAAATCAGAATTTCAGTAATATAATTTGGAATATGTGAAGAAGATATCTTGATCAGTTCTTTTTTCTTCTTTTTATCAGTTAGACACGATGAATTCTGTAATGCATTTTGATTTAATCGAGTCTAATAAGTCTTTTGATATAAATTTACTGCAATTTAGACTTGCATCCTATATATTTTACTCTTATAAAAATCAGACTAAGGGCTCGGAGATCCAGCCTACATGCCAACTGAAACATACAGAAGTCAATCTCTTACCATTATCAAAATAACACAACTGTCTATAAATACATGATCACTCAGCAGCAGCGTGGCCTGATTCGCTCATGACCTGGTTCACGCTGAATGACGGACCGAGTCATAGGCTCCATAAGTCTTTTCTATCTAGGGCAGCAGCAGCTGCCCAGAAATTACATAAACTTCCTCCATGTTTTGTAACAACATCACATGACATCCTCACAAGGCTGGTGGTCAGTCTTAACAGGGTCAGTTAAAGTTAAAGAAAATTGAATTTTGGGATTTGAAGATTGTGGCTTTTTTTTCCCCCAGCATGCACTCTTGACCTAATCCGTTCTGGCACAGGCTGCTTGTTTCTTTCTGCGAAGGTTGTTGTTACGTAAGTTGAAGTTCTGTTGTAGTGAAAGGTCCTTCAGATACGTGTCTAAATCTGTACTGAGCTGTTTGGCTTTTAAACATTCTTATACCTGTCTGAAGACAGCATGACATGCATCGTAAAGCTGTTAGAAAAGCTGATCGCGGTCTGTAAAGCCGACTACACCTTTGTAATATATTTTGTTGGGTTGTGTACTTAAATGGTCCGAAACCTTGGTATGAAATCAAAAGTATGTGAATTACATACTATCTATGAGCCAACAACTATGCTAATTACATGAGCTTGATGCTAACACATGATGGGGATTCCTTTTAATGTGGTAAGGGAAGTTAGAATTGTGACTGCAATAAAGGTATTTTTAAAAACATCTGTTTTAGTTCACATACTCAACTTAAAAGGACGCATGTGCTCGTATTTGCAGGCATGTTCAATATTTAATATTTTCTGTAAACAAGCGTATTACTACTGACTTCACTGAACCTGCTACTCAACACTGAGGTCAAAACTCCAAATTAGATGTATACAATTCAACTTTTTCCAATGGTTCCTGAAATGTATCTTTGTTATTACAGAGAGAGTAAAGTATAGAACAAGTGTCAATACTTAATTCTAGGTACCGGCTCAATTGGTTATAATGTGAATGGTACCCAACTCTACAGCGAAAGTGACATTACATAATGTGATTTAGACTTCCAATCAGTCCCTCTGTGTACATTTCCGCTTGAGTCACATCTGATTAGATTTTCTTCACCAAAGGTGGTTGTTTAACAAAAAAACCTCCCATGATCCCACACTACTTTCCAATGTCATCATTCTAGTATCTTGTTTTAATTGTTTTGATTGAGAGACCACGAGTGATAGAAGAGTCATAAATCGCAACTGACAAACCTGACTGAAAAACCTCATATTAACTAAGCAAACATTGGCAAAGGAATCATGCTTAAGAAAGTCAGTCAGTAGACCAGTCTTTGATAGTTAGTCAAAACTCACTTTGGTTGTTTGGTGTCTCATTATGTTGAAATTCATGCTAGCTGATTTAACTGTAGCTTCATAACATACGGATAATGTTCAGGTACAATAGAAAAATCAGAGAAACTTTTACTTATTAGACAGTGTATGTGTACAAGAGAATGCAACTTGCAGGGCTGTTCATAAGGATGAAGAGGAGAGGTCAGTGGGGTCAAAAGCTGCGGGTCTGCATTTTGTCATAAACATGAAAATCCAACTTCACCAGGTCACTGTGAGTTCAGGCCCGTCCCTGTCATCAAGATAATAACCCAGTTAATGTCAGATGTCAGAGATCAGCGGTCTCCAAGTGGTCATCCTCTATCAGCAGCTCTGTGGTTGTAAGATGTCAGGGGTCAGAGGTCACAGGTAGTAGCACTGCTTTGAGGTCCAAGTCCCCAAAGCAATTATCTGATGACCGGGACGGAGGGACGTGCTGAGGGGAACAGGATGATCTAAAGGGTTTCCTGCTAAGGTTTGTGTTATTTAATGGATGTGTTCTTGTTTACTGCTTCCTCCCTTGTGTTGCTCATTCTTTGTCCCATTTTGATGACAGTTTTCAGCAGTAACATACCTGGTGGAATGGCCACGGATGACATATACTTTGTGCTTCCAAATGACCTCAGTGTTGTGATGTTTCCACGTGTGAAGCTCACAGTCTATTTCACCCATCAGTCGTCCATTTTTTTGGGACGTATCACAAGTACTCATTTAAGTGGCCACCTGTGATTTCAGGTGAAGACTAGCCGGAGACAGACCGCATTGCTGCACCTCACGACAGAATTCAGTAAACAGAGAGGAAGAAGTCGTCAAGTTGTGCAAATGTCAGTGGTGGTTTAAAGTCTAATCAATGCCTATGTCTATGCTTATACTGATGCTAATGCCAATTCTGTTGGCGTTGGAAAGTTGGCTGAAGTTTTGTAGTCCACAAAACATTTCTGGAGCTTCACAGAAAAACATTCTCTTGAACAACTGAAGCAGATGGCGAAACCATACAGCTTGTCCAATGTAATCAAAGTCTCCAGATGCCCAGGGATCTCAACAGATTATATGTACGCTGATTTACAAGCTGAAAACTGCACTGTATAGCTGCTAAGCTAAAAGCATTAGCATACAACCTGTTTGAAGGGGGTGCGCAAGTTTGACTGCATGCTAAGGTTGTAAATAATGTGTTTTGAGTTAAGTTTGTATGAAGTGTTTAGAGTCAGGAGTATTTTCTTATAGTGAGGTGGGGTTTATCCCAACCAAAGCAGTTGGTAAATGTGATGGTTGGGACAATAACAATTGCAGTAATATAATTACTGTTTCTGTAAATGGAGTATTGATCGTTTCCATAATATTATAAAATTCAGACCGAAGGACAATCTGACCTTCAGTACTGGACCACAAAAAAATGGTTGAAAAATACCAAAGTTAGCCTCATTAAGTTAGCAGAATTCAGACTTTGGTGTACCAAATTTGTTTAAGGGGTTTTCAAATGCTCTGTAAGTCTCTGTAGTGGTACACAGGACTAACAGTCAGGATTATGCAACTCTTGAAAGTTATCCCAGAGGTAATATTTTATCTTTTATCATTACGATAACAAGGTAGCACTACATTAACTTTCCTAATTACTGCCTGTATTATGATGTGATCTGTGTTCTGAAGTCAGACATTATAGGTGGCAGATAAACTCCACACTTTTTCTACATAACCATGTTAATAGATTTAGCCCTCGAATAGGATTACTTTACATTCATGCTGTTTGTGGATGACCCACCAGTGGCTGCAAGCTGACTTTTCTTGCAGTAGCTCTCACAAGCCGCTTCCCCCTCATAATTCCTGAAAAGCACACTGAACCGATGACCTTTACCACAATCTGTTCTCTCTTTTCAATTAGTCTCTGCACTACCCCATAAATGATTCATGGAGCTCGGCCTGAGCCTGTATTAATAACTAACAAGGATAAGTGATATTTGGGAAAAGCGAGTGTGTCGGCACAACGGAGGGTTAAAAAGGTCCGAGATAACATTGGTCACGCTGAGACAGAATGTCCACTCCCGACGCGGGAGGCCATCTGATCAAGAGCAAAAACGGATGGATGGACTAGTTCTGCTGGAATTATCCAAGCGGCTTGTAAATTATATCGGTCATTACGTGCCTTTTGGGTTTTGGGAATTATTCCTGCCAGTATGGTCTGCTGGAGCTCTGAACAGTGGCTGCCTTGTTCAATAAAAAGGAGGCTGTATGCAGAATTTGTGAAATATGAGTTGATCTCTTGATCCTCCGGACAGATAATGCAAACAGCTCGCAAACCGCCAGGATTTCATCGGTCAAATCCCTCTTTACGCTAATGTGCTTTAAGAGGATTTCCTCTATACATTATTATGGCATCAGATGGGTCATTTCCTGAGAAGAGATCATTTCCTTTTTTTGTCTCGGCATTGAGTGTTTGTTTGGATTATATCTTCTATCTTCTTCTGCAAATGAGCG
Organism: Diplodus puntazzo; assembly: GCA_963678695.2. Lineage (NCBI taxonomy): Eukaryota > Metazoa > Chordata > Actinopteri > Spariformes > Sparidae > Diplodus > Diplodus puntazzo. The sequence goes on along the minus strand of OZ023159.1, from coordinate 18,759,723 downwards.
ATTGAACACCAGCACATGCATAAAAGTGTGAACGCTAAATCGAACGCACACTCACATGTTACCCTCCACCAAAAGGAGAATAAATCCAACATCTAGCATGGCGGCATCAAAGTGGCCCTTCCCATCGATTTCCTGTTTCTGTGTCACAGAGAAACAGGTTGGCTAATAGGGCTGAGTTATGCAACGGCATGCAGCTGTAGGCCTTTGCCCATAAATCCCTGCCAGTGCTCAACTTGAGGAGATTAAAGTTGAGTGAATGCCCACCCTGACAGCAGCCCATGGAAGTGGGCGCTTCGGGGGTCATTTTCAGTTATTTTTCACACTGCTGAAAAAAGCGAGAGGAGATTTGAAACTTTACTTCTGAGTCTTGGCATTTTTCTGCCAAGATGCAGAGATACGAAAGTACAAAATCAGAGCGCTGTCTTGTAGAAGAATGTACCCTTTCCCTTTCTCAGGCTACAGTTTCCTCATTAATTTGCAAAACTCAAGAGTGCTGGATGCTGATCACAACAGAGCTGAATCAAGAGCCTGTGAAATCACTTCTGTTTGCTCCCCATAATTCCCCCGTGCAAACAGAAAGGAAATATTTGTTTAGTGTCTCGTCGCCTTGCCTCCGAATGCTGCGACGAACCCTGTGAATGATATGCTGGGTTCGGAAAGCTCGTCGTGTTTCTTCTAATCCAGTCATTTCTCTGCACAATTGTGTGGAGGAGCACGCTGAGATCTGCCTCCTGTACGTCTCTTTGTTCAGCGCCGCCCATCACCCGGCTTGCAAAGGGAAGCACTTATTTCTGCTCCGTCGGCTCTTTCTGTATTTTAAACTTAGGCTTTAATTAGCCTGGATGTGCCGCCCACATTCAGGCCCACATTAAACGCAGATAACTGCCATTACTCTCGGCGACAGCACCTGTCCTGCTGTAATAAATTTAGCTTTTTTTATTAGCGTCATTATTTTCCCACCGTGCCTTCAGTTGGCTACAATGGCCAGAGCTCAGCAGGTTTCCGCTCCATCGCCGCTTCGTGCCAAAAGATTCATTTGTTTTACCTTGTTGTGACTAGAGATGCACCGATCCAGTTTTTTCCGATCCAATCCCGATACCGATACCTGGACTGAGCGTATCGGCCGATACCCGATACCGATCCGATACCGTTGTTGAATTAATAATAAACTGTATACCTTCCACCATGTGAAAGGGACTAAAGCCACCAGACTTTCCTAACTAAGACAAAATAATCAAACAGTTACCGAACATTGTAAACATGTGTAACATTATTATTAATAATAATAATAATAATAATAATAATAATAATAATAATAATAATACATTTAATTTATATAGCGCCTGTCAGGATACCAAATCACACACGTAACAAAGTGGAACAAACAAAACAAAGAATGAATGAATTTAGCGCCTGTCAGTCAGCACGGAGGGAACACTAGCACCGAAGTCAGTAGCACCGTCTGTAAACAAACTAGCGTCTGGAGGCTCCGTGCACACAGCGGGGCGACCATCCAGCATCGCTGCGAGCCGGGGAGACCGCAGCAGCAGAGGAGGAGACAAAGCAGCCCGGCGGTGAATAACCCTGAGGTTGTGGTGGAGGGAGGACCAACGGAGCAACGATGGACAGCCCACATAGTATTGAGTACGTCGGTTTGAAAGTTAGCGTTGCTAGGCTAACAGCTGACCGGTGAGGCTAACAGCTGATGGCGGGGCTACTAGCTAATCAGCGGAGAAATGTGACGTGAGTAAGTGTAACGTCCTGCAAACAGGAATACAAAATAAAACATAGCAGCTGAAACTGAGAATAAACTAATAAAGAGTTGGTCAAACAACAACTTGCGCTCTTCCAGCATGCGACACACTGACGCTGACGAATGACGTAGGATGTGCTGCGACGGCGGAAAAAAAAAAAAAAACTGGATCGGCCGGTGGATCTGTTTCATTTTACCGATCCCCGATCCAGCCGTTTTGTCAATATCGGAGCCGATATCCGATCTTAATATCGGATCGGTGCACCCCTAGTTGTGACGTCAAGGTGTCCGAACGACTCGGCTGAGATGGGAGCGACTGTTGTTTCAATAGAAGGCTAGTGACATGGCTTTGTAGTGTTGAAGAGGTTTGATCACAACAAAGACATGACATATAGTGTTTCCATTTTCAGTCATAGATTGTTGTGTGATGACAACTGCTCTAAATTTTTATTTTTGTTCTGTGTCTGGAACGCAGCTTAAGTCACTGACTCTGCATACACAATGCATGCAGCAGTGTCATGGAATCAAATCCAAATAGAATCAAATACAAGGACAAACAACTTATCTAATAAGTTCCTGGATAAATTAGCGGGATAATAGTGTCCGATCCATGCATTTGCACCTGGAATTAAAACGATTATTTGTTGTCTTGATTCTTCCCGCTCTGTGACTGGATCTCAATATGCAAATTATTTAGGCGAAGCAATGCCATAGACAGGTGTCATTCATTTCTAAATCACTTGTTATAAGAGGTAAGACTTGTTAGGTACGCCTACTGCTTCGGAGTTTTTGCTGTGCGGTTGATGCTGAAAAGCGAATGGAGTGTTTTTGTCAATGGCTGCTTTACAACATGATTGACAGGTGTCCAGGGATATCAGTGTCAGCTGGTGTTTTTGCCGCTTCCTCGCTCTTCTATGACTCATTCTAGCCTCCGCCTCGCTGCATAAATTAAGGTTTTTACCACAAAAAAACCCCAAAAAACTTTTAACACAAACCTCAGACTGTTAAAGGCAGATCCAGATGCACTGGAGTTTTAGGGATTTAGGATGTGAGAAGAATCTTCAAGAAGTCCTTTCAGGAACATGTGTTGTATGACAGTACGGCGTTTGTTATTAATTGGAGGCTATTTTTACTGTAATTTCATTGCCTTGTTGCATAAAATTAACACAGTATACTCGATATGCGAGAGGTTGGGAGTGTCAATCAGGAGCAATGATTCAGGATTTCTAACCCTGTTAACGTTCTCTTTTTTTTGCTCTCCTCAGCCAACCATTTTTGGGACATTTACCAATGAGAGAGCACTGTTTGACAACAGACTGGTGAGTCACCTCAATATGAACTTTTATTTTTTTATGTAAACTGAATGATGGCGCCCTCAACGTTTAGACATTTGGGGTTCTGAGGGTGTAAGGCCGAGGTTGGTTTTAATTGAAAAACAGCACGTAACGAGAATTTTAATTAACCTTAAATTCCTGGAGATAAAAATTCCCCAAAGCAGCAACAGATGTCTGTGTTACTTTGTGGTTTTGTGCATGTATGTGTGCTTGTGTGTTTCATTGTTCTCAGAGCTGAATTTACCCTGTGAATATGGTGGAGTTTTTGTTCATATTAATACATTTTTAAAATAATTTCCATTTCCTTTCCACCATTCATGCGTTTCCCCTGCATAACAGATGGGAAAAAATCTTGTCTCCTTGTTGATGATTCCGTGTTTTGATGGAACACAAAGACTTCCTTGGTCTCTCTGTTGTTGAGTTAATGCAAATGCTGATGGCAGACGCCACAGAAAGCCAATTTACCAGCAACAAAGGAAATTATTAAGCTGCCCGGTTGTCTGCTCGGCTAGATCTAACAGAGGAGGGGAGTCCATGGCGAGTCTCTGCCAACTGGCACATGACTTATTTAATTACTTAGCCCTGCGGCACTGAATGAATCCAGCAGATTTATGGATTCGTCCATTTCCCATTTATCAGAAAACAATAAAAGCGTCCCTTTATGCTCCATCTCCAAAGCACTCTTGGGCCCCATGACCATTCAGCAGGATCTCCCCACTCTTTCCAAAGCCGTGTGGTCTCAGTAATGGACTGCAGCAGGTGGGTGGGCGGACCAGTGTTGATTCACAGGTACAATATGTATTAAAGAGAGCCTGATCATGAAAGACTGGTTAAATCCCTTTGAGAGTGTGAAGAGCCAAACCTGGTCCTAAGCCAGACTGGATTATGGATGTTTGGTGGCGTTTGATGGAATGTGTCCAAGTTTTTCAGCTGCTTGGAGGAAAAAAGTCTGGCACTTCAGTCTTCGTTAAGGTTTGGATTGTCAATGTGAGAGAAAAACCCAAAAACCTCCGTTGATTCAAGAAAACAGATACAGACTTTATTCCCAAAGTTAAACCAATATGTGACACTGATAAAAGACTGATAATTGCTTTTCAATAGAAATTGTGAAATCTTCCTGTCTGTGTTACCTGACTGAGATGTGAACCACCAACAGTTTCTGTAGACAGTATATTGTCTTTAATGTCACTACAATAGCCCACTAATTTCTGATGGGAATTTCCAATTTGTATGCTGTAGATTTCTAGTTAAGCGTCAACATTTTGTTTGCCTTTGACAAAAAAAAAAAAACAATCAGAATTTTCTGATGATTTTACAAGATTCATAAAGTCATTCACTTAAGAAGGAAATTACTTTTCTTATCTTTTGGGGTAGGTTAAACCTTTTTGTGAAATAATACAAATTGATTCAATTTCACTCAGTAGAGTGTCTTCAATGGGCTACAACTCTTGAGAACCACCACATTAGATAAAAGCGGGTTTTAGCTGGTCTATGTCTTGCAGATAATCAACTCAGGGTTCATTTCCCTTTTCCTGAAGAACTGTGAGGTGAGGTGGGGCCTCCTCTTGCTCTCAAGCTGAAATCTTCTCTGGATTTTACATTGGCCTCAAAAGTGTGAAGGCACAGGTGGGAAGGGGGGGGGATCAGAAGCAGGCGGAGGATTATGCTAACGTTATGCGAACTGAAGAATAGCACTCTCAGTGGGACAGGCAGTCAAAGAAGACAGCCGCCATGATATCACCTCAAACGGCTTAACTCTCATGGTTCAGGAGGCTTTGAGGGATTAACCTAATAATAAAGTCAGAATTGTGCCGAAATCCTAATTGATTTTTTTTTTTCACCGTTATGCACATTGTACTCATTGTGTAGTGGATAAATCCAACATGCAGCTGCGTCAGACTCTGATCATGAACTCTATCAATGAACCTGGTAGTGTAACTAGTAACACTGTTACACTTTCTTTTTTACATTTTGTAAAGCAGAGCAGGAAGGAAAAGGCTTAATGTCAGATTTTCAGAGTCTTTTTGCATGTTGCGTTCCACCTCGAGAAACAAATGAGCATCTTATACGGAGTCTGGTACTAACAAGTATTTGATGCCATTGCTTTTAATGCTGCTGTAATTTGATGACGGATAATCTACTGCAGTCATTCGTCGGCTGTCGTGTAGCTCTTTGATTTTAATTAAAGATGAATAAAACAGCACCAAAAGGCTCATAATGGATCAGGAGCCTTTGACCACTAATTGGGATTGGTTTCCCATGACAACGAAAGCAGGATGCCGACTGAGGAGGCAAATACTGTGAATTTTAATAAAGGTGGCGTTTTGGTAGTATGTTGAGGGTCCCCTATTGATCCAGCTAGGAGCTGTGTTTACTGTCGTCTGCCATGAAGACTAAATCATTTGCCTGTGGAAGCTTCTCGAGAGTACAGCTGACATACATTTACACTACAATTCTTATCCGTTCACAGATCCCAATGTGACATTTTCATGTAGCTTGTTTGTTTCACCAGTAGCACAAAGTCCAAAGAAGAACCCAGAAATATTGTAGGAAAGACAGGAAGAAGCTTTGTTTTGAGACAAGCTTATGAATTTACAGCGCAGCGTGCTGCTCTCTATCTTGTTAAAAATCAATCTAGCTCACACAGCAGTTGATCTCTCGCTCCCTGCAATCAACTTAAACAAATGATCATCCAGTCAGGTCATTCAAACAAGAAGGGATTTCCTTGAATATAATTCAAATATCTGCGTTCTAATCGAATGGATGTGCTGCTCTACACCACGGCCGCCCAAAGTGGGGCCCGCTGGCCAAATCCGGCCCACCATAAGGTTTGATTTGGCACACCAGAAGAAAACCTAGCTAGCTGTTGGCCCCTGCCTCAGTCTTACTGTTAAGCTGAGCTGATCTCCTCCTGACTATAGCCGCATACTAAACATGCAGACATTTAAGTGGTGTCGATCATCTAAGTCTCAGAAAGTCATTTGAAGTCATTAGTTTGACTAAAATCCAGCTGCGTTTGGCTGATCCTTCACCTGAAACACGAGGCAGCTTCAGCATTTTGCTCAAGGGCAATCGACAAATGACCGTTGCATGTCTATACAATGCAAAGTCTGTTGTAAAATAATTTGAATTGGGCTACCGTGCTGCCAAAACACATGTACCTGATCCCACTCATCGCTCATTTCTACATTTGGTCTTTTCACCCTTCGCCATTATATAACTCTAAACCACCCTGATGAAGGTATGATCAGTACGTGGCACATGAGCGATGTGTGTTTAACTCTAAAATCCAGGGTGGTTGCATAAGGATGATCTAAGGGCGCTGGTTATGTAAACGTGTTTCTCAAAGAAATCAGAAGCCCAGCCAAGTGTGTTCCTGCAGAGGCCTGATCTTCCTCCAACATCAGCAACCCACTGCTGGGAACGTGGATGCAGGCCAAAACCAGAGTGCTGCATTTTTCCTTGTCGTCCATTTGTGTCTGTGAAACAAAAGTTGAGCAGGGGGAATCGGGCGAGAACGCTCACAGACCGTTCTGAAGTCCTGTAAAAGTTGCACCCGTTTACTGAACCTCAACACTCAAACCCACCCTGTGTTTATGTGCAGTCTAATTAAGCAGTAAGGGGATTAGGGTATGGTTGCCTCACCTCTGTGAAGTCTAATTGAATTGAACCCAATCGAAATTGGCTTTAAAGGATCAAACCAGGTGTTTTAGCGTCTACCTCAATATGTTTTCGATTCCATGCCTTCTAGTCATCCATTCCATACTGCATAAATGAGAACTTTATACTTTGCAGTCATTGATTATTACTTATGTTTGTTATACCATTATTATTATTATTATTTTTTTACCACAGGGCTAATAGATGCTTATTTAGACATGTTGCAGTCGCAGAGCAACATTCATGTGGAATTATGTATCTGGTAAACCATATTCAGTCTCCTTTTAGATCAGATTGAAGTCACCACTGCCTCCTGAGGGAAACATCCGGCTCTTTAGCAGCTAAATGCTCATCACTGATATCTGATAACTCTGACAAGCAGCAGCATTTTGACAAGTCACCGACATTTGAGTCACAGTGAACATGTAATCCTGTTGGATCCCACATGTGACAAGTGCCATTTGGAGGACAGATTATTCCGAAGCACCATACAGCACCACGAGGACTGGCATTTTAACATTGCATGGCCCCGGTGAGAATTAAACTCCTGACCCGGGCTGTGTTAGTGACAAGGCGCCACATGGCTGTTGTTGAATTAATTATATTAATGGCAGGTGTTCAAAAATACAGTGTGATGTCATCTGGTTTGTCCCCAGAGTTGCTCCACAGTGCAGTGTGTCAACATGTTGTTGTCCATTCATTTCAATTAATTATTTCAAGAAATGGTGGTCCATTTCCTGTTTGGACAAAGACACACCAGCCAAGCGGACAGAGGCATCACTGTGGTCTCTCTGACCACCAGTATGGCTCCATCCAGATGTTTGATAACAAGATGCTTTAAAAGTAGACTGCTTGTTTATTGGTTATTTACAGACAAAGAGTCGATTCAATTTAAGCCATGATGATGTGTGTATCTAGAACAAATAAAATCAGCTTGAAAAAGACTGAATGGATCTTTAAAATCCAAACTTTTCAAACTATTTTATTGCTCCCTATACCATTTTTTTTAACATGCTTTTTGTTTATCAATTTATCTTTCCATGTCATTTATTGCATTGCATTACTGCATCCGTTTTATCCTATGTGCCCAAATCTGCAAGCGTTCAACCCCATTTCCACCCACGCTTCAGGATGAGTCATGACTTTGTCACAATGCAATACCGAAGAATAAAACTGACATGGTTCTACTTTCCTGTCCAAGTATAGCTAAGCGTCACAAGCCAACACTGTGTGCTCGACGTGTGACGAATGTGAGGGAGTTAAGTTTGTCGGTGTGAGCCTTTTATAGCACTCTAGCTGAAACGTCTGCATGTAGCACCTGAAATATGCTATGAAAATTAGCCTCACCTACATACATAAACGAGCCTGTCTCTTGTTAGCAAGACGTAGCATGCTCATCACACCTAAACAAGAAATGACAGAATGCATAGTTTGGAAACATGGAAACATTTTCTGATCTGACGCCAGCAGGACAACATTATCTCAATCACAAATGAATCTGTTGTCTGACGTGAAAACACAATGGTTATAGGTGCAGTAAGTAAGAATGGGTCAACTGTAAAATTCATACTAATAACAATAAACATAATAACAAAGCATATCACCAGATAGACTAAATGTAGCTGTCCTTAATGGCTCAGTTGGCAGTGTAGCCAGTGGTTCGGACCAGGAGCTCTGCGACCAGGGGAGGGCTATTGTTTACATCACTAGCACGGGAGCTTTGGGCTGGTACGGACTGGGGCTAACCGGTTAGCATGCTAACTTCAGTAGAAATCTCTACAAGACAACACACAGAGGTCATTGTGTATTCTCATTCTGTTGATTATTTTAGTAATTTTCTAAAAATGTTTTGGACTAAAATTCTTGCATGTTGCCTTTTTAAGATTAGGTTAGGAAAATACTGTGGGGAACAACCATGGTCGTGGTTAAGAGTAATCAACGTTGATTGTCAGTTGGAAACAGGAAACAAACAGCGGTCGCTCCTGTTAAAGTCCAGTCTTGACCAACTCTCTGCCTATTTTGACATTTTCTGAAACCACTGAGGCTGTTTGTTTTTCTTTGGAAATTTCGTGGATGTTGCTGATGTCTTCGTGTACATGTGCTTGCATCAAAATGTTATCTATAGAAAGATTTTCCCTCCCGGGCTTCACGTCTGTGCTCGGGCTTCATGAAACCTTCAGCTTTGTGTCTTTGTTTCTGTTCTCTAACAATCTACCATCAATTAAGTCAAGACCAACAGCAGAGCAGTTGCACAACTACCTGCTGCTGCCTAAGAGCCTCGCCATGTGTGTGCATGAGTGTATGTGTGTGATCTCTGGTAACCTTCTGTTGGCATCAGAGTGGACAGTGTCACACACACATGCCTTCAGGTGTTACATAAGCTTGTCATGGCAGGCTGCTCGTCTCTTCACACGTACACACACACACATTGATGAACTCTGAGCTACGGGGATGAAATTAGCTTTGTGGCCAGCAGTGGGAATATCGGGTGGATGTGTTTGGATGTGTTTATGTCGAACGGTTAGCTACTTGCAAGCACGTCTCAGGGCCTGCTGGTCTTGTGATTATTAGTCATGGCTTGAACGTTGGCTTTGGGCCCGACTTGTACTCACTTTTCCCGTGTGTGAGTGCGTGTGTGTGCGTGTGTGTGTGTGTTTGTGAGTGTATGTGCATGTGCCCCTGCTGTGCTCATTTAATACCTGGTATTCAATGACATGCTGTATTATCCTCCACATGCCTGTGCTTTGAACTAAGGAAGTGTCTGTCCTTCATTTCATCAACACAACCTCATACACACGCACACAGACACACAGACGCACACACACCTACACTTGACACACACACCTACACTTGACACACACACACACACACACACACACACACACACACACACACACACACACACACACACAGACACACACGTTCATCTCTGCTTTAAGGCTGACTGTTCCCTCTATAAAGGGAACGGTGAACTGCTGATGCCTAAACGGCGTTAGCTCTTCCTTGAAATGTCAGTTTGTCCAGCAGAGAGCAAGTACGTCCCATCTCGGAGAGAGTTTCATTATCACCGATGGTTTATTCCGACTTTCTTTTGCGTTGCTTATTGGCTGTTAGTTAATGAGGAAATCTCTAATTGTGTACTAAGATGTTTCAGTGTGCATCATAAAAAGCCAACATGAATATAATTTGTGACTCGTTTGTGGAATCTCCAATCCAGCGTGAAAAACATCCAATTTTACTGCGCTATTTGTAGCCCAATTTAGTAAAAAATTCTCCTGAACTTTCCTCAGTGTGTTGGGCATGTTTGTGTGTTTCAAAGAAAGCTGGGGAAAGCCTCAATCTCCCACAAACATTTGTGGGGTGCTCTTCCTTTGGGAATATTGGTCTCATGACTTGAAGACTCTGTTGCTTTGATGTTAAGCTCGAGGTGGATGTTTTGGCCTTGACACCTCTACTTCAGTTCCTTCCACTTAACTTCCTGGTCTGAAAACAAAGACCATGTTGCCCTCTGACTCATGGCCTTTGGAGTTTTTATCTTGATCCAAACATCTGCAGATGGCAAACTGCGATACCAGTGAAGGTGCATACAAAATATATATTTTAAGTAAAGGAAAATGTTGTGGTTGGTTGACATCATTTATACTGTAGGGTACTTATCAGGTGATCTATATCTGGATATGCATCCGCTAAAGTATCTTTTTTTGGTGGCTTTAAATTTTGCCTGAAATAAGATTGGACATTAGATTTTGAGAGAGCAACGTTGCACAGAACACAGATACACAGAGCAGTGTTCCGAGAGGACATGCCCTCTGGGTGCCTCAGGATTTACAATAAAAGCTCAATAACACACCTCAGACACTCGACCAATCATAGTCCACCTCTCCTCCTGTTGACTTCCTGTGCGACAGAGGGTCCAAGTTACTGCGTTGGCCAATAATTTCGTGTTGCTCCCCTCCCCCTCTCAAAATCCAGTAATCCACGAGGAAATGAAATTGGCTTAGTGGCTTTCCGACCTGTCAGGGGAGAGAACGCCACACAGGACCACAGTGAACAGTTTAAGCTGATTAACCCCAATAAGAAGGGTTATCTTATTAAAGCTTGACTTTAGAGGCTATACGTAGGTCGGCTGTAAGAATATGAGTGAATACAGAGAGTACATTAATAACTGTTGGCTCAAAAAAGCTTATGTAACTTGTGGTTTCAGCTACGGGCCAAATTCTAGAAATATCAGAGAAGATATTATGGTTACAACATAAAGGACATATAGTTATGCAGAATAAACATTTCTTACTCCCTGCCACCTGACGTGCCATAGATTTGTCATGTTTTTCACAAATTCAGTTGATCATTTTGGTCTCTTCTGTCTTACAAAGTTGCTCAGTAAAGCACCGAACTACTTTGTCCATTTGTCCAGATAAGTTGGTCTCATGTTTTGCTCACTGACCTGAAGTCAGTCAGTCTGAATTTTCAGTCTGAATGATATATTGTTACTTTTATCGTAGATACATTTCTGACGTTCTGACCTAACATAAGTGATGCAGTCATGTCACTTACATTATGTGATATGAGTTATGTCACTTACATGCCCTTCATGTGCAAAACTGATGCCATAGAAGGGTTTGTAGAGTGTCATAGCTTGAAGCATAGGGCCACTAACCAAGCTGACTTTTTGACGGGTTAAGTGAGAAGGTATTGACCCACCTCTTTACAGCAGTCCTCTATTAACTATGAAATTGCCAAAGGTCAGTTTGCTGCAATACTAGACTTCATTGGAATTGATGCCTGCATCAGGCACTAATTATGAGCAGTCACACTAGTCTTGTTGAAACAGTGAGTGTAATGACTATGGGCGGTGATCTGTAAGCTCCTATATTATTCAGCTGCTTCACCTCCTGATTCTTTCACTGGAATGTAGAAACAGTCAAAGCAATGCTGTTAAATATGTTTGTTTGTACTTGAATCCTGACTGTATGTGATATTATTGTATGTAAATGACAGTAAACAGTTTCAAGGCTTTACATATGCCCAATTGTTTGATGTATTTCCTTCAGTGTTCTGCAGTAAAGGCCTGACGCAAGTGATAATAACACGGGGAAATGTGTGACAAAAGGAGTACACAAAGACAGAAGGAGCATTCTGTTTTAACAACTAACTTTTTTTGTAACAGCAACATCATCACTTGATCCTGTAATACTACAAATTCAATTACACAAATTCTGTAATGAGAATAGCATGAATGAATCATTCGTAATAATGACAATGATAACATTATCACAGGCAAATAGTGTTATTTTAACATAATATGTTGAACAGTAGCTGCATTTTGATGGAAAATTTCTATACATGCAAGTGAAAACAAACACAAGTAATAAAATGCTCTTAAAGCAGCAATACAAACAGTATATATTCTCTAATACTACCATATATTATTCTGTATTTGAAAAGATTTGAGCTGTCAGCATCCTTCAAATGATGTCATGGACTCTCAGACTCTCAGACTGCTTTGAAGAGTGCTGCTTTGGTGTCAAACAATATTTAATAGTAAAGGACAGTGTGGGACACACAGACATATCAATCCATATGTGTTTAAGAAAGAAAATGCACTTTACTTTAATTTCTACTTGTTTGCAGTCAGCCTGTCTTTATTTCTATCTGTCCAATTTGACCTTTAGTATCAAAAGCAATAAAAATCCAGAGTTAACAGGGGAAAACTTGCTCCTCACATCATGTCCGAACACAAAGCCTCAGAAAACATTTACGTCTTTTAAATTTATGCATTGAAGATGCTCTAGGGTTGCGCTAAGCATACATCAGCTATTAAACAAATGGGATTTCAGATCAAATAATAAGCACTTTGTCTTCGCTTGCCATTGTACTGTGAGGAGCTGGCCTTAAAGCAGCGTATTTTGTCTATTAATATTAAGGAGGTGGAGGGGTTGGCTCATGTTTTATTCATGACCAATCCTGGCCTGTGGCAAGCAAAGGCTTTTTATTCAGTTAAGTGAGATTACATTTGTTAAGTCTTTTGTTAAATTGTACAACAGGATAAGGCTGAGTACATATGCACGCACCGCCTGGCACAACTCGTGTGGTTGTTGGCTAAACTGAAATGTTAATCTGTTGTACAGAAGTAGAGCACAGAAACTGAACAAATACACCAAACAAATGTTATGATCCAGTCATTTCAAAGGTTACAACTGCACACGTCATAGCTTTTTGTGTTTAGGCTGAAATGGTAAAGCTCTCAATACATTTCTATGGTGTCGTACTGGCATTGAGCCATTTTATGATGACATTTAACATTAGAGTATCTCAGCGGGTTGATGATTTTATCAAGTAAATCTTCCACACTACATATACTGTATGAGCATATCCTATCTGAAACTTTCATCCTGTTTGGTTTATCACCAAGCCTTGATGATCTCACAGCTGCCAAATTGTTCTTCTCACAGCTCCCAGAGGTGTGAACAGTTTTTCGTTTCCCCTTGTTTTTCTTTTTCTTTTTTTTTTTGGCAGCTTTGCAAAATGCCAACTAGTCTACTTTCATTGATTTCCAAAGGTCAAGTGCGCAGTTGTTTGCAGAAGAGCGATATCCCCCCCCCCCCGTGCATTTCTGTGATCCAGAGGGCTGCCCTGTAAAGCTGCCAGATAATTAATGACTAAGTAATTAGCAGGTTTATTGTTTCTGTTCATCCATTTTGTCACTGCGGGTTGACTGTTTCCTTTTTCGCCGTGTTTTGATTGACAGGGCATTTTACAGTGGGTGGGTGCGGGGTAATTTGCAAACCAAATCTGCAACCGTGTGAGCGTTAATGAGCAGGGGGGGGGCCGCGGAGTTTCTACGTCTATGACAGCGCAAAGCAGAACCCGTAATCCAAATATAAAGAAGGGCCTTTTACAGCATGTGTTGAAAAATAATGATCTACGTACAGGGGTGTAAATATAGACACTGAACACTGAGAAGACTACGGCAACCGTGTGCTGCTGTCTGAAATAATCATTTACAAATGTAATCATGATCATAAACTAACTGCTTTACTTCTCTGGAGCATGGACACCCGACCTGGGCCACGTTCGGACACAAATGTTGAAATGATTGAATGGTTTCAGTCACGTCAACAGATGATATACCAGTTATACCAGTGTCTATGTTTTATATCGTCTACACTGTAAATGTCTGTAATAAGGGTAAACAGGCAAGGTGTAGCCATGGTAACAATTGTGTGACAGGGTTACACAGACTCAGTGATTCAGCTTATGTTAAGTGTATCATAAAAATGTAGTCAAATCAATCCCTGTTGAGTTCGGGTCGGCCTCGGTTCCTACTCTCAGACTCAGTTGGGTTTGGACAAAATGATGCAGCCCGGGCCTTAGTGTTCTGTATTTCTGTGTGAGGTTTGTCCTTGTGTTGTTGCCACACCCAATTGTCCCAGATGGTAGGTGCACTTGCCCATGTGCTACTCAGGTTGGGTACAACTTTTTATATTTGGCTTTCAACATGCTGGTAGAGATGCTTTTAGTCTCACCCTATTCTTCCCTGTTTCCAATTTTTATGCCAGTCGTCTGTTGGTTCCAGCTCCACAACTCTGTGTCTACCCCGTCATGACCAAATTCTCTCACTAACAGTTGGTTGCCTGAACTGAAGCATACCTTAACCAAAGAGCTGGCTAATTATATTTTTTGAGTTATTCCAGAAGGAACTTCTGAAGCAAACATTTTGTTGTTTAAAAATAGAGGAATTTCTTCGTTCATAGCCAGTATTTTGTGCCATGTTCTCAATGGGAAATAAATACCAAGACAAAAGAAAAAATATATATATATATTTATTTTTTTATAATGTCCACATATATTTTATACATGTAGATATTAGTATGGGGGCTGTTTATCTGTATGTTCTCTCTAACAGCAGAAACTCTGCTGTGCATATTTATTTTCAGTGTCTGACACCCTTTCATGGTGATCCAGATGTTTTTGGCATTGAACTCATCAATATTCATATAACCTCCAGGCGAACTCTACTATTTGTTTAAATGTTTCAGAGCAAGGAAAAGTTATTTATCTGCGGCTTGGGAGGGAAACCGCACGTCTTCTGTGACATAAAAGACATCATCTCTGTCCAATAGCCGTGTGGATCGGCACCAGGAAGAAGCTGCCATATTTCTTCTCGCCGCGATGGCTCAAAGGAGCTTGATGTTTTGGCTGACAGTTAAAAGAGTGGAAGCCACAGAGATGAACTGAAGTCAAACCTGTGAAAATCACGTAAGAGATGAACTCGTGAACTTTACATGACTCCCATGTGAGTCTTATGATCTAACAGTGTTGATCAAGTCAATCACTCATCAAAGACATTTTTAAAAAACACACCAACGGCAGCTGTAAAGTGGAAATCGAGACATTAACGTTGGTTGAATAATAATCACTAACAAGCTCCCAAGTTATCTTAACAACTTGGCTCTCAAGATCAGAGAATAATATTACCAAATGAAATGTGTTTTTAGCTTCATACACACAGGATTCATATCACCGGAGAATGTACCCATGCAGTTGTTCGGAATAGCTGATCTTATTTTGGGGGGAGGCGGAGGTCCACTGATGATTCTCATCTGTTATTTTGGCAATTACTGTTTTTTTCATCTTGTAGCTGTACAATTTATTTGTATCTGTTTGTCATGAAAGCTGAGAGCATTCGAAAAAAAAAATAGATTAAGTATGATTTCAATTAAAAATGCAAAAGAACATTTAGTAATCATGTTGTTTTGCTGACCACTTCAGGGTTGTTGTTTTTGTATAATGTGAAAAGTGATTGGTAAGTGAATGAATGTAACACTGTCTAATACACCACATTCACAGGGCGACCATTTTCCTCTGATGTCACACTCAGAAGCTCAAATGTCCTTTTGCTGTGTTCCATTTTAGAATTTCGATAAAAATGCAGGACTCTGACAAATCATTGTCTTTACACCACTTCCTGATTGATTGCAACTGAAAAGACAAAGGAAGAGAAAGACGTCCTAGCTATACTACACCATCACTATTTCAGGCACCATGTTACAACATCCCTCTGTTATCTCACCACACAGAGCGGCTGGCAGCAGCTGAAGCGCGTGCACATGCCAGCAGATGCTTACATACCACTGATAGTTGTACTTTGGCCTCAGGATGAGCATCCCCTTATGCAACACACTTATTCTGCCCTCACATACCATCAGTGATAGTGGAGTCTGGTGACATGCTGTATGTCGGATGTAGAGGTGGCGAAAGTACACACATCCTTTACTCAAGTAGAAGTACAGAAGCTTGTGTAATAGAAGACTCTGCTTAAAGTAGAAGTATTGATTCAACTCTTCCTAACTCAAGTAAGAAAGTACAGGCTCTGAAAAGTATCCCTCTGAAGGACATTTCTACCCCCCATCTCTGTGCAAAGCTAACTGAACCTGAGCCTTTTCACAATACGTCTCGCTACATCTGCCGGTAATGATATATTCAAACCTGGGCCTTATATTGACATGTTTGGTGTGTAAATGAGTCATACTTGCTAGAAGTTTTGGGATCAAGCTGAACTGCGACATGGCGACAGTGCCTGCTGTACAATCCTTTGAGACAAATGCGACTGTTAAAGTTAAATCTGTTGAAAGTCCATCTACCAAAACTAATGTGAACAGTACAGCGTACAGAGAACTTGGTAGCATTCTGTTTTATGAAATTGAACACAAAAAAGCAAGAAAAAACATCTTTAAATAACAAGATATAAAAGGAGAAAGGAGAACGAGGAGCTGCTGATATCTTTTAGAGGACAATGACACAAGAGAAGTTGATTTTGTTTGAGATTCCATTCAGTGAGGACATGGAGTATCACTAAAAAATTTACCTGATAAAAAACTTTGGATTCCATTTATTTCCAAGGAGAGCTTATCTTAAGGGACGGTCCTTACAGTTAGATATCAACTGATCTCCCTCAGTAAACATCAGACACTACTTTGATGTTCGTCTTGGACTCGTTCGGAGGAATGGTGACAACATTCCTGACCCTCATCTGCCAGAATGACCTCAATAATTTCATAAACAAGTGCAGCACAGTTACTGTCACTGGAACATATTCAGGGAATTTCTTCTATGTGGTATGTGTGTGTGTGTGTGTGTGTGTGTGCGTGTGTGTGTGTGTGTGTGTGTGTGTGTGTGTGTGTGTGTGTGTGTGTGTGTGTGTGTGTGTGTGTGTGTGTGTGTGTGTGTGCGCGCATGTGTGTGTCCAAAGAGGCTCCTGTTTTACAGGCTAAGGTTGGAGTACAATATGTATTCTTTTTATTTAGACACACGGAAGAAACATTTGTCTCCGAGAGATTTTCTGTCTTGACCGCCACTCCTCCCCTCCTCGTTTGTGATGAATGTTAGCATACTGTACAGGAGTGTGTGAGCGAGGGGGAAAAACAAAGATAGAGCAGGAAGAGATTTAGTCTTTTCCCAAACCTCTAATAACTCCCTTAGGTGGACTGTGGCGAGAAAAAGTGCACTGTCTGCCTCCACAGCAGAATGAATAATGGAGAGGTTTGCATTAGTGTGTGTGTGTGTCTGTGTGTGTGTCTGCAACCAACCCCACAGTAATGATAATTGACCAATTAGGTGGCGGGGAGAAGCATAAACACCTGGGGCTCATCCAGAAAGGTGAAACGGTACAGAATAATCAGACGGAAAACGAGACAAACAGCCAATCATCAGTGTTTTCTTATTTGTCAGGTCATCAATCATGTCAACTACTATCACACAAGATAAATGAGAAAAGTGGCGTTTTGCTGTTTACATAAATAACAGGGCTCAACTGCAAGTCAAGGAAAAGGTTTGTATGAATTCCAAAAAAGCGTGATATTCATTACTCCTGTCGTGTTGTTGGAACTAGTTGAGGTTAGGTTAAGAGCTGTTATACAGGTTCACCCCTAACTGCAGTTACAGTCCACTGGTTCAGTTTGTGATGAAGTGCCTTGCTCAGAGGCACCAACGCAGCAATAGTTAATGACGAGCATGATTCACCCACTCCTTCCCTGGTTTGAGCCGGTCAGGGATTTAAATCACTGACCTTCCAGCCTCCAGTCCTGACTGACAGCCTGTAAGACCTGCGCTGACACCGCTATTGTCAGACTGCGCTTTGATCCCACCCGACGGATAATACATTCATGAATAAGGCAAAAACCTGCCTTCCAATACCAGCATGTCTGGAGCACTAATGCCTGAGTGCAATGTTTGGGGGCCAAAAAGGTACATATGTGCCCAAGCAGTAAGAAATACATATATGTACCTTTTTTTTTCTGTGTCCACCATTTTTGATAGGTCAACTTTTGGCCCCTGAAATTAAGGTGCAAAGTTGCCACCAGAGGTACAAGTCTCGGCTCTTTAAGGTACAAACTACAAGGGCGCAAGTAAGTATCCAAGGGTGCAACAGCTGTACCTCAGAGGATACCACCCCAGTGACAAGCTGATGTACCCCTAAAGGTATAAATCTAAACCCATCTTTTCTGAGAGCATCAGAACACCAATATCCTCCAGCCTGCCTGAAATAAGATCAGAAACCTCTGTACCTTTTGGGTGACTTCTGAGAAGGACTGCTGTTCTCGTCACAGGGCTAAACAAAATGAACAAAAGGGTTCTAATCTAAGTTAGATATAATAAAAAGAAAATTTGATTCCAGAAAGTGCTTTTTTAGAAGCGAGGATTAAGGCACTGTGATTTTACCACAGTTCTAATTAATGGGGAATAGCTGGACCACATAAACACCAAGACCAGGACAGCACTGTGCACTATCAAATGTTGTATACTGATATGTGCCTGACAACCATCCATCGTGCAGGAACCCTCTCAGAAATGCAAACATGTCGCCTAGATGTCAAGTCCCACTTCATAACTCTGGCCTGGAAAAAGGGTTACATAAACGTGTCTGGGTCACGCTGTGCAGGTTCAAGACATCGGTTATGTAACGGGCCTTTGATGGCAGCCATGGATGACCGACAGCCCGAGGCACTTCCTCCTGAGACCCTCAGAAACCCTGTCCTCACATCTGCAGATAGGCTCTTGATACAGGATATGAAGATGTCAGAAGATCTTTTCTGATAGTGAGTAAGTGACAGTTATGCAATGAGAACCACTAAAAGAGGTCAGTGAGAAGGATGAGAGGTATTTATGAAAAATAGAGCTGGACTTGTGGACTGATGTCTGTTCCTTCTGAGTTGAGGAACATACCAGATAATAGTAATGAAATGAAGGTAACTTGCATTACAAAATTTGAAAGAGTCAGTTGAGTAACCAGGTAAATTAGAAACGTCGACGTCTGCCTTCAGTTCTTTGATTCTGGATTTTAAAGTACTTATATTTCTCCAGTGAAAATCTAATTTAAACAAAAAACCTTTTTAAAAACATAATGTTTTTTTGTTTATACTGTTCAGTCATACAAATAGTTGACAACTACTTTCACTAACTGTGAAAATCCAATCGATGGGAACAAATGCCACAACACCATGACCTCTAATAGAAAAGTCATTGCACAGCACTTGGAAATGCTGTCATAAACCCACAGAGCGTACATTAGCGTACAGTATCTGCTTTTTCCTCAACATCCATCCTCATATTAAATGTTTCCTACTGCACTCACAGCTGGAAACCGCTGAGTACAATTACCAAAGCTGCAGTGGGCCAGTAGAGGATTTAGTACCTTGCTCAGGGGCAACGGAACAGCAGTGCTGAGGGAGGAAAGAGCGTTTTGTCATTTTCTCTCCCCAGTTAGATTTTCCTGGCAGGTCCGACCTTCCAGTCACCAGTCCGTCTCTCTAACTTTAGGCTAACGCCGCCCCTTCTGCAACCCTCATGTCTTTTCCTTTTACAGCCATTGAAAATCGAGGCCCTTTATATTACAAACTCGCAGCTACATATTCATGCTTTACTGTGCACGCTCAAAATGCCACAGTTCAGCGTGCCTGGCCTTCGATGCCTGGAGGCAACAGTAGCCGTTTGATCTGCAAAGGCCACATTTAAACCTCCTGCTGTGGGCTTTAAGTACAATCATTCCACGATGCTGTTTTTGAAGGGCTGACCACAGCTGCTGCCACTCCAGAGGATCAGCCTGCACTGTACGTCATGATTAGTATACATACGATTCTGTCTGGATCAGGGACGAGGCAGGAAATACTGACCCTGCAAAGCATTTTTCTACATGTCCTTTTTACTAGATTAAGATCTCTAACCTCGGATGTTAAAGAATCTGACTCGACAGAGAGAAACTTGACTGCTTAATTGCGTCTGATATTCTTTGAAATTTGAAATATGCAATTCAGTTTGAGTTAGGGAAGATTTTAGGCAGGTTAAAATTAATAAAACCTATTTTAGGATGTGTGGAGGCAGCACAGCGTCAGTTTTCAAGGTCTGAGACTGTGTTTTGATAATCTTACAGTAGTTTAATTAATGTGTCCCAGGAGATCTGCTGCTGTACATCTTTATGACCCAAATGGATAAAAAAAATACACGCCGTCCCCTTTATCCCATTCTGTCTGCCGGTTTTCTGACTTGCAGATGAAATACTGAATTGTACTGAAATATATAATGTACATTTAGTAAGGGTCTACTGTTTGATTTTACAACCTTTTTTCACAAAGATAAAATAAATGATCAATCTCCAAGGGGAAATAGGGTGAATTCATTGAATATAGAAGTAGTCAAGAGCAAAGGAAAATGCAATATGTAAGTTTTTAGTTTAACAGATTCAGAACATGTAGTAAAATTGTCAACAGAATTTGAAGAAATTAGGATTTTGGCATTATACTAAGGACGGCTATGTACGGTCTTTATTTTTTTATGAGATATCTACTTAAGTTAGCATGCAAAGCAGCTAACCCCTTCCTCTCCTTTTTTCATATAACTGGCCTGAACGTCTGGTCCAGACCACTAGCAACTGAGCCAACTGAGCTAACTAGCTAATGGCTGCAACAGTTAACAGCAGTCAGCTCTTACTCTGGGGATATGCTGACCCTTATTTGTTTTGAGAGTAAATGAAGAGGTGGCTGATATTTACATATTGCACCTTTTTATCAATAGCTCACGACGGGCCGTAATGTATTGTGATTACAGCTAAGAGGTATCATTAGGTCCTACATGAAGCTTATAAAGAACTGAATATGGCAAAATGAAAGTTTGAAATGGGATTTGACACTTGTAGCTGTGTAGGACAGAGAAAAAGGAATCTTTGCAAAAAATATTTCAAAATTTGAATATACTTTCAACCAGAATTTCATTTCCATGCTGTCCATCAATAGCACCTTTCCCTACTGCAGTGTTGTGCTGTACAAATACCACATCAGAGCTGACATTTTGAATAGTTTAAACCTGAGACAGGCCTTTATTTTACTGGTAGCACAATAAAATGAACCCTACAAACTGCCACCTTGTCTTTCCTCAGATATTAACCTGCAGCAGCTGTCAGTTTGCTTTTCTGTGCAAATAAAACACACCGCCATCTATTTCATCTTCTATCCAGGTGATGTTGACTGAGCATGTTTGCTCTCCTCAGCAACAGCCTGCTTCACTTCAGGGGGTGTTCAGTCTTTTGCCACTGAGCAGCTCTACAGCACAAAGGTTCCACTGAAGGACAAATTCACTCAGTGTAATGGAACATCAGGACACAAAATGTTGTGACAGAAAACATTTAAGTGTTAAGGTTAGAGAACATTTATTTCTCTGAAACTACAAAGTGCATTTTGGGAGGGTTTCTAACCCTTCAGTTTTTTGTCACTTTGCGTGCTTCTTTATTTCTAAATGATGAAATTGATTTAAAAAAGGCAGTTTCTCTTATTTTTCTCCACACCCAACAATTACTGCTGCTGCTGATGCACATATTCTAATTGAAATACGAAAGTTGCGTAATTTCCATCAGTTGTTTGCCACCTAGTGCTGTCTACAACTGACCATGGACAGACAGACTTTGCAATAACTTGAGCCATTGTTTACAAAGGATTGGCAAGGCATGTGTCATAGTGTAAACTTTACGTTTGTTTAAGTTAAATGTACTATTTCTCTTTTGTCACAACTCAGTGTTTATGCTCTGGTTAGGTTTAGGCACAAAAACCACTCAAGTATGGTAAGGAAAACATTATGGTTTGGCTTCAAATACCAGGTTTGGTCACCCCAACAGCTGGAGATGGGCCCTACTTCTCGTGACAAATTTCCGGTTTTGGTTGTAACAAACATGGCTGGAGATCTTCAGGATAGTTTCTCACGAACAAATGCTGGAATGCAGACTAAAACTGTAGTCTCCCGTTTGGCAGCCATGCTTTTGTACAAATATTTGCACATATGTGTGACTTGCAGAAACGTTAACTGCTAACTTCGTATCCTAGCAAATGGCCTACGTTTTCTCTGGGAGAGCGCGTTGATGCCAAACCTTGTGACAGTAGTCAGATAACAATATATATATTTAAAAACAGAATTAGTAGATTTTAGTGTGTCCTTCTAAATATGCAAACATTGTTAAAGAAACTTGTAAATGTTTCTATACCGGATCTTCTCAAGCAGTATCTGAACTACCAGCACTGTCTCCTCTAACTTCCAAGCTACTTCCACGGTCTGTTTACTTCCAAGAGTTGTTGGTTTTCTTTGAGGATGACATTGAGGAGGCTGCAAATCTGGGGCACGTCGACATGTGACTCCCTCACAGAACAAAAGCTGTGCTCTTCGTTATGCAGCCGAGGTATGGATAGGTTCTCTAGCAGAGGAGATGTATAGGGGTGGAAAGCAGCTCATTTACACACATTGCCACAGGCATGGGAGAGAGGGTACGGAGGAGACTGAGGAAGATGAGGCTAATTATACTCCCCGCAGAGAAGCAGGAGCACTCCCTGGCTTTCTACAGGGGGGCTTGTCAGGATATGATTCCCTGATGAGCAAAGATGGGATGCTGAGAGGATGAGGAGAGAGGAAAGATATGACAAATACAGCAGAAACTGGAGTAGAGATTCTCAATTATGGGCCTGTCACTGCGTCAGACAGAGTGTCATACGCTACCATGATGGAGGAGTGACTGTAGTTTTATTACATCTTCTGTCCAAACAAAAGATAGTCCATCGTGCTCTCTATAAGTTCCATGTCTGTTTTTTAAGCTGACCATGGCCTTTGTTTTATAACTATGATTCTCAGGTGAAATAATCCGTATGATATAAAATCATGGAGGTTTATTTGCCGAAGCAAGATACATCATATGGAGACTTAATAATGAATGGGAAGTTCTCTGCGACGATGATGCATCATCATGTCTGAGCAGCGCTGCAGTCTGCAGCACAGAGCAGATTAACACAGCCAGAGAGAACAACAACTTAATTGATGGACATGTCAGTCTCTCTCAGACTGTAAAACTACTCCTCTTTGCTCCGTTTGCTCTCTTTGAGACAGCTTCAAACAAACTTTCCCCACAAGGGCACTTTCTTGGATGTGATCAGCCTTGACGTTCACTCTGTCCAGCGGGGGTCGAACCAACAGTCACTTTGTTGTTAAGGTTCTTGACATTAAAACCTTGTCCAACAGACACACACAATGTTCTTTCTGTGGACAGACAGATTGTGGTCTTTGAGTGCGGAGTAATCCACAAGGATCAGCCTCTCTGGTCTTTCTTTGTGCTCCAGCTGACGATTATATAACTTACAAGGGATTAGCCTACTGCAGAGAGCATCTCCTCATATCGCCATCGGCCTCTTTAAGGTACTGTCTTATGTCACAAGCGCACATGATGTGTAGGATGCACTGATGAAAGTTCCTTTAGTTAAGTTGTTTGAAGCAACTTTATGCGCCTGAAATTATCCACAAGTAAAGCCACAGTCCTGTTAAATTGTCACTGATGTGAGGAAACCAGTGCTCTGCGATTTTTGTTACTTCCGATAAGGCTTTCCAAAGCTGATCATATCCTACTTTGAGGGTTTCTATCCGTCTTTTTTGTTTGTTTGCTTGCTTGGCCGGAACCTTAACCACCATATTTAGCCAGACTTGCATTTTTATTAGCAAAACTGATTAGTTGACCAAACCCTGACATCCTGTTTCTGCTTCTGCTACCACAGCCTCCACTCTGTTAGAAAGAACAAAATAAAAACAAACTCCTTGGTTTTAGGCAGACAGAAGCCCTTGGTTCATGTCACCATTACATCCAAAATATTATATTACGATATTATGCCACCCACATAACGCGTCAGACAGTATAACCCAACCGAGGGAACCGCGCTGGGTGATAAAACTGCAGATTTTGTGGTATTGCCCTGTTAAGTTAACAATTGTTTATTGAAATGATGACATGGAGCCTCATTCGAATCCTTGGCTCGCCATTTACACCTGCTTTAAACCCGAAATATTGCCAAATTGGCGTGCTGGCCTTCGTCTTGCAAAAGTTAAAGCGCTGTGTGCACACTGTTACAACCAGCCAATTAACCTGTAGAGACCTCCCAAATATGGACGCGTGTTACCAGGGGTGCCGCCAGGGATTTTGGGCCCCATGAAAAAAAATCTAGTTGGGCCCTTGTGTAGGTTGCCCATGTCTCAAGGGGCCCCCTGTCAGTGCCAGGCCCTTGGAATCGTCCTAACCTTTCCCCCCCTGGCGGCGCCCCTGCGTGTTACCTCCGCTGCCACGACAGCTCCAGGTGCATTTTCTTTTCAAAACAAAAGCCTGAAGATGCCATAACAGCTGTTCAATATTCATTGTAGCGAGCAGTATTGCATATGACTGCAAATATTTGATCATAAATAATATAGACATGAATCAGAGGTAGCAGAAATGCATTACAGTGTCTTTACCTTCTGTTCCCTGCTCCCATCAGTAAAATGTGTCCACCAGCCTTGAAAATGATGCAAATTGCAAATAACGCATCTTTTTTTGCTTTTGCATCTGTGTTGATTTTTTAAACTGGTTGTCACAGTTTGCCATTGCCTCCCACTGAGCCTATTGTTTGGTTGGATACAACAGTACATTTGTTGTGAGCCTTCATTTTTTTTTTAAAGTGGAACTTTTATGGAGGCGTGTGCTGCTTGGTAGTTTGGACGCGTGCCAGTGTGCAGAGTGGATATGATGAATCCAAATCACCTCACGGCACGTTCAGCGAGGTGTGTGTTTTTGTCGGGAGCGAGGAAAACACCAAACTGGTAAATTTCAGCGTGCATTCTGGCGTAAAATCTTTTCCCATAAAGAGGGAAAATAGAAGAACAAACACAGTGAGTGGCTGATGATTTTTCTGTGTTGATTTTCAGTTGTTCTGCCGTGTGCAGGTTTAAGTCTTTGTGTTCAAACAGCATGTGTCATGTCGCTACATTGAGCAGTAAATCATATCGGTGCCATTAAACCCGTCAGCACATCTGTTCTTAGAGCCGCCGTGTGCTGATGCTGCCCACAGACAGGCATTGATGAACTCTACTGTCCTATTTTTTTGACACGATACGTGAACCGTGCAGCTATTTACCTGAAAGACCTTATCAGAAGAAGTGCAGCAGAGAAAGAAGGATTTGGACAATCAGCCCACCTGTTTTTCTGTGAAGGAAATTATAATGTATTTATAAGGTACAACATGGTCATCATCACAGAGTTTCTGATGAGGCCGACTCATTTGTCGTACACAATTTTGTCAGCCGATCATTTTCAGGCCTCATATCACCGGCTTCCATTGAAAGTGACTGTTACCTGTTTCTCTCGTCTGAACACGTCACAAGAAGAAAAAGACACATGGAAGTAAATTTCTGTGACAGAGAATCAGGGCTATGTTTTAAATCATTTTTGAACTCTTCGAATTAATAATGTTGTGTATTTTGTATAAGGACGGCGGTTATCGTAGTCTGTCCTCACATTGTGGCTATATATCTGAAGTACTGTATGTTACTATGGTTTAGCATCCAATGATGATCTTATCCGTAGAATATTGTCAATTGCTTTTACATGTATCATCTCTTTCTCATAGTTGTCTGTCACTTTTCGGCTTACCCCTCCACCACCCAGCCACCACTCATCTCCAGGCACCAGTTATTGGGATTTTTCCATGACATTTTTGGTCACACCGAGTCAAACCGAGCAGCACCGATTTTCCTTTCCATGAACGGTATTTACTGCGTCGTGTTGAGCCAAGTCCGCGATAAACCTTCTCCAGATAAGTCCCCGCCCCGCCTGCAGGGGAAATGAAGCATATCTGCCTCCACATTAGGGGAGTTTATTAGTTTATTAGCTGTTCTACAAGTACTGCAGGGAGGGCTTACAGCCAGTCCCTGGACCACTACACAAGAAAAACATGTCATCTCACCTTGAAGCAGGTAGCCCTGTTACAATGGAATGGAGCTAGCAATTAGCCCCATATGGCTTCCAAGATGGATCTTCCATTGGCTGCTATTTATATGACTCAGTATCACCAAAGTCTTCTATCACATCAAGCTTTTGCGTTCTCATTATGTGTGTTTCCATTACTGATAAAAATAGATTTGTGATAACATATGTTTGATGTTTGCTGATTTCTTGTGTCTAGATGCCAGAGAATGGTACTTATAGCCACAGGGGCTGGTGAGAAGATCATAGACGGTCCTACAAAACCCGGTTTAGACAATAGATCCATGAGTTTGAAAGGTTCATTAGACAGCAAAACACTGCAAGGATTTTACAACTCTATTAAAATGAGCACAGCAATGATCATATTATTGTCTGTCAGTTCACAGGCCGAGGTAGTCTGCTGGGAATTTATGCCTGTATTATAATATATTTGTCAGTGCAGTGAGCTTCTGAATCATGTTGCTTTTTCAGAAAAGTTGTCTGAATGACCCCTCATGTCTCTATTTTCTATTTTTTGTCATTATCATTTTGCAGGGGCAATTTAATGTCTTTGTTAGATCATGACAATGGAAGAACGACATGAAACGAGGGATAAAAAGACGATGCTGGATGTGAGGGAGGGGCATTTCAATACACAGTCTGAGTTTTCACCTCTAATTCACAGCAGCAGCCCGACAATGTCGACATTAGACAGATAAACATTCCGATGTTAAAATACCTGCAGATATCACACATTTTTCGATGATCCCTAAAATGTGGTTATCACATACTTATATATATGTAACTAAAGCAGGATATTATACAGTATAATAATAAACTTAATTGTCTAAAATAAACTTAAGGTAAACCTACTGGGAAAGTTTTCATATTGGTGCAAACTGGGATGATTTTATGTCATTATTGATGTATATGTGAAAGGTTAATATCAGCTGACGATATCAACCAACCAATATATCAGACAGGCTCTATTTAACGTGTCATAATAGTGTTTGGTGTGGCATTTGAAAACACCTGCGTCAGCAACCAAATGGGTGAGTGTGTGAATATACAAGTAATATGTGAGCATGGGAAGTCACACAGGCCAGGCTCCCTTTTCACTCCACACAGAGCAAAACACAACAACTGACCCGCACGGGCTGGGAACACGAAATAGAACATATGGACACACACACCCACACTTGAACTGGGCTAAAACAGGATGCAGAGGAAGAGGAGGCAGCACATTACAGTACAGTCGGATACATTATGCCACAGCACAGGGAGTTCTGCTGACACAGGCCAAACATTCCACCTTAAAAACCCCCAGCAGCCCCCTGTCTCAGTGCTGGAATGTGTTCTAGTTATGCTTCATCTGTAAGGAATACTACTGCAGCTTAATAAATCATCGCTAATTCCATGTAGTCTACTTTCTGAACACGTTCAAGCCTCTCCAGAATTCAGCTCTCCACAAGTGAGATTGATGTGTTCAAGATGTGCAAATCTGGAGCAGCTTTACAGAAAAAAAAATTTGAACCATGGATCGTACCTGCGTTTTCTGATCTGCCACTTCTGTGGTTGAGGTTTGGTTCAGTTTAGGCAACTAAGAGGAACTAAATCTACCCGTTTGCTTAATGAAAGGAAGCTCACTGCTCTCTCTGCTAGTGAAGTCACACTTTGATTACCTGATATGGGACCCTGAGGTAAAAATGAGATGCTATAGGCCCTGATTAACACTCAGTTCGGCCTTGTTACACCATTTCTATGTTGGGCGTGACATCAGGTTTGTCGTAATTTAAAACACAAAGAAAATGTAATTACGCTGAATTGCTGAATTTATGCACAGTATCAGTTAACCTGCTGAAACTCAGCAGGCCGCAGGCCGTCTGGCTAGTTTGCCGTATTTCAAAAACACAGCAAAAAGGCATCGATTTACGGGTAAAGTCATGTCGTACATCGTTAGAAAGTTAAGATTCTCGTGATTTTATTCATGCAAGCCATTTCAAGATAAATCCACATCAGCAAGCTAGTCAACACGCACACAAACAAACAAAATAGCATGTATTGTAAGGGTTTCTATATATCTGTAAAATTGCAACACTGCTCATTTCACAGCATTTGAGTCATATACACCATTGTAGCTCCAACTGGAGATCCTGAGATGGCAGCCATTTGATTGATAGCTCATTTGAGCAGGTAGGAGCTTCCCAGCCCCCCTCTAGAGCCTACAACAGCCAATGAGTGGTCAGTCTAGATGATGGTTTTCAGGGTCCTCTGGCAGTAACTTGCTCTGCCTGATTGATTATCCTGCGCCCCACCCACCACAACAGTTATTATAACATTGTGCTTCTCCCATTGCTACTTATTGAGGACAGTCAGGAAATTAATTTAAATCTTTAAACATCTGGACAAACATTCATTATTGTGCGGAATTAAAAAATTAAATGTCTACTATAGGTCAGTTCAATACGTATGATGACCATGTTTTGGCTTATTTCGGGTTGTTGACATTTTTCCTCTGATGTTGCGGTTAATTCTCTCTGTAAAGAAACACAGTGTCATCCAGAGTGTCATCCTTTGCTGACCTTAGAATAGACATTCACTGGTAATTATACTACAGAAATGACTATGGAGAGTCTGCACTGATAGGTTCTAATTGCAAGGGAATAGCTTATCTAAGAATAGAATAAGCTGCTCTGTATTTTTCCCTCGCAGGGAATGTGAAGTAATTTGTGAACGGTCATTAGGGAGCAGCAGGTTTCCCTCCTCAAATGAACGGAGCAAAGCAACCTTTAAACCGCAGAGCCCTTTTTCAAAGGTTGCGCAATGCCAAATGTCAACACCGGACAGATGTCCCTCACAGAGTCTTTGCGCTCAGAGGTATTCTCACGAAAAAGAGCCAACATTTTCTGCTGCATACTGTTATCATTTGAAATTCCTGCCCAAAACCATAATATCCTCAGATTTCACATTGCCCTTGACACACATGCTCAAAGGTCGCCACAGGTTAAGTTCAGGGCTGCAGTGTATTGGAGTTTCTCCTCTGGGGCTTGATTTTGAGGACGCCAGACTCGTGTTCCCTTGTCAAAAAATGTCAATTTCTCTGGAGTAATTTCCTGCAGGAGAAAATGTTTTCTCAGTGCTCTCAGAATGAAGCCTGTCTCCCCCAAACGCTGCCTTGAATGGTGATCTGTGAAATAACACTCAGTCTCTCACAGCCTTCGGACAATTACATTATGTAATAAGCGTGAGATGGACTTGCTTTTATTTTCTCAAAGGAGAAGTTTTCCCTCCCGCGCTCTGTGAACGCTGCTGGTTTGAACTGCAAGCGGCTATCTGAGGTCTGATCTGGGTGAAATGGAAAAGAGCATTAAAGACTGAGTGAGTGACACTTCTGTTTGTGGAGGCTGAAGTTAATTTGCCAGAACAAATTTATTTTCTGACCGCTGTATAATTGGATTTGTTTCTCACACATACAGAGACATTCTATCATATACTGACTGCTTCATGACTGGTGTTAATCAGTTATGCATTCTTGATGGGGATTATTTAAAGAAATTACGTCAGTAATTTAGGCAGCAGGTTTTTAAAGGTATTGTTGGACTCATTATTAAGGGTTTGAAAACAAATGACTAAAATGAATAGAGTAGAAGAGATGTTGATTTGTATTTCTTCTTTTCTATTATGTGGTGCCTCCTTCACCCACAATGCAACTCTGAGTGATATCGCTGGAGGATTTTTTTCAGATTACTTGCAGCTTCCTCTGTAGCTACAAAACACTTTCTACTACTTTTTTTCAGACCTGTAAACACACTTTAATTTGTAAAACCGGAACTACCCTTTAAGTGTCAGTTCTATGTGAATCATGTTATAAAATGGTCTTTCGAAAACAAAAATTCATCTTCAGCAACAGCTGCTTATTTCTCTGTCTCTACATGGAAAGCAGCCTCAGTGAGAATATCTTTGAGAAATGCTTTTGGATTTGGAGCCGATTTGGTCTTTTTTTCTCCCTTTTTTCTATTCAACATGTAAGCGTTAAATTTGGGTGTGTTTCGGCTGAGGTCCAAAGTTTTAGAAACCGTTCAGCTTCACAGATGACATCATTATCTTACAACACACATTAGCGAGCACCGATTGGTTGTGGCTATGAAAACAATTTGTGTCAGGGCAGGGCCTAAGATGCAGTTGTCACTGTTGTTAAAAGAATAGAAAAAAAAACAATCATAAAAAAGGATAAGTGACTTCTATCCTCCACCCTTAAGCTTCCTCTTGTTTTGTGCCTGCACTGTCTCACTGGAGTCAGAGAATTCTGCATTGGGCATCATTGCTGTCATTCCCCTCTGAAGTTGACAGGCTAGTGGTCTTTAAAGATGCAGCTGGTAGATTTCTTTGAGAGTAAAGCACAGAAAGTGGGTGGATGGAAAGTGAGCTTGATCAGTGTGTTTGTCTTTTTCATGCTTCTATTATTCCTCCCGATCTCTTTATTTTCAACTGTTCTCACATTGTAGGCAGGCTGTTGTTCTCTTTGCCCTGCTGCCTCACCATTTTCCTCTTTATATTTTTACTCCTCTATCTATCTCACTGTTTATACACCATCTATTCACAGGCAAAAATAAAGCAGAGAGCCTGAGTCCATCTGGACCTGTTGTGGCATGCCATTTGGTACCCTGAATGGCAGCCAGCCCTGGGCTGCCATCTGTGCCACTCTTTGTCACAGAGGTACTGCTCTGGGGCATCGCCAGTAGCACACAACCATCCATCCATCCATCCATCCATCCATCCATCCATCATCCATCCATCCATCCATCCATCCATCCTTCCATCCGTTCATCCGTCTTCTCTCGTAAAAAGGAAATAGCGAGACTGTCGGAGAGAGAAAAGAGCCCTAAAAAGGCCTGTTCCAACTGACTGGCTCGCCCTCGCTGTTACATAAAGGCTCCAAATTGTGTAATCTTGGACATCTTGTCCAATCTTCCATTTTCTGTGTGTGGGTGGTTCCATCACTGCGGGTTGGAGAGTGGGATGAAAGGAGGTGTAGAGAATGTGTATCCGTCCAGCACGGACCCAGGCAGATTAGTGGGCGCTTGTTTTTCGGACAGTCCTCTGCAGCTGACAATGGCAGCCTCAAGTCTCAGTGTGGCACTTTACTGAAGAGCCTGGACCATGGGCTCTCCTCCAGATCCACCAGTGGGTGCCAGTGGGTGATGAAGTGGCAGGGGTGAATGCATATGTGTGTGTGTGTGTGTGTGTGTGTGTGTGTGTGTGTGTGTGTGTGAGAGAGAGAGAGAGAGAGAGAGAGAGAGAGAGAGAGAGAGAGAGAGAGAGAGAGAGAGAGAGAGAGAGAGAGAGAGAGAGAGAGAGAGAGAGAGAGAGAGAGAGAGAGAGAGAGAGAATACATGTGTGGGAGTGTGTGTGTTTGTTGGAGTGAGGGTGTGTTGGAATTGCAACCCGCCAGGCCTGAGACTCATTAGTTGTGATGCCGATTCTCGCCTGCTAGGCTGCACACAAAACGCACACAGACACTTGCAAACACACAAACCGGAGACGTGACCATGCTGAGAATCCCTTGTTCTCTCTGTTTACCCATTGTTTCCTTCTGTGCGTCACCAGATTAGTGATTCAAAGAGAAGGGAGGCTCCACCGGGGAGGCCTCTGATGGCTCCAGACATTTCTAGCAGTTAACATCATGGCATTTATCAGTCTGGAAGATACAGAAAAGGGGAAGGGTTTTGTTTGGTTTCTCACTTTTTACCCAATCCTCCCCTAAAGAATGTATGTGAAGACTCTACAACACTTGAATACATCTGGACGGCAATAAATACTCACGAAATGATATGTCCAACCTTGTCGTGTTATATTGGTTGCTGTGGTAAGAAATACAAACTTATTCCTCCTGGACGGCGTGGGAGCTGTTTTACATTGAGCATGACATAGAGGCATAACACTCCACTTGCCATTTTGTGGGAACTTTAAAAGTGTATCGTCATGCTTTAGTTGCTAGAGTAGGTACTGTAATGCAAAATGGGATATATGAATCAAACACATACTTTATTATGTTGATAATAACAATTATCAAGCTGGCAATTATCAGAATTAAATGTTTTATCTCCAGCATTCAAAAAAGTCGTGTTAGTCCTGCGTTCACAGCAGAGGGGTTGTTATCCATGACACATGCTGTTTGAAGTTCTGTGACATTTTATTAGTCCAAAGAAAAAATTTTAGCATCTCCTCATAAAAACAGATATTGATAGAATGTATTGATCTACTGTGAAAAAAAAACGTGTCTTTTCACTCAGAGGTCAGAGCGCAGGCTCTGCGTCATGATGGAGCCCTCGTGCCATTCATTCCATCTGAGAGAAAAATGCAGCCTTCAGAAACTGTCTCTCTGATAAACTCGAGGACTTCAGATTCATTTAACACGAAAATTGGAAAAGCCATTCTTCTAGTACCTGGACTGACCTTCAGTCAACACGGACTGAAGGTCTGTGTAATGGAACAGAAGCACTCCTGTCATCTGTCATTTGCTAAAAAGCAAATTCTTTGAAAAAATAACCTGTGTCCCCCTCTTTCAACTGGATCATCGTCTCTTACACTTGACGGTGCCTCCGAAACTTTATTTTCAGTTTTTTGTTGTTTTTCTTGCTCACCACTTCTTTCTTCTATTACCTTTAGAGCTGAAAGACTGCTGTTAGGCCAGTGTGACTCTTTCATTGGCAGTTTCGGCCTTGGCGTGTCAAACCATGCCACGTCGGTTTGTATATCAGTTACCAGTTTACATAACTAAATGGCTCAGACCAGACTGTCCTCAAAATCTCAGCGGGTTATTGCACATTTACGCCGGACCGATAATGAACGTCATGCCTGCTCACTAATTGTTAATCATTAGCCCTCAACCTGAAAATGTGCCCACATCTGGCAGCCATATATAGTCTACCCAAAGCTGGCTCAAGTCTGGTCCTCCTGTGTCAGAACACAGCAGAATGTGCCAATACACAGCTGGGATTGGCTTAACTCTGCTGTTGCTTGTAATCGGGGTAAGCACTGTAACATTTCTTATGTATCCAGACATGGCTTGGCCAAACAACAGCCCTGAACCCAGCACAGATTCAGGGAAGACTGTAGTGTGAATTGGCATAACACCGGGCCAGCTCTGGGTGCCGATGCTGGCCCAAGAGAAGCTAACATTTGATTATCAGCCTAAAGCAGTCCACTATACCCAAATCAAACCAGAGCGAATCTGGCCATACTTGTGGGCCAGCCAGAGTTGGCTCACTGTTGATCACAGGAAAGTGCCAGCTGAGGTGAGCCAAAGTGAGGCACACCGGGCTGGCAGCTCCTGATGTCTTGTAATGCTGATTACTAGCAAATTAAGCTTGTTTTCTGACCTGTTTCACTGAACAAAAAATAAATCCACTTGATAAACCACTTGACTGGTTGAATGGTTGAACGTGAATTTGAAGGTTTTCAGTGTTTGTAAAATGTCACACCCTTTTTAAACCAGCATAGGAAATCTAATTACTGCATAGCTGAACGTGAACACACATTTCACATTAGTTAGGATGTGTCCTTTTTCCTCCTAATTCTTTTGTGCATGTTGAAGCACTGTGACTGCTTTATTGATCCAGGGTGGGGCATCCTCTCTCACCCTGCTGGTCTTGCGAATGGGGAGGAGGGCAACGGGGAAGTCAAGGGAAAGGGGGGAGGTGAGGTCGAGTTGGGCGGGGTGGTTTGTCCTGGCGGTGGCTCATTGTTTCCCTGGTTTCCTCAAGTCACTTCCCCCCACAATGCAAACATATGAAATAAACAGAGAGAGAGACACAGAGATAAAGACAGACGGGGGAGTCAGATATTCTCTGAGGTCAGCAGTGTCTACAGCACAGAAAAATATTTGAGCTGTTGCCTAGAAGCTGATATTTCAAGGCTGAAAATGATGAAAAGATGTTCTTCTGCTGTTATTGTCCAGCATCTTTAAATCTGGCATCAGTTTATATATACAGCATTTTATTTCACCAGCATTTTTTGTCATTTGAAAGAGAATAAAGGCCAAGTTGCCAAATTAAGATGTGATACACTTTTTTGAATTGTTGATCACCAAATGAAATTTTCTGGGATTTGACAGGATGTAAAAAACAAACAAAAAAAAACTTCAAAGAATACATAATGTCACTGAAATGTATTTCTGTATCCCCTTGTGTGTAATTTCTGTCATTCTGGCTGGAAATATCCAATTAAATGTAATGTAAACTGATTGTATGATGATCACGATTGTAATTGTAAATTTAAAAAAAACCAATTGATGATTTATTGTTTTATTATTCAGTGAATAATTAATTTACCATCCTCTGTTCCTACATCGTATTCAATCATTGTGTCAAACTAATAAAGCCGTTCGTGAATCAAATTGAAATTAAAATGTGTTAAAATGACATAAAGGAAGACGACACACACATACACACACATACAAACACACACACGCCTCGGCCTCCCAGCTGCTCAGGCTAATTATGAGGCTTCCCAGACCAGTAACCCCCGGTCCCTCCAGCCCAGCTCCTCTGTGTTCTTTATGCACTTAATGATATTATTGTTTGGCGACGCTGCCGGGTCTCCACCGCTCCTCTTAATGCCGCTGCACCTGCTTCCTCCACCACTGCTGACGGCAGGTGGAAAAATGAGTCAGGCGATCATTTATTACTGGCAGAGCATTCAGGAACTGGGCTGAATATCTCTTATTCCTGTCCAGACCAGGACAGGCAGGACGTGTTTAACCACAGGAAACTACAAATGAGGGACCACAAAATGTTAAAATGAAACCTTGTGTGCCAAAACTTGAGTTTATAACATGTGAAGATGTGTAGATATACTGTATGTATATTATTTTGATAAAGTCTTTTGGTTTTCAACAATAATTAGCTGCCCAGACACATCAGTTTCTAAAGACATGCCCCAATACGTCTTTTCGGTTCTTCTAGCAGCAATTCACATGTAAGCTGACGTCCATAATGAGACCTTCCCTGTCTATACAACCCCGTGGTGATTTGTTTAGGTTGCATAATGCTGTCAGACTGTGGATGTCTTTTTCTGAAAGACTCGGGTCAGAATTCCTGCGACAGTCCAAAGGATGTGACCTTACGTATGATCTCGAGTGCCTTCCTTTCCTTGCCTCTCCCCCCTCAGCTAGCAGAGAGCAAAAGTAGCTAACATTTGGTTAGAAATGGAGTCCGCTAACATAAATGGCTCACAACGTCAGCATATTTTATTTATCAAATGCAAATATTGTAGAAATAGCTTAATCTATAGAATAGACATTTGTTGGCGATAATGTAATTCGCCTAACCCTAGGACAAGTACTTGTTGCCAAAGTTTCGACTAACAGGAACTCAATTTGAAAAATGAACAAAAAAATACATATATTTTACTTTGTTTTCAATCAAAACTGTCTATTTTCTGCTTTGTCCTTTCTCTAAACCTGGATTACATTGTAGCTTTGTTGCTTGATTTCCTCAGTCCTGACTAACCTACATATAATTAACACTCTGCCGCAGAACTAGAAGTGTTTACTCTTAAGAAAAGAGTGTTTAGTTTTCACTAACTTCAATTTGTCCAGACAGGTGAGAACAAATGCAAATATCTGATACCAAAAAACGCCTGCAATGTGAGTCTCAGGCCACCTCCACCAACACAGTCTGAGGCTGATCTGTGAAAACGAGTGTGTCTGGGTGGGATAGATATTGTTTATGACGGTTTGGAGCGTCAGTCTGGGTGTCCAGACGGGGGGTGAGGACAGCTGGAGAAACGCAGAGAGGCGAGCTTGGAAACAGATTTGGTTCACAGGCTTACCCTTTCTCCCTCATTTTTTAATCTCTCAGTTTCTACGTCTGTCTGCAGACTAGTAGAGTGAGAATGGTTTGCTCCTGTACGTCTCATTAACCATAAAAACAAAACGGCTGCATTAGGAGAGAGAAAACATAACCCAGTATTTTGAGGATTTGAATGTATGTGGAGTGGGTTTCATGAAGACATGCATATTAAAGGCTCCAAACATTGAAGTGTGCAGAGCTCTCTACTGAGAGGCATTTACCTCAGATATCCCCACACACCCAATCTGAACCAGCTATACTTTGCATCCTGCCTTCTTATGCTCCACTTAACATGACACAGAGATGATTAAGTCAGTGGCTGAAAACACATATAGCGTGTGACATAACACTCAAACACATAGTTCTCTCTCAGTGAGCCAGTCAGTGTTTTTATTTTCCTTGAAAACTGTCAAAAGTTATTTATGAAAAATCGTTGGAGTTGTTGAGTCTATTATTATTGATCATTTTCAAGTAAGACTGTATTGCCTAAACCTGTGACTTTGATTTCTGCCTCCCAAAGACAAATACTGTAGAGCACGTCCTTTAATATCTTTATTTAATTCACATTGGCAAAATGTTCGAACCCAAGTACAGAAGTATGCTATAAAACAGACCCATGTGTCATATTTTCAAATATGACTAGGTGTTTATAGCCATGCTCTCAGCCCTCAGAAAGCTATATAACTCATGTAACAGCAATTCATCCAACTATAGCATGAAGGAGCAATTTGTAAGAGATGGCCAAAAGTATCATGAGAAGGGAGACCATGTTAGCTAAATCAAAAAGTTGTATCTTCTATAGCCATTGGTAGACAGCAGCAGGGAAAGCAATTTAAGAGGCATCAGCTTAAAGTCGTGTTTGCTGTGGGCATTATTTAACTAAACACCCCGACATTTATGGGTAGATTTGTCTTCCCTGGGTCCCTTCCTCAGATCTGATTTAAGATAGCACCATGAGAACAATGGAGAAACATGGGTAGAGTAATCAGTTTTAAGTCAGCAATCCGGAGGGATAAAGCCTGGTCTGAACACCAATTTAGGCTGATTACCGCCAAACTACCCAAATCCTGCTGCTTTGGTGAAATTTTCACAGTACGCCCTGTTCGAAGAGACTGCAAACTGATATTCAAAGGTAACTTAACAGGGAACAATGCTTTGATCGTTTTGTTTTAGAGATACACATAGTCTGTAGCAACTGTACATGGACAGTGGGCACCTGCTGAGCCCCGGTCTCAAACAGACACTCCTTAATATAAAAATGTCTTTGTGTTGTTCCCATAACACCTTCAGAAGGCTGCCGGGTCACCTTTGACATCATAGAATCAGTCTCAGAACCTAGCTATTATATATGAGACGCTGACCCACATTTTATCTCAGACAGAAATATATTTCTTCCGCCAGATTATCATTTTCACCTCCTATTTATCCCATCTTTCAGTTCAGTGTTAGGTGACATATTCAAACAAAAACATTCAGCACTGACGTTGTGTAACAGAAAGGTCAGTGGTTCTCAGTCCATTGGTTGAGACCCCCCAGGAATCCACAAGAATATTTAGATGGGGGGTTTAAGATGGTTTAATTTAAATATACAGATGTGATGTTTTAGTTTTAAATCTTTGGATGGAGGATTTATGTGGTAAAAAATGAAATGTTTGTGCATTTAGGCCTCTTCTCAGGAACGATCCAGTGAAACCGCCGCAAAGAAGAAGACAAATATCATTATAAACACTTAATCATTCAGCTTGTTAATGTTGGTATGGATTTCAAGGGATTGCACGTTGCGAAAGTTGAGAACTGTTGCCCTGGTTTACTTAATGCTTCGTGTTACTTCATGTTAACTTTTGGCCTCGCTTCTCGCTCTTTGATCTGTCAGGCTGTCTGCTTCTTGTATGTTCAAAGCCATAAGAGTACCACTCCCAACGCCAGTTTTTACTGTTATATAAGCACATTCCTGGTTCAATTGGAACCAGCAGCTCTTCCACGTGGTTTCGATCAGCTGTGCCTGGAGTATTAGGTGTTGATTGACAGTAGTAGGGGCTTGTATCTGGGAGGGGTGGCTGTACAGGGAGATGGGGGGGAGGAGGTCGGGGCCCCTCCTGTGTGGTCGAGATCAGTTTACCAGAAGAAATGTGGACGCTTGTTTGCACTGTAAAAACAGTCTGAGCAGTGAAACGCCAAGCATTCCTCGGCCACCAAAAGGGGGTCAACTCGATGACTTAGGTGGGAATGCATTCCTCACAGTCCCAGGGATCCAAAAGCAGAAGGGGAGCACGGGGAGGTGGATGGTGGTGGGGTCGTCTGTTGGAATCTGGGGTTTGAGGTCCCAACAATGGAATAATTTCTCAGGAAGCACTCAATTGGTGACTTCTAGTAATTAAAGTTTTCTGGACATCAATTATTTAACTGCATCACATTCATTTGGCCATCATCCAAAGCGACATACTTTTCCAGTCTTCTTGGCCACAATGATCCGACACCCACTGTGGTATAAACGCAAACTTGTCGGGGTTCAGTGTCCTACTCACAGACATTTTCACAAGTGGACAGCAGGAGTTGGGAACTGAGCCACAAACCCTACGACTAACAGATAACCCCGACTGACTATTATTCAGAAGCAGCTCTACGAATGTCTAAAAACCCATCTCCTTTTACTGTAATGTTTTACTTAAGTACCAATAGATCTACTGCAATTATAGATACACTTTCACAAACTAAGGCAATAAATGTCTTCATTTCATACGCGCTCATTTCGTTATGCAAAATGTATTTTCAAATGTTTCTACATGTTTTATTTTCTTGGTGTAATTTACTAATGCATTATGTAATCATTTTAATATTGTAGCTGGTGAAACTAATTTAATCTATTCTTTAGTGTTTTGGTAGCTTCATTTCGCCTGAAATAAAAGGTGGTCTGTGAAAGAAGTGTGGTTTGACAAATATTTATGTTCATCGTTATGTAGGGACCTCTAGTGGACAAGTAATTCTCATGGGAATAAGGGAGGATGTCAGGTCACGTAGTGTGAACAGCAACAAAGTCTGTATTTGATGGAGGCTTGGATGGATGAATGGGTCAAACAAACGCAGGCCTTTCTCCTGCTGGAGACTGCTGTTCGTGTCCCAACTGAAAGTCAGCATTTACTTATCTTAACTTACGCGACAACTGACTTTGCCTAAGTCACTAACATACTTATTTTGACCCAAACTGTGATCTGTTCCTAAACCTAACCAAACTGTGGAGATTTCATGACATTGACGAAGATCTGGTACGCTTGATGCTGCTACTCTCTAACAGACACACATGTATGTTGTTTTTGGAGCCACTGGCGATCAACCTATTCACTTGTTTAGGTATGAGGGCGTATTGACTTTTTGGTTGTGTATAACAATGCATCAAATTATATGAGCTGGTCATGGGTTGGTGCAGTAATTGATAAAATGTACTTAGTCACAGTCCTCTCCACTACTGCTATTTTCAGTCAGATCTTGCACATTTTTTAGACTAATTATGTGGACGTGTTCATCATCCACATATGTTTTCATCTAGATAATGACATTGATATCTCATATATCTAGTCTTACGGTCAATGACCAAGGGTTCATTGTGAAATGCAGGTCACAGTGTTCTCGATTCGGACAGAACAAATATCGTTAACCACGGTGGATGTTCTTTCTCTGCCGCAGACCACCATGGCAGGCCAACAGTGTGGACACATGACAAGGGAATCATTCATTCAGCTGGTTACATGTTCAATCCTTTAGTCTGCCTCGTCTACACGCAAGTGTCACGCCGGCTGACCCTGTGATGTAACCAGCGAGCTCTGGCTCTCAGGCTTGTGGGCAGACAGTGGACAGTTTCTCCGAGCACTGACCGACATTTACCATTTATGTCAGAGATCACAGTGCTCCCTTACATAACACTGCTCTACCTTTTTTGGTAAAAATCAACTGGAATGTGACCGTCCACAAACGCAAATGTGCAGGAAAAAAATGTGTGGTATTTTTGGAGTCTTCTAACTCTTTGTTCCACTTTTAGCTCCTCGGTTCCTGTTTAATGCTGCTGCCCATGCAAAACAAAGGAAGACGGAATTCAAGGTGGAAATGCCCGTAGAGTTACGCACATCTGCAGATGACCATGACTCAAATTAGATGCATGGGAAGCGGGTGTGTGACTGAAGACAATTTTGGCTTTACGTGCTGATTAAATGGAAAGGTGAAGTGATGCCTGTGACCTATATTTTTCTTGAACTGGGTCTTAACTGTGTATTTCTGCAGAAATCAGTGTTCACATAGAGTTTCTGCCAAAGCCAAACCTTTACCACGCACTTCCCCAGATGGTCTCTTGCACTTCATCTCAAATTGAACTGTGCTGTTGAATATATTACAGTGGACGTGTTGGTTTTTTTCATATACGCATCTGGGGCTCGTAGGAAATGTTTTGAAGCGCAGATGCTCTGCCATAAGTTCACTGTTGGTCAAAGTGGCCTCTGCAAATTGGTGGCTACTATAAAAATGCGAGCAAATTAGAGGGCGTCCGGGCGAGGGACCAAGAGTTCTGTAATTCATTGGAGAGACTGGAGTAAAAGCTTTGAAAACAGAGGGGCTCCAACTCCACATCACAACAGCTCAAAAGCCCACTTTTATGGCTGATAAATGACCTGCCGTGGGTCTTCCATGTGTGTTTTGAAATTCTGTGGTTCAGCATCCCACCCTGGCGCAGGGGCATATGCTTTGCAGCTGGAAATCACAGCTATAGGGTAACTTTTTATGCATGGGTTGCTGTTATATCAAGAGGTGATGATTAGCGTATGATTACCACCCAAACACAGGAGATTTCTTGTCTTCTGTATAAAACGGCAAATGAAAGCTCACATATAGACATCAACATGACTAAACTGAACGCCAGAGGTCTTTTTTCTGTTTTCTCTGCAAGGTTGGAAATTAACCCTCTAATTGGTCACCACTTAGACTAATGCAGGATTAATAAAAGTGGTCATTCAGGCCAAATATAACACTAGGAAATGTTAGGGCCCTGATTGGTAGGGTCTTGTTGCTACAGGTGGTGATTAGATGACACATGATCCTATACATCCAGTTTGAGCAAGTTTATTAGATATGAAAATATTGATAGTGCACCACCATGAGCTATAGTTGTGCCCATGTTCCAAGGCCACAACATGCTATCCGTACATAATTAAATGCACAACATTGCAATATGATTGGTACAGCAAATGTTTGCTTCATATTTCCATTTCTTCACAATGACAGGAGTAATTATGGTTTCAGTTGAAATAGCCGCGCTTTGCACAGGAAACAAACCGGCAGCTCTAAAGTGAAGATCCTGGGAGTAACCCACCAGTCTATGAGTCCTACCTCATCCCTTGTCCTTTGCTCACTGGTACTTACATACTTGCTTATGTAACTTAAATTACATAATCATGGGAACTCATTCTTACTTAAACCGTGATATTTTCCTAAACCAAAGCAAGTAGTAATTTTCTTTGCCTAAACTTAACCAAGACTAAACCGAACTTCCCGTCAGCTTTTAGAATCAACATACCATTTTCTTCAGCAGAGATGAGCAGAATAGTTACTGCAGCAACACAACGAAAAAAATGTAGATAATGGGTATATTTTCATTTGCAAGCAGCAATTGAAGTCGAGGTGACTGAACCTGAAGTCCAGCTGTGCACTAAGCGTGTTTTCTTTTCTTTCAAATGGCTCGGGGATGGTTGATGATGTGACTTGTGGAATGTGGATATTTTGCGTATTAAATACTTGAGTGGAATTCTTGCTTCAGGGGCTCATCACTCTGATTCTTAGGGGGTATGAGCTCAAAAAAAAAAAAAGCACAGATTCCATGAATTGCTGCAGTGCTCCCATGTTGAGTCTTTGTTTGCGTCTGGTGTGAAAGTTTGCGAACCACTGATCTAAACAACACGGCTGCTGCTGGTTGTCAGGAGACATGAAAGGAGGGAAAATGGAGCCACGCCAAAGAGCAGCGTGCCGGCAGGGATCCTGAGCTTCCACCATGGGATACCTCAATTCTCCTTCAGCCTCAGCTGATGTAACCATCTCCAGCGTGTGAGCCGTCTGTACCTCAGCGTACCTCACTGTGTGCTCGCTGACCTGGTTTTCTGCGCTACAAATCACACTGGGAGAAAATCTACTGCCTGTCTCTCCCCGTTCGAGGACGGGAAAGAAGACAATCCAGAAGAGGTGGTCATGCAGGCTCTGCAGTTATTTATTATTGTATTATTATTATTACTCTTTCTTTTTGGTGTAGCCTACAGACCATTTTGTTGACCATGGACGAGTAGTTAATGCTTCTCCCATAGCAGAAAGATCACAAGTGTGAACCTTGCAGCACCAAATTCTTTCTGCAAAATGATATCTACCAGGAATCCCTCCTTTTTATATTTTTTATTTTTATTTTGGAGGTTGCTTAGGGGTCAGCTAATGATCTTAGTAGTAAAAATATGCAAAAAATCTGAGATTCAATTCCCAGTCAAGCTGTACCACATACACAAAAGAGTATTCATGAATGATAATGAGCCAGACGCTGCTGTTAGTGGTGTAATTAGCAAAGGTGCGGCAAGATCCTGACCCTGACTGACCAGGTG
Organism: Diplodus puntazzo; assembly: GCA_963678695.2. Taxonomy (NCBI): domain Eukaryota; kingdom Metazoa; phylum Chordata; class Actinopteri; order Spariformes; family Sparidae; genus Diplodus; species Diplodus puntazzo. The sequence continues at coordinate 18,717,214 of OZ023159.1, read as the reverse complement.
TGTGTCCAGAATACTTTTTGAAAGGATTTACCTTCTTTTGTTTGTGTGTGTGAGAAGAGCATGTGATGTTCCTCTGCAGGCCAGCGGGGAACAGCCTGGAGGCACGCATGAGTAATGAGATGAATGTCCAGTCGACTGTCTCGGCTGCCCTCTTCCTCTGTAATTACCTATGCTGTGGTGGGCTCATCATTTCTACGTCTTAGTGTGTGTTTGTGTGTGTGTATGTGTTTGTTCCCAGGCAGTCAGCGCTGTGCATTCTGCTGTGAAGAACAACCTTTATGCCAGCCTGCAGTTCCAGGGCCTACATAGCTACTGCCAAGCTGGAAACTACAAAATCAGACTTTTATCCGACGTGTTGTCTTACATCACCCCAACATATTGGTTGGGTAACGGATCAGTGAAAAATCGCATTTGCCAGACTGACTTTAATCCCACTATTAGTGCATTTCTGACTATATAGTCTCAAGATGTCAGGAGCTCCAAGGACTAGAACAATGTATTCAGAGACTGGAGGTCCCATCTGTTTTCAATAACTATCCTTTGAAGATTTTGCAAATTAGACCAATAACGGATTACAAACTTTAGTTTGAACTGCATTTTCTTCAGTAAGACAGGACAAGTATACAGTCATTGTATTGGTATTTGTAACTGACTGGATATTAGGTATGCAGAGATAGAAAGGCAGACTGAAAGTTAAAAAAAGTCCTGCGAAAAATAACACTTGGTTATTTTTGTGGTTAGTTTGTGACCATGTTTCAACCAAAAGTTTCGCTTGTCTTTGTCGTCACTTTTTCACTTCTCCTCTCTTTCAATCTCTCTCCTGTTACACAACAGTTGGGATGTTGTTTGGTTGGTGGTGATTTCAGTATCACTGAAAGTGATCCCTTTCCCCCGTCACAAATGGTCCAACAGCCAGATACTGATTCCACGCTGATAGAGTCTTAGGCCCTTGGAAAGTCCCACACCAGCTGCAAAGATTTTCTGGGAACAGGAACTGTGTCCCTAGAACCAAAATTAAAAACATATTTCCTGTTTGAAATTCCGGGGTGCCTAAAAAAAAAATCCCCTTTGCTTTAAAATGTATTATTTCCTCATTGTGAGATCATGAAGAGATTCGTTAAGTCAGAGATTTGTTCTCAGTTTCTGGTGTTCGTCATTTGAATTTGTCTTTGACTCGTCATCTTGGGCAGTGGTTCTTAACGTAACCCACCGGAAAAAATAGGGTGGACGCAATGATCTGGGACGTCTTTGTAGTTCACGACAGCATTTAGGGAAGATATGACAATGCCCCATAATTTGAAAAATGAGTATGTTTTTAAAATAGAATAGTTTTTTATTTGACAAAAGTAAAAAAAATATACCTCCACCATCTCCCAAACTTTTTTTTGATTATGTCATTATCTTCTTAGCTAGTGAGTCACCAGTACATCTGAGAGTCAGTTGTGTTTTATTTAGACTTACAAAAATGCAGAAAGTCTAGCTATGAGGATTAAGAAACGGAAGTAGTTTCTCATTTAATCGTGTCCTATTTTCTGTCTAAAACACATGCAATGTGATAAAACCAACACCTCGAAGCAAGCTAGGCTAGCAGTTTACCAGTGTTTTCAGTAAACTAGTGCTAAGCTAGGCTAAACACTATAGAAATTGATGTGTTGACCACAGAATTTAAACCAGATCATCTAAGCTAGTTCTTGGTCAGGCAGTAAAATAAATAAAACCTTGAAATGAGTACTCTTTAAACCAAACTGTTGGACTTCATATGATCTGCATTGCAACTACATAAGGAGATACTGACAGAAGAGAATGGGCTTTAACTGTAAATGATCTCCAGCCTTCTCTTTAAGGATTACTATTAAACTCATTCTCAGTCACTGTGTAACACAACAAAGGCTAAGAGCTCGAAATGCAAATATAACTGCAGGAGAGCAGACTGAATCTGAATTAGAAACACTTTAGGACTCCGTCCCCCCTGCTAATTGCTGTGTTTGTGGATGAAAGAGTGAGGAGGTGAACCAGTGAAAAAGAAGGAGGGACGTCAGAGATCTTAATGCTCTCAACAGACATCCAGAGAATGCACAAGACGGCCCATTAGCACCTCACAGCTTCTTTAGGAGCTGTTTCCTCTGGATGGTTGCCTCTTGTTATTCAAAGTTGAGATGAATTTGTGGTCTTTGGGGACGTGTTCACACACAGCAGTTAAAATGCAACTTGGGGTGATGTGGACGCATGTGGACGGTTGTAAATACAGGTGTGCCTGCAACCAAAATGCACAGAGGAAGATTGTAAGATATGGGATTGTAAGAGATTGCATAGTCATTTTAGTCATCTGTTACTATTCTACTCTGGAGTTTGTCCTGTCTTCACAAGGGTTTCTTGTTCTTCAATGCAATATGCAATGCAATATGTAAGAATTTCAGTTTTATGTTTAAAAAAAAGAGTAAAATTATCAACAGACTGTGAACAAATAACCATTTAGACGGCTTTGTATTGTTTTGAAGAGATATGTATTTAAGTTAAAATGCTAACCAGCTAGCCCCTAGGCCTAGTTTAATAGGTAAACCAGCCTCAAAGGTAATAATCTGATAGAGAACACTCCCACTCCAAATTCACCTAAATCAGCTAATACGACTGCTAGCTGCACAGTAAACTGAGCTTAATAGCTAATAGCAACTACAGTAAGCAGCACTTAGCAGTTCCTTTAGTGATATGCTGCCCCATTTTTGTTTGGAATATGAATTTTAAAAGTGGCCAATATTACATTTTTCATTTATGTATTTATTTTTCAACTGAGATTTTGTAAGAACAGCACATTTCTAAATCTCTCTGATGCCATGTGTCAATGACAAGGTGCTATGTTGGTTGAGACCTACCATAACTCTGCACACTGGTCTATGTATAGATGATTGCAATATAAACAGTACAATTAAACTGTTTGTATTACAAAGGAATGTGCACTTGCATGTATTTGCTTGCCCTATCGTATTCGGTTACTTGATGGCATGGGATTGTGTTGTGGAAAGTGTGTAGCCAGGTTAAACTTTTTTTTTTCTTTACAACACTGCAGCTTTTTGCCTGAGGCCTCTCCGACACCCACTATGCCGACTGCTGTGTCACTGAGATGGCTGCATTTGTTCACGCAGAGCATTTGTCTTTCTGAACACAGCCTTTGTAGTCTACCAATGATATATACCTCAATCTCCACTCTCATATTAAGCCTCTCCCCCTACGACTGTCATTCCTGTTTTTGAATTCTTATACACTAAACTTCCTTGTGTCCTCATTGTTGAGGGGTAAGTGGATTCTAATGCTTTTGAATATTTCATTATACATAGGTTAAGTTTAGCTAAATTGCCCAAACAGGAAAAAAAAAACAAAAAAAAAACAACTAATTTACATTTCTTTAATATGTGATGGTATCAGTGTATTTTTGCCTCATCTCCAATCATGAATCGTGCAATACTGTATGCACAGATAATGTCTGCGATGTTAACACGTGATTAAATGCTGTTGGAGGGGTTATGCAGGAAACTAACCTACCGCAGATTGGTCAAGGGTTGCACAATATTGACAAATACTCATACTCTTGTTTCAATAAATATTGTACAACCCGCAGTATTGTATATGAATAGTATATGAATATAGGCTCACTGCATGTTGGAAAAGGATGAATATTTGATGTTAAACTCAGTATCAGCAACTTTAATGATCCCAGAGGAGATGTAAACATTATAGGATCTGTACAGATACAATATAGGGCAAACGGGAATGTTGCAGACTAGGACAATAAATAACTAATGAACATGTAATACATTTTCAGTACAGTATGTAAATAAGTATTATGGTAAAACTAATGCTTACAGTATTATTTGTGCGTGCAAAATAATGCAAGCAGGTTTTTTGCAATGTTTAGTTTTTTAAATTAAAATTTTAGATAATATTTAATAATAACTACAATAATAATAAATTGTTTTCATTTTCTGTGATAAAAAAACAACAATTGTAACGTGACCCTTCATACGACACGTGACGTCACCGCGCTCAACACGACGTCACCCGGAAGAGAGGAGCGACGTCGTGTGTGAGGATTGTTTACATTGCCTGCAGGCTGCTAAAATGAATCCTCCGCTGATCATCTCGACCAACTCCGTTTCAACGACCAGAAGTAAGAATTCTTCAGGCAGCCGACATGTTCTGTTTGTGTTTAAGAAGGAAGCAGAGCGACAGGACGAGACTCGTGTAGCTGGCTCAGCTAACTGTTAGCCAGCTGCTAACCTGAGCTGTGGATGTTACACAGCAGAAATGGCTTTCTAGTTTGGTCTCTCTCGGCTGGTAAGCTAATGAGCCAATAATTGCGAGTTGTCCTGCTTGTAAAATCACACCCCGAACATTTAGCGTGTCGGGCACTGTTATTAGGCTAGTATTATTCTGCTTGTGTCTAATATAGCTTGTTTCCAAACACTAAACTTATCAGCTGGTGACTGGCTTGCAACACCCAGTGTCAGCTAACCGTTTCCTGTCTGGTTAATCAGCAACAAGGACTAATGTGAGGATGTCACATCGACAAGGCATTAATATAAAAATCTATGACTATGTTTTGAATACACTGAAGGAGGTTATACGTTTGTTAGTAAGTTTAGATGCTAATCTGCTGTGGTTGCTCCCTCACTCACAGTTCAGGCAGTGATGTGCACAGTTTATGAAGGCCATCGAGCTAAAACTATTGCAGTCTAACACAATAAGATGTACAGTTTTTGTTGAAAGTGTTTTAGAGATGTGTTGCAATGCATCCTATGTGTTTCTAATATTTTCCAATCCCTTTATATCAGTAAGAGTAGACTAGTTTTTGGAGAGTACACAAGCCACAGCTCACAAAATGACCATAAAGTTGAATCACATTTCTCTAAGACACCTTCAACAAAAACTGAACTTTATAACCTTCATGGAGGATTTGTTTGAGGACAGTCTGATCTAGTGCCCAAACTGTACTGTTACTGTATTCAGCTGTGTATGTATGCACAGGAAAACGAGAGGCTGAGCGCTCAGTCAACTGGACAGTGGAGGAGACTCAGGTGCTGCTGTGCGCCTGGAGCGACGAGCGCGTCCAAAAGAGTTTGTCAGAAAACCTTCGCAACCGCCATGTCTTCAAACACCTCTCTGCCCGCATGAGCGAAATGGGTTTCTCTCGTAGTCCACACCAGTGCAGGTTGCGGGTCAAAACTCTGAAGGCTAACTATGTGAGAGCCAAACTACAGAGGAGCGTCGACAGCTCGCAGCCTTGCACTTTCAAATACTTTGCAGACATGGACGCTGTGCTGGGCCGGAGGTCAGCGGAAGGGGAAGGAGGGCCCTATTTTGTTTCTCAAGAGCGGATGGCAGAACACCACCTTGACTCCACTGACAGGAGAGGAAGTACTAATACAGAGATTAGTGGGCACCATTTTGGTTCCTCTGGGAGGACAGGAAGACAACGCTTGAGCTCTCTGGAGGAGGTAGGAGGCCGTCAGTCTTGGCAGCTGGATTCTGAAGTCAAGTTGGAGGACAGAGAAGATTCAACGGATGAGTTTGAGTTCAGCAGCACAGGATTCCAACAGCATCTGCGAGACAGACAGCATGACGCTTACCTGGAATCACCCATCCATCGAGAAATTACGGGTATGTACTGTGATTATATCCTGAGATGTTAGACTCTGTTGCATGAGGAATTACAATCTTCCCCCGAATACAGAGTAACCAAACGACAACAAGTGACACATCTGTTAAACAGGAACTATTTTGTCAATATTTTCATGGCGCGTATCTTATAAATAATTTATTTCAGCTGAGCTCATTTTTGATTTTGGCAGGTGACCCAAACATTTATTACCATTTCAGAAATTGTACATGATATGTACATGATTTTAGGTGATGTGTATGCCAAAGGTACCACATGTTTGTACATGTAGGGCTGGACAATATATACGATGTATCATGATCTGAGAATATATGTTGTCTGAGATTTTGGGTATTGTGATATGGCTTAAGAGTTTTCATTTCCTGGTTTTAAAGGCTGCATTATAGTAAAGTGACGAGATGTTCTCAATTAATCACATGCACATCTCATTGTGTTAATATTTTGTGAAAGTACAAGTAGTCATTCCTATGATATTGTCGCAGTATCAGTATCAAGGTATTTAGTAAAAAATATTGTGATATTTTTCTGCCATGTCTGGCATTTGTGACGTACTTTTGAGGCAATTGCAGAATATCAAGATACATACGATACAGCCTAAAAATATTGCACTGAAATTGTACCCCAAATATATTTATTTTATTATAGTATAGAGTCTCTGTTAAGAGATCAACACAAGAATATTATAACTCGTTTTTTATTGTAGTCTGTGAAAATTACCGAACAGTTTTAGAAATCATAATTATAGCAATATTTAGTTTTGGTAAAATTATCTTTAGAAATTCTATTTAAGGTCAACACGTCTACACAGCATCAGTGACAGAATAAAAATTCAGAATGATTTTAAAATTGCAGATCAATATTTGTAAGAAATTTGAATCATTTGTGCCGTTTTTCTAATTGTGACTCTTTTATAACTTGTGTCATAGGTACACTCGTGGATAACAGCTTGAGCACTCCTTCCCCACATGTAGCACCACCTCCGCCTGGTCCTTCTCCTCCCCCTCTCACCCAATCTGCTGCTTCTCCACTGCCCGCACCCACAGATCCAAGCGCCAACCCCCTGCCCACCTCTGGCCACCACCACCACTCTCAATCCACCTGCCTGGAGCCGGCACTTAAGCACCTGTCAGAGTGCTTCCAGCGGCTTGTGTCTGAGACCCGGGGCCTGATGGTGCAGCTGGAGAGCCAGCGGCAGGAGCAGGCCCGCTGGCATCAGGAGCTCCTGTCCCAGTGGCTGCAGAGGGAGGAGCGTCGGCAGAGGGAGACGGCTGAGAGAGAGGAGAGGAGGGAGAAAGCTCGCATGGAGCATGAGATTAGAGTCCTGGAGCTCCTTACCAGTCTAGCCAGAGAACGAGGGTGTAAATGTGGAGGCAGTAAGACAGCGGCAGAGGCGCCAACTGGTCCAAATAATACCATGAACACAGGTGGCAATTAGGATGCCCTCACACAGAAGACTTTTACAGTGGTTAACCCAAAGTGTGGAATTCAAGCTCAGGTGGAACCAAATAACAGCACTGACAATGCAAACAGCCACATTCAGGGTGGCTTTGTTTAGGCCTTAAAGATACGTGCTATGGAGTGAAACTTTAATTGAATCAAATGCAAGAAAAGACCCTGCAAAAACAAAAGAGTTTGTGAGTTAAAGAAGATGATTCTTGAATAACAGGAAGTGGTCAGTTGCGAAAATTGACCAGGAGAATTTACAGTTGAAGTGTTGGTCTGTAAGGGGATTTCTTAGGTGACTTACCAAATGTAATGAAACTGTTTCATGCACCTTTGTTTAAATTAAAAATGAGATATTTCTAACCTGCTTTCTATTTTCAACTGGAATATGTTGGTCAACAGGATGGCTTTTTGTTATAAAAAGGAAAATCCCTTTCTGTCTTGATTCTGTCCTGTTATTGTCCCCTTTATGTTGTATGAATTCAACAGGTGTCCGATTCCTACAGATTGCACCTGTTTTTTTTTTTAGCCAATTTTATTTAGATATTTAGGACAAATCTAAATATGTTTGGCAGTACTTTAAGACATTGATTTTCAAGAATTTAAGATCATACAGACAAATATGGTATACAGATGATATATTTTACAACACACTGTTGGTATGTGAATTATCTCCAAAATGCATTATAAGCAAAGATCTATGTCAGGAGATTGGAGTGACATACTGTATATGACAAATGTATTTGTGTTACATAAAGAAGAGAGACAGATGCTTGAAATCTCCACATAGGGTGGAGAGTGGATTAGTCACAGATATGACGTCAGTCGGTATAGTATTTTTCAGGATGTTTGCCCGAGTGTCCTCAAGCGAGACGCTGAACTGTGACCTGAGTGCCACAGTCAAACGGGAAACAACATCTTATTGTAAATTCCTGATGCCTATCTCCAGTACATGTGTGTTGGAAGCTATATGGGGAATGTAGCACAAACACAAAGTCAGTGTTTGGTTCCCTGCAGGAACATTTGAAATTCAGTACATCAGCCTAGACGTCTCGCTTGCGTAACAGACCTTTAGCACAGTTCTGATACGCCGGAGAGGCTCTTTCTCCTTGAGAGAAGAGCATCATATGTCTTCACCACATATGGACATTATGCACCTTTTTCATGTAAATTATATTTTAGCTGTTAAAGCTCTATCCCTTATTGCTTTACGCTTCATCAAACTAGCTACACAAAAATATCTCTTCTGTCAGATGGTTTTTTTTTTTCTGCTTTACCCTCACACTTACAGGAATCCAATTTATTAAACCTCCAGGCTGTGGCTGCCCCCATGCTGATTGTTACCTGAATAGACAAACTAGAAATCCTTCACTCAGCCATTCAACACAGGCTGCCCTGAAGGGACAGAGTGTGAACGAGCTGAATTGGTAAAGCCCCACTTCCCAATCCTTTAGAATCACTGAAACCAGACTGATCACTGACAACACTGATCAAGCTGGTATCTGTTCTACAGACACAGGAGTATGTAGGATACATCTGGTGATATTCTACTTTTTGTTTTCTTCAACATATCCCAACGAAAAGACCAAAATCAATACTATATGCATCCCACTAACAAGTAGTGTTATCTCATGACAATGTCCCGCTGGTCCAATGACCAGAGTGCCAAATGTGCAATGTATTAATTCGCCACTGAAAATAGTCCCCAATAAATGCAATATTTCCTCCTGGTTGAGTACCATTTGCCAAAACTCTACAGGGCCCAGCAGGTTCAGAACATGACTGAGCTGGGAGCCAGAGACAAGATGGAGAGAGCAGAAAATATTGAGAGACAAAAAAGTTGGTTTTGGTCTTTTAATTGGATTAGATGACATTGTCGGTCACATCATCATGATTTTATTACATTATTTATTTTGTGAAAATGAATATTTTAATGCAAAAGCAGATTATTATTAATTAGAATTAGATTATTATTCGCAATCACCGTATCTGTCAAAATAATCACAGTATGCAGCAAAAGGCCTTTTGTTGCTCATGTTCTTCTTCATGTTGTTGCCTTTACTGCCAGTAATTTGTGAATAAAAATCCACTACTTTGTCACATTCAGTGTCCAAAGTGTTGTGTGGATGTTGTCATAAACTGGTTGGAAAACTAGTTCTAAAGTGAGCACCCACCGCCTTCTTAAGATGTTTGTTTCAAGGTCTTATTAAGCTTTACAAATACACACAACAATAGATAATACTTTTTTTTATCAGCTGTAATCATGCATCTCAGCTTTTTTCTGTTTTTTTTTTTAGTTGCAGTACATTAGAACGAAAGTTGAAGTGCCTAAACTTCCATTTGATCTAAAAACCTGGCTCGAACACGACCATTATTCGCAGTGTTTGCCGACATACATTGTGTTCGTGTCCCATGAGGCCCAACATGCTGACGGCAATCCTGATCTTTGCAGTCAAACTCCGTGCGGTCATCAAAGCGAGAGAAAAGCTGGATTAGTGCATATACGTAAAGCTGCGCTAACACCCGCTTACGTAATACCTCTGGATGTTGATGAGATTTGGGATGATTTGCTGTTATTTTACCGTGGCTTATTACTCCGTTCGGAGAAAAGTGGAGAAAGTCAGCCAAGCATAAAGGATTCTCCCGTCTTAACAAAACATCCAGCACATTGTCTTTGTAGAAGTCACATTTATTCCCTGTTTAACTGAACTACAATGAGGCTGAGCCTGAAGAGGACAAAAATTCTTCTCTTATTTTCTGTTGTCGAAAGATAAGCGGAACAGTTGTTGTAAACAAGTGGCAGATAGGCTTTTGTGTTTGAATTTCATATTTTCTGCAGACGTAAAAGAGCATTTTGTCTCCTGTAAACCCAATTTCTCGTCTTTTCAGGTTTTCATTCTTTCTTAATGTACCTGTCTTTTCAGATAAAAGCTAAATAAATACAACTATAACTCCACAGCTAGAACACGGCGGCAGTGGGTTTGCCTGAGAACGCTTCATCAAATGATTTAATACAGTTGACATTTGAATACGATTGTTGTTTGCATGTTTATTTCATTTAATCTCTTCTTCAAAATCCAATGATTCAGTCCCATTTCGGACTTATATAATGTGAGCCAACGTGAGTCATTTCCCGACAAAAGACAGCTTCCTTTTGTGTGCGCCGCCCTCTTAGAGACAGTTGTCACCTTGAATTATGTGGACAAACAATGAACATCATCGTCGATTTTGAGGAACTAGACGAGACATGTTGCGTTACGGACGCAGAAAGAGACGGAGCTGTTTGATTTGATTTTCATGCAACAGCTTTTCTCGCTGATATGAATTATAATTTGTTGTTTTTTTTTTCCTGTGGTGGTAAAGCTTCTATTTACATGACCTGAGCTCAGAATGAGACACCTAGATGTACAAAACAGAGAAAGAGTGGGGGGAGGGAAGAGAGGAGAGGGAAAATGGACGGGAAAGGAGGGGTAAAAGGGGAAGTGGGCGCGGGAGAGGGAGGTGAGGAGAGAAAGGTGAACAGAATAAATTGGAAACATTTATGGGTGAGATGTGAAAATGTAGCCTTATAAGCTCCTCTGTGGCTCCTTGACGGGTCACAATTAAGACATGCAACAGTAAATACAGAAGAGTGGACACATGGCCTGATATTAGTGAGTATTGTATTAGATTCATTGTCGCCTTTGTGATTATTGTCATGCGTTTTGAACAGATTAGAGTTTATAGCCATGCTGGCAGTGTGGCTCAGGGGCTGTTGGGATGAACTTTGGTACAGTCATTCATATGGTGCCCTATGGTGAATCCTACTGACTTTGATTATCCTCTGATTGTTTTTTTTTTACTCTCTACTGACGCCATCAGGAGGTCTCGATAACTATCAGGTAGACTGTTGCTGTATGTGTCAGACATTCATGTCCCCCTTAGGGTGAATTCGATCACTTTGGTTGTCAAGGTGTCATGTAGCGCTGTCATCAGGTCAACTTTTCTAGTAGTATTTTGATAAACAACCTGCAAAACTCAAGACTGCCCCATCGGCCTCAGTTATAGTCCACTGTGTGTTCAGTCCTATTTAGAAAAAGCTGGCACACATCTTTTGATGTGGTGGTCTCAGTCAATGTTAGCCTGCTACAATGCTAAACCAAGATGATGAACGCAGTAAACATTATACCTACCAAGCATCAGCACGTTAGCACTGTAGGTCCTTGTTGTACCCATGTTAGCTTCCAGAGGTTTAGCTCATTTAGCTCAAAGTTTGGAAATCTGGATACAGCGTCGGAGGCGGAGCCCTGCTCACTTCTATGAAAGCTGCTCATAGGGATGGGCGATATGGACTAAAAAATTTATCACGATAATTTCTGGCATTTATCACGATAAAAGTGACGATAAAAAATACCAATTCACCTGTACTGTAAAACTGTAATGACTCAAATCAAACAAGTTTGAAATGTGAGAACAGATTCAACATTTATTCAAACTCTAAGGCACAAACAGTGGCAGTTAGCTTATAAAATCACAAACAACTTCAAATAAAACCTGATAAATTAAGAAACAGAGTAAAAAAAATAATAAAATAAAAAATAAAAGTCTCCACAGTTTGGATCGGCAACATGTCTTTAGCCAGGCAAAACGCCACTGCCTCTGTTAATTTGTTCCATTGTTTGCTTTGCTTATCCTATGGTATGGAATGAGCAAATGCGTCGCCAATTTTCGTCTGGCTAAGAGTTTTCTTACCGGAGGCTTTGGCTGAAGTTGACGCTGTCGCTTTTGCTGCATCCGTGCGCATTTTCTGGCTCTCGTCATATTCTGGTTTTTGCTGGTGTTTGAGGTGGTGGAACAAATTGGTGGTGTTACTTACCACCCTTTGCAATCACCGTTTTTTTTACAAACTCTGCATATAACAGAGTTTCTCTCCATGTCAGACTTATCGTAGCTGGAGCCTTGTTTAGCAACGAGCTCCTCGCTCTCAGCTCTGCCTGCCGCCATGTTTGTTATTGCAATTCACGTGAGCCAAGAGATCAGGTCTGCGGGCAGGTGGCAGGTGCCTGTCACGTGAGTTGGGCTGCGAGTGTGTGGTCGCATACAACGTCATCTAACAAGAGTAAATCTGAATGCAATAAAGTTGAAAAAAACGTCATCAACCGGAATTTATCGTTATTATCGCAAGATGACAAATTCTTACCGTGGGGAAATTTTTGGACGGTATATCGCAAACGGTAAAATATCGCCCATTCCTAGCTGCTCAGTAGTGCATGAAGCCAAAAAGTTTGACTTCTGGGTACTAAATTACATGGATCTTCCGCATAGCTTCCGCATTGTGCAATCCATAGGAGGGGTTGACCGATATGACTTCTTCAGGGCCGATACCGATTATTAGAAATCAGACTAAGACTGAAATCCGATATTTGGGACCGATAATCATTTGCAGTAAAAATGAAACTATGTGTCAAAATTTTGAACAACCAGTGATGGAATAAACCTACATTCAGTTAACTCAAATGTCAGTCTTAAGTACAATTTTTAGGTTCTTTACTTGAGTATTTCTTTTTTCTACTTTCTACTTCCTCTTCACCTCATTTATTTGATCATTTTAGCTTGTTTTCGTGTTACCAATCATTAAAGTGTTGTTGGCTGGACAATGTGGGATGATGCTGCATCAGGGCCAAAGTAGCTCTTTCTTTCAAATAAGTTTATTATATTGGCATTGGAAAATGTTGAATATTAACCAGCGGGGTATACACCTTGTTCGTAGAGCATGTGCCCCAGAGACTTCTACTGACTGAGCTGCTATCTTCCACCAATTTGAACGGGAATACAACAATTTAATGGTGAGGCATTTCTATTTTTTCTTTTTTTTTCAAATGTGCATCAAATGGCTAACATTTGGGTTGTAAAAGTAGCTGTGTCACGCTGGTTGTGATGCTCAGGGTGTTACTTCAGGGTTTTTACAGGTGGTTCTTTCACAATGTAGGCTCACAGGAAAACGTATTTTTGGCTCAGTGTGTATCACGTGATGTTGTAAATACATGATCTGGCCACTAGGTCAACTTGACCAAGCTGCTAGCCTGGCTGTAGTCTTTACTTTCCTTAATTACCAGGCAATGTAAGACGTTTTTGCTCAAAGTGTGCATTTTATTACAAATGAACTCAAGTGTATTTCATAATAAATGAATTGCAAAAAAAGAGTAAGCAAAACACAAGGAAAAGCAACCATTGCAAAAAGTGAAATCATACCTGAGATAAACCCTCAGTTTTCCTCCCCAATAGATAGAAACACACTCTGATCGTTGTACCTGAGGAAATGGAGAAGTTTGCCGTTTATGATGCTGCAGGTAATTTTTTTTAACATGACATGTTTTGGCAGCTCTTCACCTGGTATTCCCACAACCTAAATAAAGCATGGTGAACAGGAGAAACGAAAGAGGAAGGATTGACCAGGGAGATGCCGATGGAAAAAAAACAAAACGTCACGAGTGTGACAGAAAGGGAGAGTCTGGATGGAGAAATGAAATTGAAAACTCCAGAAGAGGGGGAGGATGAGAGAGAGATGAGAGAGAGACGCGAAGGGGAGGGAGGAGGGGGGATGGGCGAGCGAGCCCTGTCCCCTGATTGGGTGCCGCCTCTCGCTCGCAGCAGAGTCTTGAGGCTGGCCGCGGCTCCGGAGCGCTCACACATAAGAGAAGGCGGCGGCGGAGCAGCAACGCAGCCGGAGCTGACAGCCATTCATACGGATTCTTCTCCGCACGAAACCCGCTGCTGATTCTGCTTCTGGAAGCGAGAATATACGTTTTGTTTTACTTTTTTCTGCATGTACGCCTGAATAATGCTGCATTGAGTGGCCGGCGCGGACAGGGTTTCACCGCCTCGTTTTGCATGTAAAAAAAAAAAAAAAAAGGAGAAAGTCACGACTGCTCAGAGGCTGTTTGGCACATTTTTGAGAGAGGATACGAGGAGAGTTTTCACCTGGATTGCTGCTTGCTGAGGTGAGCTGTGGGGAATGTGCAGTGTTCTATGTTTCTTGTTGAGTGTTGTGTTGTTTGTGCGCCTCGGAGACGCGCTGCTTCTCCAAAAAAAAAAATGCGCGCAGGTGGTGGAGAGAGCGCACTTTATCTCCATCCAAGGAGGATCGCTTGGACACGAACAGACCGCTGACTTGATGCTTTTTTCACTCCTTTTCTCAACGTGATTGCAAGTATTAAGTAGTATCCCAGCCTCAGTTTCTAGTGTGTGAATCGAGCCTCTGCTGCTGTGTGAGGGCTGGCTGTGCGCCCTTTATTGACTTTACCCACGTCTTTATCCTGCACAGTCAAAACAAACAAGGGCAGTGATACTCCAAATTGGAATCCTGTGCTAAATAGCTCTTTCTGTCTTTCCTCTCCTCCCAAGCGACCCCTCAACTGTACCCCAAATAATGGGATTTTTGAAATGAGGGTCAATAGCGGGCTATTTTTAACCCCCGCTACCTTCTGGCTAAGAGGATTCCCCCTCCTCGTCTCTCCTCTTCTCTCCTGCAAGACAGTAAAGGATCAGTGAAGTTAATCCCACATCTCTCCTGAGTAACTCCGGCTTCCTCCTCTTGGCTTTCCGTGCCACTGCTCCGTATTACAAGCATGAATTTTGGTTTCCCCCTTTTAATGTGCTGACAAGTTCAATCCGTTTATTGGTGATTCGGCTGGATTCCCTCTTGGCAGGACTCGCTGACAATGAGGGCGCCTCCTCTGGAAACGCACTGAATGAGTGATTGTTGCTGTGGATTACATGGCTGCTACTGTACTCTGGTGTTGTGTTGTGTTGTGTGGTGGTGGTGGTGGTGCTCTTTGTTTGCACAGAAGCAGACAAATAGAGACATTTGGGGAAAGTGGGAAGTTTACTGTCAGGATGCGTGGTGGTGTTTGAAGCCACAGCAGCCTGATGTGTGGGGATGTAGCTGCAGAGGAGAAGGTGTGTGTGTGTGTGTGTGTGTGTGTGTGTGTGTGCGTGTGTGTGTGTGTGTGTGCAGACTGCAGAGCTGTGGGAATGAAAAGAGGTGCGCTCTCAGCTGCAAGCTTAGCTGTGTCTGCGTCCATCGCTTAAAGGGGCACTCTGTAGTTTTGGAGGATGAATTAAAACTCTGATTTTTTTCATATTAACAATACTCAGAGATGATTTATCTTTTCCATAACTGAGTAAACGAGCTGTTTCCAGAGGAAATGAAGGTCCCCGGAACATTGCTCGAAGCTAGAAAGGTTGCAGGGTCCGCCACAAATAAACAAAGTATAACGGTATGAAATTGTGTTGTCCTTTAAGGTCAGTTTGTTTCTTCACTTTGGTTAGTCATTGAACAAAGCCACGAAGTGCACCCTTTATAAGACTCAGACATAGAGGGCATAACTTGGGGGGGTTCATGTGTCTGTCAGGGACTGATGACGGCAGGTGACAGAATCCTGTATGGAAGCTGTGATTTTTACCATTCGGGGCAACAGCTGCAAACATTACCTTGGTCATAGCGCTGCTGGTAGTCAGTCATCAGTACGACTCTCATTACGAGCGCGGATGTAGTCGTGAAGGGTGGGTGAGCTGCGAGAGGTTGCGCTTCGACCTTCTGCTGTTGGATGGTGCATTGCACTGAGCTGTAAGCCATTTCATTGTGGAAACAGAAGTGTCAGAGTAGTATTCGTCCATTGGTTTCATTTTGAAGCATTTGATTAAAAGAAGTGCTATCGTGGTGACGATGAATGGGCTTTACTTACTTTGCTGGTAGGTGGGCGTATGTTGGTAAAGAAGGGGCTTGAAAAGGTTCTTGTTAGCAGCTCGAGTTAAAACTGGACTACAATACCCAGAAAGTGTTAATAATCTTATTAATGTATAACTAAGAAAATGTGTTAAACACCTGAACGTCTGCCCCCTCTCCTTAAATATCTTGAAATTTGTGTTTCGGCTCTTATCACATCTTCATTCTTATCATCATCCACTGATGTTGCACCTTTAAGCCCAAGACTCTCATGTTCTTTTTCCAGATTTCAGCCTGAGATTGTTAGACTCTTTGGAAGATAAAGTGTTGTGGGTGAGACCAAAGTTTAGCCACACGCTGTGAGTTTGAACCGACAGACCTGCAGGAGGGTCAGAGTGGTTAAAAAGGTTAAGAGGTTGAGAGAGACAGAGATTTATCTGTGGTGAGCCCTCTCGCTTTTCTGGTCTGTGCATGTTCCTGCTACTGTCGGAGTCTGTTTTCCACTCTGAAGCTGTGCAGTGTCACTTCTTCCTCTGTCCATACTTAACACCAGAGCTGTTTTTGGTTAGTAGACATGAATCTGTGTCTTTCTCATGTTCCAGTCCCACTTTTTTAGCTGGCCACCCTCTAAGACAGGTGCTTTTTTTTTTTTTTTAGTTTAAAGTACCTCTGACCACACACCGGCTTCAAACAGCACTACCAACCAGTCCTCTTTATTTAGACAACTTCCACTATTCCACTGTGGCCTCTAAGCCCCCTTGTGCAGCCACTCAGCTATCTCTCACCTTCATTTCCTCAAGCCATGGATGAGTGAGATTCCTCATGCCTTTCAGTGTTTACGGAGTAGAAGAGAGGGGTGGGGGGTGGGGGGGGGGGGGGGGGGGTGGGGGGGGTGTTGATTTACTGCTGCCCTCCCTCAAAGTGTCTCACAACATTCCCCCCACTGCTGTAGCCTCCTTCTCCCCACCCCAACAAAGCAAAAAAACAAAACACTGTGCTACTTTTTTTTCCCTTTCTGTGGATACCACTTCTTGTTGCTGCTCAGGCTGCAGAGGATGTTTTATTGCGTCACAAATCTCGTAGCTTTACTGCTTTGACCTCGGTGGCTCGGCGGTTGCAGGAGGATCTTAGAAATGTCTCGGCAATATGGCATCGGGGAAGCGCCTGAACAGTAAACATGAGTGTCTGGCTTCTTGTGTATTTCTCCACGGGAAAGGTTTTTGTGTGTTCCGGGTGTTTTTTTTCTTTACAGCCTCTGAACTGCTGATGGGCGCTCATCATGAGGGGTCGTTAACGGTGCGGGCAGGGCGGGAAGAGCCTTCTTCGGCTCTTTGATAGCTTGTGTTTTGAGCCAAGGCTCCATCGTTCTCCCGCCCCACCCATACTGTTTGCAGACAAAATCACCTGGGAGCTTGTGTCACTGATGGCTCTGCAGCGTAAATGACGGGGTTTTACTCCTAATGTGATGCTTGCCCGGAAAAAGTTTGGTGCTTTTTAGGCTGTTGGCCCTTCTGTTTGAGAATTTCCCCACAGGGCAAGAAAGGGGAACTGTTTTGACATTTCTATAACCTTTCAGCAAATCGTGGCCTGAAACTAAAAAATCACCTTTTTCTCTTCTCCTCAACTCAACCTGTCACCTTTAAATGTTACAGTAACATGATCAGTGATACATTAATGTCCATTAGTTTCATTTCTTAGTTGCCTCAGTACTATTTCCCAGTGTAAATAAGAAGGTGGGGAGACCAGCCCCTTCAGGCTGCCATCAGTCAGCTCATGAGCCAGGCAAGCATATAGGAGACTCACTGTCCTGTGATAAGCAGCGGTTGAGTTTTTAGTCAATAAAAAAGACGAGTGCAAAAACTTCTCTTAGCCTCTGAGTGAACAGAAACCAGCAGAAATTTGAATGTCCTCTGTTTTTAAATCCAATTTAAGTCCAAACCAGACTTCTTTTCACACATTGAGGCAGATGGCGACACACACACACACACAACCAGCAAGACTATAATTAAAACCATCCATCCAACCTAAACACCCCCACCCCCCAGTTGAGCTGTGGCATTTTGTTTGTTTACCTTCAGCTGCCACCCAGCCAGCGGCCACGTATAAACCAACAGCAACGTGCTAAGAGTTTGCTTTTGTCGGGCCCTGGGACTCGACACGTGGCCCCTTCACCACAACTACTACTGCACAGACAGACACCTGGAAGCCAAATGTAAATCACTGTGTCTCAGTTGTCGCTGCCTGTAAGAATCCTACACTTTGTTTTTAGGATTAGGGTGAAGGCTGCAGCTGCCATGTGTGGACCAGAGCAGATGAGAATAGCCTGTCTTTGGAGGTGGTGATGATGATGTCCTCTTGCTGCACCAAAACCACCTTAATATCAATTTTGGTTAACACAGAAAGTGCCTTTCTTTTGTTTCTTTGATGAAATTAAGGAGAGCAGGATATCAAAAGTGCACTCAATTGCTTTTGAAAATAATTGTTTCTTAAAAGAAACGTCTTAAGAATACAAAGAGGACAGTGTGTGACATCTGATGTCATGGTGTCTTCTACCTAAAGTTTTTTTTAAATATTAGAGCCAAAGTTTATTATCTTCAAAGAAGCCCACCTGCTCCCGGCACCGTGACGTTAATCCAAAGTGTTCGCCTTTTCAGAGACACTGGAGAGGGACAGTGATGTCACGGTGCTGAAGGTTCAGTACAGCATGTTGCAAAATTAGATTTTATAAACTAAATCCGTTCATGTGATGATGCGTCTGTGTGGTAGTAGATAACGGTTGGACTTCACAGACCTGCAACATGATCAAATAGATTAATCTCGGTCCAACTGCCCGGGAATGAAATGTTGAACTTTGCATCCATCTAGAAAAGCAGCCAGGCACCCATACCACTCATTTCACAAGTCATCACATGATACAGATTTCGAATTTGATACAAGTGCTCTTCTTTTTCTGATTTTTGAAAATCGGCAAACCACACTTTTATGTCAGGTAGCACGAGGCCAGGGATGGCTGTGAGCTGCAGAAATGCTCTGGTGTACAATGAGAATGACAAAAATGTAGATCGGTCTGGTCGACACCCGAGCTACTTAATGAAGTTGGTATCAGCCCACTATCCCTGCCTGTGTGTAATTTTTTTCTTTGTTTAGTTTATTGTAAGAAAAATAAATAATCCTGTCCTAGCTCGAATAGCGCTTTCCCAGAGCCCCAGATGTCCTCTTGCAATTGGTTAATTTGTTAAAAAATCTAATGGGATTCAGTTGATAATGCTATGAGAGAGAAAGCTGCAAATCCTCCCATTTGGAGAAGCTGGACCTAAAAAATGTTTGCTTAATTAAGTGAATCAAAAATATATTGAAAAGGAAAAAAAATGACTTAAAACAATTAAGCCTTCAAATTGTTGATTAATTTCCTGTTGGTCCACTAATCGTTCATGCTCTGCATCCAACCAAACCCCCCCCCCCCCCCCATCATGGTAAGAAACGCAAGCGTGGGATCAGTGAGTTGGTGGTTTAGATGCCAGCTGGGAAAAGTGAATGAGACACGTTCTCAGTCCTCGATCACCTGCTGCTGTAGTGATCTTCATCTTAACCCCAGTGGTGTGTTCAGAGTGGCTTTGTGGACAGCAGCTGTCTGTGGTTGTACTTGGATGTTAGACACTGCATCTAAATGGAGCGTGTGTGGTGCAGCGCCGCTAAGATAAATGCACTTATGTTCAGTAAATACCCTCAGTGGAGTAAACACAGATTCCAAAACAGTTGACTTTTACCAGGGCATCCCTCCTCCGCACTCGTGATCGCCTCCTGTCTCACCCTCTCTGCGGGGAGGCCACATGGTGCAGCAGATGCTCGGGCCGCTGTGTTCTGACTCCTCACACTCGCCTTTCTCATGGAAATGGCCATGGTTGTCTGGCTGAATAATAGCGATGGTCTGTGTGTGCACGCGTGCATTATGGAGCGGCAGGCGTGTGAAAGAGGAACAGGGTGCATGGTTCGCCTCGTGTGGGTGCAGGCTTGAAGTGAACGTATGAATAAAGAGGGTTTGTTATGCATCTATATGGAGCAAACAGACTTTTAAATGCTACTAAATATCTGTTAATTCTCTCAGATTTCCATCCTTTTGATTTTTTTGTTGTTGTTCTTATGTAAGCCTCCTCTGCAAACCAGAATTACATCACAGGACAATGAAAGCCTGGATGTATTTGAACTGCTCGTGCCAGTGTGTGGGCAGGTGCAGTTTATACCTCCTGGCATCCCCGTATCCGTTCCTGGCAGCACTGCAGTGCATCAGCCCTAAAGGCTTCCTGACTCGGCACGCAGCCACCGGGCAGCATATTATCAAGGAGGTTAGAGGGTGGGGGGGTGTGGAGGGTTGTGACGGTGCATGGGGTTGGGGGTGGGGGTTGTTTCACCCTTTGCTGACACCCCCCTCAGTGTGTAAAGGCCCCTTGTGTTTCCACAGCCATAAGTCTGCCTGGCATGGGATTGAGCCAGAGCGCCAGGTTCAGAGGTCAGGAGGCTGGCAGAGGAAAGTGTGTGTCTGCTTGTTGCTCTGTCTTTGTGAGGACCAGTTAGAGTTTTAGACCTGAGAGGGAGGATGTAATGATGGGCCTCACATCTTTTAAAGATGAATTTCACAAACTGTAAAATCAAAAACTATCTTAACAAACAGGATTAGGAATCCGAATGTTCCAGCTTTCCGAAAGTGCTCCTTTTGTGATCACCCCTCTCAGCTTACAAAATCAGTTTCTTTTTTTTAATACCGACAAAGCTGTGATTGTTTGGAACACATGAATCAATGAGAGGTTGTCTGACACGTTTCCAAGGCAACGTTCTGATCAAGGTTAGCATGACGCTCGCAACCTAGCACAGGACCGCACACGTGTTCCTCCGCTTGACATATTCTGCCCTGCATTGTGATCTGTTCTGCCTCTTTGACACAAACACACACACACACTCCCCCGTGCTTTATGTCATGCAGAGGCACACGTGGCGGCAGTGGAAGTAAACAGGCAATGTGATCAAATTGTGTGCTTTCAGGGGAAAAAAAAACCATGCGTCATTAGGGCTCTGCATCTCACAAGCACATACACGTTTCTTTGGTGTACTTTCATTTTGACGTCCGCGTGTTAAGACAAATACACAGAACTTCCCTTTATAAGCTTTATAAGTCATTAAATATCAGCTCATCATGAGTCAGAAGTCCTTTTCAATGAATGAAGATTTAATAGAAATGACCAGATGTGAGTTCTGTTCTCCCAGAATTTGATCTTTTTCCAAGAGTTGTTGCCTTTGTAAGCATACACTGTATTAGCCTGCATGTTTGGCTTTAACTTGGACGTGGTCCTGTAGAGCAAGGCACCATTATTGTTAGGGTTATGGGTACAATTCCCTGTGAAGCTCCGTGGGGTAAAAGTATATGTGAGACGTCTTTTCTAAGTTTTCATTGTGATGTAGATGACTCACGAACCTCCCGCCTTCCTCGACCACAGTTTGCTCTTCAACTCTCTCACTCAACCATTTGTCCATCAAAATAAACTAAACCCAAACCGAGAGAGCTTAAAATGGACAGCAGGGATCCAGAGGAGGAAGGGTGTCGACCGCGTCCAAACCATTTCCCAAACAAAACCTCGGCCGTCTGCGTTTGTGTCTGAGAGCTATTTTGGATTCGTTTGGCCATCCTGCATCAGCGTCTGCGGTGTAATATCTATCGTAGGAGAAGTTAGGAGTCCCGGCTGACTGTTCCTGTGTTTTGTCCTCCTTCTCTTTGCAGGACAACATGCCTCAGACACCACCCTTCACGGGGCAGCTGAACACCAGCGGCTACAACAAGAACCTGTACCAGACCAAGGAGGAGGGCTACCCGGGCCTCTTTTATCATGACAACAACCTGGTGTCTGGGTCCCTCGAGGCCCTCATTCACCACTTGGTCCCGACTGTTGACTATTATCCAGATGTGAGTGTTGGTTCTTTTACATTTTACTTTTTCATTTGTATCATCCCTGCTGGTTTTGTTCTCCTTGGCTTTAAAGCCCATTTTCAAACTTAAATGAGCAGCATGTCACGTTTATCTCTTTTCTCTCTCACAGAGGACGTACATCTTCACCTTCCTGCTCAGCTCCCGCCTCTTCATCCACCCATACGAGCTCATGTCGAAGGTGTGCCACCTGTGCATGGAGCAACAGCGACTCAGCGATCCCCAGGCTGATAAGGTATGCGTGACGAATAATCCTGTCCTAGCTCCATCAAATTTCTGGTGGTGGAGTTTTGGGTTTCAATATCGTTCATCTCATTTTTTTTTAGCTGAGAGTCAGGAAGATTGCTCCCAAGATCGTGCAGCTGCTGACAGAGTGGACGGAAACCTTCCCCTACGACTTCAGAGATGAGAGGATGATGCGGAGCCTGAAGGAGCTGACCCACCGGCTGGCCAGTGGAGACGAGGTCAGTCCTCGCTCTTTTTCCGTTTAAAAAAAAAAGTGATTCATGCTAAATCAGTTAAGTGAAATCAGATTAACATGTTTAGCTCAGGTGTTATCACAAGCAGTGGAGCGCTGTTTTGTAGACCGCACATGCAGCGAAGCTACAGGCACAGGATGATTTTTTGCTGATAGCAGTAGAGGGAGGTGGAGGGGGTATCTCTGGCAACAAAGCACTTTTTGAGGCCGGCTGAGTTGAGAGAAAAGCCCCATTGTTCGTGGGCTAGGTGGCTGTTTTTGTGGTCTCTGTGGCGCTCCTTCCTAGGCAGCATTTGAATTGTTCCCCTGCCACAGCGCTGAATGTCACTGGCTTAGTGACTCATTAGCTGTTTGGCTGAAAGTTTTTTTTTACTAGGGTCGAACTGTGTTTGTCCCGTACGCTCTGTCATCTCTGTCGCACATGCAGACCCTCCACTGTTTGACATTTAGATATAGAAAGGTTGTTTTGAAAAGCGATGACTCAGTTAGTGTGACAATGACATGAACTGATATCTGTGAGCAACTACCTGTTCAAAATGTAAGTAAATCGGCACATTTGTTTGATTTTTAGAGAGTTAGATGAGAAGATTGACATCACCAGTCTTTATGTAAGCTAAGCTAATCGCCTCCTGTCTTATAGCACAGATACAACAGCGGTATCAATCTTCTTATCTAACTCTCATATTTTCCCAAAATGTCAATTTCATTAGATTCTCTACCCTTTTTTGTGTAGCGTGAAGCATGGAAAGCTAGTTTTATGTCGCCTTTTTGGCTGGGCCTGTCCTAAAAGGGGGATTTTAACTCAAAGAACACTGGCATGTTATTTAATTATTTAATTAAATTAATTAATATTTAATTTTAAAAAAAGTAGGGAAGAAGAACCTTCTCATTGAACTTTTCCTCAGTGGTTATTGGGGACTGTTCAAACGTTTTACTATTTTCCTCCTCCAATTGGATTAGAGTGGGTTAATGTCAAATGTTCTTTTCCCTCCACGTCAACAGTGGTAACATTTCCACTTCAGTTTTCTTCAGTCTGAACAAATAATTGAGTTAGTCATCATGAATCAGGGTTCTTTCAGTGCATGTCCTAATGGATTCACATGCTTGGGAATGAGTTAACATGTCTGAATAAATGTGTCTTTTTTTTGGGTGGGGTGGGGGGTTGATGTTGACGATAAGGCAGCAGGGTCTTGATTGGACCAATTAGTTATGGAGGACGCACACATCCATCTGTCCAGATAGAAGACACCCCCATCGCCGCTTATGACAAGGAAGACCCAGCCCACCCACCCCCAGTGTTTTCAGTGCAGCTTTCACATGACTCATCAATAGTACAAGCACGAGTATCCTGATCTGATCTAGAAATCAATACGGTTCTCACATGACACATTTACAGCTCCCCAAATCTGTTGTCCTTGTGCCACCCCGTGACATGAGATAGATCTTAACTGGCCATCAGTGATAAGAAACGCTGTCAGTGCGTTGATTGTCACACAAACATCTTTTGATTTAGCAGCAGACTGGCTGAAGTTGATATTAATGACGCCACTCTAACGATATTTTTGACAGTTGACATTCTGGCCAGAGGGAACAGAAAGTCTTTCAGCGTAGGATTCCCTGGTACTTTCCCATGAGGCGAGTATATTATAGCTTTGCCCTATCGTTTTTTTCCCTTTCTTTTTCTTTCATTTTAGCCATCATTTCTACTGAAGATCTCTGGTTATTGCCACAAACTAGTTAAAACAATCCAAGGAGCATAAGTAGGGAGAGAAATGTGGCACAAATTATGGGAAAAAAAGCATTAAGTTACTTAAGGTAAGGTGTTGGTAATAATTCAGTGTAATGTTTTATTGATTTTCAGTGACCATACAGGCACCGCTCCAAGAAGTCATTAGTTCATCATCGCGTTTATTCAGGTTTATTTTTTATCTTGTCTCACACGTGTTTATTGTCTAACCCTCTCATTCAGAGGTGAAATAGAAAGTGATAGAGCAGCTATGCAACGGCTGAAGTGGAAAGTTGATCTAAGAGGCAGATTGCGAAATAAATTTAACCTTCACTTTCAATTTCTCTTGTGTGACTGCCCGAGTTTCTTTGTCGTTCGATTATTTTGGTAACGTCACAGCGTCCTCAGACCTCAACAGTTGGTTTAATAATGTCAGTAAAATGATGGCTTCTCAAATATACCACAAGTTTTCCTTAAAACCATGGACTGACTTACCCTGTAATAACAGAATGAACAGAGGAAAGCTCTTTTGGTGAATACATTAAGGCTACAAACACTCGATCATGCACCGTGTTGACAAAGCAACCTTTAGCAGTACTTGAACACCCTGCAGATGTGTTGTGATATGTTAGCTATTCTCATGATGAGCACAGCGTGACCACGGATGGTTTTTCAGATGAACGGTTCTTGCAAGAGCTTCGATGCCTCGGGTTCACAAATTGCCACGAGCAAATATTGAGGAAGTAAAGTTGTTGTATTGTTTATTCATGTGTAGATGACAACACGTGATAATAAAACATGATTCCTCGCTCCACGTTGTACAAGCGCCACGAGACACTTCTTAGAAGACGTCCAGCTGTTAAAGTGTAAGTAGGCAGTCCTGTTGTGATGACAGCAGCAGGGGTTTGATCAGAACCAATTTGCATTCATGTTTCTCACAGATTCTCCAAATCATGTTTTGAAAACAAAACACAAATATCTAACCATAAGCAGCTCTCGAGTATAGAGTAAGATACTGGTTCTGCAGCGCATCGACCGCGCCACTCTGAGAAAAGGGTTTGAGTCCAGAATAGATGCCCCGAACATCTGGTCAACGTCGTGTCCAGACCACACTCAGAACATTCCAGGACCTTGATCTCTCTAGTAAGACTGTCATTATGGATGTGGTGGGATATATAGGGAAGCAGCAGCCGAGGAGGAAAACAAGTGCTGTGATCTTGATCTGACCTCACTTGGCGGTACCGAGTTCTTGCTTTCCCTCAAAATGTGCAGTTTTAATTTTGAACTAAGCTCTTTTTTGGCTTTATTATGACAAGTTGGGTTGATTTAACAGATCCCACATTTATCCAGTTCAGATGTCTGGTACACTTGATGTAAGACAGACTTTGGGGCAAACATTACTGTTTTGTAACCCATATGGTGCATGCACAGTACCCTTTGATGGCAGGTGCCACTGCACTGTGTGTTTTTAGTTGCTCTGGAAAGTTTAAGGCCTCTTAGTCACTCACAATGGCAATTAAGCAAATATTGGCCCTAACCCTAACCCTGACTCCGACCCTAACCTTTACTGTCCCAGATTGGTGCCTAAACCCAATTTGTGTCATGTCATAACTGCCTTTCTCACATTCTGTGGGTTTATGCCGAGCCGTGTGGCCTAACAAAATCCTTACCATCAGAGTTCAGTGCCTAAAACCCAACCCTTGGGGTTCGGTTACCTTTTAAGTTCTTCACCAATAACCATTTTTATTATTTCAATAACCAGGGCACTGTGTAACCCATATATCAATTCCTTTACACTTTTACCAGTCTATGCTGGTCACTGAACTGCTGAGTCGTCAGGCAAGCAGGGGGACCATCGGGACCCAGAGATAACAAAGGGAAGCAAAGATTTTGATGTTAGTATGTCCACTTTTAGTAAAAATGTAAGACTTACTTGCTCTTACAAAGAGAGATAAGGATAAAATGCAGCATAACTGGTGGAAAAGTGTCTTTAACTCACCGAGATCCAAGACAGACGTGGGAAGAACAACTGGCACCATTAAAAGAACAGGGCACTGTGATATGTAAAACCAAGGAATACAAAAAAAAGACAATAAAGAAATGCTTGAGACTCGAGATTTTAGACATAAACTCAAGTCCGACTAAAGTAATAAAAACAAGGACTTGAGACTTTTTTGATTGACAGAAATGACTTGATTGCAAACTGCTGTAATGACATTAAATGAATTGTTCCAGAACAATTAGCAATTAATGCTTAATGCTAGCACACCCTAGTTAGGCGGTTTGGAGTTATTTCAGGCCCGTCGTGACTTGGCATCGTTCATGTGTTTGTGTCTAAAATAATCCTACGCAATGCACTTTTTACTATCCGTCCATTAGTGCTGCTTGGCCAACCTGCTAAAAACAGTCCGCTCTTTTTGTTTGGGTCAGGTGGTGCTCCACAGGAAGTGACGCCACTCAGCCAAGAAAAACAGGGCCTCTGGTGATATGATGGCACAAACTGACCATGAGCTCTGTCGTGGTGACTTGTACTGAGCAGCCGTCTGCCACCTCAGGATCACCGCCAGGGTCCATAGTGTAGGGAACAGCGTGCCCCTGCTAGGCCCCCTCATTCGTAACGCCAATAGTTTGATGAGCAAATGTGAGACCCTCTGCTTTGAAATGTCAGGCGCGCTGTTGTCTCCAAGATCTGTGACTATATTTATCCGACCCTGGCCTGTCCTCTGTTTGTAGTGGGGACAGAAGCTCGGGCAGATGGCGGACTTTGAAGTGGCAACTGGAGCGATTTTCACTGG
Organism: Diplodus puntazzo; assembly: GCA_963678695.2. Classification (NCBI taxonomy): domain Eukaryota; kingdom Metazoa; phylum Chordata; class Actinopteri; order Spariformes; family Sparidae; genus Diplodus; species Diplodus puntazzo. The sequence goes on along the minus strand of OZ023159.1, from coordinate 18,690,420 downwards.
TGGCGTGTCTCACTGGTGTCCAACTGTGCAGGACTGTGGTCAACCATTGGCTGAGTGTATACAGTGTTTACACTGATACAATACACATTTGACAAGCTAGAAATAGAGAATGTTTGGTCTTTTTGCTTGATTGAAACATTTATTTGTTCTTCTGGCTGCAAAAAGTGTAAGGATTTAAGTTCAAAACATGTACTAAAATTATCAACCGATTGTAAAGAAAAAACTGTTTTGACGTAAGATTAAAGATGTCCGTGTTTTTCTCGTGTGAGGTATCTACTGAAGTTGCTAGCCAGCTAGCTGGGGCCCTGAAAACCTTTTTCCTCCCAGTGGTCCAAAGCTCCTGTGCCAGAGGTGTAAACACCAATGGTCCCCTGTCAGTCCAGCTAGCTGCACGACTAACTGAGCTAACAAACTAACAGTAGCTACGGTCATGGTTAGCAATAGACAGCAGTTGATGGTTCACACAAATTCTCCACTCTGTAGAAGCAGACATTTTTCATTGAGCTCTCTCAGATCTCCGGTCCGTCACAACTCATTTTATTTCTCCAACTTCGTTTTTCTTCTCCCTGCCCTACGTTCTTGCAATCACCCCCTCGCCAAAAGCTGCAATATCCACAGCACCGCAGTTGATCGGCTGACATGCGAATGTGTCTGTTCCTGTGCCATCACACCTATCACAGCCACATCACCCACAGACAGATCCATTAGTCACGCCCTGGGAAGTGAATTTCAGAAAGGGCCCCGCCTTGACTGTTTCCAGCAGAGTGATGAGAGTCCGCTCATTTTTCCCTAAAGTGCCTGACTTGCATCGCAATGACTCCACACACTTGATTGCTGTCTAGGCACCGGGCCTTCACATTCATCATAAGGCTAGCTGTACTTCTTCCCACCCTGTGGAACTGGAGTCTTGTTTGTGGAACCCAGATTCTGCAGGCTGAATTGGCAGAAAGCTCAGGGAGGAGGGATGTGGTCGTGAGAAAAGCGGCCTTGTCACCCTAGACTCTGTTGGGCAGCTCATACTGTGGTATGGAAAGAGGCCACGAACAGGATCCCGGACTTTCACACAATAACACACAGTCTCCTTCTTATACACAAAATCAAACACACATGTCCGTCTTTCCTCCACAGACCCTCTTACACAACTTCTGTGCAAAACTGTGTCAGTGAGGGAACAATTATCTAACAGCGGCCTGTTTTGACTCCAGAGGAGGCTTCAAAACAGGACGACCTCTCGACCTCTGGGGCCAGGGAGCCAAGAGTCTCCCTCCTCTGTCTCTGTTGAGCTGAGAGGCCTTAATGAGCCTAGCAGGAAGAGGTTTGCATAACATTGCAAGCGACCTTCCTCCCAGTGCATGACCAAAAGGATGCTTTTGTGCAAAATAAATCCTAGAGGCATCACTTTTTGAGGGTCGTTCTGTGGTTAGGGCTGAGAGCTGGCATCGGTTTGCAGTCAGTTCTGCTGACATGTAGTCGACATGTGCGTTGTAAATTCCATTGAGGTTGTTATCACTCTCCAGCTAGGGTTTAACCCAAAATGCCTACAGCTGAGCTAAACAAAGTGGCTTGCACGCATGCTACTGAATAACACCCTCGGCTCTCTTGTTATTGTTATCTCTGTTATAGTGTTTCTCCTGCTCTCAGTCACGAATCCTAATAGAAAAGTGATGTAACCGTGTCTAATAGCAGTGTCTCCGTTGCGTTTCAAACCTCGACAGAGCTGAAGAACAGGAAAACAGAGCGCTGGCTCACAGTAAAGAGTCGGGCGTTATCATGGGTCCTCGGTGGTCTAAAGAGAAAAGAAAATAACATTTATGTGCTGGATCTTTGTTGAAATATCATGTATACTAATCATATCTGAAGGTGTTCATTCAAGAATATGCTGGATTCTTTTATAGCTCCTGAACATTGAGTTCTGACTAACTGATTCTGTTCTTTTCCCTTTCTCTGTCCCTCTCCATCGACGCATCAGGTTTACAGGAAGGCGGTCAGCCAGATGAGTCAGGGCCTGATCAGGAGGTTGACGGTGCTCAGCCAGTACGAGGAGGCACTGGTCAAGATCAACGCCACGGCAGCCGAGCGACTGACGGCTCTTAAGGCGAAGCCCCAGGCTTCCATCCAGAGAGACATGCTGTCCATCTGCAACGATCCATTTACTGTCGCCCAACAGCTCACACACATAGAACTGGTGAGAGCAGTTTTATTAGATTTATTATTTTTCATTCCTTTTGAGTCAAGGACAATGCCAGTTGCTCTACTGAAATCTGTAATTGGGCCCCACTTGGCCCAGAGGGCTAATTTCCATCGGTCTTATCTTTAGAAATCAGTTAAATCATTACATCGCATCAATCATTTGTTGTGACATGTCAAACCAAATTAAGATGTAAATATTATCCTCCAAAGAACAATCAGACATTTTGACCTACAGGCATACTGGCTCATGAGCCAAAGAAAACATGCATGTGAGAGAGGGGGGAGCTGACACGTATGATGGATTAGAAATCACTGCGGTGGTCGGGACGAAGTGAACGCCACACATTCGACCTACCACAGCATTGATTTTAAACAGCAGTGTTTGACCACAGCTTTATATTCGTTTCATGGCAGTTTTCCATTTAGAATAATAAATCAATCCGAAAACTAGAGGTCGATCAAGGGTTTCCTCAAAGATCCTCAAGATAAACTTCAGTTCTTGTGTTTATATGCTCGTTATAAAAAAAGACTCATGGGATTAGAGATGCCATGATATATCCGACAGTGTTTCCCAAGCAGGGTGTTCACTTGGGCTCCTACTGATTCTTCGAATGATAGTCCTCATTTTAAGGGTGATGCAACCTCTTGCAGCACTTTCTTCAACACTGATTTGATTTTCCCCTTTGCTTTCTTTTCAGGAGAGACTGAGTTACATCGGACCTGAAGAATTTGTCCAGGCCTTCGTCCGGAAAGACCCTCTGGACAACGATAAGGTAACGTCTGCATTTCTTTAGCAAGAATAAACCGGCAGATGATAGAAATGTATACAGCGGTTATGCAACATTTTTTTGGCTTAGAACCCTGCGTGCAGAGGTGATCCGTCTCTGTGTGGTGTGGGTTACATGTGGGACGACCTAGTTTCCCTTCCAGACGGATGTTTGAGTTTACACAACACAGAGACTGGCCGCCGCACAGGTCAAAGGGAGGGCACGTGATTTCTAGACTGCAGCAGCAGACTAAATATCTGCCCGTCACACACACACACGTTCAGAAGCACTCACTCAGACACACCTTACCGACAATTTCCTCAAATCATCCCGATGTCTGGATTGGATGGGCATGCATGCACCTCATCTCCTAGCAACCGCTGCTGCCAAGGGTTTGTTTTGGGAAGGGGTGAGTGAGTGTGAGCTTGTGTGTGTGTGTGTGTGTGTGTGTGTGTGTGTGTGTGTGTGTGTGTGTGTGTGTGTGTGTGTGTGTGTGTGTGTGTGTGTGTGTGTGTGTGTGTGTGTGTGTGTGTGTGTGTGTGTGTGTGTGTGTGTGTGTGTGTGTGTCTGGCGATGGTTTCTCTTGTCTGGCGTTTGGCTGCTAGGCAACAGCCCCTTTTTGGAGGCGAGGTGACATGGGGGTTAAGGCTGCCTTTGTGCCTCGGGCTAGCCTGCCTCGTACCCCCAACGAGCCACTTTGAAAAGACGGGAATAACTCTGTTGGAGTGTGAGTGTGCGTCTGCATGTTAAAATGCAACGTGTCCAGCGGCGGGAAATACTACATGGGGCAGAGTGGCGTAAGGCCAAAGGAATGTGCGGAATTAGATCAAGAGGAATCAACACAAAGGACCAGCATGCATAATGTGAATAAGATTGGCCACCATTGTGCTTATGGAGGCAGAGTGAAGTTGAGCGTGATACACAGGTTCACTCAGCCCCGAGTTTATTTTATATGCCCAGTGATGCATTGCCTGAGAAAAAAAACGAGAGAGAGAAGAAGCAAATATCAGCTTTATTTTTCCAGTTCAGCACTATTTCTGCTTTGCAATTAGCGTAAATGCTAATTGAAAGTCTGTTGTTGGTGTTGCAGAGCTGCTTCAGTGATCACAAGAAGGCCAGCAACCTGGAAGCTTACGTCGAATGGTTCAACAGACTCAGTTATCTGGTGGCTACAGAAATCTGCATGGTGAGTAATGAATGTGAGGATCAGTCTTCGAAGAAGAAAAAGGAAATTGGGGTTCAACTGCTTGTTACCTTCAGCAAGGTGACACATCAACAAATGCTTGATTTCCCCAAAGATATTCAATTTGTATGGTTAAAAACAACATTCAAGAAGCCCTGGACAACAAATACTCGGCATGTGCTGCTTAATAAATCGCTCGAATGATTAATTGATTAGCCAAATTGTTGTTGATTAACTCGCAATCAACTAGTCATTTCAGTACCTGAGTGTGTCTGCTGCTGAACACAGCAGGAGGCAAATTCTGCTTCACCAGCACATGCATGAAATGAGTGCCAAAAAGGATTTGTCACCTTGTTGATGCATTCAAATTGCCTATTTTGAACTGTATTCAAGATATATTCACAATTTTACGATGATGTAAAACAGAGAAAAAGCTGGAAATGTTCATATTAGAGAAGCTGGAATCGATACACGTTTTCTACTTGTGCAACAATAAGCCCAGTATTGTTGGTTTACTCGTGTTCTGGTAAGTTAAGTGTTGGTTCAGTGATCTCCAGGATCACCCCAATAAACAAATCGTTTTATGTCACCAAACCCCACAAAATGTCCTTTTAAAGTGCAAGTAAACAATAAAATACTCCCAAGCAAACATCCTGATTCCTGACAAACTCATTGAGCAGACAGTCCTGAGGGCTAATGCTGACTTTTAATGTTCTCCCCTCTGTTAACAGCCTGTGAAGAAGAAGCACCGAGCTCGGGTCATCGAGTTCTTCATCGACGTGGCGCGCGAATGCTTCAACATCGGCAACTTTAACTCCCTCATGGCCATCATATGTGAGTTGATGTTCGTTTTTCTTCCCTCTTAGATACTTACTTACTTTTGGGGGGGAAACCTAGCCACCGAAGGTTTATCAAGATGTTATTGATTCATATGTCAGTGGTTTAAGATGATGTTTAGCGGAATAGACATGATTTGCACCAGTGAGTGTCACATTTTATTAAATTTTTTGGTCATTTTCATTTGGACTCTACACTCGTTCCATCGGGTCTGCGTTCCTGCACTGAGCCTTTTCTTTCGGCCATCAGTAAATCTGATCTGTGTGGTTAATGCAATTTGTTGTTCAGTGAGTATTTCGTGCAGCGACGTAATCTTCCCCCTGCAACAGTAACCTCACATCGCTTTGTCCCGGTTCATTTCCAAGTTGTGTAATTTGCTTGATATCGGTGAGACTCGTCAGCGGGGGGAGTGCAGAAGCAGTTCATGCAGATAATTGTCTCAGTAGAATTGAATCAGGTGGAGGGAGACTCAATGTTTTTCTCTGGTTTACTGGCGCTGAAATCTGACTGCCTGTGTTTGCCCCCGATGATCAAAAATGACCAAAAGCTTGACTTCACAGTTAATTACTCGAGTTGGACCCAAGTGTGCAGAGCCAAATCCAGTTGCGAAATGTCATTGCATTGTTAGATAACCAGCGGCAGCAGTGCTCCGAAGCTTAGAGGAGTAGACTTACAGCTGAAAGGTTGCTGGTTCAATCTAAAAAAAGAGATTCCTCCCTCTTAGCCACTTAACCTCAAACTGCTCCAGTGTAGCTGCTCCGTGGGCAGCAGATTAGACTCTGGTTGTGCTGAGCAGCCTCGAGGTGTCAGTGTGCGTAAATATGTTCTTTTAAAAGGTGGCGTTAATCTAAGCAAAGTGACCCAGGCCACAGAAGGTAAATAAAGCCACACTTAGAGCCCTAAAGTACCTCACAGAGTTTAGAGACCTCAGTGCAGATCCAGCTGATGGACTCCAGGTATTGTTCAGAGAGGGCATCTGGCCATCCTCACAGGCCCGAGGGGTGGAAGATGTGTGTGTCCAGAGCAGACAGGGGAGGAGGAGGGCAGGGGGGCAGCTGGAAGAGCACGCAGAACAAACCATCCGGGCAGATGGTCAGCACTGACCAGAGAGAGTGTGAGGAGGAGGGAGGAGGGAGGAGAGAGGAGGGGGAGGCAGAGAGCAGAGCAGAGTAGAGTGAGAGGATATCGGAGTGCCAGCTGTTCTCTGTCTTTCCCCGCTGAGAGAAGAGAGAGATAGAATGCCACGGGCAAATCCCTCCTCCACCAGGGAACCAACAGGGTGAGACAGTGTGTTACTGAGGTAATTAAAGGGTTAGTTCACCCGATTAAGAAAAGCAAATTTTCTTATTCGCTTTAAGCACGCATTTTTAGTTTTTTTGTTTCAAGGTTTTGAGATATCTTTGTCTGAGATTTCCTAGACTCTGTTGGCCTGATGATTTATGCCCAATATAATAGATGATGGAATCCAGGAATCAGACATTATCCCCTGTATTCATAAAGAACAGCAGCAACAGAACCCTGCTGGACCTCCCACATCAGTAAAGACCTCAAGTGTAGACGAATATCTCAAAACTTGCACCAAACTGTGAAATGCAAAATGGTTTTTTTTTCTTGCATGTAATTTGGCAGAACTGACCCTTTAAAAGCTAAAAACATCACACTCTGTCACTGTCTCGTCTTTTGCCCCTGCCACATTGTGTCGCTGATGAAAAAGAAACAATACATTAACGTCCTCATAAAGGAGTGAGTGTGTCCTAGTGGGGCGACCGCCACAGCTAACACCTGTCCTCACACACACATAAACACACACTGGTGTCTTTGTGAGGGCATGGAGCCTTTTCCTTATGCGAGACACGCTTTGACACACACACTCCCTCACATGCCTCCGCAGTAGAACGTTCATTCATTTTGGCCCCACGGCGCTCTAGTGTCACGGTAAACATCAAACTGCCTCCTGGGAAGTGGAGTGAGTTCAAGAAGAAAATTAGGTTTATGGACAGGTCTAGTTTTATATTTCTGTCTGTAGAGTTCTTTTTTTGTCACTCAAGGGTTGTTTTGTGTTGTTGCACTGCTCTGACAGTGACCCTCGGTGACTGAACCTGCACCACACACACATACACAAACACACACACACACAGAGGATTACCATATGGGAAGCAGAGCTCTGGGAGGGGAAACGAGGCGTGTGTTAACTCCATTGTTCCTGTGGCCTTTTGCCTCGCTGCATCAGAAGAGACAACAGGAGAAAGAAAGAAAGAAAAGAGGAGGTGGAGGGGGGTCTTAAAGGATGACTGTCGTGGGAGGAAGGGCGGGTGGTGTGTGCGTCTGTCTGGCTGAATGGGAAAAATGCCATGTGTTCATGCGCTCACGTTTGGGTGTTTTCTCTTGGATGCGCGATACCGTCTCTCATTGTCTCCTCTGCTTGTTGTTGTGTCCGCTCTGCAGCTGGGATGAACATGAGTCCCGTGTCCCGGCTCAAGAAAACCTGGAGTAAAGTCAAGACGGCCAAGTTCGACATCTTGGAAGTAAGTTTGCATGAAAAGTTTGAAATTTGGAGTCGCTGAACAAATGTGAACACAGTGTTTTGCTCTGCAGCACTTCAAGGGAAATAAACCCCACAGATTTCCTTCCACCTAAAATCTACACTTCAGAATGTTTTCCGCGTTGTCTCTCTCTTTGCTTTTAACTGGCGGACTTGCTCCGGTGTGCCCACACATATTAGCAGCTCTGTCACTTATGACTAAGCGTGTTGTGGGAGTGTGGGGGAACTGCTGTTTTTTTTTTTTTTGTTCGGTGCATTGTTGGGTCAGATGTAATGACAAAGGCAGATAAGCACTGTAAGCTTGGAAGCCCTCGCAAACAATGATCTGAGTGGGAGAGCAGAGGCCGGTACAGATACACAGATGGAGAAACACCATAAAAAATCGGCTGCTCTGTGGCAGCATGATTGAACATGTAAAGACTTCTGCAATTACTAATCAAAAAATGAGCCAGTTCAGAAGCATTTTTATTTTACCTTACATGTGACAGACTGGTTCAGGTTAGGCCAAGGGAGTCCAGCAGGTAGTGAGCCCCAGAAGTTGAGGCGTACCCTGGATACAAAGCACATACCGCCCCCCCTCCCTTCCCTGTAGTATCTGAGGAAACCCCAGATACTGCAGCAAAAGACGTTCTCTGAGCCCAACGGGCCTTCAGTCGGCCCCTTTGAAAGAGGAGATCTGAGGTGGGCAGACGAGTCAGGCGGGGGGACCCTCTGTGGGATCTGAAAGCTTTCAAAGACTCAGTTCTTTAGGTTCCCTTCATGTCTCAGCGGAGTTCATCTCCATCTTTCTCCTTCTCTCTGTCAGTCGCACACCTCCTCACCCCTTTACGCGTTTGATGATTTCCTTTTACCCTCCTGCCTCCTCCCTCTGAGCCTTATTTGAGGTGAATCCTGAACTTTCTCTAACAGAGAGTGATAATTTGATGTGATGGCTGTGTGAAGCTGATGTGCTCCTCAGTTTGATCTCCTGATTCCCACATCAAATGACCTTAAAGGCTTATTTCACAACATTTTGAGTGACTGAGTTCCAGTGGTGTGCCTCACAGGTTTGTTTACAGGACGGAGGTTGTTCATTTGAGGAAGTGACAGATTTCATGACCTTTCTTTCTTTCAGTATGCAATTTATGGATATTTTAAAAGTATTTATTGTAGAAAAATTCAGATTAAACTACTTCAGAGGCCACGGTGACATCTTAAATGTCTTGTTCTGTCCATCCAACAGTCAGGGTTCATACAAAGTTTGGAAAGTGTGTGATTGTGTTCTCTGTTTTCGAGGTTAGAAACACACTTTGTGTTGAACAACAAAGGCTGTTTTAGTACTTTATTTTTTCACGCAACTATAAAACGCCACCACATGCTTTCTTCTATAACATCATAGTGATGTGTTGAAGCGCAGTGAACAAAAAAAAACAAACTGCTTTGCATCTACGGAGTCTTAGATAAAATTCTGCGAGTACTCAAAAACTGTTGTCTTTCTCTCCATAGCACCAGATGGATCCTTCCAGCAATTTCTACAATTACAGAACAGCGCTGAGAGGAGCCACGCAGAGATCGATCACCGCCAACAGCAGCAGAGAGAAGGTGAGGCCTCAACAACACAGCGACACACACGCTCTACGATACAGTGCTTCTGTGACTGAGCTGTAGGGCCACAGTTGGTAAGAGATGTTCATGAGGGATGTTTTTTTCCCCCTGAATATAATGAAAGACCTGTAACTTCATCGATTGGTTGAAGTTCTGAGGAGAGAAAAAAACATTTACACGCCGACACTTAAAGAAGAGCTTGTTAAAAAAACCAGCCGACTCAGCAATCATAGTCGTTAGGGTTTCACACTATTCAAGTCAGTCACAGTTAACGAGGTCTACAAACACTTTTTTTGTGATGACACATCCAGTAGCTACCATTTATATAAACCCGAAAAGTTTCAACATCTGCTCTCCAGACTTTGGTTTATGTTTCATACTTTTGGCCAGAGCTAACATCCAGAGCCACTTACAGTGAATAATCAGGGGGTTTGGGGTCTTGCTAAAGAACGCTCGACAGCTGCTGGAGGAACCAAAAGTGACCGCTCAGTTTCAGAATACGCACTCTGTCCATTGGACCGCTCTCAACTGACGCATGTGGCAGCAAAGACCCTTTGAACTGATTATAGTTATGTAAAAGCTGAGATGGTTATCACACAACCAGCATCTTTAGCTACATCGAAGTTGAAAGAGCGGGAGGCCAAGCAGGAAAACAAACCACAGCGCTGTCGCTCGCTGTGCCTCGTTATCGTCTGGGAGCCGCGCTCCCATCGTGTTTACAGACGGCATCAGCAGCTGTAAACATGAGCGCAGCGGTCTTGGACGAGGGACGGCGGTTGCATAACAGCGTGGCCCGGAGGGGACGCAGAGGTCGAGCTAAAAGTGGGTCAAGATATGAGAAGGGTCTCGGTTTCCTCCTCGTCAAACATGTTGTGTTCTCCTCGACGAGGGAGGGAAAAGAAAACACGGTCGTCTGCCAGATCACATAGTGTTCTCTGCTGCTTCTGGAGTCACCCGCCCTGCCCGGATCTGAACCAGCGCAGAGCTCGTGGGCTGCCAGACGTTCGTGGTTACCCTCTCCTCACGCATCACATGTTGAATAATGTGTGACAGGGTGTACCGTCAATATGTATCTGGCTGCCTGCGGTTTTGTGTGTTTTTGGAGCTCAGAAATGCAAACATTACCCGGACAAGGGGTCGGGGTCATGAAACGGAAAGTTCTCAAGAAGTCCGGCATGTTCTTGCCCTTCTGGCCTCCCCTTATATAGAGGGGCAGGGTGAGGTGGGGGGTGGGGGGTTGTTTATGGTCTCCCCTAGGCATCCACCGTGCTGTTGACTTTGTCAGAAGATCAACAAAGGCAGCATTCACGCTCCATTTCAATCCTGTTGCGCTGTCGTTTTGTTCTTTGCTGCGAGGGCAGGAAGACCGAAGGGATCCGGGGTTGTCGCTGTTAATTGTTGGCTTGGAATAAGATTTTAACAAAATGCCAAACAGCTGATCTAAGGCAGATGTGGTGTATCACATGTTCGCGATTGAGGCAAAGACATTTTACAGTGAAGAACAGTAACATTGATCAGCTGTTTTCTCAACATCTTTTGAAGGGTGAGTGCAGCTTTCAAATAGACGCATCCTTTTCAGTAGTTTGTAATCGTTGCCACCGATCCCGACCTGGCGCCCTTCTGGCTCCAGACCCCTCACCATCCCAGATGTGTCCAGCTGTGAAAACGACTTCCTCTCTGCTCCTGTCGGGCACTTCTCCTCTAAAAACAGAACATGTGTGTACAGACGTGTGTGGATGCATAACAACAGTCTCCAGCACGTAAGCATGGCTTGGTAAACATCCTGCCCCTCCAGATCCCCTTCAGGGTGAGAGCACTGTGTGAGCAGACTCTCTGGCTTCACTGACATTGAGTCAACTGGTTGTCAGCTGCACCCACATTTTGTTGAAGGTGCTTTGGAGGTGTTTTTTTTTCACGCAAATATGCTTTCAATGCGAGTCGGCCGAAAACAGCGTTAAAGAGAAACACATCAGATGGATTCACCGGCTTGGCAAAATGACTCTATTGTGGAGAGAACTAATGAGGAAAGGGTGTGTGCACTTTATTCAAGTTCAACCCCCGACGGCTAAATGGTACAAACTGCTCAGTCTTCTGCTTTCCCTCCGGTGTTTCATCTTTTAAAAGCTCCACCATCATGAATGTTTGATCATCTTATCTTGGGTGAGGATGTGTTGGGACTGTGTTATTTTTTTTTTTAGTTTTTTTTTTGGGTCACTGTGCCAGATCTCAGCAATCTCTTGACACACAAGAACCAAAGTGGTGTTTATTTATCAGCTAAAGCAACTGAGAAATGGCAGATTTAACCAACCCGACCTGCCAGTTTCAGATTTCCTGATAGTTGATCAGAGATGATAGGAAAAAAACCCACCACTATAAAATTCTGTTTTTTTTTTTAAATGTAGTCTTCCCCAACCCTGCTCCCCATCAACATCGATGTGAGTGGCGAGACACGCAGTGACCTGAATCATTGTGTGAGCGTAGTGATGAATTATTTACGGGACTTCAAAGGGGAATTCTGCTCTGGAAACTCATTTCTACATTTTTCGTTGAACAAAGTTCATCCTGGGTTTGTTTTTCTTTTTCAGCTATTAGAGGTTGTATTTGTATGTGCTGCTACAGGCCTGTAAGAATAGAAATCAGTGAGTTTCTTTTGATGAAAACACGTTCTTAATCATAACAGAAGAGGGTCTGTTTTCCCAGGAAATGAACTTAGAAGAGATCCTCTTTGTCCGTTGTAATCCTCTGCCTTTGAATCGATGTTTACACAGACCGCACACCTTTGAGTCATGTGGAAATCCCCCTCCGCATCTTCCCATTGAAATGAAATCCCTTTCTCTTTCTGTTGTCTTTGCAGATTGTCATCCCTTTCTTCAGCCTGCTCATAAAAGACATCTATTTCCTCAACGAGGGCTGTGCCAACAGGCTGCAGAACGGGCACATCAACTTTGAGGTAAAACTGAATTTTGAATTCCCCATGGGGAGTTTCTCCGGCAACAGATTAGACTTTTATTTTTTGTTTTCCCACAGCTGACTTCTTCACGTCAGAAAAACGTCACTCTAATTACTACACATGACAACCGATCTGGTGCTATTTACTTCCACTTCCCTAAAGAGTGTTACAGAATGAAGAAGTCAGACTTGAGTGTGTAAAGTCCTGCTGTGTTTCCATGGAAAAAATACACTGACCAGTGACCAAAGACTCATAAGTGTTTCCACTGGTCTGTGGTCACAGTTACGCTGAATCAGACACTATTTTAAGGATCTGTTCTATCTTGGTAATCTGCCCGGCCCTATTATGACTCTCATACAGTATATTTGAACACATTAACACGTCAGAACAGCTACTATAACCACAGTGTAATGTGTTCGGTCACTGGGCAGCGTCAGTGGAGCACTAAGGGGTTATGAACTGAGCCTTAAACGGCACCTCTGAATATTAACCTGTAGCATCTGATTTTAAATTTCAGAAATTCTGGGAACTGGCCAAACAAGTGAGCGAGTTCATGACCTGGAAGAAAGTGGAGTGTCCATTTGAGAAGGATCGCAAGATCCTGCAGTACCTGCTGACGGCTCCAGCATTCAATGAAGATGGTACGTTTACCAATGATGGAATGAATGATACAGTAAAACGGTTCAATTGGATGCTTTAACATTTTCAAAACTACTCTCATTAACTCTCTGGGCAGGAGTTAGATGTTCAGATTGATACCACCTCATCGTCTGTATGCTAAATACCACACAGACGTTAGTGTGCCAGTTAGCCTAGCTTATCATAAAGACTGAAATTAATTAATTAGGAGATAGTTTAGAGCATTTTTTTTTGCGATTTTTGTTAATTTCTCAGGTGGCTGGATATGAATTCATACCAGCAGAAAACACAGTGATGTCTCCTGGCTCATTGTCCCTGACAAAGTATAGCAGAATGAAGACAGACAGGATGACTGTCTCGTCTGCCTCAGCCTCAGATCCACACACACACCTTGTTATCACCTCTCATACCTGAGCAGCGCTGATAGATTGGGTCTCCTTTAATCCACATCAAAGTTGTGTGTCACTGGCTCCGGCTCTTATCGCCGCCTTATCAGAGAGGGACAGGGAAGTCTGTGAAATCCTCCTGACACTCAAGAGCACTGACCCAACTGACCGATCACATTTTCTGCAGCTAACACTATCATCCACTGGTGACAGCCTCCTGTCAATCAACTGAATATAAACCTGATAATCAAGAGTGGAAGCAGGTTCATTTGAGATCAAGCTTTTTGACAATAAAAAAAAAGTGATGTCACACAGCTGAGTTACAGGAAGCAATAGTGACAACCTTCGATAAAAGTAAAAATAAATAGAGTAAAAGTAGAGCTAATGACTGATTTAATACTGAATTATCAGAGCAGTTAAAAAAATGATTCTAGAAGAGCTAATATTTCTTTGATTTTTCTCACTTCAGCATTGTATCTGGCTTCATACGAGAGCGAAGGCCCTGAGAACAACATGGAGAAGGACAGATGGAAGTCTCTGAGGTGTGTATAACCCCCCTGTCTCCCTCCTCACACACACACAGTCACCCTCAGGGGGTTTGGAGTCTTTCAGTCACGACCGTCACCCCATGTCCCCTCCTGCCTCCCCGCTGACCACGCAGACCCAGAGGGATGTGGATCAGGCGTTGATGCTGACCCGCACGCTATTCAATAAATGCATTAAACACACACACGCACAGGTGCTCATCATTCTTTTTGTCACACCATCGCTCGCTTAGACGCACGCGAAAAGGACATCAGTCATTTTCACACAATTACATCCTCGGACACACAGACGCACCGTATCCCCTTATCACACAGCACTCCGGACATGTGTGTGTGTGAAGACGGATGAGAGAAAATGGTCTTTGTTCAGTCGGCTCTAACTCGCGGAAGAAAGCCCCCAGAGAGCTGACGGAGGGACGTTTCCTCTCGCTTCAGCGTCAGATGCTCACGTTTAATTGACACTAACTCAGTCTGAGGACATTTGGGTTTTTCCTGCTGACAGAGCAGGTCATCCAGCATTCATGGGATCTGTCTGGCTTCCGTTAAATGCTTTTTTAGTCAATAGAATAAAAGTTGAATATTTCTGAACTCCGCAAACATGTTTTAGGGTTACAGATGTCGAGGGTAGATGCTGTTCCATGCTGTCTATTTATCTATCCCTTCTGATTAAAATTTCCCTCCCCCCCAAACTGCAAAGTGCATCTTTAATGCAGGTTAAAAATATTTTAAAATGAAGTAAGAAAGATTAGATCTTCAGCCTACTTGGGTGTAAAATCCTTTATGAACAAAGCTGTCCATAATTGTTTTAACCTCATCCAAACCCTGTCTACCCACAGTAAAATAGATTTTCAACACTTTTTTTTTTTTGCACGTTACATGGAAGGAAAAAATAATCCTTAAAGACGGAAGCTCGAAAGTGGAAACACGAGACAGACATGTAAAAAATAAAAACAATATTTAAAGACGGTGAGCACATGATTCAAAGCTGACAGTCACGCTGCAGGTTGCCAAAAACTGATCCCACACACACACCCAGCCCACCCACATGTAGACATATGAATCGGATCTGCTGGAAGGGGTCAGAGGTCAGAGCAGGTTTTGGACCCAGAGTCCTGCAAGTGTTGGGTTAAACCAAGCCAGGGTGAATCCACTGTGTGTGTGTGTGTGGTCACGTTTTCTGATCGGCTGCCAACTCTCCCCTGCATCCCCCCTGAGCTTCGCCTCCGCTGCGACACGATCTGTCACTTTTATTCTAGCCAAGCCGCGTCAGCAGAACGTGCTGCTCGGCTCTGCAGACTGTCTCTCTGCACACACATACATCACCCCTCGAAACCCACTGAATACAAACTGTTGAACGCAGATCCTGCTTTTTAGTGAAACCACAATCACAGTTGTTTGAATTGTTGAGTTAATTCTTAAAAGCAAGCAATGTTTTTGCATCCCCCCCCCCCCCCCCGAAGACTAGAAATTAAACAATCAACATTATTCGAAAGATTCAAATTCTTTTCTAGTTTCGCTCAGAGGTCTAAGAATTTGTGAAATGAGTTGTCTTGAAACCTTAAATTGGCTCAATGTTGTCATGCATCAGCACAGATGCAAATTGAATTCTTGATTAAAAGGTGCAGTATGTAAGAGTTGTCGAATTCATGCTCAAAACCAATAGTGGAAAGCATTTCAGTAGCATAACCGCCAACTGCTTTGCTAGCCGTTAGCTAGTTAGCTCAGTTAGCTCAGTTAGCCTTGCTGCTAGCAGTCTGGACTGGGAGCTTGGAGCTGCTGTTCACCACGCAACCACAGGAGCTGTTGACCGAGACGGGCCATGGCTAGCTGATTAGCACACTAACTTCAGTAGATATCTCTGAAACACAATACATAGACTGTCAAAACCTCTTTCTTTACATTCTGTGGACAATTAATTTTTTTTACTTTTTTCACTAAAATTCTTCCACATTGCACCAAATCTTACAAACAGACACAAAGCTTTGTTCAGCCTTGATGGATCTATGCGTTAGTCTCAGCCCTGTGATGTTAACCACTGTTTCTGTCCTCTCTCCACAGATCCACTCTGCTAAGCAGGGTCTAAACTTCTAAACTGAAGAAAATCCAGAATGATGGCAAACCTGACAAGCGAGCCGTTCCCTGCAGACGCCGCTGTTGTCCAAACAAAGTATCCCCGTGTTGGAAGGGAAACGACAATCTCTACTTTGGCTGGCGAGGATCTTTTGTGTTTCCCCCAGCTTCAGATTTCTATTAACCTCTGCTTTTCCTTACCCTCTTGCTCTTTGTGCTGTATATTTCAGGACAGCTGTTTTTTTCATCTCTTTGTATGACTTTGTAGTCTTTTTCTAAAAGAAAAAAAAAAAGAGAGAAATGCTACGAATCCCCAAAGTCAAAGCCAAGGTGCTTTTTCTTGTGTGAAGCATTTCGCCCTGATAAACCTTCTGTGAGCGTTAATGGAGTCGTTGGGGTTGTTTGTTCCCCCCGCTAGTTTTCAACAAGTTTTTTTTTTTTTTTTCCACTGAAGCTACAATGTTAGCTGCTGGTTGGCTAACTAAACAGAAACGCTACTCTGCTGGTTCCGAAAGCCCGCGCCTTGTATGGAGAACTCGAACCTATCCCGCAACACTGTTGTTTATCATTAAGCTAGCCATTGTTCGTAGTTCGGTCTCTTTTCCTTTTGTTTGATATCCGAGTGTGTGTGTCACTTCATGTTTTTTGACGGTTATGTTATTTGTGACGTGTGAGGAAAAAAAAATGCACTGGCTGCAATTTAAAGAAGATGTAACTGAGTTTTTGTTTGTTTGTGTTGTAAAAAGTTTTTGTGATTTTCTTCAGCAGGAAGCGACACTTCCCTGTTGTTTATCTTTGACACACTCGAGGCCTCAGCATGCTTTGGATGAATTAAGGCTTCATTAAACTTAAACCAAAGTGTTTCTCGTACGGTTGAACAGCATCTGAACCCTTGTTCTCCCACATCTCTCTGATGAAGGGGTTGGGGTTTAAAAAGCCGCCGGACGCTCCGACAGAACACTTCATGTGACGCATACTGAGGCCTCCAGCTGTGAGCTTAAATGGAAGGTGTGATGATAGTGTGTTTCCTGTTGTTCCTGATAATCAGTGTTAAAATAGCCCTCTGCTGCTAAGATAAGACAGGCTGCGGGCTATTATCCATACGCTCGCCTTCTGTTCCTGCTCTCGTGTAGACAGTGAGTGTGGTTGTGCTGCCCCCTGGTGGTTCAGTTAGAAAAAAGTGAATGGATTTTGTGTCATTGAATAATGTGAACTGAGGCTTTCTGTTTGAACCCTACACACGATAAAAATAATATCCTTTTTATGTTTTTATTTTTCATATTATTAAAAAAAAGTAAAGTTTAATCGATATTTGTTTATTTATAAAGATGTTTGTGTAGTCACATTATGTCCTCATGCCAATATTTACCATTATTTTATTGTTATTTAATTTTGTACCAGGTACATAACATGCTTAAGTAGTCCTCAGTTATTGGCTTAACTATGTTTCTTTTTTTTTTTTTTTTTACACAAGTTTGTATGACACTTATTTTCCAAGGTACCAGCTCAGAGTATGAAGTTGAATCTGTTTGACTGATGTGTGCTTTGCCTTGACTGCTCCTCCCTCGACACCGAGTGCTGTTGTGGGTTATTGTGTACATACTGTGTTTCTTTTTTTCCTCCATGTGTTCACTCATTTGTATTTGGAACGTTAAAATGGAATAGAGGAACCATTTATAAATCAGTTAGTAGTGTTTAAGAAAAGAGAGTTAATAAAAGAATGTTTAAAAATATTACTGACTCTGTGGGTTTGTTCAATACTTCGGGCATGGAGTTTTATGTTAGACATGCGGGAACAATATATGTAATAAAACAATGGACTCACTGACTTTCTACTGCTGGATATCACACCAAGACGGAAATGACCTTCAAAATAAATGTGATCATTTGGACTTATTATTCAGTCAAATACATGTTAATTTTTCTTTAGTATATTTGAAATTAATATCACATGATGATCACATGTCATGTGTTATATGTCATGTTATCGCACAGCACATAAGACAGATATGAAAGCTATCTCTGCTTGCATAGGGCTGCAACGATTAGTCGACGTAATCGATTACGTCGACAATAAAAATTTGTCATATTTATTATTGTTATTGTCATTTTTTAACAAAAAGGAAAGCGAGACCAAAAACGTCCAAAGTGTGGGAACATTCTGAAAATTAACTGCGAAACATGTGACGTGCTAACTTTGTCAAACACAGCTGTCATTTCATGGCAGCATTACAGCCATGCATGAGCAGCCGAAACGTAAGCACCCTAGAGCTATGGTGGCATGTACACCAGACGTGTAAGTTCACGAGTTGAACTGATAAAAGTAATTTGTCTTAGTTATCAGTGAGTTATAGCCGTAGCCGTATCTGTTTTGTAGTGGTTTGGAGCATATCGTCACTGTCAGGTGGAAACCTCCTATCTTCAATATATGGTATTAAGTTTACGTGTGACTCTGTAGTAGCCTAAATGGATTTGCATTTTTTTTTGTTGACATATTCATCCATTAGTGTGCAACCAAAAAGTGATTTATCCAAATTCATAGTTATTAAAAATGCAACAATCTCGAATGATAACAACCGCTGCGGTTGTTGAGAACCCATGTTATAACAAATGCTGCCAAAGTAATCGTGACTAATTGACTAATCGAAAAAATTATCGATAGATTAGCCGACAACCAAAATAATCGTTACTTGCAGCCCTATTACAAATCATTAAATATTTGTGTGTGTAAATTGATAATATTTATCAGAGAGATGAAAAACAAATTTGTGTTTGATATTTAGGAAAAGGGTAGCAGAACATACACTACATACGTAAAACAAAAATATGCCTGAAAAGGTCATTTTCCATCTTAATTCATATTCAGTGTCAAGTGTAACATTTTAAAAAGGACAATGTGCAAGAATGTGGCCACCTCTCGAATTCATACACAAAAGCAGGGGACAGTGTATCACCAGAGTACCTGAACTGAACTGCGGTCAACATTTGCTGCCATTAGCTAGTTAGCTCAATTAGCCATGCAGCTAGCGGTACTTACTGGTGTTATCACTGCTTGCACAGGAGCTTTGGACCGGGATGGGCTGAGGCTAGCTGGTTAGCATGCTACCTTCAATAGCTATCTCTGCAAGACAATACATAAACGCCATAACATAAAACATTTTAATGTTATTCTGTTGCTTGTTTTAGTTGATTTTATACTGAAGTTCTTACATCTTGCACATTTGATGCACATTTCTTCTTACATGTCGAGTCAATGTAAATACATAAATATGTGATTTATTATAGGACATGGAAAAACATTTGAAATGCATTACCTTTATGTATATAGGTGAATATCAAACACTTGAAAAACACATTATGTTCATGTTCCCCCTAACTTTCTATTTACTAACTGAATTATCATGTAAGGTTTATACATGTGTAGTATATAAGTCTGCATTATTATTATTATTTAAAAAAAATATATATAAAAAAAATAAAATATGTAAGTCTGCATTAATATAATTTAATCAGACGTGACTGCAAGGTTTTGCATTAAATGTGAGACTTTACACTGAACTTGTGTCGTAAAGTTAGATTTACCTATAATGTCACAGATTTTAGGCAAATTATTATTATCATAATCATTATAAATACATTATTATTTTGTATCATTTTTATTATCATCATTATACACATATGTTATTATTATTAGACTGTAGTGGAGCGGCAGTCTAATAATATCAACAATGATCTGGAAAGAGCTGGCTATTATTGATGTTTTATTAAATCTATATAACTATATCACACAATGGTGAATGTTATTTTCAATGACCATACATGATAAAAGAAAAAACTTTGCTATTAGCATTCAGCATGTATTAATGATGCCCTATGATCTGCATATACTGAGCAGCATCACTTCCGACATTATGAAAGGTTCTGACCGTCTGTCCAGGGAGCTGCTATCGTTCCAACAATTCAGCTGAGACACTAATTTATCTGCCTGGACGAATTCTGGTGCCAATTCTGGCAACTTCACTTCAATCATGCATCAAAAGGTTAAGAGCACTAGGACTTTATGAAGAGAAAAATTGACTCACAGGAGGTAAAACACCTCGCCTCTCTGGTCCCCTCAGTATAAAGCATCACAGACTGACTGGATTGTGGAGGTGTACAGCACACAGGAGCAGACTACATGACAAGAAAAAGACTATCTGAGGTTGGAGTTTGCACAGTCTCTAAAGTGTATTCACAATCTTAATACTTATATATATATATAAGCTATAATGTATCTCAAAGTAACATGCAGACAAAAAAAACTTGGACCTGGAAAATCAGTCGAA
The DNA here is from genome assembly GCA_963678695.2 of Diplodus puntazzo. NCBI lineage: Eukaryota > Metazoa > Chordata > Actinopteri > Spariformes > Sparidae > Diplodus > Diplodus puntazzo. The sequence goes on along the minus strand of OZ023159.1, from coordinate 18,670,402 downwards.
GAGAACCAAACTTATTAAATGCAGACAAGTTCTGTCTCACTATACTGGAGGCAACATATCAAAACAGGTTGCAGAGGAATACAAGTGAAGTCAATAATTTGATGGTGAATCATAAATTCATTATGAAATGCTACGTCATACAAACCAAAATTTTAACGTAATGTGATTATAACTTTTCTGAGGATGTTTGAGTTGAGTTTACTGCATGAGGGCAGAAAACAAAATACATATTTGGCTCCACCAAGTGACCAAATAAAGTCAATGCAGTGACAGTGTTTGCAGCTGATTTATCCTGCCACAATCACACATAAGACAGAGACACCTGACTTTTATAATAAAGTGAGAACTAACATGCTGTGTGTTTTTAAATGTGCTATCTGTAAGAAAACCACCAGGCTGGACATATATATATTAATATAATATATATATATATATATACACACAAATATATATACATATATATCATATATATATCATATATATATTTTATATATATACACAAACATATATACATATTATATATATATATATATATATATATATATATATATATATATATATATAATATATATATATATATATATATATATATATATACATATTATACATATATATATATAATACATATAAACTGATATTCACACATTTTCTCCCCTCATACCCTCCTATTTCAATGTTAGGTTGGATTGACGTTATCAGAGTGGATTAACTTCTAAATCCCTCATGTGTTCACCACATTGCTGAAGTTACGAGCTGTTTTTCCCTCATGTCGTCTTTATTTCCAGATGTGTCCTCATCTGTGACAGCGTCACTGACCGCCTGTTGTCCTGAACATCATCCTCTCTGTCATTACACACAGACCGAAGTCTTCACAAAGTCTGCATGTTTCAACACCACTGAAGGCAACAACAACATTATTTGATCTTTTTATTATTATTACTTTTGATGAATATATCTCCTGAAAGACTTAATAAGTTTTGTCTGTTTGGTGAAATGATGAACGTTCTTTGTATTGGTGTTAAACCGCCTGCTTGTCTTCAATAAACTAATGTTCAGATAGGTCTGTTTGCATTGATTAGTACTATAATAAATATATAAGGGTTGTTATGGGGAGGTTTAGTGTCAAATAATCTTATTAATAATAATAACAATAATAATAACAAAAATAATCTTTATTATTATAACATCACAGCAACACAGCAAGTTGTAACAGCTAAAAGTCTGCGTGAAAGTTTTTTCAACAGTAAATGGTCAAAAGGCTCTGATATATGCTACTGTATCATCTGATAGCCCCAACTAAATCATTGTGTGTCATACCACATTATACTATACACTGACCTTATATCTCGACATAGCCCTTCTGGGCACATACCCAGGGCCTTATTACAACTCCAGGGGCCCAGGCAGAGAAGAAAAAAACTCATTACATTAAATGTAGAAACACTACACTGTAATGTTTAACATAGATATTTACATAGATACATATCAACATTCAAATATTTAAAAAAAAATAATCTAAAAGAATCTCTGATCTAATTCTGTTTAAATATTTATTAATTCATTCCTAAACACAACATAAACACTGGCTATACCTTTCTCATATGACTAACCAATTGCATATGAAGACTGAAATACTAATAGAATAGCTAAAATGTTTGCCAATATAATAATAATCATGTGACATCTAAATCATTTTGTTGTTTACAAAATATCAAAATGTCTGTATCTGGGGGCCCTGATAAAAGTCAGCCCTGAGTAATCTGTCAATTCAATCCGGCCCTGATCATGACCTTGACCAAATATGAAAACTAGAACATGTCACTGTATGTTATCATGTTTCTGGGGATGCTATCCTGCAACATCTTAACATCTACAAGTTTAAAACTATTGTGCTGCTTCTGATATAAATCTCACCATGAACAAACACCGGACTGATTCTTGCGACTTCTACGTACCATCTATGTGCTGTAATATCATGTCAGCTTACCAGTCCTCCAAGATCTTAAACACAGCGAACAACCATGAGGACATGTGTAAACATGAGGGGAAAATGCCAACGACAGACAGAAAGGCAGCTGGCTGTCAGGGTGAACCCCTGAGCCTCTGTCTGTTGGGTTGCAGGGTTAAAAACTGAGCCAACAAACTGCCGAAACAGTCGATTCTTTCACCTAACACGTCTTCTGCCAGAGTGCCCTTAAGCATGTCACTGCAGCCACGTCGAGGGATGAATTACAGACTCAGCTGAAGGCTTTCAGTGTACGAATTTTCATTCATTCAAAAATCTCTGTCCTCAGATGGCTCTCCATCCTCTCAGATTTCCTCTCAGGTCCAGGGTGGGAGTCGGTGACCTGGATTGTTTTGCTGTGGTGTGAGTGCTGCAGATGAATCAGCTCTGGCCACCTGCCATTATTGTTCTGTGCCTGTCAATAAAATGTCGTGCAAGCCAGGCTGCTCAGGCCAGCGTCACAGACAAACACACTGGGAAAAACAATTAATCATTGCTGAATGTGAAGGCCTACAGCTTGGGGTCTAGCCTTTAGCCTGTCCAGAGAAGAAAACATGCACAACACCATCACACTGAGACCAAGAGACGAAAATGATCAGTCAAAACACATACTGAGAATTGCACTTACATTTCTAACCATCATGTATCATCTCTTTAATCTCTTTGATTCAATTTCTTCAACTCATTTGCAGCTGCTGTAGTGAATATGTTTATACTTGCAGTGACGACATTGTTTTGGTTTTCCGGCCAACAACTTTGAAGTTTTAGCTCACTTTTTTACAGCTTTTTAAAAACACTTCTTACGGCAGTAGTCCGCAGTTTGGATCAAACAAGCTCTGTCACAGAAACATGACTCCAAATGAATTATGATGTTGCACCATGTCTACTGAAAGTGTAACTGTATATCATATAATAATAATTCATCCTGCTCCGCTGCCACCAAGTGGACGAAACACAGCTTTATGCTTAACAGCAACAACTGTGGCCACAAATTGCAGTTATAGGATGATGCTACATGCTTAAACTGAGCTGAGCAGAAGATTCATTGAGTCAGTGAAGGGACACAGTAATGTCACATAGCAATGTCCATAGAAAGTTTGATGTCAGCCATCATTAGCCACCATAAGCTGCTGGTCATACCACAACAAGTAGATTAAATATGCAGTAGCAGCTAAACTACTGAGTGCATTGGCTTCATAAAAGTTGAGTTTCATTTCATTTGTAAGAGGAAGAGAAGTGTTGTCTCTTCTTTTACAAACAACATTGCCCAAACTTAACAGTAGCGCTTCTGAGTTATTAGCCTATTCATTTACATTGGGTGATTCTTTACAATAAGATAAACCAATATGTGAGGAGCTACAGAGGAGACGCTGACGTCACCAGCGCCTTTCTGAAAAATCGAGTGATTTTCAAACTCAAAGCGCTCAGAGCGGCTTCACAAGAAAGGCGAAGAAAGGCTTGCACTCAGAAAAAAAAACCCCAAAAAACAAAAACACTCTGTGGACAGAGGCCCTAAACGTATGACATCTTTCTATTTACTGGGGCCCTTTTCATTTTCTCGCCCCTGCCCCTCAAACATCCTCAGTTCACCACTGGTAGGAACAAACTTTTATTTTACAGGCTTGAATTTGCTACTGATGACTTGGTTAAATAAAAGTTCATAAATGTTTTAAAAAATGTCTGGAATTTTTCGATTTTAAGTTAATCTGAAGCAGCAGAATAATTAAACATTTTTGCCAGGTTATTGCAGCGAATGCAAGCTTTTTGAGCCGACCTCATCATAAAACATTACATGCATAATTCACGCATACATTTGAAAAAAAAGGAAAAAGAAAACGGGGTCTACGGGGCTTCCACCTGACCTGCCAATCATAACGTGTTGCCGCGCACGCGTGAACGCGCGCAGCTCAGCAGGGGAGAGCGCGAGAGAGGGAGAGACACAGGGAGGAGAGGAGAGGAGAGGAGAGGAGAGGATGAGAGCAGAGTCGCTCATGGACTGTCTCTCTGCGGATGCTCGAATGTGCGATCACGTAGTTTCTTCCTCCAAGTCTCGACTCGACTGAAGGCTCTGAAAACCATCCAGGTGAGTGCTGAGATTTACTCCGACTGATCCGAACACGGATTCATCGAAGCCCGGCATCTCTGGAGAAGAGTGACGAGGCATCGGAAGTTGCAGGTGCACAATGAGATGTTTAAAAATTTGAACTGAGTTAGTTCTTAATTGACTTTAATTAAAGGAGTCGCGGAGTGTTCTTGGAATTAGACATGAGAGGTGTGTGTATGTGTCAGTAAATCTGTAAGTGGAAATCTTCCAGTCTGAGAGGAGAGGCTTTTAAAAACAAAAAGCAAAAATCCCAAGGGGGAATCTTTTCTGAAAAGGCTTATAAATGATGTCAGCGATTCTGTTTTCTGCTCTGACATCCACTCACTGTATCAGAGCAGGAATGTCATGAATGGAGACTGCTGTATGTGTGTGAGTGGGCGGCCCTGCCAAACAAACAAAAACAGGATTGTTCTCAGACATTTTTCCCCCGGTACACACTCTTAGAAACAAGTCCACTCTAGGTTGAAATCTTTAGTTATTTTTATTTATTATAATTTTTATTGTCATAAGCTTCCTCAGCAGCATCTCCCCCACCGGTAGCATATAGGGAGGGACTGTTGATGTAATGTAATACTTCCTGCCTTCTGAATAATAAATGGAGAAGACACACTCATTGACCATTATATACTGATTTGCTCTCTCCTCTCTCTTTCCGTCTTTCTCCGGTTTTCTCTCCTCAGCTCTTTTGTCTGAAACCCCACTCCCGGCTTCCTCGAACGGACCTTTTTCGTGCTAAATGTCACCGTACTGTCGGAGAAGCTCGCCTCTCTTTCACAGTGCCTCAGCAAATATTGACTTTGAATTGTTTTTTTCTCCTCAGTTGATAACATGGGGAACGGTTCGATGAAATCAAAGCGTTACAAACACGCAGACGGATCTGCTGGCAACAAAGACAACGGCGGTGGGTTCAAAAACTCGTCCCTGGACTCCCTGAGGGCCCGGGTGGACGAGCTGGAGCGAGAGGGCAAGAGGAGGGACGAGGAGCTAAGTGCCAAAGAGCAGCAGATCAAGAGTCTCCAGGAGCAGCTGGCCAAGCAGACGCGAGCCCTGGCCGAGCTGAGCGAAGACCTGCAGAACAAGTGCATCCAGCTCAACAAGCTGCAGGACGTGATGAAGAACCAGAGCGCAGCCTCGGCGGGTCTGGCGTCGAGGCAGCCTTCCATCAAAACTGGCAGCAGAGGCAGCCCCAACCTCAGCGTTCGCATCAAGGAGACCCTCAATAGAAGGAAAGGGGCCAAAGCCGGGGTGTCGGCCGAACCCACATCCAGGACCTACGACTCCAGCTGCCTGCCCAAGTTCTCCTTCGAGAAGGCCCGGGTACCGAAGGATGCAAGGTGAGATGAGGTCCCAAACACAAAAGGGTGAAAATGAGGTGTGACAGAAGGCAGTTAAAGGTTCACGATGCCCTCAGGCTCGATCTGTCCCTGCCTGTAGGGGAGGAGAGTTTAAAATTCAAGCAGCAGAAAGAGATTTTAGTGTGTCGTAAAATAAAAAAAAAAAAAAAAGACTATTCAAGATATTTCATCTGCTGGGGAATGACTTTCATTGCATAATATGTGACATTTCCACATTTAGATGTCTACAAAAGGATTCAACCTTTGATATTAGGATTGTCGAGTTATGTTCTTAATTATCCTAAATGTTTCCGACCACGTTTTATTCAAGGTAACGCTGTGTTTGATTTGGCTGCCTGTCCAAAGCATCGTATTCCCTTTCAGGCCTTTTGTCTTTGTAACTTAAAACAAGGACAAGACATGCATGATTCTGAACTAGCACTGTTGTTTGTGTTACTCACTTGCGATGGACAACAGTCTGTTGCGGGGTCCATTTAACAATAAAGACAACAACTGATCCAACGCTACATAAAAACTCAATCAAACCTTTTGTTTTGATTGAGCGACAACTAGCAGCAGAAAGTACATACTGTGCTTTTAAACCCGGACTGATAAAGAAATAAAAGTTGATTTTATGTCCAGGATGAATCCACTTCCTTGTGAGGTTTTCATTACAGTGTTCTTAACTCTCTAGTTCCAGTAAAGAGAAACTTTAATGCCAGTCATATTTTTTTTTACAGTTGTGCTTCTAACTTTATGACAACAGTTTGTGTTTGGTCATTTCTTGTCTCGAGAGGACAATGTGCACATGGCCAGGTCCATTAAGAAATGGGTTCCCAGTGTAGACTGCACAGACCCCTGACCTCAACCCCATCCCATACATTCGAAATGAACCGGAACACCGACTGTAAAAAACACCTTGTCGCCAAACATCAGTGCTGACATGTGGAAAAACACAACACATAAATGTAATCTTTGGTTGTGTAGTGTAGCTTTAAAAAGTGCATAAACCTTGAACTCGTAAAGACAAACAGGGATACATTTTATATATAAAAGGAGCTCCACTCCTGCCATGAAAAACAATTACCTTTCTCCCAACTGTTATTTCATTGATCTACACTAACCGCCTGTGTTACAGTATGTCCCACCCCGACAGGAAGTATATCAAATTAAAGAAGTAAGTTGATCTCAAAATGCTGCCTCATGGGGCCATTACAGCTTCAAGCCTCTAAAAAAAGATATCTGGGATGATTCAGATGGACAAAAAAAAAGAAAAGAAAAAGAATGAAGAAGCAAATATTTCAAACCATCAGAGCACTCAGCCTCTGAAAATCTCAGATGTAAAGTATTAAGCATGTGTATCAGAAGTAGCCCAGTGGCTGTGAGCAGGCACAGATGTGTCTACACTGAAACAGGATCCTACTCTGCTCCTCTGATCAGCTGTAATACTGCAGAACTACTGTGTGTTGGATGCTAAGATCTCCAGCAGGTGACTCACAGTGAAAGTTTAAAACGCTGCTCAGTATACCATACTGCTCAAACACTTGTGATGATCTCGCCTTCAGTCACTGATCTTTTTCTTCTGTTTAGAGTAAAACATTTATTTTATAGAAAGTCATATATATGACTAATAATAAAATAAAATCAACAAGATTAAACATGTACATTTTTGACATTTGGAGATGGTGCGGAGATTTGCCGTCACATGTGATATTTTTATCGAACCTCAAACAGTTGGTACAGCATCTTCAGGCTTTTACTTTGAAAAGAAAATGCACGTTGTGGCAGTGGAGGCAACGTGCATCGATATCTGGAAGGTTACTGCAGGTAAATCGGCCTGATGTAGAGGCAATAATGCAGCGCTTTAATACACAGACAAGAAGGAAATAGTTTCTAAGATTGCCAGCTCGTAAATTTGGTAATATTTCGTGTTTAAAGCGGGAGAAAATGGTGAGTTGAATGAGGCTGCAGGTCATCTTTGCCATAAGCAGTCTCACCTCAGAGTCCACGCTAGCTGTTCCCCTGTTTCCTGTCTTTGAGCTAAGCTAAGCTAACCGTCTGCTGGTGTTAAATTTAACTAACACACATGTAAGTGGTACAAATCTTCTCATCTTGCTCACTGCCAGAATGCAAATAAGTTTATCTCCCAAAACATTTCTCACCCACTTTGTGTGTAGCACAGTCTTTTCCACATGAGGTCAGTATGAGCCCAGGCCGCTATATGCTAGAGTACCTACAAACAGCAGATCTTCGGATAATCGAACGATCGTTGAAAAGTTCCCTGTGACAAGGCATCTTCATGTGAAACTTCTGTCATGTCAATACAAGTGGTTGTGTGTTCTATGTCCAGAGGTATGAGCTAGAAAACTTGATGACTTTATAACTTGACTTAACTTCTAAATCACAAATTTGCCTCAAAGGGCCTGTATGTTATTCCTCACTGTATTCTACCACCCTCGACCAAACAACAAGCGTTAAGATAGATTCAGCGGTTCCGTTTAGAAATCTAAAGAAACTGTAGATTAAAAAGGCTAAATGACGTCATCATGGATTTTTTTATTTACCTTTAAAGTTGCAATATGTAAGAATTGGCCACCTGTCGAAGCAAAGTCACTCCAAACAAGTAGGGGGCAGCATATCATCAGAGTAACTGCTAATTGCTGCTAACTGTAAGTGACGTTAGCTAGTTAGCTCAGTTAGCTCAGTTAGCTGTGCAGTTAGCGGTCCAGAGTGGGAGCTTGCTGTGGTATTATGATATAGGACAGGGTGGGGCTAGCTGGTTAGCATGCTAAATCCAGTAGATATCTTTGCAACACAGTACATAGACATCCTTGATATAATGAAAGAACTCTGGGACTGATCATTTTAGTTATTTTTAAGTTTCAACCCAAATTCTCACTTTTGTTCTGTTGCAGCTTAAATGAATGCAAACGCAATAAGCGCTCAGTTTATTTGTCATTTTAACACAAGCATACAAAGAAGGAGAGAGACATGTTTTACGTTTGTTTTGACAAGCTGCGGAGGGATCCATTGCGATCAAATCCAAATGTGTGACCTACCCCACACGTCAGCTCACACACACACACACACACACACACACACACACACACACACACACACACACACACAATCTCAGAGAGACAACACAAAAGGTTATTTAATCAGTAAATCTTGTTAGATTTCCCAACATGAAAGGCAAATTACCTTTAGACACCGTAATTGTTCTTCATGTTGAACAACATGAATGCAGCACTCAGCATTGAATAAATGTGATCATGCAGAGTCTCCATCTCTCAACCTGATCCTCATGTTTAAAACATATGCTGCTAATGAGCCCAGCATGTATTATATAACCCAAACCAATGTAAATGAGGCAGGCCCGCCCTTTGAAACAGGAAAGTTGTCTTCACTGAGTGACAGTGCAACATGTTGCAGACTCGGGCAGAAGTAATGATGCAACTTGTTGGGAGAAAGGGATGTGGGTTGAAAAATAAAGGATTGGACGTCATCTGCTCGGCCTTTATGAAGCCGGAAGTGATAATTTATTACACATGATAAGGTGGATAAACAGACCACCCACCACCTGCACCGCTCACCTCTCAGAGCAGCGACCAGGGCTCATGATCTATAGTTTGTATTCAACCGTGACTCTTAACCTTTTGCGTTTACAACTCCCCAAAGGAAGCGATGTCTTCTTTATACCGCCCCTCGCTGCAGCTGTTAAAATGCGCAGTGGTGAACTTTGACAGCTCATGATGATTTTATGTTTTCGCTGTTTCACTTGATTCATCGCTGGAAGGAGCCCAGAGGCTGCAAATAGTCATCTTCTCACAGGAGACAAAATATTTATCACGCAGACTAAAAACGTGGTGAGTAATGTGGAGGTGGGTGTCCTGGTGGCTCAGTGGGCTCAGGAGTGCATCACATAGCTGCAATCAGCAGAGGGAGAAGTACTTAAAAAGACATTTTACTTAAAGGAAGTCTTAAAACTAGAACAGAGCATACTCTACTTACTATGCACTAGATAATACCCTGAAGTTTACCTCAGTTAACACAAAGGAGTACTACTAGGAAAAGTAAAAGGTATAAAAAAAGTCAAAGTGGTAATGACTAGGCTGTTTGAAAAAACTGCGCAGCGTATGTCACATTTCTAACTCTTCCCCTGTTGACTGTGACCAGTGTGAAGAAGCTGCTCACGGACGCCCTGAACAAGAACCAGTACCTGAGGAGACTGGAGCTGCAGCAGATCAAGGACATGGTGGAGTGCATGTATGAACGCACCTACCAGCAGGGAGAGTACGTCATCAAGCAGGGGGAACCTGGGAACCATCTGTTTGTCCTGGCAGGTAGGTCCAGTCCTGTTTGATCTTCTTCTTGGTCTGGAAGTTGATTAGCAAATGAGCTTTTCTGTCCACTTCCTGCAGCCAGGCAGCGGCTGATGCACCTCAGCGGGCTGCGTTGAGGTGATCTTATCACCGTTTTGTAGGGATGAGCAAGTACCATTTACCATTATCTGTATCTGTTCAACCAACTAAATCATCCTATCAGTATCCACACTCTGAAGAAGCGGGGCGTAAACCAGAATTGGATGGTGCTTGAGTAATGATCATTTCAGACAGTCTACTTGTTGCAGGACGTAGATATTTAACAACCTGAGAAGGAAACTCGAAAATCAGCCAGTGGCACACTCAAGGGGTTTGAGGGGCCGGGGCAAAAAGATGAAAATGGGGACCAGTGCATAGAAAGCTGTGATTAGAGGGCACTTCACCATGTTTTGTCCACTAGAAGAGCACCCTGGAGGGCACTTCATGTCGTTTGGCCAATGAAAGGGCACCTAGAGCGTACTTTATCACGGTTAATCAACCATAGGGACATACTAGAGGGCACTTTGGAGCGTCTCTCTGTCTGCAGAGTATGTTTGATTGATGGTAGGCAGGAGGGGAAGAGTGGGGGCAGATTGTTCACTAGTATATTGATCGCAGATGGCGTTGTTCACTCAGACGGATTAAAGCAAAAAGTATAAAATGTGGACTTAAACGTTAGTATGTCTGGACACACCACCCAAATGAAATATATATGTGCTGGAAACACTAACGTCTTTCTTTGCCAGAAACTTCTTGCACATTCTCTAGCTTTGCCCCTACAGCTACTGTACAGCTTTCCTGACCACGAGCCAATCAAATCGGAGTGACACAGCGGCTCTAAATCAAACAAGCTTTAGATTGGTTCTAGTAATCGACACAGATGAATGGCATCTAAACTTGTGCAATCCTTTAGACCAGTTTGAACATTTAACTTACCTAATGTCACTCTGTGAAATATGAATGCTGTAATGATTATGGCCTTAACATATGTTTATCACCCATTTATTTCCTTCCTTATTCATTTACTGATTCATTTGTTTATTTAATATACTATTTACTCATTTAATGGTTGGTTTGTTGTTAGATTTTTGGTTTCATTCATAGTGAATAGTGTCACTGGGAAATCTCTCAAAGTAACCAGGCAACTAAGTTTTATGGATGACCACAGGGCCTCGAAAACAATGGTTGTTCATCTGTCAGTGCAGTTGGTGGTGAAATTAGCCATTCACAGACAAAATGTCCCAGAATGTGTTCTGCTGTCTGGTGATACACTGATTTCTCACCCTGGACAGGACAATGCAGCAGGTCAGTCAATAGTACAGTCTTGTAGAGTCACTGAAACAAATGTGATCCTGACACGATTGGATGTGTCCAAATATGACCAAAACTATTCATATTTAAAAAAGTGTAAAATAAATAATGTATGAAACAGAATCTTGACTGTGACAATGAGTCTGTGACATGTTTTACCACCAAAAACTGAATCCAGCACAGCTTTTGCTCTTGTGATGTGAGCAGTCACTAAGGTATCAAAAACAGCTCATGACTGATGATTATTCACTAATGAAAGTCCTTGAAATAATCCCACGGACGTCAGGAGCCAGTGATTGTAATCTCATTAATTAAGTCTTTAATTTGAGTCATAATTTGTGCAGCAAATGACTTTATTTCAGGGTCACTGACGGACCAAGAGCCAAAAAATACACATTATGCCTTCTGCTGCGCCAACAGCAGGTACAGATGGTGGGAAGCAGGAGAAGACAAAGGGGTATATTGTTGTTTCTTTGTCTTATATGAAGGATTTAGCAACTATTATTTGTGATATATCCCATGATTCATGTCGCGAAGAGGCTCCATAAATCGTCAAATACAGCAAGTACAGGAAATGAAACTTGTAGGTCTGTATGTATTTATCAGGTGTCCTGATTACCTGCTTATTTTGAAATCTCCTTAAAAGAACTTCATAAATGCTAAAAGTGGGCCCCAAAAACAAAAATCACAATATTTTTGACCAATTAACTCTATGCTGACATCTCTATGCAACAATATTGTAGGGATGACTATTGGTATTTTTCAAAAAATATTAACACAATGAGATTTGGCTATGATGACTAAGTGGTTAAAGGCAGAACAAGTAGAACAGTCTGGTAAATTCAGAAAACCAATTTACTGTAATGTAGCCTCTAAAACCAGAAAATGACAACAGCCATTCCATGTCACCTCATAGAAATATCCAAAATCTAGGACGATATAGAGCCATATATCATGATAGTGATGTAATATTGATATGTCACCCTGCACTACTACCAGCTGGTGAATCATGAAAAGCAGAAGAATTTAGCTATGTTCTAGCCAGATGAATCCGATCAGTAATCTAGCTCGTTGTCCTTTGTTAATGAGCTGAATCAACCTAAATGTGACTGGCCTGTAGCACGTGTCTGTCTCCTGTTTCTATTAATCTGTGTCCTAATTGTGGGATTCAAATAAAACTATTGATTGTCCTTGTTTCATATTTACAGATGGGAAGCTGGACGTGTTTCAACAGAACAAACTGCTCACATCGATAACGGTGTGGACCACGTTTGGAGAACTAGCCATTCTGTACAACTGCACACGGACTGCATCCGTACGAGGTAAATATTCGGACATTTCTACAGAAAAAGAAACTACCTCAGAGCTCAACTTCTCCTCATCAGATTGACAAAAAAACAGGAGCAGTGGCTTCCTGTGTCTTGTTATCACCACGAGACCCTGTACGGAACCATCCATCCTTTGTAATTTCTCTGCATGGCCAGGGTGGCTGGAGTGAATCCAAGCTAATATAGGGCGAGTGGCAGGGTACACCAGTCTCACACCCAGATCGTCAAATAACAATCAAAATCAAATACCAAACTGGGTCATTGTGCCTGACCCCAACCATTAACCCGAGGCAGGGTCTGGGACCTGGGAGAACCATCTTTCTCCAGAATGACTTTAAAAGTGACATAGTGTTGTTTTAAGTAGACCCTGACTGATACTGGATTATTGGGGCCAATGCCGACACTAATATGAGGGAGTGAAAAATTGAGGTATCGATATACAGGCCAATATACGCACTTCTTTTTCAGTGATCATTCGAATGCGGTTATCAACAGTTATAGAGGGAGGATATTTTACAGCTCAGTTACACTTTATTGTCTAAAATGACGGAAATGCACCGACACAGTCGACTTCCTGGGAATTTATCAATAATACATTATTCAATTGCCCCCTGGGGACAAATAAAGTTATCTGAATTGAATTATCCCGCGTATTTTCTTCTGCATATAATCTAAAAAAATGTAATTAAATTAAAAAATTAAATCTGCAAATATGTACAACATGTACATCGCTACCAATAGATCTGTCAATAGATTTATCATGTCAAGTCAGTTTTCTTTATATAGCTCAAAATCACAATCACACTGCCTTGGTGGGCAGTCACTGACAAATACTCACCTAAAGATCTAAAGCTGATACATACAGGAAAGCCAGAGCTGATGGAGCACATTCTGCTGCTCAGTGCCTAATATTTTAGTCCTTGTACTCTTGCTCCATGAAAAAGGACATTTTTATCACTGCTGTACTTTAAGGCCTCCCATAAGCATTTGCAAATGAGTCAAAAATGTAATACTGAACAGGTTGTTCCTATTAAACCAGGTCAGAGCTAGAACTAGTTGCTGCTCTAGTGGTTCCTTCTGTTGAGATAAACTGGAGCTAAACATGAAAACATTCAATTAAAATTAAAAATGCATTGTGATTTTATGAAAAAAAAGAGAATACTGCATATTTATAGTTATGTATATGTTAAGGATTATTAACATTTTTCACACCAGATAAAATAACACACATGCAGAACTGTCACTGTGGCTGATGGTCGAGGATGGCAGCTACCATTTGTATTTTAGTGGCCACTCCAGCCAGTTAAAACAAGTTTACTATTCTGTCCAATATCACTTCATATTCTTTTATCTCCCTCTGACTCACCTCTGAATGCAATCTGACACTTCTTTGACCTTCACCTGAGTTGCAGTGACTTCTTAAACCCAAGGATCGCATGATAGTGAGAGCAGGGGAATCAGATAGGTCATTAGTAGCGAAGTAAACAAGCTTTCGGATAGGTCTGTTGACAGAGGCTTTACATGATATCCACAGCTTTGCATTGTGATTGGTTTTCACCTCCCTGGCATTTGGGAAGCACATACCATGTTCTATGTGAGTGCTCTTTGTCCACGTTTGTATATTTAACCAACTAATTGACTGGTGGCCCTTAGGGGAGGGACACTGAGCTGACCTCAATAATCTGGGCGAAGTGGCAACACCGTGACAGTCTGACAAGTCTCCCTGAGTGGGTTTTACGTGATAACAGATGATGTGGATAAAGGGGAGCTCTTTCTTTGCTACCGGTTCATGTCAAACTTTCACAGTTACTTCCTCCCTGCACCGACAGACGCTCGTCTCAGAGTTTCTGTAGATTTGACCTGACTCACCACCAAGATGGAGGACAGATTACAGTGTTTTCTCGCCTTCTCTGTGCATCTGCTGAAACAAAACAATGCGCAACGACTTTGTGGTGACAGAGGGCTTTAATTAAAGTGGAAAATAGCAAGAAAGATAAGGGAGGAGAAAAATAACTCACTCACTCTTTAGTCAGTCAAATTTTCCTCTGCCATTGAAAACAGATGTGACTGCTTAACAATGTATCGATCGGGCTAACTAGTTAATTGAAAGTTCAGAACCATGACCCAGCCCCACTTTCTGATCGATGTGATGTTGATTTTACAGCGGTGAACAAAGTGAGGACGTGGGCTCTGGACAGGGAGGTGTTTCAGAACATCATGAGGAGGACGGCTGAGACACGACATGAACAGTACCGCAACTTCCTCAGAAGGTTAGCACAAAGCTATAGCTGTCGAAGCTGGCATCACCTTACTGTTATGATTCTCGTAAGCGATCATGTACAAAAACCTTCATGTGAGTAAAAACAGAACGTAATGGCCAGGATAGAGGTGGAAGAATGACATTGTTCTTCCCTGATTTGATGTACAAGATATGGACTCCAATCAGGAGGCACCTTTCAGAGGAAACGATTTATGGTTTTCAACATCTAAATCAAAATACATAATGGTTATGGTACAAAATAGCTGTAGTATATCTGTAAACGAAATGTTCACCCAAAAATAAAAATGTGGTCATTTAATTGTTCAGGAACACTATTTCGCTGTGAAGCTCCAGGATGTTTTGTAATCCACAAAATTTCACACAATGATGATGAAATTTTAATTTACAGGTGAACTTGTACTTTAAGTGATTAGTTAATTTTGAATAAATTTAATGCACACATTTTTGTTTTATTTATAAACTACACCGTTTTTCTTACCATAGCAACAGTTACACCTACATTTAAAGCAGCGTTCAGCCATTTTGGACCACTAAGGGGCAGAAAGATTCCAAAACCATCCGACAGTCACAGATACATCATTGGTGGCCTGATTCTTCTCTGCTAGATTTTCAACTTCCTTCACTAGAAACCCTTTTAATTTGGCTGTCTGTCGTTCAGTGAGCAGGGAGCCATCGGCCAGCCTGTCTAAACTGTGAGCTTAGTGGCTTAGAACAAAAACAAGAGGCTTAAAGAAGGTAAACAAGGCTAAAAGCTGCAACAAGCTTTGCAAAGAGTGTTGGGCAGCAGATCTAGGATTAAGAAAACTGAATACATAAGCAATGATCATTTTTATGAATATGAAAACAAATTTAAAAACTGATAACAACATGTTTACTTACATGACACTTACATTGTCCTCAATGCGTATAGTAGTTTTGTATTCGAATGCAGATTCAGAAATAAAAGTTCATCGTCTGTGTTTTTGTCTTTTCTGTCAGTGTTTCACTCTTGGCCAATCTACCAGAAGACAAGCTAAGCAAAATAGTGGACTGCCTCGAGGTGGTAAGTTATTCTGTCAAACTATCTATATGTCTTCTGGAGGGACAATTAGACTTTTCATTGTATTGCCTCAGTATTGCACAACCCACTGGCAGCTCGTGGGAGCCCCAGCGTTGCAGATAGCTGCTGTCAAAATATCATTACCATTTGGCCATATACCATTACTGCATGTCAGCATATTCTTTCTACCTCCAGTCGGCAAGACCTCACAAATTACCTTGTTGATGAACAGAGCCGATATTATTCCTGTCATCGCCGGGCGCTGTATATTGTTACCATAATTATTTGACCAAGGCCCCAGAAAGTGTTTATTCAAATGGGGGACGAGTGATTTCTTAAAGATGTGCGAGTGACAGCCTTTTGGTGTGAGAACATACACGTGTGTAAAAGCGAATGTGTGTGCGTGTTGAAACATGCAGGAGAATGGCTCACTCCAGTTCTCCTCCGTAAGCATTGTATTTCAACGGGGAAGGAGAAAAGCGGAGCGGAGCTTGTCAGCTTCAGGTCAAAAACAGCTTCTCTCAGCGTCTTTTCACAATGAAGCCTTGAAGGACATTCGTTGTGATGGTTGGTCGTCCCGATACTTTCCGCTACAGGAGAATTTCCTTATTCAGTCATTTCTGATGGAGCTGATTCTGCTGCCTCTCGGGGGTGGTTGTAACTTAATAGTGGTGCAGATGTTCGTCGAGAATCCGCCAGATAATATTGAAGCTTCGTGTCAAACAGAGGGGGAATGGAATTTGGAGTGTTCCGGTGTGTGTATTTTTGCCTGTATAGTATGTGTGTGTGTGTGTGTGCGTGTGAGGGGGGTTTGAGTACCTCACTTTTGGATCCTCTTTCAGGTTTTCAATCTTCAACAGCAAAGACGGAGCTCTGTTGAAAGTGCAGCATAATATAGGAATGAGAAATAAGTTGGCATGAAATTATTTATAAAATAAATCTAATCACGCAGACTAAGAAGCTTACCCAGAGAACTGCAGCCGAGCCGTGATGGTCTGAACATAGATGCTCAGCTAAGCTAACAAGCTACCTAACACAAGATGCTTAAAAAAGCTGTTTTTAAAGGTCGGAGCTTTCAGCTTTGTGACCACTTTACTAAGGTGGTTAGTCACTTTGGACAAAAGCGTCTGCTAAATGCCCTAAATGTAAATGGAATTTAAATGTAAGATTGAAATATTGGTCTGACAACTTGGTACAGCTAAAACATCACGTTTCTCTTAGTTACAATACAACAGAACTCCAAGAAAAGCACAGGTGATGAGAGCTGCTGTATGATAATATATGTTCTAGTGCAACACTGTGACAGATGGTAAATGGAATTATGACACCAAGTGTGCTCCCGCTGCATCTGTTTGATGTAATTAATGATAATTAGCCCAGCCCATACACGTAACCCCAAGTAAAACAGCAAATTATTATTACTCTTTGAATGAAACAAAACAAGATGTTACACAGTGTTACATTTTTAGAGGGGCTGGAATGTGGATCTTGTTACTATGGGGTATTTCTGATCTGCATTATGGTTAAGTTCCACTTAGTTTCAGGCAACTAAAATGACCATTTACTTGAAGTTTCCATGAAATCAAAATGCTGTTTAAGTTGTTTAAGTTTTTATCACATCTATCTTGCTCTGTATCTCACCTTTGCGTATGGGAGCGCAATAATGGCAGAAAGCAAAAGCAAAAGCTCATTTAAAGTATTATTCATATGTAGTTTGTACCTTCTTGGAAAATCATTAAATATGCTGATGACTCATCCTGCACTCGGGGGCGTATGTTAATTTCTCGTCCCACAAATGCTTTCATCACGACGCTGCCATGGTTGAACGACTCCTTCAAGAGAGTGCGCATATAATTAGTACTGTCCTGAGTGTATACAAAGGCAGAACATGTTTTGACACTCAGCTACACGGGCCACATATGGAATATGGACCATCTGGCCTACATGTTGTACGCATGCTGTAATTAAAAATGTAAAATCTTACAACCACCTCTTTTAAAGATTTTTTTGCTCTTCATCCATGAACATCACTTCTCTGCAAAACGGGGATGGCAGAAAGAGCAACAGCTGTCATATTTGACCCCTTTTTAAATCATTCATGCGTGCTCCTACGGTGACTGATGTTTCAACAGCCTCTTGAAGGGAGTGCGATGCTTTCAAGGGGCGGCACAGGACGAGCAGTCCACCTGGGGGCTGCTGAAGACTGTGGTGGTCTTAAAAATAGGCTCATCCCTCCTCTTGTTTTAGTGTCTCTGACAGTAAAGCAGAGAGAGACGTGTGGTTGAACATGTTGCTGTGACTGTTCGATTGACAGTCTCCAAAAATAGGACGACTGCGACCCGGCAAGCACACAACAGAACATTAGTGGCTTTCTCTAACATTGACACATGAGCAAACCAAGCTGATGGATAAGATAAAGACAGAAGGGGATGTATGTGATTGTTAGGGGTCAGGGTACTTGACGTATCTATCAGAGAGGTGTGCTTTTAAGCTTTTGAGTGAAAATGTCCTCTCTTTCCTGAAAAGGTAAATGTTTGGCTCAAGGTCAGGACTCAGCCTGCTATAACAAACCCGAGACACAATTCAAAAGCTGTCGCTCCCCTGCACAGTCACTGTATCATCCAGACAGTCTTTATAAACAAAGCCGTGGCATGTTGTCTCCGCTGTCACAGGCGGGTGTTAAACTAGGCTCTCCTGAAGCGTAAACGGGATGTAAACAAGCTCGGACGCTCAAGGAAAATGCCACTCGTGTCAAGAGTTTTGACAGTAAACACCAGGGAATGTTTACGCGTGGTTGCCCTGATTTGTTTGTTCACTTTTCGCCAAAGTCCTCTATAGTCAAATGGATTACGGCCGTTTTCTCAGCGGCGGGAATTTGGCGTCCGTCCCAGAGGGCATTTCATCCCGGTCACCTTGCACTTCCGCCTTTCTTCACCCAAAAGCTTTAAAATGGAAGGCGATCTGGCGGCTCGCTGATTCAGCAGCGTGGCTCCAGTGCTGTGGTGGAGGTGGTGTGTTAGGTACGGAGAGACTGACTGCCAGCATGAAGTGAAGGAATCTGTCTCTGGATGGGAGCTGAGCACACTCAGAGAACATACTGTGCCTCAGCGTTTAGTAGCTGTCATTCAGTTTTATAATGCTCGTTAAACTCAACTAAACACTGAAACAAACTTTCTCGGTCGAGTGTGATCGTACTTCTGCTCAGAAAAGCTGGCGTGCGTCCGTGAGCATAAACGGCCGACAGCTTCCTATCATGTCTGAGTCTCTTGGCCAGAAAAACTGCTTAGCTTCGACTGGCTTACAGTTGCACGTTTTAATCAAATCAAGACACCTCAAGGTGAAAACATAATTTCAAATCGGTGTGAAGGGGGTATTACATTATGCAGCAACAACACTGAGGCTTCAGGCTATGCCGAAATCAACTACAATCTTCTAAAAAAATGGATGATTTGAACAGAAACATTTTTCTCCCCTGTGATAGATAGCTGTGGTGTAAACATGATGGATAAGACCGATTTTTACTTGACTTGACTGGATGACAAGGTGATATGTAACTGGAAAGATAATAAATGATGTCATGTGGCATGATGTAAAACACTCTTCTCTATATTTGCGAGTTGAGTGTGTTTACAAGCAGATAACCAGTGAAACAGAGTCTCTCTGTATGCAAACTTAAGTTGAGCGAAGTCATTTATATTTATATAGTCAAATATTACAAAAATGCAAATTTGCCTCAGAGGCAGAGGAATCTGCTCAACATACGACACCCTCTGTTCTTATACCCTTGATTTGGATAAAGACGAGCTGCCCAAAAAACTAGGGAAATGACTTGACCTCGATATTGGGTATTCATTGGTATCTGTGAAATTATAGCCAGTAAATAGAGCAGATTATACAAAGCCAAGTTGCTTTTATTGACTTCACAAGTGTAGTATCTACACACTCATACAGTAGGTGGTGGCTTATGACGATAAACTGCTTCACCTGGGTGAAGCCACCCAGCGTTGACTCGAGAGCCAAATGTGGTCAGACATGTTAGCCTTTCTTTATGGGACTTCTTTTTAAAATATGAAAATGTGAAATCATCAGTTATCTTATCGGTATCTACCATGAGAGGCAGGTATTCATTGGTATTGGCAGAAAAAATCCATATTGAGTCCCTGCCATGTTTTGCCTGACATTGCCAGCAGCAGGAAGAGTGCTGTACAAAAATGATATTTCTATTTTCAATGGCAATTTATTGTTGTGATGGCTTCAGTTACTGATCAAGTTAAACAAACATTTGCTGCTCGCTGCTCAACATCTGTTGGATTAGGGTGATATTTAGCTCAGTTGGTAGAGCGGGCATCCCATGTACAGAGGCTTTGTCCTTGCTGCAGTGGACCCGGGTTTGAGTCCCGGCCTGGGGCCCTTTGTTGTGTGTCACTCCCCCTCTCTCTCAACCTGTTTCCTGTCATGTCTTCAGCTGTTCTATCGATAAAGCCAAAGGCCTGAATATACTTTGAAGAAAACAAACACTTGTTGGATTATGTCAGATTCATGCCAGTATAAAATTTTGTCCTCTCACCTAGCCATAATCAGCAATTTGAAGGCATGTCTCTGATGATATGTGGGCATTTGTCTCTATTTTTGACTTTTTACAAATAATATTAAAAGGATTATTGAAAAAAAAAATCATCATGTAATGAAAGAGCCACTGGCAGGCTAGTTTTTAAAAACAGTTACGTTAACATTAACATAGATCATGGTGTCACAACACAAATATTCACCACTATTATATTCATCCTTTTACCATCATCATCCAAGGCCCTCTTGACAGACATTAAAGCATCATAATCAACACATACCTTTGACCTATACTACAAATCTGCCCCTGACCAGCAGGCTGAGAAGCTCAGTATGACAGTGCATTATTAATGGTTGAACTCCAGATCTCATCCCGCAGGGGACCAGCTACCAGGAATCAGACAAGGCGGGTCGATGGTCGAATCAATATAATGCTTCAGTTCTGCCTGTTGTCCTCCCCCCTCCTCACCCCCTCTCCCGTCTCATTAGGAATACTATGACAAAGGAGAGTACGTCATCCGGGAGGGAGAGGAGGGGAGCACCTTCTACATCATCGCGCAGGGAAAGGTAACGTGTCTCACGCACTGTAACAGGTGACATGAACTAGCTGGACAAAAACACACACTGAAACACATCATCCAGCTTATGATGTAAGTGAGGACTATCAAACAGGACTCTGTTGATGGTCATTTTAACTTGAATTCTCAAACAAGGATCAATCAAAAATGTCCTCCCTGCTCCTGTGAGTGAAAAATTTGAACTGATATGAAATAAAACACATTTGTACAGAGATAGAAACAGACGCTACACACTTCACTTCACATCACTTCCATCTTTTCTGTACTACTTATTTCTGCATTTATGTTTCCCATGATAGCTTCAAGATAGTTTTACAAATGTACCTCTATCCCCTTTTGATTTTCAGTATGATTTTAATCACAGATGCTTTAAATTCAAAATATTACTTCCTTTGCACAAAAAATACTAATTAACAAGCATCCATGGTCATGCAAAGGGGCTAACATACCTTTGGCTCTGCAAGGCTAAATGCTGACATCGGCATGCTAACAAGCTCACAATGACAATGCTAATGTCAGCCTCCTGAGATTTGCCGATTGTACGATTTCTTGAAAGCGGATTTTTACTGTCCATCATCTTGTCAGGTCGTGATCAATCAGGAAGTGGTGAAATGGTAACAGTCATCCTGTGGGATCCATGATTTATGTACAAAATTGCATGGAAATACCATATTTCAGTCTCAACAGGGTGGACTTATATTTCCATTCATAGAGCCATTTTTTTGTTTTGTTTTGTGTTTTCTCCATTATTCCCCTTGGTTATGATAAGATGTTACACTTGGGCTGCAGTGCAGAGATCTCAGAGACGTTTTTAGAGTCTTGAACAATGACACTCATTAAGGCCAGAGACATGAGCCTTAATCCCATCCTTACAGAAAAAAAATAAATCCTCTGGTGCTGCAGTTAGACAATACTGTGTGACGTCTCTATTGCACCGATCAGGATGCTGCTCAAGGCTCTGCTGCAAAGGCTTTTCTCATCATTCAGCACAAGTGTTGAATGGCTCCAGAAATACCATTAGTCTGGGCCCCCTTCTACTTTCATTTTTCTTCTTTCCCCCTTCGTTTTCCAACATAAAGACGAACTGCATATACGAGTGAAGTGAATCCATACACTCACAACCTGTTACTAAATAAACAATTCAGTGGCGGGGAATTTCCAGGTGGCAACTCAGAACAATTAACTCAAATATTTTTTTAGAAACTTCTATCAGACCCTGATGGACATTGTTGTATACCTGACCCCATGTCTGAAATCATGCTTAGAGGTTTTAACCGACAGAAGACACGTCCAAAAGACAGTTTAAGCACAGACAAAATGTATTTTTCTTCAGTAACAGACCTGCGTTGGCTAATACTCTGACAAAACAAGACAGTCAAACTGCATGTGAGTCGTGGAGGTGTTGGACTATGACTCACCCGCCCGCCTGTCTGACAAGTCAGCAACCTGACACCGGGGAGTGAGGGGAGATGGAGAGGGGCCAGAGCTGTCCACAGGGGACTTTCAAAATGCCATTATGAGCCTATGTGAGACAGCAGCTCCTCAGCGCTAAGCTAACCAAACCAGCGAGAGACACATGTTGTTGGGGAGAAAGGGGGCTAATACAGGAAATGGCTCCACTACCTCCCCCTCGTAACCCCCCGACAAGGGAGGGAATAAACTCTGAGAGCCACCAGGAAAAACAGGGGAAGTGGAGGTCGCCGAGGTCAAACGGGACACTTAGCTAAAACACATCCCGGCCTGCTTACTGCTGTGATGTCATCGCGGCATTTCTGCGGCAGGATGGTGCCATGAGTGGGATGTTTGACCTTGGCCAGGGTGGGCCACTGGTTGTTAAAGCCTCACAAATGAAGAGGAAGTTTCACAACATTCAGGCTGCCAGGAGTATTTTTTGCAGAAAACTGCTACTGCACTGGCAGCAGATGAGCGACGACAAGCAGTATACACACAAAAAAAAGAAGAAATAAAGGAAAATGGTGATGATAATAATAATAATAATATAATAGTATGATACACCTCCCTACCCAGAACGCTCAATGCAGGTCATGTTTTTTGTTAGGTCAGGGTGACCCAGACCACCGAGGCCCACAAGTTGCCGCAGATCATCAACACGCTGCAGAGGGGGGACTACTTCGGAGAGAAAGCCCTTATAAGGTAAAATCAAACATCACAATCCAGACACACATTGTTATTTTAAACCTGCTTCGGGATACTTTGGTGGAAACACACACGGTTTTAATTGCAGAGTCATGCAAGTCATTTTGATTCATACTGCCACAAAACCACAGATTTGTCTCAGAGGACTTTAGGACACCTGCTATCCCCCAAGACCTCGATTCAAATGAGGAAAAGCTCCACAGCAGTACCTGCCTTCCATATTGAAAATAATGAGAGGGTGAGGCAGAGCTGAAAGTATAAAAATCGGCAAAATTAGAAGTTTTTGCACTTTCATTTTAACTGGATTAACATAGCTGTAATCTCATGGCATGTAATCTGCTGTGCTCTGACAGCCTTTGTTAATAATCTTCATCTTCATCACCAAAATGTTTGCCAGGTTGATCGTTTTAGAGGAGGCCCAGTGGTAGCTGTTTTGCAAAGCCTTTCCTGGACGCACTTTATTGACAAAATGTCCTCCCGATCCCAAAAAATCAATATAAAAACAGTGTGAGGAGTCAGAATTTGAAATGTGTGTGTTTTTATGTGTGTAATGTACATCTCTCTGTTTCTTTCAGTGATGATGTCAGGTCAGCCAATATCATCGCTGAGGAGAACGGCGTGGAATGCTTGGTCATCGACAGAGAGTGAGTATTCTGACATTTAAAGTGTAGCTTTCTGGTTCAGACATTAACGTGAAACACTGACAAAATATTCCCCATTCCTCTGTAACACAAAGTTGTCAAGCAGCAACTTAGATTAAGTTGTTAGTTTTCTTTTTTCTCTTCTCTTCTTTTCTTTACAACCTATGACATGCCATCTGAAAGTGGCAGGTCAGAGTATGTCCTCCCATTAACACAAGAAAGTCATCATCCTTAGGAAGCAAACAGTACAATGGGGTATTATGGTATCCATCAGCTGCTGTCAACATTGTGTGCAGGACTTGCCCTGATTTCCCCCCTGTAATGTAGTTTTTTTTTTTTACCTCAGTGGGACACCTCCGTCACATCAAAGTTGGGGTTATGAAGCCTCTCAGCCGACATTCCGGTGGTTGCACCGTTGACGCGTGGTTGTTGTTTTTCTAGGACATTTGATCAGACGGTGGGCACCTTCAACGAGCTACAGAAGTACCTCCAAGGCTACGTGGCAACACTCGATCGTGACGACAAGAAGAGACATGCCAGGTGGGTGCAGCGCCGTGAGCTTCGGCCAGAAAAGTGAATGCAAGCTGTGTTCAATGTTTTGTGTTTGTTTTTCATTTCGCTGGAGTGAAAATACAAGTTTCTGTCTCTGTTCAGGAAGAAGTCTGTGTCGCGCCACCAGAGCCAGCCGCTATCGCCGGACATCATCCGGCTGAAGGACATGGTGTCAGAGTTCCCATCGTCCAGGCCCCTCGACCACCTAGAGGTCATTGCTACCCTCGGGGTCGGCGGCTTTGGACGAGTAGAACTGGTGAGACCTGAATCTTTTATCCTGAATGACATTTTGCTATTTTAACCTCCATTCTGAAAATAATAATAAAAATAATTTTTAACAAGAAAGAGCGTTATGGTGGTAGATAATCATCTTAGAGTGTCAAAACCTCATATATACTTTGTCATGTATTTTTAGACTGAACTGAACAAGCACTGTAGATTTTGTCCCCAGCACTTACACTGAAAGGGATTCAGGAAGGGATCTTTTATTGATGAGAGAATTGACTTTTTTAAGGTTTACATGGGACGCTGACTTTTGTTTTAAGACAGACTAGAAAAATACAATTGTGAACCCATCATTTTATTACAGCTGTGATAAGTAAGTTCGACATCCCATCCTCATTCCTGTGTGCAGGTGAAGGTGCGGGGCGAGGACATCACCTTCGCGCTGAAGGTCATCAAGAAGAAGCACGTGGTGGACAACAGGCAGGAGGAGCACATCCACTCGGAGAGGAAGATCCTCGCCGAGGCTCGCTCGCCCTTCGTCGTCAAGTCAGTCCTCCTGCTCGGCCGCCAAAACCATTTCCATTTTTTATCCTACATGATGAAGCTCTCCTCCATTAGTCTGGGGAAACAGTGTGGCGCTTATTAGTTTTTGATGAGATCACAGTTGAGGCCTTGAGCAGATTACATCTTCTCAATGGGGGAGAAAGGCAGGGGATATTGGGATGTGCGCTGCAAAAATGGAGTTATTTGTGATGAAATATGGCAGCAGAAGGTTTTCTTTGCTGTTCGTGAGATTATGGTGATCCAATTTCACTGTGTGCAGTGGAACAGGCTCAGATATTAAAGCCATTCTTCACCATCTGAGAGGCTTCTCTCGCTGGCCTCCTCATCATAGATGTATTTATTTGACCTTTTTCAGACGTTTTTACTATCATCTCTTCATATTTCTAATCTGTTTTCAAGACTTACGTAAGGGGATCTAAGATTTAAGGCTACGAAGGGATGACAGTGTGGTTGAACGTGTTAACATCCACTCTGCTTTTTTCAAGTGTCTTTCAGAGTGATATTGACTCTGCACGCACTCTGGGGTTGCTGTCAACAATTTACTCAGAAAACACTGCCGCAGGGGTCAATTAAAATCACATTAGTTCACAAATTGAGCTGTAATTTGCGTCATACTGTCTTTAAATATATTATAGTCCACTGCAGTGCCTTGTTGTAACAACCACTGGGGCTGCATTCATTCATTCAAGAGCGCTGCCTACTGTTTATGATGAATTTGCTTAATGAGCTTTCTCCCTGCTAGTTCACCAGTTTAATGTTTACTAGCAGGGATTCTAGCCTGAGTGATATCTGTCTTAACCAATGAAAGCTATTGTGGACGGTGAAGGCAAGTAATTATTAAACGTGGCTACTAGGTTTAAAATGATAATTTCAAGAAATCAGAGAAAAAAACCCTGATTATTTTAAACCACAAAAATAGTATGCTGTTAGACCAGGCAGTACCAATTTTGGGGCATATGATGCTAATTTTTAGGTTCATAATTTCATTTTGAGTCTAGAATATGTTGAGGTGCTTTATTGCTCAAAAAATGCATAAGTTTTCTCAAACTCTTCAGTGCTGCAACACTGTATACCCCCTCTGGCTGAAACGCTCTGTCTCTTTAAGGCCCCCCACTTTCGAATACCCAGTCTGCTGTGATTGGTCAACTCACACACACCTGAGCCAACACAGTATCTATGGTTGGCTCACTCGTGTTTAAGCTTCCAGGTAGCTTGACTTCTTCCGTGAATATAGGGATCATTATGTAAATATGTGACATGGTGATGCAGTGTGATGTCAGAAAGTCACAGAATTACAGGCGGGACTACTGACGAGGCGTTTCAGGTGCAGAGTTTTCTGTGGGAGAGAAGAGCTCCCATTAGCGCGGACTGGGAGCTTTTTAACTTTCAATACATTTTGCATGCACATAATCAAAACAAAACAAACAGCATGACTATTGTTCTGTTTATATAAAGCCTTTCACTTTGAAGCTAAACCTGTCTCTGTTTCTCTTTCTCTAGACTGTATCGCACGTTTAAGGATAACAAGTACGTGTACATGCTGCTGGAGGCCTGTCTGGGTGGAGAGGTCTGGAGTCTGCTCAGAGACAGGTAGGAAAGACAAAACACTCATCGATGCCCTGAAAACTCACTGGCTTGTTGCTTAAAATGACTGTGCGTTGGTGAAGTTACTGCCTAATGAGGGAACTTTCCCTGTCTCAGGTTCACTCGTCGTCAATCACTGAATGAGAGCTGCCTGCAAGTGGGGTTTTTTCGGTGCAGTTGTGTAATGAGACCACAGCTGCTGCTTCTCTGCCTCTCTAACAGCGTAGGATCTGACCCCACTTGTCAGCAAAACGTTTAAATTGGGCTTTCTTGTCTTCAGGGGAAGTTTTGATGAGCCCACTGCCAAATTCTGCGTCGGTTGTGTCACAGAGGCGTTCGATTACCTCCATCGCAAAGGCGTCCTCTACAGAGACCTGAAGCCTGAGAATCTCATGCTGGATACTGAGGGATACATCAAATTGGTGAGCATTACACGTTTGAACAGATACTGCAAAATGAAATGACATCGATCTTCTATAGATTCTCACTGTCAAGAGTTCGATCCCTTGTGGTGACTAATTTGTTTCTAGCAGATTTAATTTGTAAAGTGCAGTCACAATGTTCATTGTACAACTGGTTGCGAGTTAAGGGAGTCGACAGCTTCAAGGTAACGAGGCTCAAACATTCTCATTTATATGGCCGGCTTTTTAAACCTTACATCGACTGAAGTACTTATTGTGCTGTGAACTGTGCTTACACCCATTTTTATCTCTATTGGGATTTTTTCCATCTCCATGGAGATAAAACTGAAGGGCTTTTATGAGATCTAAAGAAAGCAGATCAGCACCTCAGTGTCAATCAAGAAGACAACGGCATGGAGGGCTTCTAAAGTCCTCGATGCAACATGATGTAGCTTGTTTACCTTAAAATAACTTGAACTGAGGCAGGCGCTGATTTCTACACAATATTGCTTGAAAGTAGTTTTCTGGTAAAGCTCCCAAATAGACTTTTTTATAAAGAAATGTAATGAAGCTGATCCACTCTGCCTTCCCAGGTTGACTTTGGTTTTGCCAAGAAGATCAGATGTGGCCAAAAGACTTGGACATTCTGCGGCACACCGGAGTACGTGGCCCCTGAGATCATCCTCAACAAAGGCCACAACTTCAGTGTGGACTTCTGGTCTCTGGGCATCCTGGTGTTTGAGCTCCTTACTGGCAGGTTAGAGCATGTGTTCATCTGTGCTTTCAGTCTGCAGTCAGGCCTGTAATCATCCATTTTATCACTTCAATCTCTCACTGCTGATTTGCTGTAATTGTTTGCTGGCGGGAACAGAGGGCTGCGGAAAAGCACCCCTTTCAACAGGCCTCAGCTAAACCAAAGGCCCAATTAAATGTCTGTATTTTTCGTTCCTCCGCTTTACAGTCCCCCGTTCTCAGGGAGTGACCAGATGATGACGTACACTTTCATCTTGAAAGGCATTGAGAAGATGGACTTCCCCAAGAAGATCACCAAGAGACCCGAGGACCTCATACGCAAGCTATGCAGGTACAAGATCACACAGGCAGAGCAACATTCAATCGAGCTTGATAATCCTCCAATCCAATCTCCTGAATCTTACCACCAGATTTCTCAGAGCAGAATATGATTGGATGGTGGATGATGATGATGAATAGTGTAGAGCAGAGGAAGGCTAGCAGTCTAGTCTCTGAGAGGGGTCTCATTTAATCCAGGGCTGCAATTATTTAATCAATACGTTCTTTGGTCGTTAAAATGTCAGAAAATGATGAAAAATGTCGATCAGTGTTTCACAAATCCCTAGATGACGTACTGTTAGTGAGGAGTAATGAAACCAGAAAGCACTCTCATTTAAGAAGCAGGAATCAAGAAATTTGTCTTCGATAGTCTAAATAGTTGGTGAATAATTTAATAGTCGACAAATTTATCGACTAGCTGATTAAATGTCGCAGCTCTAATGTAACCCAGACAAAATGTGATCACCCTTTGAGAGTGAAGCTCAATTGAAACCCAGATATGCAGCTAAATGAAGAGAGACGGCAATTTTTTAACGAATTGTGCGGTTAATGCTGGATGTTGAAATGCTGATGCTAAACTGCATTGCTGGCTTTAGTTTGCTTGACGTAACATCTGAAAGGAGCGTGAATGGTTAAAAATGTAGGGCGAGGTCGAAGGATTGAAGATATACTAAAGGCTGCGAGCTTAACTGCATTGCTGGCTTGAATTTGTATGGACAAGGAGCTACGCGATTATGAAAATGTATCAAAGATGGGGAGTGTTAAAAGAGTTGATGGGGTGTCCGGCACAAAGAGTGAACGAGTGTCCTCAAATGTTTCAAATCACAAGATCAAAACAGTCACTTCTGATCTATTTTACAGGAGAAATCCCTCAGAGCGACTGGGCAACCTCAAAAATGGAATTACTGATATCAAGAAGCACAGGTAAGAAGGAACTGATTCATTTTGTTCTAATCTCAGTGGGAAGACAAGCCATGCCAATTTAGCACTGATTGAACATTATGAATGTGGGCCGGTGCAATTACATAATCAGTGAACACACTGTACAAGAGCAGTCAGATGCAAATCATATTCAAAAGGCTTATCTCATTTGTGGCCTGAACACTCTTTATACTTGCTCTTCATCCCACTCTACATACTTACAGCTACATGTATCCCCGGGAATTAAGGGAATAAGTTTTGATTTTTGACATACAGATTTACTAATTGGTATGTTTCTTATGTGCTCTCAATGATGTTTCTTAAGGTGGTTCAATGGCTTCAACTGGGAAGGACTTAAGGCGAGGACTTTACTGTCTCCACTGAAAAGAGAAGTAAGTGTAGATATGTATCCAGACTTGTATAACCAAGAAGCTGTTAAGCGAATATAATGACAGAAAATAACAAATTAAGATTTAATTTTTTATAAAGTTAGAGGAGGATAACAGTTGATCATAAACTATGTTGGTTTGAATGAGTACCACAAGAATTGTCCTTAAAAATTGCAATTATGTATTTAGGTGCTCCAACAATGGTTTTCCACCTCCAAAACTGAGGTAGTAATTGAGAAGGCATCCTAATATATTTATCTCTCACCCTTTTTCTTCTTCATTCACTTCCACAACAGCTCACAGGGGCCGACAGATCACAGCTATTTTGACAGCTACCCTCCAGATGAGGACAGTCCTCCTGATGAGCTGTCTGGTTGGGACATGGACTTCTGAGACCTTCTGCTCCACCTTTCCATTCTTCCTTCCATCGTGCACCTTTACATCCAAAACTCGAGGGGTAAAGTGGGTTTTCTGTTGATCTTACATCACCTCTGCAGCCGTGGTGGAGGTCCTCAGGTCCTGGGCAACAGTGGCTGGTTACTTTATGAACTTGTGGTTGGCTGTCTCAACACAAATGAACAGCTAGAGGAGAATTCTTATTTAAGTTTGACTGTGAACATGTATTACCTCCTAAACAACTTATCCTTTGGTTAAAGGTGCCAAATGAAAGATTTTTAGTTTAAAACATTCAAAATGAATCAAAATTGTCAACAGAATTGAAAAGGAATAACCGTTACATCACAGATGTCCACATATTGTGTTGCAGTTGGCATCCTTACCAAGTAGCCCTTAGCTACTTCATACCTCAAGAAGTGATAGACTGATACTCCCCTGGTACTCTGAGCTCCAGTCTGGGCAGAGCCAGCTAATACGACCGCTGGCTGCACGGTAAACTACAATCAGCAGCAGCTAGACTGATAATATGGTGATATGCCGCCCACTATTTTTTTGGCGTTTTAATTTGACAAGTGGACAATTCTTACATATTGCTCCCTTCAAGTGGTATTCCTGAAGATTTGGGGAGTGGGGAGTTTGGCAACTCCTGCATTCACTGGTGGAAACAGCAAATGTAATTTAATAAATACAGGTCACTGAATTTCTGGGGGCAGCAAAACAAACGATTGTGGTTTTAAAGTGCATTTTGTTGGATTCAGTGGAATCTAGCAGTGAGATTGCAGATTGCAATCAAATGAACAACTCACCCCTATGGGAAAAATGTGAAAACAAAAACGTTTAGCCACGATGAGTCAAAATGAGTTGGTGTCGTCAGTTAAAGACATCCTCAAGCACATAGCCCTGTAGTAATGTAAATGCAAATCCCTGCCGTGCTGGGCTGATGTGCCCAACCAAGTAAGGCCAGGCTGGCAGATGTAATGGAAGAAAAACATTTGTCTGCACTATTTTAGACATGGGTAAGAAGAAACAGTTCCGCATCAAAACAAATTCTTAAATTGTATAACAAGCCAGAATTAATGAAAGACCTTTTTCAGTCCACAATGCAGATTCTCATAGATAAGTGATCAATGTGCCTCAGCCGACAGTTCCTGCTGTTCATGCATTAAAGCTCATGTAGTGTTTGCAATATGGCGAATAGGAATAAACAAAGAAGAACGATGAAAAGTGACAGTGCATCAACAACATTTTCACCACATGCTGTAACGACAACAGAGTGAAGCAACAGAAACACTATTTATTACAGGTTTAGCTCTGCTAAATTAGCCTGCAGGCAAGTTATTCTGAAATAGTACCCAACGGTGTGTCCTGGATAACTAAGCTGGCCTACTTAAGCTTTATTTCATATTACTTTGGAGAGACTTTATGCATTCCTTAATGAACCTTAACCCAATGTAATAATCTTTGACAAATAACACTATTGTTTTCTGTGGGCCCTCATGATGCCTCCAGATGTGGTTGTTTGGGAAATTTGTGATGCAGCTGCAACGCCTTTATTTCTTACAGCTGAGGGAATTTTTGATTACATGTGCAGTTGTTTATGGCTCTGGAGGAATGGAGGTGTGGGGGACGGGATATGTGTGTGGCGATGACACTGTAAAAAGCAACTTGAGAGCAAACACAGACTTGGGAAGAAGAAATGCGACTGAACTGCTTTGGCAGCATCGCACCACAATGCACTGCTATCCCCAACATGAAACACTTGTGCTAAGACTCATCAAGAAGTTCCTTGTCCCCACAGTCCCTCCACAGGCCAAAGTGGACACACACAAATCATGAACTCTACTAAGTTATAGAGTGTGAGCATCCTGTAGGAGGGTGACCTGAAGAAATATTTACTTATTGAAGCTTTCAACTCCATAGTTCCCGGTAAGAGATAGTTACTTCTGCTCGGTCTGAGGCGTCGATGATGTGAAGAGCAGCAAAGAGACCAAACTTCTGCTATGAGGGGTTTTTTCAGGAGCTTATGTAATTTCCATTTTTAAACCTTTCAGGTTTACAGTAAATGGACTGTGTACTATGGGTCTATGTATATACTGTATACTGTAAAGCACAGGCAGCAAAAGTACACAATTTATACAATCCAAACCACTTGTTCCTTTAGGTATACCTTAACAACTCGGTGAGTGTTTTTTTGTAAATATCACATAAACATGTATACATTGACTGGTGAATGTGTGTGTACAGTATGTACAGTATCTGATAATGTCTGTGTGTGTCTGCGTGACACACCTGAAACTCTTGGAGAAGCTGTGGCCTTAAGATAATGTCTACTGATTTTAGGATACAGCTGTGTGTGTTAATATTTCCGATAGAGCGTCTGTTTTCTTCAGAAATTGATTTTTGCAATTGAACAGTATTTTTAGATTTGGCAATTTAAAGTTTATAGCCACAATAGATTCTTATTATTTCCTGACTGTACTCATTGTGGACATTTTTACGGGGATGTGTGATAACATTAACACAGGTGTAGGGTGTAAAACATATTAACTGGTGTGGCTTTCCCAAAGAAATTTTGAGCATCAAACTCCTCATTTTCTGCACTTTGGTGAATATTTGTACACCTATTTGTGTAATTTCTGCACCAATTTGCAGAGAAAATGTCTTAATTTATCGAAAGGAAATTACTTGTTGAGTCACCAGGACATAATGTTAGCAGTTAATGATTCTGTAAACCACAGATACTTACAAGGTTGACATTTGTACCAAACGTGTCACATCACGTTTCTGTCACATCACAAGGTGTAGGGGAAGGTAGTGGCCAAACGGTTCACTGCAGTTCGAGTCACAGCACTTGATATATTTAAGCACACCTGGTCTCAACTCAATCCGTGATCGTGGTAGCCAAACCATTATTTCTTTCTAACTAGAGCTTGAGCACTGTGTTATGACAAGAAGGGAAATAGAAAATTCCACCAAATAAAACAATAAGTGTCAACATAAGGAAAAATTCAGTTTTAACTTATCTGTGGTTGCGCAGAAACAATTATTCTGGTGATTGGGCTGGGCTATGTCATAGTCAACCATGCATCTGCTTCCTCTTCTTTCTGTTTTATGGCAGATTGTAATCATTGCTTTTGTGTTTGTTGTTATTGAGGGATCTCATACATCAGCCCCGAAATCTATGTTTCTGGTTCCGATTTCTCCAACCAGTCACCAATGACCACACACTTGTCCTATTTGAACTGCTGAAGAAGAGCAATTGGACTTCAATTCAGAGGTGCACTGAATTATCGAATGTAATTACATTGCTTTGCTGCAATGACAAGTGAAAATGTGGGCCACCAGGCCTGTCGCTTAGTTTGTGTTGATTCATGACTGAATTGTAACTTTAAATAAAGTTTTACAAAAACAGAAATGTAACCAAACTGTTCAAACCTCTATTCACTGGACATTGTCTCCATGGTTATAATCAAGCACTAGTATTAACATATTAGCACTGCGGTAGATCCGATAATTTTATGCACACATTCTAAACTGTTACAACTGACATGCTGTATTTACTGCAGCTGCATCTGCATAGTGCAACCCTATAAACCATATACTGTATCTGGTTTTAAAATGTAAATATTTACTTTTTGGGGCATTAAGTCAAAGCTGTTGACCAACAACTATACTGCACATACAGGTATGCGATTACATTTTGTAACTGAATTCCCAAATACTGATCTCGTATTTTATGCAGAATGGAAGCAGAAGAGTGTAAAGGAAATACATTTTCAGTTTTTTGCTTTGTGTCTTGTTTTGTACCCAAATCCCTCAAAACCATCTGGTTTAGGAACCAAAAAGAACCTTGATCGATCTGAGTCTTGCATACTTTTATTCATTTCTTTGAATGCTGTGTAGAGGTGGTCAGAGCTCAGATGGGGAGGGCAACCATAAACAGCTTACCACACTTTCACATCAGAGGTGACAACTGTCCATCACAGATATAAAGACCATCAACATGTCCGAGCTTGACCCCTCCCCTCCCCTGGCCACACCTCTGCAACATATGCAACAATCAGAAAATAAATAGAGGCATGTTAAAGGTCATTTCCATATACAAATATATTTTATGAAGCTTATTGTACAAGCATTTCCTCTTTTTTTTTACCTACAGCATTACATTTACAAGATAGGATTGAACAGTGGAGTTGAGTAAACTGCTGATACACTGCACTGTATATTGGATACTTGCACTCCAAAAGACATTAGTGAAGTTTAGAAGTGGGTCGACTCTCAAATGCAGCAAAAGCAAAGGTCCAAAAAATTACTCATACGCAGTTGTCATGTCTGCAATGTTGTACTGGCACAAAGCCAGTCCAGTCTATAGCATAAATTGCTAAAATCTGTATTGGCACAAGATGAGGAGGCACAAACTGGAAAAAAGTGTCAGTACAAAATACATAAAGTTAAAAAAATCTGCCCTTAGCTACTGACACAAAATAAATGTCTCTGAAATATCAAAATAGTGAATTATTTGAAATACATTTTAGAATAAATTCCACTGGTGATCATACTTATCAAAATAATAAGCACTATGTTCACTCACTGTAGACTATTTTGTACCATAAAAAACTACTCTCTGCTGCTTACGCTTTGACTTCAGCTTAATTGCAAACTGAGCTCAGTTCTATGAATGACTGAGCCTCTCTGAACAGGCGATGATTCAAATCAAAGTTTTTGAAAAGCAGAAATCCACTCATTCAAAAAGGCACTTCTATCTCAAAGACACATTAGAATGTCATCGACATGTAGTGAGCTATATACAAGAACAATGTACAAGTCTATAGAAAAAAAGTTTGCTGCTATATTTCAGTCTATTTGCTCTGAATAAATATTTGGTTTAATGAACTCTGACGATAATGCACAACCCAAAGCAAGTATGACGTGTTAACTACTCCTCCAGGAGTGCCTTTTGTTCAATGTTGACCTGATGCAAAGTACATGTGATCAAACACACCCTTAATGATTCATGTGAAATAAACTCTGTACAGTAATATTAAAGGCATACGTGACCCAGGAAAACAGATAAGCTCTCCCTGATCATTCAATATATTATAGTGTTGCTCATCATTTTTGGTTTAAAAAATGGCATGCCAATGATAAAATATGGGTGAAAACGAGGTTTTAAAATACCAGCAGCACGATTTTTTCCATTTTGAGAGACTCTGGTGCATAATGCTCACTGATGTGTCCTCTCTATATTCATCTTCATCACGATTCAGCAGAAACCTTTAGAGCTGTCCTTGCCAACAGAGAACCAGAGGTTTTTTCGAGCTGAAACCAAGTTCAGATGGAGAAAAACATGAAATCAAAGTGAAAGTCAGATTTTATGCCATCTCAACCTTCAAGGAAAATCTGCTTTTCAGTTCAGGAATAACTCTAATTTTCCACATTTAGCTTTTTTACAGGTCTTGAGGAACACAACTACACATGTGAAAAAATGGCAGAAAGCCTTTAGTGGTTCCAGGGGAAGCTGCATGTAATCTGAAAAATCCCCCCCAGTGATGTCACTAAATGGCTATGTGGCATTATGGGTGATGTAGGCGGCATGTTTTCAAAGGCATTCCACTGTTATTTATTGCATTCTTATAACACTGTTGGACTTATTCTGGACAGTTTAAAAACAAAGGATCAAAATCAATACAGCAGAACCAGCGATATCAGCTATTTTATACCATGCCTTCTTCTTCCGTTTCAAAACCTGGCGCCTACATTACCCACAATGGAATTAAGCTACCGACTGACATCACTAGAGGCAATTTATCCAATTACATGCAGCCTTCATCTGGAGCCACAAATGGCCGTCTACTACTTTTTTCACATATGAAGTTGTACTCTGAGCAGTAAGGCAAAACTGACTCCAGACCAGCAGTGTATATTGACTTGATACTGACTTTGTTGATATCTTAATTGATAAAAACAGGTTTCCAGAAGTATTCTGGTAGTTTATAATTTTTTTTTTCTCTCAAAAATGTAATTCTATGCTGTTAATACAAAACACAATTTCAAACACTATGTAAAGGCCACATGTTCGTAACTTTAAAGAAAGTTCAGCCTGATATCAAGCTCATTAAAACCACCAGTATAAATCTTGCCTGCATGACTTATTCGATTTCTTTCTTAACTCATCAGGTCCGGCAAAGGTTTCAATCAAAGTTTCCACACATGCATCAAACAGTTTTCAGAGTCCTGTTTACATGGCGATAGGCCTTGTTCAATGTAGTAGTTTCTCCTTTTGATATGCTTTATCCATTTATCTATCAAAATTAAATCTGTAATGTTTATTTTTTTTTATTTTGTAAAGCTTGAATATTTTCTTGGCGAAGCAATGGCGTAACGGGTCTCCACAAAAACTCCCCATTCCAAATGTTAATGAAGACCACATATGAAAAGTAGCTTACTCTCTCACATATAATAAACTCTTAAAATGTGGGTTCTGTACAACGATGGAGCAGTGATCTAAACACAGATATGTACGGCTATCTACGGTACCGCCTACATCATAATTCTGGCTTTGGAATCTAATATATCTCTCTATAGCAGCCAAGCCAATAATTATACAATGACTTCTCATATAGTGAATAACACAGTGATAGTACAGACATAAATACATACACATAGTAACAAAAACCATGCAAGTGCGAGTCTGACTTTGTGGTAATGACTGAAGACAACTTCAAGCTATGAAGGAGAGAAAGATGAGAGTGACCCCCCTGGAGGAATGAGTTCGAACTGGGGTCTTTTTTTTCCTGAAAAGTGATCTTTTGTTTTTTCTTCAGTTTTTGTCTCTCTTATGCCTCGTTGGTATTTTTATATCTTGATAGTCAGTTTATGATTTTGTTAACCCTGCTATCACCCGATGGATAACTGAGCAGAGATGATGAAGACATAAAGATAATCAGTGGAGCTGCTGGTGAAATTGAAGCATGGAGACTTTCCATTCCAGGTATCTTCCGCTAGGATAACTCACATGATCCACTCCTTCCCGTGAACGGATCAGCCTCCTCTTCACCTGGAACAAAAGGAGGCACTCTCCTCCAGCGCAACGGTACGTTGCGTTCGATGGGTGTAAGTGAATGAGTGTTTGAAAACAGAAACGGGAGGAGAGAGTGTCGTTCTGGCTGCATGTGTTGTTTTTTTTTTTCTTTACTTTTATAAATGGCATGAGTTTTATGTGAACAGGCATTGAAGGGGGAAAAAAAAACTATCTACAGGCGCAAGAATCTACAGTCATGTTGGGGTAGACTTTCAGCACCACGTTCTTGTCCTCATCAAAGAAGAGGATGCTGAGGGAAGACATCTTCTCTGGGACACAGCACGGCTCGGGGATGCCTGGGACGACGCCCACTGCCCGCACTATGCTCTGGATGGTGGCGTGGTTAGAGGGCTTCAGAGCCTAGAGCAAAGGGACGGGAAGGATTAACAGGGATTCCTTGAAAGCAAAAGTCTTTCTTAAAGTTTGATCATTTTGTAGAAGAGTGTGATTGTTCTGCATATTGCTAAATAAAGTAACTACTTTTAACTAGCTATCTTTTGTCAATCACTTGTAATGGAGAGGTGCTATACAAAGTTTGATTGATGAAAGGGAAGGTTCTCTAACAATGTCGGTCTCGGTTTTGTAGTCTTAGCAATCGTTCCTCTCGGTAACATTCAAGTTGACTGCATAGTACACACAAAGTGCATCATTAATAACAAATCTGACAGGCCAAAAACATGATCGGATAAACATTCAGACCAAACTAAATTGGAAGAGAAAAACGAAGTGAATGGCAAAATTCCCCATTATGCTCAACTCATTGTTTACAACATGTCACCCAAGGAAAAGCAAACTAAAGTCATTTGTCTAATCAGCAAAGCCATAGTTGGCCGTATCACTCCATTGGTTTGTTGGCATACATCTGCTCCTCAATGAGGGTATGTGATGAATAGAAACAGAAGTATGAAGACATTTAATATTGCAAAAAGTAGATTTTTGACACCTTAAACCTAATCCATCACCTAATCGGACCGCTTACATTTACAGCTTATTTGGCTTTGTTGTATTGATGTTGTTGATTTGTGAGTACTGTTTTATCATAACCGACCAAATGACGGCCACATCTGCTAAAATAAGTCCTAAATTGTGACAAACAGCTACAGGTAGGTCAGGATCTGTGTTGTTAGCTCTGGTCCTAGCAGTTCCCATCTGATGAGCTGCTTCATGTCTTAGCAGGGTCCAATAAGAGACAGGGCTCTTCCCACACATCATAATAAACTAGGCCGAGAATCTTTTAATTGTAGCCATTTAGCAGCTTCTAAAGCTTTAGCCGGACAAAGGAGAAACAACATCACAGGATCACAGGCCGGTCTGACTGAGCAGCAAACCTGCAGGAGAGGGGGGGGGGGTCGTCTTATGCCCTAGGCCCTACTTCTGGGACTAATTACATCCGACTACAAAGGCCGGGTGACTCCGAGGTAATGAATTAAGTGGATGGAACTTGTGCATTCCGGCCATGTTTAAAATACCTGTGATGTTATCTTGTCAAGCTACGAGGGGAGCTGATGTTTAACATCAGTGGAAGTTTTTTTTTTTTAAGTTTCTTTTTGTTTCTCTCTCCTCTTTGCCCTCTCAAATGTGTGAAACCACATGTCATGTTGCCTTTAACTAAAGAGAGACGTTCAAGACTGGCGCGAGTCAAAAGAGCTGCTTCCTCTTATGTCTTAACTCGCTTTCCTTGAGCATGGTTATGAAGTTTTACTGATTTTTCATGTCAAGGTCAGCCACACGTTTCCCTGGAAGTTGTACAAGGAGTAGTGTTCACTTGAAGTTACAACACCATTTTTGATTAACACCATCAGCAGTTTTAGTGCTTTTATTGCAAGTTTAGTAAAGAAGGGCTTGACTTTGGACTAACTTTCTCTTTTAAAAGGTGTAATGTGTAAGAACTGACCACCTGTTAAACTTATACTCCATAGAAATAGGGGGCAGCAAATCACCAAAGTCACTAACTGTTGTGAACTGTATTCTGGTAATGACTGTAGTTACTGTAAGCTTGTTAGATCAGTTAGCCTGCAGCTAGCCAGAGTGTTGGTGTTTACATCGCTAGCACAGGAGCTTTAGACCACTGGGAGAAAGGGGTTTTTTTAGGGGTAGAGCTAGCTGGTTAGCATGCTAACTTCAGCAGATATATTTCCAAGATCTTAATCCAAACTTAATTCCCGAGATACATTGTTGTTGAACGTAAAAGCATTAGAGTTACCGCTATAACTAGTTTATCCTGGAAGATGGCATAGATTCTATCAAATGTTCTCAATTCTTCAGTATCATCATCAATAATATAAGACAGATAGGCTTCAAGGACTTCTGATGTAAATGTCATCCAAGTGAATACTACAGAACAGTCATAGCAACAGTAAACCAGGGACGGGAAGCTTAATAGCTAGATGTGCTGATATCTCAACATAGCCTGTTTGATTTACATAATATATACCATATGGCATGAAAAAAAGCAGTGTTTGATAGTGAAACATACAGACTGTTGTGTGTAGTCTTATGTATTAGGAGGAGACCCATTATCAGGGCTACATTACTCTCAATTATTGTCTGCTTGTTTTTGTGTCACATTGCCGATAATATAAATCGATTTAAAATTGCATTACTTTGGCTCTGATGCAGCCTCCTCTCTCTGCCTGTAGTCACCACTCTGGGGTCTCACACAACATCTCACCCACAACACTTTCTGATTGGTTAAATGTCACAACTTACACCCCATAAAGACTGAATCATCTTTTTAGTTTGACTATATCAGTTCTAATTATTGGTTATCGGTCTCCTTGATAACTAACAATCGGAATCTACCCTGAAAAAAAAAACACATCAGTCAACCCCTATTCTGTACTGCATGTTGAGTTACACTGGGTTGTGTGCATCAGTTAATATGTATCTGAACCATGGCATAAAGCACATTTACATAAAAATGCTTGAAAAGATGCCGGTATGTACTGCCATGTTGGACCATGAGATGGTGCTGAGGTTCAA
This sequence comes from Diplodus puntazzo, assembly GCA_963678695.2. Classification (NCBI taxonomy): domain Eukaryota; kingdom Metazoa; phylum Chordata; class Actinopteri; order Spariformes; family Sparidae; genus Diplodus; species Diplodus puntazzo. Next base: position 18,630,528 of record OZ023159.1, on the reverse strand, counting down.
ATTACACTAAGCAGGAAAAAGGCCTTCGCAAGGTGCGATGACCACCATTTGGCCGAAAACTTGTCAACAAAACCTGGTTACAAAAAACCCAGGGGTTCCCAACCAGTCTGTAGGGTTGTTACTCCTGTTTTATTTGGATAAAATTTAAAAGCCTTGAAATGCTAAACAAGTAATTCACATGTCTGCTTCCCCCTCAGGTTGAAAACCACTGCAGACGTTCAGTACAAGACTCTGCGTCTCACCTTTGGCATCGGGAACTGGCAGGACCCTGAGCAGTAGTAGGCATCAAACGACTTCGGTGATATAATCCATTCACTCCATCCAATGTCAGCAAAGTCCACTTTCAGGTATCTCCGAGCGCAGTTCCTGGGCTCGTTCCACTGCTTCTTTCGCGCCTTTTTAATCGTTTGCTCATCGAACTGCAGGAGGGGCATCTTGTGCCGCTGATTCTTGCGTGTCTTTTTACGTGGCCGACGGGCCTGCTTGTTTTCAAAAGGTTCATATGGACTTGTCTCATCCCACCCTGTCGTCTCGTATGGATACTCGGGGCCAGGAAGTTCATTGTTTTGCAACGGGAGCAAAACGTTCACCGAGCGCTTTTGTCGGGGCTGTGGCCGCTCTTGTTTGGTGTCATTTTGCTCATTCAGCCCCAGTTTCTGGAAGCTGTGTGATACGGAGCCTTCCCCTCCCACCGGGTGGTGCCTCTGGAGAGTGGCTACCACACTTTCAGGCTCCGAAATGGCAGAGTCATTGGCGTAGACCAGGATGTAAGGTGAGCGGTCTGACAGGAGCTTCTTCCACTGCTGGGGCCCTTGTGAGGTCACATCAATCCCAATGAGCAGCTCGTCATGGTTCTTGGCCTGGTTGACCACACGAGTTATGTCCTTCCACTGCCAAGATATGAAATCCCTGTAGAGGGTAGACACATTGATCCGAAAGTGTCCAAGAGTCCTCATCTTGTTATCCACGGAGGCGAAACTCCAGATGACCATGTGGATGTGGCTGTGCCTCCGGGGGCCGTGGCGCCCGCAGCTTTTGGGCCTGGAGCAGGCCTGGGTGCTGTTCTGAAGGTCTCCGATGTAATAATGAAGAGTGGCTGACAGAACGTCTTCTGACTTGGTGAGGGAGGTGAGGTTGAAAATCTGCAGCTGCTTCTTGTTGATTGTACCTGTGGGTATAATGAGTGATATTATTTATACAATGCAGACATTTTATTTGGCCAGGTTCTGAATCATATGTCTTTAAGTTTTCTTCTTTCATCGCAACCATTTCATGGCTCATTCATTTCTTAATACATTCAAAAATGTTAACAACAACATCTTTCTCTAGAATTCCCTCAGTACTCTGAACGATCCAAACAACACACTTAAAGGGGCACTAAGTGGTTTTGGAGTAGAAATTTAAATTCAGAATGTTTAATATTTCCATTAGTAATGAGGTAGTAATGCAACCTGAAACTAGAAAGGTGGCAGGGTCCACCACATATAAACAAAGTAATACAGTATGAAATTGTGTTGTCCTTTAAGGTCAGTTTGTTTATTCAGTCATGAAAACAAAAAGAGTTTGTTTAGCCATAATAAAAAAACAGTCAGTGAAGATCTTTCTCTTCTGAATACGGTTTCTTCCCCAAAACTACGCACTGCATCTTTAACGGGATTAAGAGGCACCTTATCTTCAAAGACAGTGTTTTCAATGGAAGCCATTCATGCTGCGGTCTGTGAGTTATCCAAAGTAACCAGGATAGAGTTAAAAACCTAGTCAAATAAAACCAGAACTATCTGCAGGGCATAGCTGAGAAGATACTGAGACGATGTGTTTGTAATTTGGGTGAACTGACCCTTTATATAGTGTGACGTACAGCTACCAGGCGACAGGAGGCAGTATAATCTAACAAACTTTGACCCTGAGTGGCAACGGGTCCGTCTTTAATAGTGCCCATGTCCAAGTGATAATATCACAACGTGGCATGCAAGGAATGGTGAGCTCGAGCGGATTAAAGTTATTATACGAGTTCCTCCAGAAATAATTATAATAACAAAAGCTTCAAATGCAGTAACTCAGTGCGGTGGAAACGCTTCCACTCAGCCGCCACACAGGCAGGCTGGGCAGCTGCCAGACGCTTTCTCGAGGGAGAATCTCGACTATCTGACACTAAAATCTGGAGGTGTGAATGCAATTGTGTCGGCGAACGATTCAGAGCTGCGTGAAGAGATCTGATGAGGAATCTGTGCTCCTGGCACAAGGAGGGAGTAACAGGTTGATCGCATTTCCATGACTGAGTCAACAGGTGTATTTTAGTTTCAGCTCAGTACAGCAGCGCGAATGGCACCACATTTGACGATTTTTTTTGTCGATTTTTAATCAGTTTTTAAACCTTAAGCAGCACAGTGAACATTTTCTCTAGTGAAATGTTTATGTTTGTTTTAAATGTGCCTAAATTACGCACACATTCCATCGCCGCACAACTGTGTGCACATGCAATGTGCGGACAATACAAACCGAGCAAGGCAGGAGACAGACCAGTTCACCAAAATTCACACAAGACATGCATGTTACCCTTTCTAGACTGGCAGAACTCAGTGCTGTTAATGTGCGTAAAAGTTTGGATACCTACCCCAGTGCGCTTTGAAGCTGCGGACAGTGTTACCGTCCTTAAAGGGAAATCCAGCCCGGTTGTACTTCGTGTAAAGCATCTGCATGTGTTCCGTCATTGTATCCTGTAAAAGCAGATCCTGGTCGTCTTTCGTGGGCTGCTTTTTATCAACCGAATGCGTAAAATCCACCTTTCGTCTCTCGGGGAAATTGTCTGTTTTCAGCATCGCGCAGTATCCGACGCACAGATAAGTCCATCCGTAGAGCAGCACGACCACAAACCGAGAGTAGAGAGCCATGCTTGAGCCAAAGCGAAGGTGGCAGCGGAAAAAGTAACAGTTACTACAAAATCTAGCACGTTTCCAGAAGTGGTGCCTATCTCCAAAAAGACATACCATCACCTGAGGAGGAGTCCTCTGTTAGAAAATGACACCATCACCTTTGACACCAGTCACAGCGAGAGAGCAATGTGGGCAGGAAAACAATATGAGCGTGATCCAAAGCTGCTTCCCTGCTTTTGGTAAGTTGTAACAGTCAGTAAGTGATTTAAAAAAAAAAAAAAAAGAAGTTCAGGCGCACAGCAGAAGGTGTAATGAAGGAGCGGATTCGGGAGAACTAAGCTGCTCAAACAGCGACGCTCCTGGTTTTGTATCCGAGCTGTGAGCTGATTTCAGGACCAGCAGTCAACCGTCCCCCCGTCTCAGCTTTCATTGAAGGTAAAGCATGTTGTGCTTGGTATTATAGGGCTTGTGGGACCAGCTGGGTATTCCTCGCGCACGCACGCACGCACGCACGCACACACACAGAGCGAGCGAGAGAGAGAGAGAGAGAGAGAGAGAGAGAGAGAGAGAGAGAGAGAGAGTTTCCTGTTCAGGATACTTTTTACGCACATTCTGCCAGGGGACAAATTATCTTATGTTATCAGGAGATGAATGAGGCTGTTTTGTTTGTTTGTTTCACGGCGGATTTTTAACAAATATTTGATTAAAGGCCATTCCGCCGATTTAGTGAGCTTATTTCAATATAGAGACCGCTGCCACAGAACAGCCGCTCTGTGCGTAATTTCTACTCCGCAGAGCTGTGCGTCTGACTGGGCCGCGCTGCTGAATGAAGCGGCTTATTTTCGGCATTAAAGGCTCTCTCCCCTATTTAGTTTAGTTGAATGGAGTTAAGCACACACATCCTGTACCATCGCGGCCCGATCCGGATGCTGTACTGTGCCCACTGCCCCTCCCCACCGTCCCCCCCAAAACAGCCCATCCAGGCGGGGTTTAGACACCCCATCCCACCGCCCACCACCCCCCGCCACTGGGCTTCTCTTTCAGGGGCACTCGGGAGGAAATGATTAGGGCATTTCCCCGCCCTTGGACATCTGATGGCAATAATATTAGCATGCCATGTCTTTCATAGCAGTCAACACACTGAACGTGGTTAACCGTTTCAAATGGGAGGAGAGAATCGATACAGGCCTCCACCACAGGGGCAGCAGAGGGGAGTCAGCTGGGACCCGACAGGTTCAAGTCAAAATAACCATTCAATAGATTAATCAATCAATGCACCTTATCAGATCTGTATCCCTTATGACAAAAGCAGAAGACAAAAGAGAGAAAGCAGAAATAATCCATAAAAAGGAAAAACTTTGACAACAGGAAAGGTTTGACTTCATAAACAGATTATGTGAGTTACATCTCTTACATTGTACAAACTGAGCTTTACACTGGTGGAAAATGCTTTACAACTGTTCAAATGTTATGCTCTGTTTTATCCAAACATATAGTCCAACTTAACAAACACAAAACTAATGCAGTGAATTTTTAAGTATTTAAAAAAAAAACAGTCATGTGCCCATGACCATAAGAAAATACCAAGTTGATTCGCCCACCTCAGACTGCTGAGGTCTCAAATAAACTTTCTAACACACTGTATTTTTTGGGAATGTATGGGAATTTTTCCAGTCCTACTGATAATTACATGCTTCTCATGGCCAATACTGATAAGAAGACCTATAATGTCACATTTTTTCACTTTAAAAAGTTCCAAACCTGTAGTTTGTGCATGCGTGAGGGTAAGAAAGGCTCAGATGTTGTGAGCAAAGACGGATGATTTAATTTTCCAAAGCTTTAATAAGATTTGTTGTATTACTTTTTTGCATTCTCTCAGAACCCTTGTGGAACGTGTATTGCAGCTTGCAGTTGGACTGTCTTCCTTTGAAACTGTATAAAACATCCACACCAGCAACATGTTTGGCACGCTAGTCTGACTGCACGGCTCTACCCAGGTGTAGCAGTTTGATGTCCTGAGCACAACAGGCTGCACTTGTTTTTCTCCTTTGCTCATCTCCTTGTAAAAGCAGCATTTGTTGAGGCAATAAAAAACAATTTAGCTTCATATTGTCAGGTTTTTTTATCGCCTGTAATTTCACCAATACCGACTGATTTATTAGTCATTTATGAAATGTCAAGCACATTAAAACTCAACATTGTTAAAAGAGAGGAGGGATCAAATGCAGGTGAAAGTGAGCATGGGCCAAATAGTGCCTCTACTATCTGAGGCCCAGTTTAGTCTGAATCCACCTCTTTACCTCATGTTGTGTATATTAGGGGCAAGTCAGGCCTCAAACTAATAAAACCACGCTTCAGTTAAAACCCCAACAGCTTAAAAGCCCAATAAAAGAAATGAAGAGGGATATAACCATTTAAATGAAACTTTATTGTGAAATCATTACTATTTACAGACACATGATCGGTGCGGGCGACTTCCAGCCACTTGTTTGTTTGAGGTTTGGTCTTCCACAGAGGTAAGGCACATAAAAAGTAGCCTGTGCATTTCATGAGCGACGCTGCTTGTTTGTCAATCGGCCGGCATTTTAATTTGCCCCTTTTTTTCCGGAGCACATCTGCTGTTTTGATTGGTAGGTGTTTGGAATGACTGATGCCACTTTCAGGGAGGGAGAGAGGAGAGGGGAGTGGGGCCGTTCCATCAACCTCACCGGACCACATGAATGGGCTGCGGCCTGTAAATCTAAACAGCTGTAGATGAGGGTGAAATGTGTATTTGCCACCCGGCCAGCCTGAGTTCTTAGTTCCAATGCTTAAAAAAACAAAACAAAGCAGTGCTGATAGCGAGATATTCAGGTGGGCGGTTTGTCGATTGTGACAGCCCTCAGCCCGGGGTCAAAGAAGAAATGGCATTCCTAACACAATTCAAAAATCCTTGTCAGTCCCGTTTCACAGAAAAGACAAACCACTACTTGTATAGACATTTTAACACAAACACCTCAAAATAGACATAAAAAAAACATTAAACACAGAATAACAACAAAAACACATTTTGAAAGAAAAGGACAAAATAAAAATTAAAAACACGCCTCGCCTCTAGTCAGTCACATTGTTTTTTTACAACCTTTTTAGACTTTTACAAAATTTGTTTCGTCATAACCCCAAAAACAGGCCCAAGCACTCACATCTTCCTAAAACAAAAAACAACTTGAAACCTACTAAGACTAAGGAAACCCAAAACCAGACGCCCATTCCCCAAACCCTGCTTTTACAGAACCAGAACCCACATCCCCATGTCACCACACATATTGCGCCAATGAGGCCAGCAGGGTCCAATTCAGCCGAAACAGACAAACAGATGCAGCCGGTGGAAAGCTGCTTTGGTATCAGGGCGGCTTGAGGGACATTAGAGGTTTTGTGTTAAAATGAACTCATTTGTTTAAAACCTTGTAACTTTCAGAAATAAATTTGGGCTTGAAGGACGCAGAGGAAATGAGTATGAGGGAATGCTAACTACGGCTGCAGTGATGTTATTTTAAAGGATCGGTTCAACATGTTGAGAAATACGCTTTTTTGCTTTCTTGATGGGGGTTACAAGAAAGAAAACGTTACCACTCACATGTCTGTGCATTACGTTTACAGCAAGGACACTGCTAGCTTAGCTTAGCATAGCGAGGTCTCTTTCTCATCTCAACTCTTAAAAAGTAGACAAGCGGATTTCCTCCCCCAAATATCAAATTCTTCTTTTCTTTTCTGCTTGGTTCCAGCTTCCAACAAGGTTTGTGAGCCAATAGTATGAAAAATGGCTGATTCCAATAGCATTTTCAGGGGCAGTTAAAAGAATAGGGGGGAAAGTATGTATACATGTTCATCATGCTTTTCTTGTGACCAAATGGAAAAAAAGTGTGTTTCCCCTAAACCATGTGTCTGCGGAGTCTACAGACAACAAATATTTGAATGAATAACAAATACCATGTAATTTGCGAGCTTATAGACATAGAAAATGTTACTTGTGGGGCGACTGATTCTTACCATGTGTTTAAATAACAAATGCAAAAAAAAAAATTTAATCCTAAAATTAAAAGGGAGCTAGTCGCTTAAAGTCTTCCATACATCCTAAATAATTCCCAAAGCAGGTTGTTTGTAGAGTTTTTCCCATTAAAAATGCCATAGTGAATGACTAATATGTAAATGACAGAGCACTTTGATGTCCTGTAAAGTGTGCCTTGCATCTGGGAACATGCGGAATGCTTTAAGCCCATTACCCATTCTTCCAGTCCAATTGGAGCTACCGCAGCCTGGGGGAGGACATAAAAGCAACCCCCATCATCTTTCAAAGCTCTTACGCCTTTAATTTGTTTAGACAAACAGCCCAAAACATGCCAGGCCAAACGATGGGACAAGCCTGGGGTCCCCGAGCAGGTTCCTGCCCATAATGAAAAATGCTACTCGGGGAATGCCAAACTGACGCAAAACTAGGTTCTTCGCTTCATTAAATGGAGTACAGAAGAATATAGATACTAGGCCAAAAAAAAACAAAAAAACAGAGGAAAATATGGCGAAACCTGAGGTAACACATAGAATCACAAATTATTTGCAAGAAAAAAAAGTTGTCACACCAGTCCAGCCACTCCTTCCTCTGGGACTCCTCAGTTTAAAGACATTTTTTCACTGCAGCACCTCCACCCAGATGGCATGCATGATATGAGGGGAACAGTTTATAAATGTCGGTGCAACCAAAGCAACTCGGTCAAATTAGAGGCCTCCACTGCTCTCCAATATGTGCCATATGTATGAATGTGTCGGCAGCAGCAGCCCTCTGAAGCTTAGACTGTCCTGATGTTGTGGTCGTAGATGACAACATGGATGTACAGGTCCGAATGTAGGAGAATCCTGTTGGAGTCCTCACCGGGACCAGACTGGAACCCAGGACAGATTCAGAGCAGTTATTGGAGCTGTATGGACAGTGTTATCGACATTTGAATATAGTGCATTCAGACTAAATGCAGAGTGCATTTCCACCTCTTGTTTGCCTTTCCATTGTCTTTATATAAGTTTGCAGTCCCATAAAATATTCTTCACTTTCAGTCTGAGCACACTTTGACTTGCAAGGTTGTTGTTTTTTTTTTTTTTAACCTTTTAAGACTTCAAGGGGCAAAATCTCTTGCTCAATCACTGTTTTTTCAAGATGTTCACCATGTTAGCAAATTCTCTTCTTAAAGCTCATGTTAGTAAGCAGTAATACTGAAACTTTGGGTTTCCCAACTCATCAAATAAGGGTCACCTTCCCACCGAAAAGTGTCAGTATTTGATGAGTTTTTTCTTTGTTGTTTTTAATCTCTGTGAGGCACTTTGTGCTACTTTCTGTATGAAAAGTGCCATACAAATAAAGATTGAATCAACCAATCAGCTTGCTTGAGGCACAGGTCCACATAAAGCATCGATATGAACAATGGCCCTTCTGTAAGGACAAGTAACTTGCCATTTAGTGCTGGACAGGTTTGTTTATCTCAGCTTGTTTACTGAAAACAACTATCTATGGTTTTCTACAGGAGATTAGTAAGAGCTACTCAACCAGACAGTGTGTTTTTAATTGAACAACCAACTGCGACGTAAAAGAAGCTCAAAGATGCAGACAGACTCCAACTGAAACTTGAATGTCAGACCTGACATGGCCCCACCGCTAAGATGTGAAGTCACTACCAGCTGGGAGCATTTATTTAGGGCTAAGTGTGTCAAAAGCCTGTAGTGGGAGTGGATCCATAGCCAGCCATTACACTCAATTTACACTTTTACCTCAAACACACTTGTGGGTGTCCTCATAAGTGAGGCAGTCCTCCTTCGCAAGTTCAAAAGACCTTAAATAAAAATAGGCCTATAAAAAGTGACTTCATAGGCACATTAAGGGAAAATGGGAAACGACGGGCGAACGAAATGATAAGCATCTATTTTTACAGAAACCAAAATGTGTCATTAACACCCACGTCATCCAAGTAACTTAGACTGAAGCCTTTGTCATAGTTGAAATATGACAACCCTTTAACTCCGGACCCACTTCTTGGCAAGGACAGAAAAAGTGGTGATGGTAGAATAAAGGCAGAAAAACAAACAAATCACCCAAAATGAGTTGATGTGAGCCTTGATTTGGAAGGATCTACTGAGGATCTGCGGCCACTTGAGCAGCTAGTGAGCTCATGGTGGGTTATGAGCCGGATGGTTCTGTGCTCCTCTGTGCCGAGCCAATCTGGGCTGTGCTGAGCTGAGCTGGTCCTGGGCACACGGGTGGTTTGCTGTGTCTGGCTTCCTAGGCCTTCTCTTGTGTTTTTAATAGACAGCCTGGTCGGGGCGGTGCTCGACCGCAGCTAGAACACTGTGCTGCCATTTTGGCACTTGGCCTCAAAAACGCAGTCCCCACAGCTCTGTCTGCAATTTCAAAATAGTTCAGCCCCACCAACTGCTTCCCTACCCCCCAGCGAAGAGGAAACTGGAGGGGGAAAAAAACCCAGTCTGTCAGTCGTTATTCTTCCAGGGCCCCTCTCGGACTGTAAGTGCGGAGGAAGCACCTGTCTCGACCCCTTGATCCTCCATTCTTTGTGCAGGTGGAAAGCAAATATCTTTCCCTCCCACTGATTTTTCTCTCGCTCAGTCTCTCCAATTGCTTCTCTTATAGCGTAGGTTCCCTCTGAAAATTACTGTGCCTGATATCTGCTGTTAATTTAAGACGTGCTAAAAATGAGGCAATTAGCAAAGTTGGCAGAGGTGAACTTTAAGAAGTTGAAACAATTTTTTTTAATTTTTACATTTGATGGTTTAAACGGGACACACTGGGAGTTAACAAGGGCAGAAAAGTCCCAGTCCACGCTAAACAAACAGGATGCTGCAGGTACATGGAAAGTTATCTCCTCAGTGTAGCACAAATGATTTGAAGAGTTTTTCTGCCCTATGGGCTTTTTGCTTCCTTGGGATATTTTTACTGCCATGGAACAGGTGAACTGATCTCATTAGCAGGACCATTTGTCTCCTCGGGGCTTGAAAACAAAGCAGGACAACAACAACAAAACAACCTACCAAGGGGTCCACGTTCAGGATCTTTTTGTCCCTTGTATTCTTGAAGAGAAGGCCGTTGGGGTCGTCATAAATCACCTCAAAGTTGGGGCTCGAGTTGGATGTGGACACCAGTGTCTTCCAGTTGTAGTAGCTGTAGGAAAAAAAGGTAACAGTACTTGTTAAATGACTGAGGTGAACCATTTTTGAAGCGTTGACACAGCAAGCAGTTGCATTGGCTGTGCTGCCAGACCATTTGGTTTGTTTTTGCTGTTTTGGGCCCACACAGACATATTGCTAAAGAGAAACAGATTTGAAACCCATGTATTTCAACGAAAGGATGCAGACCATTCAGGCAGGGTGGGGGAGCACTGTCACAATGTCTTTTTTCGTTTTAAAGTAAAAATAGTTCAAATAGGTCAGCTTTAAATGAGATGCTATGTGAATCGGTAAGCTGCTCTGTATCGCTGTCTACGCTGCATTCTTTCTGTTCTCTTGCCCTCTGTGGAGACGAACCGTCAGAGTGGCTTTGGTTTCCTGGCCTAAGCAAGACTCTTCTATATGATGTATGGATGTAGGATGAGTGAAACAGATAAAACCCTTAATTGCAGATATATCTGTCAGAAATGCAAGTCCGAATGCATGTGAGTTCCTGTAACGTTAACACAGAAGGAAAAGATAGGACATGGTTGCGTTTCCAGTCGAAGGTCAAAGTGGTTGACCTTTGCAAGAAAAGCAGTTTGCTTGAATTTCAAATGAGAGTTGATGGTTGACACTTGTTCTGCAATGTGTTCCAGGTCCAAATGTTTGCACGTAGAGCAACAGTGGATACAGATGTTTTGAATGTAATTTATCTGCTTAACATATAAAAGATAAAATATGTATATATAGCATGACTTTGTAAGATTCCCCAGGAAGAAGACTGACGCTCAGTGGTCATGGCATGCGCTACCTGACCATTTGGCATGCATTCTGCTTAATTTTCCCTTTACAGGCTCACACAGCAGGAGACTTTAAATCAACACATGAGCATCATACTGGGGTCATGACTTAGCATGTTTCACGGAGGAAAGAAAACTTCACGGATTACAGAGCATTACTAAGCCATTGTTATCATATCAATATTCAACAGCAGGTTATAAAAGAACGTTGCTTTGCATGAAAAGAAAAGAAAGCAACCTGTGGAGCAGAGTATCTTTTGTGAGAGAGGCAGAAGGTAAAAGTCTGTTTCCAATTTGATTGCAAGGGCGCCGTGTTGGAGTTCGCCAAGCCAGGCATTAAAGTAAAGCTGTGGCTAATAAGCAACTGAAACCAAAGAAAGGGTTGAATTCCAAAATAAATGGCCGATTAATTTACAGCATCCGATTGGACCCTCAGCTCTGCTGTCAGGTTCCCTGTTATTTTTGATACAGCAGAGCAATAGTGTGCAGCTTTTCAGTCATCAGTCAAAGGGACAAAAATGTTGGTCCTTCAGGTTGAATTAATACGTTTTGATCTGAGGATGTGGTTTACTAACATGTGAACTTTTTGAAGATCAGCCAATGAGCTGAAAGAGATCCAAAGATCAAAATCAGTTAGGTAGTGTTCATCCTGTCAAATGGTTGATCAGCTCGAGCAGTTTGCTGGAGGCAACATGCTTGTTGAAGAAAGCATCCGGAGCAGCTTGACATTTTTTAGCCACAAAATTGGCAGATCTTCCCTTTCGTTGTTGATGTGAAATTCGAGGCGGGTTGGGAGTTGAAAACATCTCATTAAGGTAGTGTTGAATACTGCATTGTTCCTGTGTTAAGTTTGGAGTCAGCGCAACTTTTCAGCTGAGAGGAGCCAAGCATGGAAATGAGAAAACCAAAGACACAAGTCTCAAAATTGGTTCAGTGAGTTCCCCAAACTTTATGTATGAAACCCCTTTTTCTTTGTATTTTCCAAATAGTTATTGCCATTTATTATCAAGTTATTTTTCTGTGAAGCACTGCAATACCTTACGTTGAAAATTTTATACAAAAACATGTTATTATTAGACCATAATCACACAGCAGCCATTTTCCTCTGCTGCCATTGAGTGGGAAGCACACATATCATACTGCTGTGGTCCAGGTTTCAAGTCATATAAACATAGAAAATCATGATTGATCAGCAACTGAGAAGACAATGGATAAGCAAAATCTGGAGGGACATCGGGCCATATTTCAACCTAAAATAACTCCACTGAGAATCAGGATGCTTCTATTTGACAACAGCCAACGCTACCATTCAACCACTTTCTAGATTACTGTTTAATGGTGTTATAATACCACAGGAAAGCCATAAATTAACTCTAAAATCTTGGACACATTTATTTAAGCCTGGAACTATATGCAATAGATGTAGTTAAACGGTAATGTTAGCTATAAATGGTTGAATGCGAACGTTAACTAATGGGGTCGACTAATGTGTTGTTTTACCGGTGAAATATGGCCCATGGTCCTTCCAGAGTTTAATTATCTATTGTCTTTTCAGTTGTGGATCACTTGTTTAGTAGTACAGGTAAAAAACAATTTGTCAGAACGTATACGTTCTGACAAATTGTCATATGTTATACGCAGCACAACGTTATCCTAGCATTTGAGCTTGCCACCCTGAGCGTCAGAGGAACATGGCTGCTGTGTGAATATGGTCTATTACTGCTCATAAGGCTTTTGTCCACAGGGGGTGCCAGAATCAACAAAAAATGAAAAAATAGCTTTAAGAAAAGTTCTTAGAAAATAAAGGTGTGACAATATTTTTTTTTCAAAAGCCTCAACAACACAATTTTGATAGCAGACTTGAATGCTGTTATACCAAGTGATAAGTGATAAATAACCCTTACTTCTCATACAGTTGTGCTCTCCAGGCAGTTGTGATCATTTCAACTGGTTCTCATCATTAGTTGTTCACATCAATTGTAACACAACTCCACATGTCACACTCCGAGGTGCTGAAGATTGCTAACGCGGGCCCTCGACTATTCCCCAGCAACTGTTTGTGGTCCAAGAACAAAGTTGGACCTCAGGGAGGAGGCTCAGAGTAAATCTGGGAAGAAGTCCGTTACGTTGGGGGAGTTGAGTGGGCTGAAGCTGCAGCAGCAAGTTGTAAATATGGGACCGTAACATAATGGAGAGGTGCCAGCATGCTGCAGGTTATATTTCACTGCAGCGATGCTTTACTGGAGCCAATACATGAAGAACAGCTGGTATGAAGTATTAATGACCCACAATATGTAAAATACATCTCAAAATATTTACATTTACATTGTAAGAGCTCTGCAATCTTTGAAATAGTTTGGCTGTTTGGCTGGCGTCAAGATGTTTCCTGCAGGATCTGTTTCGGAGGTAATCTTTAGTGGCACATAAAACCTGTTTGCAGATACCCATTTGCATTTGAGCAATAAAAGTATTTTCTGACTGCAACATATCACGCACGCTTGCTACAAATTACAAGCAAATATATAGTACAAGCAACATAAAAACTTACCCATGTGGCCTGTCCAAAACCCACAGACCCCCACGATGCAATTTTGGGAAATGTAAATATATATTTTTGCAGAATAGTCTGTTTTTCAATAGCTATGAAAAGGGCCAGGTATTCCAGCCAATAACAGGAAGAACCACTTTACTGTCAGTCGCTCCTGGAAATATGGTTTTCCTGGACTGGACATTTGTCATATTCCCAAATACTAAGAATGAGACAAAAGGATCAATCTTTTTAACCCAAGACTCAACATCTTGGGACAGAAAACCCAGTATCTGAGAGAAAAATTCGGTCTATCTGTAGACCACGCCTGAAAGCGTTATACATTAACTGATAAATTGCCTATAAAGACTTGTGACCTAACTTGGACTTGCCATCATCAAGCCCTCGAGTCACTTCTTACTTGCTCTGACAGACTCGTCTTGATTGATTTTGACTTGAGACTTGACCTGGACAGGTCTCGTCTTGATTGATTTTGACTTGAGACTTGACCTGGACAGGTCTTAATGGACTTTTCCTTGATGCTTGACTTGGCCATGTCTCACATTTCTTTGACTTAAGACTTTCTCTGAGAGACTTGATTCAGCCCTGTCGTAACTGACTTTAACTTGACTTGAACTTGTTTCAATGGAGTTTTCTTGACTGACTTCAACTTCAGTCTCAACTTGGACTACACATCTCCAGTAACTTGACACGTCACTTAAATTGTCATGATTGACTTTGACTTGACATGTTGGTTTGTTTTTTACATGAGTGTGTTTAACAGCTTTCAAATCAATCTAAGACAAAACTGGCAAATGAGTATCTTCAGACCATATGAAAAATACATACTAATATAATACGCACTTCATCACAGTAACTGATGATAGTGTGGCAGAGAAACACATGCACTACGTTGGAAGATTTTATCTGTATTGTCTGTTTTTAGGTGGCTCTACTATATTTTGGAACAATGAAACAATGAATTTGGGAACATGTGACTCTGTGGGTACCATCTGATGCCTCAGATATCTATCAAATATCTCCTTCTAGCTTTCAAAGTAATTTTTCTTTCCAGGAAACACGTGAACTGGACGCCTCTAGTCCAAACTGTGTGGGGAAATACAGTGAAGCATAAAATTATAAGGTTATGATAGGACGAGAGGTCTGGCATTTTTTTCCATGTTGCCAACAGAGCTGTGTAAAGCAGGTTCAGAATAGCCTGCTGCAATGCCCCAATTTTGAAATACAAATTGAGGTTTTTGCCCTAAAACTCCAGGGAAAATTACATTGTCTGAGACTTGCTTTGAGACATGTGTATACTTCTTCTCTTTGTAAATTAGATCTGACAGTGTTTCAGTGACTATTTATACCGAAATGCCATGTGACAATTAACATTTTTTTGGTCGACCACTTTTATTCCATGGTGAACCGCTCACTTTTGCTAGAGAAATGGGACAGATGTGAGATATTTTAACACTGAACATGAAAAGGACTGACGAAAGTGTGAAAAAAATATTTTTGAAGCAATGCTGAGAATTTCGTTCATATGTTACTTGGATGTGTTTATTGGACCCACCTCCCTCACTATCCCCTATGAACTGTCACCAGGGCAACTAACTGCATGGTCGGTGTACATTTGGTCACAAGGAAAGCTCCAGCAGCTGGATGGCACCACACCCAGACACATGGACCAGTAAAAGTGTGAGAACCTGGATTTGGTGGAAACAATGACGGTGCTCTCAGCACCGGTTCCTGGTTCCCTATGCATTTACCATGGCTGTTTGACACGTGCACTGTGTCCTTTCACTTTCCATAGTTACCGTGCTTAGCTCCATTGTTATCTCCAGGCGGTCATTTTCCAGTGTAATGTCAACAGTCTCATTACAGGGCTCAGAGGAGCTGGACTCACTGCGCTGGATGATATATATCATAAAAGAGCAAATACCTAGCATGTGTATTCGTTCAACTGTTTTTTCTGTAGCAGCTGAAGAATACAAGTCCAGAAACTGTCTCTGAAGTTAATGTTTCCATTGTAAATCACAAAAGGCCTCTTAAGTGTTGAGAGGCAGAGTGTAATGGGTTGAATTTACTGTTAAGCCTTCTGGGGGTGTCATGGGTCTGATCCAATGACAAATCACAGATGGGCCATGACCAGTTGACAACCCCATTAACAAAACCCATATTTACAACCACCCGCCTACTCACGCCTTCTCATTATTATTAATTTCATGAGGGAATTTTCTTAATGTTCATTTTGAATATTAATATAGAAATTATTCATATTTGCCTTTAGAGAAGTATGAATTTTAAAATCTTGAGTCCATTTTTACGTTGTTGAGGGGAGACATCAGAGAGAAAAGAAAAAAATTAACTGAATATTAATATATATGTATAAATATATATGTATAAATCACATCATACAAAGATGTGATTTATACATACATAGTGTATACACTGTAACAAGTCAGATGGAAACAACACATTTTCCTCAGTTAAACTTAACAATTTGAGTTGTCTCACTAATTTCAGTGAACCTACCAAACGTTCTGGGGTTATTTTTAAGTCACTGTAAACTACCTACTACCTTTGGATTTTAGACTGTTGATGGAGATGTCACCGGGGAGTCGAGCAACTTGTGATGCACATTTTTCTTGCTATTGTCAGCCTTACAAGAAGATCTTGTCAATTTTGCAGCAGCTTCTAATGAAATAAAATAATGTAACTCTTAGTCAGTGGCAGAAAACATGATGTTTGTGGCACACATTGACATAAAATCTGCTTGATGACATTTTACACTAACTTAACCCTTTGATGCATAACATGGGTCAAAAGTGACCCGGCTGAGTTTTTACTTCCTATATCTTTGCAATGAATTACTTTCATCATTCAGTGTTCAAGGTATTCCTCAATTAGCTTGTTTTTGATCATCATACATCTTTATTTTATTTTTTCCTTTCTTACTTTTTGAATAAAACCCCCTTTTGTATCAATACCCCTCTAATGCACAACATGGGTCGAAAATGACCCATATTCATTTTCTATGCTATTTCATCTATTGCTGAGTGTTTCTATGATATGTCTTTGAAAAAAAAATAATTTTATCATTTATTATTCCAAGTATGCAGTAAATATCTTGTTTTTGTTTTGCACAAATCATCATTTTTCTTTTTCTTTCCTACTTTATGAACAAGCACAGCTTTTGTATTTCTACATCAACTTCACACAAGGGTCAGAAACGACCCACATAAATTTGCTATATCATTTGGTGTCAACTGTGTTTGTGACATTTGCTCCCTGTGAAAGTATTGTAAGTATTTTTCAATTGTTCTAACATATACCTTTGAAAATATTTGATGACGACTGTGAAAGATAAGTGCACATAATATCTGATTAGGTTTAGGTTACCTTGAGTGTGAGTACATTACTTGTCAGAAAGTCAAAAGTAATTACTATGAACTAGTTAGCTAGCTGTTGACATATTCTATTTTAGTTAGCTAATTCTACCATAGTTAGCTAACTATTGTAGTTAGTCCAGCTAACTAGATGAATTTCAGACACTTTGAGTCCAAGCTCGCTTGAAAAAGCAGTTCTCATTCAAATTCAGCTTACTGCACTGTAAGTGGCAGAAACAGGCTCCGATCGCTCTGAAAACCTCAAATTGACAAGCAAAGACTTCTGACTGAAATTAATGACAGAACAACTAAAATCATGTTTGCAATGCTCTATTTAGATAAAGTTCATACATTTTGAGTAGAATCTAACTTGAAAAAGCATTTTGGAGTTAAATATTAATCTGTCACAAAGGGCAAAAACATGCTTCTTTCGCTCTGAAAAGCTAAACATAGCAAGAAAAGGCTCCTGACTTAAACTAATGACAGAACAACTGAAATCATGATGTAGAGGCAGTTTGTTCTGAATCTGAGTTGGAAAATTCTGATGATGATGACCCAGCATATTTGCCACAGGGTCAAGCTGGAGTTGTGGGTGTGTCTAGGGATCCAGCTCTCCTACATGAAGACTCCTCTGATGATAAAGACGACTTGTCTGATGAGTCCTCAGGGAAGGAAACTCAGACTCAGTCCAGTAGACTGAGTAAAAACGGGTCTTACTAGAATGAGAATCCCCCCACTCGTGGCATAACAAGAAGCCATAATATCCTGAGGAGCCACCCAGGCCCAGTTGGCAATTCTCGCTCTAGTTATGTGTAAAGTTGTATTTTATTTTGCTAGGTCACATTTCACCAGTTTACAGTTCAGTTCAATAGCCGTGTTATCTGTTATCAGAGGTATATGTTATGGTTATGTTATTTAGTTCCTGTTTTATTTTGTAGTAGTTGTTCTCTTGTGTTCTGTTTCATGTTTACTTCCTGTCTTTGTCTTTGCTCACACCTGTCCTTTTGTGCCACACCTGTGTCTTGTTGTATCGTTTGTTGATCCCTGTCTCCTCGTGTCCTACCCACCAATCTGTGTTCTCCTCACCCCCCCCCCCCTTTTTTTGGATTTTTGCTGTACTCTTTTTTGTTTATATAAGAGATGCTTTGTTTTCAAACTGTCTCGGCCTATGGTCTCTGCATTTGGGTCCACCCACTTCACCACCCCCAAAACCTGACAGTATGTGTATGTGTGACAAAATGATAATGTTGCAAATATTATATACAGTAAGTAAGTAAATATGAGTTTGACCCCACTCACTGCTAGAGTAATTACTTGAAACAAATTATTATTAATATTATTATAGTATTAAATCATTTGATCTTAAATCACACTTGGATGAATGGGTCATTTTTGACCCGTGTGTAAATTTGATGTGGTAATAGAAAATCATTTTTTGTTCATAAAGTATGAAAGGAAAAATGAAAAAAATGGTCAGTGGTAATCAAAAACAAGATATTTAAGGAATACTTGGAATATTAAATCATAAAATGAATTTATTTCAAAAGATAGAACAAAGAAAAACTCAGCCAGCACGAAATAACAGGGGAAATGAATGCGGGTCATTTTTGACCCATGTGTGTAAATTTGATGTAGTAATATAAAATCATTTTTTGTTCATAAAGTATGAAAGGAAAAATGGAAAAAATGGTCAGTGGTAATCAAAAACAAGATATTTAAAAAATACTTGGAATATTAAATCATAAAATGAATTAATTTCAAAAGATAGAACAAAGAAAAACTCAGCCAGCATGAAATAACCTGGGAAATGAATGCGGGTCATTTTTGACCCATGTTGTGCATTAGAAGGGGTGTGCATATGTTATGCATCAAAGGGTTAATATAATTTAGTGAAAATTGGTATAAACAAAAATGTTTGTACGTGAGTACACTCACTTTACTTTATCAACATTGATAGTTAATCTTGTATTGTATATTATTTCACATTAAGGCCCATGTGAGGGCATTACACCATACATTCAGTGTGATACCATTTGCATATGTTAAGGTCATTACAGGGTCAAGACCAGAGCCATTACATAATGCGGTGACACAACTGGGTGTTATCCCATATTCCATTTGACTGGAGCTCAAGAGGCTAATGGCACCCTGACTGGGGGAGGCCAGGGGTCAACCTCTGTTTGTAAAGAGGGTCTAAAAAAACTACAGACAACAGGCCCAATATCTTCACTCATATTCCAAAAATGCTCACTAATGACAACTCATCAGTCTGGTATGAAACCAAAAAACGATTTATGCTCACCGTTAAGAGTTTGTGTCATTTTACATGGACAGAATAGCCCATTGAACTTGGCAGGAGGTCTCTGATGATCATACCGCTGGTGGAACACTGAGTTAATCTGTCAAACACAGTACAAACACCATCAGCACTGAGAACAAACAGTCCGATTGGATTTAACCCTGAGGGACCAGCCAATGAAGTGTGGGTGCCCCATGTGTGAAGATCACAACACATGACATAAGATGTTCCAGCTTACCAGCAAATATTCATCAGGCCGGCAAACTCTATTGCGGCAAAATATCACCCCCCCCGATTAAAGCTCGAACACAATGCTTCAGGCCGAGCCGCCAAATCACCTCCGGAGCTGGAACAATTTCTCTTTTGTATTAAAAGTTAATAAAATAGGACAGCATTGCAAATATTTTTACAGCAGAAAATGAAGCCAGACACACAGGTGCATTGCAGAGGCAGAGCGCGGAGGCAATATGGTTTTGGCTTCGGAGGAGGCATGCGCTGTGCTTCAGGAGAGCGGATCCTTCAAGTTCAATCATAAAGTCTCTCGCCAAGTGCATGCAGGGTAGAGCCAGTGTGCTGGAAAGTTTGATTTGATCCAGCTTTAAAAAAAGTTGTTTGAATAAGAAAGATTCATCAAGTAAAGAAAAGGCATGGCACTGCTGACTTGAGATGAAAACCAATGTATTATCCAGTTAAGAAGATACTGGAAACGCGTCTACTTGGTGAATGGTACCTTGATGCAAAACACACTGTAACAATTTCAAGAGGAAAAGAATCAATTAGGTCCATGTATGTCAGATGTTGCCCAGCCTCTTAAAAGTCTTCACTAAACACAGGGAGTGAAGAGGGAGAGAGATAGAGGGGGGAAGGAGGGGAAAAGCCAGAGCGCATAAACAGATGGTCACTTTGCTGGGGAACATTAAATAGACATCAGAGATGCTGTAGGCACATCTGGAGTGGCAGGAAGCTGGGTGCACAGAGCTGCAGATCTGTGGGATAATTAGATGAGGGTCAGGACTTTAGTGTGTGTATATTTATATGTGTGTGTGTGTGTGTGTGTGTGTGTGTGTGTGTGTGTGTGTGTGTGTGTGTGTGTGCGTGCGTGTGTGTGTTGGAAGCTCTCAGTATACAGTAAATCTCTGATATTGTATATGTTGAAGTTTTTTTTTACCCTGCATGTGCAGTATCAGTGTCAGATTTTGATTAAAGTTTTTTAAAAGGCTTCACCCAGTTTGCCCCGAAGTTACAGCAACTAAAACAGACCAGTTTCACATGTGTCTCTGAAAGTTATTGTCTCTCAGAGGCAGTTATATAGTCTCATAAAGCCACAGTCATCCATATGTTTGTGATTTTTGCAAATTCTTATCAGTTACCATCACTTAATTTCAGTGTTAACAAACGTTTCACAGTAAAAGTGCAGTTTTATTAACATTTTTACCAATATTGCTTCTATTGTAATGCGGTTTTGTCTTATTAACCGCTTCTTAGATGCTAACTCTCTGCAGATGCAACAAGAAATATGCTGTGCTTGATTTACTTTAACCAGGTTTCCAAGGTGGTCAGAGGCTTATAACATATGCCTTTACAAATGATGTTTATATGACCCACCCACCCAGTGTGCCTGCTAAAATAAATCAAGCCTGGCGTTAGACTCATTTTTGCTCCTTGCTGCTCCTATAGAGCCAACGCAAATGCAAAGATCCTGGAGGTGACCGAGAATGTCCTGTAAAAAACTGAAAAATACTTCAAAATATGTGATTAAGATTTGAGGTGCACTCTGTAGTTTGGGGTAGGAAATCTTTATTCAAAGAGACGGCACACAAACTCTCTTCGTTTTCCTAACTAAATAAACTGAATAAATAAACTGACCTTAATGGACAACACAATTTCATACTGTTTTACTTTGGCGGACCCTGCCACTTTTTTAGCTTCAAACAGTGTTCTGGAACTTAATTTTCTCTGAGAACAGTTTGTTTATTCAGTTACAGAGAAAATTAATATTCCTAAGTTTGTATTATTAACTCATTAATATTGTTGATATATAAGTGCCCCTTTAACCTGATGATAAAATGTGTAAGTTTTCTCCTGGAAGAGATGATCGAACAAAGATCTATAAATGAAATAAGTGAAAATTAACAGTCCCAAGAAAACAACCTGTACTTCATGTTTTGAAATCAATACAAACTGCATTTTGATATGGTCCATAATGACATATTTCAGGTTGGAACTGAGAAATTAGACAAGAAATAATGGAGGGAAGACTTCAAAAGCTGTTTGTAAAGAGTTATTACACCTCCAACCATTTTTCCTTTTTCTTTGTCTTTTAAATTCTCATACTTCGCTCCAAGGACGTACTATGCCACTGCTTTTTTCACCCCTCAAGACACTGCAGACTGTGTACGTGAACCTAGCCACCCTGCCTTGCTGGAGGTGGGAGGTGGAGGCCAGAGCTGGCGCTGGTGTCGCTGCTCTGTGTTCTTTGTGGCTGTGGAGGAGGAGGAGGGACAGGATTCAGAGTCTTGCGGTGGGAGGTTTAGTGCACTGAGTGGGCAGCAGCTCCAGCATCTGCTCCCTCTTAGAGGCAACCACACTGGGTGTTATTGTTCCCGACAGAGATGAAAAAAAGGGGGGGTGGGTGGGAGGGTGTGGGTTAGGGGTGGAGGATGACATAGGAGGTGGGGAGGGGAAGGGGAGAGGTAGCAAAGCTTAGAACGCAAGGTTAGAAAAGTTGGAGATGAATACAAAGAGATGAGTAAATCTGATCAAGTGGAGTTATAGTGCGTGAAAAAAGAGAAGGAGAGGGGGGAGGGAAGTCAGATGTCAGATGGAGGGAGGGCAGAGAGACCTGTGTAGGGGGGAAGCCTCATAAAAGCATCATTAGGGAGCAGGCAATACCTCCAGGCATGCTCGCTCAATGACTCACACCTACAGCTTGTTAGGGCTTCCACTTGCCAGAGAGGAGGCTGAGTTCAAGGCCACGAGCGGGGTTGTGTGTCAGAACACATGGTGAGAAATGGATAAATAAAACAACAAAGCTTTGCATGTCTGACACTTCGGTTTCAAAGAAAGGGAAAATCACTTCCAAAAATAAAACACAGACTGTCACTCTTGTTGTCCCCTGACTGCTCGCAGAAAACCCTCTTCTGCAAACTGAATGTACCACATTTTTAATATCAACATGGATATTTCGGCTTTGAAACCTCTTAGAACTGTTGATAAATGACAGAATATTTACATTAACTGACATTAATAATGGCACAAATGAGTGTGAATATGTGCTGAAAATGTTTTGCGTGACCCAAAAATGTGCGCTCATCCCAAGAATTTATGACTGGGTGGTGGTTATGTATGTTCCTAACCAGCTGCAGCTACATTGGTGGTGAACAAACAAGGACTGCAAAAACACACCAGCAATCACTTTTGCGACAATATAGTAAGCTAAAAAAACATTAAGTGCTCTCATGAACATTCATTCTTGACCATGGAAACACTAGTTTCACCTTAAAAACTATTTTCTTAGCATTTCTGGAGCTTTCAATTGCATCTCATATTTTTCAACAGAGGATGCAGCAGTCGAACCTGACATATCTGATGATTTGTTAGCACCATCTGGGAAGCCATCCTTAGAAAGTGTTTCTTATAAAGGGCAGGCAACTTCAAAATATCCTTTCATGGTGATTGGACAAATCACCATGTATTATGAGCTAACTTCAACCAATAAGATCAGCACACTACATGACGTAGTGGTTAATCAAATGCTAACCGAAGCCAGTCGAGAGAAGAATGAAAACATCTTATCTTCGAGAAAAGCCATTCTTTGCTCTTCTTTCAATTGAATAAACTCTCCAGTTCTGATATAACTGATGCTATAGCAGCAGCTTTACTCATTTATTGAGGAGCCACCATTGTTGTTCTCAAATGCTTCTTTGCCAGATGTCAAATCTAAACTACACCCGTAACTGCCAGTTGTTATTCATAGGACACAGATCGTTCACAACCGTCATTCAGCCACAAACACATAGCTTGAAGCTTGAAGTTGGATACACAAGATTCATGTGATCTTACAAATCCAGCTGTTTTGCAAGGTAAGCAGCTATCATGGAGAATGACAAACTCCATCCCCTGATAGAGCCAGCATGTGACCGGCCCAAAAAAAAGCTACTAGTTGGACCTTCAATTAAGTTTTGCTTTTGTTAAATCTGCAGGAAAATTCTGTTTTTATCGATTTTACATCCATACTCTTTTCTAGTTTGAGCCGGGCTGTCCGTACATACATCCAGTTTAAACATGCTACCTAAACCACTACTTTTTTTTAAGAGTCTAAGTGCTTCTAGTGAGCTACTGTACTTTGACCTAACTGCACTTATATTAATCGCACTGACAAGCAGTTTTTTACATCGCCATGAAAAATGATAATGGTCATTTCAGGTACACTGTGTATCACTTCACTTCCAAATACTTAAATGATATGGTCAAACTGGGGATCTGTTTACAACATCCATTATCGTAATGTTCACCCCAGTGGCCTCTGTCAGAAAAAGTGACTCGTGATTTGGCTCTGATTTAAGCTGCAGAGTAAAAGCTCAAGGCGACAGGGATGATGGTTTAAACTGAGAAAATCACATCTGGATCATGGCTAAAACAACATTTACCTTCAGAATCTGTTCACATCAGGACATTTGGGACCATGTTCAGTGAGGCTATCGAGGGTGCATGTAATTTGGCTGAACTCTGAAAATAATCTTGTCATAGACACTCTCGTTCACCCCTTGTGTAGTTGTGGTTGTCCTCAGGAGATTTCTCGCACGTATCTGAAATGTTGGTAATATGTTACTATGCACGAGCATGTGGAATGTGGGAATGGTTTTGGCTCCAGTAATTTGCTGACAGCTCCCTATGTACACAGCTCTCCTGATAGACACCGAATTATAAAGATGTCACCTTCACCACCGAGGGATACAGACTAGACTTTAGCTTACAACTGTAAGGTCAGCAGTTCACTTGTGGCTTGGCCTGGAACTGTGCGACTGGCACTGATGAATGTAGTTGTTCAACATAAAGTACAAGATGTATCATGGATAAATATGCCATTTAAAGCAATGGAAGAAATTCAAAGCAGCCATGTGTTAAATTTTCAATAGGTTTATTTTGCAAATCATTCTAATAGTATAGTTTTTTTGAGATGCTTGTAGTTTTCAAAGTCTACCTGAACTACCTGATAAATATAGTAGAGCATTTTGCAACTAAATGGCCAGACATTTACCAATATTAGGTATGAGTTGTTTAATCTGAATCGATTATCACTGGTGCTTTTCAGACAAACCACGCAACAACTGTGTTTGAAATCACACTTGATTAGTGCTGTTGTGTGTCCTTTTGTTTATTGGTTGTTGGTTGAGGATTAAAGGATTAAACAAAAACTACTGAACAGATTTCAGCGAAACTTGGATGGAGGATGGGTCTAGGCCGTTAGGGACCTCATTAAATTTTGGGTTCACGTAAAGGGAGAGATCAAGGTATTTTTCTCCAACATTGCGATTCTAACTTCTCACTGCCAGCAGAGGAACTGTGGACCGGACAGGTTGAGGCTAGCTAGTTAGCATGCTAACTTCAGTAGGTATCTCTACAACACAATACAAAGACCTCATGAAGTATAAATAGCTATTTTCACATTGTCCTGATAATTTTATGTTCATTTTAAAATGTTTTCAACTAAAAATCTTACATATTGCACCTTTAAAGTTAAAATGACATCCCACTTCAAATCAGCAAGAAGAACACAGACAAAAACACAAATACAGAAATGTGAAATCACTAGCAAAGCACATGCCAGTGTGTTCATATAGAAGCAAATAAAGTCAATCATGTAAATACATATCCAGGGCCTCCAAAAGTCAATCAATCAATTTGTTGATCTTCATCTTATAATTGTATCTTCAGTTGTCACTGTAACCTGGAGGCCTCCCATGGCCATAAAATCTATTACATTTATCTGTGATGACAAATGTGAAGAACATGAAAAGATCACAATCTCATGGTTTAAGCCTGCTTGTTCAGACAGGTTCAACACTTTGGCAGCTCTTCCCGGCTTTCCTTTAGAATTATGCATTTATTCCACATCTATGCTGAGGCCACAAGGGCCGGTGCTGTACATACTAACTCCTTCTGAGCCTATTGCTCACGCACGTCAACCTGATTCTTTAATTCTGGATAATAAGATTTCCTTACCCTTCAAACCTTGTCAAATCCCACTCAAGTAAAGGCCTCCCCGACCAACGTGGACATGCTACAATGGAAGGAGACTTACCATAAATCCGAGCGTCCTGGCATGAGCCTCTTCTTTCCGCTGAAGTATGGTTCAAAATCTTGGGTCTTGAGTCTGTGGGCGTAGTCTATATAGCCAGACACTTCCTGTCCAACAGTATTATGATCCCTTATGAAAATGACCGACTGTAACAAAAAAAAGAGAAAAAGAAGGAAACCCTCTGTGTAAATAATCATGGCCATCAAGCCTCTCCTGAGTAAAAGCCAGGAAAGCCAATGTCACTTGTTAAAAGCGGACAGATAGAGGGGATCTGTTTCAAATGCTCCCACTTTGAAATACAAAGGCTCGTGTTATACTTTGAATCAGGTCAAAATCACAAACGACCCCAGCTAATGCTGCGATGGCCTCAGCTCACCGAGACGGGCCGTCTACAGAATATCCTGCTCAGATAAGTGCGTGGGACTCGAGCTGAATCCTTCGACTTACAGTAACTAGAGTCTCAGTTCCGTTGTAACACTCCTACAGTCCAGGCAAGACTTTAGCTTGAAATGACATGAAGTGTGCAGTCCTGAGCTTGAACTTCACACTGTCAGTTGTGTGAAAACGGTGGAAGTCAGGTAAAGACAGAGGCCCGAACAGGGTCCTTAAAACAGTGATAAAAGCAATAACCTTCCATATTTAAAGGATTTAGAATGGAGTGATGGATGTATTGCAATTTAAGGCATAACTTTCATAGTTTCAGCCTCAATGTAATCGGAACGTAGGAATCCAAATTGCCTATACAAACCTAACATTACCTAAACTGTGCCTACGGTACAGGTGTATTTAACCCTTTATGGTAAGCTAAGCCAGGTAGTCCTGGTTGTCACTGTCTACATGTTCTTTTATCTGTCCGACCTGGAAGAGGTGTCCACCTTTGTTGCTCGTCTCCTCGTTCTCCCTTTCATTTTCAGTATTGCAAAGTTTTTCCATATTTGAGTCTTACACCAGGTCCACGGTGCCTGCATGAGCAGCATGTGTGCCAAGTGGAACGTCTCTCTGTTCATTTCTGCACACGTCTTACAGAGCAGCCACACAGCCAGTGTGAGCAGCGCGCCATGAAGCTGCAGAGGTGCATCACCAGGAGATTTGGAGCTATTTTTTTCTGTCAGGCATGATGTTATCAGGAAAAATAGACCTGAAAACAAGCTGTGGATAGTCATATCATCATTATACCAGCGTTGCACTACACTTTACATCTAAGTAGAATATGTCACAGACATGAAAAGAATAAACAACACAGGTGAGAGGCAGTATTTTTCCTGTGCTCTCTCTTTCAATGAGGTTAAAGGAAAATCACGTCATCAATAGATTATTTTCAAAGGCTAACTCCGTGTAGAAAGATAGTGATGCAGCATACACGTTAGTTGTAGCAGTTTAGCAATGCAGCCATCACACGCTGCTCATGCAGGCAATGTGGAGTGAGCATGAGAATGATTTTGCCATAGGCAAAATCATAAGTCAGACAGAAAAAAGTGGAAAACATATTGATGTTTATTTCATTCTTCTGAACATTTTCACTACTCTCATTACGACCAATCAATCGCCTTGATTTAACAATCACAGACTCACTCGCCTTTGTAATCACATGGAAAACCACATGAAGATGTGCTTTGATGTGGAGGTCTTTGGACGAGACCTCAATCGGACCCACATCCAAAACTTTTTTTTTTTTTAAACCAGCTCCAAAAGGGGCTGGCAGACATCTATGACCATCACTGTGATGTACCCTATGAGCACATCTGATAACAAGGTATGGACACTCAGACCCAAGAACCTGAGTAGTATTTTGTTAAATGCAACAAAAAACTATTACAGTTTTGTTCGGCAAAAAAGGCTCAAAATATGAACACAACAGCCAAAAATTACCTGAGGGGTTAAGACACCTGCCACAAACTGCACAGCCCCTGTTTGAAACAGGTCAGACATCTCGCTCTCTACAATTGCTACCTCGTGAAAACTTCTATGAAATAAAGGAAAGACAAGGAAACCACTGGATGTGAACGCGACAGGTTGGCTGTCTATAACCCAAACACAGATTTCTGATTAGAACTCAACACTGCTCGGATTCTCCAACGTAAACAAAACACATAAATCTAAAGACAGTCATCTGGCTGCTCAATACTTTGAAGTGTGCTCAAACCAGACATAACTTGAAAAATAAGGATGACAAATGGCTTTGTCATCGCATCAAGACAAAGCCAATGAAAGGCAAGTTGTGCAAATCCCCTCAGGTGACAGCAGGACATGAAATGATCTTTTCATGTCGATTTGATGGTTTAGATAACACACGATGACAATGGATGAGAAGAACTACAAACAGAAGACACGCTCAGGTGTGAAGAGGTTGTTTTGTCTGCCAAGGATAAAAAGCTTTTCTTTGTTTCGGAGAAAAAAAGAGGACTCTTTTTGTGTCTTACTTCTCTTGTTTACTCTGAGCCTGAATGAGTCCCACTTATCGGCCTACAGTAACACAGTAAATGGACCCAAGCGAATACCTCAGCTCGTGATATCACATTTGTATAACTGTCAGGACACGGGCCATCTGTGGATCCCTTTACTAAAAAGGCGTGAGATAACTAGCGCTCCAGAGCTCAGAAGAAAAGAGTGCTCCTTTCTCTCTGCCTCTCAAACGTTTAAAACAGATGCTATCAGGTTCACAGCTGGCTGGAGGCCTGGACCAGATACCCTATCTACTGGCTTCTGTCCTCCTGCAGCCAGCCTTGAAAAGACATCATCAGGTGGACAAGGCAAAGGCAAAGGCAAAGGCAAAGGCAAAGGAGGCGAGTAACATTTCGGTAGTGGCGATAAAAATATCAGTTCAATTCGTCTATGAGGGATACATCGATCAAAAAGGCCAGTCTGCTAAATATGCCAGCACTGATAACATTTTACTTCTACACAGTACTTTGTCATGGGAATTTTTCAGATTTTGTAATTGTATTTCTAAAATAAATCTGATGATTTTTCTGTAATAAATGCCTAAAGCTGCTATAAGCATTTTTGTCGTTATAGCTAACTTCCTGTTCTTTTTGCAGTTAGCAATCCCCTCCCTCCCCTCTACTTTGAATACGGAGAGGTAATTGTGACACATAGCAGTGAACTGGATGATCCTGCTCACTACAACTGTATTAAACTACTGCAGCTGCTAGAAGGAGCCGCTGTAGAATAAAATGTAAATACGCGTTGTAAAGAACTGCTCCATCCCTAGTACAATGGTATTATATCCACCAAAATTAGAGTCAAGTCACATTACAGTGGAATTATGCATTAATCATGCCGTTAACACATTTGTGCTCCATGTCTTTTCCGTTTGAAAGACTTTTCAGAGCTGCAGAAAAGCACAAAATCAAGATGAAAAATCTTTTAAAAGTTCTGGTCTTTTGCCATCTGCTTCTTGGAAAAAAAAAACAAGTAATTTTTCAGAGAACACAAAAATGATTAGCCTTATTCATTGTGTAACACAGTTTAGAAGAGTAATGGAAACTTCCTTGATAAAAGGGCACGATTAGGTTTTGTTCTCCTCACTCGCCTTTGACAGGTAAGCCAAAGTTGATTTAATTCCAGGGAACTGTGGGAGAGAACGACGGAGCCTGACATGCTTATTTGCTGCAAACAACCAACATGACTTTCCAGCCTCTTTGTTGGATCGAGCTGTCGGACCTCCACCTTACATCATGGAAAACAAGTGGAGGTCTTATGTCACCTGGCAGCAATTACCAAGAACAGGTGCTGTGACCTCACAGGGCAGCGAGTGAGAGGCCCCCCGCTTTATGGCAAACATCAGTCTGGTTAGTGGAAGCTGAGCACTGCCCAGGTTCCAGGTAGAGATTCTGGCTCTTTGTGATACTCAATATTCAGTTTGCTCCTTTTTTGTGTGTGTATTCGCGGTTGAAATTTCAGCTGGCTGAAGGAAAACACCAGTGACCTTAAGATAAAGGTCGGATAAACCGGTAAAAAAACAGTAGAGCAGGAGTTTCCTTTAAATCCACGATCTGTCCAGTTAATTAACACAACAAAGCCTCCCAAATCGTCCTTGGTACCCCGCCCTCAAAAAAGTCCTTCATGAACATGTTTATGCGCTCAGAAACAAACAGTGAAACTTGAACAGTGTTGACAATCGTAATTATTGTGGTCTGTGAAAGCTGCGCAGAGATCCCCTGCCCCTTGACAATAAGTCAAACCTACACAGATGTGAATTACTCCACAGACCTTTGGCTAATCTTTCAAAGCCCCACGGCTGAAAGAGAGGGATTTACAAATTCAAGTCAAACAGAAGCTGACAGAAGGCTGACACGTACTGTGCCCCTCCTTTGTGCTTTGACAATGTCCTACAGGTGGGGACACAAAGGATGGACCACCTGACATCCCGTGGCAAGAGGAGTGTATTTCTGAGTGAGTGTGTTTGTTTGTGTGGTGTGTATCACACAAAAAGGCAAAATGCCACCAGGGGAGGGGTGTTGAACCTCTATACTGTATGGTTACAAGTCAAATTTCAAATATCACAATATTGTTTATCAATTGTTAGATCAACTGTTTTCTTATTTATATTTTAAATTATTTTAAGTTAAACAATACTTTGAAAACTGTGATGTAGAAAAACACATTTGCAGTACATTTCCAAAAGCAAAATATTGAAAAAGGGTCTGTTTTGGTTACTGTACAAAAGACAAAGGTGTGATTTGGCAAATGATATGAAGCCCTTCTTACCCACAACTTCAAAATTGGCAAATTATATTAAGCTTGCTGACATTTGCTTAACATCTATTTCTTGATATTATAGTATAAATGTTGCAATGCTGTCCATAATAAAGCATTATGTTTCCTGTACTCTACCATTGCTTATATGGCTCCAACTAATTATTGTTTTCATTCTCAAATAATCTCTTTTCTTTTTCTCTGAGCAGAAAATGAGCGCTTTAAATATAATGATATAGTTTTCACATTGTAAAACATGGAAACAGCAACTGTGTGGCAGTTTAGCTCAATAAATGACCTAAAGGCCCACTGTGTTGGATAAAGTGGGACGTTAAATATAATATTCATTTTATATATAATAATTAAGAAACTAAGAATTGTTGTGTTTTCGAAACCTTAAAGTGAGCGGTTATCCATATCCTTTTGCACAAAGTCCAACATGTTGTACTGCCATCTTTCTACAGTAGGAGTTGACAGACAAACACCGGCTCTTTTTTTATTTTTTTTTGATTTTGTTGGCCTTTTGGCTTTTAATTGATAGAACAGCTGAAGACGTGACAGGAAACAGGTTGAGAGGGGAGTGACACGCAGCAAAGGGCCCCAGGCCGAGACTCCAACCCGGGTCCGCTGCAGTGAGGACAAAGCCTCTGTACAGGCTCGCCCGTTCTACCCACTGAGCGAAACGGCACCCCAAACACTGGCTTTAGAGAGAGCCTCCCCTGTTTCTTTGCAGTAGCAGTCACTGTCAGCTAAGAAGAGGGCTATTCTGCCAGTTGCAATCTGCAACCACGCCACTAGGTGAGGCTAAATCCTACACATCGGACGTTTAAACACATTTGTTGATTAACTTTCTGTTAACTGGCTAATCAAATTAACTGTTGAGTGGTTTCAGGACTTTTATTACATGTATGTTCTATTCTGTCTCAGCACTTTTGACAGGGGGAGTGCAGAGAAGACGAGATGTTTAACGCTACACATTGATAATTCAGATCAAACCAATTATAATATCCATGCGTCAGTCATTATAGAGTGAGAAAGTGAAGCTGAACAACATGTTTATTACCGAATATATTTACAAAGCTGTTTCGACTCACTTACGTGTTTATCACCAGCTCTGTGAGTAACCTGCGTACAACACTGACTGCTTTTAGACAAACCACCCCCCACCCACCCACCGACAAACACACACCCACCGACACACACACACACACACCCACCGACACACACACACACACACACACACACACACACACACACACACACACACACACACACACACACACCAGCCCCCATGGACCCCTCCTCCCTCCATTCTCCAGCCCACCTCTGCCCACACCGACCCCCCGACTCCCTGGGAACAATCCTGCAGTGTCAGGGAGCTGTGCAGGTGTCTTGCGGTGTCAGCTGCCATACTGTTTATTATTGGTGGGCTGTGCTTCAGGAGGAATCCCGGGCCATCACTAACAACTGTGTAAATTTGTTGGGGTAAGGAAAACACGGCCTGTACTACAGGAATGTTTTTAGGTGGGAGCCCTTTTTCTGGCAGGCTTTACTTATGTCCCCTTTCTGGATATCCTTTGAGGAGCGTAAGTGTGTGTGTGTGTGTGTGTGTGTGTTCCCCTTTTCCTGGATATCCCTTGAGGGGAGCATGTGTGCGTGTGTTTGTGTGTTTACTCAGATCCCTGTTAGCTACTGTAACAACAACAGTAGCTACTCCTTCTGGGATCCACTTAATGTATTTACAACATTCAATGAAAGATAAAAAAAACCTGTTTAAATGTCCCATATTATGTACATGTGTGTGAAGTATCCTGTATTTATTTCCTTGAACTACACATATTTAAGTGAGCAATTCTTAACCCTTTATTTAGTAATGTAGGGTTTCTTAATATTATCAGTTTTTCCTTGAGAGCACATGAGTGTGTGTTGATCTGTGTGTTTTTATAGAGCGTTTGGGGAGGGGTTAAGGAGCGGGATGAGGGTGATTACTTATTTGAGTTGGAAGTGACTTCACACAGCCCGCTCGTGTAGTGGATGCAACCATATGTGCTGAGGTGTGTTGCATCCGTGGGGATCTACCCGAATTACACATCCTGCAGGATATGTGATCAAGAGCCAGAGCTCACTTACTAAAGAGCCTGTGGGCAACGAAGCAGGTCATCACAGTCACTTACCTACATTAGCCAGCGCTAACTGCTTCAGCTTCAATGTGAATGTCACACTGAGAACTCTTCTTAGCAATCACATCACAATTCAGTAGAGATTGAAGGTGTAATCAAGCAAATTGTGTCAGAAATGCATAGGAGTTCCTCCATAAATTGACATTTATGCAGGCGGTAATGCATTTCTTGACTCACATTCAAAACACACGGAGACAGAATCTGTCGGACTCCGTCATGTGTAAGTTGAAGGCGCAATACGTAAGAATTGGCCACCGGTCAAATTCATACTTAAAAAGGGGGAAGCGTATCAGAGTAACCGCTAATTTTTGCTTATTGCAGCTTCTGTTAGCTAGTTAGCCATGCAGTTTGTGGTCTAGCCTGATAGCTCGGGGTGTGTTAGTGTTTACACCACTAGAACAGGAGCTTTGGACCAGGATGGACCAGGGCTAGCTTGTAAACATGCTATCTCCAGTAGATATCTCTTAAATTCCTTGAAAAGTGTTGTCTGGCTGGAATATGGACAAATTGGGAAGTTAATGTTACAAGTTCAACATCAACAACAAATTGACATTCATAAACAGTTTGTTTATGTACACAGAGTTTACATTAGTGACCTTAAGAGCTGTCGGTAGGTGTGTTTTTAAAACAACTAGTTGTTCCCAAGCTTTTAGTCTTTACTCTTTGAAGAGTGGCATCTCGCAAGAGTGCTTACAATTTTCTCATCTCCCATCCCATGATAAGGTAGCTTGAATAGTCACGTATT
This sequence comes from Diplodus puntazzo, assembly GCA_963678695.2. Lineage (NCBI taxonomy): Eukaryota > Metazoa > Chordata > Actinopteri > Spariformes > Sparidae > Diplodus > Diplodus puntazzo. The sequence goes on along the minus strand of OZ023159.1, from coordinate 18,597,531 downwards.
AAATTTCTCCTTTTTAAAAAAAAATAATTATCCATTTCCACCTGCTGATTTTATCTATACAGTTTATTAATTGAAATGTTATAATATTTACTATATCCAAAAATGCAGTGAACTGATGGTGTGATACATAATTACACATTCTGTTGTAGATTTCATAGTTTACACGATTACACGACTTACACTAATTAAAACTAAAATGTAACACTGTCGATCAATTCACAAACGTTAAAAAGGCCCACAATTCAGTCGTTCCTGGAAACAGCAGCTGAATTCAGTCCATATCAGAGTTTTTAAGAGACATTAAGTAATGGGCTACACAGATACCACATACAAACAGACCTATTGTACGCACTCCCTCTTTGTAAAATGTGTTGGAGTGTGCCTCCCAGACACAAGAGCAGGGCTGTGAATTGTTTGTACAGTGCTGTGAGTCACCGTAATCTGTTTGAGCACCCTTTAACGTACCCTCTCATCACATGCGCTGCTGATAGACTGCAGCCACCATTCCCAGACCTCCCTACACTCTCCTGGCAAGTGCTGTTGCTTTTCCATCTGCTAAAAAGTCTAGATCCACGTTTAATTTTAAAATAAGTCTATATCTACAAAAATAAATAAAGTCTAGCGCTTTGATTGTTTCCATCCTGGAGAGGGATGAACACAGTGCAGTTTTGCCACACAGATTCAGTAGCCACTATGACTTTACACTTTTTGAGTGTTTATAATGCAAACACAGTATTTTTAACCTCATCATTTCTGTCACTGTGCCATCATGATACCGAGGTACACAACGCATTTCTAAAGCTTTTGTTTGTAATTGTCAAAACAGGCCTTTTTGTGTGCACATGCAATAAGGATGGAAATAATCAAAAGACATTTCTTTTCCTTTCGTTTATAATTACAGGGTGTGTCACTAGACAGATGTCTTGGCACCGGATACAAAAATGCACAAGTTAACTGTTCAAAAGGACTTCTTGCCCTTCACTGTGGTTTAATGTTATATCTGTATTCTCTTAAAGTCCTGCACAAAGCCTGTCCAGGCCACACAAAACGGTGCAAAGGAACCTTTTTCTTGTTTCTGTGCAATGCATTGTTGCATTAGAGGATTTTCTCTCTTTGTTGAAGGAGACATATTATGCTCATTTTCACTTTCATCATTTCATTTTGGGTCACTACTAGAATAGGTTTACATGCTTTAATCTTAAAAATGAAATTTAAAAAAAACATCAAATTATCAGTTATCTCACACTGTCCAGTGCTGCAGTACTGTGTACCCCCTCCGTCTGAAATAGATTGGTCAGTTCACACATGCCTGAGCCAGCACTGTCAATAACATAGCAGACTGTACTGTACATTTTTATGTGCCAAATTTGCTGTTTGGCATACATTATGCAAATGTGTGACATGGTGACGTAGTGTGATGTTATAAAGTCACATAATTAAAAGAGGAGACTACTGACTATGCGTTTCAGGGGCAGTGTTTTCTGTGGGAGAGAGGAGATTCTGTTAGTGCAGACTGTGGCCTTTATAACTTTCAAAATCTTTTACATTCTAAAGGACATATAGTATAACACACTGCAGGAAAAGCTAAAAACAAAAAAGCACGATAGGTCTTAAATGATTCAATTTTTGTAGGTCATCTCCGTTCATTCCTTTATTCATTCCTTCAAATGTTTAAATGCATTTTATTTAAGTTTGCTAATGATCTACTACAACAATAAATTGATTTATTTTCAAATTGACATCATCTTTTATTTTGTTTCCCTTCTTCCTCCAGACCTGGGATGTAACAGTGTGTATTAGCGTGTGTGGTTTTGCACATATAATAATATTTTGTGCAAGGTTTTTTGTTGCTCATTTGACATTGTATATCCTTCAAGACCACAGGAATTTCCTCAATTTGGAAAACTCTGGAAAGTTAAAGTATGCAAAGGACAGAGGGCCAAATAGTGCTTGGAGGACATATGACTTAAAGCCCACATTAGGTAACACTGCAACATACAGTGTGCAATATGTTTGGCTATAATACTAAATTTTGGGTGATGCATGGCAAATATGGGTGCTTGGATATGGGGATTTTTGGTTGTTGTTTAGACGTCAGTTTAGCAAAAAACAGATTTGTACATTTGTTTACCCCGAGCGCTCCCCATCTGCATCCATAAACAGGCTGCAAGGGTGTTTGTGCAAGAGACGGAATAAATAAATCCAGAAGCAGGTGTCCTCCTATTGGGCTTTCTAAACACCCAATGGTGGACAGCTACGCCCAGTGAGGTTAGCCATGAGGGCAGAACAACTGTGGCCAGATACCAAAGGGGAAGCAGCTCGGTCAATCAGTAAGTAAGGCAAGGCAGCTAGCTCCAACCCTCGGCTGCGTTGGCCTCTCTCTTTTTGGAGAACTCGCCAGTAAAGCCATCACCACAAAATAAGTGGCTTGAACCCACACACTTCAAATTACAGGGCACTCGGAATCAGAAAATGCTATCCTGCTTTTCGCAATTGGTGTTTTAGAAATTCTATTAAAACCTCCTTAGTTTGGCCCACGATGCTGTTTTTCTCTGACTGCACCGGCTCACGTCGGCTGGAGTGTGAATTGTGTTTCGTTTGGAAAATTTTCATTGTCCTCACAAATGATGAACTGCGACAACAGATACTGTAGAGTACACATGGCTGCATTAAAAAAACACTGTAGTTTGGTGGAAAAAGCAGAAACACAGAGCAACACAGTTTCTGATTTGTGAGTTATGGTTGTCTTTGGAAGACATGTTGGACGTGCCTATTAAACTCAAGAGCTCACTGGGAAAGAGTAACATAGTCTCAGTATGTTCTAACTTTAGTAGTGCCAAAGCAACTTCCTGCTGCAGCATAAAGCAATGATGGGGATATGAAAACATGACCTGGACTGGTTTCCCAAAACCAACACTTCAAGTAACTTAACATCAACTCAATCTTTGTACAACTGTTTTTAATGTCGGTTTTTGTTACAAGGAATCTGAACAAAAGTGAAATTGCCCTTTACATACTTTGTCATTTTACGTTTTTCATTCACCTATAGTGAAGCACTAGTCAAACTCAAACCTAGAAGACATAAAAGCAGAAGAAAAAGTCCACGTGCAGTAAATGCAGAGCTGTGAACCAGCAGAGTGGTCCATCTGCTGTGCAGTTCAACACACCGGGAATGAGTAAATCTTTTAGAAAGACACTTTTTCTAGATGTGTTTGCTTTTACTACAAAGACAACTAACTAACTAACTAACTAACTAACTAACTAACTAATGTCCATTAATTTCCTGCGCAGTACTCAGCAAACTAATGTAATCACTCTAAAGTATGCAACCCGTTATAGACAAGAGTTAAAGGTTTGAAGTCTTTGGCAGGTGGCAGACATTTTCCTAGTCCTCACAACTGCAGCTGATAAAGGCCTTCCCCATATGGAGAATGAGCTGTCAGCCTGACAGGTGGCATCACTTACGGCGCTCGGTGCAGAGCCCTGTAACAGAAAAAGGGTAAAGTTTCTGCTCCCTGGAAGAGAAGAAAAAAAAAATCCTGCCCCTACAGTAAATTAGTCGCATGCCTGAATTCAGTGAGGAATTACCGGTTGAGAATAGCAGGCGGGTCTGGCACATGTGGTCAAAACACAAATCAGTCAAACGCCATCTCAGCTACGGATTTCAGACACCAAAGTGACCAAGCAAGGCATATCTTTTCCCTCCCCTCCACTCCTACAATCATTTTCCACATTCCACTGGCTTTTAAATTACCAGTGGGAAGAAGAATACAAGTTTAGCCTAAAATATATGTGAGAGCAGTGCGACAGAGTTGCCTGTCCACTGGTGAGTTTGTGAAAGCTTGGCTAAAAAAAAAAGGAAAAACCAGGATTATGGTGTCATTAACTTTGCGGGTACTTTAATCCTTTCTGTTGCATTTCCTGTCCTGTTTAAGGACTGAGTCTTTTATGTAAAACTCAGTGTGTCAGGCCTGTTGATTGCAGTAGCAAGTTTTAAAAATGATATTTCAATATATAAAGAAATTATGCTGAGGTTTCCTGGCTCAATATTGCACGTCTTAGATTGATATGTTAAGCCTTTGCACTGCATTGTATGTCACATCAGTGCATTATCCTGCAGAGTCAACTTAATGTGCAAGAAGAAACTGAACTTTCTTCAAAGACCTGGACAAAGACCTGGAGAATAGCATTAGTGTAGGCTGACTTGTTATATCATCCTAAACTGCAGCTGCAGCGTCTCAGTTGGGAGATTTTTTCCCACACAGCCTATTTGTGGTAGTGTAAATGTGCAGAGCAATGCACTGTGACATCAGATTATTGTCTCTATTCATCCTCCCTAAAGCTATTTGAGCTATATCATTAGATATAGCTTCAATCTTGGCTGCCAATAATGCTCAACAATAAGAATAAGAAACACGTTTATGGGGTTTGCACTTCACTGAAAACATGATATCATACTTTGCTCAAACTTGTGGGAAAAGATGCAAGTGATCAGCCACTGTCTCTTCTATTACCATCTAAAAAATATTAAAAGTCAACTTGACAATCAAGCAAATGTTGAGCTGTTGCTCGCCCACAAGTCACAAGTCACAGCACAGCGAAAAGCTCCCTCTTTAGGACGGATACTCTTTTTGTTGTGTGCTCAGATCAAATGCACACGCCTGGTTCTTACGTGCACAAATTTGAACATAACTAAACTTTGTTGTGCAGCCGATGCAACGTCTCCTTCCTCTTAACATAAATGGTAGAAGCTTCAAATCCTCAAAGCATCCAGGTCAGCTCGAGTTATCTTCCTCCATTTCAGGTCAGTTCAGGCCTTGACTCTGACACCACAGTGATACTATACTACAGACTTCAGTATTCTGCAAACCAAAAGTAATTTTGCAAAATTAGGTCTTTCCAGCACTCTGGGCTTTGCATACAGTATGTGGGACAAACCTACATAACACATCACACATCACTTCAAACATAACACAACTAGTTTGTTACCCTTTGCAACCAAAGGCTGATGACAAAAGGCCTAAATCAGACACCAAAGATGTCCTACTTAATTGTCATTGGCCGAAGAATCTTTAAGGAGCATGAAAATGAAACAAGCAAAATCTCCAAAACATATCTGGAGAAAGGTGAAGTCAAGGTCCTACACCAGTAACTGTACTGTAACTACTTCACCCTAATCACCTAAATGCTAAATGTTGTGAAACGCTGATACACAGTTGACTCTAAATCCATGTTCTCAATCTTGATTTATCTATTCTAAATGATCTTGTCATGTTTAAGAGTATGCTGAGACGGGGGATCACGTGGGCTCTCGACTGAGATGGCGGCGTAGAGAGTTGCTCCGCAGAGCCCGACACAAAAAATCAATGCTATGATAATTATACCCACTATTTCACACGATTTATACTGGCTTAGTAACGGAGATATATCTTCTCTCCTTTGAGAACAAAATACTGATGTCTAGCCGAGAACTTCGGAAGCTTCAGCGCCTCAAAGACTCATCACTGCCATGGTCGGCGAAAGCTAGCAAGAAAATGGAGGACTTCGTTAGCAAGCCTTCAGACATGTTAGCTGCATCGGATGCAGCCGCTGAGGAGCCCTCACTGAACTTCCTCGCCACAGAGATAAGAGCAATTCGTATGTCTACACAGAACATCGAGCAGGACACAAAGGTAATCAAGGCTACTGTGGAGGATATTGAAGGAAAGATTAACACATTAAGCTCCCGCATGGACGAGGCGGAAGAACGGGTCGTCGCACTCGAAAGCGCCGCTGACACATCCAAACAGCATGCCAGAGCTTTCCAGGAGAAAATACAACAACTCCAAGAACGAGTCGAGGATTTGGACAATCGAGGGCGACGCTGCAATGTCAAAATCTTGGGCATACCAGAACTAAAAGAAGGGGACGACATGATTCAGTTTTTACAACGTGAAGTCCCAGTCATGTTGGGACATCAGTTCTCAACACTGGAGATACAGCGCGCACACCGAGTTCCCACTGGCCCGCCGAGACGAGAACAGAGAGAGGGAGACAGACCGCGGCTCGTGATGGTCAACATGCTCCGCTACCAGGTGAAAGAAGAGATGCTGAGAGCAGCCAGGGAAAAAGGTCAGATCATGTGGCACGGAGCCAGGATCATGTTTTTTCCAGACTACTCTAAGCAGACCATGGAGCGAAGGGCTTCCTTCAAGCAAGTTAAGGCTGTTCTGAGAAATGGAGGGGTCGAATACATACTTCGCTTCCCTGCCACCCTGGAGATTAAACATAACGGAGCACGTCACCGTTTCGTCTCCCCCGAAGAAGCATCAGAGTTCGTCAAAAGGAAGATTATAAAAGAGAACTGATTTAAAGATATAACCAGGGGTAAATATAACTCTGTCTGGCTCCTAATTATATTTGAATGACTGTTATGCTGACACTACTACATTTCAAGAGAGCCAGTCTATTTTCTTAGACTTTTTCCTTTTCTGACATTATTCCATCTGCTGCTCTATATTTTACTTGATTCATTTATGTGCAACTTCGACAGCAGTAAGTCAAATTTGCTTGGTTATCCTTAGCGTTATAATAGCTCTCATTCCATCTCTTTATTATTAGAGACTCAGGAAAGCCTACTTTTTATTTTTATTTATTTATTTATTTTTCTCTTGGATCGATTTTTCCTTTCATATTTCCTAATTTACATAATTACTGAGGAGCTTTATTTAAGTGTTGATACTCGCCATATTACACAGCTGATATGGGTTTAAAACATCAAACAAGTGTTGGGTTTTGCGGTAAGTCGAGTTCGGGTGACATTTCCAGGTTTCCTAGTTTGTTTGGTTTTTTTTTGGAGTCCATGACTTGTTCTACATCTTCATGTCCCGGTTGTTTGAATTTTTTCAGGTTTGTATGTAGTTTGTTTTCTTTTGTCATTTTGTTCACCACCACACTGTGCTGTTTTGGTAATGCGCAAGAGATTTATGTACACTTTCCTACTCAATGGTTTGTACGACTGATTTGAAATTCGCCAGTTGGAACTTAAAGGGCCTTAACAATGTAATTAAGAAAAAGAAAATCCTGACTTATTTGAAATCGTCTAGAGTCGACATAGCCTTTGTCCAGGAAACACACTTAAATATGGAAGAATCCTTGAAATTGAATAGATGTCCGTGGGTGGGGAAGGTTTTCTCAAGCCCAGGAAATGGCAAAAGCAGAGGGGTATCTATTTTGATTAATAAGGCAATTAACTTTAATGAAACAGATGTACTAGTAGATTCGGGAGGCCGATATGTGATAGTATATGGTCAACTACTGGATACACCAGTTGCTCTCTGTAATATTTACGCACCTAATTTTGATAGGCCAGAATTCTTTCACAACTTATCACAACTTCTCTTGGACCTTGGGGATATTCAAATTATACTAGGTGGTGATTTTAACCAAATACTAGATCAAGATCTTGACAGATCATTACCCAGATGCAATACAGAGAGCAGATCAGCGATAGCCATCAGACAGCTTGCCACTGATCTGGGTTTAAAAGACATCTGGAGGTTAATGCACCCAGATGGAAGAGATTATTCTTTTTTTTCTGCTCCCCACAATATCTACACGAGGATTGATTATTTTTTAATTTCTCACTCATTAGTTGATTTTTCTCTTAGCTCGGATATAGGTAATATAATCATTTCAGATCATGCCCCAGTTTTTCTCTGCTTAACAAAATTCTCACAGACTCCTAAAAGTCGGAGGTGGCGCCTAAATGTAACCTTATTGAAAGATAACTCATTCCTAGAGATGATTCGAAATGAAACATCACTTTTTAAGGAAACCAATAATAAGCAGGATAGTACCATCTCTATTTGGTGGGATACTTTGAAAGCTTATTGGAGAGGGAGAATTATTTCTTATGCCTCTTTCAAAAAAAGACTAGCTAATGAGAAAGCCAACAAATTAGAGAATGAACTTAAAGCGCTTGAAGTCTTATATTCTTTGACCAAAGACAGGTCCACACTAAACAAAATACTTGTCACTAAATTTCAACTTAATAAATTTTATCATAAAAAAGCTGAATATGCTTTGTTTCGAACCAAGCAGGCATACTGGGAAATGGGTGAAAGACCCGGTCGCCTATTGGCCTACCGCTTAAAGCAACAGGACAGCATGAACCATATAGCCGGCACGCGACAACCAGATGGCCGAATCTCTACTTCCTCTAAGCAGATAAATGAAAGTTTTAGATCCTTCTATAAAACTCTTTATTCATCCCAAGGCGATCTTGACAAGCAGAAATGTGATAGTTTTTTTGCTGATCTTAATCTCCCACAATTAACTGACAGAGACAGAGAACTTTTGGAAGCGCCAATAAAACTGGAGGAGATTTCTCAGGCAATCAGAAGCATGCCACCAAACAAATCTCCTGGGTTAGATGGACTCCCTGCTGATTTTTATAGAACATTCGAAGATATTATTAGCCCTTTATTGCTCGAAGTTTACTCCGATGCATTTAAAGCAGGCACCTTACCCCAGTCTATGCACACTGCAGCTATATCTTTCATCCACAAAAAGGGGAAAGATGATCTAGACCCTAGTGGCTATCGGCCTATTTCCTTACTCAATTGCGATCAAAAAATTTTAGCAAAGATATTATCAATTCGCTTGTCAAAAGTTATCGGAAGCATTATTCACATGGATCAGACAGGCTTCATCCCAAATCGCCATAGTTCTGACAATATTCGACGGCTAGTCAATTTACAGTGCTTAGTATATGACTCTACCCACCCAACAATCGCTTTATCATTAGACGCAGCTAAGGCTTTCGATTGCGTTGAATGGACCTACCTCTTTGAAACGCTAGAAAGATTCGGCTTTGGACAAAATTTTATTACATGGGTCAAAACTTTATATGATACTCCCTATGCTTGTGTCTTGACTAATGGTCTTATGTCTAACCCATTCCAGCTGCACAGATCCACAAGACAAGGTTGCCCCTTAAGTCCGGGCTTGTTTGTGCTTGCCTTGGAGCCTTTAGCGCAGAAACTGAGGAATAATCCTGATATGCATGGTATTACAGTGAATGGTATCCACCACAAACTCTTACTGTACGCAGATGATATGTTAGTAATGTTAACACAACCAGAAAAATCTATACCCACTTTATTAAACTGTATTGAAGAGTTTGCATGTTTATCTGGGTATCACATTAACTGGGACAAATCTGAGGCCATGCCTTTATCAGGCCATTGCCCATCTACCCTCTTACATCGGTGGAAATTTCGCTGGGCTTCGAAAGGCATTAAATACTTAGGCATTCGAATAACTCCTGATTATACAGATATGGTTCGAGAGAATATTAATCCATTGCTTCAGAAAATGAAATCAGACTTTGGCAGATGGACTAAAATTCACCTTTCACTCTGGGGTAAAATCCACTCTGTTAAAATGATGTCTGCACCTGTGATCTATTATATACTATCCCATCTCCCTCTGAACATCCCCGAGTCCTATTTCAGAGATTTTGACACCCTTATTTTAGATTTTCTTTGGGGCAACTCACATCATCGTTTAGGATTAAAGAAACTGCAGGCCCACACAAAGAGAGGGGGATTTTCTCTTCCCAACTTCAGATGGTATTGCTGGGCCTTCAGTATGAAACACATGAGAACGTGGTTACCGAATGACAGAGCGGGAGAAAGACCAAGTTGGTTCCAAATAGAGGTTGAAGTGAGTGGAGGATTGTCCCCATGGTTCGAGATATTTAGTTCCAAATTGTCATTACAGAAAAATAACCCTATTATCACTAATACTAAACTAATGTGGCACAAACTACACAGAGCAGGTCGTTGGGACTTTTTCAAATCCCCCCACGCACCTCTATGGAATAACAAGCGAATTCTAATTGGAAATAAAACAATTAACTGGACTATTTGGCAAAAAGCAGGAATAAACTGTATTTCTCATTTATTTGATAGTAACACTAAGCTGTGTTTCAGCTTTAACCAATTAGCGGATAGATATAAATTACCACAGAATCAGTACTGGAGGTATGTCCAACTACGAAGCACTCTGTCTAAATGGTTAGGAGGCCCGCTTACCTGCCCTACAGGCAGCCCAATTGAAGAACTTTTGAATAAATCAAGCTCAGGTAGGGGAATTACTCTTAAAATAAATAGTTTATTACAGGAACAATTATGTGATCCCTTTCTCAAGGTCAAGAAACAATGGGCAAGTGACTTGGCTATAGACTTATCTCCTGAGGATTGGAAATCATGTTTAAAGAACATCAATACAATGTATAAAGAAATGGGGAACAGATTTATTCAATTGAAAATAATACATAGATGGCACCGGACACCACAACAACTTTATAAATGGAACTTAATACCAGTAGACTCTTGCTGGAGATGTAACGGGAGTGGTGCCTCTATACTACATATCCTCTGGTCGTGTCCAGCACTTAAGGATTGGTGGAATAACATTAATCAGATTATATATGAAGTCCTGCATAAAAAATTCCCAATCTCTGCAAAACTGTGTGTCTTGGGATCTACCATTGAACTTTATGACAATGACTTTTCATGTTTTGAGAAGAGATGGATTGTTTTGGCTCTCACAACTGCAAAACGGATACTACTAAGACACTGGAGGAAAAAAACACCCACCTCATTATGAAGAATGGACTACAACAATGGCACAACTAGCTGCCTACGAGAGGGTGACTTACTCCCTACTGGACAAACTGGATCAATATATGCTTACGTGGAGCCCTTTTACTGACTGGCTGTCAGTAAGTTAACGGTGGCCTTGATAATGCATTGCTATCAATAATTAGCATGCTTATTGTTGAGAAGTATCAGTGTGGTGGTCTGTCATTTTCTTTGTTTTGTTTTGTTGTCTCTATTGTTTGCTTGTTTGTTTTCTGTGCTCAATTCATTTCCCACAACTTAGGGAGTACATTACTGCCCTTGATGGCTACCTGATTGATTGAGTGAATGGATCTCTCCCTGTCTGTACTATTATTTGTGTGCTAAACTTCAATAAAAATGTTCATTACAAAAAAAAAAAGAGTATGCTGAGACGAGCAGAGCTGTGAGCACAGTATGTGTTTCCTGACAGAAACGAGCAGTATCCATCTTTTAAAGTGGAAAAAGATGAACACATAACTAAACACTAGACTGCTTACATACAGAGATCTGCTTGTGCAGGTGTGTGAAACTGGTTGGTGTGATTTGTAAAGCAAGCATTTAACAAGATGTGAGCGCCTGAGAATTGGTCCGTAAATGTCTGACATAAGAGTCTTGAGGTTTCCGTGTCTTTGTTTTTCAGTGGGGAGCTGCTGAGAATCTAAGCTACTGTGTTTTCTTGGGGGAACAAAGGCGAGACCTCGAGGTAACCGTAGCTGTGTTAAGGATTTTATTTCTCATACAACTGTGTGAAAAGGGGGCATGCAAACAATGTAACCATCTGTAGTAGACGCCATATTATCTGTGACAACTGATTCAACACTGTGGAAGAACAAGTCTGTTTAAACTGAAACTGATATGCTACAAAATTAGACATCACTTTAGAATGTATTTTTCTAGAAAAACCCCAGTAGTTTTTTAAATATCTATCTACAACGGAATAACAAATCTGAAGATTAAAATAACCACGTCAACTATGATTTTATCTATTATATGAGACAGGACTTTAAAGTTTATTATAAAGTGAAGCTCTTTTTTAGAAAATCTTATTTGAGATCAAATGAAAAGTGCGCAGCAACCGGGTGCAAGGTTGCAATTAAATATAACTATATTATATATTATAATATTATCATAACGGGAAAGACATAGTATCATACCTGCCAACATTAGGCTGGGAAAAAGATGAAGATTGCCCCTGCCCTCATATAACTCTGCACCACAAATTAATATAAAATGATACAGGGATGTGAGATTAAAATGACTTTTAGTAGTAAAGTACATTTAAAAATAACTCCCAAGATGTATAAAAGTCAACATCATTGCCAAGAGGACCATCAGTAAAAGGTGGAAGGATAATACTAACCCTTACAGAGTGGAGGCAAGACGAGCAAGCGTGAAGCAGGAGGCAAATGTCAATGAAAGGGAAGGTCTTTCATAGTCTGGGTCCAAAAATATGAAATATGAAATATGACTATGGAATTGGAGATTACCGGGAGATTTTTTTTTCCCTGCATTACACTTGATTTGTCACTTTGTTAGCGTGAACGATATGTTACTAGCCGCACTCACAATCAGGTTTGAATTAGAATGTTTTATGAAATGAGGTCACAGTATACAGTACAGTATACATTTGGTCACGAAGCATCAGTGGCTGCATCTGTTCAACTGTTGAACAACACAGAGATGACATGCAGCGTCTGATGCTAAACTGCACGTCACAAACATCCTGCAAGTAATTGGACTGAAAACAAACAAACAAACTCATCTTGGTGGGTCTGAATACTTGTCGTTGTCACCTTGGAGACGAATCATTATACTGTGGTTCAAATTATCGTACGGAGTTGCCCACAGTGCAGCTATGCAGAAATTACACAGTACCCATAGTTCTAAAGTGGGCACGAACAAGGCTGCCACAAACAACTTTATTTTTGAGTGCACTCCCTTCCTGTTATTTGAGGCAGATGTTTTAACAGATTTTTGAGCGGAGGCAAATACATGTTATGTTGGTCAGCTGCGTGTGCAGCTCGACAGATACAGCAGTGCCCCGAGCTCACAAAGTTACAACTTTAGGCACAGATGTTGGCTACAGTAACCACATGACGATGATCCAGCAGTAGTAAACATATTCAATCAGGCACTTACCGGAATTTAAAGAGTAATCAGCACCTTCCTCAGGGATGACTGGAATCTGCAGCTTGCAGGCCTTAAATGTAAGTTCTGCATACCACAGTCAGACTTGAGGTCACTTGATTTGAAATCAATGGATAGTAACGGTCACAGTATAAGGACTGTTTTGTTTTGTTATAATAAATAAATATTGTCAAACACTCAGAACACGCAAATAGTGTTATAATAAATAAATATTGTCAAACACACTCAGAACACACACTTGAATAAATAACTTCATTAAAAAAATAGTGTTATAATAAATTCCTGCACAGTGGAGAAGAAGCAGATGCTTCTTTGACCGGTGAACACCTGAAACTACTGACATTTATTATGGTATCTTAATGTGATATTACATCTGAAAGATAATATCATTTACAGTATATATTAGCTGACAGCATAGTGTTTGTGGAAAAAGTGGGAAAATTACAACTCAACATTTGTTCAAAAGCACAGTATGCCTCTTGGGGTCTCAATTAAAACAATAGTAGTATGATGATGCTATGAGTAGCCTGGGATCTTGGAAGTTGTTGCCTTTGTTGTTCAACAACCATAGTTGCAGATGGAAATCTATCTATAAAGATCCATCTATCTGACTCTGGCAGAAATGTTCACGGACGATATAATGTTGTAAAGTTATATTCACATTACATTTGCCAACTTCCTTACTCTCTGATTTATGTTTTCCCTGAAGTTTTGACAGTGTTGAAAATACTTAGGATAATGCAAATACACAATTCAACAAAACACATGAAATAAAAAATAATACATCTACTGTCCGTGCACAGTAAAAGTTTTTTTCTGGTGCAAAATGTTTGTTAAAGTCTCTGAAAGAAATCTGACAGTTGGTTCCAGTTTCGAACAAAGTTTGTTAGACGCTAGTATAGGGCTGCACGATTCTGGAAAAAATGTGAATCACGATTTTTTTGCTTAGAATTGAGATCACAATTCTCTGGCACGATTTTTTTTCACAAAATGTTTATTGCACTGATGAACTTGAACAAAACAAAACAAACATTGTAGAATGGCAGAGGCATACTACTATGCCTCTGCCAAAGCAATGTTTTTTTTGTTTTGTTCAAGTTCTATCGTTGGATGAAAAATTACTTTTACAAAAGAAAAAATATAAAAATTTAGTCACCAAGATGAGAGAGCATCCTTTAATACCTCATGTTGTACAGTGTTTATTGGGGCCGTATCCTGGCTAGGTGATATGTGATAGCTGCTGTGATCGGCTTTCTAAAACGGAGGCGTAATATTCCTCCTTTTCCAAAAGCTGCCTCTGAGGTAGGCGTAAACATGTGACGTGACGTGAAGCTCGAAGTTGGGCTGTGAACGGTGACAACGAATTCTTCTTCAAAGTAAGAGCTTTACATTGCACCACATTGGATTTTAGAACTGGGTTCTTAGCAGGGGGCTTTTAATTTGAAAGTAGCGACCATTCCTGGCTTGTTGCTACAAGCGGACACAACCAAACAGCAGGGGCGTTGCTAGGCCTGCAGCTTTACAGGGGCACAGCCCCCCCCCCGTCTCAGTCTTGCGTCTGACCAGTGTCCTCCTCAACAGATATATCTGTTTCTATAGAATCTATTCCTTCAGATTGTCCACCTGCATCTTCACCTGTCACAGGAGCTGTCAACTACTCCATTCTGTGATCATAAACTGTCTGTGATGAAAAATAGACTCAATGTGAAATCTCATCTGGAATTTTACAGGGGGGCACAGCGCATGTTTACCGGGGCACGTGCCCCGGTAAAAAGTGTCTGGCAACGCCCCTGCCAAACAGCTAGTGATCCAGGAGACGCTAGCATCTCCTGTGTAGCTAGGTGTAGCTTCTAGGAGACGCTAGCATCTCCTGGATCTCAGCGACCGTCCAGTTGTTCATCTTAATGTCCGCGGATGAAATGATGGACTGGCTGCTGTGATCAGCTGTTTCTTGGTGAAAGAAACAGTGCAGGTCATCGACACCTCCGCCCACCTCACGCAGGGGCCGGCACATTGACGGCTCAGATTTAGAGAGTAGGCGAGGCTGAAATGAGTGTAGCTTCCGAGCTGACAAAGCGGCGGACCAAAACAGTCCCCCAGTTTGCAGCCCTCTGTCTCAAACTGCGGACCAAGCCGCCAAGCGGACGGGCAGATTGGCGGCTTGCAGCCCTGTATAAAAACAGCTTCTCACTCACTCCTTCCAAACACGCAGGCGGGCTTCCTCCACTGAATAACGTGTTGTAATGACACTTTACCATAAATTGAGGGAGGAGGCAGCGGCAGTGCTGCGTTTGGGGGCGCTTCAAAAAATCCGGGAGGAAAATGGGAGCATTTGTTTGAGCTGCAGCTCGAGATATAAAATGCTTCAGAATCGCTGTGTGTTGAAATGAGATCACGCGTATGTGCGAATCGAGATCGCGATTTTTAAATTTTCTTTTAATTTTTCGTGCAGCCCTACGCTAGTATAACATCGACAGTGTTATACTAGTGCCTAACAAACTTTGACTGTGCTTTGTCAGCAATCAATGGAGAGCTAGTTTTGGCATCCCCCCTCTCTTTTTCATCCCGTTTCTTGTCATATCTCAAGCTGTCCTATCAAGGGGAAGGAGAGTCTGACAGGGAGTAAGACATTTAAACAGCTTTTCACAACATTTATTGCACAATGGATTCAGGGTTGATTTGCAGTGGTGATCCACTCTTTGACTGCTTCAAATCCACCCCAATTAACATTTCCTAGAACTGCACAGATGTTACACCTGACGAGTATCCCTTTCCCAGTCCTGCAACTCGTCTGTAACTCAAATCCACTCCAGCTTGACAAATGAAAAGCAAAGACCTCACTAATGTAAAACAAACACGCACATTTCTTTGATCTGTTGCACTGAAACCACGCGGATGCCTTTGCCAAGTTTGCCAGTTTGTCTGATCCTGTCGGTAGAGGAGGTAATGTCAGCTTACAGTTTGTAAGCTCTTACGTCATTATGAAGGGGTGTGAAAGTAAAGGCTGTCAAAGTTGGATTCATATGAGAAATATTCAATATCTGTGCTTTGATGTGCTTGGAGGGCAAGGCAGGTGTAAACCTTCAATTCAGCTCAGGTGTGGAAAGCAGAAGGTGGCAGAGGAAAAAAAAAAAACAAGGATGTTGAGAGGGAGTTGTCCTCTGAATTACCTCTTTGAAAATACACTCACCAGAAAGCCCCTGGGACATTATTATTTTCCTTCCTTCTTTGTCTTGGACTTGGACTGGTTGGGTTTTTGTGGGATGAAGTGAGAGTAAGAGGTCTAGTGTCTTTATTTCCCACGTTTTTTACTGACTACATGTCTGTGCTGGGATCCAACTGTGGCGTGGATGTTTACTTGTTGGAGGACCGCCTCTCTTTCCTCTCTGCGCTGTACGTATTGAGTTAAAGTACATGGGCTTGGTTGAAGAAGTAAGTGTTTATGTAAGTACAGTACATGTAATTCAACACTGATCTGGTTGGCTATTCCTGGTACTGTCTGAGTGCTAAAGGGGGAGAGAACAAATGACACACAACACAACCACAACAAGAAAGTAACCGCCACTGTAAGCTTGAAACAAGTAAAAAAGTAAATGTCACAGTATTATTGTAGATATGTGGTTTTATGATCAACAGAATGGCCAGAATAATACTGCCATGTTTCTTTTTTGTGCCTATTTTTTTTTTTTTGCATTTGAATGCTGCCAGTGCAGGATGTCAAAAGGCCACATCACTTAAGTCCATGACCAACCACATAAAGCTGACTGAATCCTCTGATACAGGAAGCCAAATAGTAAATGCTTATACAGGTTTATATTGATACTGTTTACCACAATCCAAACAGCATGACTTAATTCAGTGTCACTCTTGAGGCTATAATATGGTGGGAAATCTCTAATATCTGAAGCAAAAAACAACATATATAGGTTTCAGAGAAGACTGGGATGTGACTTTCTACACGTCGAGGGAGCAATAAGATCTCAATACTAATACAAATGTCTTAAAGAACACTGTGGAACAGATTTTGGACCTATTTTGTGTTTTTGTTTTTTCTTTCCTTCAATGTTTTATATTAATTCTTCTGAAAGTAAAATATCTTGAAGGTTTAAGAGGTCAAAGTGGAGGCTCCTCTCTCCCACAGAAAACACTACTCCGAAGAAGCCTCGTCAGTAGCCACGAATTTAATTCTGTGTCCTGGTGAGTTTTCTCAAGTATGTCATTATGAATTATAGTAAATAAATAAACACTGTACTTTGCACTCCATGCTTTGTAAACTCCAGTATTTTTGTACATTAATATACCAGAACTGTAGCGTAAAATCCAAAAGACTCCTGTAACTATGTACATTATATTCCAGATATCTGTGGCGATTATACAAAAGTGACTTATACAAGTGGCTTAGAGGGAGCCAAAATCATAAGTAAGCAGTAGCAGTGTGTGCAAAGGTTACAGCCCAACATGGATTTAACAAAATATTGCATGACTTCAGAGAGATCATGGATCCACTTCAGAAGAATCCGATGTCTTTGTTCCAGCACACACATTCTTCCTCCGTGAACTCTGCTCACTCCATGTTCCCACTTTGCATGTTTGAGCCTCAACTGTCAATCCTTTGACAAAAAACAGACTTCAAAGTCCTTGGGTGGGGCACAATTTCCTCCTAAAATGTTTGTAGATTAGTCTGATCTTAGCAAGTCTACCAAAACGGAATTTGCAAAACAATTACCTTCCTGTTCAAAGCGAGTATGCCATGCATTATTACAAAAAAAGTCTTCTGAGACATTTCAACATTTTACGTCTCCGGGATCTCCATTTGAAATGTTAACATTTGCGGTGTGTGTCCGTCACAGCAGGACTCTCTTTGAGGGTTTGAAGTGAACAAGCGCTTTTCTAATTGTCAGCTCTTGCTCCCTGTGCACATTAATCTGGGCAGCGCAGCCAGGGATTAGCTGCAAACAGAGGGGAAGTCCCTGCCCGTTGATCTCACATGGACCACAAATACACACACGCAGACACGCACAACTGAATAATGTGCGCACACACACACACGCACACGCACGCACACACACACACACACACACGATATTGCTTCCATTCCACGAGCTAATGAGAACCAGCTTTTCTTACCACTCACTGCATGTGACATGATGGAGTTCCACTGTATTAAGTCTGTTGACATTTAAGAATATAACAGAGTCAAGCCAGGAACCACCAGCGTGCTAAAGGCAGCAGGGTGGCCTCATGGTTACAGCAACCACCTTGTAACTGAAAAGGTCACAGGCGTGATCCCTCCAATGGCCCATATGTCCATCAAATTAAATTGAAGCCAAACCCTTTCATTCACTGTAACAGGCTCGAAATGTCAGCTGAACACCAAATGTGCAAATGATATGCTTCGGTGTTAGAATCGGTGCCTTTGTAATACAAATTTAGCTTTAAAGTTCATTGGTCAGCGCTTCAACTTATGTTTATATGAAACAGACTGTGATTGAGCCAGCTTTCATTTAAAATTATCCAAGTCTGCAACACATTATCACATGCATTCTGCATGGTCAGGTTGTGTTTTGGGCCAAAAATATGAAATTTACAACTTGACATTACAGCTGCTATATTCGGTGTATACTTACAGTGGATGACATGACGACTTGAAAGGGTTCACGCTTAATGATGAAACCACAGTGAATGATCCCCTGACTCTACATTTTCCTTCTGGGAGCATTACAGATAAATACAGCACCCGATACGATGTGATCTACCATCTGCTGACATTAAGAGCAGCAGAGGTATCTGGATTAATAAGTTAGACTACGGCTCCCAGTGAAGGAATCTTATATAGATTTTGATCTTAACATTTGTCAGATTTGACATATTACACACTGGTTATGACGATGGCTAGAATAAATAATGGAGGAATAGAAATAAACTCAAATAAACTTGACTATCCGCCACATTTTAACTGAGGAAGTATTGCACTATATACTAAAGCTATTGTGAACGATAGTGAGCATAATCAATTAGGAAATGTGTTACATCATTACAGACTCAACTTTTTGGTTGTAAAATAAAAATCTGAGTTGTAGACCTTTTACACAACATTAGAAAGTGTTGAGAGGGCGCTCTGTAGTCTGGTGGTACGGCAGCGGATACTTCTGTATCTCTTGCCAGATGGCAGCAGGCTGAACAGACTGTTACTCAGGTGGGTTAGGCTAAGCTTTTAATTAATTGGGCCAGGTCGGGCTCTAAAATGAAGGAATCAGGCCTAGTCAGATTGAGAATGTAATACTCTAATGGTTTAGTTTGTTATGGCAGAAACACGGACTGAGGCAGATGCATAGCTATAAAAAAAATACTGTCAAGATAAAACTACAATAAATTATTTAAAAAGTGAAATTAAGATGGCTCGAAATGCTAACTAGAGGTAAGAAGTCCTTAATAATGTGGCATCTGCAAACACACATCTCATATAAACCTCACCTCAAAGAATACTAAAGGCCAAGAAAAACAAAAGATAACATATTGTTAACTCTTGTTTTCCCTGGATAGAGCATCCCCCGATGTCTGATACATTTATTTATTTTCATCATAAATGTTAATTTATCACTTTTGTGGTCAGAGAAGTGAAGATATCCCACACCAGACGTAAATTTAGGACACACGCCAAATCTATTGCATCCCAGTTAGTGGGAACTGGTCTGTTGGAGCTCAGAGCTATGATTTAGGATGATTACACAGGTGTTTTCTCACATAAAAACGCACAGAGGAAGGTTGATTGAAACCAAAGTCTCTGAACTTTGCTCTCTGCCCCTCTTTATAAAAGATCAGTATCATTTTGTCTGTTTTGAAAGCCATAAGAAGTCTTTTCACCACTACACTCATTAATATAAAAAACTTCAAATAGAGCTCTTGCAGCTGTATAAAGAATTATGTGCCTATGAACTGAAACCAACACACAGACACACACACACACACACACACACACACACACACACACACACGCTCTAATAGCCCTGCTCACGGCATAATGATGAGTTGTTCCGTGATTACTGTTTACCCTGCTTAAAATAACTTATTAAACAGGTGCAGCATTATCAGAGCCTTATATTTGTGGACACATTCCCAGGCAGACAAAGCCACAGGTGTAAGGCTTTGAAAGGGAAAGTGTACATAGCACAATCAGTTCTTAAGACAGACAAATGAGTGCTGGGGCACAGGCTGGGCACAGCTTAAGCTAAATGTTTGCACTACATTCAATTACTTTTGTTCACTGAGGCAGTATTCAAAGTATTTGTTAAAGGCAGATTCCTACAGAGCATTAGGTGATTCACTGTGTAGCAACACGTAGGGGAGTGGGTCAGTTTTTCTTATGGCAGGCACACAGCCATATTTCCTAAACTTTAAATAGGAAGATTTTGCAGACAAACCTTGTAATTATTTTGTTTTAGACAAACTATTTGAAGAAGAAATAAAGAGGTGACAGTATGCCCGAACATTAATATGCTCTTATATTACCACTCTCTGTCAGGGGGGATGGTGGAGGAAGAAAGCTCAGTCCCCCAATTATATCTGCATCCATGTTCCCTCGACAAAATGTGGTAAGATTTTACTGCAGATAATAATTTAGGTGGTCAAACACAAACAAATGAAAGACCTGAAAGAGATTGATATTCCGTTATTCCGGTAATTAAAGGTTGAGCGGACAGAAATAAACACCACCAAAGAAGGTTATGATTAGGCCTTTGAAGAAGCAGATATGCTTCAGGATAAAAAAAACTGTGTTTAGGAAACTGAATGTGGCAATATAAGAGATATGCCTATAGAAAGCTGCAATACTGTTCTTTAAAGTTTAGACTTCTATACACACAAAGTGCTCTCAAGTGTTGTAATTGTTTAAGGATGTTCAGATTATACATCGGCATGGCAGAGGATTCAAAGCAACTCCAGCCAGCAACTCCTTAAAAACTAAATGCTAAAATTCAGTTTTTGATAAAAATGGTCATTATGGAAATGATTTATGCAATACATTTCCTGATCTGCCATCACAGTGGTTGAGTTTAGGAGAAAAGATTAGTTAGGGTTTGAGAAATATCATGGTTTGGGTTACAGAAAGTACTTGGTTAATGGTTAGGGAATCATGATCGTGGTTAAAATAAGAACATCTTGGTTAAGGATGGGGAAAGAACCCTGTCATGGTTAAAAGAAAACCGACATTGGTAGGAAACCAAAGCAATAAATGGTTTCCCACATCACTTTGTTGACCCATCCATCCACCCCGAGTTCCACCCCAGGAGGTTCGCTGGTTCTGTGATGATGCTACCCAGTTTCTGCTTTTGCTTCTGACAGACTACAGTTACAAGTCACATGGCCACTAGCGGGCGTTGTTTGGTAAGCGTCAAATCATTTGAACAAAATGAAGAGTTTCTGGATTTTGGCAACCCAATCAACATAATAAAAGTTTGCCAAGTAAGTTTCTGCAAAAACACAGGTAAGTTAAACTTGATGTTTCCTTATGTTGCAACTTTACCTTTGTTTAGGTTGAAGATTCTATTTTGGTTTAGGTTCACACACAAAAACCACTTGGTTAGGGTTAGGAGAAAAACAATGGCTTAGCTTCAAATACTGGACTCGCCACAAACACAGCTGGAAATGTCCCCTTGTGTCCTTAAAAATATCCAGTGGTGTGACTTAAGCTGCTGCGACCGTTTGGCAGCATTGCTGGCTTGTAATAATACCCCCAAAATCCTCTTTGCCTCCTGATGTGAAAGGTGGCTAATAAGCACACAGTTTAAACATGACACACATGTCAACCTTGGACATATCTCTGATTTGCAGAAACCTTAAATGCTACCGTTGCATCCTGGCTAGGTTGGTTTTGGACTGTTGGTTTGACAAAATAAGCAATGTTGAAGACTAGCTTTGGGTTCAAGGAAATTGTGATAAACATTTATCACATTGTTCTTTTCTTTATATTTTTTAAAACAATTTGTTGATAAATTGTGAACTGAAGAATAATCGATAATGAAAATATTTGTTAGTAGCAGCCCTGTTCCCTTATATTGCTGAGACCTCATGACAATGTTAATGACATGTTTTAATTTAACAGTCAAGATGGCAAAGTAGTGAGACACTCCGCTGCTTCTTGTCCAATCTTTTTATTTGATTTTGCATTACAACAATGCAGCTGAAAAAAACAAATAATTTGCTATTTTTTAAATCCATATAAAGTTTTGTGACGGTTGCACACATTGGACACACCCGCTTGTGGTGGGTTTTAGCCACAAATGTTTGCATGTAGGGTTAGGAAGACAGTTGGGGTGGATATTTGGGAGTACAATGTGTGTGAGTCCACAGAAAGTCAACATTTTTATTACAACAGCCACAATCTTTTCCTAACCATAAAATTGTGGCTCTGGTTGTCTAAACTTAATCAAACCTTCACCACAGAGGTGGTAGAGCAAGAAACACTCATGCATAATTTTTGGAATAGTCATCTGGGTCATTTTGGAAGGCGTTGACAACTTGTTTACACTATGACTACACTTTATAACCTTCTACTTATGTTTTACAGTATAAACTTCTTCCATCTTTTCTGTTGCTCAAAATCAAAAAAGGTAAAAGAAACAAAATTGAGTATGTAAAATAAAAACTCTAAATAAAGGGTTAGTGGGCCAAGACACAAGCTATTGCACCTGAAACATCCCAAAGGCATGTTATTGTCCTATCCATTTAAAAACATTAAGCCACAGAGCAACATCAATAGGCTAACAAGACAAACGTGTGCTGGCAGTGAAGCCACAATACCCAAAAGCCTTAGTTTCAGATAAACTGAAAGTATGCTGAGTGTCCTTATGTGGGGAACAATGAGGATGTGTGGTGGGAAGAGGAGGGAATCTTACACATACCAAACAGGCCACACAAAATTAAATGAAGTGTGTTTTTAAGAGTGGGAGGGACCCAAAATAAATCTTGAAAGACCTGACTATCATGCTCCTTGTCTGACTCTTATCCAAGTTTAGCCACGCACACAACTCGAGGTTAATTCTTTTGACCTGAGACAAACTCTTTCCACGTTATTAGGCATTTCTGCCGTTGACAGAAGCTTTCAAAGCCTGTTCGTTACAGACCAAACATGTCAGAGAAAGTACCAAGAATGCCAACCATCTCAATGTTTGCCTCCTGTTTGGTGGTCAAGATGAGTGACCTGTTCACAGGACTGTGAGTTTCAATCAGTTTCTTTTAACTTGTGCTCTATAGAGTTACAATCACCTGAGCATAATGCACTAATTTCAACACTAAACATGTTTTTTTTTGGTATTCTTAGATCATTATTCAACAGCTGACATGTGTTGTGTGTATTGTTTATTGTTTGTCTGCCACTTAACTCTAAGCTTCATGCTAGGAATAAGCAACACTGAAAAAATCAAAGTCATTTTGACCATGACCTGGCAGTCTTTCAAATGTTTAGAAATCACTCAGATAGTCAATCAAATCATTTTTGCCAAAAGAAATCTATGGATAGATGTATGATCTATGGAATGAACCATTTCAAGTCCAAAATCCTTATCTTTAGTGCGTATTCTCACTTTCTATTTTAATTTCACTGCAATGGTTTTCATAGAAAAAGTTGAATTTTAACATTCATCAAGTATTCTGTACTGTTGTGATTAAATTGTATAGTTGGGCTATGTATTTAGCTATGTACAAAATTCACATCTTCACGGCCATTATTTACTCTAATACTAAATCAAAATGTGAGTTATAACATAAAAAGTGGTGTCAGAATGAAATAAGAATTGTTTTCTACAAAAAAAATTATGTATTTTGTTTGAAATATCCTTGGATATTTGATTTGTGCTTTCAAAATGTGCACACAACCCAACACGTTTGTTTTATTTTTGTGTGTGTGTGTGTGTGTGTGTGTGTGTGTGTGTGTGGGGGGGTGGGTGGGTGCAAAACCGTTCTGCCCCGTGCAAAGTTAACTTAGACAAAATTAATTTCTCCACCTGATTGAAATACTAATATAATGTAACAGTATTTTGAGTGGAACTAACTGTGCTTTTAGTAGATCTTCACACACAAGGAACATGTGACAACAACTGAAAAAAACTGTATTGCAAAATGTTCAATAATATAACAAAACTACATTGAATAGCCTTCAGGTCGACTTTTTGTTCATTCACAAAATGCACTAAAAGCTGCCCACCAGTCTTCTACCACTGAGCAGTGGGTTCCACTGGAGCAGCAGGGGTTAAGCACCTTGCTCAAGGGCACATTGGTGCTAATTAAAAGGTGCCCTTGAGCATTGGCTATTCACTTCCCCTACACATACATTTTTCAGCCTGTGCAAGTTTCCTGGTCACGAGCGCACAGCTAACCTTTAGGCTACTGCTGGAGTTATTCTTCAGCACCTTTTTTATGCAAAGGGTCTGTGTTTATTTAGAGAAGCGATTATTAGTTGTGTTTACTCTGGGCGAAGGTTAAAACGTTACATGGCTGGATGAACTCACTCTTAACACAGGCTTCAGTTCCAGCGAAAACATTTTCGCAACATTGTCAGGTTCTCAGAATTCAAACCAATCGGTGTTTAGAAATTTTGATGACTTGTTTATCTTACCAATGGTAAGCAGCAAGGTGACAGCTGTAAATCTAAACATTCAATAAACATGAAACCTTACAGCTTAAGCTTTAAAACTGGTTCGGAAATCAAATTTGTTTCAATTCAAATACAGTGGAAGTTTCAAACCATAATCTCTACATATTTTGATTATCAAGTTTCACACCATGGTAGTGGCATGTCAAACACAAGCAAACTCTGCTCTATTGTCTATTGTACTGTAAATGTGACCATAATTTACAAATTGAACATCATGTTAACTTAAAACAAAGGATTAAGACGACAATCTCAATAGCTGTTTGCTGATTTAATAAATAAAATGAGAAGTAGGGTGATGTTCTCATATGATAACATAGAATAATACTACTTTTTGCAACCAGTGGAGTTCAAAAGAAGGCACTTCTACGTTGGCTTCACTGTTTAGACCCGAACGTTCTGGACAAGCTAGCTGGTTAGCATGCTCACTTGCATTGATAAATGTTCAATATAATACACATACGTTATAACATCAAACCTTCTTCATAACTTTAGTTAATGTTTGAATGTTTTCAACTAAAATGCTTACATATTGCACCTTTAGGGGGCAAATACAGGTGAAAAGCTTTCAGATCTGAGTGACAAATTGTAAGAAACAGCAGTCAGAAATAAATGAGGCTCAGTCAAATATGTTGAGCGAGCGCAGCTAACTTTCAGTGATTTGGGGTCAAGTGCCACAGAGCTCTCTACCAAACAGCTCACACCTGTGTGACTCAAAAGATGGCTGCACTGCAGTGACCACAACACTGAGACACAAAACAGAACACCTCGCCTCCTTGTAATTTGAAAGTTATTTTACAAACCATTATCGTAAATGTCTCTGTGCGACCTCTTTTTTAGTATCAGTTTATGATCCGTCAGTTGGCCCTGAGGGGGAAGGAAAGGGGAGGTGGGCTGAACTTGCTCCATGTGGGTTAAGTGGCAGCTCAATGTGTCATGGGAAAGAAAACATGCCCCCTGTGGCTGGCCTGTTTAAGGTATCCTTTCAAAGGTTATCGTCTCTCTTTAATGCCAACATCACAGGCTGGTCTGGCCCCCGAGCTAGTCGCAAACAGGAAGTCTCTGCTAATCCTGGTCTTCCCTAATGACGCAGAGGAATTCTCAATATTCCCATTGTCTTCCTGGCTGCACTTCCTTTAAGCCTTCATCTGCATTGTTTGGCTCTGATTCTTTTCAAGAACTATAAACTGGGACAAGTAGGATTTTTTTTTTAATCCATATTTGATGAAACGGGTGACGACTTTGAATACTTTCACTTTGTTCCCATGTTTGACTAAAAGTGGTCATCGCTGTGGTGTTTCTGCACTTTTGCAAAGATCACCTTGTAATCAAATAAATGTGGGCAACCTTGTGTTTATTTACTCCTTGGATTTTCTACTAATAAAGTTTTTTTCTGCGTGCATAGTGCAATTTTTTCAGCTGTCCATCCATTGTGGCTTTAGCTGCTCATGCTAAGTCGCCAGTTCTTGTGTTTATTCCAAACAAACCGCTTGTGCCGTCACTAAAACATCATTTCCAGTAAATGAGAGGGTTTTTTTAAATCTGAAACAGAAAGTTCAGAGTAGTAACTGTACTCTTTCTGCACCTTTGTTTGTTTTAAATAAACTGCATGAAAACTCAAGTGTTGTGTTGTGCCACTTCCTGGTTCGCTCCGAATGCTGATGCACAGATTAAAGCCGAGCCCGTCATGGGTATAGTCCAGTCCAGCTCAGCTCCTATCAGCATTATTCCAAAGCACTCAGGCATGACATCTGCCAAGAGGCCTGCTGCAGGGTTTGGCCTCATCACCAGGAACATGTCCAAGTCAAATATTGTTGCCCTCGCACATTGTGGGGCAGCACCCTGTCACAGCTCCTCTTTAACCAGGAGGTGATGTTTATGACAGCACTCGGAAAATTAATGGCACTGTTTCCAGGAGGAGGAAAAAAAAAAGAAGTGGGAGGCACAGCGTACCACACACACTCGCAGTGCATTTGGATGTAGTGGTGAGAAGGGGAAGGTGGGGTCAGGGCTATTGGTTTTTTCTTTTTTTTCTTACATCACAACTTGACCACTGTGTTATCAGCAGTGCAGATATGTTCGACACGGCGCTTCAGAAAAGTAGGATCAAAGTGGATGACATAAGCCAGCAGAGCCTTCAGAGGAATAAGATAAATGTACAGAGTGTAGTCTTTATCAAAGGCTCGACTGTTTTAAGATCCTGATTAAAGCTTGCAGAGCTCCCCCTCCCCCCTTCCCAGTGGAAATAGGTGTTCAAACATGATTCTGTTTTAGTTGGCCTGCAGCTCTGCTGAGAAGCTCCCCCTTTGGGCTTGCCATGAGACTCCTGCAATTGCCGGCTGTCACACTGCAGCACAAGGAATTCACAGTGTTTTTACTGTGTTTTTCAAACCATGAAATGCACTTCAGTTCAGCCCTACAAGAGGAAAAGAATAATAGAGAGTGTGATTTCGTTTGATCTCTGCTTTCTGCGGCTCTGAAATAACTAAATAGGGGGCTTGTGGTTTGAGACAACTCGAACATTGACCAAAGCAATAAGTCATGCTACAGGTCCGGAAGTGCAAACATGTTTATCTTTTTCACCCTTTTCCTGCTGTCTGCTGGCTGATATCAGGCGGCTTTCTGCTAAGACAAGATGAGTGGATTTTGTTTTGTTTTTTTGTCATGCGGGAAAAGATAAATGAGGGGAGGCATCCATATAACAACCAGGACACCAGTGTGATATCAGCTGAGCCAGATGGTGGCTGGAAATAGGTCGCTGATAAATACAGTCAAGCTGGAAGTACTGTAAGGGCACACAACTGAAAAAAGACCAGGCGGGCAAGATGGGAGTAAATACCAGCCCTAAGTACTGGGCAGTTCTGGCTGTGGTTTGGAGGTTTATCTACTGAACCAGCCACTTTGGTAGCTAACTAAAGAAAATAGTTGAAGCAGCAGGTGAGTTCTGGCCAGCCACTGTGGTAACTGTGGCCAAATGTTAGTTTGGATATGTGTGGTTGTCATTTGGAGTGGAGACAGAAAATTTGTTCTAGTGTGCTCCTGTAATAAACAGTATTATTTAGTGATTTGTGGGACCAGTGGTTTCTGTGCTGAGCAGTGAAGAATGCATTCTTCCTGGATTTTGAATGATTAGTTTGGGTTTCTTTAGGCAGATGTTTGTTTGTTTTTTTAACTCGACCAAGGGGGTTATGTTCTCGCCTTGTCCGTTTATTGGTTGGCTGGTTGGTTGGATTGTCAGCAGGATTAAACAAAAACTACTGAAGAGATTTCTACCAAACTTGAATTAAGGGATCCCGTTAACCTTTGGTGTGGATCCAGATAAAGGGGTGGATCCAGGAGTTTTTTCTCACTTCCTTTACCTTGCAAGATGTTTTTCAACATTTTCGCTAATTTCACCAGGGATAATGTATGAACCTTCAGTCATATTTAGGTGGCTGGTATCAATGACAAAGTCAAAATTGATGCAGATCCAAATAAAAATCTGAATTATGTTTAATTTGATACTATATTACACTTGATTGAATTGGGACTGCTGTGCCTTGGCGGAGGTACGCTCTACTAAGTACTATTCTAGTTGTTTTCTATTTTCATGCATGTGCTCAGTCTGATGCTAACATCCAAGTTAGTCTCTATTTACTCCAAGCAAAACAATGTTACTGTAGCTGGAAAATGTAGCACGTCCTGTTTGAGGACTCTTCCCAGGAAGGATCTTTCTCATGTTTAGAGCAACATGTAAACAAAAAGGAAAAAGCATCTGGTGCCTTGTTCATGACACGGCGGCACAAAATGACGGGAGAGCAAAGTGGAGGGAAATTAGACAACAGCTGAGGTTTCAGGTGCCTTTCCTGACACAAGCTGTGAGTTACCATAGAGTTCTCTACCCATCCAGTACTGCAACATTTCAGAGCTGAACCTGACCCAAGACCCAATGCTTTTGTTATTTTATTTCTCCATCCCATGCAATGCCAACAAATTATCTTGTTCCTTTCTCTCCTTTGACACTAACTGCTTTCAACTACATGACATGCAGGAAAGCAAACAACTGGCATGGTCAGAGAGAGACAAGGAGACATTTCTTCACACATTATACAGTATTTTAAAATTCATTCAGGCCTTTCTGCTGTTTTTGGCTCAGGGCACTCAATCAAAGGAATTACTGAAGGTAAACTTCAGAATTACTGGTGCAAAAAAATGTATTCCTTAAAAACATACATGTACTTAAGGAAAACTGCTCATCACGACAAGATTAACTGAATATTAAGTCATACATAGCCATCCTGAAGCTTTCAAAATACATTGTATACAAGTCTCCAGAGCTCACTATCTGGCATAAGATAAATAGGTTACATCCTGACAAATATGGTCGTGCAATTTTTCACACTTCTTTGCCTTTCAACAAGCCTCATTAAAGCAAAATCAGTTTCAACATCCACATGTGATATATTGCAATGTCAGATAAAATCACAGCGTGATACATGTTTTTTTTTTTTTTACAATTCACAGCAGCTGCACACATTAACAAACAGAAGTGTTTATTCTTTCTTGTTTTAACACACATCTTTGGTTAAGTGTACTGTGTAATTAATGTGTGATAGTGTCTTCTTCCTCATTACACGAACAAACAACACAATTATGTCAGTTCTGTTCTCTAAGTTTTTCAATTGTTGTGCTCTTTTTGTTAAGAACCAATATTGACATTTTTCAGCCTAGATCTGTTGCTCAGAAAGGTTTAAGTGAATGTGTTCTCTAAACTTGCTCACAGTGGTGTTCATGGTCTCTGTAGCTTTGTCAGCATCTTTGTACCCAACAGTGACATCTCAGACAAACTGCTAGTTTGGGCTAAACTACAATTTTCAACTCATTTTCTTCGGTCTGTGGCCAAACTGTCTCCAAACTTAATTTGGTAAAAATCAGGAATGCATGATATATATCGGGCCGAGAAATTATCAGCCCGATAATGGAAAATTTAAGTTATTGGTTAACAGCAGAAAAATTAATTATAGCCCATATATAAACAGATCATACAAAACTGAATTGCTTTACTTGACTTAACAAGTACAGTACACACGGTATGTGGCGGAATGCATCTTTAAAGTTATCAATAAACAATTAACAAGAGAGAAGAAGAAGAAGAGCAACAATTCTGCTGTCGCATTCATGACGTAGAGCTGCTGCACTTATGTAGAGCCATGCAATATGGACAGGAGCTGCACTTGTTGTCGCTTGAGTGGGTGTTGTTTTTCCCAAGTTCAGAAGAAGACAACACAGTTGTAACTTGCAATAAACAAGTGTTCGGAGAGGAGGAGAAAAGTATATGAATTTAACACAATAAATCTTATTAGAGCTATGAATAATAAATCATCCATCTTTTCCCACTAGATCTTAGCTTTTTTACCCTCAGGGGTGCATAAACTACAGGTTATGAACTATTGGTTATCAGTATCTTCTGAAAAGATCCAATTCGTGCATCCCTAGTAAAATTATTGTCATTAATGAGATATTAGAGCATCAAACATGCATTTTAGGTGAATGAGATGTATACATTTTGAAATAACATCATGAAAAAATACCATTTGTATGTAAACTAGTACGTGATGCAGGTATTTTCTACCCAGAAGTTAAATAAACATTGTGATTGTTGGATGACACACATGACTAGGTTTACTTAATGAAAACAGGCCCCAAATTAAAAATGTCCTTTGTTTAATATCAGGTAGCTCTAAACCAAGTCCTTTGTATTTGTTAATAGACTCAAACCATCTGCATTTCTCTCTGGCATGAACCTCATACATGTGTTAATATGTATTACAATGACATGAAAATATGCTGAGAATTCTGCCTGTCTATTTTAGAAGCTTGAAAGTTAAACCATGAGCTCAAATCTTAGGCATTTAAGTGAGACAGCGTGTAGGAAACAGAGAGACACGCTAACACTGACCTGATGAGAAACTGTCCATCAACGGCAGCTGGTCTCTCAGGATACAAAAAAAACCCCCCACCAAACTCCTGGATTTGATCTTAGATGGCAGAGAGGGACGAGACTGTTTGTGGGCCGAAGACATGGTGAGAAGGTACAGGGGCTGAGGCCTGGACGCCTCTGGAAGACATGTGCACTGTTCTAAGTAGGAGAGATGCCGTCCAGTATTTACTCAGGTGGAATAATACACAGCCAAAGCAGTCCAGTGTGTAGTGATAACACAAAGAAGATTCTGCAGAATGTGCTCCATATGTTGCTAAGAGCAGAGAAGCATTAGCTGAATTCCCAGATTGGGTACCAATGTTTTAACCATAAATGGATTCCTTCATCACTCATGTGGCTACCTTGTTAGACAAAATGATTACCTAGTGAACATTGGTAGAGCTGAAAGAATATACACATAGCTAAGTGTGAAGGAGGTTGCACACTAAGGCGAGAGTTTTCTGAGAGTATTAAACAGACTGATAACTAGTAGGGATGCACCGATCCGATATTAAGATCGGATATCGGCTCCGATATTGACAAAACGGCTGGATCGGGGATCGGTAAAATGAAACAGATCCACCAACCGATCCAATTATTTTTTTTCGCCGTCGCAGCACATCCTACGTCATTCGTCAGCGTCAGTGTGTCGCATGCTGGAAGAGCGCAAGTTGTTGTTTGACCAACTTTTTACTAGTTTATTCTCAGGTTCAGCTGCTATGTTTTATTTTGTATTCCTGTTTGCAGGACGTTACACGTACTCACGTCACATTTCTCCGCTGATTAGCTAGTAGCCCCGCCATCAGCTGTTAGCCTAGCAACGCTAACTTTCAAACCGACGTACTCAATACTATGTGGGCTGTCCATCGTTGCTCCGTCGGTCCTCCCTCCACCACAACCTCAGGGTTATTCACCGCCGGGCTGCTTTGTCTCCTCCTCTGCTGCTGCGGTCTCCCCGGCTCGCAGCGATGCTGGATGGTCGCCCCGCTGTGTGCACGGAGCCTCCAGACGCTAGTTTGTTTACAGACGGTGCTACTGACTTCAGTGCTAGTGTTCCCTCCGTGCTGACTGACAGGCACTCCATTCATTTTTTGATTTGTTTGTTCCACTTTGTTACGTGTGTCCTTGGGTACCCTGACAGGCGCTATATAAATTAAATGTATTATTATTATTATTATTATTATTATTATTATTATTATTATTATTATTATTATTATTAATGTTACACATGTTTACAATGTTCGGTAACTGTTTGATTATTTTGTCTTAGTTAGGAAAGTCTGGTGCCTTTAGTCCCTTTCACATAGTGGAAGGTATACAGTTTATTATTAATTCAACAACGGTATCGGATCGGTATCGGGTATCGACCGATATGCTCAGTCCAGGTATCGGTATCGGATTGGATCGGAAAAAACTGGATCGGTGCATCTCTAATAACTAGAGCTGCAGAATGGCTTCAAGATCTACTTTAGGATGGTGGCTGTCCAGTTTGATAGATTCCTGTAGGCTGGATGCTCGCATTACTTTAATCCACTTGATCCTGAACAGCAGCCAACAGATACTTGGCTACACTGCTTGTCACCTTGTGGAATTATCATCTTTAAAATGTTGTAGTAAAACAGACCTTTTTCTGCATTACATGAATAGTTGAGATTTAAATTTACAAATTGAGGACTCCAGATCAATTGATGATTTGTGCTCTCGCCTGCAGAAGAGCAATCAAAATGTATACTCATACATAAACGTCTCAATAGGTTATATGAACTTTCCTAGAACAACATGACCCAGTATGAATGCTGGGGAGTACCAGCAACCTGACCTTTGTAGTCCTGTGGCTGATGTTGTGAAACAGTTGCTAGGTTTAGGCACTAGAATTACATGGGACGTTTTAGGAAGATCATGGTCTGGGTTGAAGTTCATTACTAAAACAACTTAAGTTATATACAGTATGTGATGTAAGTTAAGTATGTTACGTAGAAGTTAAATATGAAAATAATTAAAGTTAAATATATAATCTTTTTTCTCTTGTCAAAACTCATTGCTTATGCTCTGGTAGGGTTTAGGCACAAAAACAGCTCGGTTAGGGTTATAAAAAGATCATGCTTTAGCTTTAATTACCTGTTTTGGTCACCAGAAATACCGCTAGAGATTTCCCGAAGTCTCGTTAAAACCACCTGGACAACTCAAACACGGTTCAAATCGCACACAACTGGCTGAGCAGTCGTTGCCCCCAACTAACATGAAAACCAGGTAATAAACAGGTAATGTGAACATGATACGATATGTTTTGTAGCCGATGACATCTACACACTTGAACGTATTTGTAGTTTGCAGAAATTTCAACTATTAATATTTTATCCTGGTTACTGGGCTGCCTTCTTCACACCCGACATTGTGACCACTACCACTAGGTGTAGTTGCCTTACAATACACGTAAATATGGGTTACAGTAAGCTGCTTGCACAGACAACCTTTACAAATGTGGTTTTGGTGAGGATGGGCTGAATCTGTTATATACAGTATGTTCTCTTCTTTAAAATGGATACAGTAGTTACAAATTGCTTAAGGATAACTGCACCTGTAGCATCAGTTGAGTCACACAGTTTAAATTCAGACTATGAGTAACCCTTGGCTTTCCTCCCTGACAGAATGCCAGGAAGAAGATGGGTCCAGACACAAACTGGAGAGATCTAATCACTGTTTTGGAGGAGAATCTAAAGGGATGATGTAATCAGGATGGGACGCAGAGGAAATGTAAACAAAAGGAGCGATGTATGACTGCATCAATATATTTTCTTTCTTCAGAATGTGCTTCTGTAAATTATTTGAAGAATTAGATTAGATAAGATGTTTTTTGTTGCGCACTTTTATCCATAACTGTTAATTTAAAGGTGTTTAAGTGACTATATTTCACAATGTAGCAGGTTTATCATAGGACCTGTTATACAAAGTGTTGATTTGGAGCCTAAGGAGTCTAAAAAACACTGCCTGCACATGGCAGGTGCACATTCCTCCAGGGACAAGCCAGAAACCCTCAGGTAGTATTTAACACAGATGTTCAATCCTCCCCAGCATAAAACAAGCACAAGCACTCTGTGTCCTCTAATACATGGATGGGAGTTGGAGTGAAAACATGCTAAGGTTCATGAGACCATGAAAAGTGCAAATGAAAGGAATGCAAAAGATATGGCTGTAAGTAATGACTGATTACAGCAATGGATGATTTCAGCTTCACAGTATTAAATATGTTGGACAGAGACAAGACTGTGACCTTGATATGTCAAACGGAAATGTTCAGGCCAAACGGAACTCTGCAAATGAGTTCTGACTGCATATTACAGACCTTCAGCTATATTCAAGGTTTTAAAATGACAAAATCCGGATGATTAAATGTCTCAGATTATTTATGAATGACACAAAAAATTTGATTCCCTTTACCCTACTGCTACTACTACTAATGAATAATGGTGGTTTATTGATGTGTTCTGTGTTTAATCATTATATTTGTGCAAATGTGTATTCACCCCAAAACAGCAGGAATACTTTACTGTACATTAGCCCCAAGCTCGTGTGAAACAGTACACATCAAGGGTGTATTTGTCAGTTTGTTTAAGTTCAGGTCAACTCTATCAATTGATTTATCCACCTTTGATACAATTCAATATGTGCTTTGAAAGGATTTATTTCCACCACACAATATGACCGTAGAGATTTAAAAATGTCGGACTTCAACAGGTACTAAGAGTCGCGTGTGGAAATATTTTGCATTCGAGGCGGATGAATACGGAGCAATTCTAGACTCAAACAAGCCGACATGCAAACAGTGCCTCAGAAGTTTATAAACGAAAGGAGAAAGCACGTCAAACCTGGCCAAACACCTCAAAGACAGGCACCCCGACTTGTTTAGAGAATTCAATTCGTGGCATCGAATTAGTATCGAGAATCGTGGAAATTCATAGGTATTGGTATCGACTACTGAAATTCTGGTATCGTGACAACCCTATAAAAGATAACAGCTTGTAATATACATTGGAAAATCAGTATCTGGACCTACATTACTTGAAAACACAGGCTATGATAAGACCCAGGTTGCAGGTTGTTAAGTTGCTGCAGTGGAAAAGCACCACATGAATGTAAGCTCTTGTGTATCTACACTCTTTGTTGCCTGTGATTTAAGAGCTATTAATCCAACACAAAGCACACGGGACCACCTTAATACCAAAAGAAAATATAGTAATCCCCTCAATAATCTGCCTTCCAATGAATCTTCAACTGTGTCCAAAATAAGAGCTTTTACAGACTGGGGACAAAAAGCAGTCGTAGTTTATCCAGACTCCCAGATGGCCTCCACTTAATATAAGACTTCCTTTGATACCAAGCAGAGGGCTTAATATGATTCCCCATCTTCCCAGTGGCAAATCAAGCTGATGGATGTGTTGATGGTGATGGGCCACAGCTCAAATATGTTCACAAAGCATTCAGGGAAAAAAAAGAAAATCCACCAAATGCATTGAGTTAAAAAAAAAAATACAATCCCAAGAGATTAGATTAAGTGTATCCGTTTTCATTTGCTCTGAAAATGGTCCAGGGGCCACATTTTTGGGGCGATCTCTCTGGACAATAGCAGCTGTTCACAGGAGGGAGGGGGCAGAAGAAATCATTATAATGGGGCTCATCCAGGCTTTCAGTGGCAGAAGAGTGAGGAGAGCAGTGCCACTTGCATCCTGAGACAAGTCTGGTATATCATGTGATGTTTGATTTCATGGTTAAACAAACCTTTCATTCACCCTGAAATGGCTTCCAAATGGCCCACAGCATGTTCTCACTGGATTTGTCTTTTGCAACTTCAACCCCCGACTAATTATGCTTTCATTCAAGGAAACATTGCGTGTCAGAGCTTTGCTATTGATATCAGCTGCATCACTTAGAGGAAACTTTGCCTCAATAATATTGATTCAGATTGTTTTCAGTTCATTATAATTTATCAATTAAGATTGATAAAGAACTCTAAAAAACATTTGTGCTGTATATAACATGAGAGTGGTTTAACTTGCCTCTTCCCCATTCCTTGACAGTGGCAGATATAGTGCACTTAAAGACAGGGCACAGCTGCCATGTTGGCTGCCTGGACTAACATAACACATAATGATTTGGCTATCCATTTTCTTTTTATAGACTAAGACCCTAGCCATGAAATTCACATCTTGTAATTGGCCAAAAGTAATATTTCGCAATTACTCGATAGGGTTTTCCCTCAAGATCTGCAACTGTGAGAAACTGCAGTCCAAGTATTACAGTTTAAAGCTCACAGGAGAAGTGGTCACATGAATCAGGAGCCAGAATAACACTGGGGCTGGTTTTGTGTCATTTATGATATAATCGTGTAGGTTTTTCTGCCTGCATCAAATGAAAATCAAGTCCTTGGACTAAAGGAAGAAAACAGATGCTGATCAGATTCTCAAATATCACAATGGTTGCTTCTCCAGACAAAAAGTCCTTTTTGTCCACTTGATAGATGGTTGCAAACTGCTGGGGCCTTATCCCCACCTCTCCACAACTCTGTGACACCATTCAAGTCAAGGTCATATGATAGCCCTGCAGGACTCTTTCCTTTCTAAAGGCTGTCCACCTTCGTCCTGCTGCTTTGAAATCAAACTTGCCATTGTTATTTTTACTGCCCATGACAAGGACAAAGGAACTGGGCAGCAGGGACACACACACAGCTTGTAATGCAATAGGGCTGGGAATTCCTCTTTAATTTCAATGC
The DNA here is from genome assembly GCA_963678695.2 of Diplodus puntazzo. Classification (NCBI taxonomy): domain Eukaryota; kingdom Metazoa; phylum Chordata; class Actinopteri; order Spariformes; family Sparidae; genus Diplodus; species Diplodus puntazzo. The sequence goes on along the minus strand of OZ023159.1, from coordinate 18,561,340 downwards.
TATACTTGATCTCTGGGCTGCATGACTGACCACCTTATTATCTATAGCGACAGGAGCTTATCAATACAGAACTCGCTGGGTCCACAGACCAAAGACAAACACTTCCTTTATGCAGGATGTCCCCTCTGGGCATGAGACACGTAGCGCAGGCCAACCAGCTAAATTCCACAACTGAAAGGGTGGGAAACTGAAAATCATTTCTAAACCATCAAATTAGTCGAACAAAATAGTAGAATTAAAAGAAGGGGAAGAAAACACTTCTTCTGGAGAGGTTTCTCAAGTGTCTTAATTCTAAAAATCCGCATTCATATTGAACAAAATGAAAGTGGAGTCTTGACTTTAAATGAGTTACAAATCAGTTTCAAAATATTAAGCTAAGTTTAAATGTGTCCACATTGGTCTAAAACTGTCTTTTGGTGAACTACACAAATGATCATTAATTCTAGTTCAAGTTAAAATATTGGCTGTCATGAATCAAAACCACTATAAATATGCCTACATGTGACTATTTAACACATTTGAAATACCATGCATATGTGTAATACAATGACATAATGCTCTTCTTCATCAATCTAAAATAAACTTTGAGCTGCTGTTAGTTGACAGATGTCTTTTCCTGTCCCGTATAAAAATAACCTGTATTTATAATTGGAAAACAAGAATAAATAGGAGGCAAAGGCCATTTCTCCAATGACAAAATAAAAAAGGAATACTTAATTTACATCCCACTGTTCCACCTCCAAGAACATTAATACTATGTGGAACTTTCATAAACGTAACTAAACGGTTACGTCAGATTGAATATGTAGATAAATTAGACACAACTTCCACAAACAAAGTGATTCATGAACAAGTGTTAGCTCTTGCTCACACTGTCACTCAACACTAAAATGCCTCCATGTGTGCACACGCTTACATTATGCAACTGGGACTACTGGCCCCATAAATGAGTGCTTTTTCTGAGACTACTGTGTTATGTGTTATTATATTATTATATTTTCTTTTCTTTACTACTTACACAACAAATGGACTTCTGTGATAGCCCTGCTGCTCAGGAATGAGCTGAGAGCAAACAAACTAATTCCTGGCAACGCACCTGTCAACACAGGTGCTTTGTTTCACTGAAGTACCCTCTTGTTAAGGAGTGAGTGATGGCTTTACCACTGAAATAAGAAACATATTTATTAGCCTCTTCAGGGTTGTGAATATTTACTTTCAGGTTTCATTGTGTTGTTTAGTCAGTCAAAATTGATTTGTATCTAAAAAAAGAGATTCAACAGACTGAGATTCAAGTTTGATGAAGGTGAAATACATTATCATCATCATTCACCATGTCTGTCATTTAATTACTTTACAGTGCACCCTGCGTAACCATGTTATTCAACTGCTGATGAAATGATACCATCTCATGCTATGATTTTAGAAATTAAATGGTAAATGAATGTGGTTTGGTTGGTGGAACACAAATAAAAGTTACATTTGGGTGTATTTTGGTGGTCATGGTCATCATGCCACATCAATGTGCCATTTTTGTTCACCTTCTTCACCTTGGAGATTTTGGACACTGCTAAAGCTTTAAAATGACATCTGTTGTGTCCACAAAGCACATGTTTGAGACAACTTTTAATCGAACACACTGAATTCAAATTAACAGTCAAATTCAGGGCGGAAGCTGTATATTATCACCCAAACTTTTAACAACAGTGGTCCACTGCATTGTAGTGCTACATGTTGTGCCTTCCAATGCCAAAGAGCCCAAATTCTCTTCGATGTAGCAGTTCAGCAAAATGGTGCTGCTAGGCATAACAACAACATCTTGACAAGTTGTATAAAACCCACATTTTCTATACAGAATATGATGTCATTGTAGCAGCACCAGTCAAGACTGAGTCCAGTTGTGAAGCTTACTGTAGCTGGGCAAATTAATCTTGTGTATTTATCTTATTTGAAGAAAAAATTAATTTGGCACATGTATGATAGTTATTAAATACCTAAAAGAAAGATTTCTTATTCTATTTTATTTATCTATTTACTCTTTATGCCCCACTTATAGTATTGTGTGTATATCACTTTTGGCTGAAGAACCCTACAAATGCCATATAGTCAAGTGTATGCAGAACTGCTTTTATCTGTGCCCATTCATTAGTTTAACATTAATTTGATATGTTGCAATTCCACATTGATAACATCAGAGCCTCTCAACAAACAACAGAAAACAAACAGGGAGCAGGGTGGGTGGTGGCAGCACACCTTCAGTTTCAGATGTGAATCTCTCAACAATGGACACCCTCAGGCATCCTGCGCAGGTGTGACCTGGATTTGATAAAAAACTTAACTTCTTACCCAGTGCAAATAAAGCCAAAGCTGCCCAGGTGCAGCTTTTATTTGTGTGTGACTTTTGGCAGTGAAGCAGCTTTCGCAACAGGGCCGGGGAAGCAAAAACACAATGAAGGCAATGCGCTGAAAGCTTTACATGTTCAGCTGATCAGAGAGATAGTTGGGGGCTCCTTCTACAGACAAAAAAAAAACTTATGAGAAAACTAGAAGCAAAAATGTGTGAAAGTCATTATTTTGAATTCAAAATAGTCTTCCCAGTATTCCTTTGCTTCCATCCTAAAGAGAGGGAGACATGAGGGTGTAGGGATGGCTCACAAAGGGAAGACGAGCTCTGTTCATCAAGAGTCATGTCTGCTATCAATCTTTTGTTATGCCATTTGGGGCAGGGCAGAATAGGCAGAATAACCTGACAAGTGTATTAACTGACAGGTGTAATTTCAACCTGACTTGAAAGGCTGAGCATGACATGAAAGGAGGAGAAAAGAGTGACTCCTCTGATGAATGAGACGGAAGATGACAATGAAAATGTCATCCATTTAAAGGAGAGCCAATAACTCAACTTTAAGTATTTTCTTTTCCTCGTCCATTGTGCACCTGAAATGGATGATTTTCTGTGTCCTAACAGACCTTCACAACAACAATGAAACCCTTTTTGATAAATTAAGTAGATGACACCTGAGACAGTGTCAGCAAACACTGGTTGAGTTTACGATAAAGACAGTGGACATTTAAAGTCAAATAAAACTGATCCAGCAATTTGTGTTTGAGAACATGTGAAATCAACCAGGAAAGACTGGCTGATACATTTAATGCAAAGCTGGTGGGTCTGTTAAAGCATGCACAATTAAAAATGACTTGAAATAACAATAATGTGCAAACATAAAAAATAATGGAAAAGAGTGAAAAACACATGTAGGACAAGGACTGCTTTGCATTAGAGTGCAGTACAAAAGTGCAGATATGAGGACCTGGAACGTGTTAGTGCGACTGATCCTCCAGTTTGAGCAGCGTGGCAGATAGGAGCTTGAGTCATGTGTTTCAAAAAGAAAGCCCACATTCAGCTGTGTGAGAGATACCTTACGACAGCGCTGGGTGGTCTTATTATTGAACCTTATCAAAGATTAACTCAGGTAATTTGACACTTTCATAAAGAGGATTTTAGGTGCACAGGGAGGAAATCCAAACCGCGTCCAACGTCTTCATGCTGCATAATTGTTAGCAATTTTTAGCAGATGTCAGTATGAGAAAACAGCATCTTTAACATATTTATGAATACCATATGGAATGATGCATACAAGCAAATTACAATTCAAATATTAAAAAATTTACATATATTTCTGGATGAATTTAAATGTGTGTGAATCAGGGTATAACACAGGTTTTACTGTATGTCCACACATGTGTGGATACATCTGTGTTATGTAAATACACCAATGAGGTCAAGCCTTGTCAAACTGTATAAAGATTACCTGTTACTGAAACAGTTTCAAAGACCAGAGGCATTAAGCGCACAGATGTGGGTTCAATTTTAAACAGAGCGAGGCTCCAAGGAAAATAAACACCTTCCCCATCGGATTTTTCAGCAAAGGAAGCTCTTAAGAGATGAAAAATAAGGAGAAGTGGGAAAATATAATGTCAGCAAAACAAAGTCGGTAATAGACAACACGATATTTTGCTTGTTTTTATTCTGGCTCTCCTTTCTGTAAATGGGAACAGATATTCTAAATCACTTAATATTTCACCAGAGTTTTCTTTGAAAGGGAAGAGCTATTCGTATATCTCTTCAATGGCTGACGGTTTAAAGGGCTGACAAGGAAGAAGGGGGGCTTTTGCATGGTATTGTTTACACAGTGAACATCCAGTGGGAAAACTTCTGGTGTTACTACCTCTGCTCCCTTCCGCGCACTGTGTGATCTCATAATTGCAAAGCCCATAGGGGCAGGTAAATGGAGGTCAAACTAAAATTATTTTTTGAACTCCAACATCTCGTAAATGGATCATTTGAAGTCTATCAAGACTAATATAACTAGGCAGAACAATGCATGTGCTAAGTACAATCCCTGGGACACAGTCCATTTATACTATAAGTAGTACTAATCATTTAACATCTAAACTTGACTTCTAGGACAGATGTGTAACAGTATCACAGCAGTTTGTAGAATTACTAAACAATATAATCCATAGGATAAGTATACGTGGACATGGATTTTAGATTTTTTTTTTGTGCCTGCCTCACGATCGTTTGACCGACATATATAATACAATTTCTGAACCATGCTGGAATTGCTAAGAGGTTGGCAGGATTGATGGCTGCATACATTATCCAGGAGTGTCACACTATAATCCACGTTGCATCCAGTCAACAAAAGCACTTTGGTTAAGGTTAGGAAAACATATTTTCAATTTGTGATTTGATACACTTTAGTTAAATTGAATGTCAATGAAAGATCCTAATTTTGGTTATATTATATTTGGTTATATATATTAATAAAAAATAAGTTCATGAAGGAGCAACAAAATGTAATCTTTAGGTTTCGTTTACACTAACAGGATTTTCATGGTAAATTAAGATTTGAGTGCTGAACCAATACCAACCTTTGACCTCCTGCTCCATCTTACCCTCAATCTGACACAGGGCCTATTGATAAATGAACTCCTTCACTTGGACCAGCAACTCTCTCCCAAACCAAATGAGGCATTTTCTGACCATTTTCTGGCAGAGTACCTCAGACTTGAGGAGGAATTTCATTCCAACTGCTTCACACTCTGTTGCAAGCTGTCCCAGTGTGTGCCGGAGGTCTAGGTCTGCTGAAGCCAACCAGACTCTCTCTACTCATCAGCTGCACCTGGAGATTCTGTCCATGAAAATCTTAAACAGAATCTGTGACGAGGCCTTTGCAGAGCTCAACTGCAACTGCCTCATTTCGGAGAATATGGAGACAGCTTTCGCTGCCAATAAACAAGGGCTGGACAGTGAGAAGCAAAAGCCTGCAATACACTTCTACATTGTTGTAAGACTTCTCCTAGTCTACAAAGCAAATGTAATCAATGTGCAAACTTGCATCTTCCAGGCAACATTAAAGAGCTGTGGCAATCAAGACAGCTCAACAGTTCTCATTGTTGAGAGAGTCGTCTGCACCTCAAGCCAAAACACATAAATCCCTGCCACCAAACCACTTCAAATCTTTTAGATAACCTCAGTGATATCAGCCAAATAATTGGAAAAAAGGAGTCCTTATCTTAGATGCAGTGTGTTGACGTGAGCCTAAAAATATCTGGTTGGTACTGCTCTACCACCAGCATCAAAATAGGACTCTGTCTTGATGCTTCACATCCCAAAAGCTGTTGGCAAAACACCACACCGACTTCTCGTTTGCGCTCCCTGACTTTTTGTTTGCAGTTTTGGCACAAACATCTGGGGTGGGCGGGCCTTTTCAGCAGAGCGTCCCCATCATCTAATTAGTTGTTGACTAATAATAAAACTAACTAGAGCTGCAGAGAGACCGTAAAGGTGAGAGTCAGCGCAAAAGTCTGAGCGGAGAGACAGAAGCACAGAGAACCGTAAACAAAATAATGCATTATTAGAAGAGTAAAAGACCAATATTTTATACTGTTTGACAAATTATTTGATTGCAAGTTCTAGGTTTTATTTTTTAAATGAGTTTTATGTTCTCTCAAATTCCTGTTTTTGTTTGACATTTAAGAAGTTTTGTTTGTTTCTTTCGGCACAAATCAAATAAAAATAAGGCAGAAGTTAATACAAGGAAGAATCAGACAGTTCAATTGGTTATTCCCCTTTAGGTTTGTACCAGAAACTCTTAACACGAGTTCCCCCAGTTCAATCTGAAAAGCACACCTTGGACAAGGCAGTTTGGTACACAGGGTTTTATAGATGGAAGAGAGGCTGGCAGCTGGCTTTCATGGTATACAGGGAGGCATGGGGCAGGGGGGCCTTTCCAGTCAACTTGACACAGTATGGATTTTGTTCCCATCCTAATGGAATTGCAGAAATATTTGAAGGAATCCCATTACGTAGCAATTGGAGTGCTGTAATAATGTACTCACAGTCATTTTCCCACTGCGGTTGGCCTCCTCTCGCTCTGCCAGGGCTTTCAGGAAGTTATCTTTGAGTTCTTTTCCTGCACTTGCCAGTGTCCTGGAAAAGACAACACTCAAACGGTTTGAAATGTTTCTCTTAACCTGAAAAAAAAAAAAGTCACATGAAGCCTTAAAGGTTCTTTATGGAAGCTTTTCGCCCTTGAACACAGTGAAGTTCCAGGGCACTCTGGCCTACCTCTGCTCTAACCTTACACAATTTAATAATACTACTAATATTCTTTATTAAAGTGGATTGAGTGAAAATGTTTATTATGTTTTATTTACTTTGACACTGTAGAGGAAAGGTATTGTTCCTGAAACCTTTCCATGTCTCACTGACTTCCCTGACAGTTTGTAAGCACAATATGATGCACATCCTGTACGTTACAATGTACACAAACATTTTCAAATACGTTTTCATTAAATAATGAATATGCAAGATTGAACAAAAAGCCAGAATGACATGTCACCGAAGGTCCTGAGGTAGAAACAAGCCAGCATGTAGTATGTCAGCCAAGACTGGGTCACCAAGCTGCCAAGCTCCCACAACACTCCCAAATACTTCAAATACCAACTCTTAAAAGAAATGCTCATAAATATTGTCGATAAGTCATATTTTAACTCTGACAGAAATATGAAAACTACAAAATTGACAAAGAATTTCAGAATATCAGAATGTCACAGCTGCCTTCGCTCATTTCAGTATGCAGAGGAATATTAATCATATCAGAGTTTAATGACTTTGCACGATACTGTGGCAGCTTTTTACACTTCGGCTGGCCTGTTTCCATGGAAACATGGTCTTGGCGCACACTAATGTATCCACACCTGAAACAACATTGGCACTAATATTTGAACAGTTTACACTGCAGTACGAGCAACAGAGCTCTGGCATGCTTCCAGAATTGACTCTGCAAAACATTCATCAGCTCTGCACCGAGTTAAAACATCTTAAAGGCAGTAAACAGGTCATTGGTGACCTTCAGCTGTGGTTAACAAAAGCAAAAGAAGAAAGGCCCGTCACTAAATCAAGGTTACAGTAGAGTAGTTAACATTACAACACCTTTTCTGTTGACTTCAGCTATCTGAAAAAATAATCTACATTAAATATTCTTAATTTTTGTTTTTTGCATGATTGCCGTGTCCATGAACTTTCTCTTCAAGTCTTCCTTTTCTCTTTTTCATGTATTTTAACCATAACTGATCCAATTTTATTCAGTGAGCTTCATCCTTGTAAATAAAATTCATCCGATGAGGCACTGGCATATCTGTAGTAATATCGTGCAGAACCTGCAGGTGTGGGACTAACTGATCTACTTGCTTGAGTTTGGAAGTGATGAAGTGCTTTGTTCAAGAATACTTGGACTAACACATCACAGAAGTACAGCTGGGTATCACTGGCAATTCTTTAATATTATAACTGATGATATATTGTCCCAGACATAAGTGAGTTAGACGATAATATTGTCATGTTAAGACCAAAATAATGTAGTACAGCCTTTCAATGAGCTACAAACTATTTAGTCTTAAGAATATTTAGACAGTGAAATTGGAATGTGAAACAAATTTTAGAATATTCCATAAAAAATAGATAAATAAAATGGACTTTTCTGGTTGTGTTAACATGAACTGCATGAAAACACGCAGGCAATATTGAGGTCAGCACAAATAATTAAGGTTATGTACACATATCAATAGGTTGATAAGATATGCACGATAAGCTAATTATGTCACTGTCATGTCAGGCTGACCTACAGTTCCTTTTCAGTTCAGCACCTGTACCAAACAATTACTCAACCTTTAACAGAAATTTCAGAAAAAATGTTCTACAAAACACCTTTTTTGGTTTAATAAAAGCTGAAAAATAATTGACACGTCTATTTCATGAGAAAGGTATGTACTAGAGGGAAGAGTAAACCAAAACTTGCAAGCAAACTACCCCACATTGACTAACTTGTAAAAAAGAAATGTATTTCCACAAAGCTGAAATTCTGCCCAAGATAGCTATATACCGTACTTTCCGGACTATAAGCCGCTACTTTTTCCCCATGCTTTGAACCCTGCGGCCTATACAACGGTGCGGCTAATTTATGGATTTTTACAGCTAACGGCCACTAGGGGACCTCCTCAATCTATGGATTGTACAGGTTACATCCCTCACCTTTAACGCCTGGTTTATTATTATGCTTCTGCGTCGCGGCGACAGCGTAGCTACGCCGTCGACCCTACACCGTCATTGAGCATTCGGAGTTCTGCGTCGAGGGAACGCGTTGTTCTGTCGGTGGACGTCATCAACGTCAGTGATTCAGGTTTGTTATGCTAACAACACATAGTCAGACAGGTGGCGGTGCTAACGGAGCTAACAGCTGTCTGTCAGTCTGACCGAGAAGTTTCTCACTTTACTTCGCTGTTAGTTGAATTAAATGACATTCATGTTGTCTTTAACTGTCCGTGCGAACCAGTCCGCAGCTTTGTGCGTCTGTTTGTGCGTCTCTGACTCTTGCGTGTTGACGCTTGCGTGGTCATAGGTTATGCAAATATGCAACTTGTTTGTTGAAATGTTAATAAAATGGAAGCTTCCCCAAACAGCAGTCTCTTTCCCGACAATCTCCTCTGTGCACGAGCCTTTACATATGGTAATTAAACGCTAAAACACCTGCGGCTTATAATCGGGTGCGGCTTGTATATGTACACATTTGTGTTTTTCCCTAAAATTGGCTGGTGCGGCTTATATTCAGGTGCGCCTTATAGTCCGGAAATTACGGTAATAACATTAACAACTTGCAAAATTAGGATTTAAATTGAGAAATAATTGATCAAGGAAAAGATAAAGAATACCATGAATCTGATCAGATTGAATCTCAGTTTTTGAGACTTGCTGTTATAGACACACTTGCTCTGTATTAAATTAGTCCTGAGGTTAGCCCTAATCCCAACCTTCCCGCCAAACACTGTGAGTGAACCACCAAACGCCAAGTTGTAAATCCGTTTCTTTCATCTTTAGGTTACTGTGGAATATTCAGAACTGCTGAATCCACCTCTGTCTGCTTCATCGTCCAAAAAGAAGACAAGTTCAGTTAAATTCTACATTAATGGCTCATTAAATCCACTTTCCATCCCCAAAGCACTTTAAAAAAAGCCACAACAAGCACAGACAATTGCCAAAGCCAATTTCTGCTCTTAGCCTAGCTTAGCATTGCAGTGAAAGAGAACAGGATCTGAAAGTTTAAATTTACTAGAAGTTGGAAAAGGATTGTAATTTATACTAGTTGTCGGCCTGAGCCCCATAATGAAAGTCTTAGAGGAATCACACAGTGGTAAAAGTGCACGGACAGCACATATTTGGAGGCTGGAAGCTCACTCCATCTTCTGAGTGAGTGAAGGATTGCTGCTGGGTCATGGGGGCCGAGGCCCCAAAGTAAACACAGGTGTTGAGGAGGCAAGTGACTGGGGTTACCCCATCCAGTAGCTAAAGCAACACACACAGTCACGGAGAGTGAATAATACTTGAGCAAAACATATGGACTGCTGCGAGTTTGAGTTTCCCGTCAATTAACAAATTTCTTATCAAGCCTCATTTAGGAGGGATAACAAGAATTTCACTATTAAATGACGGTTATTAGCGGCTAATGACTAGGTATTAAGCTAACTGTGATCTAGCCATGTGCTTTAAGTGTCTTGTTTTTGGATTGTGGTCGAGCAGGTGGGCTCTGGAATTAACAGAAAGAAAGTGAGGAAAGGATTTGAACAGTCATCATTTGGCTTGTTTAAAAGAGGAGCATCTTTCCATAGATATGAAATTAATTTTGTGCCAGCTAAAAAGCGGGAGCCACTACATATCAGCTTCTTGGATACATACTAGCGTTCCTTACTCTGGATTTCAGGCTCCATTCAAATAAATGACTGCAACACTAAAGCCCGAAATAGAGTTTTACTGAACATGTATCTTGAAATAAATTTCAACACCAAGCTGTAGAAAAAAGATTCTCAGACCTTGTTAAACTAGCAACTAATAACTCAAAACAAACATATCCTCAGTTCAGGTCTGCGAGAGAAGCAACAACACCTCCCATCTACTTAGCGGTGTGTCTAGTCAGTCTCATAAATTATTACACAAATGATACTGTATACAATCTGTATATCCAAAAAAACAATGAATGTGCCTCTTGGTTGTCAAGAATCTCCTGTTCCCTCTGCAATAAACTAGAGTTTATGTAACGCTTTGTCCACCTCGGTTGGGGGTGAACAGCTGTAACTGCACAGCAACTATCCTCCAAGTGTGTTTACACATGTATAAACATAGCATGACAGTGAAATGTACTCAGCCATACCAAAACCCAGGGGCCTTCTTCCTGGACAACGAGCCTCCTAAACTGATGTTTTAAACTATCTATTCTCAGTGGTATCTACATCATTTAACCCTATCGGACATGTTCTGGATTTCATGTTTTTGCATTATAACTTTTGGCATCAATGATTTTACTGTGTAGATTTAAATCCACAAAGGTGCGACACTTCTTGCCATCTGATGAGAAAGACAATGTGACAAAGTGTTGATTTTTTGTTAGAGGGCTATTTTATGTGCTGCTTTAGATCATCACAATAGATTCTCCTTAAGATTTTATAACCCTGTGCGCAATGTGGCGTGACATCAATATGTCCACTTCACAAACTGCACGTCCTTTTGCTTCCAGTGCCAACTCTAGATTATACGTTTGTAGTTACCTCAGAGTTATAGTATATCTATAGTTTTTGATCTTTAACTTCGCTAAAATTCTTTACCATTTTAGATCCTATAGATGGGCCACTAGCGACATTAGCTAGCTACATGCTAGCATTAGATAGCTACGGCTATTTTTTACACTTGGTGCTTGGAAGAGCTGCCAAAAATTCTAAAGTGACGAAAGCGAGAAGTACTTTCACAATGACAAATCTAAATCTGACTCCGTCTTAACTTCACAAAGCAGACACATCTATGTAAAAGCTGGTTTACATGTGCCCTCTTGTATGTTCTTTCATTGTTTTATAAGAGCCTGCAGTTTGTGTGTTTACTAGTGAATACGATCACAGCTGTCACCTTTGAATTAACCAACAGTTATAGACCTACAACAATGATTAATCTCTTTGCTGCACTCGGAGACAATATCATTATCTGTTTGTACAGCTGAAAGGAGGGACTACTGCAGGGAATGCTTAAGAAATCCAATATAGTTTAGCACACAGCCCCGAGCCCCGCCTTTTGTGCAATTTCATCACCCTTGCCAAACAAATTTGATCCATATCAGGTTCTGCCCTCTTTCACACGTACAAAAATCTGCAGCAGCAAATAATACCCAGCATAATTAATGGAGTGTCGTTAAAAAGTTGTTTGAGGTTTGGGGGGGGGCAGCATTCCTTCTTAATTTGTAGCTTTCTTTTTGCAACTAAATATTCAGCAACTGGTCGAAACTGTGCTTTCTGAGTTTTTCTTTTCACAACGGTTAACAGATGTCGTGCTTTGAAATCAGTCCTTCTTTTATTCTCCGATTAACAGATTGAAGCTTTCATAAGCCTGCAGCTCTCCACGGTATGGCAGATGGGAACTTTCAATAATACAGTGATTTCTTAAGAAACAACACATACTGTAGCAGAATATTATTCCTCAGAGTGCTTGGGAAAATGAATCTTATGGAAAATATTATTTTGGGCCGGTGGACGTCAAGGGAAATTCCACACAGCATGACAATTTACTTTATTTCGGGCTTTTTCTAAAATCCTCTGTCACCTCTGATTACAATGAGCTGAATGTATCAGTTACACATGTGCTACGCGTGATATTCTACCTGAGCTGTCTTTGTGTATTGTGGCCACCTTGGCTTTTGGGGTCTGGGGAGGTTGCACATTGTGCATTGCCTGCCTGCGCAATGGATGTTTTTGAATGTGGATCAAAGGAATCACTGTCGTCTTTTTCATACTGAGCTCTTATTGAAGCGTATTAGATGTGTTCCATTTTGGGAACATGCTGGACGACCCCCTGGATGTCTCTCTGTCTTGCACATGTTCACAGTATGGTTTCCTCCCCATCAGTTCATTAGCTTACATTGAAATGCAAAGCAACACATATGAAATCATTTAAAAGTGTTTTTTTAAATAATTTCGACTGGTGATTGGTGAGGAATGTCCTCACAATTCTTACATGTCTACTTCTTATTTCTGGTAATATGCAGCTGGAACATCTCATGAGTTGGAAACTCAACTTTCTTGACCAAAACTTTTTAAAATAAGTTTTAAAATCCCCTACAACAAGCTGGCATTCTTAAACTACACAGTGGAGAAAATAACCATACACAATTTAGCTCAGGGGGAACTTTGCAGGCCACTTAATCCATCATACACATTCTTTATCTACAGCACTTAGAAGTACAAAGGATACAATGGGAAGAGCTGTATGATGTGGAAACCACTTCCTCCCCTTCATCAGGGACACATAGCCATAATGTACTGAGTTGCGGTAAAACCATATAATGTTCTTTCTCATATGATCATACAACAGAAATCAACTGGGTGCAGAGTGTGGAAGGTAAGAGTGAACACATCCTCAGTAAGTCTGCTGCAGAACGTCAGACAATCACCCAGTCCATAGGATGTAAAGAAGATGAAATTACTGCAGGATCAGTTTTATCTAAAGATGAAATGGTGGACATAATTAATATCATATAAAATATCTTCCTGAGTGTTTATATTATTTGGGCCTTCCTTTGCTCTTGCTGTAAGAGAAGTGGGATGTAAGCTGAGTCATAACAAACAAAGTCATTATTTTCCTTCGAGTGGACCTCATGTGGGTAATGACGCTATCGGCTGATGCAAAAATGGTACTTGTGTCTGTTTGATGCTATCAATTTTTATTTTTGAGCAAGAAATCACTGTGAATAAATATTTAAAGAATTACTAAATGCTGTACATTTCAGTACAGCTGGTTAGCATGCTAACTTCAGCAGGTATCTCTGCAGCATAATAAATTTCTCAATGGTTTCATATCTTACATATTGTACCTTCAAGAACTCAAGTTTGACTTCCATTTACACTTATTATTCACCAGCAATATGTGCATGGATAGATTATTTGTAGGAAGGAAGAAAGCATGTTGATGTATGTCTATGTGTGGTATCAGAATACTGTCAGATCACGTCTAAACAAAATGCAGTTGAACTAAATGTTCACTGAGGATGATTTTGTCAAAAAAAGTGATATTTTGGGGCTCTTATATTTAGCCAGTGAGTGAGGGCATTAATCAGGTCATTAATATGAAATACAGAATGACTTCTAAAATGTGGAAACATCCAGACCAAACGACAGCTTTTTATTTATTATCTGCTGCACCAGCTGGTCCTAAACTGGTGTGTGTTGATGTATGTGCTGCGTGGTGGGATGTGGTGGCGAGCTTAAGCCTGGCAGGATGTGTGGCTCTGGACAGAGCTTGCAGGGGGAGAGCTCCAAACTTACACACCCGTCCAAAATCGCAAAGTGCAAGGAAGGCAATTGGCTTGACAGCACATGTAATAGAGACTGCAAAACCTCGTCGCCCGAGGGCCCTCGCCAGAGTAGCAGTCGTGGAGAGTGGCGGGGGTTTGGCTGGCTAAAAATGAGCTTGGGATCAGCTTTGTGAGGCTTCTCATGTCAGTCACATCCACAATCTTATTTTCGCTAAGCATCTGGAGGCTGGATCCGCGGTGAAATGTATTCACTGTGCGTGTTCGTGGCACTGGTTTTACTTGGCACAGCAAGTGATAGCTCACTTTTAATATAGAGTAGAGAGTTAGAGAGCGGAGAATTCTTGAGGCAGACTGTAAAAACGCAGCAGCACAATGGACAATGAGCATGGCTGTGGTTTGGACTGTGGGGAGATCGCGGGGAGCCTGATGGAAACCTCGCAGGGCTGCCGTGAGCACGCGAGGTCAGGACATATGCTGACATGGACTTCTGGGCCCGAGCCAGAGCCGGAGCAGAAAGGAAGCGGAGGCCTCACGTCTGCTCAGCGGTGCTCCCCTGCTCCTCTTGTTTGTCTCTGACTTCATATCAAATGTTATTCTTGTCTGAGATAAAACGCAACGACCATCAGGACTTCTCATATGTGTCTATTTTTTTGTTTGCATTGAGCAGAACATAGTTTCCAACATCTGGCAAGTTGAAAAGTTCGACTGTTTGGAATATGTAATAAAAAGAGCAAGACACGTTGGTTCTGCTAAAAGTCTACTTGAACACACGACTGAGCACAAATGTTAAAGGGGACATGTTGGGGTTTTTGTTTTTGCCCTTTCCTTCAGTGTTTTATTATGTTCTTATGCATGTAGAAAATGGCAAAAATTAAAAAAGCAAACAGGAGATCCTCCCTCCCACAGAAAACACTACTCTTCAAACACTTTGTCGGTAGTCTCGCCTCTAATTTCCTTGACTTTGTGACATCACTCTGCGTCACCATGTCATACATTTTCATAATATATGCTTAGCAGTTAGTTTGGCATTGAAGAATTGATTTAGCACAGCTGCTCTCTTGTTCGGTGCGGGGCTGCGTCAAACATGTGTGAGCTGACCAATCAGAGGAGACTGGGTATTCGGGAGGGGGGCCTTAAAGAGACAGGAGCTAAAAACAGAGCGCCAAAGACCAAGGGAGAATACAGTGCTGCAGTATTGGACAGTATGAGAAAACTGACGTGCTTTATTAAAAACTAAAAACCTATTCTAATATTAACCTTAAATAAAAATATTAACCTAGAAATGAGCATCATATGTCTCCTTTAATTTTCTTTTGCAGGGCTGCTGTTTGATACCAATTTTTTTTAATTAAAAAACAATAGTGAGATGAAAATTATTTCAGCCTTTATCAGATCAAGTTCAGTTCAGTTTTCAGCATTTGAAGCAATACAAATCAATAGCTGAAAATCAAAGATTGATAATCAAAAGTACTAAAACTCACTCTTTTGTCAAAACAGGATTTGGACAAGACTCTGCTTAACAAATCCAGGTATTTTAACCAACTTGAAATTGGATCCAAAATTCCAACCGGCTATCAGAACCCAACCGTGTTCTTTTCAGAACCATTTGTTGATTCTGACTGCCCACTCAGCCTCCCCCTAACCAAACAACCTCACAACTCACTAAGCATCCCATTCATTCAAGTTTCCTTTTTCAATCACGTATTGAATTTCACTTATGTCTGATGAGAGCACCGGCTCTTTTGTTTGGTCTTTTTTGTGATGTGCTGGCAAAGCCGTTCCCCCCCTACTCCCCTTTCACAGTCAAGCTGTCAGGAGGAGCGTGTTGTCCTTAAAAATGAGACAGGGTAACAACGGGGCAACATCTGATTAGCATTCACAGCACTGTCTCCACTCCCTTGGTATTTTATTACCACAGGTGCAGGGGCATTCATTGATCAGATGCACGCTACAAGCGAGGTTAGCCCTTAATTGAAAACAGCTCTATTTATACACCTGCAGGCACTAAAGGTCTCCAAAAGAGCACAGGGAGGTTGAAAAGAAGAGAAAGAAAGGGGGAAAAAACACAGCGCAGTGACAGAGCAGTGAAAAAAGACATGCCTTGGGAGACATAGGTTAATGCCTACAGGGAAGGCAAAAGGCATTCCCAAAACAGCATGGCTGCCCAGTGCCGGGAGAGGATAAGTATGCAGGTGCAAAGGTCTTTAGGAAAGTGCAATGATTAGCATTTGTTGAAAAGAGGCACAAATAAATGCAAATCCAAATGCACGGTCTGTCCTAACATCACTTTTTCTTTAAATTTGAATCTCCTTGCCAGCCGAAGAACAACTACATTTAGTTTGTTTATCGCACAGCTGCCAGGTTTTGCAGCGAAGCTCTTTCTGCACAACACTGTACTGATTGTGCTCGGCCACTTTGCAGGTGGTACATTGCATCCTGGGCCTTGTGTTTTCACAATGTGACCGTAACAGGAGGTCAGGGGGTCAGTTTGGTTGGGAGTCCAATCAGAAAACCACAGAGGAAAGAGCAATCTGCATTTAGACATAGAGGGGGACACGGCTTAAACGTGCCACTTTGATGGAAAAAGTCTGCAACTGTCAAATTCCCCAGTGTGGGAAAACAATGGGAGCTGTTAAAGTGTAACTTCACCAACTTTACACATTAAAGTGTGTCTACAGGTCTTGGGGATACTAATGAAGGTGTATGAAATTGGTGGAGTTACCCTGTAATTACTTCAAAACTCATTCGTAAAAAAAGAAAAATCTACGTCAACTTATACCGCTGTTACCTACAGTTCATTGGCATTGAAGGAATAATCCAAACAGCAGGTGAAATGTACTAAAATCATGTGAGAAAATCTCAAAGACAGCAGATGTATGAGATGCTTATTTAAGGGTTAAATTCATTATGAACAATAGACATTAATTTGCTATAAGCTATCATTTACCTAGAACAGGATTATATTATATCAATATTAAGCCTTTTCCTTTTAAAAATAACATAAGCGCTGGTTAATTACCTTGGAGAGGATTCAAAAACCACTTGCTGCGGTCCAGTCAGAACAACACACTGTAAAAGTGCAATGAGTGATGTCTCTCCCCTCAATGTCCGATTATTAACGGAGCATTTTCATCCTTCATCCGAGTTGATGGAAAACAAGAAACTCCATAATGGATAATGGCAAACATTACATCGCAGAGTGAGCCAAGAGGGGCTGTTTTCAGGCTATGTTGTATTTGAACCAAATACTTCACTCAGACTCCCTTCAGTTTCTCAAACAGCTGTTTTAGTGTTAAAAAAATTATTGATTAAATTCACATTCATCAAAACAACCAGTATTTTAACTTGGCACAAAACACCTTCTCATCATTTCAAACCCATGTTTTTTTGTACATGATGTCAAATTTAATAAATAAAGGCTAAAGTGAAACATCTCTGCTCCCTTATTACTCTTGTGTTGACACTTATTAAACATGTGCCTGGTTAACACAATGTTACATTGGTTTTGAATTCCTAAATGAAAATGTGGCTTTATAATGGCTCTGGCAAAAAAATGCACATTTTCTTGAATTTCAAATGGTAAACTGTATTATGCTTAAAGATCAAATTGATAAAAAATTTTATGTAAACAAAAAACTTCTTTTTATTAATAATACATTTTCAGAGCTTATAGAAAGGTGCTGAAAAATGTACCTCCTTGCTTTAAAATATTATTATGATTGTGAATTGATTATCAATTCTGTGTACAACGTTTGTTCAGTCATAGGTATAACACCTTGGTATCACATGCAATCTCTGTTTTGTCAGCAACAACAGTCTTGGTATTTGCCAGTTTGTGGAAAAAACATAAAAATGGCTGACTTCTACGGTACTGTGCTATACTGTCTTAATGTTAGTTTGTTAGCATTACCAAGGTTGAACTTAGCCTGCAGTAGCAACAGCATATCAAACAATTGATACAATCGATACCAACTCCAGGTTTAGCACCTGCATAACCTAAATAAGAGATGAAATGATTAAATCTTCTGGCTCTTCAACACTGTACAAAAGTATTTATTACCAAACTTAAATTATGATGGTCAAATGAATCATTTTGCAGGGGTGGTGACTTGACAATGGTAAAAAAAAATCCTTTTTGGGGCTCAATACATCACGTTGTGTTATAATTACACAGTGTTGCCAACACAAAAGTTGGCTTCAAAGCCTGGTGCTCTTCCTGAGGGCTTGGTAGCCACATTAAGATTAGCTAGCTAGCATAAGCAGTGTTAAAGTTGGATATCTAGCATTAGCTACGTTGGGTAGTGCAACAAATTGGCAACCACTTGAAGGGGCAGATGATTCAAAGAACAGCTGTGTTTTGACATGAATGCAATGGAGAGGGGGCTGAATGTTACTTTTCAAATAAAAAAAAATCCAATTTCCATCTTATGTATTTTTTTTAAGTATTTGTTACTCGTTTATTAAGTAATGAAAGATTAGACTCCAATGGTGACCCAGAGTCACCAAAAAAATAACAAAAACACATCAAAATGTATCAGAACTTCTACTACTTTTTCTGCTACTTATTTCTTGAATGTTGTCTAATTTAAAGCAGCAGTACAAGACCAATACAATTTTTTAATAACGTTTTTGTGAACCTCCTCTGCTCTTGGAGAGGGGACAGACTTCCTGGAAAACATTTCTCTGGATCCTGTTGGGACAAGATGAAAGGCTTTGTGGCCTAATATCACTGTAACTGCAGGTGTGGAGGCTCCCATTTCACCAGTGTCACTGATGTTCACAGACGTTTGGTAGAGGGAGGTGGGGGGGGCATCCTCCAGACATCTGCACGTTTGGATAAGCATCTGAGGGTTCAATCAAATTCAACACCTAGCAGGTAAATGTTTGGATACCTCTAAAACCCTCAGTGTGTGTATGTTCGTGTTCGTGTGTTTGTGTGTGTGTGTGTTTGGTGAATAGTCTTATTTGGAGTCTGTTCTGGCTTGTCATCAAAGGAGATACCACAACCACATGGCTTTATCAAGAATGAGAACAATATCTCTGTGATCATTTTCCTCAGGAGGGGCCGTTTACAGAGGACTCCAGTTTGTAATATTTGTCATCCAGCTTGTTTAGGTTAACCCTTTTTATTTGAATTCAGACAGTTGGGCAGCCCTCGTTCAAATGAAAGCCTTGTTCATATATGACACGGACTTCATGAATTACTCCCATTTGCTCTGTCTTTTGTAAAATGCAATCATAAAGGATTATATGAGCTGCTCAAGCCGCTACCGCACCGGATACAACTAGAAAAGATTCAGGTTTTATGAGCTGTCATGCTTTGATTAGCAGAGCAGAGCGTCAGCCAAAAATGCATTTTACACTTTCCTCTAGATACTGCCGCTGCCAATCACTACAGGAAGAAATCCTGTTTCACAAAACAAACGAAGAAAGACAAAAGAAAGATGTTGGGAACACGAGTGTATGTATTACAAAATTCTGCTTAAACTCACCGAGCTGGTTCACCGTGTTGTTTAGGGTCAAAAGGGCACAAACGGTCGAACACAAGCTGTTGGAGTACTTAAAACCCATCGAAGACTAGTCAGTTAAGGAGAATGAATCAGCAGATTTGGGTATTTGATGTATTGCAAAAATGCTGCATTAACGCTATAATAACAAACTGAATATCTTTAGGTTTAAGGCATCACGGTGATCTCTAAGAACTTATAAATGGCAATTTATCAATATTCATAACATTTAGAAAATAAAGAATCAACTAATCAAGAAAATAATCAGTAGATTAAAGTGAACTTTGACACAACACTGGCTCTCTCCGTTGAGTCAATGCCCATCCGTTCACTCGGTTTCACGGTTATTCCAGTTGTTTCTCTGGTACCAAGGTACTGGGGACAACAATGTTCATCCTATGTTGGTTTAGCAATGGCAGATGCTTCTCCATTTTGTCGTAATTAGACCTTTTTGTTTTCTCCAGGAAAAATCCAGCCCGTTGGCAGATTGCATAGTATAGTGAAATCGAGGTTGTTAGGTAACTGCTCTAAATGTGGATGATGTCATTTCTAGACAGGCATTACAGTGTAAAATCTGTTTTTACTTCAGAATAAGCTACAGCAAAAAATGTTTATGTTAGTTGTAAGATGGCGAGAAATGGGTGCATTGATCTAAGGTGTCTTTGTCTTCAGTTCAGCCTTTGACTGAACTAAAAACTGAAGTATCCATCCCTTTTCATAAAAATGTGGATTTTTGACTCAAATTGAAACATTGTGAACTTGCGCCTTCATTTGCACCACCTCGTATTGGCACCAATTGCGTCTTTGCATTAACTTTGTATTGCATCGCATTCTTATTTGGCTCAACATTTGTAGCAATGCAATGAGATTTGGCAAACACACAAAAGCACATTCTGGTAGAATATCTCATAACAGGAAAAACATCATTCTACTATGTACCCCACAATTGTCAAAACAGGAGATAAAAAGTTATTTGTGATAACTTTCCAGCACCTGAAGTGACACACCAACTCACATTTTCGAAAAGAACAGTGTTTTTGTCTGGTGTCAGTACACAGTACTATTTACTGTAGAAAGCCGATATATCAACATTAACCAGATACTTAATCACACTCCACAGGTCAGGTTTCTCTGCCCCCGCCACCTTAAACAGGGAGGTCAGAGGTCAGGGTGAGCTACAGTGGCAGTCTTGAAGTTGCTTGCCAGTGGTTTACTCTACAACAGGAGATCAAAGTCCACCAGATGAAGAGAGGCTTTTCCCTCTCATAATGCCCTCCTGTGCTTGAAGAAGTTGATTTTTGGCATCTTTTGCAAATTTGAAATCACACACACCTTGACAGTCGAGGAAAAAAATAATTACATGTAAAGCTAAGTGAAAAAAGTTGGATAATTTGTATCGATGCCACATTTTTTGACACATCCTTTGATAAAAATTCAGCCCGAGATATAAGATCTGGTTTGGAACTGAAACCGACTGAGGCATCACAGCCAAACTGTTGCATGGGGACCTTCCAGCTTCTACCACAAAAAAAGGAATACTGAATATTGAACGACGGAACGCAGAGACCGAGGGAGTAACTTTTTTTCTCCGAGCCACATTGACTGATTAATTCCAAAATCCACTGACTACATTTAGACTTTAGAATTTAGACTAAAGCTAAATTTAACTACCAGAATATAACACAGCCTCCTTATATTCTAGCATTTGACTAGTTGGCTGGTGTGAATTTGTCTCCTGTGTTAGTCATGCAGACAACATCTCAGTGGTGGGTTGGTGAGAATTTAACTCACACTGGCTGGGTCCTGTTGTAGAAAGTGTTTCTCTTCGCAGCCTCTGCAATCTGTGCAGCTGCTTTCTTCTCCTCAAATTCCTCCCTGCTCAGGACCGTGCCCTTGTGGCCGCGCTCCACCAGCTTACGGGCCAACTCCCTGCTCTGCGAGACAAAAGAAAAGGAGAGGAGTCAGTCGAGGAGAGGAGAGGAGAGGAGAGGAGAGGAGAGGAGAGGAGAGGAGACACGGCCTGCAGGCTGGGCTGAAGACTGTCAGATGTTGTCAGTCTTGAGTTTTGGCACTGGGAAAGCTGTGAATGCTGTGATTTATTTTTTCACTGCTCTTCTTGGAGAGCACTTTAGGAGTGCAACTACTGTTTTTATTATCATTAAATGTCTTTCTCGATTTCCCTGAGCTTGATGTGATGTCCCTTTGCTTGATTTGTCTGCCAGTCCAAAACTTAAAGATATTCACTTTACAATGATATAAAACACAGAACAGGAGCATATCCTCACATTTTAGAGACTGAAATCGAGAGAATATTTATAATTTTTGCTTCACAAAAGTTTGAAATTAATTACTTTTCTGTTGCGGTGGCTATTTTAGATTAATCATCCATCCAATTTCTAGAATCTCCAACTCAGAAATCACCAATTATTGAGAAATGGAATTGGAAATGTTGTATGCCAGCAAGATGGCTTTGAGGACTTTAACCACTCTGGCCTTTAGTTTAAAATCATTATTTTACTCCCTTCCCCAAAATACAGAGGTGATACTCATTTCGCAACACCACCCGCTTCAGATATAGTTTCATTTTATGGAATTCGCACAATTTCATGCCTATGCACAGGTCCATTCATCTTCTAAGTGTGTGTGTGTGCGAGCATACATGTGTCAGTGCTTCTGCAGGGATTGTCAGCTACATTATTCCAATCACCGTCCACAGACCCACCGTCATTATAGCCAAGCCATAAAGTCATCATCTGAAAACCAAATCTTGCTGTCAAATCCTGTGGCTTGTCAGATCAAAGCTTCGGCCACATGTCCTCCTACCCCAAAATCCCTGCAGCAGGGCCTGTGTCCGCACCCGTTAGGAAAAGTTATATTTTCCTTCAACTTTGATGTGGCTCACCAGAAATGAGTCTCAGACATTTGCCGGTCCTAAAATTGGCCTGAAAATCATTGTCTTCATTTTCAAGGCTCATTGAGTGAGTCTATTTGAATGAGCTGGACACACCAGGCGCTGGGCTAATACATCTTCAACATAAAACCTCCACTTCATTTTTGTGAGTTTGTAGTCCTGGTTTGTAACAAATCGTAAATAAAGTCATCCAGGAGAAATAGGTTTGTAGATAGCTGATTTATCAGAATGCAGGCCTCATCAGCAAGACTGCACAGGTCATCTGACCTGTGCTGGCCCCGTTGTGTCACAACACAGGGTTGATTGAGTTTGATCGTGATTGACTGCAGCTGATTATCAGGTCAGATATGAGTTGCTCTCTTCTCCTTGTGGACACAGGTGTTCAAACAAAGTGGCCACCACAGCAGCTACTTGTACCATTAGCATGAGTGCCATCTGCTGGGCAAAGAGTCCAATTCAAGCCACTTTAGAACTATTCATATACCAATTAGAGTAAATCAAAGACTATATATATATATATATATATATATATATATATATATATATATATACATATATACATATATACATATATACATATAAACATATATATATATACACACACATATATATATATATATATATATAGAGAGAGAGAGAGAGAGAGAGAGAGAGAGAGAGAGAGAGGTCATATAATTGGTCTTATAATGTCTTTTCATGTTCAGTATACTACCTGCCAGTATACTACCTAAATCCACACTGTAAATAATATAATACATATATACTTAAATATATATTTATAATAGTCCGGAGCTCTGAACACTTTACTTACCAGTAAACAGTATCACTAACAACAATAAAGGACCAAGGATTTAACTTTCTGCTGTGTTTTTTTTGTTGAATTCATATAACTGAATGAGGAGTCACATAAGTATTAATTCATGTATTTTAGCTCATGAAGCAAACTCTAAATGACTGGATAAGTGTGCCACCTAGCGTGCACCCACTGATACTACACCAACAAAACCAATCTTCATGGCAGGGGCAGCGTTTGTGTGACTCCACACACGCTGTATGAATTCAGAAAAAGTCCATGCCATAAAACTAGGCCTACAATTACGAAGATAACGTGTTGTGCTCTTCAAAAATGTCCACATTTAAGCCATGTAAAGTAGCCTATGAATACGTCCTTTCGAATAAAGACCATAAACCAGATTCCATTCAAAATGTTGACAAATTGTTGCCTTGCTCATCAGCAGGAGAGGCCTACCTCGTTCAATGTCCATTAAATCATTTAAACAATCTTAGTGATACAGCAGTCGATGCGAGAATGCTTGGAGTAAACGGCGAAAAATGTAGCGATAACTCAACAAGTAGAATTTCTTGCTCTGTAACACGAACCACGTCAGCCCGCAGCAGTCTTAAAAGCAACGACATTGTTATTAATAATAACGAGTTGGAGTATTTGCTACATGCCGAATTAAAGAAGTAGTTTTTTTTTATTTTAAAAATTCTAAAGTTATGTTGTTATTACTTACACTGCCGTAGATAGGCAGAGATAACGTTAATGTAACAGTTTGGTAAAAGCGGTTCTGAACGACGCGGCGCACAAAACGGAACAGAACCACGACGCGGAGAACTGAAGTCAAAAGTCAGAGAGTGACTCACTTTTGAGTAAAATAAATCCATTGGCGTGATTTTGGAGTCGAGATAATCTTCGTACAGTTGAAACTGTGTGATGGGGTCGAGGACACGTGCGGCTACGCTGTGCTCCATCCGCTCGCGCGCTGTGTTGCGACAGGCTGCTATGGCAACCGCCTCACCTACCTGTCACGTAAATGACATCACAGGAAGCGGAAGTCAGAAACCTCCCAAAAATTGTAACGAAAAAAATAGCACGAATGCGTTAAAAAATAAAACAACAAAAAATAAAAATCATACAGATGGATATTTTTCTTCTCCTTTTTTTGTCTTTTTACAGAAGGTGAGACTAAAAAGAAGCAAAGGATTCACTGAAGTTTGATAAAGCCCTGGCATATAAAGCATAGCATATAAAGCCCTGGAGCCAAAATGATCATTTTACAATAAAATCCCTGGACAAACTATAAGTAAGTGGCTGTTCAGTGCATCATCCAATCTTTGTTTGTTTTGCTCCTATTAGTCTATCTCAGCTCTGGACAAACGAAAACCCCGAAAGCAACAACAGGCTGCAGCATAATCTACATGGGACTGAGCTACAGTACAGCACACATTTATATGACGAGAGAACTCAAGGCTAAAGGCTCTGACATGCTGCCATAAGCCATCATCGGGGGTCGTCTGTCTGACTAATTCAGCCTGTGGAATCAGTTGTGTCGGTGAGAGAATTCCCTCCAACTGGCATTTTATATAAACCGATCAGTGCACGAGAAGAAAGTTTAAAAAAGAAAAGGAAAGCTCCATGAGCCTGTGCCTGAAATAAATATGATTTCACCTATTTAGCGCAGCTTCTTATTTTCCTCCTCCCCCCTCTTCACCAGTGCCATTTGCAACTTTTTATCAGACATATTCTTCAGGCATGAAAATCATTCACCTTTCTGCGAAATTGAAACCAAAATAGTCTACGTGAATCGTGTAGATCCAATGAGAAAATATATTTTTGGGAGGGGAGGTATGGATGGGACATGGAGGTATACCAGAGATTATCAGTGAACTGCGAACATGTGCATGCCTGAAGGGAGCCTTGAATTCAATAAAAACAACTTTTCTAAAATAGCCAGCACTTCATGAGAGAAGTTGTCAGTCTCATCTCTTATATAGCATAATGTGACCATGTATAGATAGATACTTAATTATACATTCATACTGTCTTGTAATTCTGTTTGATTTCTCTCTCAAAATGCATCAGATTGATGCTTTTAAATAAAAAATATTCCACATTTTCTCCCGGGGGAGCATTTCCTTCTCACCTTTTTCACCCCTGACCCATTTTCATGCGTTATTCTTAAGTAGAAGTGGCGTCAACAGTTTGTATTTGGCAACACAACAGTTGGCCTTCGCTGCGGCTGGTTGTTATCAAAATGATATCCTGGTTTCGGTAGCTTTCCAGTGGGAGTGGGTCTGAGCGAACCTGTTATTGTAATCACTGCAGGAAAATGTGTTTTCAAAAGCGAGACTGAAAGTGTGAACTGGACAGTGCTATAAAAAGATGCATGTTTTGCTTCTTTATGAGACGGTGGTTACTTATTTGGTGGAGCGTTGCGCTTTTGCTATTGTCAGCGTTCTCTGTCTGTTTCTGTTCGGGTCCCTTTTTTGGGGGCCATTGCTGTCGCGGGTGCCTCCAAACATGCTCGTGCATTACAGTGGCTCCTCTTTCAGAATGTAAACATGGTAAACTTACTGAAATCAACTCATTTCAACTGAAACTAACTAAAGTCTATATCATAAGTGTAAAAGGTACTATAAGTCTTATTAAACATTGTAGTCTGTATGTTTGTATACCTGATAAACTTCACTGAATTCAACTGACACTTCATTATGGGCCTGAAGCTGCAGTTCTCATTCGGCATGACTTTTAATGGCTCTGCCATGACGTCCACGGAAAGTGAAGTCATGACTGAAATCTGTATGCGCTCTCGTGCAGCCGCCATGTCACTTATGGCCGATATGAGCGTGCACTGAGAGATGAAAGGGGTAAAAACAAGTGGAGGCAGATGGCTGGCAGAGGAGTGAGGATGTAAGTTGGTTAACGGGGAACCTGGTCCTTCGAGATCGACTTTAAATAAAAAATGTCACGCAAGCTCGTCTCATTTCTTAGGTCACAAAGTGTTTACTTACCTAGAAATAAAAACCTGCTTCATTATTTAACACCGCGTATGAATTATAAATGGCAAACTTCTCTTGTTCTTATTCTGCGTTGAATCATCTTTTCATGGTGATTACTCTTTCTCTCATTCCTCTTCTGACCCCTGTTCCTTGATTTTCTGTTAAAAAAGTGAAAATATAGAGTAGGTACAGTCCTGATTTTGGCCTACAACAGCTATATCGCTATCAGCATATTTTTGATCTGATATGAACTGATATTATTTTTGTTAATTTTTTTGCAGAGGGTCACTTGTGATTATTGTTTATTATTTCCGTTGAAGTTTATTGGCTTCCATACTTGTGTCACAAACACATAACCAAATTTGAACTCTGTGTGTGATTTCAAAATGCAGCCAGGGATAACAGACACATTTTGGAGGATGAAATAACATATTTGCACAACAAATAAAATACTGAAGTCATGAGCAATAAAAGAGACTCCCAACCTTAAAATATCCGCTTGAGGATCACAGTTGTTACATACATGTTTACTTCAAGGTGCAAATTTTGAACACATAACATGTGAACAAGTTTTGTTTGTGGTCAGCACCTACGTTACGTCTGACAAATTGTTATAGACCTGGGATTTGTATTTACGACAGTGGCGTTGCACTCAGAAACTGGTGGAGGGCGCCAAATTGCACAAAATGCCAATTTCTACATGATGTTGCTTTAACATCCCCAGGGTTTTTGCCATTGCACCCATGTTTGGTCTTTGGACCAGCAATATAATGATGGTATTATCTAATGATAGCAAACTAGTCATTTGGTTGACTTTATAACGCCTTTCTTTTTGTATTACTCTTACTTTACTTTATTAGCACGTCACGCTAAAGTAAAGACATCACACCTCACCAGGACAGATCAGTTTCCTGCTCATCGCCTTCTTCACCATCGTCTTTAATGCTTTTTTTTTTCCAGATTATCTAAACTCAAATAACTTTTGGAGACCCTGCTCCTCCTCAGATCAAAATCCTTAATCGTAACAAGGAATATCCCACTCGCATCTGGAATGAGCAACATGAGTAATGTAAACCTGCCTCTCACACTGCAGCAAATCACATTATCTCATCTTATTAGTTTCTTTGTCACACATTTAGATATACATAGTTTTTCGGTAATGTGAGAATATTTAGAAAGCTACTGCGACAAAACACCTAAAGAGACTGTGAGAGACTGACGAAAAAATCACGTGTTATGGAGGATGTGATCTCTCCAGGAAGTGATTACTTACCAGTGTTGCTGCCCTCCGTTGATCGGGCTTCCCTTATGCCAACCAGTAATTCTTTTCAGGGTTAGTCACTCTATCATCTGATCCTGAAGCAACGTAATTGCACAAAACGTATTAGAGAAATCAATTTTCCTTTATCTTACTCGTTTATCATCATTGCGTTCCTGAACAACAATCAGTGGAGTTGGCCGAGGGGCCAAAGATCGTAGATGTGTGAGAATACTTAATTTTGGGACTGTAAGGCCATGATCATGCTAAAAGCAAACAGGCATCCATGCTGACCCGGTCATACATAAAAATTTGGTTAAATATTTTCAAATGTTGATAAAGTCATTACTATACTCACAATGCCCACACAATTTAAATGTAGATATATATGGTTTGCACTGATAGTATGTGGCTACTGAGATCACCTGAAGTACTTTTAGACAGTCCGATGACACTATTCAGTAGTCCTGCTTTATAAATGACATCTACAGTATATCAGAATGTATTCAATAAATATGTATCCTGTAGTTTTTCATGACAAATTCTTTTTGTTTTCTAGAATTCATTTTTTTCTTATCCTGGGAAAACTTAACTTTGAATCATGTTTTTTTGTTTTTTTGTTTTTTTTTTTAAAGTTTATAATCCATAAAAAATGAAGAAAAATAATATTAATTGCATGGTCAATTGTGTTCACTTCTATAGAGTTGGCAGACTCTTATAAAACAGAGATGTGATACAGGTCCTTACCTCTGGTCACTCTAGAAAGAGAGCAGGATAATATAATAATTCTTTTTCTGTGACATGGTGACACAAAATGTTAACAAGGCTAAATAGTGGCTCATAAGTGTCAGAGGGAGGAGGGATCCCACTCACATTCACATCTACAAGAAGTTAAAGAAAGACGGTCGGCAATCAGCGCTCTGGCCTGTTTTACATTAAAGTGAAAACTGTCAAGACCTCAGAGGATTTGGAGAACATCGGCCAACACAGTCCTGTCAGCACACACACACACACACACACACACACACACACACACACACACACACACACACACACACACACACACACAAACACCATGTACACACAAAGGCATTTTCCCTAATGTTGTGCACAACAAAATACACATGATTATCCACTGTTATATTTGCTTTTTAACAGTCATATTACATAAAACTCTTCTTCATACATAGATTTTTATAAAAAAAAAAATTCTGGTACAAAAAATATTTCTTTGGGATGTGTCTGAGAACCAGACAACACGATGACAAAACAGAAGCTCTTTTAAAAAAGAAACAAACAGCATCAAGATATCTACAGCCCCACAGCAGGTAGCTTTCCACGTACACCTGGACAACGACAAAAACAGTGTATAACATTTGACAACAGTAGCTTTCCACTGTATTAACTAGTGTATTAACTTTCCACATGTTTTAAAAATTCTGTGTTCCCCTTCATGATGGTGGTCTGTTTTTGTCATCCTCATCAACAAGGGTTTTTTGGTTTCCGTGTCCTGTTTGTAAAATCTTAACAGCTCTTAAAGGGACACTGTGTAGATTTGGAGCAGAAATTCAAACTCAGAATTTTAATATCTTCAGTATTAATGAAGCAATAACACAAAGTCAGAGATATGCATTTTTTCCATAACTGAATAAACAAGCTGTTCTCAGACGAAAATAAGGTCCCAGAACACTGTTGGAAGCCAGAAAGATGGCAGGGTCTGCCACATATAAACAAAGTAAAACAGTATGAAAATTGTGTTGTCCTTTAAGGTCAATTTGTTTATTGGTTTATTCAGTCGAAAAAATAAAGAGAGTTTTCCATTTTCCCATTAACACACAGGTTCTTACAGTGGAATATGATCAAAGTAGTTCAATAGATTGACAATTTTAATTGCGAAATGTGCCCAAGCTGTCTTAATTCAAACAATCAAATTAAAGTTTCCTGGGACGGGCAGACTACACACAGCCATCCCTGCCCTCCTCCCCAGAGACGACTGCCCACTCCTGAACGCCCATTCCACGGCTGTTTGCCATCCGATACATCTAAAGCCTCAACCTTACCAAAAACAAGTGACCGCTCTTTCTCAGCATCTTTATCCCTACGGTGACGGCGGTGCGCGCTCCTCCTGGGTGGAATGCCTTGAGGTCATGACTCTGGATTTTTTCATGGGACAGCCGGCTGCTAGAATGATAGTTTTGACGGACAGTTTTCTCCTTGATCCCTCACAGCTGTCCAGGAGGAGGTTAGAGTCTCCAGTGACCCAGTCTACGTTTTCATGTTGATTATCACAAATCTGGTGTTGGGAGAGGGGACAAGTTGGACGTCATATATGTTCCGGCAAAGTACTTTCCAAACCAGGTCTGAGAGGGATTTTCATGCTTCAAAAGAGGCTAAATAACTATCTTAAGAGACAAATATATCACTAAACCTTCAGGGGGAGGAAACATTTCTCATAGTTATTTTTTGTTGTTTACAGCTGAAATCCATAACCAATTATGTAACTGGGTTTCGTACCTCGCTTATCATTTTAGGGGAATTTTGAAATGGTAAGTATTATTTAAATGGTCCACATTTTTAATTAAAGTTTTTAAGTTGAACTTTTTGTTATATGACAAAACAGGATCCAGTTATAAAACAGAGCCTCACATGTGACATAATTTTGAACTCTGATATAGCTTTAATTTCATAAAGCCTTCACTATGCCATTTTGTCTGGCACCGGACCATTTCTATCTGGTTTCACGTCTACATTATAGAATGAATGAATAAATAAACTTGTGTTTTTGTGAGTGTGAGGAAAAAGGAAACCATCCAGCTGTGTTGCGACAGCAGTGCTGACATAATAGCGCTTGGTGATGAAAAGATGTCTTTTTTCCCTTTGAAAATTAAGGTGAAAAATGAGGCCCTACTTGCTCGAGATAATGCTCAATCACCAATGAGTATACAAGAAGTCAACTCTTATTCGTTCTTTTCTCAAAACTGACATATTGGTTCTGTGGTAGTTACTTGATTATAAGAAAAATAAATCCCTGATACAAATACTGTACAAGATTGTTATCTCAGTCCCTCACCATCCATCAAACAGTGGGAGAGTATGTCACAGTCCGTTAAAGCACACTTTCAGTCTGCAAGCGAGACAGAAAAACATTGTAATATGTAATATAAAATCGTATCAAGAATAAGTTATGGATTTCAGCTTCAACAGCATCTGATCTAAAAGAAAAAAAACATGTTTCCAGCTTGGGCACTGATAAAGTTCACCATGTACACAGTGGTAACATAAAACAGGACAGAGCACAAAACGAAAGTGGAAAGACGAATCCCAACTATGATCATAGCTTCAGGAAAGAGAAGCTCCATAGTTGTACCTGGCAGCCCTTTGAGGTTTCCGTACCCTTCATAGATACCTGGAATGCTTTGAATGTGACCATTGTCTTTGTTTTTTGAGCATGTTCATCATTTATACGTTTGTCCAACGTCTATGAACCTTGTGTCCCCCAGATAGAGCCAAAACCTCTGACATCTACCCAAACCGGTACTTGGGCCAGTACTTGACTTGCGTACGTCTCGGCGCTGTACCTGCATGGACGTTCGCCTTCGCCAGAGCAGGTTTGCTCCTGTCTATGATGTAGAAGCCTCGCTCGCTCGTCTCGTGCAGGCTGACCCTGGGTAAGAAGTGGGTGGAGACATGTTGCGATTTGACCCGCGGGCTGGAGCCCATTTTGGCTTTCCCTCTCTTATTGAGGGCCACGAACCACTCGCGACCAGTCCTGTGGTTCCTGTGGATTATTGAGGCGTAAGTGTTGTAACTGTTCTCCTGGAAACGCTCCCTGAACTTACAGTCGTCGGTGAACCTTTCCTACAAAAGAAGGGAAATATACGGAATTAACAGGTGTTTTCTTTTGGCTTTCTCCTAATGGAACTTGAGCTTTACTTCAGTGCTTTAGATCAGACAGAGAGATTATTTGTGATGAATTTTTAATCACCTTTACATCTGCTAAATTTGTAAATTGTTCCACATGCTCATTTTCTGAGTTCATGTAACTGGATCTGTCCACATGAAAACAAGGCTCAGGTGCAGAACATGTGGGAGCTCTGTTGTGTTTGCATGCTACCATGAAACTCAACCCTGTATTTCTCTTGTTAACTGCTGCAAAGATAATTGGCTCGTTGGGAAAAGAAGAAGTAATGGCTCCTATTCCTTTACAGGAAATCTCGCACCAACAAGCATGTGGGAGCTGACCCCTGCCAGATTTTTTTCGCTGATGAAATTTTATTTCCTTGTTAATACCGATCTGACAGAAGGACACAACGCTATGGTGAGAAGCTATCTGTCATCGTCCTGGTTAACTGTCCTTACTGTCAGATATCTTTCCTTATTTAAAAAAAAAGAGCAGGAATCACGGTGAGAGTGAGAGTGAGAAGAATACTCTCTCATCTCAACCTGTAATTGCATACTGCATGGCCCCGTTGCTCTTCTACACAATATTGTCTGATTACGATCTGATTGGGTGTAGCTGCTCTGAAATAACAGAGGATTTAGCTTTCATCTCGGGGGCGGGTTTCAAAGTCATCTAAATGACTTTCCTTATCGCGGAGATGGTTTGAGTGACAGCAGCAGAGCCTCCTCTGTACCGGTCAAACACTCATTACAGCCCGTCTGTGTGTCGACTTTATCCAGAAGAACTGCTGAATGAAGACACACAGGCTGTTGTTTTTCTTTTCATGTTGTTTCCTGCAATAGCTTTCACTGGCATCTGCAAAGTGGAGTTACGAAAACTTTTAATAAAACCACAATCTTGTCCTAAAACCCAAGTTCTTTTGTTCCCTAAACCTAACCGATACATTGTCATCCTGCATCATTCACTGCTGTAGGTGAGCATTCTCGTTCAGCTCACATTGATTGCCTTCGCATTTCAGAAATAACTTTCATTTTTTGTAGTCATTGCTGTTCCTGTCATGTGACGTGAAACCTAAACCTGGGGGCAGCTGTAGCTCAGGATGTAGAGCAATCGCTGGTTCGAATCCCTGGCTTCCCCCAGCTGCATGTCCAAGTGTCCCTGAGCAAGATATTGAAACCCAATGAGCTCCTGATGAGCACTTGGCACCTTGCACGGCAGCCTCTGCAACCACTGTGTGAATGGGTGAATGTGACAAGTGTTGTAAAGCAAGACCATTTACCATCAACCTAAAACTGCCACTGAAAACTTGAAACATATTCAAAATAGTCAAAATAATAAATTCACGAAAAACTAAAAGTAAAAATCAAAAACCTCCATCATGGAAGACGTGCAAATTCCATTCAACCAACATAACTGGCTGTGAAATGAGTCTTTGTCCATCTTGAAATCACATCACATGATCTCTCAAAGTCTCTCCAGCAGAACACTTTTCTTTTTTTTTTTTTGTACTTTATTTTATAGAAAGGCAGAACACTTTTCATAAAACCACATAATTGGTTTCATAGAAGTAGATTCAAAATGTTGCTTATACATTGAGGCATCAGGAATACTATTCTGAAGGATCCATTAGCTTTCCAGGTGAAATTTCCAAATGTATGTCCCACAAATGGATTATATGAGACTGCAAGTCATTTGAGTCTTAGATCCAAACCTATTCGACTGAAATGAATGATTTACCAAACAGAACGCCCTCTGGTATAAATGGTCAGAGAACACTAGCATGCTGTATGGTTTTCTGCTTCATCCCATTTCAGGAATAGAGATGTAGATATTCATCGAATGTTCCAGTTTTGTGCCTAAAAATATCTTGGGTGGGAAACTCTGACATGTACCCAGGGATGCCTGCTTTCTTGCTGCAGTGTGACTTCCTTGTGTAACCTCCTGCCATTCTGAAATAAAACAAACTGTTCTGCTTTGCTGAAGAGTGAAGCATAGCAGAAAATGATGCCATTACAGCGTTCGGTAAACATGCCAGTCACAAGAGAGTGCGCCGTGGCTGCAGCAGAATAGTACAAACCCCTTAAGTTATTCAAAGTGACCGAGTGTTCCTTTCGGCTGTTGTTTTTTTAAAATGATTAGAAAAGTGCACAGACCTCCCGAGTCACTGCTATGGGTGGATTGCAATGATTTAACAGAACGCCACATTTGAGCAACATACCAGCTCCGGTACCAGTCAGGGAATTACACATTTGGAAACAAATCCATTGGAGCATGTATGAATGTACTAACACACACACACACACACACACACACACACACACACACACACACACACACACACAGGCATGTATGCACACATACACACACGCACACACAAGCACGCATACCAGGAAGGAGCTTTGGCTCCTGCTGTGTTTCATAGGATTTAATGGCTGCGGCCAGATTCCAGAGATCTTATTGTTAAAATCATAATGCTTGTACAGCTGTTTAACCTGGCTCTTGCCCTGCTCGATTGGTCACACTCTTTTAAAGGGACCTTTCCCATGATCCTCAGGGGTTAGCTGTATCGAGGGCAGAGGTGGAAAGTTACTGATGGACAACGTTTTTGGGTTTTTTTTCTCCCCTCCGCCCAAACAGTATTTCTTCACAAAAGCAGCCCCTTTAGTCTTACCACTGTAAGAGATGGATGGGTAGAGTATTTTTATCGATTCTAGTTTCACTAAAATCGAAGACTACAAAGTGAACTTGGACCACAGTCTTACCCTACTCTAACATGCACAAACCACAGAGACTGAGCTTGTTATTCACTTGTTCAAACAACAGTCTAACATAAGACTTTTTACAAACAAATGCCAATTCACTTTTCTAAACACTTTCCAAGGTGAGATTCTGTTAATGCAGAATGATGCTTCTTAGGTCAACATGTGAAATAACGCAACAATAAAAGAAGACTAAGAGTGTACAGTCATGGTAAAGGCTCTGCTTTGACCTGAATTCTGTCATATCAGTAGGTTAACATGCTAACGTTTGATAGGTAATGTTCATCAGGCCCATAGCTGCAAAATCAACTGAGCGTGTAAGCATCCTTACATTGAGTATAGGTGACGCTGATTGGAATGTCACTAAAGTTAATGCAGTCCATCCAACAGCTGTGGGGACATTTCACTCAAAACCAAAAATGTTGACCTGTTGGTGACACTAGAGGAAGAGTTAGGGGAAGAACGCATAGGATGCAAGGGAAAAACATTTTTTCAACCCCCTTCAATGTGATTTTACTCTGATGGCATGAGCGGATCATAAGACCTCAGAGTTGATAATTACCACAGGGAGAAAAAATGCATGATGGCAGATCAAAATGAATTTGATCTGATCATTTTAAGATTAAATTTCTTGGTGTAAATTATATGTTAGGAAACAAATAATGCCTTCAAAGATGCAGTATGCAACTTTTTTACAGGCCTATAAACTGAAAAAAAGCTTGCGATAAAAAATAATAGCAGTTTGCAAAAGCTTAGATTAGTTTTCATTCAGCTTCAGCCATGTGTCTACGTTTATATTCTGAGGACCGTGAGTGTCTTTAACAAACTTCACAACAATCCACCAAATATTTGTTGTGATATGCCACTCAAAACCACAATGTCAAAGATAAACAGATCCCGCACTGAAACTTCATTCTTATTACGCACAAACTTAAAGAGCTGGGCTTGTTATGAGCTGGTTGGTAATGTGAAGCGCTTAATGCACTGACATGAAAAGTGTTGACAGTATAAAGAAATTGTAGCTCAGGCATTTTTAAAACAAACAACAGAAGTCAAACACACAAGTTAATTCAGGTGGTTTTGCTGATTAAATCCTTTTAATTTCAATGCTGTCATGTAATCCTGACAGTCTCTCCCTTCTATCTCCCTCCGTCTGTCGCTGTTTGTTCAACAAATGTAGGTGACCCCTTCAACTTTAGAAAGATTATGTTTGTGGTGTCTCGCTGAGCGGGTCATGCAGAGCAATGTGCATCTGTCTCCTCACCCATTATCCAGCCAATAAGTTGCCACTGGGAAAACATCTAAATATTAAATATGACAGACGACGCAACAAGATAAGGTTCAGGGTGTCACCTGACACCCTGACATGAGGCCCCGAGGCTGTCTGTGGCCCCCGAGGTTTACATCAAACCCTGAATCATCAAGGCAGTTAAATAGCACAGTGCAGCTGTAGCCACAGATTGGAGTTTTAGTTGTACAAATATTTCTCTGAGGCAGAGCTGCTCCGGAGGCAAAAATAAGCCCCAACTGCAACGGTTGGTGCCAGAGAAACAGTCTCTGAGAGCGCAAAGTATCTACAGTAAGCAGTAGAGCTGTGCTGCAAGAAGAATAACCAAAATTTACTGCGCATAAAACTGAAATTAGTAAATGAATGTAAAAAGTCCAAAGGCCTCCTATCAGACAGACTGCCAACTGTCATATGGCACAAACATGTTGAACCACTTGCAAACTTTATGTTTTGCAAATTTCATCCTACGAGAACTGTGAGATGCAGTTGAAAGTAAAGCACAGTGACACTTCTGCCATACATCACATTTAAAATAATGGGGCTAAGATAGTGCTTTAGTGTAAAGATGATGATCAAAAAAGAAGGAGTTCATGCTGGGGGGGACCATGATTGTGCTCAGTGACTTTCAGTTCGAAAGGGTGAGAAGTTTGAGTCTGAATCTTTGCACTGACGTGTACATTTTGGCCGCACGAAGAGAGAAAAAGTCCATTAGGTCACCATAACATTGTGATTCATCCTCTGGGGAAAATGAATATTAATAGAAAATATCATTCATTCAGCCTGGACATTAATTTTTCCTTTTTCCTTTAGCTTACTGGAATTTGTATCTGATGATGGCACTAGAGCAAAGGTCATGGAGTTGCCAAAATCCTTGAAAATCATTTCACATCTTGGGACCATGAGTGTCCATGCCAAATCTAAGTGTAATGGGTTCATTAGTTGTCAGAAATTGTTGTTCTGGATCAAAGGTTTCAGTTATGACACTGCTATGAACATGCATTCATTCACAATTTAAATCGATTATGACAATTGTATAAATTATTTTGGAAGGCTAGAATGCTAGCAGGCACGCTAATTTAGGGAGCTAAATGCTTGTGAAAGTACCCAATTTCAGTTCTGGTAAGGTTGATCTGTCAATAATTCTGCTCTATGTCCATGAGGATAAATAATGACTGAGCTCAACTGAAGCTTTCCAGCAGATGTCTTTTCTGTCCTTGGCTATTGCTGCGACCTGCAAACGGTCTGCTCGAAGTGGATCAACCTAATTGTGCTGATTGAGCGAGTCGTTCAGACACATCAAAACCAGCCACAAACAACAGACCATCGACCTGTGAGTTGGCGCAGTAGGAGTATGAGGAGAGTTGGACTTTAGTTTGTGACATTTGAACAATGTGGAGCAGGAGATGAAGGGGCAGGTGAATCCGAATTGCACACTGCATGGATCACAAGAAAGAAAATCCCAACGAGTCAGTGCATTACAACCTTCCAGTAGAGCAAAAACGATGATCAGGTTTTTAGTTTGAGGAGACACCCCCACAGTGCTGTTTTGCTTTGCCGCATTTCTCTCCCTTATTATCCACATCCGCTCAGTTTGGTGGATGTCTAAATCTCTTTTGGGATGCGCTGTGACCCCCGGAAAGTTTGCAATTTCTCCATGTGCTTGTATGAGCTGCAATGACAACTGAATATGTATCTGCTGGTGGGACAGCTTACAGTCATATTAGTGGAATTCAAGCCAGCTGTGGCTGAGAATGCACTTTCAGGAAAGACGCTACATCACTCCCCGCTGACAGGGTTTCATGAAACAATCCCAGGAGCTGAGGGGGCATAAATCGCCGTTGCTCGGCATTCACACTCGCAGCAGCTCACAGACTCTCCGGCTCTCCGATCGTTGCCTGCCTGGCTGATTGTTGGCTCAACATATTGATCTTCACTTTGTGGCTCACTCCTTTGTATATTATCAGCCGTCCCAGACAGGAATTAATCTGCTCTTCCCATTAACACATGCTAATAGGGAGCCGCTTCTATCTATATGCCTGCCAAGGCTCCCACAGATGACTTGTGAGTGCGGCTGGCGGCTGGCTGCTGGCTGGCCGGCCGGCCTGCTTATGGCAGCGAGGCCAAGCTGCTGTGGGCAGATTTGGGTTTACTGTGTGTTTGGGGGGATTTGAAAGTCTTGGAAACCGTGGCTAAAGATTATAGCAGTATGCAGTGACATGCTGATGTCAGATTTGGGGATTTTGTTATGCAGCACAAATGCAAAGCTGGACAAACTAATAAATAAAAACAACTGTAGACACTAGGCAAGGTTTTAATGGAGAAATGCATCCGGTTTCATAAGTTGGGCTGCATCATATAAGAAGCAAACGAGGTGCAGATTCACAGAATTTGACCTTATTACATTCTGGTAGCAGGTAGCAACACTGGCAGCAAGTGAAATGGTCCATCTTAAGTAAACAATATTACACTTCGAGCAGGAAAATTCATTCTAAGCCATTGGGGAGCAGCGTGCATGACAAAATAATCCGACTGTGAGATGCAGTTGAGAGTTCTGAGAGGCTCATAAAGGGGTCAGTATGCTTCAAACTAAGTTGTCGGATTCAGCTTGAGTCGAACAACTTTTGTAACTTTCCAAAAGTTACACATGATTTAAACTTCTGCTGTCTTCAAACAACCTCTCTCTACATACAGCCACGTGCAACGCCATGATGGAGACTGCTCAGGAGACTCATGAACGTGTGTCTGTTCATTCTACCATGGGATAAGAAAAAGACACTGGCCCTCATTTATCAAACGAACGTCAACAGAAAACCGTGCGTACGACCATTTCCACGCAAACTTCGGCATTTATCAATTTGGACGTGAGCGGAAGCTACGATCAGATCTCACGTCAGGTCTGAGCTCGTGTACGCAAATTTGAGTGTGCGGATTTGCGGTTCAGCACAGCGAAATCTGGCTGAGTCTGAAAATGATTATTAATAAAACCTCAGCTGTCATTAAGCATAAGCAGTCAAATATTTAGAACTGATCAAAACCGATTATTTTTTACGTTTTTACTGATACCACTTTTTTGTCAAATAAAATATATAAATAGCCTAACATGACAACTAATTAACGGAATACCTAATAACCCCGCTGGTAAACCTGCTAGAGAGCAGGAACGCAGATTCAATAGTGCGCACACACGCACACGGGTCACAGTGGAGCTGCTTCGGGTTGCTGAAGGGCAGGTGGCTCCGTCTTGGACCAGCAGGGGGAACTCTGCTGTATACACCAGAGAAAGTGTGCCATATTATTTTGGCCTGTTCAGTTTTGCACAACATTGTATTAGTGAATGGAGCCTTTGATGTGCCGGCGCTGCCGGGATGCCGATCTCCATCTCGGAAAAGTTTATCTTCTTGCCAGAGTTTCTTCTCTCAATGTTTGACCTCAGTGGGCGAGGCCTCCGAACCAGGAATATTTAAGGGCGTAACATGTTAATGACGATCAAATTCAGCCGCCGCATTTATCAAGACCCAATCATTCCTACGCTGGAATTGGTCAGATACGAACCTTTCATAAATCACACGTGTGTCCTGTCGTAAGACCAAATCTGCGCTCAGATCTGCACCCGTTTTCACGCAAGATTGATAAATGAGGGCCACTGTGAGCACTCTGATAATCAATTCTTCTGAAAAAATATTGGCTAATGTGCCTCTCTTAGCTCATTGTTTTGATTTCACAAACTATTTACTGCCTGGTGCAGTCTCTGTGTTCCCATCACTTCTGTCAGGCCCTGATAAATCCACTGTACACAACGTGCTTAGCACCACACAAGTTCACAAAGTAGGCAGCAGCAGGCAGAAACTCTAGCTCTCTCACTCTAACTGCTGCTAACTGTAGCCCCCGTTCACTCAGTTAGCCATGCAGCTAGCAGGGTCTTGTCGATAATTCTTATTTTTTGATTGTTTTCAACTAAAATTCTTACGTATTGCACCTTTAAGGAAAAGTACCAGCAGTGTAGAAATACTGTGTTACAAGTAAAAATGACCCAATTCAGTGTAATGCATATTATACTATACGTTTATATTCAGCAATTATTGATCCATAAATGTTGTATAAAACAAAAGACAACTTTATGAGGTGGACATTATTCTTTGCATCTGAATGGCCAAAAAATCGATTAGTGCAGCTTTGAATTGATCTCCAGCCGTCAGTTAATGGTGAGAGTGTGAACATTTGTTTAGGTATGTACATGCTGAGAGTGCAGGCTGACTAACAGAAGCAGTTTTTCCTGTGTGTGTGTGTGTGTGTGTGTGTGTGTGTGTGTGTGCACGTGCGTGGATACTTACAGTGGCATGTAGCCTTCCTCTTTTATTCATGGCCAGGAATCTCTTACTGTAGACCCCTTTGATGCCAATGACCCCCTGAGAAACCGCAAAGAGCTCCAGGACACCTGGGCGGACAGACAACACACTTTGATGATTGATGGATGATGTAAGTGTATTTTTACTCCTCTTGTCATTTTCTGTAACTCGTCGCCCCTCCACGGTCCGGCTGCCAGATCAGCTCAGTTATCCAGTACACCTGCACGTCTGACACTGCATTCATTAATAAAGAGTCTTTAAAGTTGTTCTTTCATGCAGGATAACACCGGTTTAGAGTTAAAGTGGTCTCTGAAATATAATGAAAGGCTGATATTGACACAATTTTGCTAAACCAATATATCCATTTGACTGCTGTACAGCACCACGGTCAGAGTCAAAATGAAAATAAAACTGAAAGGGGCACTGAGTAGTCAGAATTTTAATATTTACAACATTAATGAGGAAAGAATACAAACTCAGAAATATTACATTTTTCCATAACTGAATAAACCAGTTGTTCTCAGGGCTATTAAGGTCCGCCGAACACTGTTTGAAGCTAGAAAGGTGGCAGGGTCCACCGAACATAAACAAAGTAAAACAGTATGAAATTGTGTTGTCCTTTAGGGTCAACACAGTGTTGTTTATGTAGTCTTTAAAACAAAGAGAGTTTGTTCATCTAGTTTGTTTATGCATCCAAATAAATATCTTTCTCTTTTGATTAAAATTTCTCTCCCAAAACTTCAGTGCGCATTCAAATAGAAGCGTTTGTCCCAGATTAATGTTGTCTGTGTATTAACTTCTACCTGAGGTATTCTGTGAGGCACTGATATGAAAACAGAATCTTCATATTACAATTCTAAGACAGCCCGTCTCCTGCTCGTCTCCGGCGCTGCCATGCAGGATTCAAACCCACATGGCTGTCGTGTTGAAATCCATGTAACCTGACAACTCTTCTAAAGGGGAGCATGAAATGGAGGCACAAGTGCACTTTCACGGTCAGCTTCGGCTGTTTCGTCAGCGGATGAGCGATGAGGGACCCTGGCGGGGCAGTAAAAACCCAATATCTGATTTATGACTTGAGTCATATGACACAGGGCAAGATTCACAAACAGGACGGAATTTGATAACTGTTGGGTTTTAAGTTTATCACACATCTTTCTGGTGCAAGTTCACTGGAGTTTGTGAAGCAGTTCAGTCCAGTTTGGCTGTTGATATCTGATCTGAGTTAAGAGATAAAGTTTTTAAAAGGTAAAGAAACAATTTCAATTCAAACATCACATCACAAAATCCCCCAAAAAACATTATATTAGGACTGGCTAAAAGTGGAGATGATCCTGCTCCACTGTTATTTTTCAATATTCAGAAGTTATATTTAAATTCTTCCCACTTATTAAAAGATTAAATCTTATCTCTGATGCATAGATTGCTTGTTTAGAAATGCTAGTCTGCGTTGTTAATGTAGAAAAATAAATATGAGCTTATATATTTCCTAGATGTTTTTAAAACTATCAATTAAATTGGTATCAGCTTCAAAATTCTTCTTACTTGACCCTTGAGAACCACCTCAAATCAACTGCTTGAGCTGCTTATCTCAGCTAATTTACTTGTATATTCATTTATCACTGGTCTGTATTTTTCTTTTTTTGTGACCTATTTCATTTAAAAAAAAAATGTAAATAAAATCATTGAATTTGCATGCAAAGCGCCTGCTCTTCAAACAAGTTTTAAAGGTAAACAGTCAAGAAGCTTTGACAGCAGACGATAGTCTAAATTTGAAGCTGGGTATTTTTTGCAGTGTGCGGATGGAGAAGCGTTGTTGTGATGACAATCGTGCTGACTGGCAATCCAACACATCCCGGTGTCTCACTGCTGCACCTGTTACTTCCACAAATAGTCTACCTGCCAACATTCCGGAGGGACACAAACAAGACTCGTCAACCAGATGGCCGCTGCTCGGAGATTTCACGGGGTCAGGCAGCCTAAGTTTAGGTGCGCGATCCTTACACTCTGCTTCTGTAAATCATTATTGTTGGAAAAAAAACAACAACAACAACAACTTCCAGTGATGCAATTATAAAAGA
This sequence comes from Diplodus puntazzo, assembly GCA_963678695.2. Taxonomy (NCBI): domain Eukaryota; kingdom Metazoa; phylum Chordata; class Actinopteri; order Spariformes; family Sparidae; genus Diplodus; species Diplodus puntazzo. The sequence continues at coordinate 18,519,599 of OZ023159.1, read as the reverse complement.
GATACAGCGGCAACAAGAGAGGAGATCAATTGGCGCAAACACGGGTCTCCATGTGCGCATTCTCAGCGGGACGCACTTGGGTTCACGTGCGCGTCAGGCGTCTTTAATTTAACAGTGAGGCTGCTCCGCGCGCTGCGGTGCCCGGGTGAATGACTTACTCAGCTGGTTGGGCTCATGGCTGCCGTTGACTCTGCCGTCGGGATGAATCTGGAGATGGAAGCCGATGCCAACCCTACAGTAGAGTCTGCAAGTCCTGCGTCCCGAGCTGATCTCCTCCTCCAGAAGTTGGCGCTCCAAAGAGACGTGCTGTGCTCCGGCGGCTGCGCAAATCAAGTGAGCGACGGCCAGAAGGTAAAGAGGAACATTCATTCTTCCAAAGAGGAGACACTCGCTAGGCAGTGGCGGCTGGTCTATAGAGGGCGCTCGGGCGCCGCCCCACCCCTCCCCCATGAGAAGAATCACATAAATGATCTTTGAAAAAAATATGAAAAGTATAAAAAATATATTAATGAGCACGGAAATATTATATAGTTATTGAGTAAAATGTATAATCTGCAGTAAAATAGTAGATTAAAAATGTTCTACGTTGTCTGAAGTTACTGACTGGTGACGTATTTCCGGTTTGGGGCGCAAAGATTTGCGCTCCGTTTGCCCATTGACGCTCGTTATAAGTTACACATGCGCATTCACTCCTCCTCAATACAACAGATAAGAGCATGTTGCATTACCGACCACCACGCGATAGGGGGCAGTGGACTGACACGCCCCATCAATTGACAGGCAGCAGCGCGCCGTGCACTCACTCGGGTCGTGACACCAGCGTGCATCGCGCAAGACGACCCATGATTGGCGGCAGGAGTTATGGAGAAGGAAAATTCCGTTAAGTCACTGAAAACAACACCATTTAGCAGGAAATCACCAGAAGAGAAGCTCAGAGTCATAGAGCTTGGACCTGACCAGCCGGACATTAAAATCCAGCAACAATCGAAGGACAGAGGACGAGATTACACCCGCTCATTTTCAAGGAGCTGGTTCAGCAAGAAGGCTTGGCTAACAGCATGCCCTGAAGCTAATGCTTTATTTTGCTTTCCCTGCCTCCTTTTTCAGACGTCAGGATCAGACCCAGCATGGATTCAGACAGGTGTGTCTGATTTAAAGCACTTCTCTGAGAAAGGAAAAAAGCATGAACAAACTAGGGTCCACATGGAAAATGCTTTGAAACTAGCCATGTTTGGTCGAGTTAACATTGGTGAGCAGCTTAATGAAGGCTACAGATTAGGGATCCGTAAACATAATGAGGAGGTGGACAAAAACAGGCACATATTGTATAAAATAATAGACTGTGTCAAGTTCTGTGGTGCATTTGAGCTAGCTCTGCGGGGCCATGATGAAAGTGAAAGCTCTGAAAACCCTGGTGTTTTTAAAGGATTGGTGGATTTTGTAGCATCACTGGATTCTGTGCTACAGGAGCATCTGCAGACTGCTACTGTTTTTAAGGGAACATCTAAAACAGTACAGAATGAACTCCTTGACTGCATGTTCTCAGTTTTGAGAGAGCACATCATCGAGGAGATCAGGAGTGCAGACTTTGTCTCTATCCAAGCTGATGAAACAATGGACATCTCCACCCAGTGTCAGCTGGTGCTAGTGATCCGCTACATTGATAAAGCCCATAATGTGCAAGAGAGGTTTTTTGAGTTTATTCCTCTCCAGAGTGCCACAGCTGATTCCATCGCCACAGCACTTTTGGATAGGTTAAGCTCCATGCTCCCTGATGACAAAAAGAGCAAGCTCATTTCCCAGGCATATGATGGTGCAAGTGTCATGAGAGGAGCCACCGGTGGTGTGCAGAAGAAGGTGCAAGATGTGTATGTGAATGCACACTATGTCCACTGTTATGCTCACCAACTTAACCTCATCATGCAGCAGGTGACATCTCACATCCCAGTAGTGAATCAGTTCTTCTCTGACCTGGCTGGATTCTCTGGATTTTTTTCAAGATCTCCAAAGAGAACCACTGTGCTTGAGTGGTGGCACACAGACTCCCAAGAGCAAGCACAGTGAGATGGAACTTCCATATCCGTGCCGTGAACACTGTGTTTGAGCACAAAGATGACCTCATCCAGTGTTTTGAAACCATCAGGGACTCAGGGGAGTTTGAGCCTACCACTGTGCGAGAAGCTGGAGGCTTTGTGAGGCTACTGGAGGATGATACTTTCAGCTTCTTCCTGAAAATGTTTCATCACATCATGCCTCACGTGGACATTCTCTTCAGCCAGCTCCAGAAGCGGACCATCGACTCAGTCTTTGTCCAGAGAATCATGCAGCAGTTCACAGACAACATGCAAATGATCAGGTAAATTAATATGTATGTTGTGCTCTGTAATATTGATATTGTGTCAATGTCAATGATGCAACAACTCAGCTATGATATGTTCCTGGTTATTTTACCAGGCAATTAAAGCTTAACTTTTCTCTCTGGTTCTGTTCAGAGATTCCATCCCTAATCTCTGTGGAGAACACAGTGCATCTCAGCAGCAGCTGGCCAAGAAACGCCGCACACAGGGCCCAGGTGAACTTCAGAGGATAGCTGCAGAGGTGAGATAGAAGCTAAATGTTTTTGGTTTGTTTTTCACAATCATAGTGCTCTATTCTGCCCTATATAATTATGGGGAAATTAAATGTATGTCCCTTTGCTCTGTCCCGATCATAGGGTGTCTGCAGGTCCTCTAAAAGCCATTACATTGACTAAAATTTAAATTTGTGAAGTTTAGATGCCACAAATATTTCATCAAATTTCATTTACCCATCTTTTCATTTCTTTCAGTCAAAATGAGTCAAGCTCTTTTTGTGTGAAAGTCCTTTAAACCTACCACTGAAACTAATACTGTATTTATACTTTATACTTCCACTTACCTGTTAGTAAGATATAGATTAACCTAACTCACTCTAATAACCATATTCCTCCATAAATCCTACCTCTGCATGGGACCACACACATAGTACATACCTTTATACTTACCTGCAATTCTTGAATAAGAAAGAATATATATATATATGTGTGTATATATATATATATATAGATATGTGTGTATATGTATGTGTGTATATATATATGTGTATATGTATGTGTGTATATATATATATATATATATACACACATACATATAGAGAGACAGAGAGATAGAGAGAGAGAGAGACTTATATCCATCTCCATATTGTTTTAAATTGGTGCTTTCATTTTTTTTAGGTTTGTGACACTATCTTGGGCCATGCTAAAGAGAGGTTCTCCTTCACCAAACACCTGATCAGTGCTACACTGCTGCAGGGTGACAAATTCCATCAGTACAACAGCCAGTTCCCTGAAGCAGCTCTGAACACCACCGTGGAGGCTTACCCACTGCTGAACAAGAACAAGCTGAAAACTGAACTGTCTCTTATCTACAGCAATGATGAGTTCAAGAACTGTAGTGGAGCATTGGCTCTGTTCCAGCTCTTCATGGAGAGCAATCTTCAGGACACCTTTTCAGAGACTGTGGCTCTGCTGAAGATCCTCATCACAACTCCAATGACGACAGCTGAATCTGAGCGGTGCTTCTCCACACTGAAGAGAATCAAGACCTTCCTCAGGAACACAATGTCACAGGATCGTCTTAATGCACTGGCCATGCTCTCTATGGAGAAGAAACTGATCAAAGACATCCATGACTTTAACCACAGAGTCACTGAGAAATTTGCATCTCTCAAGGAGAGAAGGGCAAAATTGATGTATAGAAAGTAAACATTGTCAACATTGTTGTGCTCGTAAGGCACAACAAGCCTCCATTTCTCCTCTGTCCTTTTCCATTTCATGAAATCTTTTTTTTTTTTTTGTTATACTTTATACTCATGTACATACATTCAGTCACATTAAAGTGATAGTACGGGTTTTTTGAAGTGGGGTCATATTTAGTACATATCTATAGCCGGTCTGTTTCCTACCGTAATCACCGATCAGCGCAGCCTCAGTTTGGAGGAGCAGAGAGCCGCTCCAGCCAGACGCTCAGCTTTGTACTGCAGTGAACGGGGTCCAGAGAAAAAGTTAATAAACCACCTAAAACAAGGCGGTGTGAATTTTCACTTTACAACGCACACTTGAACTGTTATAGATATTTTAAGGTGAGCCTTGTTTTAGGTGGTTTATTTAGCTTTTTCTCTGGACTCCGTTCACTGCAGTACAAAGCTGAGCGTCTGGCTGGAGCGGCTCTCTGCTCCTCCAAACTGAGGCTGCGCTGATCAGTGATTACGGTAGGAAACAGACCGGCTATAGATATGTACTAAATATGACCCCACTTCAAAAAACCCGTACTATCCCTTTAAGTGATGCACTTAAGTGCTTGCCACAGAATGATACACTTTAATTCACAGCTGTGTTTACAATTTCATCTGCAGTCTGCATCAGCTAACTATGTAACCCATTTAGCCCAGTAGTCTTTCACCTTTTCTTTATGCAATGTCATAATGACAGTTATACGTTCCATACTGTATATGTTATGTATTATATTTTTCCATTGGTTCAGGGTGGGAGGTTCTCTAAGAAGCCAGCATGTAGTTACTGCTTTTTTACTTGCTGCCGTGAGGATCTTACATAAATATGTCCCTGTTATGCAGATCCTTTGATATATTCCACAAGTCAGATGAAAGTAAAGTCAATGTTAAAACCTAAAATCCTCTTTGTTGTAGCCTGTACTTGAGTCCAGAAAGGTTGTAAGGCAGCACGTTTTCATGAAATCTTGTATTGGACATATATTTGTGATTTTAATATAGCCCCCCCTGGAAAAAAAAGCACCAGCCGCCACTGGTACCGATCCACAGCAGCGGGGCGTGAAGGGAGCGCGACTGACACCGCACATTTTCCAAGGAATCGTCCGCGGCAAGACGCACTAAGCGCGGCATTTTACGCACAGGGAGTCATCGTGCCTAATAGATCGAGGACGCGGTTGATTCATGAACGAAGAGACGTGGGGGAGAACGACTCTCCTGACGACGCTTCTTTCCATATAAAGAACCGATATAATGAGACGTTAAGCGCAGGAGGGGGACCGGTGGGTGTCAGACAGCAGATCATCAGGTGGTGCAGCGGAGTTTTAACACTGGCTCACTGGGAGACTCGGGCAGCCGTATTTATAGGCTTTAGTCCACCTTATCATCTGATACGTCCACATGCTGCCAGGAGACGCGTCCCTCAAGCTGCTTAATGTATTCTGAGCAGTGTACGGCGGCAGAGGAGACGTTGTAATGATCAGATTGTGGAAGAAAGACGCACGCACGCACGCACACAAGCATTCACTTTCTCCCGTGTCATTTCATTTAGTTTATTTTCTGGATGGGAGTTTTCACAGCGGGTCACCCGGTAACAGTAATTACATGACCTGCGAAAGTGTCCTTGAACACAACACTGACAAGCCTTTCACCCAAGTCACACAAAGACATCATTTAAAGTCATCGTGTTGAGGTTGGCAGATAATATATATCGTCCAGTCATCTCAACTGATTCATGTAAACATGCAGTGTACATTCAGCCTGATCATATCATTTGTGTTTTAGGTACCAATTCTGGTTCAGTCTTGATGCCAAACACACAAATCACACAAGCAAAGAAAGTGACGAAAACAAAGAGGTGTTCTGGTTTTCCCACAACAACCGGCTGCAGTTTGAAAAAAGTGAAGTGCTGTGAAGTGAAGTGAAAATATCACACATCTTTTCTTATTGCAGGTGATTTCCGAGTTCCCAGTGAGGTGAACTGGGCGACAAACTTAAACCATCAGTTGCTTCTGACTATAAAAATGTTTTTCGTCCTGTGACAGACACTGTAACCTAGGAGAAACAACGTACATGGAGCCATTCAGGTAAAAATCTCTTTGAATGCCCAAAAATGTGGGATTTATCCGAACCGAAAAACTTTTTGCGCATAAAATACACTTTGAAGGTAAAAAAAACACTCACACACCCCATACCCAGAACCTCGGGTCTTCCTCAAGAGCTTATGTTTTAAACATGTCACAGTCAGGGCGGCACAAGTGTGAATCATATCATTAACATTAGCTGAGGTCTGTTCCATTCGAACGGCGGAGCTGCTGCGATGTCAAGTGCCTGGTACTGTGGCTGCTGGCTTACTGTTAGAGCTTAATGGGACACCTTGAATAGAACAAAGCCATTGTTGATGTTATTATTAACACCTGTGCTGCAGCTAAAGAGTCAAAATGTCTGCTGACAAAGCGAGCCATGAAGTAGACTTAAAGGTGAGTTAGAGACATGTTACCACTGATTATACGTTTGTTCTTTGACAGGCATTGGGGCCTTCAAGCGGAACAGATAATACCAGCAATCAGGACCACTTTACACAGTAACTGGTCTGATGTGCAGAGCTGAGAGAGCAGAATTTGCACTTCTTTCTCAAGCTCTCCTTTCATTTTTCACACAGCAGTTTCTTGCCTTGTGTTCATTTGAGTCCAAAACCTTGATTTTTTAGAGCACAGATTGTCTGAAAGTGTGCCCTCTCTGCCCTACTTATAGGAATCATCTCTGGTCACCCCTCTTTATGAAATATCATGTTGATCGCACCATTGAGTGTGAAAATTTGGAACGGGTACAAACACATTTATTTTACAAGCACACCGAACCCTTACGCAAAGAGATCATTTCACACTACAAAGACACCAAACATTGGAAGATGTACACTTCATTTGTCTAACTTGTGAAACCTTCAAATAACTGTTGGCTTTGTTTCTGATTAACTGGAGGACGTACATTTTTGTTATTCAGCTGTAAGACAACAGACAATCTTTTGTTTTTTGATTGATGACCCTCAGTCTTTGAGGTTTAATAGTAATAACTTTTATCTATAAGGCATCTTTCAAAGCACAGTTAGAAAAAGCAGAACAACCGAAGGAAGGTTAGATCCTTTGGGACTGTAGCTGAAGGAAGCCGCTTCTGTAAAGTCAACTGACACTGTTTAAAACGGACAGACGGCATCACTTGTACAAATACAGTTTGTCGCCCACATGCTGAATGAAGTACACTAAAAAAAAATATGAATCACGCAAATGATGAAATGATTAACAACTATTCACTGGCTACATACTGTATTTCAATTCAGTTTTACGTCTTAATCAACACAAAAAGCTAACATATAGGTCATGTTGAAAACATCCATCTGATGCTGTACGACTTTTTCACTGTAGCACGTGTTGGATTTAAGCTTATTAATTTTCTATCTTCCCCTGCATCCATCGTAATCCCATCCCTCATTGTTTTCAGGGGCCCGGCTATGTTTGAATTTGATTACCTCAAGCCGGGCAGTGGATTACGGCCTGTATAGGAGCCTAATTGTCTCTGGCACACGGACCCGAGGCCGGGCCCACATTACCTTTTATGTAAACAGCGGGGCAGTGTTTAGTCCCACTGTTCTAATGGCCAGTCATTCCTGTGAGGCCATTCCAGTAACAGTGAGGTAATCCTCCTGAGTCGTATAAACACGGATGATCCTGATTGATTCTCCCGCCCGATTGATCCCAGCTTTTAGCAGCTTTTTAGTCTAAGCAAACGGCAGACAGCAGGTTCTGCCTTGGCCCTGAACCGTCTGAGCTCGGAGACGGTGATCAATCTGAGGGTGGAGGGCACCGCTTGGGAGCATCTGACCCGCTAAGGCTTCAATCATCGACATGATGACAGTGCTCCTCTAATGTCCACTGGTGCTGGAATAGTCTGCATAGTCATCATTGTAGAAAAAGGTACCCAGGGATCATGTGTAGTGTGGGTAAACGCAAGTATTATATCACATCTATGGTGCATTTCAACGGCTGAAAGATTGAAATTGAGATTTCGAATGGCCAAAATGAGCTTCCTAGGCAAGGTGGTACAGAAAAGGTGTAGGAGTATGCCGGCCATGTTAAGCTGTGTTGCCACAGTGTTTATTAGATCTTCTGGGAGTCAGACAATCTGATGTAGCCAACAACACAGACTACAGTACGTGACTGGAGGATGTATTTACTATGTTAAGTTTCACGAACAATGCAAATGACACAAATTAGAGTCAAGTAAAAAAATTAGCGAAGCCTCGATCTTTTCCCGCTCGCAGTGATTCATGTCATCTCAACAGTACGTCAGCAACCAAACTACCTGTCCTTTTTAAAAATTCCTCAGGGAGGAAGCAAAGCTGGCTTACGTTGGAGATCTGACATTGGGCTGACTCCTCTTGACATAAAGTTAGCTAACTGTTATACGTAAGCGAGCTAGTTAGGTAGCCTTTTCACTCACATTAGCTAAATGTAAACAATGTGTGTCCATGAAAACAATACGCCTTTTGCACAGACAGGATATTTGGGTACAGGTAGAGGTCTTTTAAATGTGTTCTTGTTTTTCTTTTCAACAATGGTGAACCAGCATGGCACATTTATGGAAACAGGAAAGTTCACTGCAGTTCATCCTGGTTCCAAGCTCGCTCAGCTGTCATTGGAGTGAAAATGGGTGGGACTTAGGAAGGACCAATGAGTGTATTTTGAATGTGTTGCTATAAAAACTTTAGTTTGACTTGCTCAATAACTGAATTGAGCATATTTGGCATAAAAAATTACCACAATGAAGAAAACAGCTTTAAAATGCTGAACACCGTTCCCTCCTGCTGCAATCTCCAGGCACTTGTAAGGTCATAAATGGCGTTGACATCTTGAGAAAACCTGCACATAACAGTCCCTGTTAAGCTCATCATTTAAAGTGCAGGTCTTCCAGGTTCATACTTGCACTGATGTGGACAAATGAATTAGTTTCAGCATTTTACTTCTCCTGCACGTATGGGTCGGAATTAATGAGCTGTGCTTCAGATTGTTGTATATTATTTTGCTCTCTGAGCCGTCTCTCGGGAGTCGAATTGCTTGAGCGCGCTCAGTTTGTGTGTACATATTCTTTGGCCACCCAATATTTTAAGATGGTTCGCCGAGCTTTTCCGCAGTGGCTTGGCTGATTCTTCTGCCACGGCTGGAGAGGTCAGCCAAGTTCCCCTCAAATTCATCAAACCTCTTCATATATAATTTACAATGTTTATACTAATGCTTTGTACAAGAATCTAGACCTGCCCTTAAGTGTGAAGAGGCCATTTACGTCCGCACATGCAAACAAATAACTGCCCGCAGACTTTAAGGAGCATTACGTCAAAAACGTCACCGAATCCACAAACACATCGTGGGACGTCCCCGTCAGCGCTTCCCACCATCCTTGCCGACGTGCCGTCCGCAGCATCCAACATTTGCCTCTGGCCGCGTCGTTTCCACTCTGCTGACCTCTGAGTTCCAACAGATCCTGGTTCCCTGAACCTTCTTTCTTCCAAAGTTCAAGGCCCGCTCTGAAAGACAGCTCTGGGAAAGAAGAGGACAAAGTTTAGGAGAAAGGAGAGTCGCAAGGGGGACATGAGAAATTAATTTGAGCTGCCAAATGATGGCTCAGTAGCCGAGCGATCTAACAAAACTTCAGACTGAGGTGATCACCACAGTGCATTCACAGTAATTAGCAGGACAGGGACGTTGCTGCTTGTTTGTTGTGAGTGTTTTTGCTTTCAGCTTGATGTCTCTTGGCGGAGCCACAAAGCGACACCTGTTCACTTGTTACAGAGACACCACCTGCCAGCACAGAGAGGAAGGGTGTGTGTGTGTGTGTGTGTGTGTGTGTGTGTGTGTGTGTGTGTGTGTGTGTGTGTGTGTGTGTGTGTGTGTGTGTTTGGGGATGGTCTGATCCACATTCAATAAGCATCACTGTGTATTAAGGACCTTCAAAGAAAATGTACCTGGACCTCTATGACCAGGTTCCTTTTACAGTCGCCGTGGGTTCATTTGTAAAGGACACACGCCTTTACTGAAGAAAAAAGAGATAACATGGAGGTGGAACAGGTGAATTGTGGCAAACAAAAAGGCAGTGAGGCCACGGCATGTGTGTCAAGAAGACAGTGACAGGACTTTGCTCTGATTTTCAGAGGAAGAAAGTTACAAAGATCATTTCCAGCATCAGTAAGGTGTGGGCAGAGGTGATTTCAGACCCTGTTCGGCAACAACCACTTAATGTGAATCAAACTATGGCCTCTAATTGTTCTTTTTTCTTAACTGTGACTGTACTTTGACTATACATCTGCAAAAACCTAAGATGATCCAGTCTACAGGAATTCATTACCCTTGCATCAAGAAGTATAGCTCCTGTCACCTTACAACACTGAGTGTTGGGGTCCGTTGTTTTTTAATTAGTAATTAGTATTATAATAATTTATATTTTACTTATAATTAATATAAGTATTATAAGCTATTTGAGTGACTTGAAATGGCCTACTTAACATTAAAAGAGTATTCAGCTGCTATTTCGCTCGGCCACATTGGAAAGAGGCTTCAAAACGGGACGGCTCTGTCATGCCACTGTGACGCATTCGGTCTTCAGCCTTCGAACATGTGGCTGCTGCTGGCCAAACTGCAGTCTCGTAACTCATCTAATAGCGATTTAGTTTCACATTTATCGTACCATTTTTTAAATCTAGAAATTAGCCACTCTCTTCACAAGTTGCTTAGACAATGAAAGAAGAAAAAGACAAGAAAGTCTTGGCCCGGATATCGGTTATCTGGATATCTGCTATACCGGCAGCCCTGAAACTCTGGCGCACAAACACACCTGTTCCCCATTCCCTCCATCTCACCTACCAGCCCTCTTTCCTCAGTCATATTCTTGATCGTTTAATAACACCTGGCCTACACGTTTCGGCATTGTGTCCTGTTTCGCTGGCCCGTTCTTGACCACAGCCTGTTTCTGGTTTCACCTGAAAGCCCCTTGCCTGTTCAGTCTGCCGTCACTGACTGAAAACCTGATGCCGAATCTCGACTTCGAACTCTCCCCAGGCAAACAAATTGGCTGCTTTCCACTGCTCTGCCTCTGACTCTGGCTTTTGAGTCCACATCTCTCTATGCACTCATATTGCCAACAGTTGAGGATGCGTGAGTGAACAATCAACATTTCCATCCTGGACCAGGTTCCGGTTCCTACAGAGCTCAGGTCCAGCTCCCCAGGCCGAGGTGGCGACGTGTGCCAGTTGAGTTTCAGGTGATGAAATGTTCCCTGTGGAGCCTTTAGTGGAGGTCTTCAGCTCCCGGTAAAAACAGCTGAGAGCAGCTGATGGCAGTCCTAAACCTGGAGCTCATCCAACAGAGAGAAATGGAGCTGATCCGTGTGCCTCAGAGTATGTTTGTGTGGTTCTGATGGAAATGGTGACATGAATATTTAAAATACTTAAAATATTTTGAAATATTTTTTCAAAATAGTTTTTTATCAATCTGGTACATACACAATGAAAAAACGTGCATACATATGAAATATTGCAGACGTATAGAAATTCAAACCAAAATCAAAAAAGTATTTTGAACAGCACCGTGGAATATGAGAAAATGTGATATAATGAAAACACAACTTCCTTTTCTTCAGATCAGTTGTATCCATGGAACTGTAAATGTGGCAGGTTTTCCTAATAGATTGACATTCTAGCTTGAATTTTAAACCTTTATTTCTGCCAAATTTACCTCACAGATAAACACCCTACGCCTGAAAAAAGTGTTTTAGGAGGAATTACCTTTCTAAACTATAGCCAAAGCGCAACAGGAATACTACAAAGATGCACAAAAACAAATGGATTTCTGCAAGAAAGTCAGTGTTCTATGTATCTCCTTAAAAACTCCAGAAACTTCCTCAACAGCTCTGCAGGTCAAACATTCACAAAGACTCTTCTCTTTGTTCCGTAGTAGTCGACTCTTGATGGCACATCCATTTTTCCTCTCTGAAAATTCCTTCTGAAGATATTTACACATCAGACTTAGATCTCCGTGCTTTAAGTGGTCCCTGGGTGGCCATGGGACGGAGGACAGAAGATAAATCTGGTCTGTTTTTCCTCACAGGAAACAGCTGCACTGAACAACACTGATCTGCACTAATCCATTATCCACCTCTGCATCTGGCCCACCCCTGGGCCCCCATATGTCTTCATTTGGACCTTTCACTGGGCCTGATCACACACTTGAACTCCCAAGCAGGTTTGGAACACACGCGCGCACACACGCACTCACAAACACACAGACACACACACACACACACACAAAACACACAAAACACACTTGACAGTCTGATTAACGCATGTCCTTTTTCTTTTATCTTGATGAATTCATGATTTGACCAGAAGAAAATACTCCTTCATTGTTGAGTACATGCGTAAAAGATAGAACTTTTTAGCTTTTTCCTGCTTCGTGTTCAGGTGTCATCCAAAACTGGAGCAGTTTTTCTCCTAGACGGGACAGTAAGGTGTCATGTTTTCAAAAATTAAAGGAGAAATAATTGAGTGAACGAAAACTTATTTGTTCACATTTTCGAAACTTTTTACGTTTTTACATACTTCATCGTAACAGTGTCTCCATGGCGTTGGCAGATATATGACTATATACTTTGGCATACTAAGGTCCATCATATGTATATGAATATGTACTGTGACAACAAGCATTTGCATGTAGGGATCCTCTCTGTGATGTGTCATACACTTACAGTAACAACCTCAGCTTGTTATTGGCAGAAAAAGCACAATTAGGGGACTTTTACTTTGACAATTAGAGTGATGCTCAAGGATTACGTTGCGTCCATTACAGCCCATGTAGAAACGGCCAGCTGAGACAAAAGAAAAAAAAACATTTTGAACCTCACTGACAACAAAATATGTGTATTTACATTTTGTCCTATTGTCTGCTTCTACTTAAATACATTTCTGAAGAAGACTCTGCCTTTTACTCCATTACACTTGACAACGTAGATGCTTTTTTCTTACGTACAAAACTCAGCTGTATTACTCCATTTTATGTAGAATGACACTTTGAACTAGTCAGTCTGGAAGCACACAAATCAGATTTGAAACGATATGTGCTCTCAGCACATGTGTTCCGTCTAGTTTTACCTTTCATTTCCTCTGTGGTTGCAGCGTGTGCATATATGTGTGTGTGTGTGTGTGTGTGTGTGTGTGTGTGTGTGTGTGTGTGTGTGTGTGTGTGTGTTTACTTGTGGTGTTAAAGCTTAAAGTGGACGGCTCTCGGTTGTAAATCAGTAAGATGTCCTCCGCTGTTTTAGCTGTCGGTCCGGAAATACAGGCACACGACCGGCCAACTCTCAACCTGAGAACTGCCTTGCGCTGCCGTCATTACCGTGACTGATAAAGTTGGGTTGACTTTTATGACATAACGGGGGGGGGGGGTAGAAGTCGGATGGGAGACAACTTGCCTCCTACCCAGCCTCCAAGAAATCTGTGTGCCATGGCTGTTATGGAGATGTACTTTAAAAGCAGCAGTGGAATGTGTAACAAAGTAATTCAACCATATTCAGAGTCATTAGCTCCCGTCGCATGAAACACATCATGGAGGGCAAACAGCAGTCGATCTGCTGCAGATACAGGCAGAGTACTGCTCAAGACTGAGATACTCAACATGTGGAAAAATATTTCCTATACAAAACCACTGAAAACTTAGAATTGGAAATTTAAAGGTGTAATGTGTAAGAATTTTAGCTGAAAACATCAAGACTTGAGTACAACTATCAACAGAATACTCAGGGAATAAAAGTTTTGATGTGATGATGTCTATCTATTTTGTTGCAATGTTTAGCATGCTAAAGGTGAAGGTCTAGGACCTTTAAACCCGGACGTGTCTTGGATCTCAGCCTGGACCGCTAGTTGCACGGCAAACTGAGCTAACTAGCTATCAGCAGCTGAAGTTGGAAGCAGTTGTTCAGCTGATGTGGCCAATTCTTACATATTGCATATTGCTTGTGTAGAATTATAAAAAAAATATATTGTGTGTTGGAATTGTTTGAAAAAGTTGTGTAGACGTAAAGGGGCTATCTGGAGCTTCTGTGTTGTGTAAAGGGCCTCTCGTTAGTTTATGTTGGTGAGCTAACTTTAGCTACTAGTGCTAATTGTATTGTCAGCAGAGTGGAGAGAGGCCCTGAGACAAGGAACTTGACTGACGACTGTTGCAGAAAATCTGACCCCAGTCCTTCCGAATGAAATCCAAAGTTGACCAGCATTAAACAACTAAAACAAATCATCCACGAGCTTGTTTGGGCAATAAGAGAGACATGAAGGTATTATTTTCCATTTTGTTCATAAATGGCCAACAAGATGGGGGGGAAAAATAGATCAAATCAGTGCTGATATACACTCCAACCATCATAGAGGGATGTTGATTCAACGATATAGTCATTTTAGAGGCTGTAGGTGAGCTGCGCTGTGATGTACAGACAGGTGTTTATTATATTTAGTCCACCCTTGTTGATGTAAATAAGGGCAACAAAAACTGAACATTAAACGTTCATAAAGCTGTAATTTATTGTCTGTTTTCATTGTCTAGCTGTAACTAATAAACTGGCAACTAAGTATATATACACTACACATATGTACCCTTGGAGTGGCTCATGAAAATGTCACAGCCCAGAAAACAAATAAAAGAGGCAACAAAACACTCTGAATAGAAGCGAAGACGCCAGATCTAATAAACATTTATACTAAAACAACAGAGTGAGAATCAAAGTCAGCGAAAAAACAGCTAAATGATACAGGATCAGATGACTATGACATGCTGTCCATTGGTTTAAGAACTGACCACCGACCAGCTGCTCCTCTGTAGAAGGCAGAGAGGAGTTTGAAGCTGGGAAACAGGTGTAACCTAAATATCTAACCTCCGGAGTCTTCACCATCCCCACAATGTGAAGAATCCGAGACTTAGACGTGCCCTGAAGACAGGTAGAGTCCCCGAGGGAGAGGGACTCGGTCGCAGGCATGTGGACGCACAGGGATCGTCTCAGAGTGGACATGATGTGTAAATTTGTCCCTGTCAGCGGACCCATAGATTGAGTGCATTGTGGGTCGGAAATAGTGCGAGTGCACAGAGGACGACGCTGTTTTTGTATATTTAGACCTTCAAAAAGTAATGACGTGACAGCGATATCCTAATCAGACAGCAGCAGGGGGAAGCCGGCTCTGTGTACACCCTGGATTACAACTTTAAAACAGATCGTGGTGCGTGTGTGCAGGCCTGCGGGCCGTGCTTTGGTGGGCGAAATAGATACTTTTGATCTGAACTTTTCTTTCACAGCCTTGTTAGCTCACTGTCCAAACCATCTGTGTACACAGGACAGATCTGCTTGGAGGTCACTGCAGTAGGAAGATGCGCAAGGGGCCAGGGTAGTGGCTCCTGTTCCTGTCCTGTTACATATCATGCAATTTTATTTTCCACTTATTTGTTCACTAGACCCAATGATGCCTTAAACCTGCATTCTCTCTAGCCAGCAGTTGGCGAATCCACTGGTTGTAAAAAAAGACGTCCAATTGAATGTAAGCTTATGAGAAAAAGAGCCTACTTCTCACAGGATTTATCACCTCGACAAACAGTTTCCTAATAAGTTTATGGTCTCGATTGCTAGTTTCAAGCCTTCTTCAATTAATTTAGTAAGTCATGGTCCCATTTAGAGTAAAATGCTCGATAGAGCAGGCTACGCTAAAGGGTGTGGCTACCTTGTGATTGACAAGTCTGTATCAAATCTCATTTTGGAATAGGGGAAAGAAAAACGCTCTGTGTTTTAAACATTTCTTTTAACCAATCACAATGTTATTAGCTGCAGAAGGCTCAAGATTCACCGCCTGCAAAATGGTGCTGGCAGTGATATTGTTTTGTAAGTGGGGAGGCGAGTAAGATTAGGGGCAGCGACACAATTTTTAAAAAAATGTTTCACAAAATGTCTTGATTAAATGTTGTTGAGCTTTTCTGTACATTCTATTTTGTTAAATGTGTGTTTTGACTCACGGGGGCTACTGTATATAGCAGCTTTGCGATGGAAAAGTTTGATTGATGTTCCCTGGCACATGCCTGTATCATTTCCTGTCTTGTGTTTACCCACTTACACTACCCGTTTATATTAATAGTATATGGTGTGCATTCTGGATACAGCTCAGGTATCAAAGTCGGCGTAACAATTCTCGAGCCTGTGCCGTAACCAAAAAAAGGGTCATTGGTTTCGAGACCAAGCGGCCGCCATCGATCTTGTCAGAGTGTCGTTCAGAGAGACACTGAACCCGTCTGAGGTTTCTCTACCTGCTTGTTCACTTCCCTGCTCGTTTGTCGCGGATGACAGCGTCAGCTAAATGACTGAAATGTAAAAATGTAGTGTGACCGGGGCCGAGGGCCAAATGGAAGTGCCAGCTTAGCAGAGATATAAACTGTCCCACGCCGCTTCGTGCTGAGTGATGCAGTGACAAATGTGTTGGCAGGGGGGTCGGGGCACAAAAGGGACGATGACACAAGCAGCAAAGCACGAGGGCACTAAATATCACTGGAGTGTGTGTGTGTGTGTGTGTGTGTGTGAGAGTGATGCTCACCTCTCTCGCTGATCACATGCCTCTGTGGTGAGATTGACCTGTTTGGATTGCTGACACGGGAGGTGTGTGTTGATGTGAGATCAGGTGTAACATGCAGACGTGCACCGGTGCTGTAATTCATCATCATGCGAGGCGTCACGCCGCCGTGCTCTATCTGCCTCTCTCTACCTCGAACGCATTTATGTGGGGTTTTTTTTATGTCTTGCTACATCTTCACTGCAGCTCCATGTGCTCCACCGCCTTTACTTCCTGTATTGTGTGACACGGATCATGTTTAAAGGGATCAGTTCACCCAAATTCCTAAAAGCACATATTTTACCAGCTTATCCCGAGTGGTATCAAGCTCTATAGATAGATTTAGTTGTGTTTTCCCCACTTGAAGTTTTTCTTTTGATGATATCTCAATGTTCCTCGACTTACATGTACAAAAGTTGCCTGTTGGTTTATAATGTCACCGTAATTTCAACTTCTGTTTCCGGGAAATCAACATTTTAGACTGGTATGACTGTCTCTAAATGCTCCGTACCCGAGAGCTCAGATGCCATTGCAAGGTGGAACAAGCCATCAGAGCTGCAGCATATTTGGAAAAGGTTTCAAGTGGAGATGAAACACATCAACGGAGCTGCTGAATACATCCTACAACCGTCCCAGAATCTGAAAATGAACTGATTCAAACTGTCTTTGTCAGGTTTCTACAAAGTGAATCTTTCATTTCAGCTCACTGGCTGTGAACCCCTCTAATTTTAAGCTTGTGATTGTGTAAGAGTCAAGAACACAGGCTTGTACCTTTGCCTTTTTTTTTATTTTTTATTTTTTATCAGATAACCAGATATTTTCTCACACACTTGCTCCTCTTTTGTATGGATGATTCAACCAGGTAAGTTTTAGGCCCATCCAAACCGTTAAGTGCTGAAATCATCAGTAACTTGACATTCTCTGTGTAAAAACTCCCACTTGGCTACTCTGTACAATGGAGGTAATTTAAATTTTACTGCAGCAGTGTCTTTCCTTTTCTCCTCAACATTTGGGAGAAATTGGTAGGAAAAACCAGACAATAAGGTTTGTGGATTACCCTGAGCATCACGGATATTGTTTCCTCAAAAAAATGAAACGTTGAACTTTTTTAAAGTATGATTTCGACACTGTGAATGTGACAACTAAAACTAATACAACTGTTTCCATAGCTTAGGGTCTCATAGTATTTGCATAGCAAGAGATCACCAAGGGTAAGGGCCAATATAATTAGAAAATCTGATCAAAATGACCCTTTAAGTGTGTTTTTAACGCACCCAGTGGATTAAAGCAATAGATTATTATTACTATTCTTTAATGTAGATGTGCATTTCTCTCAGAGAAACACTTGTAAATCGTGTGGATTGTTTAGAATAGATATTTTAAAAAATCAATTTAGTGAACACAGCTTTCACCTTTGACCTCTTGTTTGTTTTTGATAGATCTGATGATTTATTGATCTCTGACATCCACTCTGAGTCAAAGCTTGGCTGAAATTATTCATTTCTCCCAGAACTGATCCTGCAGTGCATTCAAGCTTTCTCCTGCTTCATGTCCTGTATATACACATATCAATACATATTTATATTTAAGCATCTGGAGCTAAAATTTATAGCATTTTTTTTTTTTATTATAATCAGCCTGATGATGATTCTGATTAAGCGGTGTGTATAAAACATACCCCTGAAAATTTAAATGTTTATATTTATCCCCATACCTGCTAATTTAATGTTAATACAAAGTTTAATACACATTATTTGGGTCTGTATTTTTCTGAAATTTAAGGTTTAGGATAACTGATTATCTGTGGCAAAGATGAAATAATGGTGGAGTGTTCACACCATTGATTGTTTTATTGACAGAATGAAACACACATGTCTGTATCTGGGATTTATACAGTCATTTTGAGTAATTGGATTTTTTTCTCTCTCTTTGAGGATCATTCAGTAGGAATATGAATATTTATAATTCACGGTCTGTGGAGCTTAAAGTTTTAAATCACTTTATCACGGTTAAAGACGTGAGCCACATGATGATTCTCAGGTCTCAGTGGCTTGTATATAAATACACCCCTGAGGTTTTATTATAGCTTATCATATGTACACCAAACTGTGTTTTCTTCTGTTTTGCTTGTTTGTTTTTTTAACATTAAACAAGAATGTTTTAAAGTGTATAATCTCTCCCACTTGCTGAAACACAGATCGGCTGTGTCCCTGATCTGCTCTCTTGTAGTTCACACATTGACCACTTGATGTCGCTGTTGAACTATTTTCCACATTTTCTTTTTTTTTTTTTTTTTTTTTTTTTTTTCTCGTCGTGAATCGTTGAGCCTGTCGGACTGATTCTTCTTCTTCCTCTTCTTCTTCTTTTTGGTTGATTATTGATCCAGAGACCTCCCAACACTCTAAGCCTATCAGTCTGAGTTGTTTATAGAAAATAACCTGTTTTTTTAAGGTTGTAGTGTCTCGTAATTTCGCCTGGCAGCTTTCAACTTTGGTCGATTATTGATACTTACACTTGGCACAGCTTTTACACAGGTCAGGCAGTTCGTTGTTGTCCTCACTACAGGTTCAAATGTTATTAATGATCTTTGTCATCATCAGTGTTGGAAAGATAAAATAAGATGCAGGATTATAGAACAGTTAGGTCGTGGCGCGTGTGTAGGTACACGCTCGGCCTTTTATTTTATTGTGTTGAGACCATTGTGGGTTTATTTCTGCAAAGGAAAATTAATTCAGTATATTTTATAAATATATCGTGCAATATGTGCTTTATTCAGTGAATACAACTCAGTCAGTGCCGCATCATACGCACTCAAATCATTCGACATTCAATGTCTTTATTTCAGTTTTGCAGAAAGCTGAACGAGCGAATTAGAAATTGTTCCCTCGTCATATTAAACCTTTTATTCTGAAATAAAATAAAATAAATAAAACAGGGCCGCTTTATATATTTGAAGCATGAAACTCTTGAAACATAAATTGGCAGGTTATAACAGGTTCTTAATGTTATAGCGATCTGTCGAGGGAAGCTTCAGAAGTGTAGGGATAAAATAAATGCGTTGACATTTAATAAAGATGTCAATAATAAGGAATTTGTGTGACATCCGGTGCTGGTGCTTTTCGTTTCAATAGGGAATTAAAATAAAAATATGATAATAATTAATCTTATGAACCATAAATTAGGCTAATATTCACATATAGCCTATTTACTTTAATTTGGAATTAGTATAATATCATCATGGTATTTTTATTTAGTGTGACAGGTTTGCTCCATGTGAATGTTGTTTAAGATTAAAAGAAAAAAATCAAATATCTATCTATCTATCTATCTATCTATCTATCTATCTATCTATATATATATATATATATATATATATATATATATATATATATATATATATATGAATGAATGTATACACACTATTTACAAAGTATCAATAGCAGAAGTAGTAGTAACTGTAGTGTTGTTTTATAAATGCAGAATGAAGCCCAGCTGTATCAACAGTCAAGAAATATTCATATTTCATTTGCCGTTTATAAAAAGAAATTCCAGGAAGGCCACAGTTGAAAATAAAGCTATTTTATTGTCAATGCATTCAACATGATTAGATAAACTATCAAGTAGTAAATTTCCGCAAAAGGAAGAAACACTGAAACTATTCCCCACTGACACAAAATATTACACTTTGTATTTCAAATAAAACAAATTATTTACATCGTAATGTATAGACTGCATCTTAAATCAATATTATTTTAATATCACATGCACTCTGAAATATAGTCTGACATAATATCCCCAATTTGTGTCCATATTCATTGTAGACATGAAAAAACTTGCTGCGCTGTAAACCATGACGTGTGACTACATTTGTATTTCTTCTCTATATTTGCATTTATATGATATAAAATACAACTTACTGTACATTTACACATATTTAAATCTTCCCTTATTCTCAAACCTTTAAGTGCTCCATAAATAGATTCATTTTGAAGTCGAAACGCATTTGCATACACCCAAAACATGACATTTTGTACAGGGGAGCAAAAGTAAAAAGACTGAAAAGGAATTCGAAGATCATAGTCCAAAGTGAAAACAAGTGCAAGAGGGTGTTTGTGTGTTTTTAAGTGGCCTATCTCGAACTGCTTAAATCCAGGCAGGGTCACAGTCCCTCCTTGTTTAAAAAAAGTCCCTCCTTTGTGAGCCTCTAAAAGTCAGTTATGGGAGGTCATATGGCGTGACAGGTGATGCCGCTCCCGAAAGGACTCGTTGCAAATGGGGCACTTGAGTTTCTCTTCACGCCGCCGCTTGACCAGAGGCTCCATGGCGTACTCCTTTTTGTGGTGGGATCGCATGTGGTAAACCAAGTCCGAGGTCATGCGGAAGGAAGCGTTGCACTTGGCGCACCAGTTTTGGGCCGGCAGGCACAGGGAGGTGAAGGAGGGTGGCAGGAGGGTGAGTGCCGAGGGCATCTGAAGCTGAATAGGCCCGGAATTCTTGGGCCAGAAGGCCGTGGCGTAGACGAAGGGGTTCTGCTTAGCCATGCCACCCGGCACGGGGCAGTTGGCGCCCAGTTCTGCACCCTGTAGTTTGGCGGCAAGGTGGTCAGCCTGGTAGAGTCTGCTGGAGGAGATGGTGTCGCCCACCGCTGGGTGGCAGTCCAGCAGCTTGGGCGGCATCACCAGCGGTGAGATCTGGGAGAAGGAGGAGCGTGATGGCTGGCTGAAGGCGCTCTTCCTCTCTCCACCACTTCCATCGCCTTGGCTAACAGATGTAAATGCGCTGCCCATGGGTGACGTTTGGGGCGGCTGGGTCTCCGACAGCACCTGCCTCATGTTGAGGTGCTTCTCTGATGGACTGCTGCTGGGACGACCACCGTCTTTGTTCTCAGAGTTGGAGCTCTGGAGGTTTTTGTTGCCGCTGTGGTGTTTGAGGTTCTGGGGCGTCTTCTTGACCTCAGTGAAGGCGCTGCGCTTGCCCTCACCGATCTGTGTGGTGCCCGGCGGTGAAAAGGACCTGTGGTTCTCCTCCAGGCCATAGACTCCTCTGTAGTTCTGTGCAGATGTTGCAAGCTCATCTTTGGACTTGGACTGTGGATGGCTGGGCACTCGGCACTCCCTGTCCTCGATGTCCGAGAATTTCCTCTTCCCCGAGCTCTCGCTGCAGATCTCAGCCTCCTTGTCGCTCGGCGGGCTGGTGCGGTTGTTCTCTAGATCCCTGGCCAGGTTGTGAAAGTCTGTGGAGGGTTTGGTGCTGTCTTGAGAGCTGCTGAAGCCCTCAGAGCGGCCCAACTTCGGGCTGGTCCTGGTTGGGGTTGTGTTCGGTCGCTCGGTGCTGCTCTCTTTGCTGGGTTCCTCGTCGGCCCCCGTGATGCTCTGCAGTCTTTTGGTGCAACGGAATCGAAGGTGGGCCAAGAACGGGAACTCGAACTGGAAGCGCTGACTACAGTCTGGACATGAGTGGTGGGACGAACCTGTGAAGGAGAGAGACGGAAATTAGTTCTGATGAACGAGACAATCCTAAACCTGCCAAGGTCAAGACTTATAAGAAAGTATAATTTATTAGCTTTGCACTGGATTTCGCACTAAATCTGAATGGAGGCATGATCACAGATTGTCCAGAGGTGTGCACATTTGTCCTTGGAGCACCATCACACTAATAATGCCGGAGTACAACCCAAAATTACAAATCATGAGAACAACTCCAGAGTGAGAATGCATTTCCAGAGAAGCTGCAATGTATCTAATTGTGATGTAAAATAAAGACTGCAGAGAACAAATTAAAACAGGAAGTCAAAAGGTTACTGTCTAGCGAGGATACGGTTTCGGATGACTCACCTTTGCTCTTGGCAGGAGCTCTGCTGGAGCTGAGCAGCAGCAGGTCGATGAGGTCTTTGCCGTACCAGACCAGCAGCTCCTCGTCTTTCTCGATCCGGCGGAGCGAGCGGTAGAAGAGCTGGCCGTTCTTCACGTAGGCCTCCAGGTTCTGCTCCTCTTTGTCCCGGGCGGACTGGACGAGCCGCAGCCACATCAGACCCTCTGAGGTGCTGTTGGCTGCTGAGGTGTCCACCTGCACAACACATCGCACATGACCATTCAGTTATTAAGAGCTCAGATTCACTTTCAGGCAAATATTATGCACCACATCTTATTTTTTTCAATTTAGACACAGAAGAATACAGCAAATAGACAAATAATCTCACCCAGCCCCTTTAGATCAAATATTTATTTCTGTACAGATTCACATGTTGAAGCAAAGCAGTGTGACACAATTAACTAAAATAGAAGATTTATTTTAACTACCACAAAATTAAATTAAATGTTATTATAACATATCAAATGTCTTTCCTTTGTGCAGAAATTATAATCAGGATAATAATAGTAATATTGATAATCAATAAAGGACTAAATCACTTGTTTAGGTTTGTGCAGTCAAGAGTTAGTTGCATTTTTTATTTTTATTTAATAAGACTGAAAATATAGACTAACATGACAATATTTTAGCAGTTGCCGCACATTTCAGCTTCTTGCTCCAGTGCTGATTTGCAAAATTGGACAGGGGCCCAAAACTTTAACATTTTATCTACTATGATTGGAGCTGCACAGCATGAATAGCATAACCAAAAAGGGATTTTGACAGGTCTATTAAGAAAATGTAAAAACAAACAAAAAAACAAAACAATAAAAAAACAGAAATATTAAAACAAAAATTGTAAATAAAAAAACAACAGATATAAACAAGTCAAAAGGAGAACAACTGACCCTGAAGATGTAAGGTGCTGTGCGTTTGTCGGTAGACTTGAGAGCGATGAAGGCGATGCTGTCATACAGCGACGTGTGGCTCAACACGCAAGGTCCGAAGATGGCGTTCTCTGGGATGTCACACGTCGTGTAGACGCTGGTGAAGATGTCCGTCAGAC